>OY728145.1:1653358995-1655858995 GCA_963277665.1 Viscum album
GATTTATAAATCACCTTTTTCTTTTATTTGTACCTAGGACAACCCATGAAATTTTAAGTATGAGAATGTTAAAGAAGTTTTCAATAAATATGATTTATTTCTTGTTTTAAGTTGTTATGTAATGTACCTAAAAACTAAAGACACTATACATCTCGATATTTTGGGTTGTATCAAGTGTAACTTTCTATAATAAATCATATAGTAATGTAAAATAAATATTAGGGTTGTTATAGTTTATATATGATATGTATGATAATTATAACATTATTATACCTTTTTAGACATTATATATTATATATGTTATTATCTTTAATTATTTAGGAGACACGATAAGGTCGCTCGTGTGTACTACGAACTACCGCCTCATGAAGCGATGTGATTTTTGTTTCACAAACACTTTATATGGAAAGTGATAAGAAAAAATTATATGTCTTATAAAAGAAATAATTATTATATTAATTAAATATCTATAATTATATAAATTAATATATCATTTTATTTTCTTACTTCTTCACTCAATAAAAGACGGTAACGCCATTCGTGTACATGTGGACTACCACCTTCACAAAGCGATATAGCTCTAATTTCATCACCATGCCACATGAATGATATATATAAGTATATAATATGGTACTAATTATATTATTATAATTATGAAAATTTGAAATATTACTTACCACCTTTCTATAATGATCTTTTAAAAATAGAAAATGTTACTCATGCATATGTATGGCCTACCGTCTCCATGATCATAAGGGACTTCATTTTTCATAACCATCACTCATGATTGGTTTTAAATGAATAATTTATTTATAAATATTATTATTTTTTCATGAATATTATTCTGGATATGATAGAACTATATATTATACACATGAACTGGATCATTCATAATGAAACATGCATGAGAAAAAAAAGGAAATTAACACCAGAAATAATGAAAATAAAGAAACATTATTAAGGAATGGGTAATAAGATGTAATAAAAGGATTATATATGATATAATAAATATTAATATGGTTATTTTTTAAGTTAATAAAAAACTTTAAACCACAATACATAATTTTAAAGAATGATCAACCAAAAATAAGTTTAAGGTAAGGGATTTCGTAACTCAATTTCCACTCATTAGGCTAAACAATTACATTTCTGATTATGTCATGATAATATTATCATTGCAATTAAATTTAATTATATTATATTTTATTTATGCTTTTTATGTGGATTTATATTGGATACACATAATCAATCTATTTATTAATTCTCACTTCAATGTTGTGATCATTTTAAGTGTTTATTTCACAATTTCATTCTAATCGAGATCGTTTATTCTTGAATATTAGTTAAAGGAAATTACTTGACCATTTCTTAATAAAACCTTAGATTTTTTATCTTCTATATATTAATAAACTCTTTCAATTAATAGTTCCATTTTTCACTCTTTTGTAATTAAAATGTTTTAGAAAAGTTTTTCAATAAAATCAAACTTCATTTCTCTCTTCGGTCATAAATATGATTTCTAACAAAATAGTTTTTTTATAAAAAAAATATAACATTTTAAAAATGAATAATTAAATTAATTTTAACCCATTTTTAACCTTTATAAAAAATTAATGTAATATTTATCTCATTTTCAAAATAATTTACCTTTTCATTTTACCGAAAAAGTGAAAGGAAACTTTGTTTTAGAATATATTGTATGAATGAAAATTAAATTCATCAGGACCACTAATATGTTTTCAATATTATTTTATAGGTTTCAAAATTTATTTTCATTAAAAATTATTTTAAATTTTTTTCTGAAATTTTAGTTTTTAAAAGTTATTCTCAAAGAAATGGATTTTTAAAATGTTTTTCTAAATGAATAGGAAACTTTCCTCAAAATAATTAATGATATTTTATGGGGTGTTGGTTAATAAATGATAAAAACACTTTATTATTACCCTAACGGGTACATATTTTATTGATACTATCCTTAATCTTCCTCTGGATGGTTTATGCTCACTTTGACCAAGGAAATTATTAACATTCACTTACTTTATTCATTTTTGTTGTCATTAACTTTACATTGAATTATTCACTTTATTATGGAAATTAAATTTTTCCAAAATTTCAATATTATTTATCATGGATACATTTATTTCATAATCCATATACGATTTTTACATATTGTATTTACTTTTATAGTTATTGATTAAATGGGGAAATATTGATAAATCTGTATCTTTTACTAAATATGGATATTTGATAAGGCACATTTTTTGTAAGTTAAATAGATTATTCAAAATGTGAGGAATAATTTGGATGAGAATTACATGGGTTGGGTACTATTTAAATCAATCCCCTTGATGCATCAGTAGTCTCCTGAGATGAAATGAGTTAGAAATAAACCCTTTGTGTTTGTAACCAAGGATGTTATAAATAAAGGTTCTAGGAATAGTGGAATTGTGTGATTTGTCATTCCCAACATTAATTTTTCCATTATCATTTATCAATAAAAGATTTACATGATGATAAACACTATGATCAATGTAACTGAATGAAATAATAAATACAATGGATAAAACATTGGAACCAAAGCATAGGATCATCACATATTATTTATAATTAATTTAAGTAATTTAAGGAATTACCATGTGAGAAATTCACTATTCATTAATGTATATAAAAATGTATTTACAATGTACCTTCATTACATTATAGTAATCATAGAATATTTCCTCTAGAAATGATCCATATGTGATCCACAAATTTCTAAATGTATCTGTAGAAATATATGGGTGCTAGAACGGAATATCATATAGCTTGAATTTTTCTCCTTTGATTACTATGAGAATTGATTATTAATAGTTCACCTTGATCTCTCTAGACTTGAGAGTAGAATATGGAGTTATATCACTCTCTATTCTTTGGAGAATTCTTGGATAATGGATCTCTCTACAGCTTTGATTGGATTCTCTAGATTTATTTGTGCACAACAAAATGAATTTTCTCTCTTAAAAAATAATATAATTGGGTTTATATACCAATAGGGTTAGAAATAAATGATTTCACAAGTTCCCTTTATTAATAATTTATACCTTCAAAACCCCAAGTCCATAATAATATTATTATTATTATTTCTCAACATGAGATAAACTCACAAATTAAAATTAAATATTATGTAATCAAATAATATTCAATATATATAATTTCTCACCACACCATATAAACTTGGTCCTATATTCCTCCACAATATTTATCAGACCCTAAATAATGACTATTTATTTAATAAATAAATATCACTACATTATTCACCAATAAATAAATAAACATTACATTCACTAAATAATAAATATTTATTTATTAAATATTCCAATCACATAATATTCTCTTGAGTAATTGGTGATAGAATATATTTGATAAAGAAAACATGAAAATTTATTAAACCATGTGTGGGAATAATATTTATTCAACTTGTTAAATAATAAATCATAATAAATTTTTTAACTGCAATTATAGATACACTTGTTGTGTGACCCACTGGGCCTATTTCTCATTGGCATTAGGTAAAGCAACCTAAAGTCCAATATTGGAATCTAGTGACATGTAAATGCACCCATAGATAAATAAATTAATGTCTCAATGACATAATACCTCATATGGATGCTCACTATGTAATATAATCTCGTTATTTTTGTTTCTTAGTTCATTGAAATGTGTATTCTATTTTTAAGAAGCACTACTTCCATGTGGTTTCCATTGGATTTATTTATGGAACTGGAATCTTCCAATAGTTCTTTATCCAAAGGGGACCTGCTTTCCAAAGGTAGGCCTTCGTTAAGTTTGAACTTCATGATACTTAAGAATGTGCATTGGTCGAGAGGATGGGAGGTCGGACTCATCACACCCTTTTGGGGGGAATTATTTTCTACTCTGGGACTCTCTTTATAATTTAAGATATTTTCATGAATCCTTATTAATTCAAAAAGTATATCATAATTATCCTTTAGGATTTTCAATCATTTATTTATAATGTGAAAAGTTTAAAATCATCTGTATGTATTCGACGTTCTTCATTAATGGAGATATCTGTATGTATTCAAGGTTCTATATCAACTGTATCCTCTTAGATACTACTTAGAGATTCTTTTAATCATCATTATGATGATTCTAGTTTTTAAGACACTCAGTGGGGAACTCTAGAATTTATTTTCATCTAGGGAGACGAAGGTTTGGTTTGATATTGGGATCGTGGCCATAAAATGGGCTACCTACGTATCCTTGTAAATGGAATCAGAACCCTCATAGTTCTGTGTCACTAAATGAGACACATCATACATTTTAAGGTCATGTGATAAGGTCCTAGTCATAAAGTTTAATTTCATGTTTTACGGAAATCTAAGTAAAAGGTGCTTAGTCAAAACATAGTGTGGGACTTATTCTGAAGCATTCCAAGGAACTTGGAAAGGATATGGGTTTCCAAGTAGGATCAGACCCTGTTGGGAATATGGCCCAAGGAGAACAGGATTGATTTAAGGTATTGGGTTTGAACCTCAAGGAGGCTCCCAACATCTTCCATATAAATGAGAATCAAATCCCACATAGTTCGATAAGTCTCATCGGAGAGTGTAGTCTTTTGAGATAATTTGGGCTTAATTCCTGAAAAGGATTCCTTGGTGATTTAAGGATTTAATTTTGGTTATTCCTACTGAGGATGCCCAAATTAGGAAAATTAGTGTTGGATTTATGAAGAGGACATCAAGTGAGGTCGGGCCCTGAGAAGGCTTCCTACATATCCCAATTATAGTGGGAATTAGATTTCTCATAGTTCATTCCAGGGTGAAAATGTTGTGACCATGAAAAATCTATAAGCCTGTGTGAGTCATGCTCAGTGTGAGAATCAAGAGAATTTCAAAGATTCAAAAAAATCATCCACACTTTTCTGTTTCCTCTGATGGAAGGGGGTGCACCTATGGCAGCTAGAGTGGACGAGGAAGAGGCGACTGTGGAAGAGGGAGAGAAGAAAAGCATTCCCTATATTCTATTTACGTTGGATAGGGGTCCAATGTAAGGAGTAATGGATGAAGGTTAGGGGCTGAATCTTGGAGGGTTTCCCATGGTGACAAATCCCAACGGGAGAGAAAAATGGTAACAAAAGTCCATGTGCCCATATCCCCTCTGATCTTTGACACCGAAGAAGAGAGGAGGAGCAATGATGCTACCTCTTACAAGAAACTCTGGGCTCTTACACTAGCATGGTTTCCCTAAAATTGATCCAAGTAGGGGAGGGGGACTTCTCAATTTTTTGAAAGGAAAAGTTGGTATGAACTATACTTTCCCCTACCAGATACCTGAGGTTCAGGGTCATCTCTTTGAGAAGGGAGAGGTCAGGACCTAAACCCTCCTCTAAATAGGGAACTTCCCAACACTGTTCCTGGGAGAAAGGTCCATGTGAATGTGGATATACAAACCCACAGACACTCTATGAACCCTAAACCCATTTTGAAACAAATGTGGGAAACCTCTGACTATAGAAATAAAAACCCAAATAGAAGACATGATAATGTGAATTTCCTAAAGGTTTGGTAAGTTGGGAAGTTTTGGTGGAGGTCTCAACAGAATTCCTTTCAGATAAGGGAGCCAAGGAAGAAGAATCCTTGCCATAAATAGATTTGATAAAGTCTTGATGGATTGTAAACTAAAGAGAGTAGGTGAATAAAAGAGGGGTTCCCAAGTAGGTAAGGATGCACAAGTATGGGTGCGCAAGTGGACTTGGGTGACCTAATATTCACTTAAGGGAATAAAAACCTATATGGTGATACTTGTGTGAGACTTGGATTAAGCCTTCAGGAGTATTCACAGGTAATCCCAAAAGTGGGGTGCTTAAGTTCCTATGAAAGGAATAGGTGTCACGCTAGTGTTTCTGATTTATATAGGTTGGGAACTTTAGGTTCGCAAGTGTTATGGTTTTCAAACACTAAAAGGACTTAAGTTTAATGATCCTCATTTAAATCCTCTACTCAAGGTGTTTGTAACAGCCCAAGATTTTATAAAAAAAATATTCTTTTTAATTTTATTAATGTCTTGTGTTGTACGCTACACCCAAAGGAGCTTGCACAACACACATCCTTGACTTGACTTGCATTACACGCAATCGCGACCTTCCTCGATAGCGTGTGTAGTACGCAATACCGAGTTTCACTAAACAACGATATGCTATAAAAATATTATTAAAACTAGCCGTTATGAATAGTAATAACCACTTTTTGAAATCCAGTAAATCTTATTTTTCAAAATGAACTTTATTTTTGGATTCGGAGTATCGAATTTATCCTAAGGTGAAATTTTGGTACTTTTCGGATAACTTTCATATTCTGATGAATAGTGAAAATTACTAAATTATAATTAAAAACAACTTTTTTAATCGAAATAATTAATAGTGATAAATCATTAATTTGAGTGGTTTTAAAGTATATTTAGAATATATTTTTACAATTTAATACAATTTTGGTCATTGGATGTAATTTCACATTTAAACTAGACATAAACAAGTGTCAATCTTTTGATAGATATTGTTTCTTAAAAACACGCTATTTGTTTTAACAGCGGGATTTAATTATAAAATTAATTAATTCAACTTTTATGTTATGAATTTGGTAAAATAGACTTCATTTTTGAATTCGGAATATGAAATATAGCTTAGGATGAAATTTTGGCATTGTTCTGAAAAACATCAATTTTTGATGAATAGTGAAACTACTAAGTGGTAGTTAAAAAAACTGAATTTTTCATAAAACTTAATTTTGCCGCTTCTGTGAATGGAATTTCGAAAATCCGAGAGACACGGTTAATATCAAGGACTAAAATGTGGTTCAATGAGATGAAAATAATTTTTTGGTGAATAGTAACTTTTTACTTTTTTACCGCGGTTAATAGTAAATAGGGTAACTAAGGGTAAATATGATATTAATATTACCCTAACACATGTCATAATCCTATTGGACAAGTGTATTTCGACCAAAAACAAACTTAGGAATAAAATATGACCATTTAGGCCCACTTGGATTAGATTAGGACATTTATTATTAATTTATTTAAAGAAAGGTTAAAATAGTTAAAATCAAAGTTTAATAAGTAAATCATTTTTAATATGGGGTTATACATAAGATAAATTCGATTGTAAATATTCATTAGAAAGCTAAAAAACTTTCCTACATAATGGTATTTTATTTGTAATTTTTAAACATCAAATAAGTTAATTTATTTATGACACAAAGATGATGCAGTAATTATCTTATTAATGAAATATTGACATAATTGATGTTATAAACACCAAACTAAATATAATTTGAGACTTTTTATGAATTCCACTAATTTTCTAGGTTACTATGACATATTAGTGTGGATTTAATCAACTTGGTTCGAACATATAATTCTGTTATGACTTTCACAAAAATCATGTATCAAATAGTGTCAAAATTGACACAAAATAGTTTTTAAATCAAATATTACATTATTAATTGTTATTTTATTCCTAAAAATCTAAGGTTCGGCCAAATGACTTAGATAAGGATATATGTATTAATAATAAACAATTTGGGGTTCGTTTGGCATGTTATAGTAAGTTTATTAACCATATAGTGAAAGAAAACAAAAAGACACGGTAAAAGTTAAATTATTTAACTTAGAGTTAAATCTAATTGATAAGGTTTAAAATAATATCCAAACATGTCTAAATTTGATTGGTTGATGAGATTACAACCCTATCTCATCTAATCTTCGAATATGAGTCATTTTTTGAGGTTTTTAAGTGGGGTTAGATTTATTATAAATTAATATTTTTAAGAATTCCTAAGGTGCCCCTCTCCTCCCCTATAAAAGGACACCTCCTCCCCCTCCTCCTCACACCAATTTGAGCACTCAAGCTCGGCCAACCCCTGCAAAAATCTCTTCTCCACTTCCCTAGAAACATCCTAGAGGTTCTGGTCTTCCTCAAAGACCAATTCTAGTGCCCTAAGAGGAGGTCTCAAAGAGGCACTTCAAAGAAGAGGTAATTACCGTTACCAATTCTTTCATCTTTATTTCTTCTTCCACTTCTTCTTCTTAGGTTGTTTCATTATGAAGTAATAACATCAGTATCACTCATATACCGATATGTTATTATAAGTATGAAACAACCCTATTTCACCATCTATCCATCCTACGGAAAAATAAATCACCGCGCGTGCGTACGTACGGAATACCGTCTCCACGCCGTGGTGTAATCTATTTTCCACCACCACCTTACATGGATGGGTATAATGGTGTAAAGAATAACTATACATAGTTATTACAACATCATATTTATTCTGATATATTGTATAATCCACTCCAATTCAATTCAATATTTATAGAAATGATATCATCGCTCGTGCGTACGTACGGAATACCGTCTCCACGACGCGATGAGATTCATTCTCCATGTTAACCATTTAAGAATGATTATAATGTATATACAAGAAATAATAATGAAATATATGACATTATAAAGCTACTGGATTTATGTATATATATACATATGTATGTCATCTACTTACTTCCATTTCAAGACAATAAGGAAAGAAAAACAGCGTTCATGCGTACGTACGGACTACCGTCTCCATGAACGGTGTTTTTCATTTTATTTATCTATCTATTATATATATATATATACTGAATATATATGATATATAAATCATATTTTATATTCTGGAAGTAAGTAAATCATGATATAAGTAATAATGATGTCAAGAACAACAAGTCAAAACACCTACGATAAATGAAACGATTTTACCCAAAACGCTTCTTTAACATGGAATTTACAAAAGAACGGGTAATATAATGTCATAAGTGAACCATATATGATATCATAACAATCAATATGATTCTGTAATAAGTCAATGACATTATTTAAATCATTATACAGGAGGTTCGGACACATACGAAGCAAATTGGACCTAAGGTAAGGGAAATATCACAATCTCATTTTTATCCGAGATTGTTTATTCGTAAGTATTTACTGGGGTGTATTTTATCATCCACATCCATGTTCCCTCAATATGTAATATTGTTTCCATCCACTTGCAATAGTTTAAATCCAATTTTACCCTTAGGTGAGTTTTTAGTAAAGAATATGAAAGGAATCTTTTGTCGTTTTTCCGTACGAGGTACTTTTTGACTTTTCCGACAAAAGTACGAAGAATGTTTTTTTAACTTATACGGCACGAACGGATTTCCACTGTTTTATAAAGCCTTATTTTCATGAAGCTTCCTCTAAAATATTTCATGACTATTTTCAATAAAATCTCTTTCTTTTAAAATTGCATGATGTTTTGTCAAAGGAAATTGATTTTAAAGAAGAAAGGATATTTTCCTCAAGAATTCATTTCAAGTGTTTTATCAAAAGTATTTTCCATCTAAGATAATAAAGGGTTCTATTTCTATCCATATTTTTACATTGATTTGACTATGTTGTGATGGAATTATGTTTATGAATTCCTTTATCTTATATGAATGGTTTTATGATGTCATGTTGTTTAAGAATCCCATTTTATTACATGGGTTATGAAATGATGTATGATTTATGATTTTGTGGCACACATAAGAATGGTATCATTAAGAGATGGGTGGGACCTATATCTCCCTCCAATGCATTGGGTAAAGATTTTATATCTCATGAGATAGACATGGCTGGAATGGTAGGTTATACCGGTTCAGTGAAACAGGACTGAAACGAGGATTACTCGATTCAGAAAGGGACTTTGTCCACTAAGATAGTCTTGGCAATGAGTCTTGACTAACAAGAAATGATTCTCTATGATTATGTGTGTATGCCACAATGAGTAAATGTTTTAAGTTATGATTTCATTTTCACTTCTATGATTTATCCCATGTTATGATATTATGAGCTCTTTTGCAGGTTAAGATTTCCAAAAAAGCTATGTTCTTTTGTATATGATGTGATTGATATTTCTTTTGTTTACCCTTACTGAGCATTTGAGCTCACCCTTTTATGTTTTCTTTTCCCCAGGATATAAAGAAAGGTTTATAGGTAAAAAAAAAAGGGGAAGATCTTTATGGGAGATATTGAAGATCTTTCACCACGATTAGAAGATTACGTTCCGAGTTTCCAAAGACACTAAACTATTACGATCCTTGTGTGTGTGTTTTTGTTATGTACTAAGTATTCCGCAAAAGTAATGTAATGTCCATGTACGATAAGATACGGGTCTCTACAGTGTTGAAGAACTACCTTGAAAGTTCAAGAAGACTTGGGTGAAGCACTAGGGATACCAAAGCAGCAATTGGGCTTCAGGGAAATTTTTCCATCCAAATGAAGACCCCAAGTGTCTATTTATTGGAAATAATAGGACCTTATGCAAAAGGAGTTTGGGTGTGAAAGTAGGTTCTGTGACAGATTTGGTCACACAAGTAGGTTGTGCGCCGAATGGGTGGCACCCAAGTAGACTTGCACGCCACCAGTGATTTGGTCTAACTAGGGCGCTGCTTTAAGGACTTATCCAAAATAATACTTTCATTATCCTATAGCATGGTGGTGTGTAGGTGTTTGCATGCAGGTACCTGGGGAACCTTCTTGAGAACTTGGCCAAATTTAATTACTCTAACTGTGGGGGCTCACCCCCACACCCCTGCTTGGGATTAGTGTTGGGTTGTGGTCCAAGCCCTTCGGGCGAGTGCCTTAGCTACTGTCACTGAACCCCATGAAAAATGCAGAGTCGCGCCACAAACTTTTCAAGTCTGGTTGAGGTAATTTTGAGTCACTAAACATGGAAATACATCTTCAATTTTGAAGAAGTGCATGCAACACATTTCAGGGTGTCTACAATCTTGATATCTCTAATCAAGAAAGTTTTATGATGGTGACATAAACCTATGTTCTTGAAGTATCATTATTTGATTTTCAAGAAATAAAACTTTCTAATAAAACATCATGGCCATGGATTTTTTTAGGCTATATCATTTCCATCAAAGGGCCTGAGATATCAACTTATATTAAATAATATAAAGGATAAATCCCTTCTCACGTTACTCATAAATGCAATATAACTTATGATCTACCCAACATATCATACCTCTCCACAAACATATGTCATCATGATTTTCATTAATACATCAAAGTACACATCTTTTAATACTCATTAATAATAATATTAAATTATAGTTATCAATAAGCACATCTGTATATAGGAACATCCAATGAAAAATATAACTGTAGATGTCATACTGGAAGGTCTCATTCCCATAATATCCTACACTAGATATTACCAAGGGCATACACCATGAGAAGCTAATTAAAATTCCTATGAGTCTCCACCCAAAATATACTAAATCATTTTTTCCTTAGAATGAGTCCATCCCACCATATAATATATATTTAATAATACTGCCATGGTACTTGTGGGTTCTCATCATAATGAGGAATTGTTAGGGACTTTCAGTCCGAAATCTACTCTTAAGACATTATCACATATTTTGTTATAAAGAATAACAACCGTGATTTGATAAAGAGTTTATTAATATTCAAAAATATGAATAGGTTTATCCTAAAGTATATACAATTTTCTTCCATGGAACCAACTACAATAGAGTCCCACTTTCACTAGATCTAACCGCTAACGACCTTTAGTTCGGTAACTCTTGCATGATACTCATGATTCTATTGATATGAGCCTTTAGTCAAGGTTTTCATTATATTTTTTCTATGTGAACCCTTCCCAATACAACTTGACACTTCCAAAGTATGTTTTTTGTCCATTGGTGTGACCTTTGTCTCTTTTCAAAGATCCACCACTACAGTATTATCATAATAAAATGTGATAGGGTCTTTACTAATAGGTACCACATAAAGATCTTGGATAAAGTTACATATCTAAAAAGTTTCTTTGGATACATCATAAGTCACTATATACTTGGAATCTACTATATAATTAGAGAAAATTGGATTCTTTTAACTCTTCTAGCTCACAACTCCTTCATTGAGATGGAAATCATGTCTTAACTATTACTTCAGATCATTATAATCTATTTGAAAACTAGCATCTCTATAACCCATAATGGAAAGCTCATCATCTCCTCCATACACTGGAACATATCCTTAGTTCTTTTGAGATAATTGAGCATAGCCTTAACATCAGAATAATGTTATTCTACTAGATCTTCTTGATATCTTTATACCATGCTTAATGCATAGGAAACATAAATTCTATTCTATAACATGGAATACATAATTAATCCTACAACTGAAGAGTATGGGGCTTTCCTTATTCTCTCTTTCTCATGTTGTGTCTAAGGACACATTTTTTCAGAATGATGTATAACATATGACACTGGAACCAATCCTCTATTGGATTGTTTCATACTACATCTCTTTAGTATCTGGTCAATGTATGTACTTTAACATACTCCAAGAAACCTCTTAGATATATCATGAATGATCTTGATCTCAATAATATAGGATGCTTCACCTAATTCCTTAATGGAGAAACACTTGTTTAATGATTCCTTAATAGACTGTAAGACTAGTATGTTGTTTTCAATAAGTAATATGTCATAAAAATATACTACTAGGATAACAACTACATTACCACTAAATCACTTGTAAACACATGTCTTACATTCAATCTTAATAAAACCAAACTATTTTATAGCTTTATCTAATCTTATGGTCTATGACCTAGATATGTGTTTCAATCCATAAATGAATCTATGCAGTTTAAAAATATTTTTTACATCACTAAGAGTCGCAGACCTTTTCATTTGTGTTATATATATATCTTTCTAAAGTTTCCCATTAAGGAAATAAATTTTGACATCCATCTTACAAATTTTATAGTCCTAGTAAGATATTATATAATTTATAGTTATGATGGATTTAAACATATAAACTTATGAAAAGGATTCATCATATACAATTCCTTTATATTTCTTAAACCCTTTAGCCACTATCTATTCTTTATAGGAATTTAAATTACATTAGATGTCTAGTTTTCTCTTGAATTCCCATTTACATCTTATAGGCTTTACATCAACTGGTTCATCAACCATAACCCAAACAAGGTTTTGATACATGGAATCCATTTTATAGTTCATGGATTCTTTCTATCTTGTATATTTTTCTCTCTCTACTACGTCTTTGTAGGAGATAGGTTTATAATTGTCAACCAATAATGAGTCACCATCTTAAATGACTAGAAAACCATATCTATCTATTTTTCTTACCTCTCTTATTATTCTATACAGTACGTGTGTTCCAGAAACTACTTCTTCCATGGGGACCTATATAATTTGTTCCTCTACCAACTATTATGTATCTTGATTATCAATTTCACCAAAGTCAGTATTTCTCCCTCTATCCTTTTTAAGGATTTTGTTTCTTTCAATAAATACAACATTTCTAGAGAAATTTTCTTTCTTATCTAATGCGTTGTATTGGTAGTATCCCTTTATTCTTTAGGATACAATATAATGATACACTTTATTCCTACGGTTGCAAATTTATTACCTACTAAGGCCTTAAAATGCCTCACAACCCCATACACATGTGTCGGACAAAATAGATTTCTTTCCATTACATAACTCAATGGGAATATCATTTTCCTATTTATTTAGTACTTTTTTTAGTGTGTATTTTTTAGTTTTTAATTCATATCCCCAAAAGGATAGTGGAGAATCTGCATGACTCATCATAGAACTTACCATGTCTAAAAAGGTATGGTTTATCCTTTTACTAACACCATTCCACAATGGTGTGTAATATGGAGTTAGTTTAGATAGAATCACAAACTCCTATAAAAATTTGATAAAATATTAGATAAGATATTCACCACCTTGATCCAATCGAATCTTATTTATCTTCTTCTAAGTTTATTCTCTACTTCATTCTTTAATTCTTTGAATTTATCAAAGGACTCAAACTTATACCTCATCAACTAGACATATTCATATCTACTCAAGTCATCAGAAAAAGTAATGAAGTAAGAATACCCACCTATAGATTCTACTATAAATGGTCTACACATATCAGTGTGTACCAATCCTATAAGATTTTTGTCCCATTCACCCCATCCATAGAAGGGTGGTTTGGTCATTTTTTCTTATAAAAATTGTGAAATTGTTCATGTTGTTTTAGATTATAATAATCTAAATAACCATTTTGATATAGATTTATCAAATTATTCTCATTTAGATGACCAAGACAGTGATGTCATAGCTGGTTGTTATATGATTCATATGAACAGGATTTGTTGTCTATAACTGATACTTGGTTTTCTTAATTTAATACATAAAGACCATTATTTAAATGTCTCATACCATAACATATGTTTCCTTTATAAAGAAACAAATTTTTTTTGAAACTTGAAAATAAAACCATATTCATATAGGCATGATATATAAATTATGTTCTTTATCACAGTTGGTACATATTAAAAAAATCCCATAAAACCAATATCATTCATGTAGCAAATGAAAGGTGGTAGTCACCAATGGCTAAAGTTTCCAACCTCTCACCATTGGAAGCTCAAAAATCCACCTATCCTCTAGAAATGTTTCATAATATAATTAGTTCCTATATTTAGATACATATGTGAGCCCCAGAAGATTTATCTAATACTCAATGTGTACATATTGAAAGATTACACTAAAAAACAAATGCAACTTTAGCTTCCACTTTCTTTTGGGTATTGTTCTTCTTCTAGTGTCCTTGTTTGCCACATGAAAAACATATTGTGTCCTTTTCCTTTCCCTGCCCCTATATCTTCCTCTTTAGGGAAGGACGGTGATCGGGATATTTATAATTGTTATGATTATTAGGCCCCTTTTCCTTATTCTACCTTTTATTATTCACCATAAATACCATGGGTTTTTTACGCCCCATGTCCTTATCCACTTGAAGAATAAAACTAAGAAGTTCTGAGAGACTCTTCTCATTATTTATCAATATATAATTAATAATAAAAATGGAGAAGGTCTTGGGTAGAGAGGAAACTATGAGATTTTGTGCAAATCATTCAGGAATTTAATCCTTAAGATGTTTAATCATTCAATGTAGAAAATAATATTAACTACATGTGCCTCATATGGCATAGACACTCCAAGATTAGTTGTAAACAAATAATTAGAGATCTCATATATATATATTTCCTTTCCTTCTATTGATAGAGATATTGAAGGTGAGATGTCATGCAATAGGCATCCATATCCTCGTGTTTCTTCAAAATATCATTAGTAATGGATGATAGCATGAAAAATTGAACATATATAGCATAATTTAAATATTTCTCATAGATATAAAACTATTCCTCACTAGCCTCATTACCCGGTGCATCAGGAATTGGTTCTTCCAGCATAAATGATTTCCTTTCATTGTGTAGGATAATGTGCAACCACCTTTGAAACTCTTGAAAATTTATATTGATTAGAAGGTTATCCTTCTCTTGTATGGATCATAGTGATATGTTTAAATTCATTTTATTGTTATTTATACAAATAATATGAGTATATATTTAATACTTTATCTTATACATTTATATAGATAAATAAATATTATACATATTAATATCCAACTATTTTATTAACACTTAATATCCAAAATAGTTGTATTTAGAATATATTTTTACGTGTAAATTCTAGTTGCAGCAATCCATTTCCCCTTCTCATTACCCCATATTTGGTTGGTCAAAAATTTGAAGGGTTTTATCTAGGAATTCCAAATTCCAACTACAATAACTCATAATTCATTGATCTAATTAGTGGACTCCCTGATCCTAAAATCCATTAATTAAATTTCCTTAACCATTGCCTCTCAGTTACACCAAGTCTTACAATGGCAGTCAAACCATGATGTGGACTAAGTTAAGTTAAACCAAAACTTCATGTTAGAATTCCAAGATAATTGAAAGCACTCAAACTTTGTCTGGTCAATCTCTTTGAACTATGGTTCAATTTTAACTAAACAAGTGGAAGGTTATACTGACTTAATATATATAATGAATGGATTTTCCCTTTTATGCATAAATTTACAATTATTTTATTTATGAACAAAATTCATATTAATTGGATTTAATTATGGTATTAACCATGTACTTGATAATATTTATGCATAATCCAATTTAATTTAGTTTTATCATGAATTCTTATTAATTCATTAATACATGTTATCGTGAAAAAAAACATCCTTAATAAAATAACCGTGCAAATTGACAGAAATAAAATAATAAAGTGGTATAATCATAAGCTTCTACTAATGGTTATTTTATCTATAGTATGATAAACTAACCATAGACCTAGGGGGAAACACCTTGAACCAATTAAGTTTTATGTTATAGCTTTCCACCTGTCCTCTTTTGTATCTCTCATGGATTGGTTTCACCTCAGATGAAAACTTGAACAACCTCCACTACCATGGGATCTCCATCCATTACATAGGTTTTTACTCACACATGGGTGAATGAAAGGGGTTTACATAAATGAAAACATGGTCATACAGTCCCTTCCATAATAAGAGGATAGATGTCATGCAGATCAATAATTTAATTTAATAATAAATTAAAAGAAAACCAATCACATAAAAAGGTTTGGTAAAAGATTATGACTATCAATATGCATGAAAAAAATTATGAATTTAATAAAAATATTATTCAATTATTAATCATTCTTATTTAAAATAATTTTTTCTCAAATCAATAAATTATATTTTTAATTAATCAATTATTTTATATTAATTCTAAACTAAATTTCCTTGAGATTATCATCCATCATAATTTTAAAAAAATTAAATAATTTTTTTTTAAATAAACTATGTACATAAATGTACCCTGTAGGAAACACGGTGAGTACCCATCTGAACTACCCAAAATTTATTATATTCATATATTGTTTACTCTTGTGACGTGTGGAATACATGATTTATCATGTACTTTCATTATGTGTACTCTCAACTTAATGATTACATGGATTACATGATTTTTCTTTCATGTGTTATGCTTCAATGCATGTAGAGTAATAAATGTAATATGACTCATACATGATATGAAGATCCAAACATTATGTATAAATAAATTAAACATTTATATATATTAAAATCCATCACATGGAGTATCCTATCATCTTAATGAACACATTTAAGTACATATTGATAAGGTTATCACAGTATAGTAAATTAATTTTAATTCTTCATAATTTGGTAAAAGTATGTGGCGTGTACATTGGAGACACATTTCATGTATGATTTATCACCATTTATCCATAACACGCGCCTAGGGATTCCTTGTGTAATAGTTTCATAGAAAAATTTTGAGTATATGGTGTTTACATGGGCTACAAGTCATTTAGTATTCAAGTTACATAGTCACCAGTAAAGTTGGTCATTTAAGAAGATACATGGTCAGCCTATGACTACAATATTACATGTTGTGTACATAATTTATACAGTGTGTACTCTAGATGACTGTGCACCAGGCTGGCTCAGTCAACATATGGTGTATATTTAATTTCACCATGTGTAATAAATTCACATGCCTTGAATTAATTTTGAATTAATTTATTGTGCATTATACACTAGTACACAGCATGTACCTCTTGCTTACATGATGTATACTCTTGTTGAAACATATTTCCCCTCCTCATTGTCTTGATTCGAGGAGGAACTAATACTATGCCTTAAGTGACAACCCCAAGATGAAAAAGGCTAGAAATAAATGCCAAGGGATTCAATACAGTTGGGGGGTGATTTTCAATATTAAAATAAAACAACTGCAATAAATTATACCATAACCAAAAACACTAAACGATGCATGATAACAACTTAATACAACTCAAATTAACCAAAAAGATAACAAAATTAAACTACACCATGAGAAATATCAGAGTACTAAAGTGGAAGAATAAACCACAAATCTAAAAGAATCCAAATACATAACTCCACATCTCCCAACATGCTCTATGCTAAAACTCTAAAATACAGTCCAAAGTATTATGATTCATCACTAAAGAAATGTGATACCTTCCCTTTACCTATTTTATGATAAACGATATCTATAAAAGCACCAAATTTCTAAATAAGGGGGTGAGTAATGAAACTTAGTAATTTTTTCCCAAAAGACTTTCATACTCACACCACTAGGATAGAACATGTTAGCACATTTATATAAAATAATTTATATAAAAACTTTTAAATATTTTAACAATTTATATCAAAATATAAAACAACTATCATACCAAAATAGTTTCCAAGGATAAAAACCAAACAACTCTTAAAACCATTTCATATTCCTTTTCAGAATACCCAATATGTGATTTACACACATGCATGCATACTTCAATGACAGTTTCATACTCATGAGAGGTTCTTCATCTATCTACTAAGTCATCACAAAGTGGTCAATATTCATGGGCCCCAATGACACATGCCCCTTATCTAGGGTAACGTCTCTTTGTACCTCAATAGTACACGCTCTTTACTCAAGGCCGCATAAAATTCCTGAAATCACACCAACCCATGTGTTCCAATAACCATGCTGAAAAAACCATTCCAATCCATTTCAATAAAATTTAATTTTTTATTGAAAAACATTCCACAAAATTTTTTTAATGAATCAAATAATTACATATTTTAAAATCATCATTTTAAAATTCATAAACAAATCACTTTCCACAACAACCAATTTCTCTAAATACAAAAACAATCACTAAAGACATTTTCTACCATTATTCTCAAAACAATTTCACAAAAAATTCCATTCAATTTAATCAATTTGAAACTAAGCCTTCAATTTCTAATAAGAGGAGTTGAGAGTGAATCACCTACCTCGGTAATTATGGTAAAAATGAAGAACGGTATAAATTCATCAATAAAACTATGTTGAATCCTTATAAACCCTTATTAGATCTCTTTCCATAACATCAATACATAAAAATATCATCATTATTATCATCAACTATCATAGATATATCCCCAATGGACTAGATCTATAAATCCAATATGGGGATGAGAAGTAGATGTAAGGAAAACATCCTAAAATGAAGACTTACCAAGGGAATTGGGATTCAACACACCAAGATTTTCCACCAGATAGAATCTATATTGAAAGGGGAAACTCTATACAGCCTTTGGGAGGAAGAAAATCCAAGTTAGGGTCAAAATATTAGTAAAAAGGTATTATAGGTGAAAAAGAGTGAGATCAACTTTTTTACGATCAAAAATTTTAACGGTGCATGGTTAGTCACGTGGTTAAAAAAACTTTTCACTAACCATGAATAAGAATCTTACTATAAACACCCCCACCCCTCCCCCTACATGGTTAGTGCACACTATTAGACAAATCATGCACCAACTATGTTTTTTCCTCTGTTTCACTTTTCACAATTACTCCTAGGTGGCTGCAAAGTTTGGAAAAACTGTGCGCCTACCTAGAATCCCTTGTCTCTACTTTCACAATTTCCTGTAGGATTTTCACAGTTTTCACTAACTATTTTAAAACCGTGAACTATTATAATATCTTTAAAAACTTTCCAAAAGTCTCCCGAACCCTAACAAACATCACCCAAAAACATTACATACTTATAAATCATAAAGAAATGGTTACTTACTTAAAACTAAGGATGATACATTCTCCCCACCATTGTTTTTTCCGTCCTTAAAAAGTATAAAACCACCACTTTCCTAAAATATTTTGGGCCATTTATCAACCATTTCTTTCTCCTGACCACAAGTCTCTTCCTGAATCTGACCATGTTTTCAAAAAACCCACACTAGACTGATGATTTTCCCATGAAATACTTTCTCTTTCCCATCCACAATCTGTACCGACATATGAACCAATGAAGCATCTAGATCTAGGTAAACATGACCCATCAAATCACACAGTTAGGATCAATATGATACTTTTTCAAATGAGATACATAAAACACATTATGTACCACACTAAACCATGGTGAAAAATTAAAATGATATTCCACCTCACCAACTCATTCATGTATCACAAAATGAATTATTTATTGAGGAGATAACTTTCCCTGCTTCCAAAAATGATGATGCCTAAACCTTGGAGAGATCCTTTGGAACACATGATCACTCTTCTAGAACAAAAATGGCCATTGATGATGATCTTTATAAGGTTTTTGATGACTCTGATCCATCTATATCGTTTTCTTGATCAAATGGATCTTATCCATTGTCTCTTAGACAAGGCTCAACCCAACCAATGAAGTCTCACATATTTCCACCCAAAAAATTAGAGAATGATAATAAATATCATACAATGATTCAAAATAATCCATATGTATTGATAACTATTGTTATATGAGAACTTGAATAAAGGTAAATGCTCTTCCCATGAGACACAAAAATCCATTACACAAGCCTGTAGTATGTATTTGAAAGTTTGTATCGTCCTTTAGGATTATCCATCCATTTGAGGATGATATTCAATACTAATTTTCAACTAAGTCCCAAGGTATTGCTATAGGGATTTCCATAAACAAGATGTAAACCTTAGGACTCTTTCTAACACAATCAAAAAAAGTACACCATTCATATTTACCACTTCTCGAATATAGATTTTTTACATGTCCTCCACTATATGAGATTAAGGAATGGGGTGAAATGGGATGAATTTGTCAGATGATCCACTGTCAACCATATAGAATCATGTTTTTGAACTATTATTGGGACACCTATTATAAAATTCATGGCTATATTCTCCTATTTCCGAATAGGAATTGGTAAGGAATGCAACATACCTATCGGTATCTGATGATCTTCCTTAACCTGCTAAATGGTTAATCATCTTGAAAGAAAATCAGACACCTTCCTTTTAATTCCAAACCAAAAAAACTATGATTTTAATTCCTTATATATCTTCTGTATTCTAGGATGAACATCCTATCTCTAATTTTGGTAAGCAAGAATCATTTGTTCCTGAAAAGACAAAGGTATGACCATCCTATTTTGAAACCCAACACTAAACTCCCATATATATTCCACAACTTAATGGTCACCCCACCATTGAGTTTTTACTGAATATAAATGCATTCTGAATTAAAAAAATTCCCCTTCTTAACTACCTTAACCAAAACAAGAACGAATGAAAATAGAAATAAAACCACAAATTCATCTCAATATTTACATTATAAGTGCATCTCGGTTATGACTAAAATCAATCTCCACTTATCTGAAGCCTATTTTCCCAATTGATCATATGAATTTATCCTTAATGAATATTCCATTAAATTGAATTTAATTCATGTATACATCAAGTTAAAGTCAAACATTTGGTGATACTTCATCCATCTTTTTGGTCTCAGATTAAAACCCATTTGTGAGAAAATATGTTTTAATCACTTATGAACTATGAACAGATAAAATTTTTTGCCAAAGGGGTAATGATGCCAAGTTTTCAAACCATTTACTTTGGTAGATAACTCTAAATCTTATGTTGGGTAGTTCTTCTCATGAAATTGTTACTACCTTGAACCATAATAAACAACATGATCTCCCTATATGAGAACACATCCCAACCCAGATCCCGTAGCATCATAATACACTGCATACCCTTGTCCTGATTCTAGAAATATAAAGATTGGTGCCGATATAAGGTAAACTTTAAACTTTTGAAAAGACTTCTCACATTACCCACTCTATTGGAATGGAATATTTTTCCCTGTAAAAGTTTTCACCAGAAAATATAGTTGTGAAAAATCATGAACAAAACATTGGTAATAACCAGCTAGACCAAGGAAATTGCATATCTTGAACACATTATTTGGTGGTTTCCAAGATATAATAGCTTCTATGTTCTTTGGATCTATAGAAACACATCTTTCAGAGATTACATGTCTAAGTAAACATACCTCTTATATCTAAAATTCACACTTCCATAATTTTTCATATAGACGATGATATTGAAAAATTCCCAACATTGTCCCTAAGTGTTTCTCATTCTCATCCCTTATCCATGAATACACGAATATGTCATCCACAAACACCACCACAAAAGAATCCATATACATTTTAAATATCTTATTTATCAATTACATAAACATTTTTAGTGCATTCATAAGAACTAAAGGTATAACCACATACTCAAAATGGCCATATTTACTCCTGAAAGATGTTTTTTTAATATCCCCTTTTTGAACCCGCAATTGGTGAAACCCTGATATCAATTTAATTTTAGAGAACCAATGGGATAACATAAATTGATAAAACATATCATAAATGTATGGAAGTGGATACCTATTCATTATCATAAATTATTAAAGATTATAACAATCCTCACACAACCAAAGTGTTTGATCTACCTTTTTGACAAACAAGAACAGTGCTACCCATAGAGACTTGCTAGGACGAATGAACCATTTTATTTCTATCTCTTCCAATTTCACTTTCAATTACCTTAATATTATTGGTTCCATATAATAAGATGGAATGGAATAGGACTATTTCCTGAAAGGATATAAATCAAAAACTCCACCTCTATTATGGGTGATAATCCTGAGAAATTCTTGGGAAAAACATCGGTTAACTGATCAAAAAATGGTGGAAAACTATTATTCTCGATATCTTCCATCTATGAAAAATTCAATGTTACCAACTGGTACGATATCATTCCAACTACTAGTTCCAACAATCTTGTCGTACCATCTATTACATTCTTGTCCCCACTAAAGAGATGCTTGACTCCATCATTAGTTTTAAAACTGACCTTCCATATATAAAAATTGATGTGATCCTTGAACATTGTCAAACAATCCATACCTAGGATTATGTCATAAACGTTTATTTCAAGAATATAAAAAATATCATATCCACTCAGCTCCATCAACAACTATATAACATGCTCTACACATAAATTCTTGAAATTATCATTGACCAAGAGGAGTTTTAAGTTTCGAAACTGAGGGCATTTTCTCAATACATAAACTCCACAAATCAACAGTGTGAGAATAAATAAACAAATTGGTTGAAACCATTTCAAAAAAATCTTTCATATGGGTATAATTCAAAATAATAATACCTCACACCATTGATGGTCCAGATTTATCATCCACAATAAATTTCTCAACTCCATATAACTACTTATTCATTGCAGTATTATTTATTGTCTTATTGAAATTTCCCTTGCGGAGGAGTCAAGGTATTTCTAGAATCACCATGGATAGCTCATCTATTTTGACAATAGGTATTCTATTTCCATCATCCTGTCAAAGAATACGATGTTTGAGAAACATTATAAGTGTCTTGAACACCAGACATCAGAGAACCGTGAAATAGAATTGAAAATTCCCCACCTGAATGCAATTGTGCCATGATCTCGGTGGTGTCATACATTCTTGCTTCATGTGTTCTAATGATCCACATTGAAAACATCCATCTTTTCTCTTGGTTCTTGGAGGAAGATTTATCAGTCCATCTGTCTGATTCTAAGTCATCCCACTACCTTAGAAAAAGGTTTCCCTCTTCTTCTTGTTACCATTATTAGAGTTCCCATTGTTTCTTGTAAGTATCAACATTCTTCCTCCACCTGTATCTTCTGAGATGTACTTTTTTTCACCATCTCTCTATTTAATATATCTATATAATAGATTATAAAAAGGCACAAAAATATTTAATAGAATATCACACCTCAACCCTGATTCAAAAATGTGTTCCTTCAAGGATGCACTAGTAGCAACTTCAGGTCCAAAGTGGACTAAATTCATAAATTTATTTTCATACTCTATCACTAACCAAAAAAATTCTGTCATTCTTGAAGTCCTAAACTTATGATAATATAATTTTTTATTAAACAATTATTTAAAATCCGATGTTGTAAGGACTTGTTCTAATTTATCCTGAACTACCAAATCCCACCCTCTCTATGCAAGATCCTTCAGCATATACATCACCAACATGAATTTTAACTCTATTGGTGTTCTTAGGAAATTGAAGATTCGATTCATCGTATTCAACCACACCTCTTCCTTCTCTAGTTTTAAATCATCCCAAAAGATGGGTGGATCTGCTTCTAGAACTGGATAGAATTATCCAATTACCTTCGTTTATCCCTATTTTTCTTGTTTTCCACTAACTAAAAAGCATGAAAAATATTATGAACTATCTTTTGGTTCACCTGTGGCTGGTGTGAAACTACATTCTCATCATCTTCTTCCGATTAGTTTCTTCAATTCCTACTAAGTTCCATTTTCTATAAACACAAAAAATGTCATAAGTCTCACTATCTATCAAATGAAGGATTGATAATTTATAATTCTACCACATCACAACTATCACAACTTGCTTTCCAAAATTCAAAAAATTTCCTCTTTCAAACCATTATTAAAAATTCCACCTTGTTTTTGAAAATCAAACTATTTTCAAAATACCACTATCAAGCCCTTTTCAAAATATCTCATTTAAAAACAATTTCAACATTTTTTAAAAATAAACACATTTGCACCAAATCATAAATCATTACTCAAAATGAAGTATGCACTCCTTGTGGTAATCCATTTCAATCAATGCATGTCATGCTCTTCTCATTGGATAAACCCATGAAAATGAGATTCCAAATCCTATAAGTGTATCCAAAAAACATATTTACCCAACTATTTGGTAACTTTATGTTCGGCATAAATAGGTTAGATACATCTTATTATGCTCTACATTTCAATCCCCAGCAATCCTACTCTTTTATACCAACCTAACGTAAGGACTAAACTAGAATGGATTTCCACACCAAGAACAACAACTGATACCATTTTCAAGTTAAGGACCAAACAAGCTGATACCATTCATAACATCCCACCCATCCTCATTGGCATAGGTCAATGAGGAATTGATACTAGGCATTAAGAAACATCCCCAAGATGAGAAAGGATGGAAATAAATTCCAAGGGATTAAATACAGTTGGGGGATGATTTTCCCATTTAAAATAAAACCACCACAACTGAGTATACCATAACCAAAACCACAAAATAATGCATGATAAGAATTTAATTTAACTCAAAGTAACCAAAAATAAAAAAAAAACTACACCAGAAACAATATCATAGTACTAAATCGAAATACTAAAATAAAAAGTTCAAAAACTCAAAATACATAACTCCCCAACTCCCTACATACTCTATGATCCAACTCCAAAATATAGCCCAAAGTATCACAATACATCACTAAAGAAATATAATTCCCTCTCTTTACCTATGACTCAATAAAGGAAATCTACAAAATCACCAAAGTGCCAAAGAAGGGGGTGAGTAATGAAACTCAGTAGGTTTTTCCCAAATGAATTCCCTACTCACACCACTAGGATAGAACATGTTATCATATTTATATAAAACAACTTATATAAAACAATTTAAAAAAATTACAAGTTTATAAAAAAATATAAAAAAAAATCATTCCAAAATAGTTTCCAAGGAAAATAACCAAACAACTCTTCAAACCATTTCACATTCATTTTTGGAATACCCAATCTATGATTCACACACACATCCACACATTCATGCTTTGGTGATAGTCCCATACTCATGAGTGGTTCCTCATACATCCACTAATTTTTCAAAAAAGTGTTCAATCTCCTTGTTCCCCAATGACACGCTCCCCTTATCCAGGGTTGCATCACTTTGTACGCCAATGGTATAGGCCCCTTATTCAGGGTTATATCGAAATCATGAACTAATACCAACCCCTGTATACACATAACCATGAAAAAACTACCATTTTAATCTATTTTAATAAAAATCATTTTTATTGAAAATATTCCACACAAAAAATTTCCCTGAATAAAATAATTACACATTTTAAAATCATCATTTTAAAATTCCTTAACAAATAACTTTTTAGAAAAAACAATTTCCAAGAAACCATAAACCATCACAAAATAGGTTTTATACCATGATTTTCACAACAATTTAACAACCAATTTCATGCAATTCAATAAATTTGAAAATAAGACTTTATGTTATTATAATAGGAGTCAAGTGTGAAGCCACATACCTAAGTAATTATGGAAAAATTTAATAACTACATCAATTCTTTAAAAAAAACATGATTGAATCTTCATAAAACCACCTTAGATATATTTCCCTAACATGAAAACATACAAATATCATCATTATTGGCATAAAATATCTTAGATATATCCCCAAAATACTAGATCTATGAATTAAATATGGGGACTAGAAGTAGATATGAGGAAAACCACCTAAAATGAAGACTTACCAAGGGAATTGGGCTTTAACGCACCAAGATTGGCCATATAATCACTTCTAGATCTAAGGTGAAAATATTAACATCCTTTAGGATGAATAAAATATGAGTTAGGGTCGAAAATAGTAAAAAATGAGAGGCTTATAGGTGAAAATGAGTAAGATCCACTTTTTAGGATCTAAAATTTTAACTGTGCATGGTTAGTTACACGGTTAGGAAAATTGTGTGTCAACCATGTACAACCCTATACCTCTAAACACACCCAAAAGTTTGGTCCACATGGTTATAAAAACCATGTGACAATAGTTTTTTTACCTCCGATTCACTTTGCACAGTTACTCCTAGGTGGCCATACGGTTTGGACCAAAAATGTGCCTATCCAGAAGCCTTGGTCTCTCATTACATAGTTTCTTGTAGGAGTTTCATGGTTTCTACTACCCATGATCAAACTAAGAACCATTATAAAATCCCCAAAAACTTTCCAAAGTCTTTCAAACCCTCCCATAATTTACCCAAACACTTTATATACTTAAAACCATAAAGAAAGGTTTACTTACTTAAAATCGGGGGTACCACACTTGTGTTATTTGGGCATACTTCACAGCACATTCAGATGATATATTCAAATTTATTTCATTATTAATTAAATTATATTTATGATAAACAAATAGTAATAAGTTGATATTTCAATTCAGATTAAAGAACAATTAAATTAGAATTTAAAATCAATTAATTATATATAAATCAATCAATAATTTTTAAATAATTATAAATAATTATGTGATGCTTGGATACCACTTGAAGGTTTCAGGCGCAGCGGAAGATTGTGATAGGTCATTCCCAACATTGATTATTTTCATGATTGATGATAAATTTGAGATTTACATAATGATAAATTCCATGATCAATGAAATTGAATAAAATAATACAAACAATGGATAAAACACATGAACCAAAGTGTATGATCATCACATATTATTTATAATTAATATAATAAATTTAAAGAATTACATTGTGGGAAATTCTAACTTCATTGGTGTATATGACAACGAATCTATGTTGTTCCATCATTGCATTGTAATAATCAAGATTATATTCCTTCTAGTGGTGATCCACACGTGTTCCACAAATCTTCAAACCTACCAATAGGAATCTCTGGGTGCTAGTAGAGAAGATCATATCACTTGTGTTGTTCGATATTGATCTCCATGATAATCTCTTCTAAAGTGTTCTAATTGATATTTATATAATCTATAGTAGAATATGTATGAATATCCCTCTCTATTATTGGATGAATTCTTGGATAAGGGAGCTCTTTGGGGCTTTTAGAGGACTCTTTGAATTCCGTTATGCACAAAAAATTGAATTGGATCTGTAAAAAAATAATATAACTGGGTTTATATACTGATAAGATTAGAAATAAATAATTTCACAAGATTCATTTATTATTTATTTAATCCCTATGCAACCTCGTGTCCATAATTATATTATTATTATTATTATTATTAATTAACATGTGTTAAACTCGCGAATTAAAATTAAATATTATTTAATCAAATAATATTCAATACATATTATTTTTCACCAGACAGTATAAACTTGGTCCACCATTCTTCCACAATATTTATTAGTCCTTGAATAATAACTATTTATTTAATAAATAAATATAACTACATTATTCTCTAATAAATAAATAAATATTATACTCACTAAATAGAAAATAAATATTTATTAAATATTACACTCACATAATATTCTCTCGAATAACTGGTGATGAAATATATGTGATCAATAAAGTATGAGTAATTATTTAACCATGTGTGTGAAGAATATTTATTAAACTTGTTTAATAATAAAAAATAATATATTATTTAACTAAAATTTTGGATACACTTAGTGTGTAACCCTCTAGGAATATTTCTCAGTAGCATTAGGTAAAGTATCCTAAAGTTTGAGGTTACTATATTGAAACACACCAACCCACCCATAGATAAAGAATTTAATGATGTGATGGAATAATACCTCATATAGAAGTTCACTATTTAATATAATCCCATTATCATAATACCTCTAATCCAACCATTTTCATGCTTGTGTCATCAACCTATGTGTTTGATGTATCTTTCTTTAAATTTATAAAGGGCCTGAGATATAAACTTCTATTAAAGAACAAAAAGGCTAAATCATTTCTCACATTATTCATTAATGAAATATTATTCATGAATCATCCAAAGTATCCAACCATGGAATGAACATATGTCATCGTGGTTTTTTCCAATACATCAATGTACACAACTTGAAATATTCATTAATAATAATCTTAAAGTCTAATGATCAATATATATTTTTAAAGATATTAATATCTAATAACACATATAAATGTGGATTTCCTAGTAATGGTTCCCATTATCATGATATCTTACACTATATATTAGTAAGGGTGTACAACATGAGAAGGTGCCTAAAATTATTATGAGTCTCCACCCCTAATAGACTGAATCATTTGTGTCCTTTAAATGATTTTATCTGGACATAGAACATATATTTAAGTATACTATCTTGGAACATTTGGGTTCTCATCATAACGGGGAACTATTATGACCATTTAGTGTGAAAAATACTCTTAGAACATTATCACATACTATGTTACACAAAATAATAATCAAGATTTGATAAGGAGTTTATTAATATTCAAAATATGAATACAAGTTATCATAAAGTACATAGAATTTGGTCCATGGCACTAACTCGAACACTAAATTTTCTTGTGAAATTTCTTGACAGTGTTATGTTTTAAACCATCTTTTGAAAGGTATTTATGGTAAAGTTATCATGTACCTAGGAAAAATGGAATCTAATAATTAAGAATTTCCTTCATTAGTTATTTTAGTTATTACTATATAGAATATTTTCACTATGAAATTCTCTATATATGCATTTCATTATCAATTATTGATTAAATGGCTTGTAATTTCATTTATTTACATTTTCATATTTTTTATTCTTATTGATTCATGATAGATAATGTTGTAATTAACCCTTATTAAGCATTTTATCTCACCCTTATTTTTTTTCCTTTACCTAGGATTCTATGAAGAATACTATGTTTGATATGAAATGATACTCTAGATGGAACAATGATATTCTGAAAAAACAATTATGTTGTAATTTTTGTATTCAATTGTAATTGAAGACTCGTGTATATATCTATTTTAAAAATACTAATAAACTATTTGGACCTTAGGGATGAAATTATTTGTATATTATTCAAATGTAAAAAAGTACAGCACTAACTCTGGGATACTAGGGATGGGGTCACTACTATTGGTATCAGGGAAAGTTTAGTAGAAACCTTGGGAACCGGATTTTGGAAAATATAAATTAGTGAACATATCCTCGTAATAGACATTGAGGATATGTATGGAATAACATTCTAAAGTTTTGGGATTATACATTATGTTTCATAATGATATGATAAAATATAGTGTATAAAATTATTTAGAAATTATTCCTAGTATAAAGAATGGGAACCTCATCAATGCACGTAATCCAAATGGTAAGAATTATCATTTCTTTGATGGTTTTATGCCAATATTTTGAAGTCAAGTAGTCTCCCAAGTATTCTCATAATATGAAGACATAATATCAAGTTATGAAAAGATAGAGAAATAATTTTACATGTCTTATGGATTCAAAGTTAAGAAAGAGAAGAAGAATATGATATAGGAAAATTAATAAAGGGAAGAATGGAAAGAAGGATTTTCCAACATGTGATAATTGTGGAAAAAACACCTTGGTATATTATTAAGAAGAAAATGAATTTACTTCAGGTGTAGAGAAAAATTCCACCATGCTCATGATTTTAAGGGAAAGAAATAATTTTCCAATGTTCAATGTTTCAACTCTAATGATATGGGGAACTATGAAAATTAATTCCCCAAGCATCAAAGGAATACACCTCAAAAGAAGCTAATAGATCATGGTCAAGCTTATTTTATTACCATAGATGAATAATAATTATTAATTTTATTATGTTTAGATTCAATAATTACGTAATTTCATTATTTTATCAATAATATATTGGTTATGAGAATTATGAAATGCATATGAATTGTATTACAGTACTATTTCTTAAAGGATTTCAAAGAATATGTTGAATGGTACCAAGAAAAGTGATTTATTGGTGAGTTGAAATTATTTAAAAAAATAGGATTAAGGAAAATATAACCCTTAATATGTTCTTGATGTTTTGATCTTGGTGTTTGGATAAAGATATAGTTGATATGAATAAATTAAATTGGACAGTGCTGAATACCTAGAAATTGATTAAGGATTTGTTAACAAATAGGTTTATACTATCATTGATGGAGTTTACTACATTTTTTTATTTAAGTAATATATCTAATAATATATTTTTTACATAAGTAATAAGGAATATTGAGCATTTTAAATTAGTTTAATTGTAATTTATGTTATAACCATGTCTCAATAAAATTCATAATGAATGAATTCACATGTTTGGTTTGTGACGATTAAGAGCCAATTTATTTTTCTGAGGAATATAATGTTTATTTAGTAATCTTCCATCAAAATTTGGTAATTCATATTTTGGATGATCATTAAGGTTAACTATTTATAGAATGGATTAATTTGAACGTTATGGGTTATTGGATAACAATTGCTAACCATTTTTGTTTTTGTAAATATGGGAGGAATATCTCTTTCCTCTTTTATAGATCATAGCATCTATTCAAGGATAATTGTAGTGCTTTAGGCATAAAATTTCATTTTTGGATATTCATTTGTTGGAGTAAGTGATTGAAACTCAACCAGAGGATGAAATTGTGTTTATGAAATAGAAATATGTCAAGTATATTTCCTTACATTCTTATACAGTAAAATTATTACTCAACATTAGGAAAATTATATTAAAACACAAATTTTATCTTAATACCTCTATGTATGTAGAATCTATGGTTTTTTAAATCATCATAGATTTATGTATTTGAGGCCCAAAAATTTATATTGATATTTACTTTTCTTGTGATCAATGACCTCGATCACTCTATGTAAATATTTAAAATTTTCCACCATGTCCATATCTTCACTTTCCACCAATTTTCTCCTATATATAAACCTAGATATGTGTTATTCCATATGACCTTTGTACTTCTATTTCTCTATTATTAAGGGTATATTTTATTGACTCTTTAATGATGTGGGTTTTTCAACAATGATGTTTCAAAATTTAAAACCCTTGATCACCAATATCAATTTTAAATTTATAGGGCATAACTTATTTAAGGTGGAGAGAATGTAACACCCAGAAATTCTAAAATAAGGATATTGCATTTTATAGGGTATGTGAAACGCCGCACCAAGCATAGAAGTGAATATTAATTCCCAATACCTTATGATATATTTACCATTTTAAATAAATTCAGTATATTATATAGCTTACATTACAGGATGATTTTTTATTGTGTTACATTCAACAATAAGTTCCATCAATATCTTGTGTTAGATGCAAGATTGAGCTTTACCGAAAACAATATACTATAAATATTATTATTTAATATCATAGTTATCTCCTATCAGATGGAAAGCCAGTTATGAATAGGATGACCTAAAATATAAAAATATATAGTTTACAAACATTTAGAATTTATATGTTTATTATAAATAAAATAATATTCATTTGAAAGAAAAAGAAATGTTTTCTGAAAAAATAGTATTTTTTTCTAAAAAGACAGTTTCATCATTCTTAGTGAACATAATTTAAAATTAATTTATAACACCTTAATAAAATTTATATGAAAAAAAATATATATATTTATTAAATCATAATATAAAAATTATATTAGGTTGAAATTTTGGGATTTTTATGAGAATTTTCATTTTTTATTAATAGTGAAAAATACTAGACTTCAATTGAAAATTTATTTTTCATATAACTAGTTTATAATGTTAAATTATACTATTGATTTTGTTTTAAAGTGAAAAATAGTTTAACTATACATATATTAATCCAATTTATGTTATTTTTATTATTTTTATATTGATTTTTAATATAAAAACATTGTAAAATTTTAATATTTTCACTTTAAAACTTCGCGTTCTCATCTCCTCTAAGGGATTAATTTAAAATTAAATTCTTCCACTTATGTGAGTTTAATTTTCCAAAATTGAATCCATATTTGTAATAATCATAATTTATATTATATAATAAGGAAAAATTAATTTTTTTACAACAATTATTATTGAAAATGGTTAAAATTAATAACAGTGATTAAGGTAAAAACAAGTTTAATTATTGGTTAAACTAAGAATATAAGGTAAAAATGACCTACCAACTTGTACAATACCCATTATCTAGAAATATTTCTACCCTTCTCACCATATGATATATTTTTATTAGTTATTTATATACTATTCCATGATGGTGACTTATATAATATATTAAGTAAATAAAAAGACAAAAAAGGAACCTTCCTTGATTTTAATATCTATAAAGATTTGCGATAGGTTCAAAAACAAAAGAGGTTCGGTTATATAAATTATTTTGAAATAAAAAAAAAATTTCATACAAATTTATCTTTAATTTTTAGAGATGAAATAAATACTTAAAATTATTAAGAAATTCCAACACAGTAATTATCTAGTTAATAATTAACTAAAATAAATTATAATAAAAATATTAAAAGTAAATTTAATGAATTGTTGTATTCCATTAATTTTTTATACGAATATATAATTTTATATAGGTTTTAAACTAATATATTAAAATTCCATCATTTTCTTGATATTTTTAATTTTAAATTAAATAAATAATGTCAAAAATGAAATTAATGTTATTTTACAACAAATGATATTTTATAAATGATTTAAAATTACTAAAAAAATTATCCTATGAAAAATGATTTTAAAATTTTATTAAATATAAAATATGTTCTATTAATGGATTAATTTATCTTTTATAATTAACACATTGACCTTCAAATAGTAAAAACTTTGTTAGCATGATTAGAGTTAAAGTAGTGTTTTTGTGCGTTACATGAGATTCTGTTAAAATTAATTATAAAAAAAACAAGGTATTTTTATTATATAAATTAGATTTAATATTTAGAATAATTGGGTGTATATTTTTTTATAAGTATCACTATAATTTATTATTAATGGATAAATTACCTAGGTTGGAAAATTAGTTACCATGGTAAAAACTAAAAGGGTAAAATTTAGTAAATTTATAGACTAAAAAACATTATAAAATTGTGGTTATTTTTCTGTTTTAGAGGTTTTTATAGATCACATAAACCCTTTACATCATTATTATTCATTTTTTAAGCCACATGAGGTAATTTATACCTTCTATTAGTGAATACCTTTGAGTATTTTGAAGAATACCACTCCTCAACTATAAAAGGGCACTCATTACCCTCACTTATACGTAATTATAAATCAATTTAGATCATAGAAAACCAAATAAAATAAATCCCCAACTTCCTTACCATCATACTATAATACTTATTTTGGGTATAAATCCAACCTACTAATGGTCTAGTGAAAACCAAAGAAAGATACCTGAAAACAAGGTAATGTTCTTCAATAAGCCTCTTTATTTTATTTACTTATCCACATAATTTATTTTATATTATACCAATATTATATAATAACATTATTATATTAAATATAATGAGGTTTTTTTATTTTTATGGGTACAATAAATAAAAACACAAACTTCCATCAAATGGGTTGCGAAATAATCGTTCGTGTATACGGAGGACAACCACCTCACAAACTGATGTTGTTTATTTTTTCATTACCACCTTTAAAGGTTTGGAATAATAAAGAATTTATAGTTTATATATGGTATTTATGATATTTATAACATTATGATACCTTTGGAGTCAATATACCATTTATATCTTGTTATCTTACATTCCTTAGGAGACACGATAACGGTGCTCGTGTGTATAGTAGACTACCACCTCACAAAGCGAAGTGATTTATTGTTCACTAACAGTTTACATGGAAGGTGATAGTAAATAATTATATGTTCTATAAATGACAAAATAATGATATTAATTACATATGTATCATTTTTAAAGATAATATATCATTTTATTTTTATACTTTTTCACTCAATAAAATACGCTAATGTCATTCGTGTACATGTGGACTACCGCCTTCATGAAGCGATGTGACTGCCTTTCCATAACCACGCCACATGAATGATATATATAAGTATATAATCTGGTATTAATGATATAATTATAATTATTTAAAGGTAAAATATTACTTACTTCCTTTATATAATTATCATTCAAAAATATAAAATGTTACTCATGCATACGTACGGCATATCGTCTCCATGATCATAACGTACTTCAAATTTCATAACAATCATTCATTATGGGTTTTAAAAGTATAATTGATTTATAAATATGGTTGTTATGTAATGAATAATATCATGTATATTATATAACTATATAATATACACATGAATTGGATCATTCATGATGAGACATGGATGAGAAAATAAGGCAATTAACACCCAAAACAATGAAAATATTGAAATATAATTAATGAATGGGTAATTAGATGTTATATAAGGATCATATATGATATAATAAATATTAATATGGTTATTGTGTAAGTTAATAACATGTTTAAAACTATTATACATGAGGTTAAGGAATTCTCAATCAAAACTAATCATAAGGTAAGGGATTTATTGACTCAATTTCCACCATTGGGTTAAACTTCAACTCCATTGATTATGTCATACAAAGATTATGTTTGTAATTAATTTTGATTATATTATGTTGTAATTCCACTTGTTTTATGTTTATTTACAGTTGATACACATAATAAATTCATTTTCTAATTTTCACTTCAACATAATGATCGTTTTAATGGTTTATTTCACAATCTCATTCTAATCGAGATTGTTTACTATTGAATGTAAATTGAAGAAAATTTCTTGAAAATTTCCAAATAAAACCTTAATTTTTTTATTATATATTTATCTATGAACTACTTTAGTTAATAATACCATTTTAAAACTCTTTGTTACCTAAAATGTTTTTAATAAAATTTGACTTCATTTCTTTTTTCAATCTGAATTATGTTTTCTTCCAAAACCATGTTTTCTAAAAATGTTTTCAAATATGTTTCAAAAATTTAAAAATAATTTAAGAATAGAATTATAATCTATTTTTACTCTTTAAAAAATGTTTTCAAATTAATATTTATATCATTTTCAAAAAAATTCTTGTTTGGATTTTACTGAAAAAGTGATAGGAGACTTTGTTTTAAAATGTACGGCATGAATGGAATTTCCAGCATTTATGACCACTCAAATGTTTTTAACATTATTTTATAATTTTAAAAGTTTATTTTGAAAAAAATTATTTTCAAAATGTTCTCTGAAATTTTATTTTTAAATGTTTTTTCAAATAAAAGGATTCTCAAAATGTTTTTCAAAATGAAAAGGATATTTTCCACAACAATGTTCTTAAAGATATTTTATTTTATTTCTATTAATTAATGAAAAGACATTTATTATTACCCTGATGGGTATATATTTTATTGATATGATCCTTAATATTATTCTGGATGGTTTATCCTCACATTGACCAAGGAAATTATTGACATTCACTTCCTTGATACATTTTTTTTATTAAATTTACCATGAATTATTCAATTTCCTATAGGCATTAAATTTCCACTAAATATAAATATTATTTATCAGGGATATATTTATTTCCTTTACCATATTCCATTTTTACATATGGTATTTACTTTTATATTTATTGATTAAATGTGGAAATAGTGATAAATCTTTATCCTTTACTCAATAAATATATTTTATAAGGCACATTGTTTATGAGTTAAATCGATTATTCCTTATATAATAAATTCTTTGGATAGGTATGATAGGGTTTGGGTAATATTTAAATTAATACCCTCAATTCATCGATAGTCTCATGTTACAAAATCAGTTGGAAACAAACCCTTTCAGTTTGTAACCAACCATGTTCTAAAATATATGTTGAAAGGTGTTGATAGTAGTATGTTTTAAACTTTCTTGTGAAAGGTATTGATGGTAAAGGTATCATGTATCTAGGAGACATGGCATCCAATAATTAATCATTTCCTTCATTTAGTATTTCATTTATTCCTATCCATGTGATTTTAATTATGACATTATCTATAAATGTATTTCATTATCAGATACTGATTAAATGGAATGTGTTTTTAGTTATTTAACTTCTTTTATTGATTATAAATTGTCTATTCATGAATCCAAGTTATTTAAATGGAATATTTGTTTATTTGTTTACCTTTCCATATTGATTATTCTTATTTATTCATGATAAATTTTGTTGTACTAAACCCTTAATGAGAATTTTAGATCACCCTTATTTTTTTACTTTCCCTAGGATTCCATAAAGAATACGATATTTGCTATTAAAAGATATAATAGAGGTAATAATGTTATTATTTAAAACAATTGTTGTAATTTTTGTATTCAATTGTAATTCAAGACTCATGTATTTATCTATTTTACCCAGACTACACACGATTTAGTCCTTTAGGATGCAATTAAATGTATATTATTCCAATATAATGATGTATAACACTAAATTTGGGATACTGGGGTTGGGATCACTACATAATTTAGATAATTTTTAAAATATTAAAACTACATATTAAGTTAAGAACTAACACGAAATACAAACCATTAAATAATTTATTTAGTAATATCTTTTTCCATCTATGTCTCATTCTGAGTTCAGATCATAAGGAATATTTTTGTTTGTGTCCTCAATTATTTAATATAGGGATAAAAAATATCATTATTGAGTAGAAAATATTTTTTTTCTTTTATTAACAATATATTTGTCAGTTAAAATGAAGATATTTTTATAAATTATTTACCTAAAGTTGGAAACATTTATGACTCTTTATTAGCTCGCAATTGAGTTAGATTATCTTCAACATGTCCAACTAAATTGAATCTTGACTCTATAAAATCCAAATTCCTAAAACATAAGTTTCAACACTCTTCTTCAAGGTGACCTTTTAAAATAGGACCTTATGTATGATCTTTATTTTCCACATAAGACTTCAAATGACCAAAATACCTAATGATAAAAGGTAAAAATTAATAAAAAAAGTTTTTAAATATTGAATAATAAGATTATAATTTTTTAATGAAAAAAATATTAAAATAAAATATATATCCCTGGGATACATTCATCGATAATGTATGGGGTTCCCAATTTTTTCTTCTTCAGAAAAATGATTCATTAGATGAATCATCACAGTGAAAAATAAGGGGGGAAAGAACATATTCAAATCAGTTAATTTCTAATGTTTATCTAATATATTGGTGTTTAATTTATTCTCACAAAGCTATAAAAATAATGTGAATAAATCAATTAGAATAGTAGTTATTTTATCATTTGTTAAATTTTGCATTGTTAAAGGTAGAAACATCTACATAAATATATGTGAGTCATGAATTTCCAATCCATATATCTTACATCAATTCAAATCAACACATATTGAAATATTACTATAATATCCATCAAGTACTTTCACATTTTTTCATTTTCTTTTTTATGGTTTTTCATTGAAAAAATGGATATTGGATACTTCCCATTCTCATTATCCATAGATTACATTTGATATTGATTTCTTCTAATCCCTTATGATAATTTGAATAATCCTTTGATTTTCCCTGTACATTAAGTAATGTAAACAAGACATTATCACAAACATCTATCTCTATGTGAATAACATCAAGATTATGATTTATCAAATTAAATTACCAATATAAAAGTTTTAAAATTATGCTATTTTTTATCTATTTTTTCTCAAATTGTAATTTATGATGTTAAAACAATTTTTTCACATTCATTTAGTTGAAAATATTTTCCAAACTCTATACTAATATTTTTTAATTATGTCAAGATCTCTGATCCTGATAATAATTTTGGTTTAATCCTTAATTCAGTTTTTCCATTGAAATGTGACTTGTTAAACTAAAATCTATAAGATGTATCAAGGAAAAAAATATGAAACACAAAACACCAACTTCTTTTATATAGTATCAATTGACACTCAAAAAATCAAATTTACATTCTAGATAAGACAAACCCATTTATATGTTCCAACTAGATAAATTTTCTAGTTTGGGAAAGTCATTAATGGTCAATATAAGGGTAGCATGCATTTTGAATATTTTCATGGTAGATGAATCATATGATTCTACACCATCATTCTTTAACACTTGTAATTATTGAATAATTGGATGAATCTATATATCAATCTCATTTTATGTATTTTATTTTTCATAAATAACCATCAATATGATGAATAAATTCTTTTATACACATCTAGGGAGGTAGATTATAATGGTTCAACACAATCAGAAAATGATGTAATTTCTACTTAATGTACCAAAAGGAATAAATCCATAATATTCCAATCTAAAACATACAATTCTAGGATCAAAATAGAAATAAGGATATAATTAATTCATGGTATTAAATGATTTTGAATCTCTTGGATGTCACGTGAACTCGTCTTTATTATTATGCAATGTATGCCACTTAGTATTCTCAATGGTTTAAATGAAATAAAAAAATATTTGAAACTATTGTTTTAATGTAAAGTAACATAAAACATTTATAGAAATTATCATTTTATGTTTATTTTTGGTAGTGTAAATATTCAAAATGACATAAGTATTTATTAATTTTCATCTAGAAATATAGCATTTTTGAAATTTTCTCTATTAGAAAATTATTATTATTAATTTATGAAATCATTAGGACATGTATGTATATTCATATAATTAATCCAAGATTTTAAATAATATTCTTTATCTTATAAAATAATTTAGGTATTTTAACTTCAATAAATTCATCACACAAAAATTACAATATCATGGATATTACATTATTTTTAATAACATTTTATGTGGTACAACTTCAGCAAAAAAGAAAATTTTGAATATTAGGAATATCCTTCATTAAATTCCTAATCTATATGTAAAACTAATTTAGAAAACAAAATTGTTTACTTTATTGATTTTTCCCTTGTATTAGTTTCATCATCATCATTTATTAATGTGTTATCTACTTGATCAAGTTAACTTTTAGTTTTGAAAACATCATTAATATCTACGACATCAACAACTAAATAAATTGATGTGTTACATTTTTTATGGTGTTTCCATACTATTCTAAGATATTCATTTATCAAGTTTTGAATTTCATTATTCACTATCATATAAGTCACTTCTTCATTTTTACTATATACATAACTTCTTGAATTTTCAATAACATTCGATTCTCCATTCCAAATACAATGCACATAATGAGGAGGAAATTTTTTCAATATCAATTTTTAATATATATTTCCTCTCTTTAACCATTATCTAAATCTTCAATTAGGACATGAACATTTGATTATTATATCCATGGATCAATTTTTAAATGAAAAACCAAAAAACATATTCAATCCCGTAATAAACTGAGATGTATTCTGAGGTAAGGTAATCCAAATTTTTTTCCATATGTACTTGCTTCCTAAACTATAAAATATAAAATATTATTATATTATTATATATAAAACTAAAATATATGTAATTTAAAAAAGGAAGAATCAATCTCAAACTGCTCCTCAAACACAAATAATTTAGAAATCTACTAAACTAAATGCACTGAAAAAGAATTAAAATCAGTAAATTACTAAACATAACCGAATTATAGAATTATTCACTAAAATAGTGAAAAAAAATGACTAACTTTGAATAGGGATAAAATTTTTCAAGAAAGATCACCCAAAATCCTGGTGAGGGTCCATTAGCATAGTGGATGATAGAGAATTAGAGAGGGGAAACTGGTATCAAGGCTGAGAGGGCATCTGGTCTGGCATCGATTGAGGTTGATGTAACATCCTGATATTTTTTTAAAAGGAAAAAAATGCCACGTCATTCTCAAATGAAATACTAAATACTATGTGAACTTTATAACCTATCCATTAAATATAAATTTTTCACTTATATGTTTTTAATTTAGAAAAACGGACATACATGGTTTCGATCAGTAAGTTATTTGAAGTCTAATTTGACCAACTTAATTTTTTGTGAATAGTAACATACCCTTATGAATAGTAACATACCCTTATGAATACTAACCTGACCTTATGAATAGTAATATGACCCTTATAAATATTTAATTGTCCAAAATAATAGTAACCTCACCCATGAATTATTAAATAAAATTTAAGCATCTTATTAGTGACAATATGCCCATAGTAAAAGTATTGGTATTTTTGTAAGTCATAAATAATTAATTATAATTAATTAAATAATTTAAAAGAAAATTTATTTTCATAAATTATTTTAATATATTAATATTTTTATGTCTTATTATGATAATATAATTTTATGAGATCTATATTAATTTTTCAAAGTGTTAGAAAAGCAGTTGTAATTTTAAAACTTTTGTTTTTCAAGAAAATTATGATTTTAATTAAAAAATAAATTAATTGTATTTAGAAAATTAGTTTTGAAGAATGGGGTTCATTTTTGGATTCTAGACATCAAAAAAATTAGGGTGACTTTCTGGTATTTTCTTGAAATACATGAATTTTTTATAAATAGTGAAATACGATAATTTACAAAATAAGTTAAATTCATGAATTATAGAGTCATGGGTGATGTTATTCTGATTTAAGACTAATTGGTTTAGACTCACATGACTTCCTTAATGTATTCATTCATTTAACACTCACTATTTATGATCTTGAGGTAAATTAATAAACTAATTATTAAAATATTTGGAAAACACCCCTCCCCTCCACTATAAATACCACCCTTCACACCCTTATTTCCACACACCTATAAAGCTTCAATAATTGTCTAAACTCTACCCAAACATCTTTACTATACACTACCCCACGTTCAAGAGCTTCTTGTCTCATCAAAAGACTAATCCAAGGTTCCTTAAGAAGGATTCAAGAGGTAATTCCCCTCTCTCTCTTTTCCTTTAATTTCCTTTCAATTTCATGTTATTTTATTAATATCTACCCACCTATACTCATCCACATGGTATGATAACTCTATTATCTTAAATATAACTTAATGTTATTTTTCTAATGGTATAATATATCATCCAACCCCCTTCTCCTCTTCTTTTTATTTTATAAAGGAAAACGTTGTTTGTGAGATGTTAATTTATCACCTTCAAGAACGACATGTTTTCATTTTCCTTTATCGCCTTCAGATCTGGTCGTGAAAAAATATATATGGTTAAAAAATATTGTTTTATTTTTATTATATCCTATTTAATGTTTTGTAACTAACCTATGTAAATATTACTAAATTATTAAACAAAACAAGTTCGTTGTGGTTGAAAAACCGCCTGATTAACCCAAACGATCGTCATTAAATTATTATCTAATGATTCATTCTCATGGTATACAAAAAAATTATTTATAAGATCATTTCAAGTTCTGAAACATCATAAATAACATATAATTACAATTATTTATGTTTATCCACATTTTAAATTAACTTCCATTCGTTAGTACAAGTGAACCATCCATGAAAACTAAGAAAAAGAACATTACAGAAAAATTGATTTAAACACTATAACACATCCAAAGGCCCATAAAATAACTTAATGAAACCATAATAAATAAAATTCATGTATAAAAGGTTTTTTAATTTATAATTAATTAATCTAATGTGATTATACATGACATTAAAGTGAATAAATCATTTGTATACAAGGTAAGAGGAAATTCTCAAACCCAACTCTAATACTTTGGGTTTTCCCTCTTTCAACCCATTTTTAGTATGGATATTCCTTAAGAATCATTTATTCATCTTCATATTACCTATTTTGGGATATATATGTTTTATAATTTATTTTATTATAAACCCAATGTTCTTCCAAAAGAACACTTCTTACAAATAAACACCATCTTTTTACTTCTCATATATTGTATCTATTTCACTCATCACTGATTGTTCTATGTCAAGAATGTTATCCCCTATTTATTTTGGGTGACAAATGTTTATGAATTTATTCTTTATAATTGAAACAAATTCCTTTATATGAGTTATTTTATGTTTAATTTTGACATATTTTCTATGTGGAATGCATAATAATATAAATGTTATGATGTGATGGGTGCACCCAAAATTATATAGCGCAATATAAATATTATGTTGTGATGGGTGTGCCCAAGATTATACAGTGCTCCAATGCATTGGGTAAAGTTGTGACTCCCATTAGTTAAATTTAAATGATGTGTGAACATGATTTTATCTTTTTTCACAACTATGTGTGGTGGTTAACCTCTATGACATGATGTTTCATTTTATGTATTGCCACATCCCAAGTCTTCTCTTAATGTTTCATCTTATGGTTATGATCATATTCATATATTATGATGATAATTATTATGCTCTAACCATGGTATATTGTTTTGTGTTCTTATCTAAACTCTTATTGCGATTTTAGATCACCCATTTTTTATATATATCCTCAGGTGGTTACTTGTACTAAGGAGTATTCAATGGCTAATAAGAATCTAGAGAAGAAGGAATTAAATAAATGTTTATGTTTTATTACATAAAATTTATGTACGGTTTGTCTAATCCTCTAAAACATAGACCGGTAAAAGTTTCTGGAATGTATTAAATGTTTTGTATTTGTTTAATTGTATTTTATAAAAAAAAAATAAAAAACATTTATTTGTAATAGACCTAGAATGGAGGGTTCGGGGATTTATAGTTGAGGGGAGGTTGAGAGGGGGTACAGCATTGATCACCACTAAGGGAAATGACAAGAACGTTTTGGAATTGAGAAATAGTGAGAGGGGGTCTAATGTTAGTTTGGAAGCATCGGACCAGTGTTAATTGATAGTTAGGGGGAGGCCAACACTGAGAGGAAGCGTCGAGCAGTGATGAGGTGTGAAAATATGGAGTTGTGGGATTATTCCATGATTTTTTTTAAATTTTTAATGATGGTTTTCTTTAAATCCATTGAAAAATTCATTTCACTCTTATTTAGAATTAATTTAAATATAAACTACCACTAAATATGGATTCTTTTACAAATAATTGCTAAAAATAGGGGCAGGAAATATATCTTTTTTGTTTAGTGGTGGTTTTCAAAACCACCACTAAAAAACCGTTGTAATTAACTGCTTTTATTATAGTGATTATAGGTTTCGATATGATAAATGATAGTTCAAAATGGATTCTTAGACTAATTCAAAGTACACAAATTGACTAGATACTAAAGAGTTTCATTATGGAATAATCCAAGAGTGTATTGGTTCCAGTTTCACATGGTATACATCTTTCTATGAAAATGTTCCCTCAAACATAGTAGGAAAAACAGAGAATGTGTAAGATCTCATTTACTTATTTGATATGATCAATCATGTATAACATTTTTTCTATAATTACTTATGTTTACTATGCTTTGATTACGATACTAAGATATTAATATAATCTAGGTGAATATCATTGGAATGAAATTAAGATTATCCTTAAGTATTTGAGGAGAACTGTGGATTTATTCCTATTGTATAGAGGATGTGATGATATAGTCATCTGGGGTTATATAGATGTTTGGTTTTAGATAGATTGAAATGATCTAAATTTGTAGTCAAGATATGTCTCCAGTTTAAATGTAGGAGTTGTGGGATGTAAGAGTTCAAAGAATCTAGTTGTTATCGATCCTACAGTAGAGTATAAGTATATTTTGGATTCCAAAATATCTGAGGAACAGGTTTAGATTTGAAACTTTTTTCAATAGTTTTGTGTGGTTCCTAGAAGTAATGACCCTTTAATAATTTAATATGATAATAATTAAATGGTGTCTCTTTTCAAAGGTCTAAGGTCACATAAAAGGAAAAATTATAAAATTTATAAGTTTTATCTCTAAAGGTATTTTTCTTAATAAGGTGAAGTTATAGTGAGCATAGTATCTACTGAGGAAAATATGGTGGACCCCTTGATTAAGGCTCTATCTCAATAAAGGAATGAGTATTATGTTAAATCCAGTGGACTAAAGTTTATTAAGTATTTGATCTAGTGAAAGTGGGAGTTTGTTGGAGTTGGCAACCTAGAACCAACTTTTACATACTTAGTGATTAAATATATTCATTTTATTTAATATTAATAATTTTTATTATCATATCATTAATGTTACTCTACATTAAATAGTATGTGATAATATCCTAAGAATGCATATCACACCGAAAGGTCATATTAGTTCACCGCTATAATGAGAACCTGGAGGGACCATGACAGTATTTTTTAAAATATATTTTTTTAGATGGATGATATAATTTGATGGGACACAAATGATATATGATATTAGGAGTGGAAACTCATATGACATTGAGATAACTCTCATGGTGTCCATCCTTGGTAATTTATATTTTAGAAAGTTATTAGAATGATACCCTCCAGTAGTAAATCCACAATTATATGTGTCATTGGATGTTCCTATCTTAAGATGTGTGTTTTTATCCTTATACTTTAATATTATTATTAATGAATATCATAAGTCATGTAATTTGATATATTGACAAAAACTATGATAATGTGTGACTGTGGTGAAGTAGGATATATTTCGTGTGTCCTGAGTGATATTGAATTAATTTATAATGAGAGAAAGGATTCATATCTTCTGTATTTTAATGTAAGTTGATATCTTGAGCCCTTTTATGAGAATGGAACTTCCTAGATAAATCCATGGAAATGGTGTTTTGTGGTAATGTTTATTTCTAGAAATTTAAATAAATAGGAATCAAGCATATGGGGTGATTAAACTATAATGAAACCTACTTGATTGAGGATATTATGATAAAGGGATTATATCACACCATAAGCATTTGTATGAAGTTTTATATCATTGAAAAAAACTTCTTTATCTTTGGGTTTCTTGGCATGGTACTAAATTTTAACCTTATACTTTAGGTGTATCCACCTATTGGCACTATGAAAGTATCCTAGAGGGTCACATTCTAAGTGTATCTAGAATATCATTTAAATTTTAGGGTGAATTTAACAAGTTAGAATAAATATTATTCCTAATTTTTGGTTTGATAATTATTAGGATTTGGTTGGTCACTAAGATTTAATCACAAGTTATTCAAAATAATAAGTTAGATAAATAATAATAAATATTTATTTTAAAGATTTTATGAATATAATATTAATTATATTTATTAGTGAATAATGAATTGATATTTATTTGCTAAATAAATAGTCATTATTCCAAGGTTTGGTAAATATTGAGTAGGATAAGAGGGACAAGATTAATGGTCTGAGTGGAAATGAAATAAATGATATTTATTTATTCTTAAGTAATTCACATGTTAAGTGACTAATAATTGTATTATTATTAAGAAATCGAGTTCACTAAGAATTAATGAATTAGTAAGGGGGCTTATATGAAAATAGGAAGCCCTAAAATTTACATAATATATATAAAGTTATTTCTTTTTCCTAATAGGTGTTTGTTGTAAACAAATAATTGGGTGAAACTCTTTCAACTATAGAGTTATAGAGATATTGAACTTGTTCTCTTCTTTTCCTCCCTTAATCCACTAAGATAACACCAAGAATTCTTCATCCTTAAAGATAATTTAGCTACGGTCAACCATTAATGACACAAGTGATTGGGATCGGTCATGCTAGCACCCAATGATTCTATGGTGATGTTAAAATATTGTGGTGAATGTGTGTATCCTTGATATAGGTATTATACACTTAGATCGTATGAAATAATGATTGTATGGTTAGATCAATTCAAATAGATAATCAAAAAATATATAATTACAAGTTTAGGTAATTCTAAATCTTCTTATAAATTAAATATAAATTATAAGTGATGATCCTCCTTTTCTTGTTATGGTGTTTAATCATGTTAAGTAATCTATGATTTCCATTCATCATGACATAATTCATTATATACAACTCAAATTATTCATATATTAGGACTAAAATCATATTTGGATATACTAAATAGGTGCTTCTACTACACCTAAAACCTATAATAGGGATGCTCATTTGGGCTCGATGGAAATATGGATGAGCATGGTGAGGGTGTGAGTAGGTGTGAGCTAGTGTATAGGGAGTCACGAGTATAAGTATAGGGAATCTATTCTCTCATGTATGGTTCTTTATGTGTTTTAACAGGAGTTCATTAGTGTTAGTCGATCTTTGTTATCTGATGGATGTTGTATCCTAGTAATTAAGTGGTCCACCCCCAAGTTAATGTCTTATATATAAATCCACATTTTAGGGAACTATATATACCTTATTCATGACCGACATTCCTCACTTCCTACATCTTCTTCTTGCATTAATTTTCAGGATATATGCAGGCCACGCTTGACATTTTCATGCTATATTCATTACATTTTTATGCAAAAAAATTATATTTTTCATCTATATTGAAAAACTGAGCACCTAATCACCCACACTATTTTACACATCTAACATCTGTTTTCCATCATAAAATGTTTTCAAATATATACAATATAAACATTGAATTTTTTCTATTACATTTTCTGGAAACATAATATCTATCCTAATCTAGATATATTTTTGACACTCAGGTTTATGAATAGAGAAAGTAGAAACTGAAACTTCGTTTTTTGAAAACTCATGGTTTAAGAACTTTTATCACATAATACTTGTTATATAAATTTTATCAATTATATAAACTATTTAACATGATTTTATTTGATTGAGTAAAACATATATTTCTCAATGTTATCATATTACATAATTTTTAACCTATCCAAACCAATTATGTAGCATATATCATGTTTTAAAATAATAGTGAGGAATGCATGTTGATCTAAATATGAAGCAATATATGATACTGCTATTAGGTTTTTAAGGATAATATCATTAACCTTTGGTATAAAATAATAACCAAACAAGAAATTTATACCCTTTAATTGAATCAATATGAACTTATTATGAAAAAAGTTATAAAAAAGAGAATACTGAGTTTCTTAGTTGTGCAACCTCTTTCTTCCTAGATGTAGGGAGTCAGATTGAGGATGATATTGTGGATAATAATATCAATTAATATTTCCTCTAAGGGGGATTTACTATCCACTAGATCTTTATCTTTATTATAGGACACCTAAATATCTCAAAGGGGTTCTAGTGTAACATCCAGACCCAGGTGCCACACACTAGTACCCCCAGTTGGTCAGTCGCATAACCTCAAGAATGCCTCCCCATATGCCAAAGGATATCGAATAGTAGTGAGGGTCTAATATCAAACATGGGGATATTATACCCTCTTTATCAAATTAGTATAATAGTGGAAATAAATCAACAATAGCCAAATGATATAACCATGACCAAACCAATCTAGTATCACATGATGACCAAAACATGAAATACAATATCCAAACTAAATAGTAGATATTTAATTATAAATGCATGTCAAGTATCAATATGAAAAATAAAAAAATAAATAAAGACACTAAAAGCTCCCAAGAGGGTCCCAACACTAATTTTGATTCCCTAATCCATGCTCTATCCCGACTCATCCATCTAAAAAATTATTTTACCCTTACATTGTCCTACAACAATGAAATATATTTAGGTAACGGTCAGAAATCCCAAGTAGAGTGTGAGTAGAACTTAGTAGGCCACTACCAATGGATTCTAAAACAATATCTAGTCAATAATAGTGTATATAGTTGTATAAAGAATAAATAAAAATGCATAATTAAACAGTTATCACATTTATTATTCTTTAAATTAGTCACATAGAGACCTGAGTTCCTGAGGGCACCCAAACCCTCAATACCTACTTCATCCCATGATGGAGTTTGAACCATATCAAAATACCATGGTTATCATTTATCATTTCATTTAATCATATCACATACATTTGGAACTATAGTCCAATTCCAACTCATGGGCATAGAACATCATGTAGAACACCCCATGGGTATTTTTAACATCAGTCTCTATCCCACACCTCAATGTCACATGGGTATTTGGAGCCTCATTCCCTATTCCATACTCGTATTTCATGTGGATATTTAGAGCCTCAGTCCCTATCCCACACATATTTATCACACATGGGTATTTGGAGACTCATTCCTTATCCCACAAATATATATCACTACGGGATTTGCAAGCATCAGTCCATGTCCCACACATGTATATCAAAAACACACATATATCACATAATTAAAGGATAATAAAAATTAACCTTGTTATCACATTTCATGTCATGAAAATCCAATTCAATTATTATAACAAAACATGATTCCATACTTTAATCACATGGCATAAAATGACCAATTAAAAATTTAAACTGTATATCCATTTAATCTATTAATGAATTCATAAATTAATTAATCCAAATCCACAACCCTATATCTCATTAATTAATCCACTAATTAATTAATCAAATAAATTTCACAATCTCAATATCTCATCAATTCCACATTCATAAGATTTGATTAATTAATTAACCAATTAATTAATTCAATTTCACCAATCCCAATTTCTCATCAATTCCAGAACCACAAGATCTCTTTAATTAATTCTCTAATTAATTAATTAAATTTCAAAAATCCCAATTTCCCAATAATTCCCCATTCACACATTCCATTAATTAATTCAAAAATTAATTAATCCAATTAAATCAATTTTAAAATCACAACAATTCTCGTTAATTAATTAAATAATTAATTTAATTAAATTCACAACACCTTAATTAGTTAATTTACCAAAATAATTAATTCAATTTATGAAATTAAATTTCTAAACATTCAATATAAATTCTATAATTAGATACATATAATTTAAATCAATACATTGGGATTTGAATAAAAAAATCACCAACCACAAGATTGTTCATGACACTCATCAAGGGAAACCCTCAATTTGAAGTAGAACTACCACGATCATGAAAAATAATGAGATATATATCCAAAACCTAGATATAATATCAAACAAATCGAGATCACACAAACCTAGATCTAGATCCATTTTAGATAGAGGAAAATTTCCCTTCAAAGAATGAGAAAATGGTGGGAGAGCATGAGGAAACTACACAGGATGATATTCTCTTATTGGGTGTGATATAGATCTTAAATATGGGATTTGAATCATCAATAAAGGAGTTATGTAGCCTTAGTAATTCATTTGGTAACCTCCAAAAATGATATGAATATGTTAGGAAGAGTTGGGTAAAATTGGGGTGAAGTCTGGGGGTTCAAGATTTTAAAATCTAATTTTAAAATTAATTAAAATTTCATGCACGGTTTATTAATGATGAATCTCACAATTTTCATACATATTATTCTATAATTAAATTTTTATAATGCCATCATAGTGTTATTTCATGGGTAATTGTCATGTTTTTAGGTTTTAGTGGTAATTTAAGCTTAAATGAAAAAAATGGTTAAATTTGGAATTTTGACATATTTTTATCACAGGGGTATATTAGGTATAAGTCTTAAATTTTTTATCCAATCTGAGTGATTCATTTTTTTAATTATTATTTGATTTATTTTATTCAAATTTTTATTCATGACCAAGATCTGATTCGAATATCATGAGGCCCAAACAAATCATTTTGTGTGTAAAGGTGTTCTACCCGATAGAGTGGACCCCAAATCTGTAATTGAGGCATAGCTACGGATAAACAAGTCCAAATGCATTTATTCTATTTGTATATGAAATTGGATTTAATTATTCCTGTCCTTGATGATTTTCAAGTCAAAATAATCTAATTAAGGCATTTGTTGAACGTTTGAAACATGTGGAAGATGAAACGTCTCACCAAGAAAAATGGTTCAATTCAATAATTAATTCATAAAATATGAGGCACATGTCCAAAACGTTTTATATTTTATGAAAGGGACTATAAATGAAATTTTTGAACAACTTTTATTAATTCTGTAATGTGTTTTTTAATATTTTTAAAGGTCATAATGGTATGGGGAGTTGAATAATTAAAATTTGATGAGTCAAATGGACAGATTAGATTTCTCATAGTAAATCATTTATAACTCCTACATATGAGGGCCAATAAAGCTCCAATCTTTAATTTTACTAGAGGATATATTATTGTAAAATATTTATTAATAAATCTATCACAAATTCGTCCATTAAATCAAACATCAATGTGGAAACATTTTGGAGTGAATTCTTTCACCTCTTCTTCCTATAAATATGTATCCACACCCCTTATCAAATTATGGGCGCTTCTATGTAGAAATTCTCTATTATATTGTAGTTTAATTTGTTCTATAATAGTATTATGAATTTTTAATATATTTTAATATTCTTCTTCATATTATTTTCATTTTTTATCTTTTTTTTCACCTTGTTCTTCTCCATTTTCCACTTGAGGTTTATCTTTATCTTCTACAATATTCTACATCGATCAAGGAGGTGGATGTCTGGTATCTAATCTATCATTGAGTGCATCATATGTCCAATAACATAGGTAGAATTTTATGTTTATTCATATGACGGATCATTCTCATTGAGTATATTTGAATCTAATAAAGAGACAATTAAGGTTCATTATGGATAATCTTCTGAGATGATCTCCTTTCTATCTAGCATAATTTTTTCTGCATTATTCATTGAATATTTACTTTTCATTATCTTATATATTCATTTATTAAACATAAATTTCTTTTAGTTTTATTTCATAAATGAAAAAAATATAAAAAAATTGAATTATATATAGTGATTGATTGATCGCAAAATCTCCTCAAGAGAACGACCTAGGTCAGCCCATATGTTATATTTAGTTATAAATATTTTTGAGAGTGAACATGATAATGCTTCATCAAATTGGCACTTTTACTGGGAAGATAAGTGGTTTTCATTCACTATTTTTATTCATATTTTGTAAATAATTTTCTTTTTATTTAAAAAAACACAAAAAATCATAAATTTCAAAATAAAACTTAAAAAATATTCTTTGTTCATGATTTATTCAAATTGTAATTATTATTAATGGAATGAAAAATATTAGGTTCAAGAAAATTTTTAAAATGATCTTGATTATCAGTTTCAAAGGATTATTGATAAATTGAAAAACATAGAGAGCCTAATATAATGGATTGATGAATATATACGTACATCCCAAGAGCACTAAGAACCTAAACCGGAGCTGGAACGTGAACCAAAACTAGTTGGGGAAGATATTTCAAAAATAATTTTTTATGTTAAAGAACCTGAGGCGAGTGACAAGGATCTTCTAAAGGAATTAATCACATCATCCCACACTCTACCATTGTTTGAGGAGATCTCTAATGTACATATGCCAGCTGATGCACTCATGGTAGATCAACATTTTTTGGAATAATCCAGAAATAAATTTGTTGAAGATAACTTGAAAATTTATCTTCCCATCCTTGATATTGAAACATCATAAACCATCAACCTTTCTCTTTATTTGGAAGATAATTAATAATATGCACCTACTAATATTGAGTTTACAATAGTCATGCCTGAAGATATCAATTACCAAACTGATTTACTTGAAAGGGAATATTTATTTATTAATTCTTCACATTTTAATCTTATTCAAGCTAAAATTTTTTCTGACTTCTCTTTCTTAGAAATTTTTGATGCAACCCAAATGGAGAAGATAGTGGATGTTAAAAAAAGACTACCCAAGTAGTGGTGATTGAATAAGAATAGTAGGACAAGAATGTGGTGGTGAAAATACTTCCTTAACAATAATTTTCATACCATATGGAGGAGGAAACCATGAAAGTTCATAGGGAGCATCCATATCTTCTATTCCCTCCCACTCTTGAAATCAAATTCTATCATTATTTTTTTTCGGGTTGGTAAATTTATTATATTCTTTGGGGTTCTCTAATTTTAGTGTTTACTCATGGAAATCAGGAAAATTAACATGCGGTGGTTCATATCAAAGAAACAACATCCACCATATGATTAGGTATAATCCACCGCAACTACCTGACTAGGGGTAGTGAAATCTTAGCACCCACATGGGGGTATAAACTATGTTCTATCCTCTTTTCCTTTACTCTTTATTTTTTTATTTATTTTTCTTATTAATTTTTCTATTTCATGATATTTATGTCTATTAGTAGTAGGTATGATCTTAACTCAAGGAATCCACTTCAAAAATAATTAAAAGTTGTATTTTTCCTTCCCTTAGCTTTTCTACCCATATATTTATTTAGTTTTTGTTGATCTAAAATGATGTGTAGTAAAATTTAAGTATGGGGTGTCGATACTATTAGTTCTTTTAGTGTGTATTTCATTTTTTTATTATTTTTTATATTTAATTAATATTCTTATCACTTTTCATACATCAATTTATTTGGAGATATTTGAAATGATTTTGAATATACGAATTTTAAATGATTGTTGATATGAAATTTTTTTCCTTGGTTTTTATTTTCAAGCATTTTTATGAGTTTGGCCAATTTTTGAAATTCGTTCCCATGAAACATGGACTCAAAATATTTTTCCAGTGCTATAAGGTATTCTTAAACACTTTGACATTTTCTTTCTGATACACACACTTAGGAAAAACTTGGATTTTGTGTGAGAACCAAAACATGTGATTTTTCTCTTTAAAAGATTTGGATTTCATGGAATATTTTAGAAATGATTGAGTAATATTTTTAGATAGAAAATTTTTATCTTGAGACCCACCCTTAAATCTATCCTTCATTATCCCTCAGATTCCATGAATTTCCATATAGGTTCAAGCCACATTACAAGCCAATTTTCCCTTACCTACCCTTACTCTCGGTATTTTTTCATGGATATTTCAAGTTTGAGTGTGAGAGAAGGGAATTTTGTGAGTTTTCTTTGTTATGTGTTTCATTTTTGGGTGGTTTTATGTGTGTGTAAACATTTTGGGAAGTGGATAATGAGAATATTAGGCTTGAGTCATCATTTCATTGTGCTTTATTTATTTCATTCAATTCTCCTTAAAAAAGGGAAAAAATAAAATGGAGATATTTTCCATTGTACAATATTTTATGACTCATGTAACTATCTAAAATCAAGGGCATTAATTTTCATTCATTCATTGTATTAAATTTTCAACTCATCCTCCATAAAAAATCAAAAAAAAATAAAGTTGTGCCTTTCTAGATATTTACAAAAAAAATTAGGAGAACATGGATGATATCATTAATTATAATCATGGATTGGATCATGTACCATGTCATAAAAAAAATTTGGTGTTTTGTTACACAATTTCAAGGGGATTTGAGTGAGGTTCATCCTGTGTTTTCACTTGATTATTCATGCATTGTACTTAATAGTCAAAACCCCTCTTTTCTTCTTTAATGTTTTCAATCATTTTCCCACTAACCCTAAACCATAGAATTCGCCTGAAAAAATTATTCAATATTGAAAATATTTTCATGTTTCATGATTTTGAGGAAGTATAATTGTCACAATCCTATGGTGATACATGCAATTTCCATGTATGAGTATAACTCCATATTTAATTTCTCTTGAGTGAAGAGTGAAATAAATTTCAATATGAGGTAGGTTGTGATTGGGTCATGGATGGACTACATGGTTTAAAAAATTTAAATGTTACAAATGAAAATTAAAGGAATTTTTTTTAATATAATAGACATGATGAAATTCTATTTTGGATCAAAATCATTGATATTTTCTCATTTTTGATTGTTGTATGGATTTTGATTTAGATGTAAGATGATTGTGTGAGAGTGAAATGGTTAAGTGTGGGTGAGTGATGAATCTCACATTTTCATACATTTTATTCTGTAAATAAAAGTTCATAAGAACACCATAGTGTTATTTAATTGGTAATTGTCATGTTTTTAGGTTTTAGTGGTAATTTGAACTTAAATGAAAAAAATGGTTAAATTTGGGATTTTGAAATATTTTTATCCCATGGGTATTTGGAGAATAAATTTTAAAATATTAATCTAATTTGAGTGATTAATTTTTTAAATTATTAATTTTTTTATTTTCTTCAACTTTTTATTCATGACCAAGAGCTAATTTGAATATCATGAGGCCCAAAAAATCATTTTGTTTGGAAAGTTTCTCTATCCAGTAGAGTGGACCCCACCTCCATAATTGAGTCATAACTCTGGATAAACATATCCAAATTTATTTATTCTAGATGGATATGGAATATTATTAGCTTAAGCGTGTCTTGTATGGGTTTCAAGTCAAAATAATCTCATTAAGGCATTCGTTGAACGTTTGAAACATGTGGAAGATGAAATGTATCACCCAGAAAAAATAGTGCCACTGAATAATTAATTAATACAATATGATACACATTTATAAAACATTTAATAATTTTTTTAGATACTCTAAATAAATTTTGGAACAAATTTCATTAAGGATGTAATGCATTAATTTATAATCTTCATGGTCATTATGGCATGAGAAGTTGAAGAATTTGAATTTGATGAGTCAAATGGACAGATTAAATTTCTTAGAGTAAATTTTCCATAACTCCTACATATGATGGAAAATAAAGCTCTAATTTTGAAAGTGAAAATATGAGATATTATTTAACAACTTTCATGAAGAGAGATGTTATAAATTATGTCATTTAATGGTACATAAATGTAGAAATATTTTGAGGATACTTTTAGAGAAAATTATTTCACCACATTTCCCTATAAATATGTATCCACACCCCTTATCAAAGTATTTGAACTTCTATGTGTCCATTTTCTATTTTATTGTAGTTTATTTTCTGATGTAATATTATTATGCATTTTTAATATATTTTACTCTTATTCATCATCTTATTTTCATTTTTTTATCTTTTGTTTTCCACCATGTTCTTCTCCACTTTCCATATGAGGCTTAGCTTTCTCTTCTACAATATTATCCCTATATCAAGGAGGTCAATGTATGGTCTCTCAGTGATCATTGATTGCATAGTTTATCCAAAACCATAAGTATAATATGATGTTTATGAATATGATGGATCATGCTCATTAATTATATTTGAAGCTAATAAAGAGATGATGAAGATTCATTCTGGATAATCTCCTGGGAGGATCTCCTTTCTATCTAGCATCATTTTGTCTGCATTCATTCGATATTCATTATGCATTGCATATTTACTTTTGATTATATTTAATCCTCATTTATAAAAAATCAGTTTCTTTTATATTTATTTCATAAATTAAAAAAAATATAAAAAAAATGAATTATATGTAGTGAGGATTGACCACAAAAGCTTCTCAAGATAACAACCTAGGTTAGCCCATATGATGCATTTAGTTATAAATATTTTTGAGAGCATGCATGACAACACTTAATCACCTATATAGAGTCATATGGTTTTCCAAACCTTGCACCTTAACCACTCGCCTCTTCTATAGGGGGTACATGGTTACACCTAAGAGGGTGCATGGTTTATAAAATTGTCCTCCAACTATGTGAATCCCATCTATTTGTGTTCGCATGGTTTAATGGGATAGGAACACAATTTTGTAAAATTGTGCTCCAATCATTCACAACCTATCCTCCTTCGAAAAACTTCCACTTTTCACCCAAACACGCTCAATTTAATACCCAAACAATATATACTCAAAACAAGGAAAAATATTACCTATAAACAACCTTGAGATATCTCTTGAAAAATTTGGTATCTTACAATATCCCCACCTTATAATAGCTCATCCTTGAGATGCACTCCCAAGCATCTCTAGTATTATAATCCAAAAATATTGGTCTACTGAGCCTACATATCTACTTATCTCTCCCATGTTTCCTCTTGAATTTCACCATGTTTTCAAAATACATGAACTATCGATATGGTCTTTCCTTGAAACACCTTATCACTACGATCTAACACACATATCAAATGGTACTCAAAGGACGAATCTATCTCAAGCTCAACATCATCCACATTGATCAGATTAGAAGTTTTGGGGTGATACCATTGAAGTTGTGACACATGAAAAATGTCTTGTGTAGCACTATAACTCTATGTAAGTGCCAATTAGTATGGCACCGGTCTGATTCTCTTCACAACCTAAAACAATCCAACAAACCTAGGAACCAACTTTCCCTATCTTTGTATCCTGCGTTGACACAATCTAGGCGACACCTGAAGGAATACATGATCACACTCTACAAACTCTAGCGGTCATTGACATATATCAGTATATGAATTGTATCAAATTTGATCTATATCCATACATTTCTAAATCAAATGAAGTTTCTCTAATGTATCTTGCATGAGAGTCGGTCCCAACATCTCTAACTCACCTACATTCATCTAGCATAGAGGTGATCTGCATGTACTACCATAAATAGCCTCGTATGGTTCCATCTATATAGTTTCTTAATAACTATTGTTATATGATAACTCCAAAAATGTTAGGTGCTTCTCCCAAGACCCACCAAATTCTAGAACACACACTCGTAACATATCCTCAAACACATGTATATTACACTCTAAATGCCCGTCGGTCTGTGGGTGGAAATCCATACTCAATAAAACCTGTGTACCAAGAACCTTATATAATTCCTTTAATAAGAGTGAAGTAAAACATGAATCATGGTTTGAAACAAAATTATATGGCACTCAGTATAGATAGACTATCGCTCAAATGTGAAAGTCTCTCAACTGGTCTATTAAGAAAGTTTCCCATATATGCAAGAAATGTGCTACCTTAGTCAAATTGTCCAAAATCACCCAAATAGAATCATTATTTAGAGGAATCCTCCATATACCCACCAAAAAAAATATATGTTAACCTCATACCACTTTCATTTATTAATGGATAATGGTTATAGTAAACCACCAGGTCACTAATGCTCGGCCTTCACTAGTTGACAAGTGTAGCATCATGACACAAACCCTAATATCTCCTTTTTTATTTCAAGCAACAAAAATGGTAATCATAGGTCACAGTGAATTTTTATAACATCATGACCCTCCGACTTCGAGGCATAAAATTAATGCATCATCTCTTCTAGCGTACTTTTATGCACAACAACTTGATTCCTAACAAATATGATATCAACATCATCTATGGTCCATTATGAAGGTGAATCCCCACCTTTAAGGATTTTCATCAAGGAAAAACATTCAATATCCTCATACTTTCTATCCCTGATCCATATAAAAATATAGACTTCACTAAAACTAATATGTGATTCATATACTTAGGACTCTCTTGAAGCAAAACATGCATCTAAACTAGTAAATTCATCATATTCCGCTCAACACTAGACTCCTGAACTGCCTAAGTCTGAGTTTTACTACTTAAAGAATTAGTAACAATGTTCCCCTTCCTAGGTGTATATGCTAGGTGTATAAAAGTCGAATGACTACATAAAATCAACCCATATCCACTGCTGGAGATTCAAGTCACACTGTGAAAAGATATACTTTAAGATCTGGTGATCATTATACACCATAAAATTTTCACCTGATAGATAAGGTCACCAAGACTTTAAATAATAAACTACTACAGCTAAATTTAGTTCATGTGTAGGGTAGTTCCATTCATGTGGCCTCAACTACTGAGACCCATACACCAAAACTCAATCTCCATGCATAAACACTGATCCAAGACCGATATCATAAGCATCACAAAACACCATATACACCTTACTTGGATTGGGTAAGATCAAGATTGGTGTCAAATTAAAACACTTCTTCAACTCTTGGAAGGAATTATCATAGGATTCCATCCATTAATAATTTATCCCCTTCTTGGTCAATCCCAGGAGTGGTACTTCTAAGTGGATAAATTCTTAGAAGAATCTCCAATAATAATTTGACAATCATAGAAAATTGGGGATATCGAAAAAAATTATTTGGATAATTCCAAGGAAAACTATATGAACCTCTTCTAGGTCCATAAACACACCTTCCTCCAAGATGATGCGACCCAAGAAGTGTATTGGATCAATACAAAACTAACACTTAGATAGTTGGGAGTATAGTTGATGATCTCTCAGTGTACTCAAGATGATGTCAAGATATTGAGAATGATTTTCATGAGTTGTGGAGTACACCAATATGTAATCCACAAATATAACAACAAAACAATCCATGTATAGGTGTAAAATTCTATTCATCAAGGACATAAACATTGTTGGTATATTCTTCAACCATAATGGCTATATGATGAACTCATATAGGCCATAATTGCTTCTAAAAGAAGTCCTTGGAATATCAGATGGTATAACTCTCAACTGTTGATACCATGATATCAGGTTAATCTTGTAAAAAACACGAGATCCTATCAACTGGTCAAAAAGATCATCGATATACAGAATGGGATACTGGTTTTTCACAATCATCTAGTTCAAATTTAGGTAATCAATACACAAGCGTAGAGTCCCTTCATCCTTCTTTGCAAACAAGATTGTATAACCCTAAGGTGACGTACTAGTATGGATAAACCCTTTATACATAAACTCTTCTAGCTTTATTCATTATCTCTTGAATCTCTATTGATGACATTATTTAGGGTGGAATAGAATGTATCTCATCCCTCAATATGATCTCAATTGTAAATTTCACATCTCTCTCAGGTGGAAACCTTGAGAATTATTCAGGAAAAACATCCTAAAATATTCCCACTACAGGTGGAAGGACATAATAATTTACACCTCCATCATCTGGTAATAAACTAGTAACATGGGTGGTGATATATCCTAATTGCTGATGAATCAGCCCTGATCGGCCTTCTAGGATATCCCACTCTCCACAATTAATATATTTTTCACCCTTGTGAGATGTAAATTAACTCTCCTATGGTAATAATAAATGTGGGATCGGTATTCTACAAACTAGTCCATACCCATAATTAGGTCAAATCCTGACATTTTAAGGACATAAAGATCCCAACTAAAATCATACTCCCCAATCTTGAGACAATACCCTTTGCACAAACAGATGTATCTCGACCGTACTCCCAACAGTGTATCTAATGTCAACACCCCACTCATGAACTCCACCATAAGGCTAAAACCATTGACAAGTTGTGCATAAATATAAGTATGAAAGGCATCGGTATTAAATAATTTACTATCTAGTATAAAAGATACAAGAATAGTACCTCTAACTATCGATGTTCCAACCTCACTATCCACAAGTGTAGGTTGAATAGAATGTAACTATCATTCCCCTCTTCTATGTGATGCATTCTTAGTCCCCAACCATTCTGCTGATATGGGAACTCTATCCCATAAGCACTATGTCCACTGTATCTTCCACCGTCGTATGTATTACTATAACTTCTACAATAATAAGGTGTAAAAGATCCCCTTCCCAAAGTATGATTCTTCCTAGATACTATATCACTACTCATATACTATATATTCCTACAAAACCTTTATAGATGTCCCATCCATCTGCAATATCAGAACTCTACCAGTGGTTGGGGAAAATTTCTACGACAGTGGCCCGACCTATCCCATTAATTGAAAATAACTCGGGTAAGATCCCGATTAACTGATCCATCCCCCTAGGCATTATTCTTTTCAAATCTCTGGTCAACATTCTCATAATGATGCTTCCAACACTCCCCATCATTACCCAGAAAAAACCATATATCCTCCACTAGAATCCTCTTTTAGGTTCCCCTCAACACTGATAGATTGATCCCTTACCTCGTAAAACTTCTTTAATAAAAAGATGTTAACCTAGGACATAATATTACATTTATGTCTGTATTGGAAGCACCTTTCTGTAGTTGTCTCAAATATTTCCGGTGTTGGTGAAAAGTGTTACAGGTTAGTAAAGAGACCAGCATAGTCCTTCATGAAAATATTGTAATTCCCTGACCCCAGAATCCCAGATCTAGTTCCATATTTTAATACATTGGCATGATTGCAATGAATCAAGTAACTTGCAGCACAATGAATCAAGTCTCGAAATTCTGATCAGTTTTGCATTCTTGGAAAATAGATTACATACTTGAACTTTACATTAAAATTTATAAAATAAAATAAATCATTGATAATACTTTGTGAATGCCATTATTCCTCTAGTTTAATCCTTCATATCAATCATAATACACTTCTTGGCATTCTGGAAAAAATAAAACATAAAAAGGGGTGATCTAAGATGCTCAGTAAGGGAAAATAATTCAGCGTAAGCTATAAACTTTTAAGATAAGATGTATAATAAAAACAAAATAATTTAAAACATAAACATGAACATGATATGGAAAAAAATAAATCAAACATTACCATATAAACATGAACATAGATATTTTACTAGTCAAATAATCACATGTAATAATTAATTTCATTATGAGGTAATGCATAATTTTAGACATGGTAACTACTACGTCAAGGCCTTATACTAATATCATTCACAAATATTTTATCAAGGCCTTGTGCCAAGACACTAGTTTGTCTCATGAGACCTACCAATGCAAAGAGGGGCTATAGTAGGCCCTACCTATCACTTTTGAAGTCCTATTCATTCCTTATATTAAAATGGTGAGACATAACATAATCATTCGTATTAAAACTAGCATATGAAATGTCAATACTTTAAACATAAACCATGAATGGTATAAAAATATCACATCCACAGTCAAACATATCATAACTCATTCAATACAATATGGAAGATTTTATTTTAATAAATCAACATCAATCAATAATAATATCCAGCAAAGGATGTTGACATAGTTGAAAATGATCAGTAAAACTCTTTGAAAGAAATATCCCTTTTTTCATGAAATCATTTAAAAGTCACACAATTTATAAAGTAATTAATTGAAAATATATTTTTGAATCAAAGTGTCCCATACCACTTTGAAACTTATTAAAGTAATTAACATTTAAAAATAATCATTTCCATATAAATAAATCCTTAAAATCATTTTGAAAACATGGACATTAATTAAATGGACTTAGAAAAATAAATCTTTAAAACATTTAAAATGATGATCTTGTTAATAATACCCTTCCATAAAACCTTAAAATATTCCTTTTGAAAAAAAAATTATAAAACATGGACATGGATGACAAATATTTCCCAATAAATACTTATACATAAACAATCCTAGATAATAATGAGATTGAGGAATTAACCCTTACCTTAGATCTGATACTCTTAGTACATGTACGAAACTCCTGTATAATGTTTATAAAAATATTATTAACTTATATAATAATTATAATAATATTTATAACATCTTATATGATTCTTTTATGACTTTATATTACCCATTTATTGATAATTTCAAGTTAATGTAACATTTCAGGTAATATCGCTTTCTTTATCGTACGTGTTTTGACTTGTTATTCTTGATCATATTACTTAGATCATGATTTACTTACTTACAGAATTTATAATATAATTTATATATCATATAAATTCATAATATAAATATATATAATAGATATATATATATAATGGAATACACAGTTCATGGAGGCGGTAGGTCGTACGTGCGCATGAATATTGTTTCTGTTTTCCTATCGTATTGAATAGAAGTAAGTGAATGAAATATATGTACATACATATACATATATATATATCATTATAGTAGACTTATTATGTCATATATTTAATAATTATGAATAAAATATTTTTTTTAATAATTATTCTTGGATGGTTAAACTGGAGAATGAATCTCATTACGTCGTGGAGACGGTAGGTCGTACGTATGCACGGGCGACGATATCGTTCCTTTAATGATTAAATTATTTGAAAATGGATGTTATATTAATTATAAAGAATAATAATCATGTTATTTTCATTATTTATATCTATTTTACAAATCATTATACCCATCCAAATAAAGTAATGTGGAATAACAAATTACACCATGGAGTGGATATGGTAACTCATTCGTACACACACATGGTGATATTATTATTCATAAGATGCATAAAATGATGAATAAAAGTGTACCATGATTATATTAAGATCTCCATATATGTATGATACTAGATTTATTATTTTGGTATGGAAATAATATATAAATAATAATTATAAGAAGAATAAATAAGAACAGAACTTTGAAAGAAGGGATAAAATGATTACCTCTTCTATGGGTGTTTCCTTTTTATTTGAACAAAAGGGATATTTAGGGTAGATATCTTCCCAAAGTTAGGACTCTAGGATATATTTAGGGAGTTTGGGAGTGGAAATGGGCAGGTTTTGGTAGAAAAAAATGGCTTTAGAGGTGTTAGTTAAAGAGAAAGTGAGGTGCCCTTTTATAAGAGAGGTGAGGGGAACTTTAGAAAAAATCTTCAAAGATTAATTTATTGTAAAATTATTTTCGGTTTATTATAGCTCAAAATTGATTTATTTTTATTATAATATTAGGATGGGTATAAATCATCTCAACGAATAGGTTTTAGACATGTTTAGTTCATAAAATTAACCTTCTCTTTTAGATTTAACACTTTGTAAAATAAGTTAACTCTTACCATGTCGTCTTGTAATTTTATGCTACATGGTTAATATATTTACTATAAAATTACAAGAGGACCTAAAGTGGATAATTTATAAACTTTATGTCACACTAAAAGTTATTTAGATGAAATTTATATTTTTAGGATTTTATACCATTTAATAAAATAGTATTTTTTTTAAAACTCATTTATATCAATTTTGACACTATTTAGTAATTGATTTTTGTTAAAATAATATCAACTTGATTCCTTAGAAAAAGGAATTAAATCATCCATAATATGTAAATTTCATACATATAATTCGTTTATGGCATAAAAATGTTCAAATTACATTTATTTTAATATTTACAAATTCATTTATTTGAATAATTCATTAATAAGGTAATCACTGCATCATAATTGTTTCATAAATAAATATATTTATCTAATGTATAAATATTATAAATAAAATACCATGATGTAGGAAATATTTTTATATTTTTAATTACTATTTATATACATAGATATTATTTATATAACCCTATATTAAAATTTATTTATTAAAATATATATGTTTATGTTATAATTATCTTTACTTTAAATTAATTCTTATAACATGTCATTATCACACCCAAGTGATCCCCAAATGCCAATATTTCAGCCTAAGGATTCTCATTGTAGAATTTATCTCATAAAATAGGATTATAACACCTGTTAGGGTAGTTTTATATTATTATAATATTATTATTTTTACCTTTATTTACCTGATTTACCCTTTAACCAAAGTGAATAAAAATAATTAATAAAGTTACCATTCATAAAGTCCAAAAATAAAAGGTACCAATTTATAAAATTTGGACCTTATGATTATAAATAAGGAATTAATTTTTTCAAATTCAAAACATAGAATTTTCATTAATTAATTTAAAATTAATTCTTGTTTTCGAAACCAAAAAGTGGATTTTTAAGAAGTAAAAACTATCAAAAGATTAACATGTGTTTATGTCCAATTTAAATTTTAAATCACTTAAAATGAACTATATTATATTAAATTATAAAAACATAATCTAATTATAATTTAAAACCACTAAAATTTATAATTTAACACTATAAAGTATTTTGATTAAAAAAAATTCAATTAAAATTTTGTATTTTTCACTATTTATCAAAATATGAAAGTTATCACAAAAGTACCAAAAAATTTCCAAACTAAATTTTTATGTCCCAATCATAAATAAGAATTTAATTTCATAAAATTTAATATATAATAGTGTCAAATATTGGATTAAAAAAGGTTTCTCCATCAAGAGGCAGAAAAAATGCATTTTTTTAGAAATACTTCTTTTATCTAAAAAATTGAATTTGTACTTATATTATGTCTAATAAACACAAAATATTAATTTTAAAATTATATGGGATATATAAAATTCAAAATATGGTTAATACTATTCATAACCACTTTATAAACATCTGGTTTGATAGGTCGTGGTGTGCTTGAACTCAGTGTTGCGTACATCGCACGCAATTGAATCATTTAAGAAAAGAACTGTACCATGGAAGTTTGGGGTGTTACATTATCCTATAATTCAAAAAATTATTTCATTGCAATTTAAACTCGTTATTTAAAACTATGGGTTTTACATTTCAAAATATCTTAGTTGAAATATCACATCAAAAAATCGATTAATGAGGCCTCTATTTAAAAAAGAAAGAAATGTACGTATGAAGGTTATCGGAAATAACACATAATAAGGTTCCATGTTGGAAAAAATGGACATGAAAGAGAAAAAAAACATCAAGTTTTTTTGGAGAGTGACAGAGAATATTATTAGGGGAAAGTTAACAATCTTAAATTCATAAATCTGTGATGATCTAAGGGACCATTTGATTCATCACAAAAGAAAGTACTAAGAAAACATTTGTGGTTTTAAACATCCTTTCCCTAAATTTGAAGAAAATGAGAATAAATTATTACTCGATTTCAATACAATACTAGCATTGGTCATGTATTTAAAGATTTCCACTTCATCTCTTATTCAAGGAAATTAATTTTAATTTGTCATTTCTGAAGAGTTAGAAGATCATGTGATCCCTAAATAAAATGATAGGTCATTCCATCTGTCTCAAAAAAAAGTTATCATGGGTTATCACATATTCATAAGTCCACTTATAGTGAGATAATACATTAGTCAAACAAACTTTAAATGGATTATAACTTATACCATCCATAAATTGATAACCATAGAATTCTTCCAAAAATTGAAAATCGAAAACTTTAGAAAGAGGTGAACCAAATCAGCTTAGCATTTATTTCCCATATCTTATAGGGCAGTTCTAGGTTGTCACATTCCAAACATGTGAACACCATCATCATGTATTCTCTTGAGTCATGGTAACAACCTGAATTATCAGATATCCTTATTGAAAACATGCATGTTTCCTTGTTCCAAAACAAAGTGAATTATTCCTTAAGTCCCAAAAAGTTGTACACTTTATCCATGATAGCATAACCCTCTTTCCAAAAAATCCAAAATCAGTTCTCAAGAACTAGCATCATCCAATTTACTTATTCAAATCCAACATATCTTTATCCAAACATCATTATCTTAACATAAGGAACATATTAAGGGTTATATTTACCTTAATCAAATGTTCTCCAAATAATCTTACCCTTAAATTAATTTTCTTTTCTATTATAACTATTCAACATATTCTTGTAAATCCTTAATAAGAAACATAAACTGGATACTCCTTATAAAATTCATTATTCGTAGTTCTTGGATCCAAAAACATAAATACTTTAATCCTTCCAATTTAATGGTTGGCATGGAATAATTATTTCCTTGGTTTAGAGGTAGATTCTTATGTCTGAGCGTTGATTTGGGTGATTCCCATGATTTCCACAGATGAGACATTAAACTTAAAAACATTTGGTTACTCTATGCCCCTATTTCCCATAGATATTACATCTTCCCCTCCATTTCATTCATTCATTTTAGTTCTTCTTCCATTCCTCTTAACATTTAGGAAACTAAATCTTCTTTCCTCTATTATTCTAAAAATTTGAACATTTATAAATGCTCATCTTTGTCTTACACAATGTGTTCGGAGTGTCGTACAAGATCACATTGTTAATTATATATCGTGATAACTATTTTAGAATAATCACATATCTTTCTCACCATTCATTATCTAATTTTATTTCCTAAAATCACTAGATTTTCCAATAAACTCAATGTTAATCTAATTCCTTCTGGTTTCCTCTATTAACTAAGTCCAGAAATCATAGGGTGAGAAACACATCTCATTGAATAAAACCAAATAATCAAGAAAAGGTGCTTTGAATATATAACATCTTATGTTTAATCCTAGGTTATCCATGATCATTACCAAAATTATAGGGGGTTCTTTTATACTTATCATCAAAGTCAATCTTAGGGTTATGATCCATAATCAAATTTTTCCCAATCTATTTTCAAGGATGTTGCTAAACCTCCTATGATACCAACTATAATGCCTCGAACCCAGAAGCCCAAATCCGGTGCATTATTTTAATACATTGTCATGATTACAAGGAATCAAGTCCCGAAGGACCGATCAGTTTAGTAGTCTTGGAAAATAGATTACATACAAAAACATTACATTACAATTTATAAAATAAAATACATTATATATAATCCTTTAAGAATGCCATTATTACCCTATTTTAATCCTTTATATAAATCATAATACACTTCTTGTAATTCTGGGAAAATAAAATAGAAAAAGGGGTGAGATTAGATGATTAGTAATGGTAAATAATTCAGCGAATGCTATAAACTTTTAAGGAAAGATGTATAATAAAAATAGCAGCCTTTAAAACATAAACTAGAACATAATATGGAAAAAATAAAACAAAAATTATCATATAAACATTCACATGGATATTATACTAGTCAAATAATCATATATAATAACTAATTTCATAACAAGGGAATGCATAATGCCATACATAATAACTACTACGTCAACGCCTTGTTATGACAACCCTTCTTTTTATTACACAATTAAACATAATTTATTACATAAAATTAACTTGATAAAACATATAAGATCATGATTTCTATTGTATTTGGGGCTTAAGATCATTACATAACAACTTAAAACATGAAATACAACATCTTTATTGGAAACTTCCTTTACATGACCACTATATTCCCTCGTACTTAGCATTTCATGGGAAAACCTGAGGACATGCATAAGAAAAGGGTGAGCTATAAAGCCTAGTAAGGGAATAATAATGGAATAACATGAGTAATAAAATACATGTTAGACAATAGGAATATCAATAGATCAAAAGAGACACAAAAAACATAAAGGCATGATCAAGCATGATAATCATAACATAGAAATGTGGCAACAACACTTAACATGGAATTAGCATGAGCCAAGGCTCATTGCACATGGAGCATGTGTAAACCCTCATTGAACATGAAGCACTAGTAAACCCTCGTTTCACTTTAATTATAATTATTAAACACCCATTTCACAAAATTTATCATGATACTATACTTTACCTAATGCATTGGAGTGCTATCAGGGTGCACCCTTCTTAAACATTTCACTTCATGCATAAGTGTGCCAAATGGATCATAAAACATTGAATCATTCAACATAATAATTTATTCCAGGATAAAATAATGTGTAATACATACTTGAAACTCTTTAAACAATAAGTAAATGTGCATAAAGGTGAATACATTTGATAGAGAAATGGCTATGGTATTCACTATACAATGACTTTGTCTTGGAAAAACGCGGTGCAATTTCGACAGCATAACGATGTGACATAAGAACTCATAAAAATGGTTGATGGGAGAAAAAGGAGTGTCTCATCATATTTACATGACATGTACAGTAATAGGGTCATATAGATACATTTCCCAACAAATTTAATGGAATTTATATTCATGATATAAAATAATTTCTTGAATGTAAATGAGGAGATAGATATTCCTTTCAGAATTTCGGCATAGTAAAGGGTGTACATGGGAGGCATTTAAGGAGAGTGAAAGGGGACTCCCATCATTAAAAAATAAATAGGTAAGTATGGGGTAGGTTTGAAACCATACCCCAACATTTATAATTGAAATTAAAAGGGCATAATAACTTAAATAATATTGGAAAAAATGAGAAAGGAATAAAAACCCTTACTTGGAAGTGTGCTTCCAAAGGCTTGAGAGAGGCCTGATAGAGGCTTATTGGGAGATTTGGGAACCTTGGGAGGATTATAGAGAGATTAGGGCAGAGGTTGGATGAAATCCAAAGGCTTTGAGTGAGGATGAAGTGGATTATTAGGTGGGTTTATATAGGAAAGGATAGGGAATTGTTTATTATTTAGGTTTGGGACACCTCACATTAAACTAATTAAAACCACAAACTAGCCCATGGTTTTTGCCCATGGTTTTTTCCAAATGGGAGTGGAAAAAAATATTTTATAAGTCCAAAGTCCTAACTTCATAAAATAATGGGGTTGCTTATGTGGAGGTGAGTCACACTCCCAAGGAAAACAATTTAAAAAGACAAAATGTTTAATAAGTCTTGAAGGGTCCAGTAAAGCTTTGTAAAATAAATCAAACAAACACAAAATCACATTATTTTAATTGTAAAACATATATTGGCCTAACATAAAGTTTATAGTATATTATTACATAACTATTGGGTTATTATGATGTCATAAAACACATTATATGTTTAAATGGTATTTAATTTTTACCCAAAAATTTGACTGTCTAAGAAAATTATGAAAAATTCAATATTGGATAATTGAGATGTCCTAATTCCAGAAATAATATTAATTTTATCTAAATAATTTTCTAAATATGTTAATTTTTACTTTTAAAATAAAAACTGACATTTATCAAAAATCCGTGGGTTTTGACAAAAATGGATCTCAAACCTTAATAAAAATTACAATCGCATTCATAAAATTATACTATCATTTATATTTAATAAAAATAATTTAATAAAATATTATTTTATTAAAATATTATTTAATTCAAAATCTATTATTTCATCAAAATAGATTTCTTAGTTGAACATTAACTAAAAATACTATTTGTGCTTTAAAAACTATTTACAAGGTAACAATAATAAAATGAAAGTATATTCATTGTTATATAAAAAAATAATGTACATAAACATAGTGCTAAGGTCTCGTTACATAACCCCTTATAACACCCACATAATACTGAAGAGTAAGGTGTGCGATGGTGACAGACTCTTGGGGTGGCTCGGATAACATTGCTCGGGTGGTAATCTCTATCAACTTCCACTTCTCTCGTAGGCGGTCCCACTCGATCTTAACATATTTAAGCTCGACTTGGTCTTGGTCAAGAAAGAATCCCAAAGATGCAACCTCCTTTCCGAGCTCTGAAAAATGGGATTCGTATGGGGCACGTCTACTGGATGAGACCATCACTTCCTTTGTCTGAGTAAATTGGATTTGTTAAAACCCTATATTTATATTAATCATGTGGTCACTATTCAATGGTTATATTAGAAACGGTCACAATTCGTAAGAGTATTTTAAAATCCAAAAACATAAAACCAAATAAGTTGATATTTTATATAAACATTATACATAAAGAGACATTTAATTAGATCAAGAGGAATTTCCATTAATGGAAGTTTGGGTCGTTACATTCTTCCCCCCTTAAGAAATTTCACCCTCTAAATTTCCTTTTCCCACACTAAAACAGATTTGGGTAACTCTGATTCATCATTTCCTCTGATTCCCACATCGCTTCTTTAAACTTGTGGTTTCGCCACAACACCTTGACGAGGGGCATTGTCTTATTTCGTAGAACTTTTTCTCTATGATCTAAGATCTTCACTGGTTTCTCCTCATAAGAATGATCATCCTAAAACTATACCACCTATGAAGAGAGTACATATGAAGGGTCTGGTATGTACTTCCTTAAGTGGGATACATGAAAGACATCATGTACTTTGGCCATGGTAGGAGGAAGTGCTAGTCGATAGGCCACAGCCCCGACACGATCAAGAATCTCGAAGGGTCCGATGTACCTTGGACTTAACTTCCCTTTATTTCCAAACCCCATGACCTTATTCCATGGAGATATGCATAGAAATACCATGTCTCCAACTTTAAACTCAAGGTATCATCATCGGTTATCTGTATAACTCTTCTTTCGAATCTAGGATTCCTTGATATGCTGCTAAATGGTTTTCACCTTCTCCACCATTTCTTTGACCATTTCTAGTCCAAGCAGCTTACGCTCACCAACCTCATCCCAACATGCCAGTGTTCTGCACATTTTCCCATAAAGGGCTTCATATGGTTCCATTTTGACACTTGAGTGGAAACTGTTATTATAATAGAACTCAACCAGAGGAAGATGTTGATCACATCCTCCTTTAAAATCCATTGAGCATGCTCTCAACATTTCCTCAAGTGTTTGGATAGTCCACTCGGATTGGCCATCAGTTTGAGGATGATAGGGAGTACTGAAGTTCAATTCAGTATTCAGAGCATGTTGAAGACTCTTCCAAAAATTAGAGGTGAATCTTGGATCTCAATAAGACATAATAGATAGTGGTACTCCATACAGCCTTACCACTTCCCTGATATATATCCATGATAGTTGATCCAATGAGAAATCCTCCCGAATAGAAATGAAGTGTGAAACCTTTGTAAGAAGATCCAAAATAGCCCAAATTTCATTGTTGCCTTTGGATGTCTTAGAAAGTTCGGTGACAAAGTCCATGGTGATGTTCTTCCATTTCAATTCTGGTATGGGCAATGGTTGCATCATCCCCTTAGACTTATGCCTCTCTACCTTCACTTGCTGACACACTAGGCACTCTGATATAATTCATTGATCTCCTTCTTCATATTATCCCACCAATAATTCTCTCGGAGATCTCGATACATCTTTGTGTTTCCTGGGTGAATAGAGAAATTTGAACTATGTGCATCATCCAAAAGTTCCTTCTTCAGCTCCGGACTTGATGGAACACATAGTATTTTCCCAAATCTCGCAATTCCTTCTTCATTATCATTAAATTACGAGGATTTCCCTTTTTAGATAGCTTCCACTTTTTCCCGAATTCCCACATCATCCTTTTGTGCATCCTTTAACCTTTAAAAAAGTGATGGTTTAGCAATCATTTGTGAAAGGATCGATGATGTTCCTTTATTTATGATTCTCATGTCTATCTTCATCAAATATAAAAATATTGGATCCTTTTCAATTATCATCAATGATAGGATCACTGGGTCCTTTCTACTTAGGCAATCTACCACCTTGTTCGCTTTCCCAGGGTGGTATTGGATTGAGCAGTCATAGTCTATGATCAGCTCTACCCATCTTCATTAGTGCATGTTCAAATCTTTCTATGTGAATATATACTTGAGGCTTTTGTGGTCCATATATATTTCACACTTCTACCCAAAGAGATAAAGCCACCAAATTTTTAAAGAGAAGATCACTACAGCCAACTCGAGGTCATGTGTTGGATAGTTCTATTCATGGACTTTCAATTGCCTTGAAGCATAGGCAATGACTTGGTCATTTTGCATCAACACACATCCTCAGACCTACTTTGAAGCATCACTGAATACCACAAAAAGTTCTCCACTTATGGGTAAAGTGAGAATGGGTGTAGTGATAAGCCTCATTTTCAACTCCTTGAAGATTTCTTCACAATCATCACTCCAAGAAAACTATACTCCCTTCCGAGTTTGCTTGGTAAGAGGGTTGGAAAATCGTGAGAAATTTCTCACAAATCATCGATAATATCTAGCTAACCCCAAAAAGCTACAGATATTCATTACCAATGTTGGCCTTGGTCATCCCTCAATTAAATCTATTTTGGAGGGATCCACAGATATCTCATTTCTTGTGATGATATGGCCCAAGAATGAGACCTCCTTCAACCAGAACTCACACTTGATGTAATTTTCATAGAGCTTTTCCTTTTTCAAGGTCTCTAGTATAATTCTTATATGATCCTCATGATCCTCCTTGGTTTTGGAGTATATCATAATATCATATATAAAGACTACCACAAATTTTTCGAGTTAATCTCTAAAGACTCTATTCATCAAGTCCATGAAGATTTATGGATCATTAGTGATTTATAAGGGAATTACTATGAATTCATAGAGCACGTGTCTTGTACAAAAAGTAGTCTTGGGGATATATTTCTTCTTCACCCTTACTTGATAATATCCCGACCGTAAATCCAACTTGGAGAAGTATTGTGCTCCACGCAGCTGATTGAACAAGTCATCAATTCCTGGGAGAGGATACTTGTCCTTTACCGTGATTTTTTTAAGCTCACAATAATCGATGCAAAGGCGCATTGACCCATCCTTCTTCTTGAGGAAGAGGACTGTTGGGAAAAAATCCCTCAAGGTATCATTGAAGCATTTTTGAGGTGATTGTGTTTGTTGACAAAGTAGACATCTGAGTAGTGATTGTTGACAAAGCAAAACAATGAAATACAAATTTGTTGACAAAGAGGATTTCATGGTGGAATGTCGAGTTCAAGAGCTAAGGTCAACGATCCATGTTTGATTCAAGAACGTCGATAAAAGGAATGGATGATCTGGAGGCGGTACAAAAGATCAGATACAAGGTGGTGTCGTTTTCCAGTGTTTGCCAAATTTTTGGGCCTGAAAATCGGCAAATGAAGAAAAGTGTTTTTGGCAAAGGGACTTGCGCGCCGTGAACTTGGTGTACAGGAAACTTGCGCGCCATATGTTTTTCAAGATCAGAAGATCAAAATATGGCTAAGGAAATAGGTTCGCGCAAGTTTGGGAGTTGGTCGCGCAAGTGTCTAAAAGGAGAGAAGACTTGCGCGCTGAGACTGGGTGGCGCAGGTGACTTGCGCGCCGTCACGGAGGGTGGTCAATTTGCCTATAAATACTGGACCACCCCTCCTCATTTTCTACCAGAGTTCAACTCAGAGCTCCCATCGTGCAGGTGTGGTGGTCGCGCAAGTGGTGTGTGTGGTCGCGCAGGTGGGACTTGCGTGCCAGTGGTTGAAGTTGTGCGCCGGTGTTAGAAGTTGCGCGTCGGTTTGCAGTTGCGCGCCAATAGTGGTTTGGGCGTAAAAGGAAGAGAGTCGCGCAAGTTTGGAGTTGAGGAAGCTTGTGCTGCGCAAGTGTCATAGGAGGACTTGCGCGCCCATTGTGACTTGTGCGCCGATACTTGCGCGTCGAGGTTGACTTGCGCGCCAAGTAAGGTTTGTTCCAGCAGTGTTTTCAGGCTGCGTGGAAGCTGGAAGTTTGCCCGATACCTTCGGTGCAAATAAATATTCATCTACGGGTGAAAGTTTTACTTTAACAGAGCATCTACACACAGAGGAAGACGCATTCATTCATGCAAATGAAGAGACCTACAGGTCTATAAACTGTGAGTGGATTCCTTCCAAGAGCAGTGAGCTTAGGAAGAGGAAGAAGGTGATCCTCTCCACCGGCAGTGAGCCAGAGAGAGAGAAATAGGGAGTGACCCTTGGGAAAGCAGTGAGCTGACCCTAAACATTGTATAGGCAGTGAGCCTGGGCATAGAAGTGATCTAGCCCGAACATTGTAATCCACAGCTAGTGAAGTTTAGTGGAATTTGGTACGAACCGGAAACTTGTCAGCGTATGCTCCTTGGACGTAGCCCTTAGCGGTGAACCAAGTAAAAATCTCTGTGTCTGCCTGCTTACTTCCCTGCATTGCATTCAAAGCATCATTATCAGGTAAAGGAGACAAGTGATCACAGTAATCACACAAGTGAAAACAAAGTGACCCTTGTAACAAAGAGGTCAAGATCCAGTGGGGCAGAAAGAACTTTGAAAAAGAATATCCATACCCTGATTCACCCCCCTCTCAGGGTATATAGGCCCCTATTGGCCCTAACAATTGGTATCAAAGGGACTGGTTGCTTTTATCAGATTTTTTTTGCTTCAACTTGGTGTAGTCGATCTGTGTAGTTGAAGATATTGTTTGCGCTTATCTCGGTCTACCATGGGAAAAATAAAATCTTCAAAGAAGAATCAGAAGTCAGGTGGTATCCCTCAGTGTGGAAGTGTTTTTGGAAAAAGTGTGATTCAACTAAAAGAATCAAACAGCTTACTGAAGGAATCATGCAGTGAATAGAAAAATGATTTGGATAAATCTTACCACAAAAATACTTACTCAGTCAATGATGCTGATGGAATGAGTGAAGAACCTGACTTTCCAAGTGACGTTGGAACCACTGACGGTGAAGAAGAAGAAATTGAAGGAAGAATTTATATGCGAGCTGAGTTAGAGGCTGCTCTTGAAGAGATAGATGTTTGGAGGGCCAAAACCAAGAAAGCTAAAAAAATTGTTCGCGATGCCAAACTCTATATGCAGCAGCAAGAAGAAGAGAAGTCTGATCTGATGGAAAAAATTGAGAAACTTAAGTTATCAACATCAGAGAACTCAGAATCAGTTAGTAAGTATAAGCTGAAGGTTGAAGAATAGAAAAGAGAGATCGATGGCCTGAACAAAAATATGGAATTTGTCCATGGGGCTAAAGAATTGGATCAGAAATCCACTGAGGAAATTAAATATAAAGTCATTCGGATCCATGATCTGGAAACTGAGATCAACAAGCTAAGAGGCTTAAATCAAAGGCTTATTGATATAGTTACTGACCTAACAGAGAAGAATGATTCTCAAGGTGAGAAACTACAAAAGCTGGCTGAAATAAAGGGAAAACAAAAGGCTGGTGAGTGTGAAGAGAATCAAGAGTCCGATGAAGTTCGGAATCTGAAAGCCAAGAGTGATAATCTGGCTACACAACTATCTGAACTAGTTTAGAAGCATCAAAGACTACAGCAAGAGAATGCATGTTACTCTGATTCTGTTGCTCAAGAAAAATTGAAGGTAAAGGAGCAAAATGACATGGTTGATGAGTTGAAGCATGAACTGGAAGATGAGATGAGTAGAGGGAAGCTTCTCAAGGAAGAAAATGATGTCAAACTTGAATCAAGGGATATGAAGATTCAAAAGTTGGAAGAGGAGCTAAAATCAATGAAGAAGGAAATGGAGAAAGGCAATGCTGAAGGAAAGCCTAGAATGAAGGATGCCTTGCACCTATTATTTGATTATCCTTCAGCAGGTGATGATAAAATTAAGTCCAAATATGCTGCATCAGAGGAGAAGCATGAAAGGATTGTATCTTCCCAAAGGTCATCCTTTTTGGGAAAATCTGGAATTGGATATGATAATCCCACTCCTATGGCTGATAAGAAAAATGTAGTGAAAAATTCCAAAGGTAAGAAAAATCCCATAGGTGCTGTAGATAGGCCTATGAGGATAGTTTCAAGGAGTGATGATATGTGCTATTTCGGCAGAGTTCATGGCCACACATCAAGCTTCTGTACAGAGGCTCTGGAGTATATCTCAGGATGTGAAAATAGAAACTTCAATAAATCTGAGAACATGAAGAGGTACAATGACAAATCAGAGAGAAGAGTCTCTCAGAGGAAAGCATATGTTAGATGCTATTACTGCGGAAGAATGGGACACACAATGAGTATGTGTCAGGAAGCTCAGGAGTCCAATATCAAAAGAAGAACTCAAGGTGCATCAACATCTCAGCATAGAGATGATGAAATGAGGTATGCCTTTGAGGGAAAATGTTTTATATGTTCTCACTATGGGCACATGGCGAGACATTGCAGTAAGAAGAAAGAAGGAAAGGGAAAGGACCAAGAAAAAAGATCTCCACCACAGGAAGTGTACAAGAAAGAAGCCTGTACTAGGAGATAAAGTGGTAAGGAGAAGAATAGGCTTAGAGCCTCGGGGAAATCACATGGAGCTGAACGAAAGGTGTATCAGTCACCTCCTATATCATACTCACAACAGCTCTCAAGGAGAGAATGTGAACAAACCTGGAAGATTAAGGGGAGATCTACTCCAATTGTGATAAAGAAGAATGAACGTTCAGTGGAGGACCCACCACCAATGAAAAATAGGGTGGCGACTCATAAATCTGATAAAAGGCAGATAAGCAAAGAATGCATTGAAAAATTCGCCCTGCAACGAGAAGTGGAAGAAAAAGGCAGATCCCTGCAATGGACAAAGAAGACAGGGAATATGACAAGAAAGGAGATTCCTGCACCGAGAAACAATCAAGGGAAATGGAATTTCGGTAGAACATCAAAGTTCGAAATGTGTACCAGTTTGTCTAAACCCCAGATTGTGAGAAAGGCCAAGTCTGTAGAATCTTCATATCAGAAAAAGGCTCAAAATGTGATCAAAGAATGCCTAGTCATATGGACAGAACAGTTGAAGTTGTCTAGGCAGTTGGAGGAAGCAAGAAAGGAGTGTGATGCGCTCCAAGAAAGAATCAAAGGGTTGACCCATCAGGATCAACCATCATCCTCATATTGAGGATTCTAGAAGAATCCCCTCTCCCTATGTATATAAATGCTATTAACTGATGATTCATGTGTTTCAGGTTCTAGGGAGATACGATCCATGGGGAAGTGGCATCTAAGGATGCGACGTGTCGATGTGATATGCTCTACAGTTTCAATTGATTCAAATCAAGTAGCAGAATTGAAAATGAAAGGGAGAAACTGAGCACAATTAGAAGTGATTGTGTTATTAGCTTTATCTCTTGTTTCCTACACTGAGTTCTAACTCAGTAGGCTTAGAGATTTGGTTAATGGCTCGATGCTGAGTGCCAGATTAGTTTAAATGGTGCATGTGGAGAAGAATGGTTATGGGTATCTACCTTTGGGCCTAACAGATAGAAGTTTTGTGTAACACAGGGGGAGCATTCTATATCCAAATCAGATTCAAGAGCCATCAATGCAATAATTGGATGACACAGCTCAGGTGTTTCCTATTGAGGGAATAAAGAAACATAGGGAGAAGCAGTAATAACAATGCATTTCATGCTTATCCATTTGCTCTAACAATATGGTATCAGCTGACTGTTTTCAGGATACCAAGAAGCTGCAAGAGAAAATCAAAGGCGTCTCAACAAAAATCTGAGAAAAGTAGCTGAAAGAAATGAAGCCACTAAAAAATGAGTCAGTAAAAAACTTCCTGATGAAAGTGTTGAGGAAGAAAGCAACACAGGGAGAAGAAGTGGCTGATGCTGATTCTGAAGAAGACACTGATGAGGAACAAGAAAGTGTCAAGTATGTGTCTACAAGGAAGCCAAAGAGTTGAGCTAAAACTGATAGATAGAATATCATTAGTGATCAGTGAGCTCCAGTTCAGACAAGAAGAATGAAGTCACTATAGAAAACATCATTACTATCACAGGTTGAGCCGAAATGCATTGTTGATGCAACTGAAAATGAAAACTGGGTTTAGGCTATGAATGAAGAGCTTGATCAGATTGAGAAGAATCAAACATGGGAGATTGTTTCGAGGCTAGTAGACAAGAATGTCATCAGGACTAAATGGGTCTATCGCAACAAGAATATGACTGAAGATGGCACATTGATTTAGAACAAAGCATAGCTAGTGTGCAAAGGATACTCCCAGAAAAGAAGATATTGAAGTTTATGAGACATTTGCACTGGTTGCAATGCTAGAGACAATCAAATTATTCCTAGTCGTTGCAGTACAATTGGTCTACAGGTGACACAGGGAAAGAATGGAACATTCATTTCTCAATCTGAATATGTGAATAGGGTTTTGGAATGATTTGGAATGGAGAATTCCAAAGAAGTGAAGACTCTGGTTGCTACCCGGATGAAATCATCAAAAGATGATAGTGGCAGGGCAGTTAATTTCACTGAAAACAGGAAGATTATCAACATTTTGTTGTACTTGACCGCAACAGAGCCTGAAATTGTATTCGCCACATTCCAAGTAGTGAGACATCAGAGTAATCCCAAGGAATGCCACATGATTGCAGTGAAAAGAATACTTCGGTATATCCAGGGTGCAGTGGATTTCGGCTTGACATATACTGAAAGATATCAGATAGAGTTATTGGTATATACTGATGCAGAATGGGCCGGTTCAGTAGATGACAGGAAATCAACATCTTGAGGTGCATTTTATCTTGGCGGACTATGTATTGCTTGGTTAAGCAAGAAGCAGGATTGCATTTCATTAAGCACCGTAGAAGCTGAGTATATTGCGGCCACTCAAGCATGCACACAGTTATTGTGGATGAAGCAGCAGCTTGAAGATATGGGAGTTGAAGTGAAGTCTCTGATCAGAATCCAGTGCGATAACTCAAGTTCTATAAATCTCAGCAAAAATCTCATCCATCACTCTAGTACAAATCACATTGAGATAAAGTATCATTTTATCAAGGAGAAAGTTGAGCAGGGGATTGTGAAGTTGGAGTATGTGCCTACAGAGCTACAGGTTGCAGACATTCTGACAAAGGACTTACCCAAGGAAGCTTTTGAGAGGCATCGACTGGCTCTGGGAGTTCAGTAGACTCCCCGCACTTAACATCATGCGGATGTGTAACCCCTCCCCCCCCCCCCTCTCCCCGCGGTATGATGTGTTTTTCCCTAATATGATAATATGTGTTCTCTACTATGTTACAGACTACAAAGGAGTGTCCTTTGGGTTTGTTGACAAAGGGGGAGAAAAGTGTTTGTTAAAGGAGGAGAAAATAGTGATTGTTCAAGGGGTAGACAGTGTGGCTATTTGAGAAATCATGAAAGATACGGGGAGAAGCTGACAGGTGGAGCAGCCAGAAAGGGGTAGCAATGAGAAAGGGGGAGTGTATTAAATCTGACGATGCTAGAAGTGATCGATCAAAGAATAGATATCACGATAGTTGAGGATCGTGATAAAAGCAGAAGAGTGGTGTTGGAAAGTGGTAAGACTATTTCCAACCCAAACATTGGTCTTCCAACAAATCCATCCACAATTGGTATCAGTTTAGTACGAATTGGTATCAGTTTGGTGTCAACAGTGGATGTCAGAGATAAAGTGATTCATTGATGAACTTTTCATTTACTCTTGTTTCTCACACCGAGCATTGCTCATGTGGGCTTAGAGTATGTGTTGAGTAAATCCTTGATCGCTACCAGAATCGCAATGAGGCGAATGGAGGCTGAAGAATCAATGACGTATCTTTGTTTTGGAAGAGTTGTCAAAAAACCCAAAGGGGGAGATTGTTGGGCAAAAATCCATCAAGGTATCATTGAAGCATTTTTGAGGTGATTGTGTTTGTTGACAAAGTAGACATCTGAGTAGTGATTATTGACAAAGCAAAACAATGACATACAAATTTGTTGACAAAGAGGATTTCATGGTGGAATGTTGAGTTCAAGAGCTGAGGTCAACGATCCATGTTTGATTCAAGAACGTCGATAAAAGGAATGGATGATCTGGAGGTGGTACAAAAGATCAGATACAAGGTGGCGCCGTTTTCCAGTGTTTGCCAAATTTTTGGGCCTGAAAATCGGCAAATGAAGAAAAGTGTTTTTGGCAAAGGGACTTGCGCGTCGTGAACTTGGTGTACAGGAAACTTGCGCTCCATATGTTTTTCAAGATCAGAAGATCAAAATATGGCTAAGGAAATAGGTTCGTGCATTTTGGGAGTTGGTCGCGCAAGTGTATAAAAAGAGAGAAGACTTGCGCGCCGAGACTGGGTCGTGCAGGTGACTTGCGCGCCGTCGCGCAGGGTGGTCAATTTTCCTAAAAATACTGGACCACCCCTCCTCATTTTCTACCAGAGTTCAACTCAGAGCTCCCATCGTGTAGGTTTGGTGGTCGCGCAAGTGGTGTGTGTGGTCGCGCAGGTGGGACTTGCGCGCCAGTGGTTGAAGTTGTGCGCCGGTGTTAGAAGTTGCGCGTTGGTTTGCAGTTGCACGCCAATAGTGGTTTGGGCATAAAAGGAAGAGAGTCATGCAAGTTTGGAGTTGAGGAAGCTTGTGTCGCACAAGTGTCAGAGGAGGACTTGCACGCCCGTTGTGACTTGCGCGCTGATACTTGCGCGTCGAGGTTGACTTGCGCGCCAAGTAAGGTTTGTTCCAGCAGTGTTTTCAGGCTGCGTGGAAGCTGGAAGTTTGCCCGATACCTTCGGTGCAAAGAAATATTCATCTACGGGTGAAAGTTGTACTTCAACAGAGCATCTACACATAGAGGAAGATGCATTCATTCATGCAAATGAAGAGACCTACAGGTCTATAAACTATGAGTGGATTCCTTCCAAGAGCAGTGATATTAGGAAGAGGAAGAAGGTGATCCTCTCCACCGGTAGTGAGCCAGAGAGAGAGAAATAGGGAGTGACCCTTGGGAAATCAGTGAGCTGACCCTAAACATTGTATAGGCAGTGAGCCTGGGCATAGAAGTGATCTAGCCCGAACATTTTAATCCACAGCTACTGAAGTTTAGTGGAATTTGGTACGAACCGGCAACTTATCGGCGTATGCTCCTTGGACGTAGCCCTTAGCGGTGAACCAAGTAAAAATCTCTGTGTCTGCCTGCTTACTTCCCTGCATTGCATTCAAAGCATCATTATCAGGTAAAGGAGACAAGTGATCACAGTAATCACACAAGTGAAAACAAAGTGACCCTTGTAACAAAGAGGTCAAGATCTAGTGAGGCAGAAAGAACTTTGAAAAAGAATATCCATACCCTGATTCACCCCCCCTCTCAGGGTATATAGGCCCCTATTGGCCCTAACAAGCACTGGTTCACCCCATGGTGAAGCACTTGGTCATATAAACCCCTTATCCAGATTCTCCTATAGTTGTTTCCTCAACTCCTCAAGCTTCACAATAGCCATTCTATACGGATTATTGGATATTGGAAACACCCCAGGTATAAGATCAATTGAGAATTCAACATCTCTTATAGGAGGAAGACCAGGAAATTACTCGGGAAACACTTTAGTGAATTCCCTCACAATAGGCAAGTCTTCTAGGATTGTTGCCTCCTTAGACCCAATAATTTGAGCCAGATACACATGCACATAGGGAATTAATATCCACTCTTGAAATGATGGAGCTAAAGAAGATTCCTCTTCCTCCTTGCACTTATAAAGAATTGGGGGTCGATTCTCCACATGAAGAGTGATTTCCCTCTCACAGAAATTTATGTTGGCTCTATATAAAGAAAGCCAATCCATGCAAATAATTGCATCAAATTACACCAGAGGGAGTATGATGAGGTATGCTGGGAAGTTCAATCCACGGATTATGATAGGGGAGGATTTATATTCATGGGATACAATGATTGCCCCATTTTCCATACTCACCGACATCTTCACTTCCATGATTTGTGGTGGTGCTGGGATTGTTCTACTAAACTTTTGAGATAAAAAAGAATGCGTAGAACCTTAATCAAAAAGTACATTCACTATTATTTAATGAATAACTAGCGTACATGTCACCACTTTTTTTTCAAGGTTCACTTTAGTAGTAGTGATGGAAAAAACTCACCCTTGCTACCTTAGAGGTTGTTGGTTGCCTCCAAAAACCCTTGGCTTAGGAAACTGATTTTCAAGATGCCCTGTTTATTTGTAGTTATAGAAATGAACCACGCGTTGAGGTTTGAACGGAGTGTTCCTCTCCTCTTTCGCAGCTGTGGTTCTTTCTTGCTAACAATTAATAGCCATGTTCCCTTCTCTTCCACACTTAAAGCATTTCCTCGTCCCCTTCAGGCAATTTCTGGGTTGATTCTTTCCTTACCTTCGGCAAGTGGGGTGATGGATCTTCTTAACACCGTTGGATTTATCCATCGGACCACCATCATTTAATTCCACCTTACACTTCTTATCCCCATGATACCCCTAAGATTCTATGATCTTTATTTCAACCTTGAGTGAACATTGGAAAATTTCCTTATAGCTGTCGAAGTCACGGATCGCTAGCACTTTCCGCAAGCTTGGTTTCAGCCAACTAAATAAGTGGTCAACATTGAATTTGGGGGTAACAACAAATATGGAGGAATATCGTGAAATCCTTGTGAATTTTGCCTCGTACGCTCCAACATATTCATCGTCTTTTTTCTTAAGTGAAAGGAAGTCCCTTTCCATCTTAAGCCAGAGGGTGTGTGGAAAATATTTATCGAAAAAAATCTTCTGAAAATCTTTCCATTCCAATGCCTCGATCTCCTCCTCAGGCTTCGTCTTTTTGATCATTTTCCACCATTGATCAGTTTCACCCTCCATACGATAAGTAGCCAGGAGAACCTTCTCTTGTTTAGAACATTTAAGGATGGAGAAGATCTTTTTTAATGGATTTGATCCATTGTTCGGTGATTGAGGGATCAGATGATCCATTAAAAGTAGGAGGCCTTTATCTCATGAAGCTCTTGATAGAGAATTGTTATTTCTTAGGGGGGTTGAATGTTCCTCTTGACCCATATTTCTATTCAAATATTGATTTATATAAGAGATAAGCGTGACAAAGTTTGTGATTCCCACTCCCATTGGATTGGGCATCTCATTAGTACAGTAATCACATTGATCTTTACATTAGTTTTTAGCCTGAGTCCTCCTATTACCGGCCATTGGCAGGAATAAAAGGAAAGTTATGGGTAACACATAAAGGGTAATACAAGGACAAAACTGATGACTTATAAATAACTCGTATTTCATTAACATGTGAATCTATTGGCTTTAGTCTATGTTATTTATGATATACTTTCTAACATATATTCTTAGGGAATTTTTTTGTCCCTTAATAATGGTTCATAAAAATCTTGTGAATTTACCAAAGCACATCCCTCAGGAGTGTCATAACCAAGAATGCATCAAGGCCCGTTGTAGTGCACCATTTCCCATTCAAGTCTATCTCAAAGTAGTGTTTTTGGGTTTTACCCCTAGGATACATCTCTACCAGAGCTGCCTCTACCTGATCGTATCCAGATAGGGATATATTTTCTTGATAAACCACTTACTCAATACTCACCAAAACTTAGGGATGTTTTCATTATACTCAGTCTTGTCTCTAAGGCTTTACTAGGGTTTTCTAATCCTAATCCCAAAAATAACTAAACCTATCCTCTGATACTAACTATGACAACCCTGCTTCTTAATACACAATTAAACATAATTTATTACATAAACTTCACTTGATAAAATATAAAAGATCGAGAATTCTAGTGTCTTTGGGGCTTAGGATCATTACATAACAACTTAAAACATGAAATAAAACATCTTTATTGGAAACTTCCTTTACATAACCACTACATTCCCTGGTAATTATCATTTCATGGGATAACCTAAGGACATGCATAAGAAAAGGGTGAGTTATAAATCCCAGTAAGGGAATAATCATGGAATAACATTAGGAATAAAATACATTTTAGAAAATAGTCATATAAATATAGAACAATTGAATCATAAACATAAAGGCATGATAAATCATGATAATCATAACATGGAAATGTGGCAACAACACTTAACATGGAATTAGAATGATCTAAGGCTCATTGCACATGAAGCATGAGTAAACCATCATTGAACATGAATCATGATTAAAACCTAATTTCACTTGAATTATCATGAGTAAACACCCATATCACATGACGTATCAGGATACTATACTTTACTCAATGCATTAGAGTGCTATTAGGGTGCACCCTTCTTAAACATTTCACTTCATGCATAAGTGTGCCACATGGATCATAAAACATTGAATCATTCAACATAATCATTTATTCCATGATAAATGAATATGGAATACATAATTGAAACTCTTTAAAAAATAATTAAATGTGCGTAAAGGTGAATACCCTTGATAGATAAATGGTCATGGTATTCACTACACAGTGACTTTGTCTTGGAAAAATGCGGTGCAATTTCGGCAGTATAACGGCATGACATAAGAACTCATAAAAATGGTTGATGAGAGAGAAATGGGTGTATCATAATATTTAAATGACATGGAAATTAATTTGTTCATATATATACATGTCCCAAAAAATTTAATGGAATTTATATTCATGATACAAAAGAATTTCTTGAATGTAAATAAGGAGAGAGAAATTCCTTTCGGAATTTTGGCATAGTAACTGGTGTAAATGGGAGGCATTTAATGAGAGAGAAATGGGTCTCCCATAATTAAAACATAAATAGGGAAGTATGTAGGAGGTTCCAAAACCGTTCCCCAACATTTATAATTGAAATTAAAAGGGCATAACAACTTAAAGAATATTGGACAAAAATGAGAAAGGAAGAAAACCCCTTACTTGGAAGTGTGCTTTCAAAGGCTTGAGAGAGGCTTGAGAGAGGATTATTGGGAGCTTGGGGCACCTTGGTAGGATTCTAGAGAGAGGAGGGCAGAGGTTGGACGAACTCCAAAGGATTTGAGTGAGGAGGAAGTGGGAGCTTGGGTGGGTTTATAAAGGAAAGGAGAGGGAATTGTTTATTATTTAGGTTTGGGACACCTCACATTAAACTAATCAAAACCACAAAACGGACCATGATTTTTGCCCATGGTTTTTTCCAAATGGGAGTGGAAAAAAATATTTTATAATTCCAAATTCCAAACTTCTTAAAATAATGTGGTTTCTTATGTGGAGGTGTGTCACACTCCCAAGGAAAACAATTTAAAAAGATAAAATATTTAATAAGTCTTGAAGGTTCCACTAAAGCTTTGTAAAATATATCAAACAAACCCAAAATTACATTATTTTAATGTTAAAACATATATTGGCCGAAAATAAAGTTTATAGTATTTTATTACATCACTATTGGGTCCTTATGATGTCGTAAAACACATTATATGTTTAAATGGTATTTAATTTTTACCCAAAAATTTGACTATCTCAGAAAATTATGAAAAATTCACCATTGTATAATTTCGACATCCTGATTCTAGAAATAATATTCATTTTATCTAAATATTTTCTAAATATGTTAATTTTTACTTTTAAAATAAAAACGAATATTTATCAAAAATTCATGGGTTTTGACAAAAATGGCTTTCAAACCTTAATAAAAATTAAAATTGCATTCATAAAATTATATGATCATTTATATTTAATAAAAAATAATTTAATAATAATAATATTTTATTAAAATATTATTTAATTAAAAAAACCTTTATTTCATCAAAATATATTTCTTAGTTGAACATTAACTAAAAATAGTATTTGTGCTTTAAAAACTATTTACAGGGTAACAATAATAAAATGAAAGTATATTCATTGTTATATACAAAAATAATGTACATAACCATAGTTATAAGGTCTTATTACATAACCCCTTATAACACCCGTATAAGACTAAAGAGTAAGGTGTACGATGGTGATAGACTCTGGGGGTGGCTCGGATAACATTGCTCGGGTGGTAATCTCTATCAACTTCCACTTCTCTCATAGGTGGTCCCGCTTGAGCTTAAAATATTCAATATCGGATTGGGATTGGTCAAGATAGAATCCCAAAGATGAAACCTCCTTTCCGAACTCTGAAAAATGGGCTTTGTATGGGGCACGTCTACTGGATGAGGCCATCACTTCCTTTGTTTGAGTAAATTGGATTTGTTAAAACCCGATATTTATACTAATCATGTGATCACTATTCAACGGCTATATTAGAAACTGTGAAAATTCTTAATATTATTTTAAAATCCAAAAACATAAAACCAAATAATTTGACATTTTATATAAACATTTTACATAAATATACATTTAATTAGATCAAGATGGATTTCCATTAATGAAAGTTTGGGTCATTACACTTATGCCAAGACCATTCACAAATATTATATCAAGGCCTTATACCAAGATAGTAGTTTGTCTCATGATACCTACCAATGCATATAGGGGATATTGCGGTCCCTTCTTGTCACCTACTAATTCCAATGCATTCCTTTTATGAAAAGGGTGAGAGATAACATAATCATTCATATTAAAAATATCGTACAAAATGTCAATTCTTTAACCATAAACCATGAATGGTATAAAAATAGAATATACACAGTCAAACATATCATAACTCATTCAATAAAAAATAGAATATTGTGTTATAATAAATCAACATCAATCAAGAATAATATCCAGTAAAGGATGTTGACCTAGTTGAAAATGATCAATAAAACTCTTTGAGAGAAATATCCCTTTTTCGTGAATTCATTTAAAAGTGACAGAATTTATAAAGAAATTCATTTAAAATAGATTTTTGAATCAAATAGTCCCATAACACTTTGAAACTTTTGAAATTAATTAACATTTTCAAACAATCATTTCCATATAAATAAATCCTTAATATCATTTTTAAAACATGGACATTATTTAAATATACTTAGAAAAAAGAATATTTAAAACATATAAAATGATGATCTAGTTAAAGAGACCCTTCCATAAAACCTTAAAAGATTCATTTTTAAAACATTTTTATGAAACATGGACATGTATGATAAATATATCCCAATAAATACTTACACATAAACAATCTCGGATAATAATGAAATTGAGGAATTAACCCTTACCTTAGATATGATACTCTTCGTACGTATCTGAAACTCCTGTATAATGTTTTTAAAAATATTATTAACTTATATCAGAATCATAATAATATTTATGATATCTTATATGATTATTTTATTACTTTATATTACTGATTTATTAAAAATTTCAAGTTAATGAAATATTTTAGGTAATATTGCTTTCTTTATCATACATGTTTTGACTTGTTATTCTTGATCATGTTGCTTAGATCATGATTTACTTACTTCTAGAATGTATAATATGATTTATGTATCATATATATTCATAATATAAATATATATAATAGATATATATATATATATAATGGAATACATCATTCATGGAGGTGGTTGGTCGTACGTACACAAGAACATTGTTTCCGTTTTCTTATCATATTAGATGGAAGTAAGTGAATGACATATATGAACATACATACATATATATATATATAATTAAAATAGACTTATTATTTAATATATTTCAAAATTATGAATAAAATTTATTTTTTATAATAATTCTTGGATAGTTAAAGTGGAGAATGAATCTCATCATGTCATGGAGATGGTAGGTCGTACATACGCACGAGCGACGATATCATTCCTTTAATTTTTAAATTATATGTAACTGGATAGTATATTAATTATAAAGAATAATAATCATTTTATAGTCATTATTTATGTCTATTATACTCATCATTATACCCATCCAGATAAAGTAATGTGAAATAACAAATTACACCACGGCGTGGAGATGGTAAGTTGTACGTACGCACACATGGTGATATTATTATTTGTAGGATGGAAAAAATGATAAATAAAAATTTCAAATAATTATATTAACATCACAGAATATGTATTATACTGTATTTATTATTTTTTTATGGAAATAAAATAGAAATATGAAGTACAAAAAGAAGAAAAGAACTTTTAAAGAAGGGATAAAACGTTTACCTCTTCTTCGGGTGTTTCCTTTTTATTTGAACAAAAAGGCTCATTAGGATGGCTCTATACCCAAATTTAGGCCCCTAGTATAACTTTATGGATGTTGGGAGGAGAAATGGTCAGGTTTTGGTGGAACCAAAAGTCTTTAGAGGTGTGAATTAAAGAGAAATGGAGGTGACCTTTTAAAAGAGAGGTGAGGGGCACTTTAAGAAAAATATTGAAATATTAATTTATTATAAAATTAATTTCGGTTTATAATAGCTTAAAATTGATTTATTTCGAGGATAATAGGATTATTAATATAAATCCACTCAATAAATAGGTTTTATACATGTTTAGGTCATAAAATTAACCTTACCTTTTAGATTTAACCCTTTGTAAAATAAGTTAACTCTTACGATGTCCTATTGTATTTTTATACTAAATGGTTAATATCTTTAATATAAAACTCTAAGAGGACCTAAATTGGATAATTTATAAAAAATTTATCACTACACAAGTTATTTTTTTGAACTTTATATTTTTAGGATTTTTATATCATTTAATAAAATAGTATTTTGTTTAAAAACTCATTTATGTAAATTTTGACACTATTTAGTAATTGATTTTTGTTAAAATCATAACAACTTGATTCCTTCAAAAAAAAGGAATTAAATAATCCATAATATTTCAATTTCATCCATAAAATCTGTGTATGGCATCAAAATTTTCAAATTATATTTATTTTAATATTTAAAAATTTATTTATTTGAATAATTCATTAATAAGGTAATCACTTCCTCATAATTGTTTCATAAATAAATATATTTATCTAATGTCTAAAAATTATAAATAAAATACCATGATTTAGGAAATATTTTTATATTTCTAATGAATATTTATAGACATAGATATCTATTGTATAACACTATATTAAAATTGATTTAGTAAAAGATATATGTTTATGTTATAATTATCTTTACTTTAAATTAATTCTTATAACATGTCATTAACACACCCAAGTGGTCCCCAAATTCCAAACTTTATGCCTAAGGATGATAATGGTATAATATATCTCATTAAATACATGTTAGGTTAGTTTTATATTATTATAATATTATTATTTTAAACCTTATTTACCATATTTACCTTTTAACCATGGTAAATAAAAATAATTACTGAAGTTACTATTCATAATATCCAAAAATAAAAGGTACATATTTACAAAATTTGTACCTTATGATTGTAAATAAGGAATAAATTTATTCAAATTAAAAATACATAAGTTTCAGCAATTAATTTAAAATTAATTCCTATTGTTAAAACCAAAAGGCGGGTTTTTAAGTAAAAACTATCAAAAGATTAACATGTGTTTATGTCCAATTTAAATGTGAAATTACTTACAATGTACTATATTATATTAAATGATAAAAATATAATCTAATTATAATTTAAAACCACTCAAATTTATAATTTAACACTATAAATTATTTTTATTAAAGAAGTTGTTTTCAATTAAAATTTAGTATTTTCACTATTCATCAAAATATGAAAGTTATCAGAAAAGTACCAAAAATTTATCCAAACTAAATTTTTATGTCCCAATTCTAAATAATAATTTAATTTCATAAAATTGAATATATAATAGTGTCAAATATTTTATTTCAAATGGTTCTCCATTAAAAGGTGGAAACTGTATTTTTTTAGAAATACTTCTTTTATCTAAAAAATTGAATTTGTCCTTATATTATGTCTAATAAACACAAAATATTAATTTTAAAATTATATGGGATATATAAAATTCAAAAATTTTTTAATAATATTCATAACCACTTTATAAATGGCTGGTTTGATAGGTCCTGGTGTGCTTGAACTCGGTGTTGTGTACATCACATGCTATTGAATTATTTAAAAAAATAAGTGTACTATGGAAGTTTGGGGTGTTAAAAATACTCCCCTGATTTAATTGCATGAACTTAGATCCTCTCTCATATCTTAGAGTATTTGGATAAAATTGTTCTAGGAACTTCTCCAAAAATTATTATTATTCCACTCTATCAGCCAGTCCAGCCTGAGCCTGAGCATCCCATCAGCACTTCACTGACCCTCATAACATGTAAAAATCCAACTTGACCCTCTTCTTAGAAGAAGTCTATAAATAGTCAATTATGGTCTAGATGGACTCAATCCAAAACTATTCTACCTCAGTTCCACCATCTCTAGTGAAGGTCAGAGGGTGCTATAACTAAAACTACTATATCGGGTCAGAAATATTCTTCATAACCCACTATGGTATCTCTCTATAAACTTCATGAATTGAGAAAATCTCTCACGAAACTTCTCTCCTAATTCATCACCAGTCACTACTAGTGCCTCAGGTTCTACTACAAGAGGATCATCACCAGTCATGTCCCCTTTTTTTCATATCAACAAGGATCATCATGGAGGAATATCTCTACAATTCCAAACACACATATCAGGATACATAACACAATGCCAACACATTTAACAAGAGGTTTCACAAAATCCATAACATGTCATTTCCCAAAACCCTACCACGTGGTCAAAACTGAGGTGTTATCACTACCCTTAACAATCACACATCTAGGTCATGGTTATAAAAGTGTAAACACATTTTCAAATTTCAATTTTACCATTACACACCCATTTATTCACATCTTTCATTATTTATAGTTTTAAATTTTACATTAGGAACCTCTTCATTTAAGTCACACAAGTTAAGAAAAAATTTTCATTTAACAACTTACCCAAAACCTTCTTTTCTCGTGCATGCCAAAAATGATGCATGTAAAAAATAATCTTGAGTGATAGAATTTTCCATTCATAATAAACTCTCATTCCATTCTGGGACATGATTCAAATCTCATAAAAACTCAGAAACAATAATCATATCACACAAAAAGTGCATCACTCGAGTTGAAATAGAATTTAACTGTAACAACACACATCAATAACAGCAATCCCACACTGAGTACTTGAATGTTTTGTTGAGACACATCAAATTGATAGTGATTTAAAGAATATTTTATAGTCTAGGGAAGACCCTAGGTTGTCTATCAAGGAGTTTTGGTGCATTTAGAGTGTGTGTTTTTAATAAAAAGTACTAAAAAAGGGGGTGATTTTGAAAACAGTTTTATGAGAATAAATTAATTTTAAAACTTTAATAGTTTATAAAGAAGTATATTTTGAAAATATATGATAATTATGTGATCATTTCTAAGTTACCACACCACTTTGAAAGTTTCTTGTTCTTAATTGATTATTAGGTTTTTGGTGTAATCCTTTGATTTAGGGTTAACCAAGAACTTGGGTACCCACAACCCCTAAAACGATGAAAATAGGACTAAAACATGACATAAAAATCGTATAGTCAAGTTACAGCCACTAATCATGAATTAATATTTTTCAAGGAACACTTAAACTTAAATGTTTGGGAATTAAGAGGAGTCTTATGTTGTCCAATCGTAAAAACACAAGTCGCACACTTAAAATTACACACCGATCGATTATGAAATAAGATGTGTTTCAATTAAATGCATTAAAAAAAGTTAAGATGCATATAAAAGAACAATTTCAAACCAAAATATACACCAAAATAGTAGAGAATTATGTGTTGGAACTTCCTCTTCAAGTGTGTAGCTCCATCGCAATGATCACCCACCGCTTAGCTCGACATCGGGAGGCGGAGGAAGCTTGGGTGGAACTCCTTCTTCATGTTTGATACCCATATGAGGATAGGGGCCTCCAGAACTTCTAGTATGAGGAGGATACTTCTCTAGGACTCCAAATTGGAAGATCTTGGCCTTCTGGTCGAACTTAAAAATGAGGTTCTCATGGTACCTTTTTATAGCCAAAATGGACCATGGTTTTGAGCACCCTATTTTTGAGATACCACTTGTGTCTCTGTTTTGGAATAGTAGAAAGCCATATCACTATTTTAACAAAAGAGAAGAGTTTTTGGTAGACCTATTTAATGTCTAAATGTCAAATTTGGATGCCATTATACATCTTTATTGTGAAATATGGTCAAAATAATGAACCAAACTTTTGAATTCGTTCAGATTATGTCCCCTAGACAGAATGGTTCAAACGGGCCATTATATGGCCGAATTGGTCTTTGTTTCCTTGATAAGAGTTGTATCCCAGGATGTGTGGGAGAGGAAAACAAAGTTTCAGCCCATTTTAAGTCACATAATTCTATAAATTATCAAAACACTGTAAAGATGTCCAAAGGATGTCATGCAGTTTGGCCCATTTTTCTTCTAGATCATATCTAAGGCCTCCAAATCACCTCCACCTACAATGTAAACACTGAAACAAGTAAAATTTATCTATTAAAAAGTTATAAAAATTAATTAATTGAATAAAACATGAAGTTAAATTTATTATTATATTTGAAATATTCATTACAAAACTAGTTTAAAACAGTAGTGTAAGGGTGAAGTTGAATAGTTAATCGCTATGTGAGCACACCCCCACACCTAAACATTTTCACTCCTGGGAAAAGTAACATATCCAAAAAAAATGTGTGTACAAATTCCCAACATCATGAAATTTTAACATTTGAGGAAATTTTATTTTAAAGTAATGTTATCGATGCACAAACCACACCAAGGAGTTCTTCCTAGTGAAAATGGAAAAAGATGTCTCATAAATCATATCACAATGAAATTCAAAGAGATTCATGAACAAAATTGAGAAAGGAATTAAAAATTCAACCATGCCACAAACACTCCATGTGTGTGTTTTAAAACCATTCCATGCTTATTCTTTCCACTTTTTCTCCAATAAATATAGGTTGTTTTAACACTTTTTGGCTTAAATGGTTTTTTCCAACGAACCTGCCCTACATCCTTTGAAATCATATTTAAGACACACTCACTTAATAATTACCAAAATTCAAACCATAAGATCCCGACCAAGATATCCTAATATGTTGCACATTTCATCACTCCCCTTATTTTTTATTTTTTTTATTTTTTTTTAGAAGTTTCATTTGGAACAAATCTCACACTCATATCTCAACCCTTGTTTGATATCATCAGAACACTAATTGTAATAGTTATAATAAGATAAAAGGTTTATGAGGAGTGGTTTTTGACCTATCCAAGACACAACCCATTTTTTTAGGGTGTACAACAGTTAGACATTAGGTACACATGCATAACTCAATCTGGTACAGTAATGAAACAGATCGGATAAGGAAAGAACATTTGGAAATATCACTTAAAGATGAAAAATATTAACCTAACATATATTTACCTTCTATTAAGTAGTAAATATTCACACTTTGTAGTTTGGTTCAAAAATTTGTGGAGATATTAGTGACACCATTTTCCCAAAAACTACTCACACAAGGGGCATCAATCATCTCAAAGGTTTCACAGTGATACAACCATTTATATCATTGAAAGAAAACCAATTCAGTAAAAATCACTCCCCGAAGATAAATTCATACAAACATTCAATCCATAACAGAGACAGGTTTTTCATCAAATTTTAAATCAACGTGGAATCAAAAATTTCAACATGCATTTTCAGTAAGTTCCATGATTTGGTGACCATAAGGGGAAGAAGTAAAAATACCATAAAGAATGAGAAAAAGAGAATAAAGAAGAAAGAAAATTAAAATCCTAATGAACCCAGAAAGATGAGGAAAATTGAAAATACCATAAAGAAGGAAAAAAATAGAAGAAAGAAGAAAGACAATGAAAATCCTAATGACCCCTAGAATGTATCTAACCCCCACACCTAGAATGTGTAGTATTCTCACTATAAAAATTGAGATTTTGAGAAGGAAGGATAAAACCTGGTGTGTTTCACTGGTATGTTTCTTCTTGAACATGGATTTCCTACATCGGGAACTCTAGAAGGGTTTTGTGGAATTGCTTCATCCACTGCCCATTGACAGTGAATGTTTTCTTGGTTTCTTCATTTTGAACGAGAACAACACCAAATAGAGATACATTAATAACAATGTATGGGCCAAACCAGTGGGAACGAAGCTTACCTGGATACAACTTCATCCTTGTATTATAAAGGATGACCTTCTGCCCAATGCGGAACTGACGATGAAGGATAAGACAGTCATGGGTAGTAGTAGTTCTCTCCTTATAAATTCTGGAGTTTTCATATTCATCTCTTCTCATTTCCTCTAGCTTTGGAATTTGTAAATTCAATTGAGAACCCGTACCAAAAATATTATAATTGCATTGTTTGATGGCCCGGTAGGCCCAGTTCTCAATCTCAACAGGAAGGTGACAACTCTTTCCAAACACAAGCTGGTAGGGTGAGATTCTAATGGGAGTTTTGAAAGTAGTATGGTATCCCCATAATTAATAATCTAGTTTAAGACTCCAATATTTTCTATTAGGTTGAACCGTTTTTTCAAGAATCTATTTTACCTCTCTATTTGACACCTCGGCTTGACCATTGGTCTATGGGTGATATGTAGTAGACACTCTATGACTGACCCCATACCGATGCAAAATTGATTGCATTGTTTGGTTGTAGAAATGAGAACCCTGGTCACTAATGATGAACCTAGTTAATCCAAAGCTACAAAATATCTGAGTTCTCAAAAATTCCACAAATTTTTTGGAATCATCAGTCCTTATGGCTTAGGACACTACCCATTTTGACACATAATCGACCGCCAGAAGAATGTACAAGTTGCCAAAGTAATTGGGAAATGGACCCATAAAGTCAATGCCCCAAACATTAAAAATGTCATGAAATATCAATGGTTGGTGTGTCATTTCATTTCTCTTAGATACATTCCCCGTTCTTTGATAATGAGGAAAATATTTTAAAAAATCATGGGTATCCCAAAAAATTGTTGGCCAAAAGAGACCAGAACCAAGGACCTTGCAAGCAGTCCATTGGGGACCAAAGTGTCCCCCACAAGAAAGAGTGTGGAAGAATCTAAGGACAGACTGAAACTCACTATCGGGAACACAACACCTACGGAATTGATCACTACATGTGTGTCATAGGTAGGGGTCATCCCAAATGTACCAACAAAACTCATGTTTTAGACGACTGGATTAGTTTTTATTGAAATTAGTAGGAATGTAAGAAGTTACAAAATAATTTTCAATTTCAGCATAACAATGAATAGAATCTTTCACTTGGTACAATTGATCATCGGAAAACATATCATTTATAGGAATAATGGGGGATGATTAAATGTCCTAGGATGGGGGAATCTTACTAATATGGTCAGCCAAAATAGTCTATGATCCTTTTTTATCTATAATTTCTATATTAAATTATTGAAGGAGGAGCATCCAGTGAATGATACGTGGCTTGGATTTTGGTTTCTTAAGAAGATATCGGAGGGCTTCATGGTCTGAGAACATAATGACATTAGACCCCAAAATGTATGACCTGAATTTGTCCAAGGAAAACACAATGGTAAGGAATTATTTTTCAGTTATGGTGTAGTTTTCTTGGGAAGGATCCAAAGTATGTGAGGTATAGGAAATGACATACGGATCTCGATCGCCCCTTTATGATAAGACTGCCCCAACTGCATAGTTAGAGGCATCACACATGAGATCAAATGGAAAATCCCACCGAGGTGGTTGGATTACCAGGGGTGACATGAGAATACATTTTAACTTATTAAAATATTCCTCACATTATTTATCAAAAACAAATTCTTTTTATTTTTGGAGTAATCGGGAGAGGGGGAGTTCAATTTTACTAAAGTTGTGAATGAAATGATAATAAAATCTAGCATGACCTAGGAAAGACAGCACATCCCATACATTTTTTGTGAATGGTAAGGAAGAAATGACATCCACTTTTGATTTATCTATTTGGATACCATCCCAAGAAATGGCATGCCCCAAAACTATACCTTGTCTCACCATGAAATAGAATTTCTCATAATTTAATACAAGATTCTTTTCAATACAGCGGTGTAGGACTGAACCAAGACAACTTAAACATTCATCAAAATAGGATCCATAAATAGTGAAATCATCCATGAAAACTTCCATGAAATTCTCCAGGTAATCTGATAAAATACTAACCATGCATCATTATAAAGTACCTAGATCATTGCACAGACCAAATTGTATCCTTCTATATGAAAATGTGTCAAAGGGGCAAGTAAAGGTTGTCTTTTCCTGATCCTTGGGGGCAATATGGATCTGAAAGTATCCAGAATACCCATCAAAGAAATAGTAGTGGGATTTAATCTCTATTCTCTCTAGAATTTGGTCAAAGAATGGTAAATGGAAATGGTCCTTCCTAGTGTGTTGGTTTAGTCGGCGATAGTCTATACAGACACGCCAACTATTCTGCACACGAGTTGGAACCAATTCATTGTTTTCCTTTTTGATTAATATAAGGCCATTTTTTATGAAATACTTGAATGGGAATGACCCATTTCCTTTTAGATATGGGGTAAATGATTCCAACAGCATATAATTTTATTACCTCCTTTTTCACAACTTCTAGGAGGTTTGGGTTCAGTCAATGTTGTGTCTGCCTCACTATTTTATCCTCATCATTTAATAAAATATGATGTGTACAAATTTATGGGATAATACCAGGAATGTCAGAAAGTGTCCATCCCAAAGAATTTTTATACTCCCTCAAAAGTTCAAGTAGTTACAATTCATGCTCAGGAGGAAGTGAACTAGAAGTGATGACAGGAAACTTGTTTCCATTCTCAAGATATGAATATTTTAAATCTTGAGGTAGTTGTTTTAGTTCCAATTCAGGTGTATTTTGGATTAATGGGAGTGTGTGTGAAAGTGATAGGTCATTGATCTCATCTAACTGCTCAATGGTATCATCCTCAGATGAGGAATGAGATTTTACAAGCTTAGCAGTGTCATCGATGGTCATTGGATCCTTAGTGTTCAAGAAATCATCAATCAATAAAAATGCATGAAACTTTTCTAAACCACTACAACAATCAATGCATGAATCATTTCTTGGAATTTCTATCAATGAAGAAAACTCAGAAAGGGGATCAGGGGAATGAAAAGAAGTTTTTTCAAGGTAAGGGAGTACATATATAGAATTAACAAAGAGAGGGTAATGTTTTTCTGAGGGGTGCTTCGTGGAATCAAGGATATTGAAGTGGACAATGTCGCCACCAAAATCCATAGATAATGTACCACTGTGGACATTAATTATGGTTTTAGTGGTTTTCAAAAAATGGTCACCACAATATAATTAGGTCATGTCTATTCATCCTATAATCCTCCATTTTAATCACATAAAAATCAGCAGGAAAAATTAAATTTTGAACCCTCATAAGAACATCCTCTAATACACCAGAGGGGTGTGTGGTACTCCAGTTATCCAGTTGAACAACAATTCAAATGGGCTTCAGTTACCTAACCTGAAATGTAGAGTAAATGGAGTGAGGAACCACATTTATACAAGCACCTAAATCAATAATAGCATTAGAAAAATAATACTCCCCTATGGTGCACAGAATTTAGAATGTTCTAGGATCATTTAACTTGGTGGGAAGTGATAGATCTATCAATGCTGAAACATTCCTTCCCAATCTCACCTTCTCCTCACCTCAAATTCATCTTTTGTGTGTGCACATCTCCTTTAGAAACTTGGTGTATCATGGAATTTTCTTCACGACATCAATCAAGGGGATTTTAACCTTTACTTTTTTAAGAGTTTCCAATATTTCCTTATCAAGTTCAATTTCCTTTTGTTTTCTAGGTTGGGTGGTCCTTTGAGGAAATAGAAGAGGAATGGTTTGGCTAGGTGACTCATCAAAAGACACACTCTTTCCTTTGGAAGGTATTTTCTTAGGATAAGGATTTTCAACATTTGGAACATTTTTAATGGTTTGGATGGAGGCTTCCTCAAGAGAGGATGACTCTAATGGAGGATTCATCTATTTTCCACTCCTAAGGGTGATGGCACTAACATTTCCTTTATATCTAGGGTTGACTACTGGTAGAGATGGTAGTTTACCCGACCCGTGACTTTGAATTTCACCCATTGAGTTAGCTAGTCAACCTAATTGGGTTTTTAGGACTTTTATGGATGATATGGTGGTTTATTGGAATTTGAGAATTTTGGAAGCCATTTGTTTCATTATATCTTCGAGGCTAGGATCGAGTTTTGGAGGGGGCAGTTGGAAAGGCCTTTGGGGTGGTTGAGTATTTCTAGGTACTAGTGGTGGATGGATACTATGCCCTTGTTGGTTCCATGGTTGATGAGGATAGTTTGAATACCCCCTTACCTATAATCATGGTTTTCTTTCCACCCAAATTTGTATAGATAGTATGGTTCTTTACTCAAGGGTTGGTTATAGGGGAATCCTACAAAGATTTCCTCATAACTCTCAAAATTTTATCTCAATTGGGTGAATTAGTTAGAATAATGGTTGTCAAAAGATTAGATTCCACAATGGATGGGAGGATGAGATTGTGATTTCCCTTGGGAGAGAGAAAGTTTTCATATATGGGTACTTACCTCTTCAAACTTCGTGTCCACCTTCTTCTCGAATTAAGTACTTTTCACCGCATGGACACCTCGAATGGGTACATTGAACCTTGAACCAAATTGTTGAGTGTTTTGTGCCATGTTCTCAATTAAGGTCCTTACAGAAATTGGGGTCCTATCTACTAGTGCACCACCTATAGCAGCAGAAATCATGTTTCTATCAATAGGGATTAAACCCTCATAAAAGTATTGTATTAAAAGTTGTTCACTTATTTGGTGGGGTGGAAAACTTGAACATAATATTTTAAATCTTTCCCAATATTCATGAAGTGTTTCCCCTTGAAATTTTCTTATCCCAAAAATTTATTTCCTTAAAATTTTAGTTTAAGAGGTTGGGAAATATTTTTCAAGGAAAAGGCGTTTAATGTCCTCCCAGCCTCTTATTAGTGAATTAACATAATAAAGCTAGTCTTTTGTAGTGTCTTTTAAGGAAAAGGGAAATTCCTTAAGCTTTAATTGTTCTTCATCTACATTATAAGGTTTTAATGTTGAAAAAACAGTGTGAAATTATTTTAAATTATTATGTGGATCCTCTCTAAGAAGTCCATGGAATCTTGGTAATAGATGAATTAAACCATCTTTAGTTCAAAATTAGGTGCCTCTCCTTGTAATTGAATGTATGTGGGTTGGGTATCGACATCAGGTGAGGTTAGTTATTTTAGTGTTATATTGTTTTCATCCATGTTATACAAGTTTATTTTAGTTTTGATGTTGGTTATAGAATAATTAGATAAAGGATCCATAAAAGTGTTGTTGTCTTGTGTGTCCCCCTTCAAATGGTTCTCTTGTGCGTCTCAGGGTCGCTGACGTAAGATCTACTCCGGTTCGGGTACTAAAGGTGGTAAATCTCCCATATTAGAACGCATTATGCACAAAACCTACACAAGAAATAAATCATAACATAAAAATATAGGTAAAGTTACAATATAAAACAAATAAATATTCACAAAATTTAAAAAAACTTATAAAAACACGCCCTAAAACCAAATAACTCCACGGAAATGGCACCACAATTTGAATGTTTTGTCATGGAATGTCAAATTGATAGTGATTTAAATAATATTTTGTAGTCTAAGGAAGACCCTAGGTCATATCTCAAGGAGATTTAGTGGGTTTGGAGTGTGCGTGTTTAGTAAAAAGTACTAAAAAAGGGGGTGATTTTGAAAACATTTTTATGAGACTAAATTAAATTAAAGATTTTAATAGTTGAGAAAGAAGTAGATTTTGAAAATATATAATAATTATGTGATCATTTATAAGTTACTATACCACTTGAAAAGTTCCTTGTTCTTAATTGATTATTGGGTTTTTGGTGTAATCCTTTGATTGAGGGTTAACCAAGATCTTGGGTACCCACAACCCCTAAAACGATACAAATAGAACTAAAACATGAAAAAACAATTGAATAGTCAAGTTACATCCCCAAATCATGAATTAAGGTTTTTCAAGGAACACTGAAATATCAAATTTTTGGGAATGAAGAGGATTCTTATGTTTTCCAATTAGAACAACATAGGTTTCACACTTAAAATTACACATCGATCGGTTATGAAATAAGAAGTGTTTCAATTAAATTCATTAAAAAAAGTTAAGATACATATAAAATAACAATTAAAAACTAAAATATACACCAAACCATTAGATAATTATGTTCTGGAACTCCCTCTTCAAGTGTGTATCTGTTTCGCAACGATCACCCACCGCTTAGCTCGACATCGGGAGGAGGAGGAAGCTCAGGTGGAACTCCTTCTTCATGTTTGATACCCCTATGAGTATAGGGGCCTCAAGAACTTATAGGATGAGGAAGAGACTCCTATATGACTCCAAATTGGAAGATCTTTTCCTTCTGGTCTAACTTATAAATGAGGTTCCCATGGTGCCTTTTTATAGCCAAAACGGAACATGGTTTTGAGCACCCTGTTTTTGAGATACCACTTGTGTCTCAGTTTTGGAATAGTAGAAGGCCATATCAAGACTTGACCAAAAGAGAAGATTTGTTTACCACCCTCTTTAATGTATCCATTTAAAATTGGGAGGTCATTATAAATCTGTATTGGGAGATATGGTCAAAATACCAAACCAATATTTTGAATTTAGAAAGATTATGTCTCCTGGACAGAATGGTTCAGACGGGCCACTATATGAATGAATTGGTCTTAATTTCCTTGATAAGAGTTGTATCCTAGGATGTTTTGGAGAGGAAAACAATGTTTCATCCCATTTTGATGAACTTAATTCTCTTAATGATAAAAATAGTGGATAGATGCCCAAAGGATGCCATGCAGTTTGGCCCATTTTTCTTTCAGATCATCTCTGGGGCCTCCAAATCACCTCCTCCTACAATGTAAACACCAAAAAAAGTAAAATTTCCCTATTAAACAGTGATAAAAATTAATTCATTGAATCAAATATGAAGTGAAATTTATTATTATATTTTTAATATTCATTACAAAACCCGTTGAAAATAGTGTTGTAAGGGTGAAGTTGAATAGTTAATCTATATGCGATCAGTACTTGGATTTTACCCTCGTACATGGGTTAGATACTCCCATTCATGATCTCTTAACCATTTTATGACTTATCCTATTCTATTTTATTCCTTTACCAAATAGTAATACAAAATAAAGAAAATAAAAATCCTTTGATTCCACTTTGTAACGTCCTGACCTAGGTGCCACAAACTGGTTCCCTGATCTGATCAGTCACATGACCACAAGTGTGCTTATTTTTATTCCAAAGGCTACTGACTAGTAGTGAGGGTCTAATGTCGATCATGGGGAGACTATACCCTCTTTATCAAAGTAGTAAAATATAGGAAATAAATAAAAAATATCCAAATTATATAGTTGTAACCAAACCAATCCATTATCACATGAGGAATAAAAAGGAAATAAAATATCCAAACTAAACATTAGATATGTAATTCCAAATGTGGGTCAAGTGTCAATATGTAAAACACAAAATAAATAATGACATTGAGAACTCTCAAGTGGGTCCTAACACTAAGTTTGGTTCCCTCGTCCATGATTCATCCCGACTCAGCCATCTAACAAATGTTATTTCCCTTATCTTGTGTTGTAACCATGAAATCTATTTGGGTTTCAATGAGGTATACCAAGAAGCTAGTGAGTAAAACTCAGTAGGCCACCCACAATGGAGTCTAAAATAATATTTATTCAATAAAATTGTATGCAGTTATAAAGAATAAAACACAATGAATAAGTAAACTATTATCACATTTATTATTACCTAAACTAACCACATAAACCCTCAGGTTCCTGAGGATGCAAGAGCCCTCAATACCTGCCTAGGACCATGTCAGATTCTAAACCATATCACAATACCATGGTTATCATTTATCATTTCATTCAATCATATTAAAGTTACTTGGAACCATAGTCCAATTCCAACTCATGGTCATAGAACATTGTCTCTAACACCCCATGGGTATTGGAGCCTCATTCCCCATCCCACACCTTAATGTCACATGGGTATTTGAAGCCTCAGTCCCTGTATCATACTTGTATCTCATATGGGTATTTGGAGATTCAGTATCTTCCCCACACACATTTAGTATACATGGGTAGTTGGAGTCTCAGACCCTATCCCACACACATATATCACTATGGGATTTTGAAGCATCAGTCCATATCCCACACAAGAATACAAAAAAAACATATATCACATATATCACATCATTAAAGTTTAATCAACATTAATCCTCTTATCACATTTCATATCTTGACATACCAATTCAATTATCCTAAAAAATCATGATTCAATACTTTAATCACATTTCATAAAATGATTAATCTACCATTTAAACCATATACCCCTTTAATCCATTGATTAATCATCAATTAATTAATCCAAATCCCCAACCCTATATCCCATTAATTAATTCACTAATTAATTAATTTAATCAATTTCACAATCTCAATATCTCATAAATTCCACATTCACAAGATTTCATTAATTAATTATCCAAGTAATTAATTCAATTTCACAAATCCCAATTTCTCATCAATTACCCATTCATACATTCCATTAATCAATTAAATAATTAATTAATCTAATTCAATCAATTTCATAGTCACAACAACTCCTATTAATTAATTCAAAAATTAATTAACTCAATTTAAAATCCCTTAATTAATTAATTTACCAAATTAATTAATTAAATTTAAGAAATTAAATTGAAAAAAATTCAATATAAATTCTACAATTACATACACGTAACTGAAATCAAGACTTGTTTATTTGAATAATATACCACATACCTCAATATTTTTGACGATTATCACCAATGGAAATCCCCAATTTGAAGCGTAACAACCACGATCATGATGATGAATGAGATATATATCTAAACCCTATATTCAAGATCAAATGAATCATGATACCACAAAATTATATCTAAATCCATTTTAAATAGAGTAAAACATCCCGTCGAAGAATGAGAGAAGGATAGGAGAGCAGTAGAAAACTACATGGGATGAGATTTTCTTACCAAGAGAGGTTTGGATCTTCAATCTGGACTTTCAATTATCAATAATAGAGGTTTGTAGCCTTAATAATTCATCTAGAATCCTCCAAAAATAAGAGGAATAGGTTAGGGCATTGTTGGGTCAAATTGTAGTGAAGTCCATGGAATTTAGGATTTTAAAATCTTATTTTTGGGTTAATTAAAATCACGTGCACAGTTTCCTGTGCGGGGGCACACAGTTTTACAAACTATGAACTTTAATCATGCACATATTCTAAGGGGTGCATAGTTACTCCTAATAGGTTGCACGGTTTAATAAATTGTGTGTCATCCATGTGAATCTCTTCTGTTTGGGTTCACACAGTTTGTTGGGTTGGGCACACGATTTGGTAAAATCATGCCCCAACCATGCACTACCTATCTTCCATCCAAAGACTTCCAATTTTCACCCAAAATCACCTGATTTAAAGACCCAAAAAAGGTATTCTAGAAACAAAGAAAAATATTACCTATGAATTAGCTTGTGATATCTTTAGAAAAATTCTAGATCTTATAGATAGTGCCTTTTAAAAATAGATAAATAGGGCTTGAGAATAAATATATTACATAAATCTTTTCATGAAACTGATAATTATTATGCTTCTCACCATTCATTGATTTTAATGATCTCAAACATTCTTAATGTATATATTTTTCTTATTTTAAAAATTAAAAAAAAATATTGTTTTATTTATAATAATAATTTTCCAAATTTAATTGTTTATTAATTATTTTATCATTTATTGTTATTATTCTTTTTATTCTACATAATTATTTTTTGTTACATTTTATAAAAATTTAATATTATAATTATTATTTTTATCCTTACGTACCCTTTATAAAAAGATCTTTACCTTTACATGATAATTGAAAATCTATTTTTACCCTTACATAGATTTCCTTTTACCCATACGCATGTTCAAACTTACCCTTAAATAAGTAGATTACTTATCTATTTACCATTATGAAACTCCCTATTACCCTTACAAGTATTCTAACTTAACCTTTTGTAAGTAGTTAAATTTCATGTTTACCCTTGTGTAACTCTTTTTTTACCCTTACGTAACATGTTAAAAAAAATTACCCTTATGTGGTTAACTATACCCTTACATGCATGGAAAATTAATTTTACCTTTACATAAATTATATTGTACATTTATATAGCCTATTGTATTTTTATTTTACCCTTACACAATGCAAGATACCTTTAGCCAGCATGTGTATATTGAGGCTTACCTTTTTGTAGCATGGTATTCACCCTAATTTAACTCTAGATAAACCAATTTACTATGATTTTTAATATCTTAATATATTGATTTTTCATGTTAATTTAAAAGGTTTTAAATTTTTTTAATGATTCTACAAATTATTATTAATATTATAGATCATATGAGAAATGTTTTTTATTTTTTTTAAACAAAATTATATGATGTTTAATTTCTTTCTTCATACACATGTATTTCTATAGTATTAATCTCAAATAATTTGATTTTATTATTTAAAATTATTTTATTTTATTTTATTATTTATAAATTCATGTTTAATTTAGAAGAATTTATTCAAACTTCTTTTATGTTTTTTAATAAAGTATCTTTAATGACTGACATTATCTCATGTTTAAAAATAGAAAGTTTATTTTTGAAATTATTAGATGTGAGATTATTTTGATTTCTTTGACTTATTATTATGGACTTTTTAAACATTCATAATGATTTTTTAAAAATTAATTTGAATTTATCAAATTTTAGTTAAATTCAAATGATTGTTTTATAGATAATATTAATATATCTTCGACAATTCTGAAATATTATTTTTTTTAATTTTAATTGCTTAAATATTACCTTGGTCTTTTCGAGTTATTATTCTTTAAAGGGGTCGAGGTATGCATAGAAATAATGTTGGTCATTATTCATGTAATGTGGACTTCAATGGATTAAATATATCATTGATTCTAGAAAAATTAAATGTTATAAATAGATACCTTTGGAGGCTTGGAAAATTACAAACTCACCTGCAATAACTTTCTCATCCATTCTTCCAACGCACTCAATTTCCATTCATGATCTCATATATCTTTCTTTCTAAATCCTCTTCTTTATTCAAAGAGTGTATGCCAAAAATTTTAATATATTTCTAACTCTCTCTATATTATCTTTTTCCCCTTGTGTGAATCATATTTTTAAGAGAATTTAAGAAATGCTAAAAAGATCATATTCCTCATGTAATTTATTTTTAAGTGATTGCAGGTTTTAAATAAAGGGACTAAGGGTTACTATTCGTTTTTCCTTTCAAAAGAAACAGGAATATTATTTTGAGGTTTCTATATTCACTATTAAAGAGCTAGTGTCTATTATATTTGGTTTCTTGGTATAACCTAAAAATAAATGGATAGTTTTGGTATCTTGGATACTATTAAATCCAAGGTACTAATAAAATAGATCCTCAATAGATTGTGTTTGTATATGTTGGGATAACTTCAAGTACCATTATTGAAATTCCTTACCATCTATTGTGTCTTATCTACTTTCTGTAATTTAATTTATTCTTCCACTTTTATTATTATATTTAATTATATTTTTGTTCTTTCAATATATTGATTCTTTTATTCTTTTACAAATAAGTTTTTAAATTTTTATTATTTTAATTTGTTTAAGGTAAATTCACCCCTGCCCCCTCTTTCAATTTTTTCTCCAATCTCCAACCAATATTTGGTATCAAAGGAGTTTTGATTTATTTAATTTATTTTTTTTTAATTATTTAAAAGTATTTATATCAAAATATTTAACCATTTATTCAAATAAATTTCAATATTAAAAAATGGATTTTTTGAACACCCATGGTGATCCTTAAGGAAAATCCTTAGGTCATGCTCCATTTTTTATGGAAGTAATTATAATTATTACAAAAATAACATGTATAATTTTCTTAGATCTATTGGATATACTATCTATAAGATTTTTATACATGTATATACTTCTATAACCGAAAAAAGAAGATAAATATACCCTGGATTATTTTTTTTAAATTTTATGGTAAATTTATGAATTCCTTGCACTGTGGTTTAGATGTTAATGTATTTAATAGAGTTTATTCGTGTATAATTATTCATGAAATCTAGGAATTATTATAAGTTATGCATGAGGGTACAAATAAATTTAAGGGTACATGTATTTACATGTTTATGAAAGATTGTGAGAGTTTCTCTAAGAATCCTAGAAAATCTATTAATTTTATGTTTACTACATTTACTGAAATTTTTAATGGATGAAAAACACTTAGTGATTCACTTTATACAAAAAAATAGTAGTTAATAAAATCCTTTGGTTTTTACAAATAATTTGGGAACTAAAATTTACCATTATCCAAGAATCTAAATATTTTAAGAACATGGTGGTTGAGGAACTCATAGGTTCACCATGACATATAAAATAACAATAAACAAACAAGCTTAAAAGGAGTATAAAGAGGTCAAGGATACTAAATGGGAAATTTATTTCAAATAAAACAATGATAACTCTTTTGGGAGTGACTCTAATATTTCTAAATCTACCAATAAGATAGAAAAGTAAAATATAAAAGAGAGATCCACATGGCACTTCAAAGAAAAATCAATAATTCAAGGTAACATTATTTGTTTGTAAAAATAAAAGACACATCAAATCGTATTATCCCTTGAACAAGAAAAATTAAAAAGATAATAATCCAGGTAATAAATCATTAAAGGTCTTGACTTGGAGCTCTATAGAGGGATCAATTTCAATATATGATTCAAGCAATGAAAGTCCCAAGCATCTCATAGAACATTTCAAGGATGGAATTGAGGTTAGTAATAAAATTTATCTTTCTACCTCTCAATCCACTTCTTACTTTTCTACTTATTATACCTCTTCCTTAACTTATGAATATCATATAAATGATAAAAATGAACTTAAAATGGTTTTTTTTATCTTCTTTAAAAATTAAAAAATCTTAAAAACAAACACTGTCTTGTTTTTTCCAAAAAAAAAGATCAACTTTTAAAATAAAAATATGATTTTATTTTAAAATTAAAATATAAAACAAATATTAAAATTTTGGAATTTAAAAATAAATATCGCAATAAATCTCTTTTTCATTTCACCCATGGAGAATAAAATTTAAATAAAACTATGGGTTCTCAAAAACCTTTTAAAAATCAATATGGTTTTGTTTTTTTAAGACAATTTAGTTTTCTAAAAAAATCTAAAAATATGATTGTGTTAAAAGTAATTTCTCAAAATAAAATTTATAATTATTGAAAGAAATTTGTTTATTTAGTTTATGAATGAAACTGAAATTTTTTTGATATGTTAGACCTAAAATCATTTATCTTTATTCTCAAATTTCAAATAGAAAAAATTGTTCCAAAGAATTCTAGTTCCAAATTCTTTATTAGATAACTTACGTGGACCCAATATATGGGTCCCAAAAGTTATAGTTTCTTATTATTTTATATAAAAAGATAAAAAATTGAGAATCTAAATATTATATGGATAGCAGATGCTCAACACATATGTGCGTTGATCCTTCTGAATTCAATAATCTTGAAGATTTTGATGGAGTACATCCACATTTAGAGATGATTCAAAATGAAAAAATACTAGTATAGGTAAAATTGTTTTCTCCAACTCTAATATTATTATAGAAGTTTTATTTTTAAAATTTTTTAAGTATAATTTACTAAGTATTAGTCAATTATGTGATTTTAGTTTTAAAATAAATTTTAAGAATTATTTTTTAAAATTATTTAATTCTAAAGGAAATCTTTTAATTACAACATTCCATTTTCAAAATGTTTATATTATAGATTTAAAATATCTATCTAGTAAACAAATTAAGTATATAAGTGAATAAGATAATTATTCTTGGATTTATTACTGGTTCCTATGTCATTTTAATATTCATTATCTTGTAAAACTCAATTGTAACATACTAGTATGAGATTTAATGAAATTGTCTATTAAAGAAAATTTAGTTTTTAAACCTTTACATCTTGGATATCAACACAAGTATTCATTTAAACCTAAAAAACTTTTTTCCATATAAATCCCAAGATCTAGTTCACCGTTGTCTTTTTTGACAAACTCAAGTTTCTAGTATCGAAGGTAAATATTATAACTTTGTAATTATTGTTGACTTTACTATATTTAAATGGGTTTTCTTCTTAACTTGTATGAATGAGGCTTATAATTTAATTATCAATTTTTCATAGAAAATAAAAAATGGAAAGGGATAAAAACTCTACTATATTATAAGTGAATATAGTTGAGAATTTTATAACAAATAATTTGATGAGTTTTTTACTTCTTAAGGTGATCAACGCTCCTTTTTATCTCCTAGAAAACCTCAACAAAATGGGATTGTTGAAAATAGAAATATGACCCTCCAAGAAATGTCTATGAATCTCATTAATGAGTTTTCACTTCCTCTATAATTTTTGTCTTATGTGGAAAATATTTCATTATCTATCATTAAATGTGTCCTTATAAGAACCATATTAGCAAAAACCCTTTTGAACTTTGGAAAATAAAATTTTCAAAATTTAGATTATTTATAGTCTTCGATTATAAATGATTTATCCTTAGTACCAAGGATAATTTAGAAACTTTTAACCCCAAATTTGATGCATTAATTTTACTAAGGTACTCAAACTCAATTAAATCCTTATAAGTCTTCAATAAGAGGACCAATACACTAGAAGAGTTTATTAAAATCAAATTTGATGAGAATATTCCTAAATCACATTCAAAGAGTGATGATGATGTTGAACAGACTATTTCAACCCTACATCAACCTCAATATTTTAAAATAATTGAATATTCTCTAGAATTATTATCCTCTCCTTTACCCAATTATTGGACTCAATACAAAAGCATCCTCTTTAGAATGTTATCGTAGAATTGCAATCAAGAAATTGCACTAGAAAATTGGTATTAAACGAATTTGAGCATTATGATTTTCTCTCTCACCTTAAACCTCATTCACTTAATGAAACAATTAATGATCAAAATTTGATATTTTACATGTAGTAGGATTCATACCAATTTTAAAGTAACAATGTGTGTACTCTCTTGTAATGTACTGATAATCATCCTATTATTGGAACAAAGTTGGTTTTTTGAAACAAACTTGATGAATAATGAAATTTTATCCATATCAAGGCTCAAATTATTAATAAAGTACATAATCAAAAATAAGGTATTGATTATAGTGAAAAAATTTCACCCCTTTCTATACTTGAATACATTGGAATCTTATTGGAATTCACTGCTCATTTTAATTTTAAAAATTTTCAAATGGGTGTCAAAAGTGATTTTCCAAATGGTTTTATTTCTCAAAATATTTTTGTGGACCAACCAAATTGTTTTGAAAATCATGAAATTTCAAAATATATTTTCATATTAACCAAAGCTCTATAGAGTTTAAAATAATCCCCTTTGTCCTCCTATAAGAGGTCAACCAAATTTAATTTATTAAATAATTTTAAAAAGGGAAAAGTTGATTTCACATTTTTCTAAAATCATTTTCAAATTATTTATTAATAATTTAAATTTATTTTGATGATGTTATGTTTGAATCGACTAAAGAAACTATTTTCAAAGAATTTTCTAATTTAATTAATATAGTTTGAAATGAGTTTTATGGAATAACATAAATTATTCCTTGGTTTTCAAATTTCCTAAAATTCTAATGGAACCTTTTTAAACCAAAGTAAATTCACTAATGAAATTATAAAGAAGTTTTTCATGGATCAAGTTAAGGAAATTATAACACCCATGAGTATAATATGTAAGATGATGTTGGATGAAGTTTGTCAATCGATCAACAAAAAACTTTATCAAATTATGATTTTAAGTCTATTTTACCTTACTTTGACCTATAAAAACATCACATTTAGTGTATGAATTTATGATTTTTTTTAATCCAATCCAAATTAATTTCATTTAAAATACCTCAAAATAATTTTCCATTATTTGAAAGGAACTAAAAACCTTGGATTATTTTTTCATAAGGAAACTTTTTAAAAAAAATAATTTTTTATACTAATTTTGGAGGATGTAGAATAGATAAGAAAAGTAATAGTGTAACTTTTCACCTACTAGTAAAATACCTTGTATCTTGAAGTATCAAAAAACAAAAATCTTTTTCTCTTTCTATCTCTAAATAAAAATAAATATCCATGAGGAGTTTCTATACCAAATTTATATGGATAAAACTTACTCTCTTAGACTTTGGGATAACATATTCTTCCATCCTTAGGTGTGACAAAACTAGTGCAATCATTATTTCTAAAAATCCTATCCAACACTGTCGCACTATGTACATTGACTTGAGACACCATTTTCTATGATATCACTTTCAAAAAGGTGATATCGTTCTTCACTTTGTTTTAATAAAACTTAAAAATGAAGATATATTCACTAAACCCCTTCCTATTGATTGATTTTACTTTATCAAATGATTATTGGGTATGATTTTCTTATTATTCAAATATCTTAATATCTTGGAAATCTTGAAAAAAAATCTGTTTTAAAATATATTTTTTAAAACTATTTTCCCAAATGAATTTCAAATTATTTTATTAAAAATATTTTTCTTCAAAAAATTTCATGCTTTTGTAAAAGTAATATGGGTATAATACTCTAATAAAACATTCATAGCTTGATAAAAACAAGTATATGTTTTTCTAGAATATATTCTCTTTGGGATTTATCCTGAAAAGATTTGATTGGGTTTGTTAACCCTTTCTCTATCTTGGGCACAGTGAGTGGGACTTTACTAAACACTTGGTTTGACACTCTTGGTGAATTTTCTATGGTTTATTAATAAAATATTTTCTAAACATTAATAAGAAAATTAATTTTTAAAAAAATTATAAATCTTTTATTTCTTTATTTCTGTTTATTTTAATGGTCATAGTCCTTTTAAACGCCCTTAATTCATTAATTAAGGGACATAAAATTTTGTTAATATTGAAATAATCCTATAATACTCATTTTCTTTTTCAAAATATTTTTTCAAAATTTAATATTTGTTTTGTTTTTCAAAAAAGTTTCTTTATATTTTTTTAAAAAATAATATAATTTTCAAAGTTTTATTTTAGACTATATTTTGAAAAATTATTTATTTTTTAAAATCATTTTATTTTATATTTAATCTTTTGAAAATATTTTAAAAACATTAATTTTCATCTCTCTTGAAAGATCATTAATTATGATAAACATAAATTTAATTTTTATCTATTTATAATCTAACCCCATTTATAACTTCTTTTTTATAATCTCAAAGTGAGAGAAGTTTTAGCATCAAATCCCAATTAAGGAGAAGATATATTTGTGGGAGAAGTTTTCTTTCATTACTCTTGATCAATTTATTTAATTTTTTATTTAATTGTTTGTATTCATCAAAATAGGGATAATTGTTGTGCTTTTCACTATTCTTTGATTTTAATGATCTCAAACATTATTAAAGTATGTATTTTTATTATTTTAATAATTACGTATTGTTAAAATCCCAAATCAATGCAGTGCATCCCTACAAGTAGAGGTTGTTGGGTGCAGGGGACCTATCCCACAGAGAAGATTGGATGGGTGTTGGTAATCATATATAATCCCCAGCTATCCCCCCTCCCATCATAAGGCCTTTTCAGAATGGGGATAGTAGTGAGTCACCCTAGTGGGCAGTCATCCCTATTGAAAAACAAACCCATGAGGTACTGAACCAAAGTAGATAATATTGTGATGTAGATCCTTGTATCCCCAATGTAGATCCTATAGTTGTTATCAGATTTAGGTAGGCAAGACTTTGATTCATAGTTCAAGCACTTGGCAGATTTTTAGAATCCCAAATAAAGCCAGTGCAGCCATATGGGTCAAGGTTGCTGGGTGCAGGTTCCCTACCCCACATCGGAGATTGGAGGGGTGTTTTGAATAATATATAAGACTTATTCATCCCCCATCCCATCACAAGTACTTTTCATAAGGGGGTGGTATTAATCCACCCTGGTGGGTAGTGAGACCTGCTGAAGAACAAAATTGTGAGGTAGTGAACCAAAGCAGACAATATTGTGATGTAGGGTGTTGCAACCCCAATATAGATCATGTGGTGATGAGTATAACTTCATCCAAGTATATGTGGGAAAAACTGGAAAATATATATGAAGGTGACGAAAAAATTAAATAGGAAAAACACCAAGTTTTTCACAATAGGATTGGTGATTTTAAAATGAATTCTAATCAAAATTAAGATATCTTCTATAATTGAATTACTAAAGTTGTTAGAGCTATACAAGGAATTGGTGAAGAAATCAAAGACATTGACATTGTAAATAAAATCTTGAGAAGGCTTCCACCCCTCTGCAATCTAAATTTTTTATCCCTTAAGGAAAGGGATATGTCTAAAATTTCTTTGGATCGTCTAGTGAGTAGTATGGTGGATTATGAAATGAGAGTCAAACCATAAGATGCAACGACTCGAGTAAGAAAGGAAATGGAATTAAAAGCCATGGAAAAAAAGTGATATTTTAGGAGATAGTGTTGACAAAGGTAATGAGGAAGATGAACTTATTTCTCTATTTACCCTGAAATTCAAGAGAGGAAAAGTGATATTTGAAGTAAATCTACCTATGTCCAATTTTTTGTGGTAGAATTGATTGCATTTCCTCTCGGTGATAAAGGAAGTTTGATGATGAATAAATTGAAGCAGGAAACATATAGAAGCCTAATAAAAGGTTTTCCCAAAAAAGAGACTTCAAATATGGAAAGAAATTATAGAGAATGTGTTTTTTCTTTAAAGAAGAAGATGATGATAATGAATTTTTTGAGGAAGAATAATCAGAGTTTAAATTTAGAACCTAAGCATCCATGGTAGATATAGTTAAAAATTCAAAACCATCAGAAGATAAATCTAGAGATAATCAGTTTATTTATGATGTTGATCTCAATTTGAAAATTAATGATGCTATTGGTTAGAATTAGAATCAAATAAATAGAAACAAAAAATAGAGAGAAATTATGGAATAATCATTAGAATATGTTGATCGTATTGAAGCTGAAACTGATCAATTGGAAGTAATAGTAAAAGAATATTCAACAACCTTTTAAAGGTCAAAAGATTTAGTATAAATCAAGCTCAGAATTAAATAATAGGCAATGGTTATCAATGACCTTACATCCAAACTAGAGGATAAGTCTAATACTTTTTATGGACTTGAAGAATATATTTTTAATCTAAGGAGAAAACTTTAAATTGAATCAAAATCAAAGGAAATAAATATGAAAATACAATTTGGATGATTCTCAGATGTTGAGCTGTTAGAGAGAGATAAGTTTATTTCTGAAGGAGTATAGTAGGATATGAATGATCAAAAATCCATAATAATGGGGGAAAGTGTAATTGGTTGTTATGTGAAAACATCAAAGGCAGGAAACAAGATAAGCCAAAACAAAGGGAAGATAAAAGTTGGACATATCACAAAGTAACCTGAAGTCCAAACAAAAAAACCTCTGTATCAAACTAAAATGAGAAACAAAAATTTTACACAATCATCCAGAAATGATCACCATTCAAATTATTTTTTTAGGGATAGATATTTGAGGAGTAATATAAGTGATAAGACATTTCCTCTTATGAAATTTCAATTTTGTGGTTATCTATGCCATACCATGTCATACTGTGAAAAGGTAATGATCTATTTGAATGGGGAAGATCTAGGAAGTAAAAAAAGGAGAAAAATCTTATCTTATATAATAGATATATTATATGAATATTGTTTTCACTGCTCTAACTATGGTCATAAATCTATCGATTTCAGATATAGGAAAGGTAGGAGTATTACCTATAGAACTTAGAGAAAATTCAATACCCACCAACCAGATGGAGTTGCTAATGAAAATAGGTATTATCCTATAGAATAAAAATATTATTATGAATAACCAATGCATATGGAAAATAGATTTAAAATACCATTATTATCCTCTACTCAATAAAATATTTCATAGAAGGAAAATAAGATAATCGAGAAATCCAACCTTGAAAAAATAGCTCTCTAAGCTATGAAGAATAGTAGAACCTGGACTCTTGATAGTGGATGCTCATACCATATGAATGGGAATGAAAATTTATTAAAAAATGTTAAGAAAATATTTTATGGAACTATAAGGTTCGACAATGATGGTGCTTTAAAGATAAAAGGCAGTGGAAGTACAAAACTGGAAAATGAAAAGCTAAAGAAAACTGGAGTTCTCTTTGTGTACGGTTTACATTATAATCTCCTAAGTGTGAGTTAACTCTATGAATGATGACTTATATTGAAATTAAATTGAAAGGGGTGTATAATAAATGGAAATATAGGTAATTATCTCATGAAAGGATGCAAAACAGATGAAAACTTAAATCAGGTGGATAGTAAAGAGAAAATTTTTTACTTAACTGTTGAAGAAGAAAAAAAACATGTGGCACCAGAGGTTGGGTCACATTAATCAACAAGACATCGAAAAGATATCCAAATTTTATATATTCATGGATATCCCAAATTTAAATCATGAATGGTATAAGACTTTTGATTCTTGCATATGAGGAAAGTTGGTATGTAGTTCATATAGCACAAATAAGAAAAGGGCATCAAATATTCTTGATCTTATCCACACAGATGTATGTGGTCTAATAAATGTTGTTGGGAAATATTTAAAGAGGTACTTAAATCTTCTAATTTATGATTATATAATATTGTATTGTGTGATAGTTATACATAGGAAACAACAAGTGCTTTATTTCATAAAAATTTATCATCGAATAGTTGAGAATGATATTGGCTGCATAATTAAAGTTCTATGATCTAATAATGGAAGAGAATACACATCCATTGAATTTGAAAATTACCTGGAAAAAATGGATTAAGGCATGATGTGGCTTCAGTGAGAACCCCATAGTAAAATAGAGTTTTTGAATTAAAAAATCGATAGGTAAACAATATATCCATAACGATGTTGGTTGAGATTTGTATCTCTCACCAATACTGGAAAAAGGTTGTTTAAGAATTAATGTACACTAAAAACTAAATAGGGATTTATATGGAAGAAACCAATACAACATATGATTTGTGTCATGGAAGGAATCCATCACTGAAGTATTTTTGTACTTCTTAAAGTAAATGTTTCATCTGAAACAAAGAAGAAAATCAAGGCTAGTATGGTGATGTAGTAGATGAGGTAATATTCCTTGGATATTCAATGAAGGTAAAAGAATATAAATGATTCAATAATTTTCTTATAATAATTGTTGAAATAAGTGATGTCAAGATCATTGAAGATAATACAACAAATACCTCAAGGTGTTCTTATGTTGATATGATAGAAGATGAAGGAAATAGTGTACATGGAAGATATTCAAATAAAAAAGTATAGGAAGGTGTGAAAAAACATTCAAGGATCAATAAATGATGATGATTTATAAGGATAATCAAAAGATGAAACCATGGCTAAATAAACTTCATCATAACCTCAAAGAAGAAATAGAAGAGTACAAATTGATCAATCCAACATCATTGGAGATTAGACACCTCCCATACAGAAAATAAGAATGAGGAGTGAATCACATTCTTCCTTTCTATTAATTATGGAACCAAACTAATTGGAAGAAGCAGTGAAGTATGAATCATGGGTTAAGGCAGTGAATAAATAATTGGACTAGATTTACAAGAAGCAAACATGGGATCTGGTTAATAGACCTAAAAATCACAATTTTATTAGAATGAAGTGGATCTTTAAAAACAAATTCAATGAGCATAGAGATATGATCAGAAACAAGGCATGCTTAGTTTGTAAAGGATATGCACAGATTGAAGGTGTTGAAATTGAAGAAATGTTTGATGCAATAGTGAGACTGGAGTCGATCAGGCTTTTCTTTATGATGTAAATTCAAAGAGGATATAATTTTTTTATATGGATGTCAAAACAGAATTCTTAAATGGTTTTCTTGAATAAGAAGTATACATTAAGCAACTAGTGGGTTTTCTAATCGGTAATGATGAAATGAAGGTTTATATATTGAAAAATTCACTCTATGGTCTGAAGTAGTCACCACAATCCTAGTATTATTGTGTGGATTATTATCTGAAGAAGCTAAAATTTAAAAGAGGGGTGTTGACCATAATCTCTATGTAAATAATTCAAAGGAAGACCATTTTACAGTGCATGTGTACATGGATGATATAATATTTAGCAGAAGAAGGTAGGGATTAGTGGATGAATCTTCTAATCACATGGAATCAGAGTTTGAAATGTCTATGATTGGTGAACTCACATACTTCTTGGGGCTACAGGTGATTCATAAGAAGGATTAAACTTTAATTTCTTAGGAAAATTATTCATGAGAGTTTCTAAATAAATTCAATATGCATGACTCCAAACCAATGTCAACTCTGATTTTGGTTGGAAAAATACTTGGAAAACATGAGGATGGGACTTCTATGGATCCCACCATATACATGAGAATCATTGTAAGCTTATTATACTTAAGTGAAACATGTCCATATATTGTCTTTGGTACATTCATATTGGGAAACTTTTAAATTAATTAGAATGATGAACGTATGGCGGCAGTTAAAATAATCATGAGGTACATTCAAAGTACTTATAATTATGGATTATACTTTGTTATAGCAAGATATAAGGAACTATAGGTATTTTTATATGCTTATTGGGTGAGATATTTGGTGGATAGAAATTCCAAAAGTGATGGAGAATTCTTTATTTTCAAGAAATGTGAGGTCTAGTTGAGTAAGAAATAGGAAACCACTTCTCTTGGTACTATTTAAGTAGAGTATATCTCTGCTACAAAGGATTTCACTCGACTATTGTGGATGAAGCAACAACTGAATGATATTGGTGATGAGGTGAAACAACCAATGGTGATTCACTATGATAAAAATATCATATCCAGTCTTTTGAATATTTCTATTCAACATTCTCGTACGAAACACATTGAAATCAGATATCAATTCATCAAGGAAAAGGTTGAACAAAACGTGATTAAAATGGATCATGTTAGAACTGATGACCAAGTGGCTGACATTCTGACCAAGCCATTGGAAATACATATGTTCAAGAAACATCGGTCAAACCTTGGTGTTTAGCGACCTCCCAATACGTTAGTAGGTTATGGTTGTTCCCCTATCCCCTATTGTGTTTAATTTTTTAATCTATTTGTGGAAGTAATGTAGGTTTATGGGGCAGATATGGTCCACAGGGAGTGTATTTTGAGCTCTATAAGTACAAATATAGATTCTTTGGGTGTATTGTAAAAGGGGGGAATTGAGAAATTCAACGTTACAAATGGGTATAATGAGAAAGTTAGAGATTGGAATAATGATAATTTGGTGTTATGAGGAAATATTCAGAGCATGACATGATGAGAATTCAATGTTATGAGGAAATAGTCATAAATTAGCTTAGACATATTTAATCATTCCAAAACACGAGAGCCCAATTCATATTTTCCCTCTTGTTTTCTACACTAATAATTGATCATGTAGACTTAGAGTAATGGATGATTTTTTTCTTGTGTATTAGGTTTTGATAGTGGTAGGTGCTTCATTAAATTTATCTACATATTTCCAACAAACCCAAAGAGGGAGATTATTGGAATAAAGTTTGTTATTTTTTGTAAATGGAGTGTGGTTTGTTCTTGTTTTAAATTCACACTAGGTTGATTGAGGAGTTTGAAAGACAAGTGACCTTACAGTACAGTATGATAGTAGTGTTTAATGTGATGTTTTTTATCAGTGTCTTCTAAATTGTTGGGCTCAAAATCTGGAGTAATGTCCAGTCTGATGAAAGATTTTATTTTGTATCAACTCTTCCTAAATATGGTAAAGAAATGGTTTTTGATAAGACTGAGTTTCACAATGGTGAGTTTAGAGAGGTCGCAATGGGTTGATGATGTTCTCAGCTACTACAAGAATAGGATCATTGATGTTGCATTATGAATTGATGATGATCTCTATGACTATGATAAATATCACTGGAGCTTCGTGAATGGAGGAGCACCACAAAGATGTTTTTGAAAGATCCAAAAATTTAATTGGAGGTGGTGGAGTGTCATGAAGGGATGAGACTATATATATGATGCTACCCCCACTTCATTATATATGAAAATTTCTGGATTAAAGGATAAATCACTCTGATTTCATGAAGTTAGGGAGCTCTATGAATCTAGATTTTAATGTGATCTTGAGCATCTTGAAAAACAATTTAAGTCTTGATTGATGACAATTCTTTTGAGTAATGTATGCTTCATGATGACTGAGTATTCCACAATGGAACAGTGAGCTCTGCAAAGATAGTTTGCTTCATGAAGGTAGTGAGCTACGTGAAGGAGCTTCACAAATGGCTATCTTGAACATCTGGTTTTTATTGAGAAGTGCTTTTAAATTGCATCAAATCAAGTCTACAGTTCAAGTAGAGTCTTGTTAAAGTTGGGTAAAATGAATTTAATTCCAATCTACTAAAGTGAACTTAAGTCCGATAAACTGAGTAAGACTTCACACAAGGCAGTGGGATAGGGGGAGTCTACAGAATTATTTCGAAGGATGCAGTGTGTTATCCCTAAAATCTTGTAAAGTCAGTGTGTATAGCATATATTGATTGTTTCTAAACTTTTTTATTCTACTAATAGTGAAGATTGGTGGATTTAGGTACGACCAACATAGTGTCGGTGTATGCTCCTTAGATTATCCCTTAGTGGTGAACCAAGTAAAACTGTTGTGTTGTCTCTTTGCATGTGATTATTTATTTTATGCATATTTTCATAAGATAGGTCTAAAAGGTTCCTATCAATGTGGGAACATGATTTGTCATTTTAAAAGAAAAATTTGACACCCTGATTCACTTATCCCCTATCAGGGTGTTCTGGGGTCCATCATGGATATTATTATTTTTATTTATAATAATAATTTTGTTGTATTTAATTATATATTATTTATTTAATCATTTATTATTATTATTATTATTATTATACATAATTATTTTTTGTTATATTTTATGAAAAATTAATTTTTGAAGTATTATTTTTACCCATACATATCCTTTATAAAAATATTTTTACATTTACGTGAGAATTAAAATAATGTTTTTACCCTTAAATACCTTTAATTTTACCCTTATAGATGTTCTATAATACACTTATATAAGTATTTTACTTGTCTATTTACCCTTACCTAACTCCTTCAAACCCTTACATGCCATCTAGATTACCCTTACGTAAGTAGTTGAATTTCATATTTAACATTACACAGCTATTTTTTTACCCTTACTTAACATATTGAAATTGTTTTTCACCCTTACTTGATTTTCATGTACCCTAATGTGGTGCATAGAAAATTTTTGTTACCTTTACATACATTCTTATTTATATTTACAGAGCATGTTTTATTTTTTATTTACCCTTACACAGTCCAAGATACCTTTGCGCAGTGCATATAATTTCTTTCTACCTTTACATAGCCAATATAATTTAATGCTTACCTTTACGCAGCATGTGTATTGCGAATCTTACATTTATGTAGCTTGGTATTTGACCATTACATAAATATAGATAATCCAATTTACTCTATTTTTTGATATTCTTGATATATTGATTTGTTATGAGTTAATTTCAAAGTGTTTAAATTTTTTTAATGATTATATAATTTATTATAATGTTATAGATCCTATGTGAAGTGTTTTTAATTTGTTTTAAACATAATTATATGATGTTTAATTTTGTTCTTCATTCTGATATATTTTTATAGTATTAAACACAAATAATTAAATTTTATTATTTTGAGTTGATTTTTTAATTTTTTTAATTTATAAATTCATTTTTAAGCTAAATGAAGTTACTTAAACTTGTTTTGTGGATTTTTATAAAGTATCCTTACAGATTTATATTATAACGTGTTGAAAAAATGGAAATTTTAATCTTGAATTTTTTATATGAGATTTGTGTGATTTATTTGAATTACTATTATGGATTTTTTAAAACTTTCTAATGAGTGTTTTAAAATTAATTTGAATTACTAAAAAATGTAAAGGATAGTTGTATCGATAATATTCATCTCTCTTTGATAATTCTAAAATGATATTATTATTTATTTTTATTTTTATTTCCTAATGATTACCTTGGTCTTTTTGAGTTATTCTTATTTAAAGGGATCGAGGCATACATAAAGATAATGCTATTTAATATTGATAGAATGTGGACTTAAATAACTTAGACCTAAATGATTTGAGAAACTTTCTGAAGGAATTGAAGTCTATAAATAGATACCTTTAAAGGCTTGGAAAATTATAAACTCATCTACAGCTGCTTTCTCATCCTTTCTGTCAACCTGCTCAATTTCTCTCCAAGATCTCAAATCCCTCTTTCAAAATCCTCTTCTTGTAACGAGCCAGAATTTTTAAATGATATTTGTTTCCTGAATAAATATGTTTTATATATAATATTACTTGTAAAAAATATATAGAAACTAAAAAAATTTAATATCATTAATAAAGATCATTACATTAGTCATTTGTAAAACCAATTAAAATGTCAAAAATTACAACTAGAAAAAATATATATAAAATCTAAAATGTGAAAATAAGGATAACCACAATTTGCTAGAATCATCGCTCTCATAGTAAAGGATATAGAAATAAAACAAAATATTAGTAAACTAGTCAACATATTATGAAAATTAAAATATAACCTTAAGTGTAATTTTAGTGAATTTTGAGTGAAAGAATAAAGTTGTATTTATAGTGTATAAAGGGATATGTGACCATTAGGATTCAACTATTATATGATCATTGGTCAAATATGACCATTAGTTAAATATGACTCTTGGTCAATATAATTTTTGGTCTATATTACTATTGGAAACTATACCTTTAGTTGATAATTTGACCATTATAATTAGTGTTTATAATTAGTAATGAAAAATTATAATTGATATATAAAAAATAATTGATGGCCTCAACTAGTAGAGTCATACTGTTTGAATCCCATTTATCCAAACTTGGGAGGAAGGTAGCATCACTGGGGTTCTCCCTTAACCAAGCCCAATATGAGATTCAACAAGTGAATCTTGAATGAATTTACCTACAGGAGAAGTTCAAGTTAGTTTAAATTAGCATTTGGTGGATGTAGCTAAGACACCCCATAAAACTACCACCATCACACACCTTACTCTTAGGGAATACATAGGAGTAATGAGTGTTTATGTGTCTAAACCTCATGTTCATAAAGTGTAATTTTATTTGCATAAATAAAATGTTTATTCCATCAATTCCATTTTAAGAATATTTTTAATTAATAAAATATATTTTTAATTGAGATGAATTTGATAAATTGATTTTTGGATGAAAATGAAACATAATTATATTTTTCTAGAAAATATATACAACTTTATTCTGAATAATATTTTTTAACCAAATAGTCTTTTAAAACACTCTCATCTAAATATAAATGACAAAATAATTTTATAATGGCCTAATAAATTTTTATAAGTGTGACGAATTTGACTATGCCTTAAAAACTGATATTTTTAAATAAATAAGGTTTTTTATATTTAAAAGATAAAGTTATCATATTTAGATAATTATTCTAATAAAATAAAAAATATTTTTTAAATCAGAATGTTGGAATTATGTTAGGGTGAAGTTATGATAATTTTACAAAATACTTTATTTTTCATGAATACTAAACAATACAGTTTTGGGTTTTCGGTATATTTTATGGCTTCATCTTTATGTCATAATTATTTAATAATTAAATAAATAAAATACACGACCTAAAACATTTTATTTTATAAAAAATAAGGATTTTAATATATTTTAATGAAATTCTAAAACTATAAGTGACTATCAAAAGTCTAAAAAGGAAAATTTAATTTTTAAAAACATTACTTTATGGAATCATTACTTTTCATTAGAAAAATAGGTATTAAAAATGTTTTTCGATTATGGGGGATATAAATATAATAAAATGTGACCCAAATTTCCAAAACCATGGTTGAGCCAATGGTTTTTTATTTTTCAAAACCTATATTTCCAAGACCTATATTTGGAAATTATTAAACAAATCCCCCATTTTTCTATAATTACCCACCAATTTTACCATTTCCCTTCACTCCCAATCCATAATCCACAAAGTTCAAGTGGTTTTCCTCCCAAGTAGTACCCCAAGGTTTCCTCAAGCCTTTAAGGTTCTTATCCTCAAGACTTAAGAGTAACTCTTCAAGGTAAGAGAAATATCCACTTCTCTTTTTTCGTTCAAGTTCACTTTCTATGTGGTATGTATTCCAATTAAAAAACTAAGTTCATTTGTCTAATTTATATTATCCCATTACTATAATAATATTCTTTTACCAATGTGGGGCCTTCATTCTCCCTCATTTTATCAATTTCTAAAATCATGTTTTATACCCATCATGTTGCTGAATTTACTTCTAAAATTTCTCTCTTTTACATGAGAAATTATCTTTTCCTTTTTATTTGAATATCCAACCCTATTTTATTTTTAGTGGGTATTCAAATAGATGTCAACATGACTTATTTATTTGGTTATTTTCATAAATTAAATAGACATTTCCTTTCCATGGGTTAAAAATTATATAATGATCATATCTTTAATCACTTTTGTACTCCATAATTTTGACAAAAACCCTTTCTTTTATCTATGGGTTATTAATTAAATGATTTATAATGATCTATATATATCATATTGATTAATAAATTTTAATTTTTCTCCCTAATAGCACTCCAATTAATTGGTTAAATAATTTAATCTCTATAAATGACATGTTTTACGATACCTTGGTGAATAACCTTTGTAATTTTTATTTACTATACCTTGGTGACAAACCTTGGTGATATTATTAGGAATGTATCATTTAAATATTGTATCCAAATTTCCATGTTATTATTCATATTATTATTATTACTATATGCCTATTTATCATGACTTATTGTTATGCCAAATTTTCTTATTGATATGTCTCAAGATAACATGTTATATGTCTCTATTGATTATCCCCTTACTGGGCTTCATGCTCACCCATTTCATTTTATGTATGTATCAAAGACATGGTATATAGAAAAAGTAACCTATATTGAAACCATAAAGATTTATTTAAAGTGGTTTTAGTAGAATTTTTTAATTTTTTATGTTTTATGTACCTTATTTACAAAAAACTAAACTTTAAAAGATCCTTTGTTTGTAACATGTAATGAAAATTTATGTAATAAAAAAGTGAGATACCATAGTTAGTATCAAAGGATGTTTTAGTTATTTGTGCCAATTAGGACTTGAAAACTTTATAAAGAATCCTAGGGAAAATTCTAGATGTTGAGAAACATCCTGGTATTTTTGGTAAGTATTAAGTGGTTTCCAATAAAATAAATCTCTATCTAGATACTACAAGTGGGTGTGGCTCTGGAATAGATGTACCTAGGGGTAATACCTAAAAAAACCACTTTAATCTAGACTCAAATGTGAACTAGTGCACAATAATGGGCTTTGCTACACACCTAGTTTGACACTCTTGAGGGATATGTTTGGTTAATAACGAGATTTTTATGAACCATTGTAAAGGATATATGGAAATTTTAATTATTATTAAAGGATATTAATAACATATTTAAGAATTATTTTTTAATACATAAAATTCCATTATAATTATAACATTCTTAAAAGTAACACCTTTCTCGCTAAGGTTTTCTTCTTTTAAAAAAATATAAAGAAACAAGAGGAACCTCATAAATGATGAGTGTAATGGTCGATGCACTTATGGTGTTCTAATAGAAGTTGGAATGTAAAACTTTGTGAGTATGATGAATAAACTAACTCAAGTTATAAAAAAACTTAAATCAAGTCAAGAGACTAGATTCACCTCGAAGGGAACAACTTTTTGTTGACTCCTTTATATTTCAATGACCATCATCTTTTAGTGGATCTAAAAACACATTTATTATTGAAACATTGATAAGTTCTATAGAAAAGATATTTTCTATACTTCTTCATTCAGATAAATATAAATTCACTATGGCAGTATACTACTTAGAAGGATAAGTTTATCATTGGTGAGAACTAACTAAAAATACAAATCCAAGAAGGTAGATTGATTTTATAGAGTGGGAAGACTTTAAGTAAATCTTTTTCAACAAATATTCTCCATATTTGATGTGAAAAAAAATAGAGAAGGAATTACTAGAGTTGAAACAGAAGGAAAATTAATTTATGGGAAGCTATGAGATGAACTTTACATGACTTACTTGATACACCTCTAACTTTGTTATAGATACTAATTGAAAAGTTTGTACATTATTCAGTAGATTGAGACTCTATCTACATAGGAATATATAAAATTGAGACTATGAAAGATATAAGGAGATAGTATGGAGTGATATAAAGGTTTAACTAGAGTTTGGAGGGATGTAGTGGTCACATAGATCAAATGAAAAGAAGAGAGAAATAGAGAAAAACACAGTTAAGATTTTCGATTACAGAAGAAGAGGAAAGAAAGTGAAACTTCCCATGTGAAACAAAATGTGGGAAGAATCATTCAGGGATATTTTTTCTTGGGAGTGTAAATTGATAAAAGTGCGAAAGAGATAGAAATATATCTCAGAACTTTCGTGGTGTGGGGAAGCCTCAACTTCTCAACACTAATGAAAAAGGTAAGATGGTAAAGTCCTATCCATAAGTTCGATTCTTTAATGGTGGATAGTTTGGGAACTTTTCCAATCAATGTCCACATCATAAGATAATATAGGGGAACCGCCATAAACCTTATCATAGGCCAAGGGATAATGTTCAAGTATTTTATATCATGAAGGCTTAAGTAGAGGATCTAAATGATGTGGTGGAAGGTGCACTCTTTGTGATCACAAATCTAGAAATTACTATGATTCTACTTTTATGCATTCCTTTATTTCATACAAGTTTTCAAATAATATATAATCAATACCTAAACTTATATAAGTATATTTATTATTCAAGACTCGTGGAGGGATTATCCTAGCATCAACAATGTATATAAACTCTATTATTAAATTTGGAAAGTACAATCTTATCGAAATTATAGTAGTCATTCCCATGGTGGAATTTGAAAATGTACTAAGGATGGATTTGATCTAAAATTATAATTCTAAAATAAACTATAGAAGCAAGGAAATTTCATTGGTCTTGAATGAAAAACCTACAGTCATTTTCAAAGGAGTGATATCATGACCTAAGATTTTTCAAGAAGCACCTCCCATAGCCTTATTTATGGAGATGATCAGTGAAGATGGGGAAATAAATGAAATTATATAGATAGATAATGTCCCCATAATTCATGAATAAATTGACGTATTTTCTAACGATTTACCTAGACCTACCCCAGAAAGAGAGGTATAGTTATCCATTAAACTCATACTTGGATCCAATCCTATATCAAAGACCCTATATAGAATGGAAAATATGGAGTTATAGGAATTAAAGAAACAACTTCAAGATATTTTTGATAAGGTATTTATCTAACCAAGTGTGTATCCTTGAGGAGAACATATACTCTTTTTAAAGAAGAAGTATAGATCAATGTGGTTATGTGTTGGTTATAGAGAACTTAATGGGATCACAGTGAAGAAAAAGTACCCTCTCCAAAGTATTGATGATTTATTTGACCATATTTTTGGGGCTCAATTATTCTCTAAGATTGACCTCTGATCTGGGTGTCATCAATTGAGGGTGATGAAAGAAGGTATTCCAAATACTGTCTTCTAGAAAAGATATGGGCATTATGAGTTTGTTGTTATGCCCTTAGGATTGACTAATGCTCTTTCTATATTTATGGATTTGATTTATAGAGTATTTAAGGACTACCTTGATAAATTTTTGGTAGTTTTTATTGATGATATTATGATATGATTCAAAAGTTTTGAGGATCATGATGATCATATAAGGGTTATATTTAAAATTCTGAGGAAGGAGAAGATATTTGGAAAATTCAGAAAATGTGATTTATGGTTACAAAAAAAAATCATTCTGGGGGAACATTGTAACCAATTAAAGAATAAAAACTGACCCTTACAATAAAAAGACTATAGAGGAGTGTCCTCATCCAACAATAGTAACTGAGATTCACAGTTTCCTTGGTTTATTAGGATATTATAGGAGTTTTTTTAAAAACATTTCATGAATTTATAATCCACTAACCAAGTTAACTTGAAAAGGGGATAAGTTCATCTAGATAAAGGGGTGTGAAGAAACTTTCCAAGAACTATATAAGATATCGGTTACTGCACCTATGCTAGATCTACCCTCTATTGAAGAATGTTTTGTTATTTATAGTGATGAATCTTTGAAAATGAATGGGTTCATACTCATTCAAAATTAAAAGGATATTTCTTATACATATTGATAGTTAAATCCTCATAAGTAGAATTATCCTATTCATTACCTGGCTCTATTTATATTTTTTTCTCTTAAAATATGGAGTCACTATCTTCATAGAGAGAAATGTGATATATAAAAATAACAATAAATTTTGAAGTATATTTTCATGAAAAAGTAATTGAACATGTGACAAAGGATATGTTTGTAACTTCTTAAAGACTATTATTGTTCAATTCTTTATCACCCTAGAAGATCAAACAAAATCACTGATGCATTAAATAGGAAATACCCTATTGTGCTAGAAATGATGAGGATTTAAGGAGATAATTTTATCAAGTACCAAGTAAAATTGGATATGGGAATCGTATGGGAAGGGACTTCGTCAACCCTATCCTAAATGACTTCTCAATCATCATTAGTAGATAATATAAATAAATCTCAAAGATAATGTACTTTGTTACAAAATAAGATAGATGTTGTGCACATGAGCCTTTGCCCGGTTGGTAAGGACTCTGTAAGTGCATCCAAGCGACCAAGGATCAAAACCAGGTGGAGGAAGAATTTATGAGGTACTGTAGCAGTACTGTAGAAGTATTATAGTAGGTGATGTAGCGGGAACTATGCAGTATTGTAGCAAGTACTATAGTGGGAACTGTAGAAAACACTGTTTGAAACTGTAGCAGCCAGGAATATGCCCCGTTTGGGCCTTCGGGCCACTGATTTGGTCCCTGAGTCCTTTAAGGCCTTCGGGCCACCCAGGCCTTCAGGTCAGTAAGTCCTTAGGTCCACCTCAAGGCCTTCAGGCCACCTTAAGTACAGATGCAAACCAAACAACCTACAAGGAACAATCTCTACAAGAAGGATGAACAAGAAGCTTTCACCATAGCAGAAGCGAAACGGATTTCAAGAATGAGAGGGTATGGAACCTGCCATCAGGACAAGCCTGTGCAAGCACGGGAATGCCTAGCCGAATAGCCATGCGAATTTGGAGAGCTGATTTCACGATGAAGATGCTGGGGAGGAGCAGTTCCAAGTAGTTAGTCTGGGTTGTATGTAATATCTAAAGCCTACGGGTAATGAATTCCTCTAAGGCCTATGGGCCATGTAATACTTACACCTACGAGCCTTGTAAGGGTTCCACCTCACCCCTTGAATGGTAGATTATCAAAAATAAATAAAAAATAAAGGCCTTCGGGCCATTGGAGGAGATAGATGCTATGAATAATGGGAATTTTCCTGAGTTCAATATTGATCAAGAAGGTGTATTGAAATTTCATACATGGCTATGTGTTCTATATATCCCAGAGATAAATAATTATTTGATGGATGAATCTCATAGATATACATTCTATATACATCCAGTAATCACTAAAATGTATACAAACCTTCATGATCATCATTGTTGGGATAATATAAAAAGTTATATTGTTGACTACACTATAAGGTGATTGGTATGTCAACAAGTGAAAGTAGAGTGACAACTTCCTAAATATGTATTGAAACCACTACCCATACCAACATGTAATTGGGACAATATCACTATATACTTTATCACTGGCCACCCAAGAACATCCCATGGAAACAATTCGATATGGGTTACAGTATATTGACTCGCTAATATTTCCCATTTCATCACTATTCGAGAAGATTTATCTCTTGGCCAACCTTCCAAGATTTATATAAAGTAAGTAATTAGGTTTCATGGGGTGCCACTTTCTATCATTTTTAATCATGATATAATATTCACATCTAAATTTTGGAGAATTATTCAACATACTCAGAGTACTAAATTGAATTTCAGTATGGCATGTCACCACCAAAATGATAAACAATATAAAAGGACTATTTAAACACTTTAGGGTATGCAGAGAACATGCTCAATGAAATTTAAAGGTGGATGGTATCAGCACATACCCTTAGTTTAGTTATCATAAAAAAATATCTTCTACTCAAGTATTTAAATGTCTCCATATGAAGCTCTATATGGTAATTGATTTAGAACTCTTACGTGTTGGGATAAATTTAGTGATAAAAAGTTACTTGGTCCTCATCTTGTGCAAGAGAAGAAAAAAAGGTTCATTACATAAAACAATATATAAAGGCTTCTTAGAGTCAGTAGAATAACAATGCTGAAAACTTCCAAAGGGAATTAGTGTTTGATGTTGGAGAAAAAAAATTCCTTTTCATATCACCATGAAAGAGAGTCATGTGATTTTTAAAGAAAGGGAAGCTTAACCCTAGGTATATTGGCCCCTTTGAAATACTTCATCGTATAGTATTAGTGTCCTATCAGCAAGAACTTCCACTAAATATTTATCAAGTTCATGATTTATTCCACATATCTCTCTTGATGAAGTACATACTTAATCCCTCACAAATATGGAGGTGGTACAACTAGAACATGACCACTCTTATGAGGAGTAGCTGGTAGAGATATTAGACCATAGAGACAAGGTTCTAAGCAACAATACTACCCACCTCATCAAAGTTTTATGTAGGAACCATAAATATGAAGAAGCGATGTGGGAACTATAGGGCACAATGAGATAGAAGTACCCTTACCTATTCTCAACTAAGATAATGATTTGAAATTTCTGGGATGAAATTTCTTAAGGGAGTAGAATGTAACAACCCAAAAATTTTATATGATATTTTTTATCCTAAATAAATGTGTCCTATATATAATATTACATGTAAAAAATATAGAGAAAATGAAAAAAATTGATATCATTAATAAATATCATCACATTAGTCAGTTATGAAACCAATTAAAATGCCAAATAGTACAACTGGACAAAAATATATAAAATAGAAAACCTAAAATGGGAAAATAAGGATCACCCCAATGTTCTTGAATCATTGATCCCACAAAAAATAATATATAAATAAAATATAATATAAGTAAACTAATCAAAATCTTATTGAAATGAAAATTTAACCTTGATATGGAATTGTACTGAATTTTGATTGAAAGAATGAAGTGATATTTATAAGTTATAAAGGGATATGTGACCATTGGTATTCAATCATTATATAACCATTGGTCAAATATGACAGTTGTTCAATATGACCATTGGTCAACATGACCATTGGACAACAGGACCATTGGTCAACATGACCATTGGTCAACATGACCATTGGTCAACATGACCATTGGTCAATATGAACATTAATCAATATGACCATTGGAAACTATAACCTTGGTTTATAATTTTACCATTATAATTAGTTATTATAAGTAGTAATAAAAAAGGATAATTGATACAAAAAAGAAGAATTGATGGCCTCAACCAGTAGAGTCGTACCATTTGAAGCCCATTTGTTTGAACTTGGGAGGGAGGTAACATCACTGGGGTCATCCTTTGACCAATCCCAAGATGATCTTTAACAAGTGAAGCTTGAAAAAAATCCCATCTCGTATAATATCAAGTTATTAGAAATTACCACTCGATAGATGTAGCCGAGCCACCCCATGAAACTACTACCATCGCACACCTTACTCTTAGGGTATACGATGGAGTAATAAGGGGTTATGTTTCTAGGCCTTTTGTTCATAAAGTTTAATTTCCTTTGTATAAATAAAATTTTTATTCCATAAATTCCATTTTAAGAGTATTTTTTTAATAAAATATATGTTTAATTAAGATGAATTTGATAAATTGATTTTTGGATGCAAATGAAACATAATTGTATTTTTCAAGAAAATATATACAATTTTATTCTATATAATATTTGTTTTAATAAAATTTTCTTTTAAAACACTCTCACTTAAATATAAATGATAAAATAATTTTCTAATGTCTTGAGAAATTTTTTATAAGTGTCGGGAATTTGACTGTGCCTTAAAAAATTCTATTTTGAAATAAATAATGTTTTTTATATTTAAAAGTTAAAATTATATTATTTATATAATTATTATGATAAAATTAACATTATTTTTTAAATCATTACATCTAAATTAGTTTTGGGTGAATTTATAAGAATTCTCTAAAATTCTTTATTTTTTCATAAATAGTAAAAAAAATACAATTTTGGGTTTTCGGTGTATTTTATGACTTTATTTTTATTTAATAATGATTTCATAATTAATAAACACAATCCATGACCTAAAATATGTTATTTTATTAATATTAATTATTTTAATATATTTTAATCAATTTCTAAAACTATAAGTGAATTTCTAAATTCTAAGAAGAAAAATATAATTTTTAAAAACATTACTGTGTGAAATCCTTACTTTTCTATGCCAAAATAAGTATTAAAAATGGCATTCGGTTCTGGTGGATTAAAATATAATAAAATTTGACCCAAATTTCCAAAACCATGAGCAAAACCCATAGGTAATCCAATGTTTTTTCATTTTCTACAACCTATATTTCCAAGACCTATATTTGGAAATTATTAAACAAATCCTCCACTTTTTCTATAAATACTCACCCATTTCACCATTCCCCTTCACTCCCAATCCATCATCCACAAATTTCTGGTGATTTTTCCTCCCGAGTATCCCCCCTAATATTTCCTCAACCTCCCAAGGTTCTTTTCCTCAATACTTTGGAGTAACTATTCAAGGTAAGGGAAATATCCACTTCTCTTTTCCATTCAAGTTCCATTTTATATTATATGTCTTCTAATTACCAAACTAAGTTAATTTTTATAATTTATATAATATCATTACTATAATAATATTATTTTATCAATGTGGTTCCTTATTTATCCATCATTTTACCCTTCCTTAAAACCATGTCTTATACCCATCATGGTATTGAATTTACTTCCCAAATTTATCTCTTTTACATGAGAAATTCTCTTTTCCTTTTTTATTTGAATACCCAAAGCTATTTTTTTTAGTGGGTATTCAACTATATTTTAAAATTACTTTTTTATTTATGTATTTTGATACATGAAACCCAATTTTTTATGGGTTAAAAATAATGTAATAATCATGCCTTTAGGAACTTTTGTACACCATGGTTTTGATAAGAAATCCATTATTTTTTCTCTATGGGTTATTAATTAAATGATTTATTATGATCTATGTAGATAACATTAATTAAGTCATATTTATTTTTTTCCTTTATAGTTCTCAAATGCATTGGGTAAATAATTTAATCTCTATATATGACATGTTTTATGATTCCTTAGTGAACAACCTCAGTAATTTTCATTTATGACACCTTGGTGATAAACCTTAGTGATATTATTATGAATGTATAATTTAAATGTTTTAGCCACATTTCGATGTTATGATGAATTTTTTTATTATTATTATATTCATCTTGCTCATTCCTTATCATTATGCCTCATGTTCTTATTTATATGTCTCAATATCACATGTTATATATCTCTCTTGCTTATTCCCTTACTAGGCTTCATGATCACCCCTTTCCTTTGATGTATGTCCCCAAGATATGAGATGCATTAAAATTAACCTATAGTAAACCCATGAATATGTATTTCAAGTGGTTTTAGAATAATTATTTAAGTTTTCATGTATTATGTACCTTATTTCTAAGAAACAAGACTTTAAAATATCCTCTATTTGTACCACGTAATGAAAAGTTGTGTAATAAAAAGGTGGGATTCCATACTTATTCTTCAAAAGTGTGTGTTCCAAAATTATAATATCTTTATCACTCTATATATATTATCTTCCTCCCCTTGTGTTTTTCATATTCTTTGGGAGAATTGAGACTAAGCTAAAAATATCTTATTCCTCATTTTTATTCTATTTTAGGGATTATTACCATTAATGTATGGGGATAAGGTTTACATGACTTTTTTCTTTTCAAAATACATGGTAATTTTCTTTTATGGTTTAAATATTAAATTTTAAATTTTAAATAGATAGTTCTATATGGTTTCTTGCAATAACCTAAAAATTAACATGATATTTTTGGTATATTGGAGACCATTAAATCCAAGGGACTGATACATTAAATCCAAAATATATTGAGGTGGTAGTTGTAGTGTTACCTTCAGGTACAACTATCAAACCTCCTTAAAAAATTATTGTGCCTCATTTACTTTCAGAAACTTAATTTATTATTTTTCTTTTATTATTATATTTAAATATATTTTTACTATTTCAATACATTTATTATTTTATTCTTTTATAAATAAGTTTTTGAATTTGGATTTTTTCCCTTTAAATTTTTTAATTAGAAATTCACCCCCCCCCCACACACACACACTTTCCATTTTTTCTCTTATCTCTAACCTATAAAGATCAATAATAGTTTTGAATGAATGTGATCCAAACACACATAAATAATTAGAATTCAATATCTTTATATAGGTCAATCCCAATTCTCCTTCATGAATGAAGAACATGTCAAGTGTGTTGGGTTTCGTCAAATGATACCCCTAATTAATTCCTCATTGATGAATCCATTGAACACATTCAATAAGAATTATAAAAAATTGTTAATCTAAAAAAACCATGTGGGGAGGGTATTTTTTCATGTGAAAAATGCACATGCAGTAATCCTATATTTTTTAATTGTATTTCTTGTATGAATGAATCATATGCATGTATACTGCATGTAATTGTTCACATGGGTACATAAATTATATAAATGTTTTATTCATTCATCTTATGAATGATAATATACATGCATCATATGCATGTATTATTTTTTCACTATATACAGTATCATATATTATATATTAACTATATATATATAAATATATATATTCAATACATGTATCATATACATGTATTAAATGTTCATGCATCATATGAATGTATATTTTAGTCTACAGCTAATAGTTTTCAACCCTTAAAACACTCTATTCATTAAGACTGAACCCATCACCTGCCCTGTATAGATAAATATTCCAATCTACTTATATCACCTTGTCTATTAACTTTGATTTTGAATATGATCACACTATCACCTCATATGTATAAAAACATTCATGATGGACTACTTTAATGCCCAATTCTGAGTCTTGAGTAAGCATATAAAAAAACCACTAAAGATGGAAAATTACATGTCATGTACTTTGGGGTATAAGGAATGTAGCCCCTTAGGGTTCATCTGGTCATGCACAACTTTGATACATGGTGTGTGAAGAAAGACTACACAATGTGTACTACTATGTACAGAGTGTGTGCTACCAATAAAAATATCAATGTGTATTTCCATTTGAAAGTTTTGTTTCATCCGAGGGTAAATGATGTGTCTAAGGGTGGTACACGGTGTGTGTGAAACCTACTAAAGAACTCAGCATGTGCTACCAATTAATCTATACATGTAGTCTCTAACTATACGGAATATCTTATTGAAAAAAAGTCATGTGATCTACGTTGATACATGGGCATGTGCTCCATCACTCTATATGGTATATAAATCCTAACTACAAAACCTGTTATATTTATAATCACTTTAAACCCTAGTTCCAAACCAATAAGTGGTACATGATGGGTGTTATTAAAAATTATATGACATGTTGTTGAGTTTTCAACCCAAAATGTAGGTTCTTTGGGAATTTTTTGTTAGTTTCATCATATACACCCCCAAATTCACCTGTTACACCACTCGTTTCTATCCAAGACCACCAAGGTACTTCTTTATACTTGATTTTCTACCATATTCCATCTCCCATGTGAATAATATTTATCTCATTACACATGAACTCATGTCGTACCAATAAGGTTTATCCATCACCACAACCTTTCTCGAATCAGGTATTGTCACTGTCAAACATCATCACCTCAGCCTTCTAATTTCCCCATGGTTGAACCATTGTCCTAAGAAAAGTATGGTGGTTTGATCATTCATCACACAAAGTTGGTTAAATGAAGAATTATCTCCAGTTTTAATATATACCACTTGATTCACTTGTATCATAATGAAAGATGTGACAAATAGGGAGGAATCCTCAAAGTGGGAAAATACCCTAAGAATCAAGAACATACTCCATAGAGAAACATTGAATGATGAAATTATTGTGTTACAAGGAAAATATATGAATAATAATCATATTAAAATAAAATCCATTATCTCATAATAATAAAAATGGTGATAACAACTAATAATTGTGAGATTCTATAAAAAATATCTTGAAGATAAAGGCATGCACTCAAGGAATAATCCCTACCTCAATGGTGAATCTCCATCGCTTCAATTCATTTTCAAATCCATGATTCAATTAGTTATTATCTCATAATCTGATCATCGATGTAATCATGGATCTGATACAAGTTCAATGCCACTATAATATGGTATCCCCCATCTTTTCCTCTCTCTATATTTCATTTCATCTAAAAATGTAGATCCTTCTATAGTGGTATTATAACTATGATATTATAGGGAAATACCAAGGTTCTGTTGTGTTAAAACTAATTTAATTTATTTAGTTAAATAAATTCATTGAATTAATCAATTTCCACCAACAACAACATGAACCCGATAACCTCAGCGCAAACTAAATTTACAAAATCTCTAGGGTAAACCCCTCATTTTAGATGTAATATTAATGTTAGTTTTATCACTGTAAACTTTATTTATATGGAAATTAATTATTCCTATAAACATGTGTATGTGCACTAAAATTAATATATTCTTCTTGAGTCTCATCTATGTATGTAACTTAGAATCACCTCATCCTAGGGGTAATCACTGCACCCCAAGATCAACGGAAGCATTAGAAAAAAATTGAAGTCATATTATTAGATAAATTTACCATTTTACCCTTAGGAGGTCTTGGGACTTTGAAGATCAAAATTAAACTAAATCTAATTCAGGAAAAACCCAGTTTAATAGATATTTGGAAAACTTTTCTCCAATTGTATGGTTTCTACTTGATGGAACCCCCAAGGGTAAAATTCATGTACATGGTTTGGATGCACAGTTTATCATAGACATGCACTGACCATATTCCCCACTCTTATATATCATACAAGATAGTATATTTTTCCTGGGAATCCACAGTGTTTAGATAATTGTGTTCCAACCATGAAAAATGCACTAGAAAACCCCTCCCTCTACAACATGAATTGGGTGAATGGTTAGAAATAACCAAGTACTAACCATTTTACCATACCTAAAATACAAAAAAAAAATATTTTCATCCTAAAACTCTTTAAACCTTCTAAAAATAAAATAAATAAAAGAAATAACTAAAATAAATACATATCAGTGACATGGGGGTGTCACAATTCTCCCCACCATACCACTTTCTACCCCTAGAAAGATCTAAACACTCTTTATCTGAGAAAATATGTGGGAATTTATATTTTATCAAATCCAAACTCTATAAAATATCATGTAGACTAAAGGGATAGATTTAACCTTTATAAATCTATCCTAATGATCCAAGATATGAACTGGTTGCTCATCCATGGTGGTTTTCATCTCAAAATTCACATCCTCCTACTCAACCATGGATTGGGATGATGCTTCTTAAATTGGGTAATATGAAATAAATCATCAATAGAATTCAATTGAGATGGTAAGGCCATCTTTTATTCCATTTTCTTGATATATTTAATGATCTTTAATGGCCCAATATATCGCTCCATCAATTTACTTGGATTTCCAAACCAATTATGCCCTAGTCAAGGATAAATCCATAGGAATACTCGATCACCAATGATAAATTCAAGTGGATGAGGATAACAGTCAGTATAATATTTTTGGTAACTTAGATCTATATCTAATATTTTCTAAATCAACTGAATCATATCATTCATCTCCTAAATGATACTCAATACCAACAAGGAACGCTCACCCAATTATGACTATCAAAGAGGGTATCATCATGGTCATCTACATAAATATTTAAATAAATAAATTTATATTAATACTTGATGACTTTTATTATAACATAACTCGTAAAATGATAAATGATTCTCCCAAGATCCATAAAAATCAATCACACAAGATTAGAGCATATCCTCTAAAAATTTAATAGCCCACTTTGTATGACTATCCATATTTGGATGATATGTAGTGCTTAATTCCAACTAATAACCCATCAATTTCTTAAAACCATTCTATAAATAGGAAGTAAAGTGTGGTTATCAATAAAAAAATTTGGTCAAAGTAACTCAATAATGCTTTATAATATCTTATACATAAATTCATACAAGATTTTATACCTTTATAAACTCCTTGATAGGAATAAAATGATCTAATTTCATCAATCCTTCAATAATCACCCATATATAATTATTCTCATGGGATACTAAGGAAATACAATCACAAAATCCATGGAAATATCATCCCACTTATACACTGGAATGGGATGAGGTTATAATAAACTTGCAAGATTTTAATGCTTTTATTTATTTTTCTTACAGGTGCAGCATCGAGACACAAAATCAGAAATCACTAGCTTCATATTAGGCCTCCAATACAATAGTATTAGTTTATAAAAAATCTGGTATCCCCAGTTTAAAAATCCATTCTAGAGTGGTTCCCACCTTTGATCACTTCTTTCCTCAAGGTCAAAGGAACCACAAATCTTATCATGGATCAAATGGAACTACAAGGATACTGATATCAATCATTTAAATCCTCCCCATTATTTATAATTATGTTTATACATTGAAAATTAGGGTATTATACCTACTATAGATAAATTTAATCATTCAAGGAGAGTGTGTCTTACATGCTATCTAAAAAGACCTGACCCTCCTCCACTTTCAAATCCAGATGATACTCAATGAATAAACTCATAAAATTTCATTCCAACTCTCTCTCATTCACTGATTAAGACAACATATTCTTGATCAAGGACTCAATAACCATATTTCATTTTCATAGTCTATAGGATAATTCAAAATCAAATGCAGTAAGATACTCCACCTATAAACTTTATTGAAGATTTAAATCTATATGTGATAAGATATACTTTAAACTCTTATGATCTGTATAAACATAAAAAATATCCATGGATATATAATAGTGCCATATCTTTGATACAAGCATCCCATCTTATAACTCCACTTCATGGATGGTTTAATTCATCTTATAAAAGCATATCTAGAGGGATCCATATGAAACAACATGGTTACACTATATCAAAACACACCCCAACCTCATACCTCCATCATCATAATACACTACATAACCCTCACTGAGGCCCGGAAGAATCAAAATAAAAGCCAACATCAATATAACCTTCAACTCCTCAAAGGATCTCTATGATTTTTTATCCTGATCAAATCTAATCCCATTTGTATTCCAGTATATCAAGGGAGAATTAAACCTAGAGAAGGTCCAAACAAATGATTTTTAATATCTATATAGGCTTTGAAATATTTTTATCATGAAAATGTCCCTGGTTCTTTCCCAATATATCACTTATTGGATAATTTTAGGATCCTTATAAATTCCTTTCTTAGAAACCATGTGAACTAAAAAAATTACATCTTGGATCAAAAAAAATCATTTAGACAATATATCATACAGGTGTTGTTCCTTTAATATTCCTAAAAAACATCCATATGGTTCTCATGATCTTGTTTTGTCTTGGAGTATTCCAATACATAATTCTTGAACACCACAACAAAAGTGTCGAGATTCTAGTGGAAGATATAGTTCATTAAGACCATTAAAATGGATAGGTAAATAGTAAGTCCATATGGTATAACCAAATGTTCATAATGACTAGACCTAATATTTAATGTGGTCTTGGGAATATCTACTTCCCTCACACTCAGTTGGTGGAACCTCAACCTGAGATCCATCTTTGAAAACTATCTTTATCTCCTAAATTGATCAAAAAGATCATCAATCTGAGGAAATAGGTACTTATTATTTATATTAATCTAGTTGAGATTTTTATAATCAATTAAAATCTATATAATTACATATTAATTCTCTTAAAATAGAACCAGTAATTCCCATAGTTACATTCTTGGATGAATAAAACCATTTATCTTAAGATCCTCTAACTAGACTTTCAATTCATTCAACTCAATATGGTATATTAAATAATATTAAAAGGAAATAGGTATCATCTATTTTACTAGATTAATAGATAAATTTACCTCCAACTAGGACAGCAATCAAGAAAAATAATCATGGAAGACCTGTGATACCTATCCACCAACAATAAAAATTGACCATCTAAACTATGATCAATAACATCCAAGAATAGGCAGGATATCTTACACAAAAATTGATCCAATATATAGAGTAACATGTTCAACCCTACATTATATTGGACCAATAACCTTTTAAGATATGATTGTTTTCATCATGGGAAATGAATAGAATATTTTTATGATAGCAATAAATCTTAAATTTACTATTAACTATCCAACCCATGCTAAAAAAATATCAACGATATCAAGATTGAGAAATATGAAATCTAAAATAGCCTTAATATTAGAAAATATCACATGGTGCTCAATTAACTTCAATCCCTACTCATTTCTATTTTTTAAAAGGATATGAAAGATCAATCTCTTATGGAATCAACTCAGGCCACCACCCCTAATCATAAATAAACCTAGATGAGATAAAATAATGGAATGAACCTATTTCAAAAAAAATACAAGGCCATATAATATTAAATAAACATCATACCTCTCATGGTTACTGCTGTAAGATTAGATTCCCTAGGAACATACTCTACCATATATAAATGCCTATGTTTAAGACCAATCTGAGAATTCCTGGTAAGATATGTGTCTCCCTTCCTTAGATAGTAGTATCTTACTCCCTTAGATGTGTCTAAATTCACCTGAGAGCCTCTGGTATGAGAATATCCATCCTTACTACACTAAGAATATTTATAGAAAAATAAATATAGATTCTCCAATCACCTAGACTAATGAAAAACTTTGTAGGATACTCAACAATCCAATTTTTTGTGCCCCATATTCCAAAATTGGAAGCACACCATTTACCCACACCCTAAAATATCCATGGGAGTAAAATTCAATGTAAAATGCATGCTCCAACTATTACCATGTTGAGATTCCTCACACTTACTCATTTGACCTAAAGATGAACTCTGACTTCCTCCTATAGTAGTAGAAGAAACACCTAATCCATTCAACCCTACCATTTTTTTCTTAGCCATCACTTCCTTATCGACCACCTCATCATAGATCGGTAGTTAAAAATTAAAAATCATCAATCTCACTTTTAGTCCCAACCTCGTATCAAGCCTTCAATCCTTTAAGTAATCATTTGTGAGGATATTAGTGGTAAGGTGGACTAACTCAGAAAACCGATTGGAATGCTTCATCACTGAATGAATCTCATACTCTAGCATAACAAACTATATAGCCTTATCCACCCTTAGAGTATCTTGGTAGAATTATTGACAGAACATTTCTTTAAACTAGGCCCAGATGAGATATTCATGCAGTTTGGCCTACATTATAAACACCCATCATTTTTTGACTTGGTTCCTCCAACATATATGTGTAAAAACTAACCTTGGATGTATCAAGGGTATAACAAAAATTAAATATTCATTTCTTATTCTCTATCCACTCTTTGAGTTTGTAATATTCCAAAATTCCATGGAATGTAGCTGGGGTTTTCTTAGGGAATTATTGAATATGATCCACCACTCGTGCTAGTTATCACCCACCTTCCTAACCAAGATATTAAATAGTTAAGATAATATACTCAACAAGATTATGGTTCATAAAAGTTTTGTACTACATTGAATTTTATGCATATCCCTCATTATGATTCACTAAAGACCTTCTAGTGGTCATGTTATATAAAACATGAAATATAAAACTCAATAAACAAATAATTTAACTCCAAAATAAACATAGTTAGAACATAAATTTCACCCAAATACTTATAAAAAAATAAAAACAATGAAATAAAATCACATACAAAAGGGGTGAAAACATAAAAAAAATTAAACATTTTATCACTACACATGGTTTGGATACATAGTTTGGTGAAACATTTATTAATAGTGTTAGGGTCACTGGGAAGTTATCCAATCCCAACCACATGACTACCACACAGTTTTCCATACCATGCACCTAAATTGTGCACCTCTGGTTTCCCTCTCCATTCAACCTAAAAAACATAAATAACTCATGGGATTATCGTGAAAAACATAATACCAATAAACCAAATCAATAATCCCTAAAAATAATCAATATTAAAGCTCAAATCCATTTCACAATTCCTGATTGTCCATAGTGACACATGGTTTTTCATGAAGAATATCTGGGTAGGAGCTCACTCGCATTATCCTCTCGAGATTTGACAGTCCAATATTCACACTACCATACCCCCTATTAACAAGAGGTCTCTGATACCATTTTTAAAAGAAAAAATCTAGGTTGACCCACCCTATTACTAAATACAGCTCACTATAAGTCCAAAAAGAGCATTCTCAATCACTACAGGTCGACGACAAGCACTGAGGGTATCAAATATAACCTTGGGGAATGATTTAACCCTCAAATACATATAAACCATGACCAATAGCCCACCTAAAAATATATCATGATGTATCCATAAATTTTATATCCATGTATATAAATAAATAGAATTGATAATAAACAACATCCAAATAGATTATAACACAACATAGATAATTGAATAACCAAACATCACTTTAGAAACTAAAATCAAATTGATGCAACACCATAATATATATAAACATGAATCTAAAAAAATAAATATATGGAAAAATGGATGATACATAGTCCTCCCAAAAACAAAACTCAAGGATTGATAAACACTCTACATGAGTCATCTCCATGTGATCTATGGTAACCACCAATCCCAAACCATGAATGGTGAAAAAGGTTTCAAGAAGCGCCATCATAAGACATGGATATTTTCCATTTAACTAAATCATACATAACCATGTATTCATACACCCAATGAATGCATGTCTGGTGTGAAGAAAACCCTAATAGGATAAAACCATGAGTATATAAAATATCTTTAACATTATTAACTGTTGGTACTAGTTTGAAAAAAAATTAGAAAACACTTTATTTTAAAAAACCACTATGATTCCCAAAAACAAAAGTTTATAAATCTATTTAAAATAATATTGTTTTTCAATAAAACTAGATATTATCTAGAAATAAATGGAAATATATAAATTAATTATCATAGAAAAGGTAAATTAAACCTAATCAACAAGTTTCAACATGAACAAAACACATCATAATAATATCTCACAGGGGTGTTCATAATTGGGACACATATAAAAAAGTGGGTGACTATGAACTCTCTAACATAATATTAGTTGTCCTATATAAACCAAACATTAAATCAACCCTAACTTACTCTTCTGGTATCACTAGGAGGTAATCCCTAGTAGAGAAAAATAATTCTTAAGGAAATATCCAGATCACAATTTACATGAGTGGGGTGCTCATCCAATCACTTAAATATATACCTAAGTTTCTCATGTTCTACTCATCAATAATCACGAAAAGTTTCATAACAATATCAACATCAATATTTATATAATTAAATAATCCTTTAAGTTGAGTAACTACATAAAAATTAAGGAAACATTATTTATAAAGCAATTTATTTTCAAAAATCTTTTTAAAAAAACATTTGTAACACCGAGTATCTTTGAAACTTTTTATCAAACATGTTATGGGTGTAAAATTGGTTTTAAATTGAAAACTAAGTAAAAGAATCATTTTTCAAGAAAAAATATATGAACTACATAGGAAACAAAAAAATAAATCCTCATTATCATATTCTAATCATAATACATTGAGAGGAACTACAGAAACTCAAGTCTGTAGGGTATTCTAAAGGACCCTGAAACACCCTGAGAGGGGAGGGGTGAATCAAGGTGTTAACTTTTTCTTCTAAACTGATGGATCTTGTTCCCAAATTGGTAGGAACCTGTTAAACATGTCATAAAAATGCATGAAAATAGAGGTAACATCAATTTTACTTGGTTCACCACAAAGTATTATGTCCAAGGAGCATACACCTATAGTGTGTTGGTCATACCAAAAACCACTAATCTTCCCTAGTTGTGGATTACAAGGTTCGGTCACAATCACTTTTTTTCAGGATCACTACCTTTATAATGGTTTAGGGATAGATCATTGCTTCCCATGGAACACTTCCATTGACTCCCTCTATCTCACTACTTTTGGAGAATTCTCGCTCAGTTTATTGACTTTAAGGTTGCTTCAATAGATGGGCATTGAAGTCTTTGTCTTTGTTCAGCACAAGACATTGATTTCATCAATGACCTCAGTAGATGCACACTAAAATACCTATCCACTCACACATGATATTACTTGAGTATATGCACACTGAAAGCCCTATCCACTTAGAACTGATATTCAATATTGTCCTTTTCAAACTCCATTCGCGAAGCTCAACCCTTGTAGAGAACAACCCTTTGTAGATCACACACCTTCGCAGAACACACTGGTTTGTAGAGCTCACTACATCACAGAGCTTACTTCTTTGCAGAGATCACTGCTTCGTAGAGCTCAACCCTTCATAGAGATCATGCCTTCATAGAGAAAATACATTAATAGAGATCAGTTGCCTCTACGGAACCCACTGTCATCACGAAGAACACTTCCTTCACAGAACACCTTACTTTGTGAAGCTCACTAAGCCAACACGGAACATTCCATCTTCACGAATCACTCAATACTTAGAATAACTGACTTCCTTAAATACCAAAGTAGTATTTTCTCAAAGAAAAACCTTGTATAGAAAAATGGATCCATGGAGCACCCCTTGCTTCGCAAAATCCAAGCGACACTAAATTTTCTCCCTCAAGTTCGTATAGAATGGAGAGGATTGGCCTCTTATTTATAGACGTGATCAAACATAGATCTCTTCTTATTTCAGAGTGATTTTCCAATCACCCAAAAAACATCTTCACGGCGCAACTCCCATCACAAATCTCCATGAATATTCCCTATTCATAATCCTTGTCATAACTTCATAGCTATCCATAAAATCTCTTTGTGTCACTGCAATGCTCCACTCACAAAGCCTTCTGTCAAACCTTCACGCTACTGCAATGCTCAAATTCTCGTAATCACAGAGCACACTGTCACAATCTTCATGTATTCAAAAAACAAACTTCATAAATCTCATATCTGCGAAACTCATTCCTTTTCCATATTTTCATAACATCTTCAAGAAAATCCACTTTTCGCAATGCTTTCCATTCTCCAAATTTTGGACCCTAAAAATTTGGAAAATACTGGAAAATGACATCACCTTCAATTATGCTTATGGTTTGAACTTTATGATCCCTTTCCTTGTAATATCCCTGATCATTCATTAAAGGATTTACAAAAAACACAAAAAATACTCCATTTCTATCAAAGAATAGCCTTGGTTCCAATAATCTCTTCATTTGGGTTTGTTGGAAATCTATAGATAAATTCAATAGATCACTAGCCACTATCAAAACATGAGACGCAAGAATCAAATCATCTAAAATTATAAGCCTACATAAGAAATTATTGTTGTAGAAAACAGGAGGGAAGATATGAATTGTGTTCTCTTGTGTTCGAATGAATTCTATAACTGCTTCCTTATGACACCAAATTGTTTTCTCCCTTCACATTCTCTCTATTGAAATTCTCCATTCTCCTACAACCAGCCTGAAACCATAAAATAATTTCATCCTCCACATTTTCACATTGAGTTTATTCATTTCTCCCCCATTGGAAATAAACCCAAATACTGGTATTTGAAAATTTTAGAGCTCAGACTATAATCCCCCTAGATCGTATCCCCCCCCCCATAAACCTGCATCACTTCCACAAACAGATTAACACAGTTAAAACAATTGGGGAGAGAGGAATATCTATAACCTCCTCATCCACTAGAATGTGTCTTAACACTAAGGTTCAACTGATGTTTCTAAAACATAGCCCCGGGTAGTGTCTTGGTCATAATGTCAGCAACTTGCTCATTGGTTCCCACATGGTTCATTTTGATCATGCCTTGTTCAAATTTTTCCTCGATGAGGTGATATTTTATTTCAATATGTTTCATACAAGAATTTTGAATAGGATTATTTATAAGATCAATTGCGATCTTGTTATCACAGTAAACCTCCATTGGTTGTTTCACATCATCACCTCTGTCAGTTGGTAGCCGATTCATCCAAAGTAACTAAGTGCATGTCTTGGTAGCAAATATATTTTTAGCTTCAGTAGTACTAAGTGTAGTACCTTCATATTTCTTTCTCAACTAGCCCATTCATTTCTTTCCAATATATAATTCTCTACCACTGGTGGGTTTTATGTCCACTACATATCCATCCCAATCAGAATCATAAAATGTAGATGGTTCACTCTCACTTCTTACAGAAAAGTATACCCCATAATTATGAGTACCTTTAATGTACCTCATGATTATTTTCACTACCGCCAAATGTTCTTCCATCAGATTACTTTGAAAACAGGTTGCTAATCATGTCGCAAAGACAATATCTGGTAGTGTCGTTTTCAAGTACAGTAAGCTTCCAATGATTCTCATATACATTGTGGGATCCACAAATGTCCCATCCTCATGATTTCTGAGTTTTGTTCCAACTGCAATTGGAGTTGCCATTGGTTTGGAATATTGCATATTAAATTTATTCAGTAGCTCTTTTCCATAATTTTACTAATAAATGAAGGTGTAATCCTTCTTCTGAATCATGTTCATACCTAATAAGTGTGTGATTTTTCCAATCATAGACATTTCAAATTCTGATTTCATGTGATTGGAAAATTCATCCATTGATCCCTGCCTGCTTCCACCGAAAATAATATCATTAAAAAATACCAATACCATGAATAGATACTTATGATAATTATTCACATAGAGATTGTGATCCACTCCTCCTCTTTTGAATTCATGATTTTTCGTATAAGAATCCAGTCGAGAATACCATGCTCGTAGTGCCTGATTCATTCCATAGAGTTCTTTCTTTAATCTATATTCCTTCATTTAATCATTTTTAAGTAGAAAACCCACCTATTTTTCAATTTAGACTTCTTATTCAGGAACACCATTAAGTAATGCTGTCTTAACATCCATTTGATACACTTTATACCCTCTTTGGATTGTTATGGCAAGAAATATCATGATTGAATCCAGTCCAGCCACCGGAGCAAATGTTTCCTCAACATTATAACCTTAAATATGTGAATATAACTTTCATACCAGTATCACCTTATTTCATATAACATTACCATGATCATCATATTTGTTCTTAAATATCCACTTAGTACCAATCACATTGTGATATTCAGGTCTCTTGACTAGATCCCATGTTCGATTCTTGTCAATCTGATCTAACTCTTCCTTCATGGCTTTCACCCATGATTCATCCTTTTTAGTATATTCAAATGATGATGGTTACACAACTAATAAGAATGTATATTTTTCATTATTCCTCATTCTCCTTGTTTTTGTGGGTGTATTCCTATCCTCAATGATGTTGGATTCATCAATCTCTGCTCTTCGATTTCTCTTATGAGTTTTAGTTGAGTTCTCTTCAAAATTGGTTTCCTCTTATGATTCCTCTTCTGAGTCAACATCATAATGTGACTCATGATATTTTTATACACCTTCCTATACTTATATATTTCTATTTTTTCTATGTTCAAATTCATTCTTATCTTCTATATCATCGTCATAGGAATTCCTTGAAGCATTTGTGGTTTTCTCTTCAATGATCTTAACATCAATGCTTTCCAAAAACCTTACCAAGAACTTATTGAAACACTTGTAGGATTTTTTTTCATTTGATATCAAAGAAATATTCCTTCATCTATATTGTCACCATACTTCCCTTTATTTCATTCTTTGTTTCAGATAAAACATTTACTTCCAAAAACACAAAAATAATCCAAAGAAGGATTCCTTCCATGCCCTAATTCATATGGTTTATTTTTCTCTCCTATATAAACCCCCCATTCGATTTTGAATATGCACTATAGCTTCAAAAGATTCTTTATAGTAATGGAGAGATATACGACTCTCAATTAGCATAGTTCTCGCCATGTTGTTCACCTATCGATTCTGGTGCTCAACTACTCCATTTTTCTAAGAAGTTTTCACAACAGCCACCTCATGCCAAATTCCATGTTTCTACAGGTAATTTTCAAAGTCAATGGAAGTTTATTCCTTTCCATTTTTAGATCACAGAGATTTTATTTTCCATCCAGTATCATACTCGGTGATTTGGAGATAAGTTTTCATGAAATCAAGCACTTGTTGTTTCCTTTATATAACCATCATACATTCCATTCTACTGTAATCATATATGAAAAATACAGAGTACCTTTCTCCATGAGTTCTGTAAACATTTATTTGGATACATATGTCTATATGAATAAGGTCAAGAAGATTAGATGCTCTTTTATTCTTTGGCTGACAGGAACTGTAGACCATCTTCCCTCGTATGCAAGCATCACAATCCTTTTCTCATTCACACTTCAGGTTGGGGATATCCTTGACTATATTTATCTTAGATATCTTTTCCAAGTCTTGCTGATTGATGTTCCCCAATATCTGATTCCATAGATTGTTTTCTTATTTAACTGTTAGATAGAAAATGTTCTCTTTATTGTGAACCTGATATAAGTTTCCATCTATTCTATATCCTTTCATTAGATAATTCTCTATCTTTCCCTTTATAGTGCATCCCTTTTGATTGAAATTCTCTATAAGTCATGAGTAACAAAGTTAACTCACACTAAGGATATTGTGACACAGACCATCCATATAAAGGACTTCAGTTTTCTTTAGCTCTCCATTAGTTAGCTCAGTACTTTCGCTGTATTTGATCATCAAAGTGCCATCATTACCAAACCTCACTCTTCCATCGACCCTTTTCTTGACATTCATTAATAGGTCAGCATTACCCATCATTTAGTATGAACATCTACTATCAAGAATCTAGGTGTTTTTGTTACTTGTATCTTTGAGGGATACTTCTTTAAGATTGGATTTTTTTAATTTTTCCTATTTTCTTTCCATGCAATATTGGATTGAGTGTAGGACACTAATGGCCTTTCAATTATCTCTTCCATGTACATGGGTTCTTCATATTCATACTCTTCTTCCAAAGGAGAAAACCTGTTTAAGATAGAAACTCCATCTAGTTGGAGAGTGTTCACCTATCTCTGAGTGTCGTAGGAATATCTCTTATCACTCCTTTTCTAGTAATGTATAGCTTTATATAAAAAGTAAGAACAATGAAAATAGTATCCATGGAAACTATTTATTTTATATGATGTAGGATATGAATTTGTTCTCCTTCTTTAAACTCCTAGCTCTTCCCCATTCATATATCTCCTTTTCTCTTCGCAATATGACATGGTATGACCCAAATATCCACATAACTAACACTTAATGAGAGGAAATGTCTTATCACTTCTATTTATCAGCATGCCTTCTTCCTCAGGAAAATAGTTTGACTGCCCATCATTTCTAAAAACTCGAGGATAATATTTAGTTCTACATTCATTTTGATTAAAGTGTCTCTTTTTCAGCACTTCTGGTGGTTTTTCAACATGATCAACTTTCACCTAGACTTTATTCTAGTCCACTTTATATATTTCATTTGATGTTTCAGCATCACAACTGATTCCATTGTTTCCCATAAAAGTAGGTCTTTGATCAATAAAAATCTTTTCAACTATATCAAAGACACATTTTCCTCTCTCCAGTAACTCATCATCCAAGAACCTTCCAAATTTTATTTTCTTCTTTTATTCTTTTGAATTTGATTCACTTTTGAATTTACTCGTAAGAGTAACAAATTCTTCTTCAAGTACCTCGACAGTTTTGGACTTCTCCTTCAGTATCGAGGTAAGGTCATTGATAACCTTAGATTGTTCTTTGATTCTGAGCTTTAGTTCCACTACATCATCTATGATTTCAAGGATTTATGAATGTACTTTCACTAGTTCTTCCAATCGTTTAATTTCAGCTTCAAGATGATCAACATATTCTGATGATTCTTCCACCATTGTTTTCCACTTATTACATCTCTTACATTTATTCTCAAGCTTACCAAAAGCATCCTAAAGTTGAAACTTGGGATTGGAATTAGTGGCCATCTAATAATATCTAGCTTTATCTGTTGATGATTCTAACTTTTCAATGGTAGACATCATGGAGGAATGTTTTCAAGTTTTAAATTTTGTTTCTTCATCTTCATAGAATTCATTATCATTATCTTTCTCTTCATAGAAAAAAAAACTTTTCTTCTATACTTTCTTTCCATATTTTAATTATCTATTTTTAAGAACTTTTTCTAAGGCTTCTTCATATTTTCATCATCGTTCTCTTCATCATAAAACTTTCTTGAGCACTGAGAGGAAATTTTCCCAACTCTACCACAATGAAAATAAGTCAGGGGTAACTTACCTTTAAATTTAACCTTTCCCTTATTGAGCTTCTTGGAAATGTAAGAAAGAATTTATTTTTCCTCATCATCTTCATCCCCACTATCTCTTGTGATTTTCAATTTTCCATGGATTTGAATGTCATTTTCTTTCTTACACAAGTCATAGCGTCTTTTGGTTTGACTCTCGTCTCATATACCACCAGGATGCTCAACAGATCATCTAGGGAAAGTCTGGAAAGATCCATTTCATCAAAGGCTAACACCTTCACATTGTGAAGGGGTGGAATTATTCTTAATATTTTCTTTAAAATATCAATGTCTTTGATTTCTTTTCCTAGAATTCGAATTTCTCCTACCACTTCAGTGATTGGATTAAAGACAGAATCTAAATTCTCATTAGAATGCATCTTTAGATCATCAAATCTATTGTGCAGGACTTGTACTTTTTCCTCCTTCACTTTACTATATCCTTCATAAATATTTTCAAGTTTTTCCCTCATAGACTTCGTTGAGGTGCATCTCATCGCCTTTAGATATATCTGATCAGAAAGAGCTGTAGTGAGAGCGTTCTATACTTTAGCATCTTCATTAATAATTTTCATATCTATATCAGTCAAAGATAGGCTTGTTGAATCAGTAACTTGTATTTATTGAATTGTATAAAATATTACTTCCATTCCAATATATCTCAAATGAGATCTCATTCTATTCTTCAAAATCTGAAAATTACTTCCCTCGAAGAGGGGAACTCCTCTTACATTAACTATATTCTCCATAACGACACAAGTCAGATTTAACACCAACAAACTTTACCCTGTGATACTATATGAAGGACCCTGGAACACCCTGATAGGGGAGGGGTGAATCAGGGTGTTAACGTTTTCTTCTAAACTGATGGATCTTATTCCCACATTGGTGGGAACTTGTTAAACCTGTCAAAATGCATGAAAAGAGAGGGCACAGTAATTTTACTTGCTTCACCACAAAGGGATGCGTCCAAAGAGAATACATGTACAGTGTGTTGGTCATTCCAAAAACCACTAATATTTACTAGCTATGGATTACAAGGTTCGGTCAGAGTCACTTTATTCCAAGATCAATACCTTTAAAATGGTTTAGGGATAGCTCATTTCTTCTCATAGAACACTTCTGTTGACTCCCCCTAACTCACTGCCTTTGCAGAAGTGTCACTTAGTTTATCAGCTTGAAGTTTGCTTTAATATATTAGCATTGAAGTCTCCGTATCTGTTCTGCATGAGACATTGCTTGCATAAATGACCTGAGTATATGCACACAGAAATCCCTCTCTACTCACCCCAGATATTCCCTAAGTATATGAACACATAAATCTCTATCCACTTAAACCTGATATTCAATATTCTCCTTTGCAAACCCCATTCGTGAAGCTCAACCCTTCACAGAGCACACCCCTTCGCAGAGCACACACCTTCACAAAACACAATACATCCCAGAACTCAACCCTTCACAAAGCTCATGCCTTCACAGAGCAAATACCTTCACAGAGCTCAGCTGCCTCTGCGGAACCCATTTTCATCACAAACCACACTTCCTTCGTAGAATACCTTACTTCATGAAACTCACTAAGCCAAATCAGAACATTTTATCTTCACGAATAACTTAATACTTAGAATCATTAACTTCCTTTAAGACCAAAGTAGTATTTTCTCAAAGAACAAACTTCCATATACAAATGGCTCTGCATATCACCCCTTGCTTCATGAAATCTGAGTGACTCTGAATTTTCTCCCTTAATTTCTTGTGGAATGGATAGGGGTGACCTCTTATTTATAGGCATGGTCGAACACGAAGCTCTGCTTCTTTCAGCGTGATTTTCGGATCGATCAAAAACATCTTTTTGGAACATATCCCTTTGCAAAGATCCATGGATATTCTATGTTCATAATGCTTGTTATAACTGCAGATCTCTCTATAAAATCTCTTCGTGTCGCCGCAATGCTCCACTCGCAAAGCCTGCCATCAAACCTCTGTGCTACCACAATGCTCAAATTCTTGTAATCATAGAGCACACCATCACAATCTCCATGTATTCACAAAACACACTTCATGAAGCCCATATCTTTGTAACTCATGCCTTTTCCATATTTTCATGAGATCTTTAAGAAAAATCACTTTTCGCAATTCTTTCTAGTTTCCAAATTTTTGACCCCAAAAATTTGGAAAACACTGGGAAATGACATCACCTTCAATACTTCTTATGGATTGAACTATGTGATACCTTTCCTTGGAATCTACCTAATTATCCATTATATTATTGACAAAAAACACAAACTATATTCCATTTCTAGCAAAGAACAGCCTTGGTTATAACAATCTCCCCCTTTGGGTTTATTAGCAATCTGTAGATAAATTCAATAGAGCATCAACCACTATCAAAACCTTAGACACAAGATTCAACTCATCCAACACTCTAAGTCTATGTGAGCAATACTTGTTGTATAAAAAAATAGATAATACATGAATCGTGTTCTTGTGTGTTCAAATGAATGATCTAACTGCTTCCTTATGACACTAAATTGTTTTCTCCCTTCACATTCTCTCCATTAAAATTCTCAATTCTCCTACAATCAGCATGAAACCATAAACAAATTTCATCCTCCACATTTTTACATTGAATTTATCCATTTATCCCCCATTGGAAATAAACCCAAAGGCCGATATTTGAACATTGTATATCTTAGAGTATAATCTCCCTGGATCGTATCTCCCCCATAAACTTGCATCACTTCCAAAAATAGATTAACACAGTTAAAACAATTGGGGAGAGTGGAATATATGTAACATCCTCATACACTAGGATGTGTATTAACACTGAGGTCTAACCGATGTTTCTCAAACACAGTCGCTGACAGTGGATTGGTCATAATGTTAGCCACTTTCTCATCGGTTCCCACATGATTCATTTTGATCATGCCTTGTTCAAATTTTTCCATGATAAAGTGATATCTAATTTCAATATGTTTCATACGATAATGCTAAATAGGATTATTTATAAGATAAATTGTGATATTTTTATCATAGTAAATCACTATTGGTTGTTTCACCTCATCACCTTTGTCTGTCAGTAGCTGCTTCATCCAAAGTAACTGAGTGCACGCCTTGGTAGCGGAGATATATTTATCTTCAGCAGTACTAAGCACAGTACTTTCCTATTTCTTACTCAACTAGCCCATTCATTTCTTCCCAATATATAATTATCTATCACTGGTGTTTTTTTCCACTACATCTCCAACCCAATTAGAATCATAAAATACGGATCATTCACTCTCTCTTCCTACAGAAAAGTATAACCCATAATTATGAGTACCTTGAATGTACCTCATGATTATTTTCACTAATTCCACGTGTTCTTCCTTCAGATTACTCTGAAAACAAGTCGTTGAGCTTGTTACAAAGACAATATCTAGTTGTGTCATTGTTAGGTACAGGAATATTCCAATGATCATCCTATACATTGTGGGATCCACAAACATCCCATCCTCATGCTTTATGAGTTTTGTTCCAACTGCAATTGGAGTCGCCATTGGTTTAGAATCTTGCATATTAAATTTCTTCAGCAACTCTTTTGCATAATTTTCCAGAGAAACAAAATTGTAATACTTCTTTTGAATCACATGCATCCCTAAGAAGTATGTGATTTTTACAATCATCAACATTTCAAATTCTGATTTCATGTGATTGGAAAATTCATCCATCGATCCCTGCCTTCTTCCACCGAAAAAATATCATTAACATATACCAATACCATGAACTAATACTTATGATGATTCTTCACATAGAGATTGTGATCCACTCTTCCTCTTTTGAATTCTTCATTTTTCAGATAATAATCCAGTTGAGAGTACCACACTCGCAGTTCCTACTTTAGTCCATAGAGTGATTTCCTTAATCTGTATACCTTCATTTCATCATTTCCAAGAAGGAAACCCACCTATTGTTCAATGTATACTTCTTCTTCAATAACACCATTTAGGAATGTTGTCTTAACATCCATTTGATACACTTTATACCCTATTAGGACTTCCATGGCAATAAATAGCCTGATTGACTCCAATGTTTCCACCGGAGCAAATGTTTCCTCAACATTGTAACATTCAATCTGTGAATTTCCCTTTCATACCAATCGCACCTTATTTCATATCACATTACCATTCTTTTCATATTTGTTCTTAAATATCCACTTAGTACTAACCACATGGTGACCTTCAGGTCTCTTGACTAGATACCATGTCTAATTCTTGTAAATATAATATAAATCTCCATTTATGGATTTCACCCATGATTTATCTTTTGTAGTCTCTTAAAATGAGGATGGTTCCATAACTGATAATAATGTAGATTGTGCATTATTTCTCATTATCTTTGTTTGTGTTGGTGTATTCTTATCCCCAATGATTTTGGATTCATCAATCACTGCTCTTTGATTTCTCTTGGGAGTTTTAGTTGAGTTATCTTTAGAATTGGTTTCCTCTTATGATTCCTCTTCTTAGTCAACATCATAATGTGACTCCGGTGAGTTTTCTACACCTTCCTCTACTTCTTTATTTCTATTTTTTCCATGTTCAAATTCATCCTCACCTTCTATCTCATCATCATAGGAATTCCATGAAGCATTTTTTATTTTCTATTAAATGATCTTAACATCACTACTTTCCAAAATCCTTATCAAACGCTTATTTAAACACTTGTAGGATTTTTTTTTATTGGATATACAAGGAATATTCCTTCTTTTGTATTTTCACCATACTTCTTTTGATTTAATTCTTTGTTTCGGATGAAACATTTGCTTCTAAAAACACGAAAATAATCCAAATAAGGCTTCCTTCAATACCATAATTCATATGATTTCTTTGTCTCTCACATATAAACCCCCATTCAATTTTGAATGTGCACTACAGATTCAAAATATTATTTCTAGTAATGGTGAGAGATACGAATCTCGATCAGCATAGTCTTGGCCATGTTGTTCACCTGTCGATTACGGTGCTCAACTACTCTATTTTTCTGTAAAGTTCTCACAATAGTCTCCTAATGCCGAATTCCATGTTTCTCCAAGTAATTTTCAAACTCAATGGAAGTTTATTCCCCTCCATTTTTAGATTGAAGAACTTTTATTTTCCATCTAGTATCATTCTCGGTGATTCGGTAATAAGTTTTCATGCAATCAAGCACCTATTGTTTCATTTTTATAACCATCACACTTTCATTCTATTGTAATTATATATGAAAAATAAAAATTACCTTTCTCCATGAGTTTTGGAAACATTTATTGAGCCACATATTTCTGTATGAATAAGGTCAAGAATATTATATGCTCTTTTCTTCTCTGGCCAACAGAAACTGCAGACCACCTTCTCTCGTATGCAAGCATCACAAGAATTTTCTCATTCATGCTTTAGGTTGTGGATATCCATGAATATATTTATCTTAGATACCTTTTTCTGTTGGAACCAGGGTCTTAAAATCATGATTTGGTGTATGGTTTGTGTTTGTTGTCAATCCTCAGTGGAAGTTCAGGGTGTGTACCAACAAAGCGATCATACCGTTCAAGCAGAAAACAGTAGTGAAGGTGGCGCTGTTTCCCAGTGTTTTCCAAATTTTTGGGCCTAAAAATCGGCCAATAAAGTAAAGTGTTTTTTGGAAAAGGTACTTGCGCGCTGTGCTCTTGGAGGATAAAAGACTTGCGCGCCATATGTTTTTGAGGATCAGAACATCAAAATTTGGCTAAGGGAAGAAGGTCGCGCAAGTATTGGTTGGGTCGTGCAAGTGAGTTGCACGACAGAGGATCTGGAGACAAGACTTGCGCGCCGTTGAGGGACTTGCGCGCCGCCGCGCAGGGGGTCCAGTTTGCCTATAAATACTAGACCACCCCTTCTCATTTCTCACGGAGCTCAAGACTTCGAGATTGTTCGAGCTCTCATCGCGCAGGTGGTTGAGTCGCGCAAGTGGTTGTTTTGTCGCGCAAGTAGAGCTTGCGCGCCGATTGTTGGCTGTACGCCCAAGGCGGTTTGGAAGAGAAAGGAAGTGGACTGCGCAAGTTTGAAGTCGGGGAAGGAAGAGTCGCGCAGGTGTGTTGATGATACTTGTGCGCCAGTTTGGACTTGCGCGCCGTAGTGGGACTTGCACGACTGTCTTGGAGAAGTGCGCCTGGTTTTGCTGAAGCCCATCGGCCTGTTTGGAGCTGCACGAAAGCCGAGAGACTACCCGATACATTTGAGGAAAAGTGATATTCTTCTTCTTGTGAGAATCGGACTTCAATAGAGCATCTACATACAACAAAGGATGCACTCTTATGAAAATGATGAAGAGACCTTCACGTCTATAAACTGAGTGAGACTTCACTAACAGCAGTGAGCCAAGGGGAGTCAACGTGAGTGACCCGAGGGAAGCAGTGTGCTATCCCTGAACCAATTGTAAAGGCAGTGAGCCTGGGACAGAGTGTTTGTACCCGAACTTTTGTAATATACAGCTGGTGAAGCATAGTGGATTTTGGTACGACCGACAACCTATCGCTGTATGCTCCTTGGACGTAGCCCTTAGTGGTGAACCAAGTAAAAATGGTTGTGTCTTCTCTGTGCATGTGAATGTTTTATTTCATTTCATAATCATCATACAGGTTCAACAAGTTCCTACCAACGTGGGAACAAGATCCATCACATTAAAAGAAAAAGTGGTCACCCTGATTCACCCCTCCCCTCTCAGGGTGTCCCGGGGTCCTTCAAGTGGTATCATAGGGTAAAGGTTGCTGGTGTTGAATCTGACCTTCTTCGTCATGGAAAACGCGGTCAATGTCAGGGGAGTCCCTCACTTCGATGGAAGCAATTTCCAGATGTGGAAGAACAGAATGATATCTCATCTAAGATCTCTTGGAATAGAAGTTCTTTTTTCTACTGTTCAAGGAATACATGTCACTGATCCAATAGGTCTGGCTATGAATGAAATAGACAGGAAACTTCTTGATGCAGATGCTAAAGCACAGAATGCTCTCACTGCAGCCCTTTCTGATCAGATATACCTGAAGGTGATGAATTGAACCTCAGCAAAATCCATGTCGGATAAACTTGAGAATATTTATGAATGAGACAGAAAAGTGAAGGAGGCGAAACTACAAGTGCTACACAATTGATTTGATGATCTGAAGATGCATCCATACGAGAATTCAGACTCTTTCTTCAATCGAATTAATGAAGTGGTTGGAGCAATTCGGGGTTTAGGAGAAGAAATCAAAGACATTGACATTGTAAAGAAAATATTTAGAAGACTTCCACCTCTGTATAATGCTAAGGTGTCAGCCCTTGAGGAAAGAGATCTTTCCAAACTTTCTCTAGATGATCTACTGAGTAGCCTGGTAGCATATGAAATGAGAGTCAAACCAGAAGATTCTACGACTCGGGTGAGCAAGGAAATGGCATTCAAGGACATGGATAAATTGAAAATCTCAAAGGATAGTAGCATTGATGATGACGAAGAGAAATAAATTCTTTCTCTCATTGCAAAGAAGTTCCAGAAGGGGAAAGGGAAATTCAAAGGGAAGTTACCTCTCGCATGTTTCCATTGTGGAAAAGTTGGGCACATTGCCACTCAGTGCTTGAAGAATATCAATGATGATGACAGTGAAGATGAAAACTTCAAGAAGCCTCAGAGAAGGTTCTTCAAAAACAGAGACTTTAAATCTGGTAAGAAAATGCAAAGGAAGAGTTTTGTCTATGAAGAGGAAGAAGATGACAATGAATTCTGTGATGAAGAAGAACCAGAATTCAAAACTGGGAACCATGCTTCTATGATGGCCACTGTTGAAAAGTCAGAAGATACTGATGGAGAAAAACAACTGAGAACTTGTGTAGATCCTGAGGTGCAACTTAAGGATGTGGTTAGTAATCTTAAGATTAAATGTAAGAGCTGCAATAAGTGGAAATAAATTGTAGAAGAATCAACTGAATATGTTGATCAACTTGAAGCTGAAATTGAACGACTGGAAGAATTTGTGAAGGTACAGTCTAAAATAATTGAAAGAAATGATGATGTAGTTGATCTGAAGCTGAGAATTGAAGAGCAGGCAAAGGTCATCAATGACCTCACATCCAGACTAGATGAAAAATACAAGACTGCTGAGGGTCTTGAGGAGGAAGTAGTTACTCTAAGGAGTAAACTAGAGACTGAATCAATTCCAAAAGAATCGAGGAAGAAAATACAGTTCGGAAGATTCTCAGATGCAGAATTACTAGCAAGAGCCAAGTGTGGTTCAGATGGGGTTGGAAAAATCTTGAGTGATCAAAGACCCGCTTGCATAGGAAAGAGTGGAATTGGCTGTGAGGCTGAGTCATCAACTGATGGAAGTGAAAAGATCCAAAAGAAAGATAAGATGAAAGTTGAACATGATGAAATGTTACCTAGAGTTTTGAAAAAGGAACCCTCAATCCAAACTAAAAGGAGACCCGAAAATTATCCTCAAACTTTCAAAAATGACAGACAGTCTTACTATTCTCCCAAGGAAGAAGGTATCAGGAGAAATTCAAGTGAGAAGACATTTCCTCTCATGAAGTGTCAGTTATGTGGCTATCTGGGCCATACCATGTCTTATTGTGAAGAGGCAAGAAGCTATCTGAATGGAGAAGATATAGATGCTCAACAAAGGAGAACAATCTCATATCCTAATTCTCATAGAAGAAACAATTTCTATGGATATTTTTTTCATTGTTCTAACTTTGGTCATAAGGCCGTTAATTGCAGGCAGAGAAGGGACATACACACCTCATACCGAAGTTCAAGACAAGTCGAGTCTCGTCAGCAAGACAGTGTTTCTCTTTCAAACAGGTTCTCACCTCTCAAAGAATACTTTGACTATGAAGAACCTGGGTATGCGGAAGAGATAGTTGAAAGGCCATCAGTTCTATATACTCAATCTAATGTCTCATGGAAGGAAAGGAAGAAGATTGAGAAATCAAACCTTGCAGAGGTAGCCCTCAAAGCTACAAAGAACAACAGTACCTGGATTCTGGATAGCGGTTGTTCATCTCATATAACAGGTAATGCCGGCCTACTAACGAATATCATAAAGAATGTTGATGGTACTGTAAGATTTGGTAATGATGGGGATCTGAAAATCAAAGGGAGTGGAAGTACCCAATTAGCTAATGGAGAACTAAAGAAGACTGAAGTCCTTTACGTGGATGGACTACGTCATAATATCCTCAGCGTGAGTCAACTCTGTGACTCAGGACTTATAGTTACTTTTAATCAGAAAGGCTGCACTATCAAGGGAAAAACCGGCAATTCGCTTATGAAGGGATGCAGAACAGAAGGCAACTTGTATCAGGTTGATAGTGAAGAAAATGTATGTTACATGACTGTTGAAGAAGAAAACAATTTGTGGCATCAGAGATTGGGACACATCAATCAACAAGACATGGAGAAAATATCAAAATTGATAATTTTCATGGACATTCCCAACCTGAATCATGAGCGTGAAAAATCTTGTGATGCTTGTATTCGTGGGAAGCTGGTCTGCAGTTCATATCGGCCAAGGAAGAAAAAGGCATCTCACCTTCTTGATCTGATTCATACAGATGTTTGTGGTCCAATAAATGTTGTCGGAACACATGGAGAAAGGTACTTTGTCCTTTTCATAGATGATTACAGTAGAATGGCATGTGTGATGGTCATTCACAGGAAACGACAAGTCCTTGACTGCATGAAAACATATCGGCGAATCGCCGAGAATGATACTGAATGAACAATAAAAGTGTTGCGATCTGACAATGGAGGAGAATACACGTCCATTGAATTTGAGAATTATCTAGAGAAGCATGGGATACAACATGAGGTAGCTGCTGTGAGAACTCCACAACAAAATGGAGTTGTTGAACATAGGAATCGACAGGTGAACAACATGGCACAAACTATGCTGATTGAGAGTCGTATTCCACAACATTACTGGAAAGAGGTTGTTCAAGCTGTAGTGTACATTCAGAATCGAACAGGACTTTATATGGGTGAGACGAAGACACCATACGAATTGTGGCATGGATAGAAGCCTTCTCTAAAATACTTTCGTGTCTTTGGAAGTAAATGATTCATCAGGAACAAAGAAGAAAATCAAGGGAAATATGGCGACAATGTAGATGAAGGAATTTTCCTTGGTTACTCAATGAACAGCAAAGCCTACAAATGTTTCAACAAGCGTTTGGGAAGAATTGTGGAAAGTAGTGATGTTAAGATAATTGAAGAGAAAACCACAAATGTTTCAAGAACGTCATATGCTGATGTGATAGAAATTCAGGAAGAATGTGGACGTGATGAAAATACAAGTGCAGAAATAGATGAAGTTGTTCAAAACACTCAGTAGTCACATCATGATGTTGACTCAGAAGAAGAATCTGAAGAAGAAACTATGGCTGAAGAAAATGCTACTGAACCTCGCAGGAGAAATCGAAGAGCTGAGATTGATCCATCCAACATAATTGGGGACAAAAGTGCACCCACTCAAACAAGGAGGATGAGGAATAACACGCAGTCTGCATTTCTATCAGTTGTAGATCCATCCTCATTTGAAGAAGCTGCAAAAGATAAATCTTGGGTGAAATCCATGAATGATGAATTAGATCAGATTGACAAGAATCAGACATGAGATCTTATCCAGAGACCCGAAGGTCACAATGTAATTGGTACCAAATGGATCTTCAAAAATAAGTTTGATGAGCATGGAAGTGTCATTAGAAACAAGGTACGACTGGTATGTAAAGGATACTCTCAGATTGAAGGCATTGATGTTGAAGAAACCTTTGCCCCAGTGGCTAGACTGGAGTCAATCAGGTTTTTCCTTTCCATGGCACTCCAAAGAGGATATAAAGTATATCAAATGGATGTCAAGACAGCATTCTTGAATGGTGTACTCGAAGAAGAAGTCTACATTGAACAACCAGTGGGCTTTGTTTTGGGTACTGATGAAACAAAGGTCTGAAAACTGAAGAAAGCCCTATATGGTTTGAAGCAGGCACCACGGGCATGGTACTCACGGCTGGACGCATATCTCAAGAAGTTGGAATTCAAAAGAGGAGGAGTTGATCACAATCACTATGTGAAGAATTCTCCAAAAGATCAATTCATGGTTCTTGTCTACGTTGATGATATCATATTTGGTGGCAGCAGGGAGAAATCAGTGGATGAATTTTCCAACCACATGAAATCAGAATTTGAAATGTCTATGATTGGGGAGCTCACATATTTCTTGGGGCTGCAAGTGATTCAAAAGAAGGAATACACTTTCATTTCTCAGGAAAAATATGCAAGAGAGTTGCTGAAGAAGTTCAATATGCAAGACTCCAAACCAATGTCAACTCTGATTGCAGTTGGAACTAAACTTGGAAAGCATGAGGATGGGAACTCTGTTGATCCCACCATATACAGGAGGATCATTGGAAGCCTACTGTACCTGACAGTGACAAGGCCAGATATTGTCTTTGCAACATGCCTTGCGGCCCGCTTTCAGAGTAATCCAAAGGAGGAACATATGGCAGCAGTAAAAAGAATCATGAGGTATCTTCAAGGCACGCATAACTTCGGGTTATTTTTTGCTGCAGGTAGGGACAGTGAATTATCAGTGTTTTCTGATGCTGATTGGGCTGGTGATGTAGTAGACAGAAAGTCCATTAGTGGTGGAGCTTTCTATATTGGGCATAAATGTGTTGGCTGGTTGAGCAAGAAACAAGAAAGTACTTCTCTTAGTACTGCTGAAGCTGAGTATATCTCCACCACAAAAGAATGCACTCAACTTCTTTGGATGAAGCAGCAGCTAACAGATATTGGTGATAAGGTGCAGCAACCAATGGTGATTTATTGTGATAACAAAAGTGCAATTGATCTTACAAAGAATCCGTTTCAGCATTCTCGTACAAAACATATTGAAATACGGTATCATTTTATCAAAGAAAAGGTTGAACAAGGCATGATTAGAATGGATCATGTTGGAACTGATGAGCAAGTGGCTGATATCCTCACCAAACCATTGTCCGCGGTTGTGTTTGAGAAGCATCTGTTGAACCTCGGTGTTAAACCACCTCCTACTGCATAAGGAGGCTCCGGAAATCCCCTCTCCCTGTTTGTTTTAACTGTTTTTATCTGCTTATGGCTGTGATGCAGGTTTATGGGGGAGATACTATCCAGGGGGTATGTCTTGAGCTGAACGTTGAACAAACTTTTCGGTCTTTGGTTTTATTGTCAATGGGGGAGAAAGGAATAAATTCAAGGCAAGAAATTCTTCTGTGATGAGAAGTGTAAGATTGTGATGAGAAGTTTAATAAGGATAACATCGGGCGTCATGGAGAATTTCAAAACACTAAAACCCAATTCAAGCTTCCTCTCTTGTTTTCTACACCGAGCATTGCTCACGTAGACTTAGAGTGTTGGCTGAGTTGATTCTTACGTTTTGGATTTGCTCATGGTTGGAGATCTATTGAATTTATTCTGATTGCCAACAAACCCAAAGGGGGAGATTTTTGGAACCAGGGTCTTAAAAGCATGATTTGGTGTATGTTTTGTGTTTGTTGTCAATCCTCAGTGGAAGTTCAGGGTGTGTACCAACAAAGCGATCATACCGTTCAAGCAGAAAACAGTAATGAAGGTGGCACTGTTTCCCAGTGTTTGCCAAATTTTTGGGCCTAAAAATCGGCCAATAAAGTAAAGTGTTTTTGGAAAAGGTACTTGTGCGCCGTGCTCTTGGAGGATAAAAGACTTGCGCGCCATATGTTTTTGAGGATCAGAACATCAAAATTTGGCTAAGGGAAGAAGTTCGCGCAAGTATTGGTTGGGTCGCGCAAGTGAGTTGCGCGACAGAGGATCTGGAGACAAGATTTGCGCGCCGTCTAGGGACTTGCACGCCACCGCGCAGGGGGTCCAGTTTGCCTATAAATACTGGACCACCCCTTCTCATTTCTCATAGAGCTCAAGACTTCGAGATTGTTCGATCTCTCGTCGCGCAGGTGGTTGAGTCACCCAAGTGGTTGTTTTGTCGCGCAAGTAGAGCTTGCGCGCCGGTTGTTGGCTGTACGCCCAAGGCAGTTTGGAAGAGAAAGGAAGTGGACCGCGCAAGTTTGAAGTTAGGGAAGGAAGCGTCGCGCAGGTGTGTTGATGATACTTACGCGCCAGTTTGGACTTGCGCGCCGTAGTGGGACTTGCACGACTGTCTTGGAGAAGCGCGCCTGGTTTTGCTGAAGCCCATCGGCATGTTTGGATCTGCACGAAAGCCGAGAGACTACCCAATACATTCGAGGAAAAGTGATATTCTTCTTCTGGTGAGAATCGGACTTCAATAGAGCATATACATACAACAAATGATGCACTCTTATGCAAATGATGAAGATACCTTCACGTCTATAAACTGAGTGAGACTTCACCAACGGCAGTGAGCCAGGGGGAGTCAACGTGAGTGACCCGAGGGAAGCAGTGTGCTATCCCTGAACCAATTGTAAAGGCAGTGAGCCTGGGACAGAGTTTCTGTACCCAAACTTTTGTAATCTATAGCTGGTGAAGCATATTGGATTTTGGTACGACCGACAACCTGTCGGCGTATGCTCCTTGGACGTAGCCCTTAGTGGTGAACCAAGTAAAAATGGTTGTGTCTTCTCTGTGCATGTGAATGTTTTCTTTCTGATCATAATCATCATACAGGTTCAACAAGTTCCTACCAACATGGGAACAAGATCCATCACATTAAAAGAAAAAGTGGTCACCCTGATTCACCCCTCCCCTCTCAGGGTGTCCCGGGGTCCTTCATTTTCATGTATTGATAATTGATGTGCCCCAATCTACAATGTTATAGGTTGTTTTCTTTATTAAATGTTAGATAGAAAATGTTATCTTTATTGTGAAATTGATATAATTTTCCATCTATTATACATCCTTTCATGATAGGATTCCCAATATTTACCTTTATAGTGCGGCCCTTTTGATTGAAAGTCACTATAATTCCTAATTCATGGATTTGACTCACACTAAGGAGATTGTGATGCAGGTCGTCTACATAAAGGACTTTAGTTTTCTTTAGCTCTCCATTAGTTAGCTCAGTACTTCCACTGCCTTTGATCATCAAAGCTCCATCATTACTGAACCTAACTATCCCATCGAACCTTTTCTTGGCATTCGTTAATTGGTCAGCATTACCCATCATGTGGGACAAACATTCCCTATCAAGAATCCAGGTGCTGTTTTTCCTTATATATTTGAGGGATACTTCTTTAAGATTGGATTTTTTAATTTTTCCTCTTTTCTTTCCATGCAATATTGGATTGAGTGTTGGACACTGATGTACTTTCAATTATCTCTTCCATTTATATGCATTATTCATATTCATAATCTTATTCCAAAGGAGAAAACCTATTTGAGATAGAAACATTGTCTGGTTGGAAAGTGTTCACCTGTCTCTGAGTGCTGTAGAAATATCTCTTTTCATTCCTTTACCTACAATGTACAGCTTTATGTCCAAAGTTAGAACAATGAAAATAGTATCCATAGAAACTATTTCTTCTATACGATATAGGATGTAAATTTGTTCTCATTCTTTGAACTCAAAGCTCTTCCTCATTCAGATAGCTCCTTTCCTCTTCACAATATGACATGGTATGACCCAAATATCCACAGAACTGAAACTTCATGGGAGGAAATGTCTTCTCACTTCTATTTCTCCTCAAGCCTTCTTCCTCAGGAAAATAGTTTGATTATCTGTCATTTTTAAAAGTTCAAGGATAATCTTCATTTCTCCTTTCAGTTTGATTGAAGTGTATCTTTTTCAGCACTTCTGGTGGTTTTTCAATATGATCAACTTTCAACTTACCTTTATTATGGTCCACTTTATATATTGCATTTGATGTTTCAGCATCACGACTGATTCTACTATTGCCTATGAAAGTGGGTCTTTGATCACTCAAAATATTTTCAACTCCATAAAAGCCATATTTTCTTATCTCCAACAACTCAACATCCAAGAACCTTACAAATTGTATTTTATTCTTTGATTATTTTGGATTTGATTCACTTTTGAATTTACTCCTAAGAGTAACAACTTCTTCTTCAAGTCCCTCGATTGTTTTGTACTTATCCTCCAATCTCGAGGTAAGGTCATTAATTACCTTAGCATGTTCTTTAATTCTGAGATTTATTTCAACTACATAATCTGTGATTTAAAGGATTAATGAATGTAATTTCACTAGTTCTTCCAGTCGTTCAATTTCAGATTCAAGTTGACCAAAATATTCTGATGATTCTTCCACCATTGCTTTCCACTTATTGAATCTATTAAATTTATTCTCAAGCTTACCAAAAGAATCCTTAAGTTGAAACTTGGTATCGGAATTAGTGGCCATCTGATAATATCTGTCTTTATCTATTGATGGTTCTAACTTTTCAATGGTATCCAACATGGAGGCATGTTTTCCAGTTTTAAATTCTGGTTCTTCATCTTCATAGAATTCGTTATCATCATCTTTCTCTTCACAGACAAAACTATTCTTCTGTAAATTCTTTCTAGATTTGAAGTCTATCTTTTTAAGAACCTTTTCAGAGGCTTATTGATATTTTCAGCATCGCTCTCTTCAAAATCAAACTTTCTTGAGCACTGAGAGGCAATGTTCACAAATCTACCACAAAGAAAACAAGTCAGGGGTAACTTACCTTTAAATTTACCCTTTCTCTTATTAAGCTTCTTGGAAATGAGAGAAAGAATTTCTTTTTCCTCGTCATCTTAATCACCACTATCTTCTATGATTTTCAATTTTTCATGGATTTGAATTCCATTTCCTTTATTACACGAGTCGTAGCATCTTATGGTTTGAATTTCATCTCATATGCCACCAGGATGCTCAGCAGATCATCTAGGGAAAGTTTTCAAATATCCATTTCCTCAAGAGATGACACCTTCGCATTGTGAAGGGGTTGAAGTCTTCTAAATATTTTATTTATAATATCAATGTATTTGATTTATTTTCCTAAACTTTGAGTTTCTCATGCAACTTTAGTAATTGGATTGAAGAAGGAATTCATATTCTCATCAGGATGCATCTTCATATCATCAAACCAATTGTGCAGGACTTGTATTTTTTCCTCCTTCACTTTACTATCTCCTTAATAAATATTTTCAAATTTTTCCCACATAGACTTTGCTGAGGTGCATCTCATCACCTTTAGATAGATCTAATTAGAAAGAGTTGGGACGAGAGCATTCTACAATTTAGCATCTGCATCAAGAATTTTTTTATCTGTATCAGTCAAAGATAGCCTTGTTGGATCAGTAACTTGAATTTATTACATTGTATAAAAGAGTAATTCCATTCCAATATATCTCATATGAGATCTCATTCTATTCTTCCAAATATGAAAATTACTTCCCTTAAAGAGGGTAACTCTCCTGATATTGACTATATTCTCCATGAAGAAACAGGGAATATTTAACACCAGCAACCTTTACCTTGTGATACTACTTGAAGGACCACTAAACACCCAGATAGGGGAGGGTTGAATCAGGGTGTCAACTTTTCCTTCTAAATTGATGTATCTTGTTCCCATATTGGTGGGAACATGTTAAACTTGTCATTAAAATGCATGAAAAGAGAGGGTGTAGTAATTTTACTTACTTCACCACAAAGGGATATGTCTAAGGATCATACACCTATAGTGTGTTGGTCATACTAAAAATCACTAATCTTAACTAGCTATGGATTAAAAGGTTCGGTCATAGTCACTTTGTGCCAGGCTCACTACATTTACAATGGTTTGGGGACAGATCATTGCTTCCCATGGAACACTTTCGTTGACTCCCCCTAGCTCACTACCTTTGGAGAAGTATCACTTAGTTTATCGACTTGAAGGTATCTTCAATAGATTGGAATTTAAGTATTTGTCTCCGTTAAGAACGATAAACTTCTTGCATTAATGAACTGAGTAGATGTACACTAAAATCCCTCTCCACTCACACCTGATATTCTCTGAGTAGATGCACATTGAAATACTTATCCACTTAAACCTGATATTCAATAATGTCCTTTGTGAACCCCCTTCGTGAATCTCAAACCTTCACAAAGAACACCCCTTCACAGAGCACACACCTTCATAGAACACACTACTTACCAGAGATCAACCCTTCACATAGATCAGGCCTTCATAGGGAAAATACCTTCACAGAGCTCAGCTGCCTCTGCAGAACCCACTGTCGTCACGAAGCACACTTCCTTTGATGAACACCTTACTTTGTGAAGCTCACTGAGCCAACAAAGAACATTCTATCTTCGTGAATCACTAAATACTTAGAATAATTGACTTCCTTCAAGACCAAAGTAGTATTTTCGTAAATCACAACCTCGTATAGAAAAATGGCTCCATAGAGCACCCCTTACTTTGTAAAATCTGAGCGACTCTTAATTTTCTCCCTCAAGTTTGTGTGGAATGGAGAGGGGTGACCTCTTATTTATAGATGTGGTCAAACATGGATCTCCACTTCTTTTGGTGTGATTTCCAAATCGGTCAAAAATGTCTTCGCAGTGAATCTCCCTTCTCAATTCTCCATGAATATTCATTATTCAAAATGCTCATCATAACTACAGAGCTCTCCATCAAATCTCTTTGTGTCACCGCATTGCTCTACTCACAAAGCCTTCTGTCAAACCTTCACGCTACTGCAATGCTCAAATTCTCATAATCACAGAGCACACCATCACAATCTTCATGTGTTAACAAAACACGCATCATGAAGCCCATCTCTGCAAAACTCGTGATTTTTTCATATTTTAATGATATCTTCAAGAAAAATTACTTTTCTCAATGCTTTCCATTCTCCAAATTTTGGACACCAAAAATTTGGAAAACACTGGGAAACGACATCACCTTCAATATTGCTTACGACTTGAAATGTATGATACTTTTCCTTGAAATCTCCCTGATCATTCATTAGAGGATTGACAACAAACACAAACCATACTTCATTTCAAGAAATGAATAGCCTTGGTTCCAACAAACTTCCCCTTTGGGTTTGTTGGTAATCTACAGATAAATTCAATAGAGCGCCAGCCACTATCAAAACCTAAGACGCAATAATCAACTCAACCAACACTCTAATTCTACGTGAGCAATTCTCATTTTAGAAAATAGAAGGTAAGAGATAAATCATGTTCTCGTGTGTTCGAATGAATGCTTTAACTGATTTCTTATGACACCAAATTTTTTTCTCCCTTCACATTCTCTCCATTGAATTTCTTCATTCGACTATAAATAGCCTGCAACCATAAAAACATTCCCTCCTCAACATTTTCACATTGAATTTACCCATTTCTATCCCATTGTAAATAAACCCAAAGACCGATATTTGAACATTATAGAGCTCAGAATATACTCCTCCTAGATCGTATCTCTTCCATAAACCTATATCACTTCCGCAAACAGATTAACACAGTTAAAACAATTGGGGAGAGGGGAATATCTGTAACCTCTTCATGCACTAAGAGGTTGATGAACATCGAGGTTCAATTGGTATTTCTCAAACACAGCTGCTAACAGTGGCTTGGTCATAATTTCATCCACTTGCTCATCGGTTCTCACATAGTCTATTTTGATCATGCCTTTTTCAAATTTTTCCTTGATAAAGTGATATATGATTTCAATATGTTTCATACAATAATGTTGAATAGGATTCTTCATAAGATCAATTGTGATCTTGTTATCATAGTAAATCACCATTGGTTGTTTCACCTCATCACCTCTATTAGTCAGTTGCTAATTCACCCAAAGTAACAAAGTGCACACCTTGGTAGCGGAGATATATTCAATGTAAGTAGTGCTAAGAGAAGTACTTTCCTGTTTCTTGCTCAACCATACAATTCATTTCTTCCCAATATAGAATGCTCCACCACTTGTGGGTTTTCTTTCCACTACATCTCTATCCCATTCAGCATCATAAAATGATGATAGTTCACTCTCTCTTCTTACAATAATAATAACCCATAATTATGAGTACCTTGAATGTACATCATGATTATTTTCAATACCGCCATATTTTATTCCTTCGGATTACTCTAAAAATAAGCTGCTAATCATGTTGCAAATACAATATCTGGTCGTGTCACTGTCAGATACAGTAATATACCAATGATCCTCCTATACATTGTGGGATCCATAAACATACCATCCTCATGCTTTCCATGTTTTGTTCCAACTGCAATCGGAGTCTCCATTGGTTTTGAATCTTGTATATTAAATTTCTTCAGAAGCTATTTTGCATACGTTTCCTAAGAAACTAAAGTGTAATCCTTATTCTGAATCACCTGAAGCCCTAAGAAGTATGTGATTTTACCAATCATCTACATTTCAAATTATAATTTCATTGATTGGAAAATCCACTAATCCTTGCCTACTTCCACTGAAAATAATATCATTAACATATTCCAATACCATGAACTGATCCTTCTTATAATTATTCACATGGAGATTGTGATCCACTCCTCCTCTTTTGAATTCAATATTTTTCATATAAGAATCTAGTCAAGAGTACCACACTCATGGTGTCTTCTTTAGTCCATAGAGTTATTTTTTTAATCTGTATACCTTAATTTAAACATTTCCAAGAAATAAACCCACTCGTTATTCAATATAGACTTATTATTCAAGAACACCATTTAGGAATGTTGGCTTAACATCCATTTGATACACTTTATACCCTCTTTGGATTTCCATGGCAAGAAATAGCCTGATTTACTCTAGTATCTCTACCAGAGCAAATGTTTCCTCAACATTAAAGCCTTCAATATGTGAATATCCCTTTCATACCAGTCACACCTTATTTAGTATCACATTTCCATGCTCATAATATTTGTTCTTAAATATTTACTTATTACCAATCATATTATGACATTCCAGTCTCTTGACTAGATCCCATGTTTGATTCTTATCAATCTGATATAACTATTTATTCATGTATTTCACCCATAATTCATCCTTTGCAGTCTCTTAAAATGAGGATGGTTCCACAACTGATAAGAATGAAGATAGTGAATTATTCCCCATTCTCCTTATTTTTGTTGGTGCATTCCTATCTCCAATGATGTTGGATTAATCAATCTCTACTCTTCGATTTCTCTTGTGAGTTTTAGTGGAGTTATCTTCAGTATTGGTTTCCTATTCTGATTCCTCTTCTGATTCTACATCATAATGTAACTCTTGATAGTTTTTTACACATTCTTATACTTCTATATTTCTATTTGTTCCATGTTCAAATTCATACTCATGTTATATCTTGTCATCATAGGAATTCCTTGAAGCATTTTTGGTTTTCTCTTTAATGATCATAATATCACTACTTTCCACAATCCTTCCTAAGTGCTTATTAAAACACTTGTAGGATTTTTTATTCATTATATATCCAAGAAACATTCCTTCATCTGTATTGTCACCATACTTTCCTTGATTTCATTCTTTGTTTTGGATGAAACATTTACTTCCAAAAACACAAAAATAATTCAAAGAAGGCTTCCTTTCATGCGATAATTCATATGATGTTTTCATCTCTCCCATATAAAGACTTGTTAAATTTTGAATGTTCACTACAGCTTAAAAAGATTAATTCTAGTAATGGCAAGAGATACGACTCTCAATCAGCATATTCTTATCCATGTTATTCACCTATAGATTCTGGTGCTCAACTACTCCATTTTTCTACGAAGTTCTCACAATATCCACTTCATGAAAAATTCCATGTTTATATAGGTAATTTTCAAAACCAATGGATGTATATTCCCTTCCATTTTTAGATTATAGAACTTTTACTATCCATCCAATATCATTCTTGGTAATTCGGGGATAAGTTTTCGTCCAATCAAGAACTTCTCATTTTCTGTATATAACCATCACACATTCCATTCTACTATAATCATCTATGAAAAAGACAAAGTACCTTTCTCCATGAGTTCTAGAATCATTTATCAGGCCACATATGTCTATATGAATGAGATCAAGAAGATTAGAGGCTCTTTTATTCTTTGGCCAATAGGAACTACAGACCAGCTTCCCTCGTATGCAAGCATCACAAGCCTTTTATCATTCACGCTTCAGGTTGGGAATATCCATGACTAACTTTAGCTTAGATATATTTTCCATGTATTTCTGATTTATGTTCCCCAATATCTGATGTCATAGGTTGTTTTCTTATTCAACTGTTAGATAGAAAATGTTCTCTTTATTGTGAACCTGATATAAGTTTCCATATGTTCTATAGCCTTTCATGAGAGAATTCCATGTCTTTCCCTTTATAGTACATCCCTTTTTATTGAAATTCACTATAAGTCCTGAGTCACAGAGTTGACTCGCGCTGAGGAGATTGTGGCGCAAACTTTCCACATAAAGGAATTTAGTTTTCTTCATCTCTCCATTAGCTAGCTTCGTACTTCCACTTACTTTGATCATCAAAGCACCATCATTATCAAACCTCATTGTTCCATCGACCCTTTTCTTGACATTTGTTAATAGGTCATAATTACCCATCGTGTGGGATGAATATATGCTATCAAAAATACAAGTGTTATTGTTCTTTGTATCCTTGTGGGATACTTTTTCAAGATTGGATTTTTTTAATTTTTCTTTTTTTCCATGAGTTATTTGACTGAGTATAGGACACTGATGGCCTTTCAATTGTCTCTTACATGTACATGGGTTATTCATATTCATACTCTTCTTCCAAATGAGAAAACCTATTTGAGATAACAACACCATCTGGTTTTTGAGTGTTCACCTGCCTCTTAGTGTTGTAGGAATATCTCCTTCCATTCCTCTTCCTACAATGTATAGATTTATAGAAAAATTTAGAACAATTAAAATAGTATCCATAGAAAATATTTATTCTAAAAAATGTGGGATATGAATTTTTTCTCCTTATTTGAAATCCTAGCTCTTCCCCCATTCAGATATCTCCTTGCCTCTTCACAATATGACATAGTATGACCCAAATATCCACAGAACTGACACTTCATGAGAGGAAATGTCTTATCACTTCTATTTCTCCTCATGGATTCTTCCTCAGGAAAATAGTTTTAAAACATATCATTTCTGAAAGCTCAAGGATAATCTCTAGTTATCCTTTCAGTTTGATTGAAGTGTCTCTTTTTTAGCACATATGGTTGTTTTTCAAAATCATCAACTTTCATATTGCCTTTATTCTAGTTTACTTTATATATTTCATTTGATGTTTTGGCATCACAAATGATTCCACTATTTCCCATGAAAGCGGGTCTTTGATCACTAAAAATCTTTTCAACTCAATAAGAGTCACATTTTCCTCTCTCTAGCATCTCAGAATCCAAGAACATTTCAAATTGTATTTTATTCTTTGATTATTTTAAATTTGATTCACTTTTTAATTTACTCCTAAGAGTAACAACTTCTTCTTCAAGTCCCTTTATAGTTTTGTAATTCTCCTCCAGTCTTGAGGTAAGGTCATTGATGACCTTAGCCTATTCTTCGATTCTGATCTTTAGTTCCACTACATCGTCTGTGCTTTCAAGGATTGGTGAATTTACTTTCACTAGTTCTTCCAGTCATTCAATTTTAGCTTCAATCTGATCAATATATTCTGATGATTCTTCCAATATTTCTTTCCACTTATTTAATCTCTTAAATTTATTCTCAATATTACCAAAATCATCCTTAAGTTTCAACTTGGGATCATCATTAGTGGTCATCTGATAATCTATAGCTTTATTTTTCAATGGTTATGACTTTTAAATGGTATCCATCATGGAGGCATGTTTTCTAGTTTTAAATTATGGTTCTTCTTCTTTATAGAATTCATTATCATCATATTTCTTTTTATAGAAAAAACTCTTCTTTTGTACTTTCTTTCCAGATTTGAAGTCTCACTTTTTTAATAACCTTTTCTGAGGCTTTTTAATATTTTCAGCATCGCTCTCTTCATCATCAAAATTTCTTGAGCACTGAGAGGTAAAGTGCCCAACTCTACCACAATGAAAAAAAGTCAGGGGTAACTTACCTTTAAATTTACCCTTTCCCTTATTGAGATTCTTGGAAATTAGAGAAAGAATTTATTTTTTTTATCATCTTCTTGACCACTATATTCTATGATTTTCAATTTTTATATGGCTTTGAATTCCATTTCCTTGCTTACACAAGTCTTAGCATATTCTGGTTTGACTCTTATCTCATATGCCACTAGGATTCTCAACATATCATCCAGGGAAAGTTTGGAAAGATAAATTTACTCAAGGGATGACACCTTCACATTGCGAATGGTTGGAATTATTCTCAATATTTTCTTTACAATATCAATTTCTTTGATTTCTTTTCCCAGACCTTGAATTTCTCCTACCACTTCAGTAATTAGATTGAAGAAGTAATCTGCATTCTCATTAGGATGAATCTTCATATTGTCAAACCTATTATATAGGACTTATAGTTTCACCTCCTTTAATTTAATATTTAATTCATAAATATTTTCAAGATTTTTCCACATAGACTTTGATGAGGTGCATCTCATTGCCTTTAGATAGATCTGATCAAAAAGATCTGTGGTGAGAGCATTCTATGCTTTAGCATCTATATCGAGAATTTTCCTATCTATATCAGTCAAAGACAGACCTGTTGGATCAATAACTTGAATTCCTTTAATTATAGAAAATATGACTTCCATTCCAAGATATCTCAGATGAGATCTCATTTTGTTATTCCAAATCTGAAAATTAATTCCATCGAAGAGGGGAAATCCCATAACATTGATTGAATTCTCCATGATAGAACAGGGTAAATTTAAAACCAGCAACTGTTACCTTATGATAATACTTAAAGGACCCCGGAACACCCTGTGATGGGAGGGGTGAATCAGGGTGTTGACTTTTTCTTCTAAATTAATGTATCTTGTTCCCACATTGGTGGGAAACTATTAAACCTGTCATACAAATTCATAAAAAGAGAGGGAATAGTAATTTTACTTACTTCACCACAAAGGGATAAGTCCAAGGATCATACACCTACAATGTGTTGGTCATACTAAAAACCACTAATCTTCATTATCTATGAATTACAAGGTTCGGTCATAGTCACTTTATTCCAGGATCACTACCTTTAAAATGGTTTAGAGATAGCTCATTACTTCCCATGGAACACTTTCGTTGACTCCCCCTAGATCACTACATTTAGAGATGTCTCACTTAGTTTATTGACTTGAAGTTCGCTTCAATGGATTGGAATTGAATTATTTGTCTTTTTTCCGCACAAGAAACTTCTTGTATCAATGACTTGAGTAGATGCACATTAAAATCCCTCTCCACTCACACCTGATATTACCTAAGTAGATGCACACTGAAAGCTCTTTCCACTTAAACCTGATATTCAATATTTTCCTTTGTGAACCCCCTTTGTGAAGCTTAACCCTTCACAGAGCACACCCCTTCACAAATCATACACTTTCATAGAACACACTACTTACCAAAGCTCAACCCTTCGCAAAGATCAGGCCTTTATAGAGAAAATACCTTCACAGAGCTCAGTTTCCTCTATGGAACCCACTTTCGTCGTGAAGCACACTTCCTTTGTGGAATACCTTACTTCACAAATCTCACTGAGCCAATGTGAAATGTTCCATCTTCATGAATCACTCAATACTTAGAAGCAATGACTTACTTCAAGACCAAAGTAGTCTTTTTGCAAATCATAACCTTGAATAGGCAAATGGCTCTATAGAGAACCCATTGCTTTTTGAAATTAGAGAAACTCCAAATTTTATCCCTCAATTTTGTGTGGAATGGAGAGGTGTGTCCTCTTATTTATAGGCACGTTCAAACATAGAGCTCCGCTTCTTTCAGCATGATTTCCAAATTGGTCAAAAACATCTTCGTGGTGTATCTCCCTTCACAAAGATCCATGAATTTTCCATGTTCACAATGCTCTTCATAACTGTAGAGCTATCCGTCAAATCTATTTGTGTCACCACAATGATCCACTCGCAAAGCCTTCAATCAAACCTTTGCATTGCCGCAATTCTCAAATTATTGTAATCACATAGCACACCATCACAATCTTCATGTCTTCACGAAACACACTTAATAAATTCCATATCTGTGAAACTCATGAATTTTACATATTTTCATGAGATCTTTAAGAAAAACCACTTTTCACAATGCTTTCTATTCTCCAAATTGTGGACCCAAAAAATTTGGAAATCACTGGGAAACGACATCACCTTCAATATTGCTTATGGATTCTATTGTATGATCCCTTTCCTTGCAATATCCCTGATCATCCATTAGAGGATTGACAACAAACACAAACCATACACCATTTCCAACAAATAACGGCCTTGGTTACAATATATTCCAAAGTAAAGATCCATTGTATTGATACACCTACCAAAAAACTAATTCATACTTACCGATTTCATTAAATATCATAATAATAGAGTGGTAGGGATCCTCATAATCCTAAAAAACACAACATTTCACTTTATAAATCCACTCCTAGTTACAATATCAACCACCATGGCCAACTATGGTAAGTGAACTTGATGAAAGTGGATGAACAAGATGATATAAGAAGAAAAGAGAATAAATCTAAGAGAAATTAAAATTTTACCTTTAAGAAACTCACTAGAGTCCATTAAATATCAATAAGGATCAAGGGGGGATATTCATGTCTAAGGGGCCCTAGGTTGTGTGAATTATGGAAAAAGAGGTGGAAAAGGGGTTAAAAATCGATAGGAGAAAAGGAGTTATTTTTAATTTTTAAGAATCTAGAAAGGTTGTATGATTTAGGAAACCAAGAAACAATTATGTAGTTTCCACTAGTTGGAACCCCCAAACATAAAATTCAATCACATGGTTGGTTTCCCCAAACTATAAACCAATAAAATGTCTTACCCTTATGCATCAAAAAAGTTCACATGATTTTCCTAAGAAGTTGCATGGTTTAATGAATCATGAACTAATGATGAAATCACACTGGAAGACCCCTCCCCCTACCACACATTTTGGGTAAAGATTTAACAATAACCATATGCTAACCATACACCCAGATATCTACTCCAAGATTCATATTTTCAACCTCCATCTCCCAAAATATTCTAAAATAAATAAAGAAAATAAATAACTAAAATAAATAAATACTAGTGAACCAGGGTGTAAAATACACCATTAAGGGTGTGATCATTCCTCAAGGAGTAAAGAAGGTTAAATAAGAGGGGTACATGAAGGAGATATTTATCCAAGGCTTGGGAAATCTAGAATTGTCACTATATCATGATGAATTCCCCTTAATAAATCCCTATAGGATTCTCATCGAGTGAACATGAATTAACTCGTATGTTATGAGTTAGTGAATGCATTTGATTTAACCTTTAGTAATGAAAACTCTCCCATCTATTTCATATTATGAAATGGTTTATTTATGATATCCAATATGGAAGACCACCAAATGATAACTATTATCATTTGTCTACCAAGGTCGTAGGATGTTAGTATATACTATTGCATATGATTAAACTCATAATACTTCATACAATATCACCAAATCATATAATATGATTGGATAAGGAAGTGGCATGAAATATCTATTTAATTCCTTATGATATAACCAATCATCACCTATGATATAGACATAATACATCATATGTATATAGTATTTTTCATATATTTCTTGTAATCACCCACCTATACTAAATCCTCCTAGAATATATTCCATTTCACCTTATATTATATTATATACAATAACTTTTGAAATCATATACAAAAATACTTTTGGATACCTTCAAATAATTTTTTGGAAAGTTATCATAAAATTCACTATGTATCAGATCATAGGAAATACATTGTAAAATACTCATACCAAACACTTTTGAAAAAACTCTAAAATGATTTTAAAGTAACTCCCTAAGTCAAACTCAATACCCATTCATTCATCCAAAAAATGTGGTCCCAAAGGCCTTTATATAATTGACAACAAATATGAATCATTGGATCCCTAAATGTAAGAGAATAGTTTTCTCTAGCGAAACATCAATGTTACTAAAGCTACAGCGGTATCAAGCATGATCTTTATCAAACACATGTACCTCTATACATGTGGCCACCATTTTCATCATATTAAATCATGAATTATCATAAAATCCCTTTTTCTAATATATCAGGTGACCATGGGACACAAAGTATATCAATCCCATATAGCCTACTCAAACATTCTCGATTCTCAAAATATAGACTAACTTGTTCAGTGAATACATCACATGTTATTAAACCAAATAATTCTTTTTTATTTTCATAAGAACCTTTAAGGAAAAGTGGGAAACTAAAAACATTCAGAATACAAAAAAGGTCAAACCTCAAAAGAAATTATCATACCATTCCAAAACAATTTAAAACATTAAGAATTATTTACCTTAAAACGTTTCTATTCAATAGAAGTAACATCCATTTTCAAATTTTCCTTAATGATATTATTGAAGTGAAATTGCATCTTGTCCTGGGTCTTCACATCCTCCTCGAGACTTTTTTCCCCTCATTGAAACCTCGTATTAAAATATGATTCTACTTGTCTATCCAAACATTCTTTGCTTCGATCAAATCAACTTGTATCAGTCATTCAAACATTATGCGTGCATCCTCTTTTGAAATATTTATCAAGAAGGAATCATCTAACATTTCGCCGTTACAATGCATGATTAGATCTTGGGTGTTGACTGATTCAATAGCCTCCTTGTCTGTATTTATTGGATCACTAACAGTATGCCTCACTGCTTGTGTTTCAACTGCCACATTATCTACCAGCTTCACTTGCATAAAATACCCATTATAATTTCTCTTTGGGACTTCAACAGCTGCATTTCAACTATTTTTTGGGGGGTGTTACTTTTTATATAGGACCTTGTAATGGGAGGACTATGTAAGTTTGATTAGTCCTTCCGTATCCACGACCTCTGCATATTCTGAATGAACCCATATCAATCCACAAGGGATTTCTTTCCTTTATTTGAAGATGATCGAAGGTACTCTTCCATAAGATCTACTTCCTTGGATTTTGAGGACCAATATTCAATGGTAGAATCATTATCCACTCCTTTGTTATCTTACCTTCCTTGTAAAGGGATATTCTCTTCATGACCTTCCTTCTCCACAATCCCTTCTTCCAATGGGGTTAATTCACCATCTCCCAAAACTAAAAAATGGTTCTGAGATCCATTGCTTGTAATTCTAGTTTTACCTAATACAAAAAGAAAGGGAGGCATCCTGGCCTCACCTAGAGTTGGTCAAGACTGGATCACTACACTCGACCCAACTCTCTATTCTACAGAAGGCCCCTACCATGAAAATTTTGATTGTTGAGCCCAAAAAAACAACCATAATCTATTTCTTGGAACAAAACCTCTTGAGGAGAATTATATCTAGATCTCACAAAATCTTCATTAGAGGGATAATTTATTGAAATTGTTCTTGAAATAGCACACACCCCTACATACTCCATTAAGTCACCTTAAACCTACCTTCGGGATTGTGTAGGAAAGGTATCAAAATATAAAGATTATATTTATTGGCATGTCACTAATATCAAGTATTTGGGACTCCAAATATGATCCAAGAATCCCAAATATACTAAATACATAGTGTATAACACTCCATGTGGTAAATTTAGTGGGTCATCTAGCACAAAAAAACTTGTTTTGTGCCTTATGATTATATTCTATATTATGATAAAAGAATCATACTCATGATAACCTTAACAATTAATCAAAAAATATAATACTCCATGATAATACTCGGTTAAGGATAACTCAATGTTATACTTTGAGAGTTCAATTATCATATCACTTCACAAAATGTATATCAATATATATATATATATGCATCCAATGTGAAATAATGAAAAAATAGAGGTTTACTTTTTTATAACATGAACCATTTAATATTATTAAAATACTTTAATAATACTTAAAAACTATATATATGGTCTAGTCTATCATATCATATATGAAAAATTGCTATATCATCCTTATATTTGCTGCACTTTCAGGGGTTTTATTAACTCGTTATGTTTATATGTAATTCCTAAAATATATGTATGTGATCACCTGATAAAACCCTCCCACTAAACTCTTTAGTGAGTAGAATATATGAAGTAATATAGTTTGAATAATATTGATATTTAGGAATAATATTCCTAATATTGAACTCCTTTAACATATAAACTCCATAACTCCACAACATCAAATGTTATGATGTAAACTTTGGTTATCTACATAGAATTTTTTTCTAAGCATGTCATCATCATTCTTGGATATCATTCCATCAAAAAAAATACTCAAACACTTTTAGTAGATAATTTTAATATTTTAATTATCACTTACTAACAGATCATAAACTCCTTTAGGATAAAGTGACATTAACTCTATTATAGTAACTAAATGTATCTATTTATATTTCTATTTACCACTATACCCTAAACACTTATACAATATTAATTGAAATTCACTTTGAATTTTTATTGGAATAATCTTTTATTTGTTAACTTTTAACTTCTATAAGTTCAAACATAGTCCCACTAATCTCTTAGGAACTATATTCTTTTCAAAATATCATTCTAAGATACAAAAACTCCTTTGTGTGGGAAATAACTCTAATTTCCTTTTAGTTGGAATATTTAAAAAAATAACTATTGTTTCCTTATCATATAGGGTATTGTATGTGTTTGGGGAAATTTTTTAAAAGAATATTTTATTATTTATAATATAAAATCGATGGGTGGTGGGAAAAACTTCCCTCGTATTTTAAAAAATATCCTAAATAAACTCAATTATCCTATATAAAAAAAATTATCCTTATCTACTTCTAAAAAAATGTTATAAAATCTAATGAATCATAATACATGTGTATCAAATTAATTATATCATATTTTTTATAACAACACTTTATTAATAAATAACTTCTCTTATCATGTAAGAGATATGAGATAACTATACACATATTTTATTTAGATTCATCTAATCTTGATAAATTCATTTACATTAAAATATTTGATATAGAAACTTTTTTCTTTATAATGTGAATGTAAACTACAGTCTTTATCAATTATTCCCTTTATTTTGAGCTCTTGTATACTCACAATATTTTTAAAGTATACATTTGGTATCACATACCCTTCAAAACTAAATAATTGATTTCTATAACATTGACACCTAACATAAAAATAACATGAAGTTTATCAAACTCCATCAAGTATTTTAGATAAGTCCATCCTATGGAATCACTACACCACCATCCTTATAACACCTTTAGGTTTCACTAATGTTTACTATGAAACATTTTTTTTACTTCCAAACTAAATTTTCTTTATACATTTTGAACTTTTACCCATGTTTAATATCAATAAAACACTAGAACCTGAACATCATATGGTCAAGTTCATCATTTCTCAAAACATTGAGAAAAAAAGGTAAACATTACTTTAACTCACTAATATTTTTAGAACATTTTCATCAATAGACGTAGAATTTATTCTTTAACCAGAATAAGCCTTAAGAAAATCTCTAGTATTGTATAATCATTTACATATCCAATAATATTGAATATATGAGTAGATAATAAAATTATTTTATACATCTAGATTATAATTAATTTTAAAACCCAAGTAAATTATTTTATGCTTCTATTAGTCATATATATTCACTTATTGAACAACTTAAACAGTTGGTTTGTTTTGAAAGGTATTTCTTTAACACGTAGAATTTTTCTTACTTAAGAACTTGTCTTAAGTTACTACTCATAGGAGTTTCTTATATTAAAAATATCCTTTCCTATGATTGATTTAAATTTTAATTTTGATGGTGATGATGATATCATTTATATACAATATAATCTTTTAGAAAATGATAATCATGTTTTACAAAAATTTATTAAGGACTTTAATTAAATGCGATTCCACTAAAATGATGCCCCCTTTTAAAAATATCATATACATTAGTGATCTAATATATATATTTTACTTATCAATAAATCCACTATATTGTTCCTATCATCACTTAGTTATTTAGGTAGGTCATCATCCCAATCAAATCACATATATATCTCTTGGATAGTTGAGCTAAAAACTCTTTTTCTAATATAACATGTGGATAGAAATAAATTTTTTACTTTGGTATCCTAACACTTAGGGTTTCCTAAATAATTGTTGCCTAAATAAAATACCAAGAATAGGTTCTTAATCCCATTTGGATCACCCATTAATTGATTAGTTTACACTAGATAATCTAGGAGAACCCATCTTTATCCTGAACCTACCTAGTTAAATAATCGAGGTTATAAAAAGTACTGCTTTGGAAGAAATATTTCACTTCATATTTTTAAGGGTATTTTAATCTCACCATATTATATAATATTATTTCCTTTATGTATTCATTCATCTAATGATTTTTTTATAATCATATTTATTTTAACCAAGTCAATATGTTCAAATAATATTGATGAGTAACTCTTTACACCACTCAATGCATGTGCTACTAACACAAATTAAAAGAATACTATATTTATATATTCCAAATGCATAATATATATAATTTGTATGAATATATTTCTTATAAAGGTTTAGAATTATAAAAAATAAATAATATCAACATGAGTAAACCCATATAATATATAATCAACACCCACTTTTTTGGAATAAGGCATAAGCCTCCAGTCCAGTGGGAATTTCATCCCAAAGTTCCTCTACCTAGGGGTACTTTACTCAAGATATATCTCAATTTCAACATAACTATAACACATGATATGTATAAATAGTAATTAATTAATTAACTTAATATCATAAGTCAATTCAAGTTTAATACAAGGTTGAAGAAAACTAAATTCATTCATACCTAGAATGTAACTCCTTAGATGCATGTATGATATCTTAAAAGTAGTTTAAGAACTTGAACTAAAGAATACACACATTCATAATATAAACAATTTATATTCATGGATACTAGATAAGGGAATAACATTTAAATAAATGAATAATTAACATATTTAAACATGAGATCCACATTTATAAGAAATTCATAAATAAAAGTTGATTATAAACATATTATAGTTTAGATAATATTATAGACATTCCATAATTTGGAATATAAACACTTTATATTAAATCTAATATGAAATCTTTCATTTTATTCATTTTATGGAATTTCCTTTAAATATATGATATTTGTATGAAATATAAACATTTTATATTTAAATTTATATTATGTAAACTATTTATATAATCTAAATGTCATAAATTTATCATTATTTAAATCTTTATCAAATGAATCATCAAAACTATTTTTTAATTTGATTATAATAATATTACAAATAATTAATTTAATTTGAACAATTAAAATTAATTAATTATAAAAATAATGATTATTAAATATAAATTATTTTATATTTGGATTTATTTTCTAATTTATCTTCACTTTATAAATTTCCATTATAATTTCTTAATAAACACTTTATTTCTATATTATATGGCATGTCATATAATTTAAAAGTTACTATAATATTAACACTTAATATTCTAAAATATTTACTAATAAATGTTTTATGTATGTTTAACTAATTAATTAATTTTATAAACACCTTTATAAATTAATAAATATCCCAAAATACCTTTTATTATAATTTATAAACACTTTATAAATTCTATAATTCAATTAATGACTTAATTTCAAGGAAACCCATTTTTCTATCCAAATTTTATGTAATGATATGAAATAAATTGTAAAGTATGATTGATGGGCTATGTTGATTAAACAATTTAAGTGTTTTTAGTCATATTTTATGATTGATAATGTTATCACCACTTACTATAAGTGGTTAGGAAGAAAATAGAAACCCATGCATATGGGGTAATCTATACATAAGAGTAAATCATGTAAAGTTTGGATCTAACATATCATCTCACTTACCTTTACGTTTCATATTATATTTTATAACTCACAGTGATATCAATAAGGTTATGCAATACTATGTTTTAAACCCATGACATAATAGTATTATCAAATGTGATATCCTGATATTGTATAATATGACTAATATAAACCCAAGGTATTTGTACTGAGACAGTAGCTATGATATATCATATTTTAAGTCATGACTCAATCAGGAAGAAAAATATTCTCAATCATATTTGACAATAAGGAATATGGCAGGCATTACGAATTCAAAAAAACTTTATTTTATAATGTTTTCACAAATCAAAAACATGTTATGTCTATGATACCACTACTAGATTGTAATTCATATAACAACACATGTTAAATAGAGTTGGATTAATAAATACATTCATATCCAATATCAGCGATACTTATAACATACCTGACCCGGTGCTCCCTCATGTGACCGAGATGATTGGCTATGTGACCTTAGGCATGCCTCCCCATATTCCAAAGGCTACCAACTAGCAGTGGGGGTGTAAGTTATATAGTGGTGAGAATATAACCACTATAATAGAGTTGTGATAATAGTGTAAATAATGAAAAGGAAGTGGAAACAATATAAATTATAAAATAGACAACTCAAGCTGAAAAGGGAATAAGAAGATCAATCCAAGTATATATAGAATCACATAATGATAGGAAGAATGTAACTAAATGACATGAATAAATCCATAAAAATAAAATAAAAACTAAAAATTTAATATACTTCAAAATCCTCAGTCCTGAGACCCATGTCAGTCTCGTATTCAAACTCCAACCCATGCTTCAAGAAATAATCAACAACATGGTCCCTTGTCCTTGTCCAGAACTGCATCCAAGAAATATTTTTGGGTAGCTAATGGATGCTCAAATATGGTGTGAGTAAAAATCAATAGGAAGACACCCATAGTGTCTAAAAAATCCTACCAAAGTATATAGTGCATAAAATAAAGTGATAAATAGGTTTGGTATTTAAATAAATTAATACTACATATGAAATAAACCTAATGACCCTCAGGCTCTGGGATGATACCCTAGGTCAACCAAACCAGCTTCATCACCATTCAAAAATCTCTATTAATAGTTGGATCCTCCTATGTTAGGAATAATCACCCAAACTGTTGGCCAATCCTCCTGTGTCAGGATGAATCACCAGTATCATGTCCCAAGTAACCCACTAGGCTCTATGTGAATTACCATGTTTGAGTCTCTTGTATCTTCTCAAGGTGAATGTCTCTAAGGGGTGGATCTCATCTCATTTCATCACATACCTAGCTCTATAAAAATTCTCATGGTGGGGTCTCTTACATCTTCTCATGTGCATGTCACAAGGGGTAAATCTTAGCTCATGGAAATTGGTTAATTCTCCTACATCAAGACGAATCACTAGAGCCATGTATCGTAAGGTTATAAAATAGCCCTCAAGAATCATGTTTAAAATATCAATGAAAAACATCCAAACATATGATTTATCACATTTCACATATTAATATAAGTTATCCATTTCATATAATTATCAAATAACAAGAAATTTATTCTATGTTGGTAGATCCTATTGCATCAGGATGGATCACTACTATCAAAACCTATCATGTTTCCATTTATCATAAATTACATTTTATGCCAAAATATGTTATCATGGATACCAATTCATTATAAGTTCAAAGGTAGTCACACCTCTTAGGTGTCGATAAGCCTAGTATCAATGTCAAAGACCTGACAGGATCCATGGAAGGTTTAAGCATATGAAAATCATTAAATAGTGATCCATTCATTTTGGTAGGTCATACGCATGTAGTTCCAACATAATCACACTTATTATACATATTAGAGAGAATAACAGATTATTAAGGAGTTGTTCTAGAAAACCCACCTCAAAAGTAGAGTAGATGCCAAAAAATATCCACACTCAAGGTAAGGATGGGTTATTCTTTTATTTCCTTAAATAACAGTAAAAAAAATCTTCAACTCTTGATCCAGAACATAGTGATCAAACGAAACAAGATCTAGGTTCTAATAGGAATTTTTTTGCATCACCGCTTAATGGTCTATAATCAGGAGATAATTTTATGCATTAACATAATATATTAAAGACCATTTTAGGTCTTTAAAATAGGTTAGGTGTGGATAATTCATGACATAAATATAGAATTAATGTTGTGAATCCCTAAATTTTCATATACATTGAAAAATCCATCACTTGGAATTAAAACCGGATAAAAACCAATTTTTACTTTGTAAATAAGGATTATAATGGAAATCTATGATTTATATCATTCTTCGATGAATTAATATAGTGTTTTAGTTTTATTAGTTTGGCTCGATGAATTTACATTGTAAATATATAAATTATGCCATAAATTTACTATATAGCCTGCCATTTTTCATCTATGTAGCACTTACCCAAAACCATCCGAACTTTCTTAAAGACTCGCCAACTTTGGATAAAAAAAAATACAACTGGATTCCAAAAGGTTTACCAAAACCTAAAGAGATACAAACCTAGAAAAGATGGGAATTTACAACCTCTCTACCATATAAAAGATCATCCCTGAGATGTTATCCAAAGCATCTCGGTGGGTATTGGTGAAAAAGTCATGACATTATGTCTACATATCATATTCACTCTCCCAAATCTTCTCTTGAACATTCCCATGCTTCCATAACACTCACAATATAGGTATTGGCTTTCCCTACAGATTATTTTCACTATAGTCCATGATATTAATCAGATGATCCTCAAAGGATGCATCAACATATATCTCAACATCATAAATATCTATCATGTGAGAAGTGTCAAGATGATATCTTCAAAGTTATAACATGTGGAACACATCATTCATGAAACTGTATCATGGTATTAGGACTAAATGGTACGCTACTAGAACAACCCTTTCTACTATCTCAAATATCTTGAAAAACTTGGGCGATAGCTTCACTTGTTTCCTAATACAGTATTTCCCCAACCTAGGTAACACTTTAAGGAAATCATGATAACCAAACTCAAACTACAAATCTCATATCTGATGATCAGTATAGGATTTTTTTTTCATATCTTCATAAGCACCAACTACTTTCTGATTAACTAAACCTACTCAGACATCTCTTGTTTGAGACTCGGTCTCTAACAAGCAAAGAGGCGAATGACATGGCCTTCTATTCAAATCCTTAAAGGGAGAAATTTTGATTAATTACTAGAATCTATTATTATTGTAGAACTAATTGAGTGCCATATAATTCTCCCAAGAACCACTGAAAACCAAAACATAGGCTCATAACATATCCTATAGAATCGGAATCATCCAATCAGATTGGTCGTCAGTCTGAGGATGATAGTTTATAATCAGAATAACCTATGATCCAAAATCTTTCTGAATACCTTTTCATAACCAATATGTGAAATGGGTATATCAATTATAAATGATTTTCTTCAGAACATCATGCAGCCAAACTATCTCTCGCATGTAGAGACCATCTAGATCATCAACAGTGAAGGTCTCCCTAGTAGGTAAGAAGTGGGATACATTTTTTATTCGATCCATGATCACCCATACTACATAATTCTAATGAGTAATCCTAGGTAATACTATAAAAAAATTCATTGTGACATCATCTCACTTCCATTCCAGAATGGCTAGAGGCTGCAACAACCTAGTATGCCTATGAGCTTGTTATTCACCTACTGATAGGTGAAACATCTCACCAAGAATCCCACTAGATCCTTCTTTATTCCTAGACACCAATAATATCTACATATATCATATTACATATATGTTATACCTAGATATACCATCAATTTAGAAACATGAAACTCCCTCATCATCTCCTCATACAAACCCATGGAAACCCATATACATCCACAGAAAAGAACATTGTCGCTTCCAAGAGATCGTCCTGATGGTTTATCCCCACCATATAGGTTTTCACTCAAATATAATCCCTATGGATCATATACTTGGTCTTTCTTGATCTATTCTAGAAAAATGGGTTAAATAGATGTCAAAGTTAGAGATACTCAGCCTCAGAACTCCTGGGCATCTAGATTCATGTCTACAAAGAGTATCATCAGTTTCCACGCATCGCAATAATCATGTATTGTCTATGTCTTCATATTCCGACTCAAGACATTGGAAGTGACTTTTACCTTTCCTAGAGTGTATTCCATATTGAAGTTAAAATATTGAAAACACTTAATCCACCTCCTCTAATTAAGATTCAGTTATTATAGAAAAAATATGCACTTGAGGATTTTGTGATCTGTATACACCACAAACCTATCACCCATCAGATAGATTCTCTTGTATATCAGGTCATGTATACCCACATCAAACTCTAAATCATGAGTAGTGTAATTCATCTCATGTGATCTCAACTTTCTAGATACATAAGAAACCACACAATCCTCCAGCATTAGGACTGCTCTGAGTCTAACTATGGATGAGTAATAGGACATGGTATATTCCTTACCTGGCATAGGTAAAGTGTGGATCAGTGTTGATCTCATCCCTCTCTTCAGTTCCTAAGAATCTCTTTCATAATAATTTGACCAAAAAAACTTCATCCCTTTCTTGGTTATCCTAGACATTGGTTCTACCAAATGAGAGAATTATTGGATAAAGAACCAATAATATCCTACTAGACTTAGAAAGATTTGAATCTCAAAGATATTATTAGGTCACTACCAAGATGATATGGATGAAACCTTCTCTAGGTCAACTACCACTCCATCCTCTGAGATAACATGGTCCGAGAATTGCACTCTATCAATCCAAAAACTACATTTGGATAGCTTGTTTTAAATATGATTCTCTCTCAATATACTCAAGATGATGTTAAGTTATTGGTAATGATAGTCTATGGACTGGGGGTACACCAATATTTCATTGAAAAAAATCACCACAAACTGATCTAGAAAATGCTAAAAGATCTGATTCATCAAGTCTATGAATACCATCGGTGTATTGGTCAATCCGAATGGTATCACTATGAAATAATATAACCCATACCTTCTTTTAATTGCAGTATGGGGTATGTATGATGGTATCACCCTAAAATAGTGGTATACTGACCTTTAGTTGGTCATAGTTTAGATCTTGGAACCTCTCAGTTAATTTAATATATCATTGATGTGTGGAGGGGGATAATGGTTCTTGACTATCATATGTTTTACTCTATGATAATCCACATGTAATTATAAATTACCATCAAACTTCTTACATAAAAGAATGGTATAACCCCATAAAGATGTACTAGGTCGTATGAAATCCTTTGTTCCAGATATTCCAACTAAAATTTCAACTCATGAAGATCTTATAGTTTAATTCTATAAGGTGGAATAGAAACTAAATTTGCTCCTTGCACCAAATCGATCATGAACTCGATCTCCCACTCAGGTGGTAATCTAGATAACTCTTCAAGAAATATTTCCTAAACATGATTCACTACCAGAGGAAAAATATCCTGTTATATTCCACCATCATCCAGAACAAGGATTTCTACTTAATACATGAGATAATCTAATCTTCACTGAATTAGACATGCACAACCTACCCAAAGATCTCATTTAACCTGATTAATGTAGTTTCCCCCTTATAGAGATAGGAAGGTAACTCCCTTGTAATAACAATCGACATGAGTTAGGTACAGAACTAGATAGTCCATACCTAGAATCAAACGTAATCTTGTCATTTCTAGCACAAAAATATCCCAAAGGATATGATATCCACCAATATCAAGTGATCTCACCTTAAAACATTTGATATCCTCTTACCACACTCCTAATGGTGTTTCAATGGTTATAACTCCATCTAACCACTCCACAACCAAACCCAAGCCTTTGGAAAAAAAAGTGTAGATAAAAAGGGAATGTGATGCTCCTTTACCAAAAAAATATAGGCAAGAGTTGATACAAGAATCATACCTCTAACGATAGAAGGTCCTACATACAAACTATTCAAAGTAGATTTCATAGTGTGTGGCTGACTCATCCCTCTTATCTAGGATCTAGTATGGCTCCCTTGTTTTTTTCCCTAATCCTAGTACTTCTGCTCCAAAATTGGGGTACCTCATCCCCTACCTCATCTTGAATATCCAATTGAATTCCAACTACCTATCTGCTGAGAGGTATCTAAGTCCCTCCCTAACTTAGATATCTTCTCCAATCCCCTTACACTATTCTTCCATAGTAAAAACTTGCAAAACCTCTAAATATAGCCGAACCTACCACAAGCATGGCATTTCATAGTGAGGTAAGGACACTGATTCCACTTTTGGATAGCCTTTCCACACTAAAATCACTCTAATGAGCTACTATTATGAGACATATTCTCACTTTGATGGATACTCTTTCCACTAATACCCTAATGGTAACTATCACAACACTGATTCCTACCTCTAGAATAAGAGTTCAAATATTTCCCTACTAAAACTACCAAGCCACTACTCAGGGCCTCTCTCGGATTTACTTCAATGATGAGTGCTTGATTCATCATGTTCATAAATTTTTTCAAGTGAAAGATGTTTACCTATGAACCTATCTCTTAGAGAATCCCATCCTGGAAACGCCTCACCTTGGTGGCCTTATCAGCTTCCAAGGGTGGGGGAAATGCTACAGGTATGTGAAGTGTCCAATATATTCTATCACTAAAATTCCCTCCTATGTAAAGTTTATGAACCCATGATCCCTCTCATCTGTCATCGTCTCTAGATAGAAGTGTATTAGGAACTTCACCTCAAATTCCTTATAGGATAACTCCTCTTGCTACTCGGATTACTTCAGAATGTCCCACCAATGCTTAACAGTTCCTTAAATCATGTAAGCAGCAAGAATCAACCTCTTATCCATAGGTTTCTCAAGGTTCTTGAAAATCATCTGGACTGAATCAATACAGAACTCAACTACCTGAGTACCTACCTCCCTAGTGAACATAGGAGGATGTTGCAGCTGAATCTCTCTCGTCAGATCAGACATCAAAGGTATAGTGAAAACAATATCCCTCTCCATGGATCACATAACCCTCAGAAATCTATCATAGATCTGATCACCCATATGATTCTCTAGAGCTATAGGAAGTTCTGTATCATCCTCATTAAAAGTTTTCTGATTTCAAATCATCTAACGCTCTATTTGAAGATGATGAGGAGGCATTTTCTCTACAAAGACCAATAAACTCTTTATAACTTAGGAATATAATGAGGAAAACCTCAACAAGTGAAATCAATAGAGAACCACAGGCCCAAGGTTCATTTACACTGGTCTTAACAAGTGATTTTTTATAACATAATAGTTTCCTTCCATTTATTTTTATCAAGTGTATCAATATAATTCATTTCACAATTCATATGGATAGATATGTCAAATGCAATAAATATATACATGGAATGAATGATGCATGTCAACATATATCCCTACATGATTTTCATGATGTATATATACTTATCTCATGTCATATCATCCCATGAGTAAAATCTCAATAGACAATAAAATCACACAATAATTGAGTCACCCAAGATGAAATAACATCAAAACTGTAACAAGAGAATAATAGGAAGAACAATCCCATCCCTGGGCAATTGATTTTCCCCTATGCATGGGTTAGCTACTCTCATGAATGATATTGTTGGTCAGAGTAGATGACTCAAGAGGGGGGTGAATTGAGTATCTATAAAAATTTCTGTTAAAAGGATTCTTTACAAAATAAAATACCCCTATAAAAATAAACACAAAGTCAGTTTGTAGTGAATTTATAAATGTCATCAAGGTTCAATTTGATTCTCAAAAGATTGATTAGTTCTCAGTTTTAATAAAATATCGATTAACAAAACTTTCTAAGAAAACTTACTGATTCAAAACAAATGTAAAATCTTTCTAAAATAACTATCAAAGTTCAGGTTATCTTAATGCAGGAAATACATATCACATAAGAAATATAAGATAATAAACACAGTGGATAAAACAAGAGGTTCAGTCTCAAGCAGAGACTTAGTCCTCTCCACATGGTGATCACCTACCACCAAGCTGTTTATATTAATAAACTTTTGATCCACACCCTGGATCGGGGTTCACAACAGCACACTCGTCTTTCCAGGTCACACTTGACCTCTACCATAGTTATTCGTGGAAAAAAGATAAACAGATCACACAGGATCTCTTCCACAGTTCTTCATGGGATACAAGTGTAAGAAGTGATTGTGTATGAGGATAGTTTGATATCCTCTAGTTATGCTCTGGAGATAGTGTGTGTGACAAAAACAAATATACACACTTCTCAATTAATGAATATAAAACACAACAGAGTTAATAAAGAGAATAGAGTTAAGAATTCTCTGTGTGCCATGAAGTAATGCTCTGGACTCAATGGATGATGAGAAAATGGTATTTCATTCCTCTTCTAGAAGTTGTCTTCAGAACAGAGTATCGTAGTTTCTGTAATCCAGCTTTGAGGAGTGAAAGGGTTTAGCTCTTCAAGGTCTCGATGTACACTAATCTTTAGTAGAAATTCGTTTGTTACAGTCTTCTTGTAATCTCAATCACTTAGTTCCTCTCTTTTTGTATTCACACAGTCTATGTCTCAGTGTGTCTCATCGTGTAATAATTCGTGTACTACACTGTGTACTTCCTTATTTAAAGCTAAATATGAGGTCCTTTTATACTCCATGATCCTCTAAGAATGAAGATCTTCGCACTCGCATGTACCTCTTACTATCTGCGGATAGCCCTATAGACAACATTAAAAAATTTCAGAAACATTAATTTGTCCAAATATGACCATTAGAAATATATTTGAATTAGTAAACTCAAAACAGTTATTTATAGCAATCGATGAGTCATCATTGGTATGTTGTCTTTGGTTTTATAACATCGGTCTGTCATCTTCGGTGTGTCATCTTCGGTGTGTCGACTTTGGTCTGTCGAACTTCGGTGTGTCAACTTCGGTCCGTCGAACTTTAGCATGTCGTACTTCGATTTCGGTGTGTCAACTTCAGTTTTTCGATCTTCGGTGTGTCGTACTTTGGTGTTTCCTACTTCGTTTTGTCAAAATTTGGTTTCGATGTGTCGACTTTGGTTTTTCTAACTTTGGTGTGTCGTACTTTGGTGTGTCGTACTTCGGTTTGTCGAACTTCGGTGTGTCATACTTCATTTTCGGTGTGTCGACTTCGGTTTGTCCAACTAACTATCAGTGCCAGGGAATCTAGAAAGATTTTGAAGTGTCTTTCTTACCATACTAAGTGTTATGAAAAAGTTTATGTATAAATACATTTGTAAATATATTTATTCATGAATATAAGCGATTGACTTATTAAAGTATATGTTGTTGTATGACAGAATTAATTTACTGAGAGATATTAAACTAGAATGAAAGATTAGAATTTGTATATTGAAATTATTTGTGATTATGAAAACTACAATATCATGGAGGTTCCAACAATCTCCCCCTTTTTGATAATCACAAATTATGGAATACATGCAAATATAGAATAAAGATAGATTAACATAGTTGACAATAATTGTCCAATGTAACTAAAGTTTGTCATTGCTAGAATTTATTTAAAAACAAATCTCCCCCTTAATAAATGAATTAAGAAGAGTATATTCCATCCCTAATTTCTCCCCCTTTTGGGATTAAAAAAAAGATAAAAGGAGAAAGGAGAAATAATATAAAAGAAATAAACCATAAGAATTTTCATTAAAAGGAATAAGAGTACAAGGAAAACAAAAAGATCAAATCCCTATAAAAAGATACAATCCATCTTTAAGGGTTTGGATACAGAGGAGCTTTGACTTTGTCCGAAGGATCCAAAGGAGGAGGAGAAGGTTTGGGAGTGGCAGAGGAAGGAGGTCTGAGGATAACACCAGGTAGGGAAACACCAGTAGGAACAGTAGCTGGAAGGATAGGTCTTCTCTCTGACAACACACGACTTGGAGACTACTCAATAATGATCGATTGAATTTGAGTGAGAGCTTGAGAGACAGTCATTGGAGCAGGAGGCTGAGAGGCAGTACCAATTGAAGCGGCTGGAGGGACCACAATAGCCTCGGCCTGAACATGCAGATTAGGTTTGAGCAGATTGATGAAGTCATTAATTATTTTACCACCATATTGCACTGCCTTTTAGAAGTCATCCTTATTTTCCATATATTTACTCAGTAAATTTGTAAAATATTTCAATTAGATAACTTGATTTTTGAAGGTCTCTATGACTGGAGGAATTCAAAGATTTTCTGCCAAAAATTTGAAATTGTTGATGAGGACATGCTTGGTGTATATCTTAGTGAAATACTTATCCACCTTTTCCTGAATTTATTTCTGAGCTTTAGAGGCTTCATTCGTACACTGCATGACCATATTGTATACAAGATCGGTATTTAGATGTAATTTTTCAAGGGTTTATTTATCTGAAACAATATAGAGTTTTTGAATTTCCTCTCTCATCACAGCCTTGAGAGACTCCAAATCAGCAGCAACACTTCACCCACTCCTAGAATTGGATGGGCCAGCCAACATTTTTCCAATCTCTTCTTTCAACTTTTTCAGGTCAACACTAAGTATATGAGTTACTAAGTTTCTAATAACTTCCATAACACCACTAAAGGAGGTATTGAAGTCATAGGTTAAGGAATTCAACTCATTTATCAACTTTTTTACTTCTTCTTTTAGCAAGGTGTTGTGTCTAATAATGGTTTCTGTTGTAGTAATAAGATTCGGTTGAATCTCTTGAATTACTATTCTTGCAATCTTTTCTGCATCAGAATCTAAGATACTTATGGAGGTGGAGGCTTCATTTATGGATCCCACTGAATCTATCACAGACTCACATAGCTCATTCTTAAACTTTTCCAAATCAGCCTTAGTGACATAGTCACTGGGCATTGACTGAGATATAGGTTCTCGAGGTGGAGGTTCAGCTAGTGGAACAGGTGAAACAGGTTCTGGGGCAGCATGTACTTGTGGAACAGGAGGAGGAGATACCCTTTCCTCATCTGAGTCATAATCTAAACCGAAAAGAATATATCCTGGATTACTATTCCACTCTCTAGTACAGGTCCAATATCTTGGCTCAACAGTATCAATTCTTACCCTTCTTCCTTGAGGCTTAGGAATAACATCAAGATCATTAACTAATTCATCTTGGTCTCTGGCCACAACAACTTGTCTAGGATTAGGAACCAATCGAACTTTAGGTTCTGCCTGAGCTCCAGCTACTTCAGCTTCACCCGGTACTTCCTAAATTTGAGGCACTGGAACTACATCTTCTTCCTCTTGACCAGCAGTCATAAGATCATTCAATTCCTAAATGAGCTCTTGGTTTTCCACATCAATATGGAGTGATCTATCCTCATGTTCAGCATCTCTATGACCATCATCTTGTTGATCAGCAGGCCCAATTCTATCACCAGCTCCATGAATAGATTCCTCACTAGATCTTTCAACCACCTGTTGTCCCACTTTTAGAGAGTCACTCATATTCTCAACACTTCCTCCATAATTACCATTATCACTATCATCATCATCATCATCATCATCAGATTCCTCATCTGATTTACTTACATAGCCTTCAACTACAGTAACTTCAGTTTCTTCCTCTTCTCCATCACCTAATAAAGATTATCTTGAGGGAAATTCCATAGCTGGACTAGTAGGTCCATAAGTCATATTCTTGGGTCTTTCATTAATATCAAGATCACTCCTATCATCAAAAGGATATCCTTATTCCCTAGGCACTTTAGCCTTAGTATCCTCGTCAGAATAAACTGGAACCTCGCCTGATTGGAGACCAAGATCAACTTGATCCTTTGGTCTAAAAGGGTGATCAACTGGATTGAAATTTGTATATAGCCTTTCTTCATCTCCTACCCAACATCTTTTCCATGGTTTCAAGAATATTTTCATTCTTTTACAAATGTCTTTCTGAAGACAAAAGTCACTATAGGAACTTAACACTTCATCTCCATCTTCTACAAAATCTAACTTTTTCAACATGGCAGAAATCATCCTTGGATAGTATAATCAGGTTGACTTTTTAGATGGATTAATCAAATCAGAAATATGTACCATAAGATATCTTCACAGATTTACTTTTATTCCATGTTTCAGCAAAAATATCAAGAAGACATCCTGATATTTCACAGCATAGAAATCTCCCTTCCTTGGGAAGATTTGATGTTTTATGAACTTAAAAAAGCAATCTCACTTCTCCTTATAATTCATTTGCAATAGTCCTTCTAGATTCTTTATTGCTAGTTAGCTCCTTCAGAGCATCTTCATTGGAAAACAAGTTTGAAGAAGGTGGAATATTACCAGGATAGTCAGCATAGACACCTTCATGAGGCACCTCTAAGCATTCAGCCCATTCCTTCAACAAAAAAAACAACTTCCTTTCCATTTACCATAGATTTCATCTTTGCTACCTCATCTTCATTCAGTGATATACTCAAATGTTGATAGAATTTGTGCACAAGTTGGGGATAATAGGGTCTTTCATTGTTGGTGAACTAACTGAGCCACCCTTGAGATTCTAATACCTTTAATAGAAAATATTTACTTGATAGAAGCCACTCAGCAGACACCTCCTTTCCAGCTGTAACTACTCAGATTTCTAGGCTTGGTTTCGTAGTCCCACTGGACTCACCTTTCTGACGCTTAGCAGGAGGAGATTTTCGAGGTTCTTCCATTGCACGGTTAGTCCTATCCATGACGAAGCTTCTGATTCCAAATGTGTTGAGAGGTCGAGAGTTGAGAGAGGGTGTGACTAAATGTAGAAGGCTTTACGGTAGAGGATAACGTGAAAGGTCGGGAAGGATTGTACTAAATATATCATTTAGGGATTGCAAATCTTAAAACATAAAATTTAAACAAGGGAAGTTAAAAGATATAAAACAGTGTCATTTCATTTAAAGCAGATCGAATTTAAAAAAACAACCATTAAATATATCAGTGTCAAAGAATCGGTTTTAAGAAGATCGGTTTCACAGGAGATCGGTTTTAGAAATATCGGTTTCACAAAGATCGGTTTAGAAAGATCGGTTTCACAAAGATTAGTTTCAGAAAGATCGGTTTCACAAAGATCAGCTTTAGAAAGATCAATTTCACAAAGATCGGTTTTATAAATATCAGTTTTAGAAATATCAGTTTCACAAAGATCGGTTTTAGAAATATTGGTTTTAGAAAGATCAGTTTCACAAAGATCAGTTTCGCAAAGATCGGTTTCACAAATATCGGTTTTAGAAAGATCGGTTTCACAAAGATCAATTTTAGAAAGATCGGTTTCACAAAGATCAGTTTTAGAAAGATCGGTTTCAGAAATATCTCCTACTGATTTATCATTCCTAGTTCATGTCTGATGTAATTCATTCTCTCAGAATTTTAGTGAATATATCAGCAAGCTGATGTTCAGTCCCAATAAACTTAAGAGTTATATCACCTTTTTGATAATGATCTCTCAAAAATTGATGTCTTACATCAATATGTTTTGTTCTAGAATGAGAAATTGGATTATTAGAAGTTTTAATAGCACTTTTGTTATCAAAATTTATGGGGATATGTCTGAATTGAAATCCATAGTCTAATAAAGAGTGTTTCATCCACAAAATTTGTTCACAGTAACTACCAGCAGCAATGTACTCTGCTTCGGCAGTTGATAATGCAACTGAATTTTGCTTTTTACTACACCATGATATTAGTGACTTTCCCAAAAAGTGACATGTTCTAGAGGTACTCTTTCTATCTAATTTACATCCACCAAAATCAGCATCTGAATAGCTAACTAAATCAAAAGGTTTTCATTTAGGATAGAACAATCTTAAATTAGTTGTATACTTGAGGTATTTGAAAATTATTTTAACACTATTTATGTGTGACTCCTTTTGGTTTGCTTGAAATCTCATACACATACACACACTGAACATAATATCTGGCCTACTAGTAGTTAAGTACAGCAAACTCCCAATCATTCCTCTATAAGTAGTTTGATCAACTGATTTTCCATTTTCATCAAGATCTAACTTAAATATAGAACTCGTAGGAGTTTCACTACTCTTAATGCTATCAAGGTCATATATTTTCAAAAGATCTTTTGTATACTTACTTTGATTTATGATAATAGCTTCTTTAATTTTAAATATTTGAAATCCAAGAAAATATTTAATTTCACCCATTAAACTCATTTCAAACTCACTTTGCATAATGTTTGAAAAATCATTATATAAATAATTTTTAGAAGATCCAAAAATAATATCATCTACATATATTTGGGCTATTAAAACTTCTTTTGAAATTATTTTTATAAATAAAGTGGGATCTACAAGTCCTTTTATAAAACCTTTATAAATAAGAAAATTACTCAACCTTTCATACCAAGCTCTTGGAGATTGTTTCAAACCATATAAAGCTTTTGATAATTTGAACACATGATTTGGAAAATGTGGATTTATAAAACCTAGGGGTTGTTCAACAAAAACATCCTCAATTATATAACCATTTAGGAATGCACTTTTGACATCCATTTGATAAATTTTAAACTCCAGGTGTGCTATATAGGCAAGTAAGATCCTAATTTCCTCAAGTATAGCTACAAGAGAAAAATTCTCTTCATAATTAATTTCTTCTTCTTAATTATATCCTTGTGCAACTATTCTAGCTTTGTTTATAACTATATTTCCACTTTAATCTACCTTATTTCTAAACACCCATTTGGTTCCAAAGGTCAAAGTATCCTTAGGTCTGTATACAAGTTTCCATACTTTATTTCTTTCAAACTGATTAAGTTCTTCTTGCATGGCCATTACCCAAAATTCATCATTGATAGCATCAATTGATATTTTTAGGTTCAAGCTGTGACAAGAAGGATTGATGTTCAACCTGGTTTCTTAAGGAAGCTCTGGTTTGTGTTCCTTTATCTAAATCTATAACGACAACATCTAAGGGATGATTTTTAAGGGTTCTAGTTGGTCTTGAGAAAGTAGGACTTGATAATTCAAGTTGGTCAGGTTGATCTGGTTCACTACGGTTAAGGTAAGGAGAAATTTCAGAACTATATGTTTTCACAGATTCTTTTACATGATGATTTGTGATTTTATCATTAATTTCCATATTGGACATATCCTCTTAAATATTTTCTGGTGAGGTCTTGGGCTCATGTGGATTTACTTCATCAAACTTGATGTGTACAAATTCCTCCACAAATTTGGTCTTCTTGTTAAAGACTCTATAGGATTTACTTGATATATAATATCCAAGAAATATTCCTTCATCACTTTTTGAGGAAAATTTATCTAAATTATCTTTAGTATTTAGGATATAAACTTTACATCCAAACACTTTAAAATAACCTACTTTGGGTTTCCTATTATTCCACAACTCGTAAGGAGTTTTCTTAAGAATGGGTCTAATTAAGACTTTGTTTATTATGTAGCAAGTTGTATTAACAACTTCAGCCCAAAAATAAATGGGTAAATCATATTCATTGAGTATATTCCGGGAAATTTATTGTAAGGTTCTATTCCTTCTTTCTACCACACCATTCTGTTGAGGTTTTCTAGGTGCAGAGAAGTTATGATTACATCCATTTTGGAAGCATAAGGCTTCAAAATCTTGATTCTCAAACTCATGGCCATGATCACTTCTTAAGGATTTAATCTTAAGACCATTGATATTTTCTACAGTCCTAGCATACTTGGTAAAGTGAGAACAGACTTCACTTTTATGATCCAAGAAAAAGGTCCAGGTATACCTAGAGAAATCATCTACAAGAACATAAACATAGTGCTTCCCATTGAGACTCTAAACTCTAGATGGTCCAAACAAGTCCATGTGAACCAACTTGAGAGGTTGAGAAGTAGTTACTTATTTCTTTGGTTTGAAAGATATTTTATGTTTCTTTCCTTTTTAACAAGGATTACATACTTTATTGTCTAGAAACTCTAGTTTGGGTAAGTCTCTAAATAAGACTTTTCTAGTTAACTTCCTAAGAGAGTGTATATTATAATTTCCTAGTCTTTTATTCCAGAGCCAAGACTCTTTGTGAAAGGCATTTAGACAAGAGACATTCTGTGAGGCTAGTGTGTCTAAATTTATAGCATATACATTATCATTTCTAAAAGCAGTAAATACCAAATTATTTTTGGCATCAAAAACATGGAATGAATCATTTTTAAACTTAACATTAAACCCATCATCACACATTTGAGATATGCTAAGAAAATTATACTTTAGTCCATCAACATATAATACTTTAGAAATTGAAATAGAGTTAGGGTTACCAATTTGGCATAGGCCGATGATTTTTCCTTTACCATTGTCACCAAATGTGACATGTCCTCCATCAATCTTGATAACACTTTTAAAGCTTCAAAAATCCCTTGTCATATGCCTTGAACACCCACTATCCAAGTACCACATCTTTTTACAGGAACTCTTTAGGCAGTTTACCTGCAAAATAGTTTAACCAAGAAATTATTTTGGTACCCATATTTGTTTGGGTCCACAAACATTAGTAATAAAATATTTTGGAACCCACAACTGTCTTATGGGTTTCCTATATGCAGAATATAGAGTATTTAAAAAATACACTTTATTTGGTCCTGTGGAATTGGATACAGTAAAAGAATTTGAGGATATAGAACTTGTAGTACAATTCCATTTTTTGAATATAGTAGCAGTTTTTTCAGATTTGGATACAAAATGTGATTTAGATAAATTCCTTTGACCTGGTTGATAACCTATCCCAGAAGTATATTTTGGGGAAATCTGTTTTCTTAGCAACTGGGTCAAGGTATCTCTACCAGCAGTAAACTTCTCAAGATCTCTCTTTAATTTCTCATTTGATAATTTGAGTTCAGTATTTTCTTTTAACAGTTGGGCACATTTTTCCTTTTCAATATCCAGATCATATTTGAAATTAGCATTTAGAGGGTGCTGTCTTTTTAATAATTTATATTTATCCTTGATCTCATTAAATGTATCCTCAATCATTCCACATTATTCAAATAATTCATCCTTAGTCATATTTTCATCATTTTTTGATTAACTTTCATTCTCAGAATAATAAACATTATTTATAGGAGAATTAAGTGTTACCTCAGATGTTTCTGTCATGAAACATAAGTTGGCATGATTGTTCTGTTCACTATCAAAAGCATCAGATCCACTGGAGCTGTCTTTTGAAGCACTCCAAGTATCTTTCATAGAATTTTTATAACCCTTTCCCTTATCTTCATATTTCTTCTTAAATTTTAGCTTGTGGCAGTCTTCCTTCACATGACCTTTTCGTTTGCACTCATAGCATATTATTTCATTTGAGTTGTCATTCCATTTTTTGTCTTTCTTCCATTGTCCTTTACTATCATACTTTCCCTTTTAGTTTTAATTCTTAAAGAATTTATTCTTTTGGTAGAACTTTTTGAACCTTCTAGCAAGATGATCCATTTCCTCATCACTATCTGAATATGACTCTTCACTAGTGGAACTGTCTACAGGAACTTGAATCTTCTCTTTATCTTTTCTTTTTGAAGTTGAAGTCTTGAATGCTACTGACTTCTTCCTTGGTTCCTCATCTACTTCTTGATTTACTTTAAGTTATTATTTATACATCATAAGCTTTCCAATTAGTTCCTTCACTATAAGTTTTCCTATGTCATAAGATTCTCGGATAGAAATAGAAGTCCCTCTCCATCTGTTAGGTAGGCATCGAAGCAGTCTCATGATTTGGTCCTTGTTGTCCATTAGCTTCCCAAGAAGACTCATGGTGTTCACTATTTCATTGAACCTGAGATACATTTCAGAGATAGGTTCATCATGATTCATTTTAAAATTATCATATTTAATAGTGTGTGTATTTAATCTCATTTCTTTAACATTAGTTGTTCCCTCATGAGAGATAGCTAAAGTATCCCAAATTTCATATGTAGTTTTAAAATCAGAAATACGGTAAAATTCTTCATCCCCTAGGGCACAGTATAGAGAATTCATTGATTTACAATTATTGTTATTGGTAGATTTGGTATATTCATCCCAAGTGCATCTAGCAGTTTCAGGTATTGTATATTTACTTTCAATAGTAGTCCAGATTTCAAATCCCATACTTTCTAGATGTATCTTCATTTTAAGTTTCCACTGACCATAGTTAGTTCCATTAAAGAAAGGTGGTCTATTTGTAGCAGCCCCTTCAAGTCTATTTTCCATGATAAAGGTTGTAAAAGAATTTCAAAGAGATAAATATTTAAAAAATAACAGAAATTTGAAGATCTTTGAAACACAACTATAATCACAGTTGATACGATTTCAAAAACTAACGGTAACTTTCAAGATCCTCTAATACCAAATATTGGTCGGAGTAGATGAATCAAGAGGGGTTTAATTGAGTATCTATAAAAATTTCTGTTAAAAGGATTCTTTAAAAAATAAAATCCCCCTATAAAAATAAACACAAATTCAGTTTGTAGTGAATTTATAAATGTCTTGAAGGTTCAATTTGATTCTCAAAAGATTTATTGGTTCTCAGTTTTACTAACCTATCGATTAACAAAATTTTCGAAGCAAACTTACTAATTCAAAACAGATGTAAACACTTGCTAAACTAACTATCAAAGTTCAGGTTATCTTAATGTAGGAAATTCATATTACATAAGAAATATAAGATAATAAACATAGCTGATAAAACAAGAGGTTCAATCTCAAGCAGAGACTTAGTCCTCTCCACTTGGTGATCACCTACCACCAAGCTGTTTATATTAATAAACTTTTGATCCACACATTGGATCGGGGTTCACAACAGCACACTCGACTGTCCAGGTCACACTTGACCTCTACCATAGTTATTCATGGGAAAAAGATAAACAGATCACATGGGATCTCTTCCACAGTTATTCATGGGATACAAGTGTAAGAAGTGATTGTGTATGAGGATATTTTTATATCCTCCATTTATGCTCCGAAGACAGTGTCTGTGATACAAAAAAATATACACACTGCTCATTTAGTGAAGATAAAATACAACGGAGTTAAGAAAGAGAGTAGAGTTAATAATTCTATGTGTGCTGCAAAGTAATGCTCTGGACTCAATGGATAATGAGAAAATAGTATTTGATTCCTCTTCTGGAAGTTGTCTTCAGAACAGAGTATCACAGTTTTTGTAATACATCTTTGAGGAGTGAAAAGGTTCAGCTCTTCAAGGTCTCAATGTATACTGAGCTTTAGGATAAATTTTCTTGTTACAGTCTTCTTGTAATCTCAAGAACTTAGTTCCTCTCTTTTCGTATTCGCACAGTCTGTGTCTCATCGTGTAATACTTCGTGTACTACACTGTGTACTTCCTTCTTTAAAGAGAAAAATGAGGTCCTTTTATACTCCAGGATCCTCTTGTCATGAAGATCTTCACACGTTCATGTACCTCCTACTATCTACGAATAGTCCTATAGACAACATTAAAAAATGTCATAAACATTAATTTGTCCAAATATGACCGTTATAAATAAATTTGAATTAATAAACTCAAAACAGTTATTTATAGAAATCAGTGAGTCATCTTCGGTATGTTGTCTTCAGTTTGATAACATTGGTCTGTCATCTTCGGTGTGTAGACTTCAGTCTGTCGAACTTCGGTGTGTCAACTTCAGTCTGTCGAACTTCGGTGTGTTGTACTTCAGTTTCGGTGTGTCGACTTCGGTTTGTCGAACTTCGGTGTGTCGTACTTCGGTGTATCGTACTTAGGTTTGTCGAACTTTGGTTTTAGTGTGTCGAATTAGGTTTTTCGAACTTCAGTGTGTTGTGCTTAGGTGTGTCGTACTTCGGTTTTTCGAACTTCGGTGTGTCGTACTTCAGTTTCGATGTGTTGACTTCTGTTTGTCGAACTAACCATCAGTGCCAGGGAATCTAGAAAGATTGCAAAGTGTATGTATTACCAGACTAAGTGTTATGAAAAATTTTATGTATGAATACATTTGTAAACATATTTATTCATGAATATAAGCGATTGACTTATTAAATTATATGTTGTTGTATGACATAATTTATTTACTGAGAGATATTAAACTGGCATGAAAGATTAGAATTTGTATATTGACATTATTTGTGATTATGAAAACTACAATATCATGGAGGGTCCAACAGATATAATTACCAATACTTGACACATCCCAGTCTATTTTCTACCTTTCCCAAATGGTAAATTAATATAAAAGAAACATAACACCCTGATACCATAGTGTAACATCCCCGACTCAGTGCTCCCTTATGTGTCTGATCCGGTTGGCTATGTGACCTCAGGTGCACCTCCCCATATCCTAGAGGTTTTCTAAGAGTAAGGAGGGTGTAAGGTATATAGTAAGGATACTATACCCTCTAGAAAAAAAATTAATAATATTAGAAATAATAATAGGGTAGTAGAAAAAATATAAATAATCAAACAGACAACTCAAGATAACGAAGGAATAATTAGATCAATACAACTAAATATATAATTATGTAATGAAATACTGAATGTAACTAAATGGAATGAAGGAATTTATACAAATAAAAGAAAAATATAAAAATATAAAAGTATCCAAAATCCCCAGTCTCAAGCCCCATGTCGGTCTTATCTCCAAATTCCAACTCATCAAGCAAGCTACAATAAACAGTAGGGTATCTTTCCCTTTTCCATACCTATATCCAAGAAATCCTCCCAAGTTCCAAATGTCAGCTCTAATAGGGTGTGATTACAACTCAGTAGACTGACACCCATGGTGTCTAACAAATATTTCTTGAGTATAAAGATCATATAATAAAGCAATAAATAGGGTTATTGATTAAATAAATAAATATTAAATATGAAATAAACCTGATAACCCTCAGGCTCTGGGATGACACCTTGGGTCAGTCAAACCTGCTTCATCTCCATGTTAGAATCTCTTTCAAGAGTTGGTTCCTCCTATGTTAGGAAGAATCACCCAAACCGATGGTCAATCCTCTTATGTCAAGATAAATCACCAGTATCATGTCTCATGTAACCCCACTGGTCTCCATGAGAATTCCCATATTGGAGTCTCTTACGTCTTCATGAGGCACACATCACCAAGGGGAGGATATCAACTCATCTCATCACATACACTACTTTATTATAATATAATTATATTCTGAAAACATTATATTATGTTTTGGATACATAAGTATTATGAGATAGAAATATCATTTTATTATGAGGTTTTGGGAGCTTCTAAGAATTTCTGTTTCTTCTCATGAAGTTTTCACGTGTTGATCTCTAACAAGAAAGGTTATGAGGATTGACATTATAATAAGAACACTAGATAATCAGTGTTTCATTGGATGTTCCAATATATGAGTGTGTTTATTAGTCCTTAGACTTGAGATAATTATCAATGTGTAACATGATTCATGTACTTAGATGCATGATGAAAACCATGATTTATTTACTCATGTTATATCAAATTGTGTCAAGTGCATCATGACACATATTCCATTGATTGAATGGTCCAGATAGAATATATCTCTTTAGAGTTATAGACGAAGATATATTTTTCAATTTTATTAAAATAGTAGTGTTTGACTAAAATACATATCCATAATAGATTATAAACATTTTCATCTTGGTGAGTTAAAGATATGAAAATTAAGTGGAAATGATGATGATGCATGTATGCATCCTAGTTGATGAGATATTGGTTGAAAAAAAGTGATTATATTACATAGTAGTGTTCATAAGAAAGTTGTTGTTGATGTTTCTATGACTTATCATTTTCTCTATGGGTGTCATGATGTGTAACAAAATATTGATCTTGGTTTGTGGGTTGTATCATGATGCTCGTTATATGTAGTTGAATATAATTTTAGCAATAAATTCATTCCCAATTTGTGGAATGATATTTATTCATGTTATATTGATTATAAAAATTCAATCAAAATTTAGTCAAGTCCAGAAAAAGTTGTGATTTTAATTTTATCTCTTTTTTATTCAAAAAATGAAATAAAAATATTTATTTATTAATAAAATGAGTGGATATAATATGTATTTATTTATAATATAAGTGAATAAATTTTTGTTATTGAACGAATATAATTATTTTATGGTACTAGGTTCAAAAAAATATTAGAGAGTTCAAACCAAATTAATAGTTCAGGGGGAATATTTTTAATACTAGTTAAAGTAAATAAGTTGTATATTTATTTAAGATATTATATTAGATAATCATGTCGCTTAAAATAATAGTTAATTATTTATTATTATTTTAAAAATTGACTTTTTGTCTTTATTTAAGATTAATTAAAAACAAAATCTTTTATTAAATTCTTTTAAGTTGAATGTAAGTATAAAAAGAAAAATATTTTCATTTGTTTTACATGTTTTTAATTTGTATGTTTTCTCCCCTAAAAACCTAAAGAGGCAGTTTGAGAGAATCCTCCCACATCTCTTATGTTTCATGAGAGAGATAAATAGTAATATATTTCTATATATGATTAAAATAAATGGTGTGAAGAAATTGATTCCCTTGCAATAGCACCCAAGATATCAAGAAGGTCATTCAAAGCTTCGTGGAATATGTGTGGATATCTCTAGAGGAATTCTTGTTTGGGTTCTTGAATAAATTAAAATGTCAAGATTATCGGTGGTCAAATTGGAAACAACAACAATGAGTGAGAATTAAATCAAAAACAAATTGCTTTTGGTAATTATTTAATGTAAATAGTTAATTATAAATTATGTGTGGTGATTCTAATAAAGGATTTAAGAAATTTTCATCAAGTTTAGATGGAAAATTTTTAAATGGACATCATATTACATCACTTATACTAGGCTTGGATCCTTTAGAACCATTTACCTCAAACCTAGGGCAATGCACTAACAGAATAAATAGAATTTGATTTGGGGTTTTAACATTGATAATAACTAATATCAAAACCTCACTGTTGAGGGTTTTGATGTTAGTTATTTAAATAAAAAGTGTCAAAACCCTGTTTTTAACAATGGTTATTGAAATAACTGACACTAAAACCCTCAACATTTTAACCTTTAACATCGGTTATTGGAATCATCAAAGTTAAAAATATAACCCAAACATGAAAATTATATTTTTTTCCCTCATCACCCCATGCTATTTTACTTTTCCACCTATAAATGTACCACACCATACATGGAACTTACATTATTTAGAATAATTCCCACAAATGCATTTTTTATCACCTACAAATCAATCATGTTGACTTTTTGTCATTTTTGTATCAAACATTCATTTCATCCTCCAACTACCAATCTATCGTCCTTATATGATTTCACTCCCAGATTTCATTTCTCATTCCATTCTTCATTCACGGATTCCAAATCATGACTGAATATCCATCATCGATATTTTCCTATATTAAATGTTATGAGGGAGGTAAAGTGGTGTATGTGGTGGGAGAAAGTTCATTCATCAATGATCGTTGCATAAAAGTAAAATTTATGGAATAATCTCTTTTATTCAAATATGATTTTGGTTTTACTTAATTATTTCTAATATATATTAATTATTATCATAATTTATTGAATGATTATTATTTATTTTAATTCAATGATTGGAAACTAATGTTTTTATCATTTTAAACCAAAATTGAATATTGTAGATAATTTTTGTTTTTGAGTTCTAATTTTTTTTGTTGATTCTATTAAACAACTACATTGGGTTCTATGTTATCTCTCAATTTATTTAAAAATGTATATTTTCACATTGGTTATTCAAATAAATAATGTGAAAAATGTCCTTTGAGATCAGTTATTTGGAACACTGATGTGAAAGGTTATTTTTCAAATTAGTGTTTCAAATAATAAAAGTGAAAAGTTATATAAAATTACATATTATATCCCTTTTCCATAAATAACTAACATTGTAAAAAAACTAACATCAGTTATAAAAACATACATTAAAATACATTTATAACATAACATTTAATGATTTCACCTCAAAAACAGATGTTAAAAACTAAAAAATTATGTAAAAGATGTATTTTTTCATTGGCGGTGGGTGAAGAAGTATATATTTTAGGTTGCATTATTTTATATTTCTATCATAGGGTTGTGGCTGAAAATGAGAATGAATGCTCAGGTGTATCATCACCATAATCACTTATCACTCACTATAAAACATCACACATATAAGAAAAATGAGTAATTAAACAAATAAAATTGCCTTTCATATGGTCATTTGTGCAGTCACAAGTGATTTTACCTCACAACCATGAGATGTTGTAATGTTCTCTGGGTTCCTGATACTATTTGAAACATCATAAGAATTTTTATTATATAAATTGCCTCAAGGTATTCCAATTCATCCAAAACATCAACACATGAAGTCTGTAAGAATTTACATTAATAATCAATAATTCCATTGTAAAGTGTTTGTGTCGCCATTGTGAGAAGTCAAAGTTGACACCTTGGCAATTCACTACTATAGATTTCACATTATTAAGTGATACCCTTTATCAACACTAAAAATGATAATAAATGGGGTATTTTTATTAGTGCTAAATAAAAACGATGATAAAAGTAACATTTATCAGTGCTAAAAAAACACTAGTAAAAGGACACTCTTTGTCAGTGTTTTATTTAGTGTTGATAAAGGTAACCTTTTATCAATACTTTTTTAATGATGATGATGGTGTGCTCTTTATTTGTACTAAATTACTTGTTTAAAACTGATAATAAGTATAGTTCATAAAAATTCTTTATATATACTATTAAATATCATATTTTAGTATATAAATATATTTATATTGATATAGATATAATATATTTTCTTAAATATGATTTATATACCACTAAATATGTATTTACACTTAATATGTAATAGATTTAGTGAAAATGGTTTATAATATAATTAAATATTAATATTAATTAAAATTTTACTAATTATTATTGATTAATAGAAATTTAATAACAATTTGGTGATAGAAAAAAATTAATAAATTAATTAATATCTTAAGATAAGTTGAAAACAAGACTTGAACTTCAAATAGTAATAACTTTTGATTCGCTTATCTATTTGGGTTCCATGAGGTTTCAAATAGAACTTTGAAAACATATCTACAACATCTTGTATCGAATTTACTATGTAACCTATTTTTTATCAAAAAAACCTCAAAGGCTTTCAAAATTGGGTTTTTAGATGGGATGCCCTAATTTTCAAACATTTGATGTAATTTCAACTTCATGTAAGATGATCTTTGTCTTTTTTATGGATACTAAATATATTTCTTGGGCTTGAATTCATATGGATATTATGATGTGAAATTTTTCCATTTTCATATTGTAGTGATATTTATAAACATATATATATATATGCATATATTTACATATAAAAAATATGATTTTATAAATAGGTATTTAAACATATTTTCATATGAAATATCTTTTTAAATATATAAACTGTATGGAAATAAAAATTTATTAACCATTTAATTTCACTTATAAAAATGTATGAATATATATATATACATATATATATATAATTTTTATATGTATGTATGTATATATATACATGTTTCAACATATACATATTAAAATATATATAAATACATATATATATATAAACACACACACACATACAAAAATACACACATAAAAATATTCATATATATATATACATTTTGTTGTAGAATGTATATATATACATACATATATATATACACACATGCACACGCGCATAGAACGTCATTAAATTAGAGTTGATTGGAATTATTCAGGATTTCTTTTAGGGGTGGTCTTCCATGGGTGGCTTGTGCTGCAACTATGATTCTTATACTGAAGATCAAGGACCCTTCCTCCATCAGTCATTTTAGGACCATTAGCATGTGAATATTCTCTTATAAGGTTTTGGACAGTATTATAAACAAGAGGCTAACCTCGCATTTGCACGGGTTAGTATCGGAAGAACAACATGGATTTATTCAAGGGAGATCTATTCAGGGTGCTATTGGTCTGGCACAAGAGATGATTGGGGACCTAAACATAAATACAATGGATCCTAATATTGTAATTAAATTGGATATGGACAAAGCGTATGATAGAATGGAGTAGAGTTTCATCATCAAGGTAATGTCAAGAATGAGTTTTTATGGATGGGTTATTGATCTTATTTTCAGATGATATAGCTTGACATGGTTTTCGATCACTCTTATGGGGAGGAAATGTGGGTTTTTTTAAGTGGTTCAGGGTCTAAGGCAGGGGGATCCGTTATCGCCCATCATTTTCATCATAGCTCGGGATGCCCTCAGTAGATATATCACGAAGAGCATTGTTGATGGTTTCATTCTACCATTTTGTTATAGACCCAATATCACTAGTATATCTCACTTTGCTGATGATATTCTTGTCTTTATTAATAGAAGTAGTAGGGATATCTGATACCTCAACAAGATCCTAGCAGAGTACAGTAAATGGAGATGCCAACTTATCAACAAACACAATATTAATGTTTTTATTTCTAGACATTATTCAGAAAGGAGAATTAGACGGATTGAGTCATCTCTGGATATCTCAAGGAAGCAGTTTCCGTTGGAGTATTTGGGTGCTCCTATTGATCCAGGTCGAGTTCGTATTCATCACTTTGATGGGATTTTGGACAAAATTTCCAATCGGATCAATAATTGGAAAAATTGGTTTCTTTCCTTTGGGGCAGATTACCTTAGTTAACAATATTCTTTCTTCAATTCCCATGCATATTTTATCCTCTCTTCATGTACCTAAAATGGTGATTAGAATAATAGAGAGGATATTTGTGAAGTTTTTGTGGGATGATAATGATGATGGGAAATGCCACTGGGCTTTGTGGGAGTGGTTAGCTAAGGAGGCAGAGGCTGGGGGAATTAACGTGAGGAATATGGAAGAGTCCATGCACTGTTTGCAAACAAAGCTCTCTTGGGATGTTCTTGAGGGCCAATCTATGTGGGGTAAGTTTATTTTGAGTATGTATAAGTCATCTCTTGATGTGCCAAATGATCGGGCTACTGGTATGTAGAAAAGGATTCAAGGGCATGCTAGGGGCCTTCATCATCATTCACGGTGGGTTGTTGGGTGCGGGGATATCAGTTATTAGAACCAGAACTGGGCAGGTATAATGTTGGGTTTCCCAAGATGTCCCACTCCGAATATTTCCTTCAAGGAGGTTAGTAAATACCCACTACTTATGCAAGATATTCTCACCCCGCAGCAACGTGATTTGAATGATAGTATCATGCTCAGTGATGAGGATGAGAGACTGGTGTTCATGTGTTCTCCATAAGGTACTTTTAATTCCAAATCCTATAGTTCTCTTTGTTGTAGTCTGGTGCCTAGTGATGAATGGGGAGGATTCTTTGGTGTCCGGATATTCTGGAAAAATTCAATTTTCTGGTTTGGTGCATCTGACATCGGTCTATTTCTACTGATACTGAGGTTCAGCGGAGAGGCATCTCTCTCATTTCCAAATGCCCATGTTGTTCAAGGCCAAGTGATGAATCAACGCTTTATCTCTTCCTTCATGGGGAGTGGGTGCTCGCTACCTGGAGGAGTCTGGGAGAGTCCTTCGGCTTCGGAGGCCAGCACGGCTCAATAGATGATTTTCTACAAAACTGGTTTAATGGTATGGGATCTAATAAAAGTGAACAGAAGGTGTGATTGATTTTGCTTATGGCAGGGTGTTGGACAATGTGGCGGGCGCAGAATAAGTCTAAATATGAGGGCGTCCGAAGTTCCCAGCTCGCACTGTTGGTGAGATCGCGTAGCATGGCTGTGGAGCTTGGGTATTTATTGAAGATTTGGGAGAATGCGCCATCGTTGAGGATGTTGTGTCGCGGTAGAAATCCCGACTATATGCCTCCACAGGTACTCTCACAGGGCAGATGGGTGAAATGGAATCCGCCTAAGGTCGGCTTAAATCTTAACACTGATGGTTCTTGCTTGAATGGGTCTGCTTGGGGTGGCGGTGTGGCCCGTGATGGCAGAGGATTTGTGGTGCTTGCCTTTTCTTTTGATTATGGTCATGGATACTCTCTGACGGTGGATGCCAGGGCTATTCTCAGTGGCATGGAGATTTGTAAAGTACGCAATCTGAACTTAGAGGTGGTCGAGACTCACTCATTAATCATTTACAATTCCCTCCACAGGAAAGCGGTTACTGTTGGGATTGATGATTTAAAATTTTGATTTATGAAGAGATAGAAAATATTAATGGAGGGATTTTCTCAACATTAATGGAGGATTTTCTCCCAAAATTAATGAAGAGTTATTCCCAATATTAATTGATGGAATTAATGATGGAATAATGAATGTTGACCGCATTAATGGAGATATGGGCTGGGTGTCTATATAAGAAGATGCGGTAACATGTTTTGGAATGTGGGATGACAATGATGTAGCCACCAAGAGTGAGCGGTGAAGGGGTTTCCGCGTTTGCGGTAACCGGTACGAAGCGAAGATGATGATGGCGAATGAAAGTGTGCGCGTGAAGATGATGACGTACGACGATGGAGAGAGAATTGTCGATGACGGCGTGCAAAGAGATTCATGAAGGTGCCATGTATCGAAAGTCCTCTTGGTTGCGGAGATCAAGCGGCGTGTCCCGGTTGCAATGATCGGCGGTACAACAAAATGGTATGTTCATGGTGTCGGTGTTGTGTTGTAAAAAAGGAATTCGGGTGTGATGTGTAAAAGGTCTTCGGGTGTGATGTGTAAAATTCCTTCGGGTGATAAAAAGCCTTCGGGTGAAATCTTCTCTTCTCTCCTCTTATGTGTTTCTGCAACGACGGCTTCCGCTGCGGCGCCGGGGTCTGAGCCCCAACAGTGGTATCAGAGGGATTGGTTGAAGTGCTCGATTGCATAACATGGTGGCAAGCATCTGGTGGAGCAGCTTATCAAGGACTCAGATGTCATCGGACAATGACGGTGGTATCAGCGGTGTTGCTGGAATATCGAAAGTCTTTTTGGCCGTAGGTGTCATGCGGCGTGTTCCGTTCATTGGGTGACATTCGGAGCATGGTGGAGTTGGCGATCACAAAGGCCCAGATGGTGGAGATGAATGTGGAGTATTTAAATTTTAAATCATGGTGGAGATTGTTGGGATTGATGATTTAAAATTTTGATTTATGAAGAGATAGAAAATATTAATGGAGGGATTTTCTCAACATTAATGGAGGATTTTCTCCCAAAATTAATGAAGAGTTATTCCCAATATTAATTGATGGAATTAATGATGGAATAATGAATGTTGACCGCATTAATGGAGATATGGGCTGGGTGTCTATATAAGAAGATGCGGTAACATGTTTTGGAATGTGGGATGACAATGATGTAGCCACCAAGAGTGAGCGGTGAAGGGGTTTCCGCGTTTGCGGTAACCGGTACGAAGCGAAGATGATGATGGCGAATGAAAGTGTGCGCGTGAAGATGATGACGTACGACGATGAAGAGAGAATTGTCGATGACGGCGTGCAAAGAGATTCATGAAGGTGCCATGTATCGAAAGTCCTCTTGGTTGCGGAGATCAAGCGGCGTGTCCCGGTTGCAATGATCGGCGGTACAACAAAATGGTATGTTCATGGTGTCGGTGTTGTGTTGTAAAAAAGGAATTCGGGTGTGATGTGTAAAAGGCCTTCGGGTGTGATGTGTAAAATTCTTTCGGGTGAAAAAAAGCCTTCGGGTGAAATCTTCTCTTCTCTCTCGTGTGTTTTCTGCAACGACTACTTCTGCATGCAGCGCTGGGCTCCGAGCCCCAACAGTTACCCCCATGGAGTATCAGCTCTATCATTCAGATCATTAATTCTTTCTTGAGGGGTCAGGTGGAGGTTAGTCATACTTGGCGTGAAGGCAATAAGGGTGCGGACTTCCTTGCATCTAGGAATATTCAGAATGGGAATATCATTGTTTTTACTGGTCTGGGATCACTTCCCCCTGAATGTGTGAATATTGTTAGAGATGATGCACTCGGCCTCCATTTTTATCGCCCACCCGGATGAACTTGTCTTGTATTTTTGCTTTTATTTTATAAAAATCTTTACATTGAGCCGCCACACACATACAAATACTCGCACACATAAATTTTGAATAAATATAAATATATAATAACATAAATATTTATTAAATACACACACGTGTGTGTGTGTGTGTTATAACCAACAAGACATTTTTCGTTTCTTAGACAAATTAGTGGGCAAAGGTTCAAATATTAGCTCTCTCGAATTAAATGGGAAGCGTGAGGTGGTCCTTTAGGGTGGGTTCCAGGTGGTTGAGGCGCGTGGTGGGGGCCCTTGGATTGGCCACAATTCCCATTTATCGACCGGATATTTTATAAAAAAAAAATTAGCGTCGATAAAGACTCCTTTTATCACCGTTTTTTTAGTGTTTATAAAGGGTATTTTTATCACCGTTTTTGTAGCATTGATAAAAGCAATGTGCTTTTAAAAACACTAAAACCATCATCGTTTTTTAGCGCCGATAAAAGTCATTTCTAACATTGATAAAAGTGCATTTTGTAATAGTGATTTTGCGTTACTAATAGTAGCATTTTGCAAGTCGGCGGGAAAATTGGTCATCACATGCTCGTGAGTCCTTATAGATGAAAATAAGTTCATTTTGACTAAACAATTATATATAGTATGTATTGCTAATATATATATATATATAAACAATTATATATAATATATATTACTATATATATTTGTATGACTGTAACTCATTATCACCATAACCCCCAACAATAACCGCCCATTAAACATCACTTGTTTTCTTCTCCACTCTATGTGTAGCTTACAATTAATATTGAATCATTTGATTCATTCAACTTTAAGGGTGACAATTTGTGACACGCATGAACATGACACAAATTGGATACACGGTTAAATAAGGTTAGATTATGGTTGAGAGTGCATGACATGACAACACGATAAGTGGCAAGATTATTTAAATATTTAAAATTTGTATGTATATATTATTAAATAAATTATTTGATTTTTATTAAAATTAATATATATATATATATATATATATATTATTTGATTAATAATTATTTGTTTTCTACGAATAATTTTAATTAAAGTGAAGCATTAAAATATAATAAATATGTATAAATATATTAGATAATTAAATATATAAAATAAGACGTGGCATCATTAATAAATGGGTTGAGCATATCTGCATGAATATTGTATAGAGAGAGACATAAATTGCCGCCCCATTTAAATTTATAATTTCTGTATAAGAACAGAGTCTTTTAATGATTAAAAAAAGCGGTCGACTTTCCGTGGAAGGTGAGCCGCGTACCGACCTGAAATCAGTGTGTTTTGACTAGTCGATCAAGGAATTATGAAAAGCTTATGGCGACGGGTAGATCAGCAAGGGGACGGCGAAGCCGTCCGATAGAGACGTACGCGCACGCACACAGCCGCATGGACAGCACATTGAGCCGCCACCACCGGCCAATGATAGGGAACTGGACACGGGCATATATATATATAAGATAGATTTTAATTATTTTTGTTTGAAATGTAAAAATATTTATGTAATAATTTTATAAACACTTGTGTATTTATATATATAACCATATTAAATTCATTAATTTTCAAATTATATAAACATTTTACCTCATATATACACACACACGCATATATATTCCCCAAGTCTATTTTGAATATGATTTTTTTAATTTTTAATTTTTTTTTTATACTTTCCCATTAACTCGTGGACCGAGGCACTGGGGAGTTACGCCTCCACGTGGCAGGTGTTGTCCCCGGGCCCTATCGGGGTTTAATATGCCTCCTCCGCGATTCAAAGCGGAGACCTCAGGCATAACAGCCATCCGGGACCGTCACGAGTACCACTACGTGGTGTAGTGGTACTCATGACGCTCCCGGATGGATGTTATGATTGAGGTCTCCGGTTCAAATCTTTGGGAATGCGAGATTAAATCCCTAGCTGGCTAAGGGACAGTGCTTGAACCCGACCCAGTTAGTAGCCCAGTGGACTGCATCCCATGAGTTAGTGGGCTCTGCAAGGTTCTGGTCCATTGTTGGGAGCGTCACGGGTCCAGCAAAAATGCGTCTTTTTTAACAGACCTACGCCACTAACTAGGTCATAGTTTGGCCACACCCCGCGCCCGCTAACTTGCGGACCGGGTCACTGGGGTGTTATGCCTCCACGTGGCAGGTAATGTGCTCAGGCCCTACCGGGATTTAATACGTCTCCTCCGCGATTCGAACCGAAGACCTCAAGCATAACAGTCATTCGAGAGCATCACAAGGCGGAATAGGACCTTGCTCGACGTGACAAGTATTGTGTAGTGGTAACAGAAAAGCTCTCTGGTTGGTTAAATGTCAATCAACCCTGGGTTCGATTCTCTAGGGAGGTGAAATAAATCCCCAGCTGGTTAGGGGAGATATCCACGATACTCGGCCCAGTTGAGTGGCTTAGTTAAGAGGCTAGTAACCCGAGTGTAGGGGTTGAGGAGTATCTTGGTTCGTTGTCGGGGGCGTTAGTGGTACTCATGATGCTCCCAAATGGTTGTTATGTCTGTCTCCGGTTCGAATTGCGGGGGAGGCGTATTAAATCCCGGTAGGGCCCGGGCACAGTACCTGCCACGTGGAGGCGTAACTCCCCAATGGCCCGGTCCGCGAGTTAGCGGGCACGGGGCATGACTAGACTATGAACCAGTTAGTGGCGTAGGTCTGTTAAAATGCACCTTTTTGTTGGACTCGTGACACTCATGAAATGGACCAAGATACTCCCCAACCCCTACACTCGGGTTACTGGGATCTTAACTAGGCCACTCAACTTAGCCGAGTGTCGTGGATATCTCCTCTAACCAACTGGAGATTTATTTCGGCTCCCTAGAGATTCGAACCCGGGGCTGACTGATATATTAGCCATCGAGGAGCATCTCTGGTGTAGTGGTACCAGAGATGTTAACCCAATGGCTAATATGCCAGTCAGCCTCAGGTTCCAATATCTAGGGAGACGAAATAAATCCCCAACTGGCTAGGGGAGATATTCACGATACTCGACCCAGTTCAGTGGCCCAGTTAAGAGCCCAGTAACCCGAGTGTAGGGGCTGAGGAGTATCTTGGTCCATTGTTGGGAGCGTCACGGGTCCAATAAATTTTTAATTAAATGTGTAAATCATTTAAATTTGTTTATTACATAATATTGTATAAATATTTTATGTTTATTTATACTGTAGTTATTTTATATTTATTTTTATTAAAAAAAATATTTATTAGATTATATTTCTTGATTTATATGACATCTGTAGCTCACTTCTTTAAATTCATCATATTATTTATTTTATTTATCACACATTAGATTGCTTTTGTATTGTGAGAATCAGTATTACTATTTCTAACACTACTACAGAACGCGTAACAAGCAGTGATATCCTTTATGAGCGCTAAATAAAAATGATGATAAAAGACAATCTTTATCAGTGTTTTTTTAAGCGTTGATAAAAGACACCCTTTATCAGCGCTCATAAAGTGCAACCGTTATCTACGCTTTATTTAGCGCTGATAAAGACCACCCTTTATCAATACTAAAATAAGCCTTGATAAAGGGTTTCCCCACATGGTGTGTTGGCAACGTTTTTTTGTCCAGGACGGTGGCCGCCCCCTTTTTGTTAAAGGGGGACGGTGAAGGCAGATGAGGTGGGTGGCCAACCCCACCTTTTGAGTTGCAATGTGGGATGCGCAAGGGGTGAAGCTTGCCTATAAAAGGCAGTGGCTTCCTATGGCTTCCGCACTCACAATCAGCATCATCATCTACTTTTAGTATGTGTGGTATTTGTGAGGCAGTTTCCCCACCTTATTCAAGAGAGATATTTACAAGGGGTTTCTCCTTGTAATAGTGAGAGAGTGTGTACCTACTTTTACCCATAGTGATCCTTCTATTTGCCCGTGGTTTTTTACCCCTTCCATTTTGGGGGGTTTTCCACGTTACATTTGGTATTTATTTACTTTCGCATTTTGCACTTTATTTTATCTCTCGATTATTGTTGCACTGTGGGCCAATCATTTTTCGATCTCAACAAGTGGTTTCAGAGCGCAGGTTTTGGCCCGATTTTGTTCACGTTTTCGAGTATTAATAATTCTCATAAATTTTAGTATGCTATGTGATTGCGACTCTGCTTGATCTTTCACATCAGAAAAAATTTATTGAGATTATTAAATAAACTGTTGTGAAATGAAGGAGGTTCTGGAATGATGGTGTGTCCAGATGGCGGTGAAATTCAAGATTGCGAAATTCAATAGGAATGATTTTTCGTTGTTGAAAATGAAGATGTAGGCAATTCTACGAAAGTATAATTGTCGATTGACAATTGGTGAAATACTGATAGATGTGATGATGGAGTGTGGTTCCAGTGGGAGCTAGGATCATGACATGGATATAAATGTGGCGAGTACTTTTGGAAGTAGAGATATGCTAGTCAGTGAAGCGGCGACGACTGCTAGAAGTAGGAAGCATCTCAACGATGCGTGGATAATCGACTCGGGAGCAGCATGACACATGATGTCTCGACGAGAATGGTTTGACCAGTATGAAACTATCCATGAAGGACTTGTGTACATGGGGAACGATCACACCCTGAAGATCGTTGGAGTCGGTACCATTAAACTGAAGATGCATGATGGTATTGTTTGAACCATCCAAGGAGTACACCATGTGAAGGGTTTGAAGAAGAACATATTATCATTGGGACAATTTGATGACATTGGATGCAAGACTCGCACCGAGAATGGAGTAATGAGAATTGTGAAGGGTGTGCTTGTGGTAATGAAGGCAGAGAAGATCTCAAAGAACTTGTACGTGCTTATGGGTGAAACGTACAAGGAGGCGAAGATAGTTGTTACATCAACTACCTCGACGGAAGCGTTGACGATGTTATGACATCATAAGCTTGTCCATATGTCAGAACAAGACCTGAAGATTCTTGTGGATTAGAAGTTGCTTCTTGGTCTTACAAAGGAATCATTACCATTTTGTGAGCATTGTGTTATGAGAAAACAACACAGGTTAAAGTTTAGGATGTCAACAACAAGAAGCAAAGAGATCTTAGAGTTGATCAATTCTGATGTTTGGAAAGCACTAGTTATATCCCTGAGAGAAGCAAGGTACTTTGTATCATTCATTGGGAATTATTCCAAGAGATGTTGGGTGTACCCAATCAAGAGGAAGGCAGATGTTTTTGAAGTCTTCAAAACATTCAAAGCACAGAAGGAGCTTGAATTTGGAAAGAAGATCAAGTGTCTAAGGACTGACAATGTTATATAATATATAAGCAAGGAGTTTTATACCTTTTTTCAACATGAAGGAATCAAGAGACAATTCACGGTGGCGTACACTCCTCAGTAGAATAGAGTGGTAGAGCGGATGAACAAAAGCTTGTTGGATAGAACGAGGGTGATGTTGAGAACTGCAGGAATTGCCAAAACATTTTGGGTAGAAGCAGTGAATACCGCCTATTATGTAACCAACAAATCTCCTTCAATGGAAATTGATATGAAGACACCAATGGAGATGTGGACTGGTAAACCCACTGACTATTCTCAGTTACATACTTTTGGAAGTCCTGTATATGCAATGTTTAATAACTAGAAAAGATCGAAGTTGGATTCAAGATCCATGAAATGTAGCTTCTTGGGGTATGCTGATGATGTGAAGGGGTATCGTTTGTGGGACCCCACTGCCCACAAACTTATCATCAGTAGAGATGTCATTTTTGCAGAAGATGGGGTGCAAATGAAAATTTATGGAGACATGGAGAAGGAGAATACATAAACTACAATAGTCAAAGTAGAGGGAAAATCTGTTAGAACCACTTTGTGTATAAGGTTTTATTTGTTGTCAATAGTTGTCAATGAAGATCAAAATGAAGGAGATCAAGAAGTACTCCAATGAAATGGAGGAATGGAAATTCAGATGATTGTTGTACTGATCATAAGTTCAAAGAACATGTGTAAAAGGTGACACATTATTTACAACAATGAAGAAGTGAGGTATAATCCATCTGAGGATGATTAAAGAAGAATGGGGTTTTGATGAAGACCATGTAATTCCTCATGATTGCATTAGAACCATGCAAGAGACTTTTTGAAGAACTGAATCATATGTTTTGCATGAAGTAGATAATGACGGATGAAGAAGAAGATAATGTACAAGTGATTGGAATTCTGAGATGGCGATGTAGGGATTGGAATTCTGAGATGGCCACACACATCACATTGTCTCAAAATATGATGATGCTAAATCTGTTCTTTCAAAGGATATATATCACAATTGTGGAGTTTATGATGCAAGCAGAAGAGTTGTTAAAGAAGCCAAGTCACAGAAAAGAAGCATATTTGAAGTGTTGTGATTGTTGACAAAACAATTCCATGATATAAAATTTTGTTGACAAAGGGGATTTCACGGTGGAATGCCGAGTTCAAGAGCTATGGTCAATGATCCATGTTTGATTCAAGAACGTCGACAAAGGAATGAATGATCTGGAGATGGTACAAAAAAAACAGATACAAGGTGGCGCCGTTTTCCAGTATTTGCCAAATTTTTGGGCCTGAAAATCAACAAATGGAGAAATGTGATTTTGGCAAAGAGGCTTGCACGCCGTGTATCTGAAGGAGATGAAACTTGCGCTCCATATGTTTTTCAAGATCAGAACATCAATTTATGGCAAAGGTATAAGGGTCGCGCAAGTATTGGGTTGGTCGCGCAAGTGACTTGCGCGCCAAGAGAGGACTTGCGCGCCGGTGCCTAGAAGGATTGGAAACTTGCGCGCCTATTGTTTTTCAAGAACAGAACTTCAAAATATGGAAAAGGAAAGAAGGTCGCGCAAGTATTGGTTGGGTCGCGCAAGTGAGTTACGTGACATAGGCTAGGGGAGATGAGCTGTGCACCGAGACTTGCACGCCAAGGGGTGACTTGCACGCCGCCGCACAGGTTGACCAAATTCCTATAAATATAGGACCACCCTCCTTATTCGGTATGGAATTCAACACTTAGAAAAATCAGAGCTCCTGTCGCGCAGGTGAGGAAGTCGCGCAAGTAGTGTGTGGTCGCACAGGTGAACTTGCGCGCCAGTGTTTGAAGCTGCGCGCCGGTTGTGGGTTGCGCGCCCAAGGCGGTTTGGGTGAGAAAGGAAGTGAGTCGCGAAGGTTAGAAGTTGAGGAAGGCAGTGTCGTGCAGGTGGTTAGGTGATACTTGCATGCCAGTTTGGACCTGCGCACCGAAGACTTGCGCGTCGTATTGGGACCTGCGCGCCAGGCTTGGAGAAGAGCGCCAGGTGTTGTTGGAGCTCGCCCGTCTTTGTGGAGCTGCATGAAAGCCGGAAGATTTCCCGATACATTCATTGCAACAGGTGATGTATTCATTTACAAAGATGGAAGAACATGTAACATTTTGGTTCTTCAAAGAGAAGTGTTTCCACACACACTTGACTGGTGTTTAACACCCTCGTTGTGCTTTGTGAAGAGAAGAAGAACGGTTCGTGAAACTAAACTCAGATCTGCACAAAAAGAGGGGATTATTTCAAAACACTCAGGTGTCGATATTGAGAATCAAAGGAAGATAAGAAGAAGATACAATGCATTCAGTTATTGCACTAAAGAAGAAAATTGAATACAAAAGAGCATCAACTCAGTACTCTGATGCAAGCATTGTCTCATGCTGAACAAGAGACAAATACTTAAATGCAAATCTATTGAAGAGACCTTCACGTCTATAAACTGAGTGGGACTTCACCAAGGGCAGTGAGCCAGGGGTAGTCAATGAGAGTGACTCGAGGGAAGCAGTGAGCTATCCCTGAACCTTTGTAAAGGCAGTGAGCTTGGGACAGAGTGATTGTTCCCAAACCATTGTAATCCACAACTAGTGAAGAATAGTGGAATTTGGTATGACCGACAACCTGTCGTCGTATGCTCCTTGGATGTATCCCTTAGTGGTGAACCAATTAAAAATTGTTGTGTCATCTCTTTACATGTGAATGTTTCATTACTGATCATATCCATCATACTAGTTTTATCAGTTCCTACCAACGTGGGAGCAAGATCCTTGGTTTTAAAAGAAAAAGGTGTCACCCTGATTCACCCCTCCCCTCTCAGGGTGTCCCGGGGCCCTACAAGTGGTATCAGAGGTAAAGTTTCACATATGTTGGATACTCTACAGTAATTATATTCAGAAGGGATTTGATTTTCTTTCCTAGAGTCAAAAATGAAGTGCAGTCCTGAAGAAGATTCAGTCATTTCTAAGCAGAAGTCTACATCCAGCAAGACCATGGCAAATAGGAAAAATAAATAGAAGAAGTAGTTGAAGAAGTCCCTCTTATCCAAAGAAGATGCAGTGTCTTGTTCTCCATGCCATTCCAATAATGGAGAAACATCAAGCTTGGAAAGTATTGAGCAGGTGGCTCAGTATTCTTCCAGAGGAAAGGATGACACCCCTATTTCAAGCTTTTAGAAAAAACTTAAAACATATCTTCATGATATTCCTGAAGAAAGGGTTGCTATTATTTGCAGCCTATTTCAATTTATGAAGGTTGAGATCACTCGATTAGAACAGGAATCTGACAATATGGAAAAGGTATTGGAAAGAAAAGTTCTGGAAAGTATGAAGCTCACCAAACAGGTTAAAGTCTTTGAGGAAAAAGAGGGAGTCAATAAGCCTCTAGAAGAATAGATCCATGCACTTGAAGCTGAGCTGAAGAAGAGCAATGAAGTCAAGAGTTTTTTTTTGGAAGAAACTTCAATAGATTCAAGGAACTTGACTCTTTGTTACAAAACAAAGTAAAGACGCATGAAGATGATGTTGAAAGATTGAAGAAGACTTGTGAAGAGAAGATGATCATGATTGAAGATCAGAAGATCATCCTCAATATTGAGTGTCAAAAATTAGAAGCTCAATTGACAGATCTTGAGAAGACACATATTGAGACTTCACAAAAGAATGAAATAGAATCAGTTGCTGCTGGCACTCAATGTTCATTGGAGGAATCTAAATCTGAAATACCTCCAACATGTGACAAGAAGATTATGACAACTCTTGATTATCCATATCAAGAATCAGTTGCTGCTGGTACTCAATGCTCACTGGAGGACTCTATTGTCAAAAGACCTCCAACATGTGATAAGAAGACCATGAATTCACTCATTGATCTATCAAAAGCAACTGAGAAAGTGAAGGTACCATCCAAACCATCTTGTACTCATGTTTCTAAATACGTTCCCACAATTAATGCAGGTTGGAAGAAAAATTCTAAACAAGTATGGATGAGGAAAGGTGAGAAGAAGAAACCTACCACCATGGATAGGGTGGATGGGAAGAAAAAGGATGAAGTTGGTTCCTCAAATAGAGCACAAAAATTAAGAATAAGGCCCAACAACCTCATATAGAAGATACAAAGAAGAAAATATTTGTGGGTCAATGTTGGTGCTGCCACAGATTTGGGCATTGTGCACTGGATTTTTGGTACAATCCCTTTAATGGGAAATCACAAAGAAAGCCTGTATCAAAGGGAAGAAATCCAGAGAAGAAGAAGCAACATATGCAGGTCCAGAAGCATCTATTTACTACAAACAGATTTGGAATGCTTGATAACATCTGTGATGTATATAATGGCAGTGGTCACAAGAATGGTGCATTCCTATATCAACAGATATCTAGAGCTGATAAGAACAGAAGACCACACAAGCCAGCTAAGAAGGAAGAATATTTCTTGGGAAGAAATCAGAAGAATATTGTGAACACACGTTTCCCCAAGAATATATCATGTAGGGAAGATGAGAAGACCCAAGGTTTTAGATCCATGAAATTGAAGGATCATTCATCCGATAGAAAAACTAAGAGGAATGAAACTCAGATGAACCCATGTGGAAGATCTAAACCAGCCACAACAGTTCCAAATGACATATTGGTCATCTGGCTAGAAGATTTGAAAAGAATTAGGAAACAAGAAGATGAAAAATCCAAGGATGGTGATAAAAGAAAAGAAAAAATTTCACCTGATGAAGACAAAGTGGAGGATAGATTGCAAACCAAGAGAAACACACGTGTCAAAGAAGTTTTGTGTGAGAGATGTAAGAAATCTGGTCACATTGAAAAAGGTTGTTTGACCTTAATACCAGAGAAAGAAGAAGTCCTTAAGAGGAGTAAGAATGTATCATTCATGATGGCTGTTAAGAAGAACAATTCCCCACACAAAGTAGAAGATAATGTGAAGAAAGCCATGCCAAATAAACAGATGTCAGAACATATTTCCAAATGTGAAGGCATGAAGACTGGAGTGAACAGAGGAACTTGGTTGAGAAAATCACCTCAACCATGAAGCTCATATTGATGAAGCAAGGAGGAACCATCTTATTCCCTTAATCATTTGTGTATTTTATTTGTGCTAATAATGCAGGGAATTGAAGGTGAAGCATGCTCTCAGGGGGAGAACCTGAGAAGTAGTGACTGTTGTCAACTCTTGATAGCTAAGATAAAGAAGTTTTCATCCTTGGAAGATTCTTCAATTGATATTCAATGATTATGATGGTGAAGGATCACTCCTGATGAAGATGATGAGGAGTGTTTCCCTTGAGGGGGAGAAAAATGAAGAAGCTTCCATAATCACTGTTTCAATCAATATCAACTCCAGCTGGAATCAAATGCAGTTACTCTGTGAATTTCTTGAAGATCATGCCATTGGAGAAGGTATGCCATTTCTCAATCTCTATCCCTTGGTTACTCAGATCAAAGATCATTCTACAAAGGGGGAGTAACTGAATTGATCAGTGACATAAAAAAATAGAAGTGACCCAAGGCCACTTATCCTGCCAATTGCACTTGGATGTTTTTGATATATTTGCTGATGTGAGTGCAAGAGTTTCAGGTTGATTATTCCCTATCACATTTGATTTCTTCTACCTGAAATAAAAGTGGTAAACCCTTGAAGAAAAAATACATGAGTTCTCATCTCATGTTGGTATCATGATCTGTGAATAGTGGACAACCTTGTTATCATAATCAAATCCTCTTGTTTTCTACATCGAGCATTGCTCAAGTATACTTAGAGTGAAATGATTAATGAAACATTGCTTAAGTATAGATTGATAACCTCCCTACCATGAGCTTTGTATTTCTTGTCAATAAGGGGGAGAGAAAGTGAAATGAAAGTTTGAAAAGAAAAGTTGATTGAAGAGAAGATTCTCATTTTGACATTGACGAATTCATTTCAGAAGATATGTAAGGTATTGACAACAAAATACAAAGGGGGAGATTTTTGGAGCCACTTTGTGTATAAGGTTGTATTTGTTGTCAATAGTTGTCAATGAAGATCAAAATGAAGGAGATCAAGAAGTACTCCAATGAAATAGAGGAATGGAAATTCAGATGATTGTTCTACTGATCATAAGTTCAAAGAACATGTGTAAAAGGTGACACATTGTTTACAACAATGAAGAAGTGAGGTATAATCCATCTGAGGATGATTAAAGAAGAATGGGGTTTTGATGAAGACCATGAAATTCCTCATGATTGCATGAGAACCATGCAAGAGAATTTTTTAAGAATTGAATCACATGTTTTGCATGAAGTAGATAATGACGGATGAAGAAGAAGACAATGTACAAGTGATTGGAATTCTGAGATGGCCATGCAGGGATTGGAATTCTGAGATGGCCATGCACATCACATTGTCTCAAAATATGATGATGCTAAAGCTGTTCTTTCAAAGGATATATATCACAATTGTGGAGTTTGTGATGCAAGCATAAGAGTTGTTAAAGAAGCCAAGTCACAGAAAAGAAGCATCTTTGAAGTGTTGTGACTGTTGACAAAGCAATTCCATGATATACAATTTTTTTGACAAAGGGGATTTCACGGTGGAATGCCGAGTTCAAGAGCTGTGGTCAACGATCCAAGTTTGATTCAAGAACGTCGATAAAGGAATGGATGATCTGGAGACGGTACAAAAAGAACAAATACAAGGTGGCGCCATTTTCCAGTATTTTTTAAATTTTTGAGCCTGAAAATCGACAAATGGAGAAATGTGATTTTGGAAAAGAGGCTTGCACGCTGTGTATCTGAAGGAGATGAAACTTGCGCACCATATGTTTTTCAAGATTAGAACATCAATTTATGGAAAAGGGATAAGGGTCAAGCAAGTATTGGGTTGGTCGCGCAAGTGACTTGCGTGCCAAGAGAGGACTTGCGCGCCGGTGCCTAGAAGGATTGGAAACTTGCGCGCCTATTGTTTTTCAAGAATAGAACTTCAAAATATAGAAAAGGAAAGAAGGTCGTGCAAGTATTGGATGGGTCACACAAGTGAGTTGCGCGACAAAGGCTAGGGGAGATGAGCTGCGTGCCGAGACTTGCGCACCGAGGGGTGACTTGCGCGCCGCCGCGTAGGTTGACCAAATGACTATAAATAGAGGACCACCCCTCCTCATTCGGTATGGAGTTAAACACTTATAAAAATCAGAGCTCCCATCATGCAGGTGAGGAAGTCGCGCAAGTAGTGTGTGGTCGGGCAGGTGAACTTGCGTGCCAGTGTTTGAAGTTGCACGCTGGTTGTGGGTTGCGCGCCCAAGGCGGTTTGGGAGAGAAAGGAAGTGAGTCACGCAGGTTAGAAGTTGAGGAAGGCAGTGTCACGCAGGTGGTTAGGTGATACTTGCGCGCCAGTTTGGACCTGCTCTCCAAAGACTTGCGCGCCGTATTGGGACCTCCATGCCAGGCTTGGAGAAGAGCGCCAGGTGTTGTTGGAGCTCGCCCGTCTTTGTGGAGCTGCACGAAAGCTGGAAGATTTCCCGATACATTCAGTGCAATAGGTGATGTATTCATTTACAAAGATGGAAGAACAGGGAACATTTTGGTTCTTCGAAGAGAAGTGTTTCCACACACACTTAACTGGTGTTTAACACCCTAATTGTGCTTTGCGAAGAGAAGAAGAACGGTTCATGCAACTAAACTTAGATCTACACAGAAAGAGGGGATTATTTCAAAACACTCAGGTGTCGGTATTGAGAATCAAAGGAAGAGAATAAAAAGATACAATGCATTCAGTTATTGCACTAAAGAAGAAGATTGAATACAAAAGAGCATCAACTCAGTACTCTGATGCAAGCATTGTCTCATGCTGAACAGGAGACAAATAATTCAATGCAAATCTATTGAAGAGACCTTCACGTCTATAAACTGAGTGAGACTTCACCAAGGGCAGTGAGCCAGGGGGAGTCAACGGGAGTGACCCGAGGTAAGCAGTGAGCTATCCCTGAACCTTTGTAAAGGTAGTGAGCTTGGGACATAGTGAATATTCCCGAACCATTGTAATCTACAACTAGTGAAGAATAGTGGAATTTGGTATGACCGATAACCTGTCGGCGTATGCTCCTTGGACGTAGCCCTTAGTGGTGAACCAAGTAAAAATTGCTGTGTCATCTCTTTTCATGTGAATGTTTCATTACTGATCATATCCATCATACTGGTTTTATTAGTTCCTACCAACATGGGAACAAGATCCTTGGTTTTAAAAGAAAAAGGTGTCACCCTGATTCACCCCTCCCCTCTCAGGGTGTCCCGGGGTCCTACAAAATATAAGGAAGAACTAGTTTTCTCTGAGGCATTATCAGAGCACAAAGATCAAGTACCGGTTGAATCTGGAGACTGACAGTCAACTCAGGAGAAAAAAGCTCCTGTATGGCACTCATACTATGTGAATGAGAGAAATATTGCGTACTGCCTATTGACAAAGGATGGAGAGCCATCTTCTTTTATGGAGGCAAGCTAGAGTCCAAATGTATCATTATGGATGGTGGCGATGCAGGAGGAACTTGAAGCCTTGCACAAGAACAAGACTTGGGATCTTGTTCCATTACCTCATGGAAGGAATGCTATCAGAAAAAAATGGGTATTTAAGATCAAGAGAGATGGAAAAGACCAGGTGGAAAGATATCGTGCAAAACTAGTGGTCAAAGGATATGCTCAGAAGGAGGGTATTGATTTCAATGAAATATTTTTTTTGTTAGATTGACGACTGTTCGGTTAGTTCTGGAGATTTGTACTACATACAACTTACATATAGAGCAGCTAGATGTGAAGACTGTTTTTTCTCTATAGTGATCTTGATGAAGAGGTCTATATTCTCCAACCATAAGGTTTTATAGAATAAGGAAAAGAGAACTTGGTTTTCAAGTTGAAAAAATCTATGTACGGTCTCAAGCAGACGCTGAGGTGTTGGTACAAGAGATTTTATTCCTATATCATGAGCCTTGGATACAACAGATTTCAATCAGATCCTTGTGTATATTTCAGGGGTTTGGATGGTAATGATTTCATCATTCTTATATTGTATGTGGATGCCATGTTGGTTGCAGGCCCCAACAATGATCAAATCCAGGAGATGAAGGCATAGTTGTCTAGGGAGTTTGATATGAAGGACTTGGGACCAACAAATAAGATTCTTGGGATGTATATTTACCTAGAAAAAAATAATGAGAAGATTTTTCTATCATAAAAGAATTACTTATAGAGAGTATTGAAATGATTCAACATGTAAGAGTGTAATCCAATATCTACCCCACTTACTATTAATTTCAAGTTATCCTCTACGATGAATCTTGGCAGTAAAGAAGAGAAGATGGAGATGTATCAAGTACCGTATGCATTAGTAGTGGGAAGTCTAATGTTCACCATAGTTTGTACTAGACCAGAAATTGAACATGCAATGAGAGTAGTTAGTCGGTACATGGAGAATCCAGGACAGGAGCATTGGAGCATAGTGAAGAGGATCATGAGATACATCAATGAAACCTCAAATACTTCATTATGTTATAGAAGATCAAATTTCACTATTAGAGGATATGTTGATTCAGATTTTGCAAGAGATTCTAACCAGAGGAACTCCACTACTAGTTATGTGTTTACTCTTATAAAAGGAGCTGTGAGATGGATTTAAAAGTTAAAGTCAGTTATGACATTATCCATGACAGAGGCAGAGTACATGGCACCTACACAGGCTTGCAAAGCAGTGATTTTGATGATAAATATATTGGAGGAGCTCAGGCATAGACAAGAGAAGATTCCATTATTTTGTGATAGTCAAAGCACCTTGTACATTGCAAGGAATTCATATTTTCATTCCAAAACAAAAGCACACTGGGGTATAATATCACTTTTTTCGAGATGTGTTGGAGGAAGGAAGTGTGAACATGTAAAAAATTCATACTAAATAAAATCTGGAAGATTTCCTGATGAAGGCAGTTGACTTTAATAAGTTCAGATGGTGAAGATCCTCGAGTGTCCTTACAGAGACATGAGCATCATGTTTGGAAAATAAAAATTATGTGGAGATGTGATTGGTTCTCAATCAAATATCCAAGTGGGAAATGTGTCGGAAACATTTTTTGTCTAGAATGGTGGCCACCCCCCTTTTGTCAAAGGGGGTGGTGAAGGTAGATGAGGTGGGTGAAAAACCCCACCTTTTGAGCTACAATGTGGGAAGAGCAGGGGGTAAAGCTTTCCTATAAAAGGTAGTAGCTTCCCATGGATTCAACACTCACAATCACCAGCATCATCTACTTTTAGTATATGTGGTATTTTTGAGGTAGTTTCTCCACCTTATTCCACAGAGACATTTACAAGGGGTTTTTTCCTTGTAATAGTGAGGGAGTGCATACCCACTTTTACCCATAGTGCTCATTCTATTTGCCTGTGGTTTTTTATCACTTCCATTTTGGGGGGTTTTTCCATGTTACATTTGGTGTTCATTGTAAAGACCCAGAATTTCCATGTAATTTTTTTTAAAATAAATGGAAATTTTACAAGTCCACGAAATCTGACAGCGCATGATTCTGAGGCCCAGAGTGCCCGAAATGAATTTCTGAACTTTTGTTCGGGTACATTCAGTAAACGTGCAAGCATGTTTTTCTAACTTTTGAACTGGTGCTCGGAATTGAAATCTGAGGGCACTATTGAACTCGCAGCGCCGATATTCACTTAAGAAGGCTTCCACCTCGATGACAGTTGGTCGAGGGTGAAAGATAAATTTTGGTTTTTTTGTGTGGAAATAATAAAATAAAATAAACACACGCTTTATTTTATTTTGTTGTAACCACCCTCCATGTGGAAGTCAAAAAGTGGGGACCACCAGACCTTAACCTCCCATGAGAGGTTATGGTGGTGGGGGCCACCCAAGGTCTGTAATGCCCCGACCCCAGTTACCCAGAGTCAGTGAATTATTGCGTAACATTGGCATGATCACAAAAGATCAAGTATCGAAATACCGATTAGTTTAGTAGCCTTGGAAACACTAGATACATTCATAAATGTTACATTACATCATAAAGTGAAACAAAACTACAACAACATCTTGTCTTCATATCCCCTCATACTATCCCTACAGGTCATTCATAATATACTTCTTCACATCCTGGAAAAATTAAAACATTGAAAGGGGTGATCTCAGATGCTCTGTAAGGATAAAAATATAGCAGAAGCTTTCATAAATAAACATAAACATTTAAGGCAATGTATAACTAAAACAAAAGCCTTTTAAACTTGAACTTCAGCATAATATGGAAAAAGTAAAATGAAATAATTCCATTTACTTATTCACATGGATATTCTACTAGTTGAATAATCACATGTAATATCAATAACCACTTTCATAATGATGGAATGCATAATGCCAAACTATCATAACCACGTAGCCAAGGCCTCGTTCCAAGACTACAAATAAGATTTTGTCAAGGCCTCATTCCAAGACACTAGTTTGTCTCATGAGACCTACCGATGCATCGAGGAGCTATAGCGGGATCCACCCATCACTTATTAAGTCCAATGCATTCCTCATATGAACAGGTTTAAACATATCATAAACCATAACATAATCGTATCACATAAAACATGCATAAAGGAAACATAACATTTCCACATTTCAATCACAAGATATCAATACAATACATTGATATAATCAAAAAAACACTTTCAAAACCATTTTCAATACCAAAATAAAATAAAATTAAAACTTTGTATTTATTTTTCATTTAAAAAAGTTATGGCTTGTAGAGGAAGCCGAAACTCAAATAATGGACACGGCGGCGGAGAAGTCGTTGTCACCACATACGTATGACAAAAAAAACATTCCTTTTTGTCGTTTAGTAAAATGCTTCATATAAAAATATTCCTTTTGAATAAACATAAAAGTCAAAGGGGTTTATACACCGTATAAAAGAAAGTTGTGTATAAAACAAAATATGCCTCAATGAAAGAAGATTGAGACGAAGTCACTTACAAAGATCATTTTTTAAATAAAATAGATCTATTATGTGTATTCACTATAAGTACACATAAATAAAGTACAAATACAAGATAGGACATAATAATATCATGACATAATTTGAAAGTAGAAGATTAACCCAAAGAACAGAAATTGGGTTAAGAAGTTCCCTTAACTCGTGTCTGACTTGACTTGATCGTTCTTTAACCTCCTGAATAATAAACTAGAGTTAATTTATAATTGATTAAGAACATTTTTCAAGTTCATTATTCCTTTTATATCACTTATTACTATGTTATGAACATTATGTAATTATTTAAGTTAATAACGGTCGTTTTGTCGATCTTTGGTACTTGAGTCAAAAATAATCTTCTTACAATTACAAGTTGTTTATGTGGTAGAATATCCATTATCCCCAGAATTATATTCATGATGTAGATATCATATATATCATATATATATATCTAGTATATACATTCATTCATAATATTACGTAACATTTAGAGGTAAGAAATGAAATGCACCGTTCATGGAGACGGTAAGTTGTACGTACGCATGAACGCTGCTTTCATTTTTATTTCGTATTTAATGGAATGAAATCATTATGATATAAAGGTATATTATAATTCCAGTATAATATCATATATAATATCATTTACTATATCCTTTATACATCCCACATATGGCATTAACGATTCAAATCACTTTGAGGGGGCAGTAGTCCGCACTTCCTAAAATGAAATTATCGCGTTTACCCATAATGGAAATCATAAAGGTATGCCATAAATGAGAAATACAGAAGCATAAGGAAAAAATAAAAATAATATATATCATATATAAATATAGTTACATCTTAATGGCCACCATGAGAGGTGTTAAAAGAAGATTGAACAATCATCGTTTCGTGAGGCAGAAATTCGCCAACCACAAAAACAGTATGTTCTTTAACCATTAGACGAAGGTGTGTGTAAGTATAAATAAAATAATTCTCATAAAAAAATCCTATTATATTGAATATACTGGTGTTGTTATAAAATAAAGGAATAAAAAGAGTTTAAGGGGTTGGAGAAGCAAAATAAAACAAAATAATATAAGAGAAGACATTACCTTAAAATCGGGTAACTCTTTTTGATTTGAGCCAAAGGCTTCCTTGGGAAGAATTATGCCCAAAGTGAGGCTTCTAGGAGTAAGAGAGGGAAGTTGAGAGAGTATTTGGGCAGAGTTTGGCCAAGAAAAATGGATTTGAAGGTGTGAATAAGGTGGTAGTGGTGGGGTGCTTTTATAAGAGGAGAATAGGGGCACTCTTGGAAAGTAATGAAATGTTACATTATTATGAAGTACTTTTCGGATTTCAAAGGTCCCACAATTATATATTTCGAGGATAAGGTGATAAGGGTTCTAAATATACCCATCCAATAGGTTTTTGACAAGTTTAAGTCTTATATTTTACATTATCTTTTCATTTTATTTAAATCGTTAATTAATGAGGTAATCGATGCATCATCATGGTGTCATAAAAATTTTAATTTATTTAATGTCTAAAAATTATATAAAAAATATCATGATGTAGGAAATCTTTTTATATTTCAAATTAATATTTATAGTCGAAAAGTTAACTTAAATAACCCCATGTAATAATTGTTTTAGTAAAACAACACATGTTTGTGACAATTTTATTTTTACTTTAAATAAAAATTTATTAATGTCATTTTCTTACCCAAGTGGCTCCATGGGGTCCCCAAGTTGACCCATGGATTTTATTGGTCTTCCATGACTCACCCAATAAGGGTAGTACAAGTGTAAAGGTAATTTCATATTATTATAACATTATATTTACCTTAAGTTAAACTAATTACCTTTAATCGCGATTAATAGAACTTAAAAGTTACTATTCATCAAAAATTATTTTAATCCCATTGAACCACATTTTACTTCCTAATGAAAATGATGTATGTCGGATTTTTTAAATTCAAATCACAGAGGTGGTAAAATTTCATTTGAAAGAAAAATTAGTTTTTTTAATTACCACTTAGTGGTTTCACTATTCATTAAAAATTGAAGTTTTTCAGAACAATGCCAAAATTTTACCCTAAGCTATAATTTATATTCCGAATTCAAAAATGATGTCTATTTTACAAAATTACAAACATATAAGTTGCATTAATTAATTTTATAATTAATTCCCACTGTCACAATAAATAGCGTGTTTTTAAGAAACAATATATATCAAAAGATTGACAATTGTTTATGTCCAATTTCAAAGTGAAATTAATTCTAATGACCACCATTGGATAAAATGGTAAAAATATATTCTAATTATACTTTAAAACCACTCAATAGTATAATTTATCACTATAAATTATTTTTATTAAAAAAGTTGTTTTTAAGTATTTTTCACTATTCATAAAAAATTGGAAGTTCTCAGAAAATTACAAAAAATTCAACGTAGGATAATTTCGATATTCCGAATCCAAAAATGAAGTCCATTTTGAAATATAAAATTTATATAATTTCAAAAAGTGGGTATTACTATTCATAACGACCACTTTTATTGGTCGCGGTGTGTTAGAACTCGAGGTTGCATACAACACACGCTGCCCTATTATTCAAAGAGAAGCGTACCATGGAAGCTTGGGGTGTTACAAGGTCTAAACCTCTTCAAATCCATCATTAATGTGGAGGAGCCTCTTGGGCTTCCTCCACATTAATTGTACCAACCCTTCTTAATTAATTATGCCAACCCTTGGTATCCTCCAATTTGAATTTTATGCCAACGCAACCCATTTATTGTTGCCAATTAATTAATCCAACTTTGATTGCCAACAAATTAAATAGATAAACATATTTTATTTGGTTGTCTATTCATTTTTTGGAAAAGTATTGGCAAAGTAGGATTGGGATAATTTGGGAGAAAGCTCTCCAATGAAGAACGCTCCGTCAACAAATAACGCCGACCTCCTTCGACCTTCTTCCTCAAGACTTCTTCTGACGTGGGACATCCTCATCTACGGAGAATCTACGACCGTACTAACTTATTGTTCCAACGTCATCAAGCGAACAAGGTAGGGGGTTTATTTGCGTGATAATACTTTTCCCATATTCTTACCTTGGTTTCTTTTGCGGTTTGGGAATGAAACGTTGCGGGAAGTTGTAAGCTTGACGTTCTTCTTTCTTGTTGAGCCATATGCTACCACCCTAACGTGGATGGTATGGGCCAAACCAACATGGACCGACCCTTCCGAAAATCTTGTGGTGTTCTTCGCAATGGAGGAGGACGATAACCATCCAAGGTTGGGGCACGAGAACATCGGTTGATATTGCTGCCGACTGCGACGAAGGTGAGGGCGCCGCCCCACGGTCACCCCCGCCGCCGTCCGCAGCTCCACGCCGCCAGCGCGTGGCTGGCCCGCCGCCCCGTGGTTAGTCCACTGAGCCGCCAGCCCGGGGCTGAGGCACCGCTCCGTGGCCGACCGAGCCGCCGGCCCATGGCCGGACCGCCGCCCCGCGGCCGGTCCGCCAACCTGTGCCCAGACCGCCGACCCGCGGTCGGTCCGCCGCCCTCGCTGCCGGTCCGTGCCCTCGTGGCCAGTCCGCGCCCTCACGGCCGGTCTGCGCCCTCGCGGCCGGTCTGCCGCCCTCACGGCCCGTCCGCGCCCTCACGACCGATTCACGCCCTCATGGCCGGTCCACACCCTCGTGGTACCCGCGACCGGTCTTCGCCCTTGCGGTACCCGCGACCGGTCCGCACCCTCGCTGTTACGACCCAATGTTTTAATGAAAATTTCCTTCTTAAAAATATACCATAAAATCACATAATAATTAACTACTAAGTTATAAGTGACCTTTAAACATAAGTTTGTCACTTTTGTGTTTGGAATTTTGAAAATATGACATACACGATTATGTTCAAGATGTTTTTTGGAGTCCGATAAGAAAAACTTAATTTTTGGTGAATAGTAACCTACCATAATGAATAGTAACATACCCTTATGAATAGTTATATACCCTAATGAATAGAAACCTCACCTATGGTGGTATAAAAATAATACTCAAGTTGGAAGTACGATATACCTATATTTTAGAATAAGTTAATGAATGTATTAAAACTGGTTTTCGATAATGAATTATGATTTTAATTAAATATTAAAATAATCATATTTAGAAAATTATTTTTGAAAAAATGGGCTTCATTTTTGGATTCTACACGTCGAAAAATGGTTGGGGTGAATTTTTGGGATTTTTCTGAAATACTTGAATTTTTGATTAATAGTAAAATACGGTAATTTACCATATATGTACATTATAAGATAAATAGAATATTACTAGAATCATGGATGATGTCACCACCCTTGGTTTGGATTCACATGACCCATTTACTATTCTTGGTCATGGAATACTTACTATTCCTTGTCTTGTGAAGAAATAATAAATTAATGATTATAATATTGTGAAATCCCTCCTCTCCTCCACTATAAACCCCCCCTTCACTCCCTCTTCTCTCCACTCCTCTAAAGATCCAAGACTTCTCTAAATTATGCCCAAATCTCTCCCCAAGGTCCTCCCCCACGTCCAAAATCTCTCAGCCTCCTCAAAATACTAAAACCTCTCCCCGTAAGAGGTTCTCAAAGGAGGAAGTCTCAAGAGGTAAAATTTCTCTTCTCGATTTCTTCTTTTCTTTTAAGTTCTATTCTTTTTATTTCTTTCCTCACCTCCCTTCACCATAATAGTATGATAAATCCAGTAACATACATGTAATGGAATTTTTTCATGCTAATGGTATATTTCATTATCTTCTCTCCTTTCCCTACCCTTTTATTTGAAAGAAATGAAAGCACCGTTTGAGATGTGCTAATTTAGCACATTCAAGGACAACAATTTATCAATTTCTAACATTATATTTAATTATGGCCATGAAACCATTTGTGCTATGGTTGAACGAGATTATTATATATGTAATATATCCTATTTTTGGTTCTGTAATCCTTTTTTACAAATGGTATTAAATTATAAAGCAAAACATGTTCTTCATAATCAAATCCAGCGTTTAACAAAAATGGTTATCACTAAGGTTATATATATAATAATTCGACTTCACTTTAAGTAACCGAATTAAAATTAAAACCATGTAATCTCCTGGATTTTCACTAAAGAATATAACTTCAGTTCTGGACAACCACATTCATCTTACATATAATCCAAACTTGAATATAAGTGAACTGATCTTTTAAAACCAAGTAAACAAACAAGCCCGAACAATGAAATTGAACCTTGTAACTAATCAAAAAGGATTTGAATGAACTAAAAAGGGTTATAATAAATAAACTGAATATAGAATAGGTTCTGGACTTATTAATTAATAAGACTAATTTGTTTATTCATGTCATTAATAATAAGTGGAGAACACCAACAGATTTAAGGTAAGGGATCCTCTCCTTTTCTCTCTTAATCAAGATTGTCCTCTATACTATGCCTTTATATGTGTACTAGAAAATGAGGGGTTATGTTTAAGAACCTCCCCCATACTTCCTTCTGGATTTATAAGTGATGCGAAACCCCATTTCTCTCTTATCAATCCCTCTTGGTCACACCCGACACCATGCCGATAAAATCTTAACGAATTCTACCCAAACCTTCTTTGTTCTTTCAGGTTGCCTTATCTTTATTTAAAAATGGTGTTATATTATCTATCTATGTGAGTCTTATGACTTATGGTTATTTTTACAAGATTATTATATCAATACCCTTTCATCACATTCTTTTGGGGATATACATGATTTTGAAAGATTCCCTCCTTATAACTTTTCGATAAGCCAACCTGTTTTAAGGGGACTTCCCAAATTTTTACCCAAATTTAAAGTGCACTCTATCCTATGTTTTAAAACACAATTGTATTTATAAAATCAGTATTTTTATTATCAAAACCTTCTTGGTTAAATTCTGGTTTTATATAAAATAATGTCCTCCTTTCTATTTGAAAAGCTCCAGAGTGTTTTCCTTAAAACCACACAAAAATGTTTTAATGGTAATGTTTCTAAAATACATTTTTTATATGTTTTCACTTATATTTGACATCACTTAACATGTTATATAACTATTTTACCCTATTAATTTCCATGTATGTTCTAATACCTTCCTTTCATGGACACTTTCATGATACGCCCATTGGATATGTTTTATGTCATGATTGTGGTACCCAATTATTTCCATGGGTAACCTTATGTTTATGTATGGTTGATTGTGTATGATTATTTATGTGGAAAGAATATTCATGAATATGTTGATATGGGTGCGCCCAGATAGCGCTCTAATGCTTTGGGTAATGTTAAGTCTCATGAGATGCGATGTGAAACGGGATTGGCGGTTAACCTTGACCCGTACTGAAATGGGAAATGGGATTGGTGGTTAGCCTTGCCCCGTACTAAAGATATGATTTATGATTCTGCCACATTTATATGATTCCATGCTTATATGATCCCATTCTTATATTAAATGATTTCATAATTTTCATGCTTTGAATATAATTATGTCATGCCTCTTAACTCATGTGCTTGAGATGTATCTTTATGTTCATTCCCTTACTAGGAATTTTATCTCATCCCTTTGTTCATGTGTTTCCCAGGGTACCCTATTTAGATGTAAGGGCTCAAAGGAAGTTAGGATCTCATTATGGAGATTAAATAAAGAAGTTTTTTTAGCCCCATGTTTTATGTTATATGTACCTAGTTTTCTAAGACACTAGACTTAACAATCCTTGTCTTGTACTCTGATGATTAATTATGCTTAAAAAATGAAATGTTATTTGTAAAAGGCTCGGGTCACTATAGTTGGTATCAGAGGATGGTCTAGTTATTTTTGGAGATTAGGAATAGAGAACCTTAGTGAGAACCTTAAGGATAAGACTAAGTATTAGAAAACATTCCCAAATTTTGGTGAGTATTGAGTAGGTGGTTTATCAAGAAAATACATCCCTGTCTGGATACGAGCAGGTAGAGGTGGCTATGGCACAGATGTATCCTAGGGGTAAAACCTGAAAACACCGCTTTGAGCTAGAATCGAACGGGAACTGGTGCACGACAATGGGCCTTACTGCACTCTTGGTTACGATACTCCCGGGGGATATGATTTGGTAGATTCACAAGCTTAGTAAAAACCATTATTAAGGGAAAAAATCCCATAAGAATATAAGTTAAGAAATAGATCGATGATAACCTAGATATAAACCTAAATAATCACAAGTTAGAATGTACTTCTTCTTTATAAGTTTATCCTTTAATGTTCAAAGTTTCCTTTTTATTCTCAATAACTAAGTATTCAAGACCTCTAATTATACGTTATTTTTCTTAGTTAATGGCGGGAAATAAAAGAACACATTACAACAACCAATGTGATAGGAAATGTGATGATTACCCTAATGACATGCCTGATGTGACAGAAGCGGGTGTTCAAAACTTTATGAAAGTACTTGCTCAGCTGGCTCGAGTTATAAATAATAACTTAAATCAGGTGGAATGTCCCCCTCCTCCAAGGAAAGAGCAAGTTGCTGTGTAATCCTTCATGCGACAAAGGCCTCCCATGTTTAGTGGGTCTTCTGATCCCCTCCTCGCAGAACAATGGATTAACTCCATTGAAAAGATATTCTCCGTCCTCTAGTGCTCGGAAGAAGAGAAGGTGGTACTGACGGTCTATCGTTTTAATGGGGAAGCTGATCAATGGTGGAAACTGATCAAGAATACAAAGTCCCAAGAGGAAATCGATTCCATAGATTGGGAGGAATTCAAGAGGATGTTTTTCAACAAATATTTTCCTCAAACCCTTCATCTCAAGATGGAAAGAGAGTTCCTTGGACTCAAGCAGAAGGAAGATAAGTCCATCAGGGCGTATGAAGAAAACTTTAAAAGTCTTGCAAGGTACGCCTCTGGCTTTGTCATGAACACTGAAAGGAAGGTGGATCACTTCTTTAGCGGACTAAAGACGAGTCTACGAAAAGTGTTGGCGATTCGAGACTTCGATAGTTATGAGGACATTGTCCGTTGTGCCCTTAAGGTTGAAATGGAGATTGGAGACTCTCAGTGGTCTCATGGGCCTAGTGACAAGAAGAAGAAGATGGAAAAGAACATGGGTGGTCCATCAAAAAAATCCCATGATGGAAAGAATCCCAACTTTCCCCTTTGAAAAAATTGTGGGAAGAAACATCCTGGTAACTGTCTGAAGGGAACCAAGAATTGCTTCAAATGCGGAAAGTTTGGTCATCTGGCCAAGAATTGCCGAAGGGGTATGAAAAATCCCACTAATGTTGAAGAATAAAGGAAGGTTCAGATCAACACTTAGCCTGCAGTGTAGCGTTATAACTGCAAGGATCTTGGGCATTATGCGAACAATTGTTCTAAGCCGAGGGTTGTTGGAGGCAATCATCAATAACCTCCAAGGCAACAAGGAAGAGATTATGCTATCACTACTACTGAGGTGAAGCCGGAAAATGATGTGGTGATAGGTACACTTGTTATTCATTCAAGAACAACAAACTTACTATTTGATTTTGGTTCTACGCATTCTTTCATATCTTGCAAGTTTAGTAGAACTATTCAAACACCACCTAAAAATTTGGAGGAAAAGTTATCTGTGAGAATAGCGAATGGGGAAATCATTGTGTCTATGGTTTATAACTCCTCCCCAGTTAAAGTTTGTGGACTGAACCTCCCAGAAAATCTTGTCATACTTTCTTTAGTGGAGTTAGATGCTATCTTAGGCATGGATTGGCTGTATTTATACAAAGCCAATATCGAATGCCGGGAAAGGGAGATCACTCTTCAAATCCTGAAGCATCCTCCTATTCTTTTCAAGTGAAAGGAGGAAGATGAATCTCCTTTCGAATCATCATCTCAAGTGTGGATATTGATTCCTTATGAGCATGCATATCTAGCTCAAATGATTGAGATGAAGGAGAGAATCATGCTTGAAGACATGCCCATCATGAGGGATTACACTGATGTATTCCCTGAAGAATTTCCTGGTCTTCCTCCTAACTGAGAGGTTGAGTTCTCAATTGAACTCATCCTTGGATCTCTGCCAATCTCAAAGACACCTTACAGAATGACCACTGTAGAGATGGAGGAGATGAAGAAGCAGTTACAGGAGAATATGGAGAAGGGTTTTATACGCCCGAGTGCTTCACAGTGGGGTGCTCCAATCCTCTTCATCAAGAGTAAGGATTGATCAATGCGCCTCTGTATTGATTATCATGAGATCAATAAAATCACAATAAAAAACAAGTATCCCCTTCCATAGATAGATGAATTGTTCGATCAGCTTCGTGGGGCCATTTATTTCTCTAAGGTGGACCTTCGGTCGGGATATCACCAACTAAAGGTGAGGAAGGAATATATTCCCAAGACTACCTTTCAAACGAGGTATGGGAACTATGAGTTCATAGTGATTCCCTTTGGACTCACTAATGCTCTAGAAATTTTCATGGATTTAATGAATAGAGTCTTTAGATATTACCTCTAAAAATTTGTGGTGGTCTTTATTGATGATATTCTGATATACTCGAAGAGCAAGGAGAAACATGAGGAGCATTTGGAAACTGTGTTAAAGACTATGTGAAGGGAGAAGTTTTATGCAAAGTACAGTAAATGTGAGTTCTGGATGGAGGAGGTATCATTATTAGGGAATGTTATCACTAGGAAAGGGATATCTGTGGACCCTTCCAAGATGAAGGAAATTGAAGAGTGGCCAAGGCTAACTTCTATAACGGAGATCCGCAACTTTTAGGTCTAGCTGGGTATTATCGACGATTTGTGAAGAACTTTTCACGATTGTCAAACCCGATGACCAAGCTGACACGGAAGGGAGTAAAGTTCATCTGGACACAGGAATGTGAAGACTGTTTCAAGGTGTTGAAAAAGAGGCTTATCACTGTGCTGGTACTCACACTCCCTTCAAGTGGAGAACTCTTTGTGGTGTATTGTGATGATTCTAAGAAAGGCTTAGGCTGTGTGCTAATGAAAAATGATAAAGTGATAGCCTATGCCTCAAGGCAGCTGATAATCCATGAGCAAAACTACCCCACACATGATTTGGAGTTAGCGGTTGTGATCTTTGCCTTGAAAATATGGTGGCATTATCTCTATGGAGAGAAATGTGAGATATATACTGACCACAAGAGTCTCAAGTATATATTCACATAGAAAGAGCTTAATATGCGCTAGAGAAGATGGATAGAGCTCATCAAGGATTACGACTGCTCAATCCACTACCATCCCAGTAAGGCAAACAAGGTAGCAGGTGCTCTAAGTAGAAAGGATCCTGCATCTTTATCAATGATGAGAATTGAAAAGGATCCGATCTTCTTATATTTGAAAAGGATGGACATGGTAATCATTAAGGGAGGAACATCATCAATCCTTTCTCAAATGATTGCTCAACCATCCCTCTTAGAGAAAATAAAGGTTTCTCGAAGAAAGGATGTGGAAATTCAGAAAAGGGTGGAAGCTATTAAAAATGGGGAATCCTTTGATTTAAAAATTGATGAGGAAGGAGTTGTAAGATTTGGGAAATGATTATGTATACCATACGATCTAGAGATAAAGAAGAAGATATTGAATGATGCACATAGCTCGACCTTCTCTATCCACCCAGGGAGCACAAAGATGTATCGAGATCTCCGAGAAAACTTTTTGTGGGACAATATGAAAAGGGAGATTGCGAAATATACATCAAAGTGCCTTATATGTCAGCAAGTGAAGGCTGAGAGAAAAGAGTCTAACGTGATGATGCAACCACTACCCATACCATCATGGAAGTGGGAGAACATTACCATGGACTTTGTCACTGGACTTCCAAGGACATCTAGAGTAAACAATGCTATATGGGTCATTGTGGATCATCTTACGAAGACAACTCACTTTATCACGATTCAAGAGGACTTATCATTGGATCAACTTGCTCGGATTTACATCAAAGAAGTGGTAAGGTTGCATGGAGTACCACTATCTATTTTATCCGACCGTGATCCAAGATTCACCTCAAAGTTTTGGAAAAGTCTCCCGCATGCTCTGAGCACTGAACTGAACTTCAGTACGGCCTATCATCCTCAAACTGATGGCCAGTCTGAGTGAACTATTCAGACACTTGAAGACATGTTGAGAGCATGTTCTATGGAATTCAAAGGAGGATGGGACCAACATATTCCACTGGTTGAATTCTCATACAACAATAGTTTCCACTCGAGCATCTAAATGACACCATATGAAGACCTTTATGGGAAAAGGTGAAGAAAACCGACATGTTGGGATGAAGTCGGTGAGCGTAAGCTGCTAGGACCTGAAATGGTCGAAGAAATGGTGGAGAAGGTGAAAACCATTCAGCAACATACCAAGGTAGCCCAAAGTCGACAAAAGAGTTATGCAGATAACCGTCGATGTGACCTTGAGTTCAAAGTTGGAGACATGGTATTTCTATGCATATCTCCGTGCAAGAAGGTCATGAGGTTTGGGAAGAAATGGAAGTTAAGTCCTAGGTACATCAGCCCCTTCGAGATCCTTGATCGAGTCGGAGATGTGGCCTATCAAATGGAACTTCCACCTACCATGTTGAAAGTACATGATTTCTTTCATGTATCCCTCTTAAGGAAGTACACACCAGACCCTTTTCATGTACTCTCTTCAGAGGTGGTACAATTAGAGGATGACCTTTCCTATGAGGAGCAGCCAGTGAAGATCTTGGATCGTAGAGACAAAATTCTATGCAACAAGACTACTCATCTGTTCAAGGTACTATAGAGAAACCATAAGTACGAAGAGGCAACATGGGAACTGGAGGAAGCAATGAAGGAAAAGTACCCGCATCTATTTTTGGCCTAAAATGTAAAATGGAATTTTGAGGGTGAAATTTCTTAAGGGGGGAAGAATGTAACGACCCAATGTTTTAATGGAAATTCCCTTCTTATAAATATGCCATAAAATCATATAATAATGAACTACTAAGTGATAAGTGACCTTTAAACATAAGTTTGTCACTTCTGTGTTTGGAATTTTGAAAATATGACATACACAGTTGTGTTCAAGATGTTTTTTGGAGTCCGACAAGAAAAACTTAATTTTTGGTGAATAGTAACCTACCATAATGAATAGTAACATACCCTTATGAATAGTGATATACCCTAATGAATAGTAACCTCACCTATGGTGGTATAAAAATAATATTCAAGTTGGAAGTACAATATACCTATATTTTAGAATAAGTTAATGAATGTATTAAAACTGGTTTTCGATAATGAATTATGATTTTAATTAAATATTAAAATAATCATATTTAGAAAATTATTTTTGAAAAATGGGCTTCATTTTTGGATTCTACATGTCGAAAAACGGTTTGGGTGAATTTTTGGGATTTTTCTGAAATACTTGAATTTTTGATGAATAGTGAAATATGGTAATTTACCGTATATGTACATTATAAGATAAATAGGCTATTCCTAGCATCATGGATGATTTCACCACCCTTGTTTCGGATTCACATTACCCATTTACTATTCTTGGTCATGGAATACTTAATATTCCTTGTCTTGTGAAGAAATAATAAATTAATGATTATAATATTTTGAAATCCCTCCTCTCCTCCACTATAAACCCCCCTTCACTCCCTCTTCTCTCCACTCCTCTTAAGCTCCAAGACTTATCTAAATTCTGCCCAAATTTCTCCCCAAGGTCCTACCCCACATCCAAAAGCTCTCAGCCTCCTCAAAATACCAAAACCTCTCCCCTTAAGAGGTTCTCAAAAGAGGAAGTCTCAAGAGGTAAAATTCCTCTTCCCGATTTCTTCTTTTCTTTTAAGTTATTTTCTTTTTATTTCTTTCCTCACCTCCCTTCACCATAATAGTATGATAAATACAGTAACATACATGTACTGTAATGTTTTCATGCTAATGTTATATTTCATTATCTTCTCTCCTTTCCCCACCCTTTTATTTGAAAGAAATGAAAGCACCGTTTGAGATGTGCTAATTTAGCACATTTAAGGACAACGATTTATCAATTTCTAACGTTATCTTTAATTCTGGTCATGAAACCATTTGTGCTATGGTTGAAACAGATTATTATATATTTAATATATCCTATTTTTGGTTCTGTAATCCTTTTTTACAAATGGTGTTAAATTATAAAGCAAAACCTGTTCTTCGTAATCAAATCCACCGTTTAACAAAAATGGTTATCACTAAGGTTATATATATAATAATTCAACTTCACTTTAAGTAACCTAATTAAAATTAAAACCATGTAATCTATGGTATGTTTAGTAAAGAATATAACTTCAGTTCTGGACAAACACATTCATCTTACATATAATACAAACTTGAATATAAGTGAACCGATCTTTTAAAACCAAGTAAACAAACAAGCCCGAACAATGAAATTGAACCTTGTAACTAATAAAAAAGGCTTTGAATGAACTAAAAAGGGTTATAATAAATAAATTTAACATATAATAGTTTCTGGACTTATTAATTAATAAGAATAATTTGTTTATTCAGGTTATTAATAACAAGTGGAGAACACCAACAAATTTAAGGTAAGGGATCCTCTCCTTTTCTCTCTTAATCAAGATTGTCCTCTATACTACGACTTTATATGTGGACTAGAAAATGATGGGGTATGTTTAAGAACCTCCCCCATACTTCCTTATGGATTTATAAGTGATGAGAAACCCTATTTCTCTCTCATCAATCCCTCTTGGTCACACCCGACACCATGCCGATAAAATCGTAACGAATTCTACCCGAACCTTCTTTGTTCTTTCGGGTTGCCTTATCTTTCTTTCAAAATGGTGTTATCTTATATATCTATGTGTGTATTATGAATTATGGTTATTTGTACAATATTATTATATCAAGAACCTTTCATCACATTCTTTCAGGGATATACATGATTTTGAAAGATTCCCTCCTTAGAACTTTCCGATAAGCCAACCTGTTTTAAGGGGACTTCCCAAATTTTTACCCAAATTTCAAGTGCAATATATCCTATGTTTTAAAACACCATTTTATTTATAAAATAAGTATTTTTATTATGAAAACATTCTTGGTTACATTCTTGTTTTATATAAAATAATGTCCTCCTTTCTATTTGAAAAGCTCCAGAGTGTTTTCCTTAAAACCGCACAAAAATGTTTTAATGCTAATGTTTCTAAAATACATTTTTTTTATATGTTGTCACTTATATTTGACACCACTTACCATGTTATATTCCTATTTTACCCTATGAATTTCCATGTATGTTCTAATCCCTTCCTTTCATGGACACTTTCGTGATACACCCATTGGATATGTTTTATGTCATGATTGTGGTACCCAATTCTTTCCATGGGTAACCTTATGTTTATGTATGGTTGATTGTGTATGATTATTTATGTGGTAAGATTATTTATGTGAAAATAATATTCATGAATATTTCGAGATGGGTGCGCCCTGATAGCGCTCCAATGCATTGGTTAATGTTAAGTCTCAGGAGATGCGATGTGAAACGGGATTGGGGGGTTAGCCTTGACCCGTACTGAAATGGGAAACAGAATTGGAGGTTAGCCTTGACCCATACTACATATATGATTTATGATTCTGCCACATTTATATGATTCTATGCTTATATGATCCCATGCTTATATTAAATGATTTCATAAGTTTCATGCTTTGAATATCATTATGTCATGCCTCTTAACTCATGTGCTTGAGATGTATCCTTATGTTCATTCCCTTACTGGGAATTTTAGCTCATCCCTTTGTTCATGTGTTCCCCAGGGTACCCTATGCAGATGTAAGGGATCAAAGGAAGTTAGGATCTCATTATGGAGATTAAATAAAGAAGTGTTTTTTATCCCCATGTTTTATGTTATATGTACCTAGTCTTCCAAGACACTAGACTTAACGATTCTTGGCTTGTACTCTGATGATTAATTATGCTTAAAATAATGAAATGTTCTTTGTAAAAGACTTGGTTCGCTATACTCGCAGTACCCTATGGGCCAGGCCGCACTGTGGGCTGGACCAGACCCAATGGGTCGGGCCGGGTCGGTCTGACTGGGTCGGACCGGACCCGGGCCCACTACGACCCATTTACTTCTTTTGGCCATAACTTTGGCACTGAACGTCCGTTTGATGAACCGTCAGCGGCGCTGGAAATCTTGGAATGTGATGGTACTTTTGAGTATACCCCACTGAATTTTTGGATTAATATTGGGAAAAATCAGGTTGGATCAAGCACAAATCCAACCGGGCCCCCGGGACTAAAAGGCTAATAACTCACAGACCGAGAGTCCGATTGACGCACCGTCTATTGCATTGAGACCCCTATGACATGGCAGACCTTTGAGATACTTCTTCATGGGACTTCGTGGTAGTTGGAGTATCGACCAGTAGCTTGTGGAGTGGATACTCCCGGAGACGAGCGAGTATAGTGTGAGAACCTAGTGGCTGGCTGAGACTTGACGACTGCTGACCATTTCAACTCGGAGTGACTCGACATGCCTAGTGGGGAGCACCTTGGTGATGCTGCAGACCCACGGTGGGGAGCGCCTTGGTGACGCGGCAGACCCACAGTACTCGACAGGATGAGTACCTTAGCAGACTTAGTGGGGAGCACCTTGGTGATGCAGTAGACCCACGGTGGGGAGCGCCTTGGTGACGCGGCAGACCCATGGTACTCAACAGGAGGAGTACCTCAGTAGTCCATGGTTAGTGGGAAGCGCCTCTGTGTAACGCGGCAGGCCCACTGTACTCAATAGAGGAGGAGTTCTCCAGCAGCCGATGTGTTCGACGTTGTGACTGAGAATGTTAGTTGATACTACCCCTAGAATAAATCCTGGTGTGAGCTGAGTTAGTACCTCTGTGTTTTTCCTCATGATTGAGATGGATTACTTGATAACTTAGGTATATGTATGGGCATATACCTAAGTAAGGTTATATGTTGATTTCATACTTTGTGATTTATCCTTGATGGTTTTTGTGAGACCTAGAGGGTCTTAGGGTCCCTACTTTGTATCGTTATACTCACCCCTGTATGGGCTATGCCCGCACCTTGTTTTGTTGGATGCAGACGACAGACAACGCTGACTGAGGCTGAGAGTACCAGGACTGGACGATGCATGGAGGTGGACCATATGGAGTGTCAGTACACAGAATAGATGGGTGGATGTGGAGTGCTGAGAAGGTGATCTGTACCTACCCTTTAGACAGGAACCTCATAGGATGATCCAATAACTGTTTTTCTCTTTCTTCAGTTGTATTGCATTTCAGTTGTACTTGTACTTTCCATTTGGGCTTGTATTCTGGCCACTTTTTACTTACTGTACTCACTTGTTTACTATACAATCGACTTGCATTCGTATCTTGCTGTGTGTGTTTATAGGTTATAAAGGCAATGCCTTCCCAGTTTTAGGGAAAACGCCTTTAGTGCTAGTCGCCAGCCCCTAGCCTATTGAAGGTGGGCTTGGGGTAGTCACGGCACAGACCCCGGGGGACGGGTCGTGACATTCATTTATTTTCGCATTTTTCACTTTATTTTATCTCATGATTATTACTGCACCATGGGATAATCATTTTTTGATCTCAACATGGTGGGGATCCCACATTAGAAACCTCATGCGCATTGGCTCTACTTATAAGAAATCTCGTGGCCGCAGTTCGTTGAACTTGGCTATGGGGTTCAAAACTCATTACACTTGCACACCACTATGCTTCACATGTCGCGCCAAAATGCCACTACTACATAACAAACTTTTAACAGTGCTAGAAAAACCATTATCATTGATAAAAAAGTGTTGTTTATTTAAGAATCGTTAAATGGATATCACTTTTATCAGTGATCTAAAAGTACTGATAAAAGGGGGCCTTTATCAGTGTTACTTCTAGAATTTATAAAGGTCATACTGTTGTAGCATGCTGTTAAAATTACAGCACACTGTAGCAAAAAATACAGGCAAATAAAAGATATTGTAAATTCATAATTTAATTTAAATAAAAATTACATCGCGCATACAAGAAAAATACACTATTATTGAAAATTTAAACATTGTTTTGTATAATTACTTTAGCAAGTACAATTTATCATAGACATTAAAAAAATCAATGGTTTCATTATCTTTGATACCTGATCTCCTCTAAAAAAAGCCTGATTATGGTATCTATTTCTGAAAAAATCACCCCAACTCAAGAAAAAGAATCCAAATTTATAAGAAAATAATTCTTATGTTAGTAATATTATAAGAAAAAAATTAAACATAAATATGAAGCAATAAATTAATAAAATGATATTTTTAAAATAAAACCACACAATTTGAGTAATATCTATCACAACATGTGTTAGATTGAGGTGAAGATGATTTCTATATGTCACAAATTCCTTATGGATCATTTTTCTGATGTATCAAAATAATCTAAATTCATTTTCTTAGTTTTGAGTATGTCATTTTTTTAATAAAATGTCATTTTAAACTGAAAATAGGCACTTTGAGTCAAACTGGTCACATCGTGTGTCAGTTTGACATGATACTGATTCTTACATGTCAAAAATGACTTGTGAATAGTTTTCCTAAATTATAAAGACAATTAGAGCATTTTTTCTTGGTTTTCAATGATTGAAACACGTTTTGAACTAAAATGAAAATTTTAAACTGATAACTGACACTTTGAGTCATATTAGGCACACTGTGTATCAGATTAAGGTGAAACTTATTCCAAAAAATCACAAATGAATTATGGATTATTTTCCTAAATTATAGAAATAATATGAATTCATTTTCTTAGTTTTGAGTATGTCACTTTTCTTTTTTTACAAAAATATATGTTTTAAATAAAAAGTCATACTTTGAGTCATATCGGCCACACTGTGCATTGGATTGAGGTGTGGCTAATTCCTACATGTCACAAATGAATTACAGATCATTTTCCTAAATAATAAAAATAATTTGAATGCACTTTATTGGTTTTTAGTATTTCACTTGTTTTTTTACTAAAATGTTTTGTGAAACTAAAAACATGCACTTTGAGTCATACCAGTCACATCGTACGTCCGTTTGATATGAGACTGATCCCTACACTTGAAAAATGACTTATCAATCATTGTTATAAATTATCAAGACAATCCAAGTGAATTTTCTTGGTTTTCAGTGAGTGACACACTTTTTGAACTAAAATGTCACTTTTAAACTAAGAACATACACTTTGAGTCTTACCGAGAACACCGTGTATCAGATTGAGGTGAGGTTGATTACTACACATCAAAAATGCTTTATGGATCATTTTAATTAAGTATAGAAACAATACAAATGTTTTTGATATATTTTGAGTATGTCACTTGTCTTTTATACTAAAATTTCAATTTTAAATAAAAATACACACTTTGAGTCATACCGGCCACATCGTGCATCAGATTCCTATATATCACAAATGACTTATGGATCATTTTTCTAAAGTATCTAAACAATAAGAATGAATTTTATTGGTTTTGAGTGTGTCACTTTTGGTTTTTACTAAAATGTAATTTTAAACTAAAAACATGCACTTTGAGTCATACCGTTCACATCGTATGTTTGATTGACGTGAAGATGATTCCTACACATCACACATTACTTATGAATAATTTTACTAAAGTATCAAAAAAATCCTAACATTTTTTCTTATTTTTGAGTATGCCACGTTTTTTTACTAAAATTTCATTTTAAACTAAAAACATGAACTTTGAGTAATACCAGCCACATCGTGTACTAGTTTGACATGATACTGATTCATACACATCAAAAATAAATTATAAATCTTTTAACTAAATTATCAAGACAATATAAGAACATTTTCTTAGTTTTCAGTGAGTGACACATGTTTTGAACTAAAATGTCAATTTTAAACTGATAACATACACTTTGTGTGATATCTGGAACACTGTGTATTAGATTGAGGTGAGACTGATTACTACATGTCAAAAATGACTTAAGTATAATTTTACTAAAGTATCAAAATATTTATAATGCATTTTCTTAATTTTGAGTATGTCACTTATAATGACCTTTATTTTTCTTACAATACCATTACATAATTTTAAAGATAAACAACATAATGTGTTACATAACCAGGATCCAAAGGTTTAATTTATTGGGGAAATTAGGACCAAACAAAAAATTTACATAAGAAAACATAAAAATTATTTAATTACTTATTATCTATATTGTTAGTATCCCTCAGGTACTCCTTAGTATAAGTAGTCACCTGAGGATATGCATCAAAGAAAGGGATGAGATAAAATCTTAGTAAGAGGATAGATAAAAACATGAATCAATATAACATGGGTGATAATAATAATAATCATCATAATATAAGTATGGTATCATCATCAAAATCATTATAGGAATAATTAGATAAAGGAATGAAATGTGGAAATGAAAAAATGAAACATCATGTCTTAGTGGTCAAATACCACACATGATTGTGAACAAAGCTATCATTATGTTCATGCATAACACATGTGCATAATCATAAAATCATCATTGTGAAAAAATATAAAATAATTTTCATGTATATTTCAACTTATCTCATGAAATAAATCATATTACCCAATCCATTGAAGTGTTATATAATTCCAAGCGCACTCATCACATCACAACATTTACATAATCATGCATGCCATATATAACATATATAAATCTTAAACATAAAATAATCCATGGAAAAGAATGGTTTTATTTTCATAAAGCATACATTTATGAACAAAATTTTGGGTTCTAAAAATTTATTAGAATATTGGTATATGAATCATCAATTTTGAGTGAAGAAGAAACAATCTCAAGAGAAGTAAAAGATGCGTTTTTATAAAGAAGAGTTCTTTTGGAAAATCTTTGTATTTTTCATAAAAACAGGTTAGAAACATGTATATCCCATAAAATAAAAGGTAATAAGAATTAAATTATATTTTAGAAGTATAAAATTCACATCCACACTGAAATTTGACATGAAATAGGAATAACCCAAAGAAATAATATTGGGTTAGAGAATCACTTTACCTTATGTATGAATGATTTATTCACTTTAATATCCTAGATAATAAAATTATATCCATTAATTAATAAATTTAGAACCTATTATATATATAATATATTCATTATAATTTTATTACATTCATTTATGTACATTATTATGAGTTATAGGGTTCAATTCTATCGTTCTAAGAGTGTTTGTTTCTTGGTTTTCATGACCTGTTTTCTTGTATACAAGTAAAGAAGTTCATGTAAGATGAGAATAATTATCCTGAATTAAAATTATATGTTATCAATGAACTTAAATAAGTTTAATTCATCTTATATATTATTTTGTTTTCATTTTTGAGGATGATTCATTAGATAAAATGTTAATGATAACTGTTTAGATTAATTTTGGTTTTTTTAATCACAACAAACTCATTTTGTTTTATTATTTAATATCATGTATATATGTTAGTTACAGAACATAAAAAAGGTTATAAAATAAAATTTACAATCCTTTTCAACCATTATAATGGTTTTATGAAAATCCTTTAGGGTATTAAATGAAAAATGAAAACTTGTCATCATCGAAGGTGATAAATCAACACCTCACGAGTGACGTTTTCATTTTTAGAATAAAAGGGAGAAGAGAAGAGGTTTGATGATGAATTATTCCATTAAAATAATAAAATTATAGTATATATAAGATACTGAAGTTATCATGAAACTTTTATGATGGGAGGTGAGGAGTGAATAAGAAAAGAAAATTAAATTGAAAAGAAATTTAAAGAAAATGAAAGAGGATTTTACCTCTTGAATTATTCTCCTCGATAACTTCCTTAGGGAAATTAGATTTGGTATTTTGTTGAGACAAAAGGATCCTGGATGTGGTGGAGAGTCTTGGGAAGAGTATTAGGTATAATTTGAGTAAGCTTAAAAGCTTTGGAGGTGTGAGGAGAAGAAATGGTGAGGGGTGGTATTTATAGGGGAGGAGAGGGGTGTTTTTTGATTATTTTATTCATTAATTAATTATTTTGGCTCAAGACTATGAATAGTTTGAACCTTATCACTAAATATATTAAATAAATGAAGGATATTTCTATATTATGGGCTTAAATTATCCATACATTATCTATGACTAAATAATTCATGTCTTTGTTAAATACCATTGTTGACACCATGAAATGTGTTCCATGATCTTCTCTGCAAAATTGAAGATGTGAACCTCACATAGGCACCAAATGCTAAGTTTAAGTATAAATACATATTAATTTTAGAAGGATAAGATTTTATTTCCATGTACCATGACAGAAAATGATCTCGACAGGGATCAAAAAGTTCACAGTGCAACTCTGCATTTTTCATGGGGTTCAATGACGATAGCGAAGGAACTGGCCTAAAGGGTTAGGACCACAACCCGACACTGATCCTGAGCAGGGGTGTGGGGGTGAAAACCCCATGGTATAGAGAAGTTGTTTTATTCTGAGTCCCCAAGTATCATCGGTGTGCACACACCTGTGCACCAACCACTTGCACACCCACCACTTGTGAGACTAATCTCTTTCACCCAGGGTACCATATTTTCCTATAAATAGACCCTTGGGCCCTTCATTTGTATGGAAAAATTTACCGAAAGGCGGATTTATACTCTGATCTCCCTAGTTATTTTCCCTAGTCCTATTTAACTTCCAAGGAAGTTTCATAACACTTAAAGAGAAGTAATTAATGGAGGATAGTAAGTCTTAAGTCTTTTTAGTGTTAAAATAAACAACACTTGCGCGACTAGTTCACCCAACTCCCCTAATTTAAGAGCACTTGCATGATATCCCTTCCTCAAATAAGAATTTCCGTGCCTTAATTCCAGGAATAACTATAAAGACACTTGAAGTCTTGAGACAAGTCTTGTCCAAGTGTAGTCATCCTGGTTGTTCGTCACCTAATGTGAAGCAGTTCGCCCAAGCCTACTTGCGTGCCACCCACTTTCTCACCACCTACTTGTGTGCTCCTTCTTGGTTCACCACACCTTCTCAAACTACGTGAGCCTCTCATGAAGCCTCCTTAAAATCCATTCATGGTAGAGATTCTATTTCATTAGATCCCTTGTATAAAATGGATCACTTTGAAACCTCCAACAAGACCTCTTGACTTGAAAAACTTTAGGGAAAAGAATATCTACGTGTCTCCCATTTGGGTTTGTATTTCTACAGTCATAGGTTTCCCTCACTTTTCCTACCAGAGGGTCAGGATCCTTGGGACGTATGTAGGTTTATATATCTATAGTCATAGGGAGTCTTACCCCAGGGACAATTTTGAGGAGTTCCTGATCTTGTATTCTGAGGATAGGACTCTGTCCTCCCCTACTCATCTCTAAGACCCAGATCCTCTAGTTCTTGGTAAGGAGGATAGGGGTCATGCTTGCTTTTCCCTTTGAAAAAGGAGAACTATCCCTCATCTTCTAATACAAATCAAAGGGAAACCATCCTAGTGTATGACCCTATCCTTTCATGTAGGAGGTTTAAGTCTTTCTCATCTCTACATACTTCACCTTCATTCCTTCCTTAAATTGGACCAATTTTTAATGTAAATTGAAGAGAGGGAAGAACCGTAGCCACGACCTCTTCCACCATAGCCGTAAAGACCTGACCCCAGTTTCATAGATCTAGTGCCTTAATTCATTACATTAGCACAATTACAAGGAAGTTATATCCTAATGGAATGAATAGTTTAATAGTTTTGGAAAACAAGATACACACATAATTTCAACATTACAACTTGAAAGAAAAAACAAATTAGAAACTCCTTTAACAACATCCATAACTCCTAGGTTATTTCTAAATGTCATTAATAATATACATCTTCATTTCCTAGGAAAATAAAACATAAGAAAGGGGTGATCTCAAATTCTTAGTAAGGTTAATAAATAAAAAATAAGATATCATAAATATAAACATTAGGCATGGTGAATAACTAACAACACATGCTTTTAAAAAATGAACTTGAACACATTATGGAAGGAATAAGAGCTGAATAAATAATTCCATAATAAAGAATAATCATGAGTATTCTAATAGTAAAATAACCTCATGAAAATTGAATTACTAGTTTCATAATGAGGGAATGTATAATTCTGTACATTATAACCATACCATCAAGGCCTCGTGCCAAGACCATAAATAACCATTTTGTCCAGGACTCATGACAAGACAGTAGTTTGTATCATGAGACCCATTGATGCATCGAGGGGATATAATGGACCCCACCCATAACTTACTAAGTCCAATTAAATATTCATATTAATGGGAAAAAACATAAACAACATATAAATTCATATTGAAACTAACATATGAAATGTCAATAACGTTCACCGAACATTAAGCATAAACACTAACCATTCAGAGTAAATTGGTGAATGGTTTTGATATAGAACATCCATAGTGAGACTAATCATAAACAATTAAATAAAAAATGGTTGATGATATCATAAATTATTTATCCAAATAATTCATAAGAATCAACAAGAGTGTTGAAACAGATGAAGATACTCTTATAAAATCATCGCGTAATTCTTGAGATAAATACTCTTTTACTTTGAAAGGAAGAGTTATTTGGGAAAAGTCTTTGTGTAAAACTAGAAGTTAAGTAAGATAGTATTTTCATAATAAAATGAGTTATTTTAGAAATATAACGGTCACTAAAAAAAGTTATGGAGTGCCCTTGAAAATTGGTAAGAATTTGAGAAATTCCCTTGAACCAAGCTTGTATTTTGAGAAGAATTTTTGAAAGGTCCTTTTTAAAACATATAACTCCCCATAAATGAAAGTATGATTCGGGTTGGTACACACATATAGAACATTATCACAGAATATATGAGGAGTAAATATTAATAAATAAGAATTTAATTGAGGTAAGTAGAGAATACGAGTAACTCGAATAAAAATGGAGGTTCAGGTAGAAAACCCTAACCACTTTATAATGAATCGAATCATATGCCCCAAAATTAATAATCATAAAATGATATGTTAAATAACATGAAAATAAATATATTTGTGATATTATACATCAATGTTCAGTATCCATACACCATACACATTAAATAGTGGTGCATAAGGAATGTCTCACAAAAATGGAAGTGAGATGAGGAAACCCTTACCTTAAGTCCGATGGTGTTCCTCACTTGATCTTAGTGTCCTGGATGACCAAATTAAACTAATTAATTAATATTTACATAACCTATTTTTTATTTAATTGATTTATTATAGCCTTATCAAGTTCATTCATGGCCTTCTTGATGGGTTTAAGAGGCTAAATTTTATTGTTTGGGAGCATTTTCTTCCTTGGTATTCATGACCAGTTTACTTATAAAAATGTAAGGATAAATATGTGAGATGATAATGGTTGTCCAGAATAGAAGTTGTATTTTATTTTTTAACATTTATAATATTACATGGTTATAAAATTTATTTGGTTATTATGAGTGAAGATGAATCATTATATAAACTTTAATGATAATTGTTTGGGTTAATTGGTGTTTTTTATCACAATAAACTCATTTTAATTTATAAATTAATATCATGTGTAAAAAAATATTATAGAACATTAAATAATATATAATACATATATTATAGTCTGGTTCAACTATCAAAATGGTTTCATGACCATAATTAATGACGCTAATAGAAATTAAAAACTTGTCATCCTTGAATGTGATAAATTAACACATATCAGATGGTGTTTTCATTATTAGTATAAAACAAGGAGAATAGAGAGATGGTGATGAATTATTCCATTATCATAAAAAAATTACAATACATTTAAGCTAATGGATTTATCATAACATTTGGATGAAAGGAGTTGAGTAAAGAAAAAGAAATAAAGGAACTTGATGGAAAATAAAAGAAATGAAAATAGGAATTTTACTCTTAAAGTTATCTTCTTTAAGAGCCACGTTAGGGGAGAGGTTTTGGTATTTTTATGAGACAAAGGGATTCTGTACATGGGGGAGGATCTTGGTAGGAGATTTTATCAGAATTTAGACAAGGAACAAGAGTTATTTTTGAATATCTTATTCATTATTTTATTATTTCCCTCAAGACATCCAATAGTGTTGATTCATATGACCCATAATAGTAATAAGTTCATGTGAGTTTGAAAAAAGTTTTCTTACATCATACAAGATGCTAGTAATAGTGAATTTAACTGATAATGTATATATATTGTAAATTACTATATTTTACTATTCATAAAAAATTCGAGTATTTTAGAAAAATCCAAAAAATTTACCCTAACCATTTTTCGATGTGTAGAATTAAAAAATGAACTCCTTTTTTTGAAAATAATTTTCTAATTATGATTAATTTATTTTTTAAATAAAATCATAATTTATTTTTTAAATAAAATCATAATTTATTCAAAAAATAACAGTTGTAAAACTATAATTCGTTTTATATTGCCTTGAATAATCAATCAAGATCTCATTATCTTCTAACCTTAAGAAAATAAAATAATAATATGATTTACTATTCATAAGGTTAATATTAATATTAATATTACTATTTATAAGGGTATGTTACTATTCACCAAAAATTAAGTTTGTCTTATCAGAATCTAAATATCTTACTAAACTCAACCATGTATGTTACTTTTTCAAAATTCAAATCACAGAGGTGGAAAAATTATGTTTATTGGATAGTTTATAACAAAGTTGTCTTTTGTGGAGACTCAGTGTTTCATGCATTAAATTTATTTATAAATCATTGGGGTGTTACAATAGCCCTGGCCTCTTTTACCAGCGAAGGAGGAAAAGTGTGTGTGGTTTATTGAATCTTTTACATCCTCTTGTTTCTCACACCGAGCATAAATCACATGGACTTAGAGGTTTGTGATGATCACAACACCCATACCATCCAACTGAATTATTGAACTATGAGAACTTTGATTCCTATTATCCTAAATACATAGGAATCCCACTTAGGGCCTGAGATCAATGAGAATTATCCTTAGGGGTAATCCCCAGTCCTAATTCCCTTAATCTAAGCACCCTCCTTAAAAGTAAGACACAAATTAAGACCCCTAACCCCCCATGAATTAAAAAATATCTCATAGACCCTGTTATAAGGGCATCCTCTTTAGGAGTAATCTCCAACTTAATCATATCAAAAGTACATACTCACCTATGAGACTTATCGAACTATGTGGGCTTTGATTCCCATCCATACAGGATATGTAGAAAGCCTCCCTGAGGTTCAAAACCAAAATTCCAAATCAACCTTATTCTCTATGGGATACATTCCCAGTAGGTTCAAATTCAACTTAGAATCTCATATCCCTTCCAAGTTACTTAGGTTGTTTTGACATAATTCCCACACCAATATTTGACTAGTAACCTTCCTCCTAGACTTCCTTACCACATGACGTTAAACTGTATGGTTGGGTCCTTATCAGATAACCTTAAAAGGTATGATGTGTCCCATTAAGTTTCACCAAACTATGTGAGTTTTTATTCCTTTTACAAGGATACATATGTAGCCCATATATGGGTTCAATCCCAACATCAAAACAACTTTCATCTTCCTATATGATGATAAACTGTAGAGTAAATTTCTGTCTCCCTGGATGATAATAAATTCCAGAGCAACATTCATCTACCTGGATGACCATTAACTCCAGAGTGCCCCACTAAGTAGCTTAAAAATAATCATCGTTATGATAATGACCAAAGAATCTCTAAATAGTATACAAGAGGATACCATCAGTGGATAACCCCAAATACACACAAATATATCTATTGATGAAGAACCTCAATTACATATGGATGATTCTGAATTCCACACATGCTAATAATTGATTGCTAATATTAGGATAACTCACATCATACTTGGGAATTAATGAAGAATTCCTAAAAATATATTAAATCTATAAGAGAGTCCCAAAGTAGGCAATAATCCCCCCCAAAGGGTGTGATGAGTCTGACCTCCCATCCTCTTGACCAATGAGAGTTATTAAGTATCACAGGTCAACAAACCTAACAAACACGTGCCTTTGGAAAGCAGGTCCCTTTGGATATAGAACTATTGGGTGTTTTTAGTTCCATAAACAAATCTATTAGAAACAATTTTTAAAATAGTAAAACTAACTATAACATGCCTTCTGAGGGAAACAACTGTAAATTACTATATTTCACTATTCACCAAAATTCAACTATTTTAGAAAAATCCAAAAAATTCACCCTAACCATTTTTCTATGCGTATAATTCAAAAATGAAATCCATTTTATAGAACTAATTTTCTAAATATTAGAAATTTAGTTTTTAAATAAAATAAACATTTATTTGATAAATACTAATTTTAATATTATAATTGATTTTATAAAACTTTGAAAAATTAACTAATATCTCATAAAATTATCTTATAATAATAAGACAAAAAATATTAATTTATGAATACATTTTACTTAAATATATTTTCTTTTAAATCAATATATAAAATATAAAATTTTAAATAAATATTCATGTTTTATAAAAATATGAACATTTAATTTATCATTTTTAAAACATTTATTTACTTATACTATGATATAATTATATCACATTTTCATTTATATTTTCATAAGTGAGGTTACTATTCTATTTTTCAGATTACTATTCTTAATGGTCATGTTACTATTCCAAGGGCCATGTTACTATTCCATTGGCATTGGTTTCTTAATTTCTATGAATATCACTTATTTAATTATTTATTAATGAGACTAAAGTTTTTAATATGATATCTATATGTTATGTATGTGTTTTATACCATATAACATAATTATAAGAAGGTCAAAATTCTATTGATAAAATTTTGGGTCGTTACATTCATCCCAACTTTTGAAATTTCTCCCTCTAAATTTCATTTTACATAAATAGGTAAGGGTATTTTTCCTTAATCTCTTCCTTTGATTTCCATGTTGAATTTTCATAATTATGGTTCTACCATAATAATTTGACCAGGTGAGTAGTCTTGTTGTGTAAAACATTATCTCTACAATCCAGGATCTTCACCGGCTACTCCTCATACGAGAGATCATTTTCCAACTATACCACCTATGGATTCAGTACATGTGAGGGATTTGGTATGTACTTCCTCAAGATGGATACATGGAATACATCATGTACTTGAGAAATGGTAGGTGGAAGTGCTAGTCGATAGGCCATAACTCCAACACGATCAAGAATCTCAAAGGGGTTGATGTTCCTGGGACCCAACTTTCCTTTCTTCCCAAATCTCATGATTCTTTTTATGGAGATATAAAGAGGAATACCATGTCTCCAACCTCAAACTATAGGTATTATAAATGATTGTCTACATAGTTCTTTTTTCAACTTTCGGCTGCCTTGATGTGCTACTGAATGGTTTTCACCATTTCTACAATTTCTTTGACCATTTCAAAACCTAGTAGCTTACATTAACCAACTTCATCCAAACATGACAATGTTCTACATCTTTTACCATAAAGGTCTTCATATGGATCAATTTAGATTCTCGAGTGGAAACTATTGTTATAAGAGAACTCGGATAGTGTCAAATGTTGGTCCCATTCTTCTTTGTAGTCCATAGAAAATTCTATCAACATATATTCTAGTGTTTGAATAGTATACTCTAATTAAATATTAGTTTGAGGCTGATAATCTGTACTAAAGTTTAGCTCAGTGTTTAGAGAATGTTGAATAATTTTCCATAAATTAGAGGTGAACTTCAGGTATTGATTGGATACTATTGATAGTGGTACTCCATGAATACTTACCACTTATCTAATATATATCTGTGCAATCTGATTCAGTGAGAAGTCCTCTCGAATTGTGATAAAGTGAGATATCTTTGTAAGGTGATCCACAAAAAACCATATAACATTGTTTCCTTTAGATGTCTTCATAAGTCTGGTGAAAAATTCTATAGTGATGTTTTCCCATTTCCATGTTGGTATGGGTAATAGTTGCATAATCCCTTTATACTTTTGCCTTTCAACCTTTACTTATTGACATACCAAACACTTTGATGTATATTCAGCAATCACCTTATTCATATTGTCCCAACAATATTTCTCTTGGAGATCTAGATATATATTTTTTCTCCCTAGGTAAATAAAGAAGGTTGATATATCTACATCACTCAGAAGATCTTTCTTTATATCTAGATTGGATGGAACACATGGACGTGACCCAAATATTACAACTCCTTCATCATCAATTTTTAACTTTGTGGATTTCCCCTTTCTCATGGATTCCACCTTCTTCTGAATTTCCACATAATTTCTTTGAGTATACTTTATTTTATCTATGAGGGATGGTTGAGTGCCCGCGGGGCACAGGTGAGTTGGTTAAAGTTAGTGACGTCCAGACCCCGAGGTTCTGGGTTCGAGTCCTCGCAAGGTAACGCGTACTATATGCTAGAAAACCACTCGTGGGACCCTCTACCCCATTGGGAACTGGCCTAATCCCAAGGGTTGGCCACCTTGGGCCTCACTGGGGACATGTGGCATGCAGGTGGGAAGGCCAGCCCAATACCTCATTACCCAACAACACATTTTCCCACAGGGCACGAGTGAGTTTGTTAAAGGCGGTGACATCCTGACCCCGAAGTTCTGGGTTTGAGTACTCGCAAGGAAACACACACTATATGCTAGAAAACCACTCATGAGCCCCTCTACCCCGTTGGGAACTGGCCAAAGCCCAACGGTTGGCCACCTTAGGCCTTGTTGGGGACGTGCGACATGCAGGTGGGTAGGCCAGCCCAATACCTCGTTACCCAACAACACGTTTGCCACTTCAGCGATGGCGTAGTAGTGTATGGTCGAGATCCATAACAACGGTGTTCGGTGAGGTCTGGGGTTCGATTACCAGGAGCCCTCTCTTAGGGGAATTTCCGCCTCCCATGTACCACTTGTCTTGCCGGGTCACCCGGTGTTTCATTGGGTGGGCAAAATGGGCGCACTTCACCTGGCTGATGGATTGTTGTGATGAACCATCACTGATCAAGGTGTTACCTTGTGGGATGCAATGTCATCTCATCTGGCAACAACTCCTTCCCAGCTGGGGCATCTCCAGATGATCTCTTTGTGGGAAGGGGGGTTCTCGAGTGTGGAGGGTTCGAAAAGGCCACTCTCGGGGATTCCCTTTTCTTAATAAAATATGAGGGATGGTTGAACAATAATTTAAAAAAGGATTGATGATGTTCCTTCCTTAATAATTCTCATGTCTATACTTTGAAAATATAAGGATATTAGATCCTTATCAATTCTCATCATTGATAATGTTGTAGGATCCTTTTTACTTGGAGCATCCTACACTTTATTCTCTTTTCCATGATGGTAGTGGATTGAGCAGTCGTAAACCTTGATGAGCTATAACCATATTTTCTAGAGCATATTAATATTATTCTATGTGAATATATATTTGAGGATCTTATGATATGTATATATTTCAAACTTCTCCCCATAGATATAATTCCACCATATTTTCAACATAAAGATCACAACTGCCAACTCTAGATCATACGTGGGATAGTTTTTCTTATGAATTTTCATCTATCTTGAGGCATAGACTATCACTTTATCATTTTTCATTAGCACACAACCTAATACATTCTTTGAAGCATAGTTGTATACTACAAAGAGTTTCCCACTTGTAGGATGTGTGAGTATTGGTACGGTGATAATCCTTTTTTAACTATTTGAAGCAGTCTTCACATTCACTGATGAAGACAATCTTTTCTCCCTTCTGAGTCAGCTTGGTTTGTGGGTTTGAAAATTGTGAGAAGTTATTCAAAAATCACTAGTAATACCTAGATAGACCAAGGAAACTATAGTTCTCCATTATATATGTTATCCTGGGACACTCTTCGATTGACTTTGTCTTAGAAGGGTCCATAAATATTCCTTTGCTGGTGATAACATGCCCCAAGAATGATACTTATTCCATATAGAACTCTCATTTACTATACTTTTCATAAAGATCATCCCTTCTCAAAGTCTTTATCACAATATTCAAATTCACTTCATGCTCCTCCTTACTTTTGGAGTATATCAAAATATCATCGATAAAGACTACCATAAATTTATTAAGGTAATATATAAAGACTTTATTCGGCAAGTCCACGAATAATGCTGGAGCATTAGTGAGTCTGAAGAAAATCACTATGAACTCATAGTGTCCATACCTCGAAACAATCTTAGGAATATCTTTCGTTTTCACCTTTAATTGGTGATATCCGGACTGAAGGTCCACCTTAGAGAAATACTTGGCACCACATAGTTGACCGAACAATACATTTATCCATGTCAAAGGATACTTGTTCTTTATCATGATTTTTTGATCTCATGATAAAAAATTCAGAGGTGCATTGATCCATCCTTCTTTTTGATGAATTGAACTGACACACCCCATGGTGAAGCACTCGGGAATATGAAACCCTTGTCCAGATTCTATTGTAACTGCTTCTTCAGTTCTTCCAACTAAATAGTGTTCATCCTATATGGAGTCTTTGATATTTATAGAGATCCAATAATAAGTTCAATTTAGAACTCAAACCTCTTAGTCAAGAGGAAGACCAAAAAATTATTCAGGGAACACATTAGTGTAGTCCTTCACAATGAGCATGCATTATAGCATGATTTTATCCTTTGTATCAATCATCTTAGTTATATATGATTTCTCTTAAGGCAATAATATCTACAATTAATATGATTATTCTGAAGGAAATTCATCCTCCTCATTACACATGTACAAAATTGGAGGATTCCTCAGGATGTGAATAATGATATCCCTTTCCTAATAGTTGATGTTGGTTTTGTACAAAGATATCCAATCCATTCCCAATATAGCATCAAACTATACCAAAGGAAGTAATACGATATTTTCTGGGAGGTTCAGTCCACAAACATTATCTAGGGAGGAGTTATATACTTTGGATGTAATAATTTCCCCATTTTCTATTCTCACAGATAACTCAACCTCCATATTTTGAGGTGGTGTTTGAATAGTTCTACTAAACTTGCAAGATATGAAAGAATGTGTAGAAGCATAATCAAATATAATTTTTTCAATTCTTGAATCAATAACAAAAATACATTTCACCCCATCATTTTCGGGCTCCACCTCATCAGTAGTGATGGAATAAGTTTTCCCTTTCTCTTTTGGATTTAGTGGCTGTTGATGCTGATTACCCTCAACAAGCTAAGGTTTAGTGCAATAGATTTCATAGTGCCCTTTCTCCCTACAATTGAAGCATTGAACCATAGGTTCCACTCTCCTTTCCTCCACCACATTTTCCATCTTCTTCATATCTCTTCAACCTTTGTCATTAGGTTCTCCAAATTTAAATTCCATATTTCGTTTCTTATCACTATAGCCATGTGACCACTATCAAAACTCCATCTCCACTTTGAGATCACATCAAACAACTTCTTTATAACTTCCAAAGTCTTTAATTGCTAGAGCCTTTAGAATGTGTGGTTTTAAACTACTAAAGAATCTATCTATTTTTCTATCATTTTTGATAACAAAACCCGAGGCATACCTTACAAGACTTGTGTGGAATTTTATTTGTAAGTTATGAAAGATTCACATTTCTTTTTATTTAGCTCTATAAATTCTATCATCATATTTATATGAAGAGTTTGAGGGAAATAAATGTTAAGAAATATTTTCTTAAATTATTCCCACTTCATCTCTTTAATTTTTTCCTTTATCTTGGTATTATTAATCAATATACACCATTGATCTACCTCTCCATATAAATGATAAATAGTTGGAGTCACATTATCCATCTCAAAATAGAAAAGAACAAAAAAGATCTTCTCCATTGAGTTGAACCACCAAATCTGCAACTAGTGGATCATAAGATCCACCAAATGTCAATGGTTATTGACTTATAAAAGACTCAATATCTAGTTTCTCTCTCTTAGGTGAAAGAGGAAGTCCGACATTATTCAGGTTATTGTTCGTATCCTAAGAAATATGGGTAAGCATTGCCATGAAATTTTGAACTCCACCTCATAAGGAATTGGAGATGTTGTTCGGGCATTCGCTGCATTGTCCCTCACATAGGTTTTTGGCCTAGTTTCTCCTGGTTCCCACCATTTTCTAAAATAGAAAAGGTTTTAACAAAACATAAGTCAACAAGTCATGAATAAATAATTGATTCCTTTGTGAAATTATCTATAAAGGAATATCTTGTGGGATCCCTATGTTTATCCTTTTTATAAAACAAAGCTTCTTGGGCGGTTACATATACTTAGAATCATACTAAGGGTTTTCAATAATGTTATCTAATCCTAATTCTCAAATTAAATAAACTGTGCTTTGATACCAACTATAGCAACCCTTTTTTTTCTTATATTACTATTACATTATTTTAAAGATAAACAATATAATAGTGTTACAAAACCAGGATCCAAATGTTTAGTGTCTTGAAAAAATAAGGGAAAAAACATTTACATAATAAAACATAAAAATTATTTAATTTTTTCTTCTCTAACATCTGAGTGGCTCTTATATACTTATTATTATAAGTAGTCACCTGAGGATATTAATCAAAGAAATATGTGAACTAAAAGACCAGTAATATGATAGATAAGAACACGAATCAATATAACATGGATGAGTATAATCATAATAATCATAACGTAAGTATGGGATCACCATCATAATCATGATAGAAAGCATTAGATAAAGTCATGGAATATGGAAATGTATAAAAATGAAACATCATGTCTTAGTGGTCAAATACCACACATAGTTGTGAACAAATATAACATCATGTTCAAACATAAAATATGTGAATAATCATAACATCATCATTTTGAAAAAATATATAATCATGTTCACATATATTTCAACTTATCTCATGAGATACATCACATTACCCAATGCATTGGAGTGCTATATAATTCCGAGTTCACCTGTCATAACATTTACATAATCATGAATGCCATATATAACATATATCAATCTTAGACATAAAGCAACCCATGGAAATAAATGTGTATATTTTCATAAATAATACATTCATGAAAAAAAATCTGGGTTCCAAAAAGGGCATACCACATTGGTATAAGAATCATCAATATTTAGTGAAGAAGAAACAATCTCTAGGGAAGTAAAATTTGTGTTTTTAGAAAGAAGAGTTATTTCAGAAAATATTTTTATTTTTTATAAAACCAGATTATAAACATGTATATACTATAAAATTAAAGGTAAGAACAATGAAATTATATTTTAGGAGTATTAAATGCACATCCACACTGAATTTTTTTATGAAATATGAATAACCCAAAGAAAGAAAATTTGGTTTGAGAATCCTCTTACCTTATGTCTGAATGATTTCTTCACTTTAATATCATGGATAATAAAATTAGATTCAATAATTACTAAATATATAACCACTTCTGTATAGTCTAGATTCATCATAATTTTATTACATCCATTTATGGACATTATGGTGAGTTATCGGGTTCAATTCTGTCATTCTGAGAGTGTTCATTTCTTGGTTTTCAGGATCTATTTTCTTGTATACAAGTAAAGAAGTTAATGTAAGATGAGAATAATTCTCCAAAATTGAAATTATATGTTATTAGTGAACTTAAATAAGTTTAATTAGTATTATAAATTATTTTTTTCTATATATGAGAATGATTCATTAGAATTTTTTTTAATGATAACCATTTAGATTAATTTTGGTAGTTTTCAATCCCAACGAACTCGTTTTGTTTTTATTATTTAATACATGTATATATGTTTGTTATAGAACATAAAAAGGTTATAAAATAAATTTTAAAATATTTTTCAACCATTATAATGGTTTTATGATAATACTTGAAGGAATTAAAGGAAAATAAAAACTTTTCATCCTCAAAGGTGATAAATCAACACCTCACAGACGACATTTTCATTTTTAGAATAAAAGGGAGAGGATAAGAGGTTTGACGATGGATTATTCCATTAACATAATAAAATTATAGTATATATTCCATTAAAATAATAAAATTATAGTATATTTAAGATAATAGAGTTATAATTACACTTGTATGAAGGTAGGTGAGTAGAGAATAAGAAAATAAAATAAATTGAAAAGAAATTAAAATAAAATGAAAGAGGATTTTACCTATTGAATTATTCTCCTTGAGAACTTCCTTAGGGAAATTGGTTTTAGTGTTTTGTTGAGACCAAAGGCTGTTAGAAGTGGGGGAGAGGCTTGGGAATAGTATTGGGTAGAATTTTGACAAGATTAAAAGTTTTTTAGGCGTGAGGAGATGAGGTGGCGAGGGGTGGTATTTATAGGGGAGGAGAGGGGTGTTTTTTGATTATTTTATTCATTAGTTCATTATTTTGACTCAAGACTATGAATAGTTTGAACCTTATCACTAAATATATTAAATAAATTAAGTATAGTTCAATATTATGGTCTTACATCATCCATACATCATCTATGACCCAATAATTCATGTATTTGTTAAATACTGTAAATTACCGTATTTTACTATTCACCAAAAATTCAACTATTTTAGAAAAATCCAAAAAATTCACCCTAATAATTTTTTGATGCGTATAATTAAAAAATGAACTCCATTTTATGAAAATAATTTTCTAAATATGAGAAATTTAGTTCTTAAATAAAATAAACATTTATTTGAAAATACCGATTTTAATATTATAATTTATTTTACCACACTTTGAAAAATTAACTAAGGTCTCATAAAATTATCTTATAATTATAAGACAAAAAAATATTAATTTATGAATGCATTTTATGAAAATAAATTTTCTTTTAAATTATTATATTAATTATAATATTGAAAATAAACATTTATGTTTTACATAAATACCAACACTTAATTTATCTTTATTAAAACATTTATTTACTTATACTATGATATAATTATATCATATTTTTATTTATAAGATGCCTAAATTTTATTTATACTTTCATAAGTGAGGTTACTATTCTATTAGATGGATCACTATTCCTAATGGCCATGTTACTATTCCAAGGGTCAAGTTACTATTCCATTGGTATAGGTTTCTTAATTTATATGAATATAACTTATTTCATTATTAATTTATGAGAATAAAGTTCTTATTGGGATCTGTTTATGATATGTGAGTGTTTTATATCATATAACATAATTATAATAAGGGAAAAATTCTACTGATAAAATTTTGGGTCATTACACCACTTTTCTTTTTTACTAAAATGTCAATTTTAAATAAAACACACACTTGAAGTCATACTGGTCACACTGTACATCATATTAAGGTTCTTGTAATGAACCAAAATTTATAAATAAAATTATCTTTGTGATTGAATTAAATACCCCATTATGTCTATAGAAAACAAATGTACATATTTGGTGCTGGGGATGTTGGACGGGAGAGGAAAGCTCGTGGCATCATCCTTGATTTGGGTTGACGGTGCATTTGGATGGCTCAGAACAAAGCCAGGTATGAGGGATATTTTTCCAATAGAAGATTCTTGGTGGCAAGGATCAAATTCCTACTTCTGTACATGGTTCATACTTTTAACAAGTGGTGTGAGGCCCCATCCTTATGATCCCCACAAGGGGGTTCTTCGGTGGTTTAACAACTGGTCCCTGGTGACAGCACAGACACCATGCCTTAACGTGGCCATCGGGTCCTGGCCCACCAGGTACCACCAGTTGCCCCGCAGACATGTGGTCCCCACCTTGGGGCCTTCCCACATGCCCGAATAGGTCATCTGACTAATGACAGTCCCCACAGGCTAACACATGTCCTTTCCAGTGTGCTTTGTCCTCACTCACACACACCCTGGGAAACTTCCCAGAAGATCACCCATCCTGATCACTACTCTAGGAAAATCACACTTAACTATGGAGTTCTAATTAAATAGGATCCTAAAAAGGAAGGTGCACCTTATTGTGTTTGGTGCAGACTATGGACAACGCTGATCGAGGCTGAGGGTACCAGGGCTAGACGGGGCCCGGAGGTGGACCATACGGCGTGATGGTACGCAGAGGAGACGGGCAGATGTGGAGTGCTGAGGAGGTGATCTGTACCTACCCTTTAGGTAGGAACCTCAGAGGAAGACCTAGTAGCTGCCTTTATTTTTCTTTAGTTGTATTGTATTTCAGTTGTACTTGTACTATTACTGTTGGGCTTGTATTCCAACCCCTTTTTAATTTCAGCACTCTTTTTGCTATACAATTGACTTGTGTTCGTATCTTGCTATGTTCTTGGTTACATGTTTTTACAAGTTATAAAGGCAATTCCTTCTCGGTTATAGGGAATACGCCTTTCGGTGCTAGTCGCCATCCCCTAGCCCATGGAAAGTGGGCTTGGGGTAGTCACGGCACGGGTCCCGGGGGATTGGTCGTGACAAATTGGTATCAGAGGAGTCGGTTCTACCATAGAACATAGGACTCTAATATTTTTAATGGCAATAGTGTTAAGTGTAGTGAGTGTGGTCATCAGTTTAGGTAATCCAGTGTTGGTGCGGCAGACGACGTATCCATACACCAGGACCCTTACTTCTGATTTTTGACTCAGTGCATGAAAACACTGATTGCGTGTGTGTTTTCAAGAGATTTATTTGTGATCTCTTTGAGTCATATCACCAGGTATAACTTATTGACTGTGACACACCTGTTTCTTTTCAGGATGCCTCCACACATACAGCCATCTAGCGTTTCAGATATAGTATGCACTGATAGACCACCGAGAGACGAGGCCTCAGTGTAGGGCCCTCATTCAGTAGAGTCACCAGCGGAGGCACCAACGGTACCATTACCCATTGGGACACCTATGTCACCATCCCCAGTAGTAGATGATGCACACCACTTGAGCGCATTTCACGAGTTCCAGCATGATAGGCCACCCAGGTTCAGAGGAGATACAGACTCACAGGCGGCTGAGGATTGGCTGGAGGCCGTGGTGAGAGTCTTCTGACTGGTAGGGACACCAGCCGATCTCATGGTGATCCTTGCCTCCAGTATTATATAGGAAGCAGTAGGTAGATGGTAGATCTTGATGTTCCAGGCTCACGATGAGGTGACGCTTCTCTGGGTAGACTTTGAGAGCCTGTTTTGGGAAGAGTTTGTTCCAGCGACTTTTCACCCAGTGCGTATACAGGTGCTTCTTCATCTGCAGCAGGGAAACATGACTGTGGCTCAGTACTCAGTGAGGTTCACTGACCTCTCATGCTACTCCACTAATATGGCTCGGGACCCATTATTTATGTCCTGGACCTTCGATCAGGGACTCAGGCGAGAGATCGGGGCTTCGATGATTTCTCTTAGCATCCTGACACAGGTGGGGGTGTTAGAGCAAGCCCTCTTAGTGGAGAGTTTCTTTACTGAGCAGTCACCAGTAGTAAGACCCACCACCAAACGTTACGTAGTGAAGTCTTCTCTAGCTGGAAGCAGACAGATTTCATAGAGGTCCAAAAGGACTAGATCTATAGGTGGACGACCGCAGGATTCAGGGTCGATTGTGCGGGGCACCCAAGGCAGAGCCAGTCATGCCAGGAGCGGGCAGTGTTACACATGCGGCAGGTAGGGTCACATGGCTCGTGACTGTCTAACCCGCTGTATGGATGATCAGTATACGGTTGAAGGACCGCTCAGGAAGAGACAAAGGTTCGACCGAGGAGGTCCGCATGGAGAAGGCAGATGTGGTAGAGGAGATGGCCGTGCAGCTGGTGGTGGGCGATGATTCAAGATGTTACCGCCACCACCACCAGGTGGTCCACACCGACCACAAGGAGTAGAATGATAGGGACGAGCTCAGCTTCAAGTAGCTGAGGCCTACGATCACGACGCTCCAGAGATGATACGAGGTATGATCTGTGTCTAGTCCACCTTAGCTGCAGTAATTATAGACACAGGTTCCAGTCATTCTTTTATTTCCACTACCCTTGTTCGGAGCTCAGAGATTCCGATGGAGCCATTGGCTCGATCCCCATGGATAGATAATTCTACAGGAGTGTAATCGATGATTACGCACTGGTGCCGACAGTGCGAGCTTACTCTAGGAGGCGAGAGCTTCGGCTAGGATCTCTTAGTAGTGGCGTCGAGGCCTTACGACATCATCTTGGGTATAGACTAGTTATCTATAGTCCATGCTCAGATTGACTGTATTAGGTGCAAAGTGTGGTGTGTCCACACGGATGGGACCGAGTTTACCTTCACTGGTGAGAAGGGAGCCTTTTCAGCACAAGATGGACTTACCCGGAGGAGAGTGTAGCCGATCACTCATCAGTTGGCTAGCCTTACCCTCGGAGCATTTGATGTGGAGAGTCCAAGTTATCCTATAGTGGTGGAACACTACACATATATTTTCCCTAATTATGTTTTGGGTCTACCTCCTCATAGAGAGGTGGACTTTTACATTGACTTGTACCCCGGGACGACACCGATATCTACACCAGCGTATCGGATGGCTCCCGCAGAGCTTCGTGAGCTGTGGGTACAACTAAAGGACTTACAGGGGAAGAGATTTATATGGCCCAGTGTTTCTCCTTGTTCAGTCCTGATTTTGTACTCCAAGAAAGAGGATGGGAGCTTGAGACTTTGTGTTGACTATCGGTGCCTGAACCAGGTGACTGTGAATAACAAGTACCCACTTCCAAGGATTACTGACCTCTTTGATCAGCTGAAGGGAGCATGGTGGTTCTCAAAGATAGACCTTAGATCAGACTATCACCAGCTTAGAGTGTGGGACAATAATATGCAGAAGACGGCCTTCAGATGTCGGTACGACCATTACGAGTTCTTGGTTACTCCATTTGGCATAACCAACGCTCCAGCAATGTTCATGGGACTCATGAACATGATCTTTCAGCCATACCTTGATCGCTTTGTTATAGTCTTCATCTATGACATTATGATCTACTTGGATACTGAGGAGGAGCATGCCTATCATTTGAAGGAAGTACTGGACACACTCTGAGAGCACCATCTTTATGGTAAGCTCTCAAAGTACCAGTTTTGGATCCGAGATGTTCACTTTCTGGGACACATCATCTCAGAGGCTGTAGTTGCAGTGGATCCAACAAAGATTGAGGCAGTACTTTCTTGGGATCCACCCAGGAGTGTGATGGAGATTCCGAGTTACCTAGGTTTGGCCAGATGCTACTGGAGATTTGTGCCAGATTTCTCCAGAGTTGCAACACCTTTATCAGCGTTGACGAAGAAGGGGAAACCCTTCGTGTGGTCAAAGAGATGTCAGCGAAGTTTTGAGGAGATGAGGAAGAGGCTGACTAGTGCCCCCATTTTGAGGCTTCCAGAGGAGGGAGTAGGGTACGCAGTTTACTACGATGCATCAGGGACCAAACTCGGATCTGTCCTGATGCAGGAGCGATCAAGGATCACATATGGTTCTCGACAGCTAAGACATAATGAGCAGAACTACACTACCCATGACCTAGAGTTAGTAGCAGTGGTCTTCACCTTGAAGATGTGGAGACATTACTTGATGGGCGAGAGTTTTATAGTGTACTCTAATCACAAGACTGTCAGGTTTATCTTCTCTCAAAAGGACCTGAACCTGAGACATCGACATTGTCTTGAGTTCCTCCAGGGCTATGACTTTGAGATAGTCTATAATCATGGGAAGGGGAACGTTGTAGCAAATGCACTCAGCTAGAGATCTAGTATACAACTTCTAGGTGAGGCGACAAAGCAGTTGGCCACTTTGTAGATATCCTTTGGGGAACGTGATGGAGAAACTTTCCTTCAGTCTCTTACAGTCACTCCCCCACTTCTTTAGTGATTCAGGGAGGCATAGCACGGGGACGCGGACTGCGAGGCTCGACATGATCAGATATCCATAGGGTAGGAACCTGATGGATTTTCTGAAGGTGGGGAACACATCATCCTCTTCAGAGGACATACCATGGTACCAGTGCCGCTTCAGGAGGAAGTGATGAGGGAGTTACACAAATCCCCTCCAGAGGTACATCTAGAAGTGGAGAAGATGTACTAGGATCTCCGACGACAACACTGGTGGCTGGGAATGAAGAAAGCAGTTGCAAAGTTTGTCTCTTGGTGCCTCACTTGTCAGCAAGTGAAGGCGGAGCATCAAGTACCAGCAGGCTTGGTTCAGACTTTGGAGGTCACAGAGTGGAAGTGGGATGGGATATCCATGGAATTCGTGATAGGAATTCCACGTACATCCAGGGGCCATGACTCGATTTGGGTGATCGTTGATTGAATCACCAAGTCGTCCCACTTCCTACCGATCAGATAGCAGGGTTCAGTAGAGATCTTGGGATGCCTCTATGTGCATGAGATTGTGCGGTTACATGGAGTACCCTTGACGATTTTCTCCGACCGTGATGCATGTTTTACTTCCCGGCTTTGAAAGGGGTTGTAGAAGGATTTTGGGACGCAATTTAATTTGAGCACCGACTTCCATCCTCAGAAAGATGGCCAGACTGAGTGGACCATTCAGACCCTCGAGGACATGTTGAGTTCTTGCGTCCTCCACTTCGGTCGCAGCTGGGAGGATCACTTGACTTTGGTGGAGTTTTCATACAACAACACTTATCACTCCACCATTGGGATGACACCTTTTGAGGTGTTGTACGAGCGACCTTGTAGATCACCTTTATGCTGGACTAGCCCAGGGGAGTCAACACTCGTGGGACCAGAGATGGTACGAGCTACCAAAGAGAAGGTGCAGATCATTTAAGAGTGGATGAAGACTGCACAGAGTAGGCAGAAGTCTTATGCCGACAGGAGACAGAGACCTCTGGAGTTCGAGGATGGTGACCACATCTTTCTACGGGCCTCACCCTGATGAGGTTTATGGAGATTTGGCCAAGGTGGAAAGTTATATTCGAGGTTCATCGGACATTTTCAGGTCCTATACTGAGTTGGCGAGGTGGCTTACGGCTTAGCTCTTCCCCCTCAGTTGCACTGAGTGCATGACGTCTTCCACGTATCCCATTTGAGGAGATACGTGCATGACCCATCCCATGTCATCGACCACAGCGAGCTGCACATCGACGATGGGGTGATATTTTTAGAGGTTCTAGTTGAAATTTAGAATCAACATGAGCGGTTCCTTCATGGGCGGTCGATACCTCTGGTGAACGTTCGCTGGCAGCACGAGAACCTCTAGGAGAGCACATGATAGCGGGAGGCTCAGATCTGTGCTCAGTACCCCCACTTGTTCCCTTAGTTTGAGTTGTGGATTACGGGGACGCAAAGCCCTGAGGTGGGGAGAATGTAAAGACTTGGAATTTACATGTAATTGTTTTTAAATATATGAGAATCTTTCGAGTTCTCAAAAATTGACAGCGCGTGATTCCGAGGCCCGGTGTGCCCAGAATGAATTTCTGTACTTTTTTTCAGGTACGTTCAGCAAATGTGTGAGCAGGTTTTTGTAACTTTTAAACTGGTGCTCAGAATTGAAATCTAAGGGCACCATTGAACTCACAACACCGATATTCAGTTAAGGAGACTTTCACCTCGACAACAGTTGGTCGAGGGTGAAAGTTAGTTTTTGGGTTTTTGTGGAAACAGAAATAAAATAAAATAAACTTTTATTTTATTTTATTTTTAGTTGAAACCTCCCATATGGATTATTTAAAGGTGAGGACCACCTGAACTAAAACCTCCCACATGTATGTTATGAATGTGGGGACCATTGGGACTAAAACCCCCCATTTTGAATTTAGAGGCGGGGACCACCCGAACCCCTTTAATGAGATAAAACCTCTCAACTCCCCTACTTTAAATTTTGCCAACACCATTCATTAATTGGGCCAATTAATTTTTCTAATGTGGTACAAATAAATGAGACAATTAATTATTCCAACGTGCCAACATAATTAATCTACTTAATTTAATTATATTGGCACCTCTTTGTTTGGGAGGATTTTTTGTTGGAAAAGAAGTTCCTTGGTGGGAGAAAGTTCTCCAATGAAGAACGCCGTCAAAGAACATTATTCAGAAATCAAGGAAGAGGACAACGTACGAGCCCGACATAGAAGCGTGGTTTCAGAAGTGGTGATTGTCGGCACCCTCTTTGCCTTCTCCGACTTCTTTCTCATGCTCACATCAACAAACAATCAAGGTAGGGGTTTAATTGTGTGATTATCGATTTCCATGTTCATCCCTTCTAAACAAAGAATATGGATCAACTCGCTAACTAGTTGATCAACATATGATTTCTTTTTGCGGGATTAGGAATAATTATTGAAGGTGGTTGTAGGGTGGTTGTTTGAATTACTTCCCTTTACCCATTCTTGATAATTCATCGTAAAAATAAGGAACAAATTATAGCCGCTTGCTACCGCACTAATGCAGGGAGTGTGGGCCAAACAAACATGGATCGACCTCTCCACAAATCTTGTGTTAAATTTTTGTATTCTTCGCGATGGAGGAGGACGACAACCAACCTCGGTGGGGCATGAGAACAACATCCGGCACCACCGATGGCTGCGACGAAGGTGATGGAGCAACGGTGCTTCCCTATGGCCTCGTGCTGCCTGTGGCCTCCACCACCCGCGGCCACTACCGCCCTATGGCCTCATGCCGCCCCACGGCCTTGCACCGTCCACGACCTCCACCACCTCGCAGCCTCATGCCATCCGCAGACTCTGCCACCCTGTGGCCTTGCGCTGTCTACGGCCTCCACCACCTCGCGGCCTCGTGCCATCCGCGGCCTCCACCGCCCCGCGGCCTCGCGCCATCCATGGCCTCGCGCCGTCCGCGACCTCTGCCGCCCCGCATCCTCGTGCTGTCTGCGGCCTCCGCCACCTCATGACATCACGCCGCCCTCGCGGCCCCGTGGCCTTGCGTATTTATGCTTCCCTCGCGGCCTCATGGTCTCTGCACCACCCTTGTGGCCCCCCGCGGCCTCGTGCTGCCTTTGTGGTCCCACGACCCCCGCACCGCACCGCGGGCCACCGCCCAGGCCGGGCTACCTAGCGCGGGTAGGGCCGGACCCAGCGTGGGACGGGCCAGACCCAACGGGCCACGTCGACCCAAACCGGGTCGGGTTGGCCTAGGCCGTGTCGGTCCGACCGGGTCGGACCGGACCCAGACCAGCTACGAGCTTTTCTCTCTATCGGCCATAACTTTGGCACTAGGCGTCCGTTTGACAAACAGTCAATGACACTGTTAACCTTGAAGAGAGATAGTCACTTTGGTATACCCCACTTGAGATTTTTATAAAGTTGGGATATGGTCAGGTTGGATCGATCATGAATCCAACCGAGCCCTCGGGACTAAAAGGCTAATAACTTACAGACCGGGCGTCCGATTGACACACCATCTGTTGCATTGAGACCCCTATGATGTGACGGTCCTTTGGGTTACTTTTTATTTGTACTTCTTGGTAGTTGAAGTATCGACTAGTGGATTGAGGAGCAGACCCTCCCAGAGGTAAGAAATATTAGTGCGGGAACCCAGTAGCTAGCTGTGACGTGAAGAATGAATAGCGATCCTGTGTGAGTCAGCACCGAGAGATCCTGTGTGAGTCAGAACCTAGCGATCCTGTGTGGGTTAGCACTGAGCGATCCTGTGTGGGTCAGCACCGAGCGATCCTGTGTGGGTCAGCACCGAGCGATCCTGTGTGGGTCAGCACCTAGAGATCCTATATGGGTCATCATATTTAGGATCCTTTGTGGGTTTGCCTCTTAGCAGAGTAAGATGAATTAGTAGTTACATATAATCATCTCTACTACTGTACCTAAAGATATATCTGGTGTGAGATGAGTCTGTACCTTGTGGTACTTTTCTTCGTGGTAATACCTTGGTGGTATTCTTCTGTGTGGTGTACCTGTGTGATACTTACCTTCATGGTATTCCTTCCTTTGCGGAATAGTTGAGCTTTGGGATTTGATTTGGACTCTGTGTTTTCCTCATGATTGAGATGGATATATTTTATAACTTAGGTATATGTATGGGCATATACCTAAGTAGGGTTGTTAGTTGATATCATGCCTTGTGGTTTATCCTTGGTGGATTTTGTGAGACCTTGAGGGTCTCGGGGTCCCTACTGAGTATCATTATAATCACCCCTGCATGGGCTATGCCCAAACCTTATTGTGTTTGGTGCAGACAATAGACAATGCTGATCGAGGCTGAGGGTACCAGGGCTAGACAGGGCCCGGAGGTGGACCATAAGGCGTGACGGTATGCAGAGGAGACGAGTGGACGTGGAGTGATGAGGAGGCGATCTGTACCTACCCTTCAAGTAGGAACATCAGAGGATGACCCAATATCTTCCTTTCTTTTTCTTCAGTTGTATTGTATTTTAGTTGTACTTGTACAATTACTGTTGGGCTTGTATTCCGGACCCTTTTTAATTTCATCACTCTTTTTGCTATGCAGTTGACTTGTGTTCATATCTTGCTGTGTGCTTGGTTACATGTGTTTACAGGTTATAAAGGCAATGCCTTCCCTATTATAGGGAATACACCTTTAGGTTCTAGTCGCCAGCCCCTGGCCTATGGAAGGTGGTCTTGGGGTAGTCACGACACGGGCCCCAGGGGACGGGTCGTGACAGGTGGTCCATCCCACCCTTGCTAGCCAATGGGTTTGGGGGTCACCCCATCCATCTGGTATAAAGTTCAACTTTGATGGATCTTGTTAGATGAATGAGATGAAAGGTGGTGGTGTTTTCTAGGATCCTTCTGGATGGGTGGTCCTTGCTTTCTTTGTTTACCTTAGTAGATGCCACTCTCTTCTGGCCGAGGCTATGGAAATTTTTACGGGCCTGTAACTCTGCAAATGTTGTAATATTGATCTTATGGTGGTCGAGACTGACTCCCTCATCCTGCATGACTCCATGCATGGAAAACGGAGTGTTCCCTAGTCCCTTCACTATGTCCCGAGGAAGTCCAAGCGGCTCATCTACAATGACACCATCCTCTCACACACTTTGAGGGAGGGAAATAAAGTTGCCGACCATATTTCTGCCAGGGATTTGCAAGGTCTTCGAGTCTTTCTCCTCGAGGATATGCTCTCCTTCCCAATTGAAGCAAAGAACCCAATCAGTGGGGACACCCTTGGTCTGCACTACTTTAGGCCTCCGTATCTTCCTTTGGGGTCCCCAGCTTTCCTAGTGTTTTTTTCTTTTGATATTTTTCCCTCTTGAGATATTTTATAATAATAAAAATGATGATGATGATAAAATCACTGGGATTGTCCCTTGACCAATCCCAAGATGAGATCCAATAACTAAATCATGTGAGAAACTGTTTATTGAATAATTTCAAGCTCATTGAGATCACTACCCAAACCATGTACGCCATATCACCCCATGAAAATCTCACATCACACACATTACCCTCAGGGAAGTTAATGGTGTAATAAAGGGATATATATCAAGACCCTAATAATATGAACATGTATATTGTATATAATAAATAATATATTTACATCTTATTGTTGTTACTTTGTAAATTATTTTGATTTTGATACGACAAAACAAAAATTGTATATTTGTGTAATATGAAATTTCTATTAAGATATTTCTTTTTGATGAATTAATTAATTTTAAAAATAAATTACATATTTATCAAATTGTCCAATTAAATAATATTTATTAAATATAAATGATAATATAATTTTTATGAAGTCAAATGTAATTATTATAAGGGTTCTAAAACTATTATTGTCGAAAAAACTATCATTTCTCAATAAAATGTAGATTCTTTTTTAAAAGTAAAAATGCACATATTTATAAAATTATTTTTATAAAATAAATATTATTTTTGGAATCATCATGTCAAAATTATCCAATAGTGAACTTCTCATAATTTTCCAAGATAATAAATTTTTAGTGTAAAAAATAAATACGGCATAAATATACAGTGTGTATTATGACATCATAATGATCTAAAAATGATGTAATAAATGCTATAAAGGGTATCCATAGACAAATAAATACTTTAATCTTAAAATAAAATTATTTTTATGTTATTTTATTAATTTTATAAAGCCTTTATGAATCCTCCAAAACCTTAATTATATTTTAAGGTTTTAAAATCATTTTTACATAAACATGACTCACTTCCACATCACCAAGGGTAATATTTTATTGAGTTTGGACCTTGGTCTTATAAAATAAATAAAACCACTCCTATTTGGTAGAAACTTTGGAAAAAAACCATGGGAAGGTTTTTTTGTTTTGATTACTTTATTATATATAGTCTAAAACATAAGTTTGGGAAATAATAAAGAACCCTCCTCTCTTTTCCGAATAAACCCAACCAAGATTCAAATTAATATTCAGTAAAAAACATTGAATAATTTTATTACTCTACCCTACACTCTATAGATTATTCCCAAGGTTCCCCCAAGATCTCAAGAATATATTCCCAAGATGTTGGAATCACCCTCTCAAGGTAAGGGACCTCTCTATCTTCTTTTCAATTCAAGCACCTTCTTTGTATTTATCATTTAGAATCTAAATTGGTTATGTTTTAATGACTTTATAAAGATACCTCTAATTTAAAATTTATTTCAAAATAATTATATATAATTTTCCCCCTCCAATTATTCATTTACCTAAGCTGTTATAATGTCAAAATTTCATAAGGGATCATATCTTTCTCCTCTTTATTCAAGCACCTTAATTATGAAATTCACTTTGTATTAAAATTACTATTGATGGTATATGATCTTCTACATCCCTATTACTTCCCTTATTATGTAAAAGTTATGATCTACCCCTTTAACTCTCATCAACCCCTCCTATGATTCATTATGAATCCCTGTTATGCTGCCAAAATTATCCAGCGATATTTCCCAGTGAAGTTATTATTCAAGAACCCTCCTTGTCTTATGCTTATTAATTACAAAATTTTCATGTTGGATTATGTTCTTACATATCCATTATACCATACTTTTTTAATTACAAGTGATTATAGACCCATTTTTCTCTCATTGAACCATTTTATGAATCTTCATGTACTACCGTTACACTGTCGAAATGTCACTATGATTTTCCATGCTGAACATTTGTGAGGTGTATACCCATAACAATTTCCACTCAAGGGTATTCACCTAGTCGTACTTATAATTAATTTATTGATAACTTTCATTTATGTAACCCAAAATCCTTAATCATGGGATTAAATGTGATTAAATATTTTCTTATGTTATATGATCTATGTGGAACACTTATTCATGTACATGATATGATTATGATGGGTGCACCTAGATAGTTCTCCAATGCATTGGGTAATGTTTTAGTCTCATGAGATTCCATGTATGGTGCATAGAAGGATATCATAAGCACATTATGTTTTTATGTCTTAGTGGTTTACCTTGAATTATTCTTATGATATCATGTTTAATGTTGTTTCCACATTCCTATATTGCCTTTATATTATCATGCTACATCATGCCTCATTATTCATGTTTATGATTCTCACCCCTTTTATGTCCTATTGAAATTAATATTTTATAAAATGTAATACTTTCTTCATGTTATGCTTTGTTTATTCCCTTACTGGTATTTTAGCTCACCCATTTCTTATGGATTTCCCTAGGTTATCCCATTCGATTTTAAGAACAATGAAATATTATGAGCACGTTAAGAAAGTTTTCAATAATTCTGATGTACCAACTATTTTTAAGTTGTTATGTAATGTACCAAATTACTCAAATACACTAGGATTCTCGATCTTCTAGATTTTATCATGTGCATTCTTATTCAATAAATCATTTATTAATGTGTAATAAAGAAAAGGGTTTTCATAGTTGGTATCATAGGAAAGTCTAGTTATTTTTGGGATTAGGATTAAGAAACTCTAGAAAAAGCCTTAGGGATAATATAAACATAATAAAACATCCCTATTTTTTTGTTAAAGTATAGAGTAAGTTGTTTCTTAGAAAATACATCCCTATTTGGATACAACAAGTGAATGTGGATCTAGAATAGAGGTACCTTGGGGTAATAATCCCAAAAAGGGTGCATTGATCTAGACTCGATCATCATCTTGAAGGACCCTAAAACACCCTAAGAGGGGAGAGATGAATCATGGTGTCAAATTTTTTTTTTCTAAAGTTATGTATTTTGTTCCCACAATGGTAGGAACTTGTTAAACTTGTATGATGGATAAGAACAAAAATAAAAAAATGACATGCAAAGATACCGCACAACACTCTTACTTGGTTCACCACTAAGGGATACATTCAAGGAGCATACACCGACAATGTTTTGGTCATACCAATATCCACTAATATTCACTAGTTGTAGAGTACAAAAGTTCATTCATATTCACTCTATTCCAGGATCACTACCTTTAATTTTTTTTATGGATAACACATTTCATCCCTTGGATCACTTCCACTGACTCCCCCTAGCTCACTAATTTGAGAGAAGTATAACTCATTTTATCAACTTGAAGGTCAATTCAATGATTTGGCATTAAAGTCTTTGTCTCTAACTTATAATGAGACTATTCTTGCACATTATAACTGATTTAATGAACTTTGAAATCCCTATCCCCTTAAACCAAATGTTAAAAAATACCCTTCACAGACCCCCTTTGTGAACCAAACTCCTTCGCGAAGTACCCCTGCCTTCACAGAACAAATTGTATTGGCGAAGCATCCTTGCCTTTACGGAAAAAACTGTCTTCACGAAGCTTCCTTGACTTTTCAGAACAACCTTCATGAAGCTCACTATGTCAATGCAGAGTACCTAATCATTGAAAAGTACCCTTAAACAAAATCATTGAACATTATTTGATATTTTATTCTCCTTACAATGCTCAATATCTTAGAGAAATCCCGGTTCCTGAATCTCTTCACGGACTCAAATAGTTTCTGAATTTTCCTTCAAAACTTCAATAAAAGTGAAGAGGGGTAGCCTCATATTCATAGGCTCATCCATTCGCAAAGCTCCACCACCTCTTTTTGGATTTTCTGGATCATCAAAAATGTCTTTGCGGTGCTCCTCCATTTGAAAATAACCATGGAAATTCTCTATTTGCAAAGATCTTTTCAACCATTGAGTCTTCCATAAAAACCCTTCATGATGCACATCAATTTCACAAATAATTTTGTCAAGGACCCTAGAGAACACTTTCACCAAACATGAATCCCTTCACAGTGCCCATCAAAATTACAAATCATTCCGTCAACAACTGTAAATATTTAAAAATTATAATCACGGAGAACTCTATCTACTATTGCAAATCCTATCATAATCATGAAGAAAACCATCAGAAAAATTTAAGTCTTTGTAAAAAACAACTCTCAAAGCCTCATCTTCATGAAACTCATGCCTTTTACATATTTTCATAAGGCCTCCAAGAAAAAACACTTTGCACATTGAAAGCCAACTTCTAAATTTTGGACCCCGAAAATTTGGCAAACATTGGGAATCAATGCCACCCTTAATACTGATTTTGGATTGAACTTTATGATACATTTCCTTGAAATATCCTTGGTATTCCATATGAGGATTGAAAAAAAAACACAAACCATACCCCATTTCTAGCAAAGAACAGCCTTGGTTCCAACAATCTCCCCTTTGTGTTTGTTGGAAATCTGTAGATAAATTCAATTAGAGCACTAGTCTCTATCAAAACCTGATCCGAAAGAATCAACTCATCCAACAATATAAGTCTATGTGAGCAATTATCAGTGTAAAAAACAAGAGAGAATACATTAATTGAGTTCTCATGTGTTTAAATGAAAGCTTTGACTGTTTCCTCATAAGGCCGAAAAGTTTTCTCCCTTCCCTATTCTCTCCAGATTCTTTCAAATAGAAACACCACACTCAGCACACTCTATTATTCTCATTGAATTTATCCATTTCTCCCCCATTTTAAATAAACCCAAAGACCAATAATCATCCATTGTAGAGCTCAGAACATATTCCCCTTTGATCGTATCTCCCCCATAAACCTGCAACACTTTCACAAATAGATTAACACAGTTAAAACAATTAGAGAGAGAGGAATGTCTGTAACCTCCTCATGCACTAGGATGTGGCTGTACACCAAGGTTCAACCAATGTTTCTCAAACATATCTGCTGATAGTGGCTTGGTCATAATGTCATCCACTTTCTCATCTGTTCCCACATGGTCCATTTTGATCACACCTTATTCAACCTTTTCCTTGATGAAGTGATATCTGATTTCAATATGTTTCATAAGAGAATGATAAACATGATTATTCATAAGATAAATTGCACTCCTGTTATTATAGTAAATCACCATTGGTTGTTTCACCTCATCACCAATGTTAGTTAGTTACTGCTTTATCCAAAGTAACTGAGTGCACACCTTAGTAGTAGAGATATATTCAGCTTCAGTAGTACTAATCGAAGTAATTCATTGTTTCTTACTAAACCATCCCATGAATTTATTCCCAATATAGAATCCTCCACCACTGGTGGAATTTCTGTCCACTACATCTCCAACCCAATCACCATCAGAAAATGATGATAGTTCACTCTCTTTTCCTTCATCAAAGTATAACCCATAATTATGAGTACCTTGAATATACCTCATTATTCTTTTCACTACCTCCATATGTTCTTCCTTAGGATTGATATGAAAATAGGTTTCTAAGCATGTTGTAAAGAAAATATATAGTTGTGTGGCTGTCAGGTACAATAAGCATCTAATGACCCCCTATACATTGTGGGATCTACAGACATCCCATTCTCATGCTTTCTGAGTTTTTTTCCAACCTCAATCGGAGTCTCCATTGGTTTGGAATCATGTATATTAAATTTCTTCAGCATCTCTTTTGTATACTTTTCCTAAGAAATGAAAGTGTAATCCTTCTTCTGAACCACCTATAGTCTTAAGATGTATATGAGTTCCCCAATCATCAATATTTCAAATTCAAATTTCATGTGATTAGAAAATTCATCCATTGATCCTTGCCTGCTTCCACCAAAAATAATATCATCAACATATACTAATACCATGAACTTATCCATTTGATAATTCTTCACAGATATTGTGATCCACTCATCCTATTTTGAATTAAATCCTTTTTAGATAAGAATCCAGTTGAGAGTACCATGCTCGTGGTGCCTGCTTTAGTCCATAGAGTGATTTCTTTAATCTGCATACCTTAATTTCATCATTTCTAAGTAGGAAACCCACCAATTGTTCAATGTAGAATTACCCTTCAAGAAAAAAATTTAGGAATGCTGTCATGACATCCATTTGATACAGTTTATAACCTCTTTGGATTTCCATGGAATGAAATAGACTGATTGACTCCAATATATCCACCAAAGAAAATTTTTCCTCAACATCAACACCTTCAATCTGTGAATATCCCTTGCATACCAATCGTGCTTTATTTCGGATCACATTACCATGCTAATCATATTTGTTCTTAAAGATCCACTTAGTACCAATCACATTGCGACCTTCAAGTCTCTTAACTAGATCCCATATATGATTCGTATCAATCTGATCTAACTCTTCATTCACGGATTTCACCCATGATTCATCCTTTGTAGCCTCTTCAAATGGTGATGGTACCACAACTAATAAGAATAAAGATTGTGAATTATTCCTCATTTTACTTGTCTGTGTGGGTGCATTACTATACCCAATGATGTTGTATTGATCCATATTTTCTCTTCAATTTCTCCTATGAGTATCAGTTGAATTCTCTTCAACCATGGTTTCATCTTCTATTTCCTCTTCCGAGTCAACATCATGATGTGAATCCTGAGATTTTTGTATACCTTCATCTACTTATGAATTTCCATTTGATCCATGTTTACATTCTTCCTCATTTTCTATCTCATCAGCATAGGAATTACTTGAAGCATATGTGGTTTTCTCTTCAATGATCTTAACATCACTACTTTATAAAATCCTTCCCAAGTGCTTATTGAAACACTTGTAGGATTTTCTCTTCATTGGACATCCAAGAAATATTCCTTCGTCTGCATTGTCACTATATTTTTCTTGATTTCCTTATTTTTTTCATATGTAACATTTACTTTTGAAAACATGAAAATATTTTAAAGAAAACTTCCTTCCATGCCACAATTTAAATGGTGTCTTCATTTCTCCCATATAAAGCCCTATTCGATTCTAAATTTTCACTACAACTTTAATAGATTCTTTCCAGTAATGGAGAGAGATACGAATCTCAATCAGCATAGTCCTGGCCATGTTGTTCACCTGTCGATTATAATGCTCAACTACTCCATTTTTCTATGGATTTATCACAACATCCACCTCATGCTGTATTCTATGTTTTTCTAGGTAATTTTTAAACTCAATGAATGTGTATTCCCCTCTATTGTTAGATCACAGAACTTTTATTGTCTGTCCAGTATCATTCTCAGTGATTCGGTGATAAGTTTTCATGAAATCAAGCACTTGTTGTTTTCTGTGTATAACCATCACACATGACATTCTACTGTAATAATCTATGAAAAGAATGAAGTAACTTTCTCCATATGTTTTGGTAACATTTATCAGACCACATACGTCTATATGAATGAGATAAATAAGATTAGATGCTCTTTTCTTCTTTGGACGATAGGAACTAAAGACCATCTTCCCTCATATGCAAGAATCGCATGACTTTTCTTGTCCACACTTCAAGTTGGGGATATACCTGACTATATTTATCTTATATATCTTTTCCATGTCTTGATGATTGATGTGCCCCAATCATCGATGCCACAAGTTTTTTTCTTCTTCCACTGTTAGATAGTAAATGTTCTCTTTACTGTCAACCTGATATAATTTTTCATCTGTTCTACAACCTTTCATGAGAGAATTCCCTATCTTTCCCTTTACAGTGCATCCATTTTGATTGAAAGTAACTATAAGTAATGATTCATAGAGTTGAATCACACTGAGGATATTGTGATGTAAACCATACACATAAAGGACTTTAGTTTTATTCATCTCTCCATTAGCTAGCTCAGTATTTCCACAAACTTTGATCATCAAAGCACCATCATTACCGAACCTCACTGTTCCATCGACCCTTTTCTTGACATTCATCAATAGGTCAACATTACCTATCATGTGGGATGAACATCCTCTATCAAGAATCCATGTTCTTTTGTTCTTTATAGCTTTGAGGGATACTTGTGCAAGATTGGATTTTTCAATTCTCTTCTTTTCTTTCCATGAGATATTGGATTGAGTATTGGAAACTAATGGACTTTAAATTATCTCTTCCATGTACATGGGTTCTTATAATTATACTCTTCTTACAAAGGAGAAAAACTATTTGAGATAGAAACAATGTATGGTTGGAAAGTATTCACCTGTATCTGAGTGTCGTAAGAATATCTTCTATCATTCCTCTACCTGCAATGTATGAATTTATGGAAAAAGTTAGAACAATGAAAATGGTGTCCATAGAAACTATTTATTCTATATGATGTAGGATATGAATTTTTTCTCCTTCGTTGAACTCCTAGCTCTTCCCCATTCAGATAGATCCTTGCTTATTCTCAATATGACATGGTATGACCCAGATATCCACAAAACTAAAACTTAATGAGAGGAAATGTATTCTCACTTTTATTTCTCCTCATGCATTCTTCCTTGAGAAAATAGTTTGACTACATGTCATTTTTGAAAGCTCAAGTATACTCTTCAATTATCCTTTCAGTTTAATTGAAGGGTATCCTTTTCAACACTTATGGTGGTTTTTCATCATGATCAACTTTCAACTTACCTATATTCTAGTCCACTTTATATGTTGAATTTGATGTTTCAACATTATAACTAATTCCACTGTTTCCCATGAAAGGGGGTATTTGATTACTCAAAATATTTTCAACTCCATCAAAGCAATTTTTTCTCTCTCCATAAGCTCAACATCCGAAAACCTTCCAAATTTTATTTTATTATTTGCTTCTTTTGAATTTGATTCACTTTTTAATTTACTCCTAAGAGTAAAAATTTCTTCTTTAAGTCCCTTGATAGTTTTAGACTTTCCCTCCAGTCTCGTGGTAAGTTCATTGATGATCTTATCCTATTCTTCGATTCTGAGTTTTAGTTCCACTACATCATATGTAATTTCAAGGATTGATGACTATACTTTCACTAGTTCTTCCAGTCATTCAATTTCAGCTTCAAGCTGATCAACATATTCTGACGATTCTTCCACCATTACTTTCCACTTATTGCATCTCTTACATTTTTCTCAAGATTACCAAAATAATCCTTACGTTTTAAATTGGGATCAACATTAATGGTCATTTGATTATCTATTGCTTTATCTGTTGATGGTTTTGACTTTTCAATGGTAGCCATCATGGAGGCATGTGTTTTAGTTTTTAATTATAGTTCTTCTTCTTCACATAATTCATTATCATCATCTTCCTCTTCATAGAAAAAAACCTTATTTTGAACTTTCTTTCCAGATTTTAAGTCTCACTTTTTGAACAAACTTTTCTGAGGCTTCTCGATATTTTCAGTATCTCTCTCTTGACCATCGAACTCTCTTGAGCATTGAGATGAAATGTTCCCAACTATACCACAACAAAAAAAATCCAGGGTAACTTACCTTTAAATTTACCCTTTCCCCTATTTATCTTCTTGGAAATGAGTGAAAGAATTTATTTTTCCTCATCATCATCCTCATCACCACTATCTCCCATGATTTTCAGTTTTTCCATGGTTTTGATTGCCATTTCATTTTTTACAAGAGTCGTAGCATCTTGTGGTTTGAATCTCATCTCATATACCACCAGAATGCTTAGTAGATCATCTGAGGAGAGTTTTAAAATATCCCTTTCCTCAAGGGATGACACCATGGCTTTGTGAAGGGGTGGAATTATTATTAATATTTTCTTTACAATATCAATGTCTTTGATTTCTTCGATCAGACCTTGAATTGCTCCTACCACTTCATTAATCTGATTGAAGAAGGAATCTGCATTATCATTAGGATGCATCTTCAGATATTCAAACATATTGTAAAGGACTTATAGTTTCTCCTCCTCCACTTTACTATCTACTTCATAAATATTTTCAAGCTTTTCTCACATATACTTTTTGGAGGTTCAACTCATCAAATTTAGATAGATCTGATAAAAAAGAGCTACGGTGAGAGAATTATATGCTTTAGAATCTGCATCAAAAATTGTCCTGTCTGTATCAGTCAAAGAAAACCCTGTTGGATCAATAACTTGAATTCCTTGATTAGTACCAAAGAGGACTTCCATTCCAAGAGATCCTTGATGAGATATCATTCTATTATTTCAAATCTGAAAATTAATCCCATCAAAGAGGGGAAATCCCCTAACATTGACTAGATTCTCCATGATGCCACAGGGAAGATTTAACACCAGTAACATTTACCCTCTAATACCACTTGAAGGACCCCGGAACACCATGATAGGGGAGGGGTGAAGTAGGGTGTTAAATGTTTCTTCTAAAGTGATGGATCTTGTTCCCATGTTGGTAGGAACTCATTAAACCTGTATGATGGATAAGAACAAAAATCAAATAATCACATTCAAATAGACCACACAACAATTTTAATTGGTTGACCACTAAGGGATATGGCCAAGGATCATATGCTGACAGTGTGTCGGTCGTACCAAAATCCATTAATCTTCACTAGTTGTGGAGTATAAAATTTCAGTTACAGTCACCCTGTTCCAGGATCACTACATTTATAATGTTTTAGTAATAGCACACTGTGTCCCTTAGATCACTTCTATCTACTCCACCTAGCTCACTACTTCAAGAGAAGTCTATCTCAGTTTATCGACTTGAAGGCTGCTTCAATGATTTGGAATTAAATTATTTGTCTCTAACTTAGCACGAGACTCGGCTTGAACCTTATACCTAAGTTGATGCTCTTTAAAATACCTATCCCCTTAAACTAAATGTTCAAAACTACCCTTCATGAATCCCCTTTTCTAACCACACTCCTTCATGAAGGACCCCTACCTTCACAGAACAAACTATCTTCACGAAGCTTCCTTGCCTTTGCGGAACAAACTATCTTCACGAAGCTTCCTTGACTTCATAGAACAACCTTCATGAAGCTCACTATGTCAATGCGGAATACCTCATCATCGCAAAGTACCCTTAAAAAAATCATTTAACATTAGTTGAGACTTTATTCTCTTTGTGATGCTTAATCTTGCAGAGAAATCCCGGTTCGTGAATCTCTTCGTGAACTCAAATAGTTTTTATATTTTCCTTAAAAAATTTGATTCAAGTGAAGAGGGGTAGCCTCATATTTATAGTATTGTCCATTATCGAATCTCCACCACCTCTTTTTGGATTTCCTAGATCATCAAAAATGTCTCCGCAACACTCCCCCCTTCACAAAGAACCATGGAAATTCTCTGTTCGCAAAGCTCATTGCAACCGCAGAGTCTTCCATTAAAACCCTTCGTAGCTCCCATCAAAATTTCAAATCATTCCATCAATGACTGAATAGAACATCGTCACCAACCACTAATACCTTTGTGGTTCCCATCAAAATCGTAAATCATTCCATCAACGACCACAAATCTCTAAAACTTGTAGTCGCAGATAACTCCGTCTCCGATCGCGAAGCCCGTCATAATCGCGAAGCACACCATTAAAAAACTTTATTTCTTTGTGAAATAAAACTAAAAAATCATCATATTCACAAAACTCATTCCTTTTCCATATTTTCATAAGGCCTCCAAGAAAAACAAATTTGCACATTGGAAGCCAACTTCTAAATTTTGGACCCCCAAAATTTGGAAAAGATTGGGAAATGACGCCACCCTCAATACTGCTTTCGTCTTAAACTGTATGATACCTTTCCTTGAAATTTCCCCATTATTCCATGCGAGGATTGAAAAAAAAACACAAACCATACACCATTTCTACAAAATAACATCCTTGGTTCCAACACACCTAGTGTATGACAATGGGCCTTGATATACACCTAGGTTGACACTCACGATGGATATGATTTGGTAAATTCACAAGATCATTATAAACCATTATTAAGAGAATAAAAATTCCCATAAGAGTTTATGTTAGGAAATAGATCTTGGATAACATATATTTAATCCTATAAATTCACAAGTTAAGGAATATATGTCATTTATAAATCACCCCTTTAATATTATTGGATTACCATTTGTGTTTTTAATAGTTTAAAATTACTCACCTCTAATTTTACCTTTATTATAGCCAATAAATGATAATAGGGGGAACCAAGTCAACAACCAATGTGATGGGAAATATGATGATTTCCCAAATGAAATTCCCAACATGATGGGAGCTTAGGTAAGAAATCTTGTGATTATGCCAAACTAGTTATAAAAAATCATGATTAACAACTAGCGAATAATTTAATGTCCAAAGAAATAAAATAAGAGAAGGATGATGTATCAATAAAGTTCATTGGATAAATTTTTTAAAAGAAAAAAATAAACAATTTCCTTTGTGAAAAAAATTTTGGAAAGTAGCACTAAGGGAAATGTCACAAAGAAAATGGGTGATGTTTTAAGTGTGGGAAAATAGGGAATAAAGTTGCCAATTTCCATGAAAAAAATGAATAAAATGATGGATGGAAATAAAGTTCAATATATGGTACCATATACATTCTTATATCATAAATGTGGAGAAGTTGGGAATTATCCAAGCCGATGTTATATTCCAAGGGCTAACAAGAATGTTGAGCACCAACTGTAACACCCTCGAATGATAAAGGGTTAAATGAATAAATAATATGAATCATGTAAACAAGGTGCACATTCCTTTTCGGGAGCCTTCCTGGTTAGAACTCCACAATTAAGCATGCTTGGTCTGGAGTAGTGATCAGGATGGGTGACCTTCTGGGAAGTTTCCCAGGGTGTGTGAGAGTGAGGAAAAAGCACACTGGAAAGGACATGTGTTGGCCTGTGGTTATAGTCATTAGTCAGATAACCCGTTCGGGCATGTGGGTGGGCCCCAAGGTGGGGACCACGTGTCTGTGGGGAAACTAGTGGTACCTGGAGGGCAAGGACTCGACGACCATGTTAAGGCGAGATGTCTATGCTGTTACATGGACCTAGTTGTTACATTAGCAATGATTAAAGTTACGTGGTGTGATGGGACTCATCACCTAGGCTGATAGAAATGGATAAAATTCCAATAGCCATTTATTCTAACACCCCCTAATGATAAAGGGTTAAATGACTAAATAATATGACTAATGTCAACAAGGTGCACATTCCTTTTCAAGAGCCTACCTGGTTAGAACTCCACAGTTAAGTATGCTTTGTACTGGAGTAGTGATCAGGATGGGTGACCTTCTGGGAAGTTTCCTAGGGTGTGTGTGAGTGAGGAAAAAGGACACTGGAAAGGACATGTGTTGGCCTGTGGTGATATTCATTAGTCAGATAACCCGTTCGGGCATGTGGGTGGGCCCTAGGGTGGGGACCACGTGTCTGTGGGGAAACCAGTGGTACCTGGAGGGCTAGGACTCGACGACCATGTTAAGGTGAGGTGTCTATGCTGTTACAGGGACCTAGTTGTTACATTAGCAATGATTAAAGTTACGCGGTGTGATGGGACTCATCACCTAGGCTGATAGAAATGGATAAAATGCCAGTAGCCGTTTATTGTAACACCCCCGAATGATAAAGGGTTAAATGACTAAATAATATGACTAATGTCAACAAGGTGTATCTTCCTTTTCGGGAGCCTACCTGGTTAGAACTCCATAGTTAAGTATTCTTGTCCTGGAGTAGTGATCAGGATGGGTGACCTTCTGGGAAGTTTCCCAGGGTGTGTGTGAGTGAGGAAAAAGTACACTGGAAAGGACATGTGTTGGCCTGTGGTGACAGTCATCAGTCAGATAACCCGTTCGGGCATGTGGGTGGGTCCTAGGGTGGGGACCACGTGTCTGTGGGGAAACCGGTGGTACCTGGAGGGCCAAAACTCAACGACCATGTTAAGGCGAGGTGTCTATGCTATTACAGGGACCTAGTTGTTACATTATCAATGATTAAAGTTACGCGGTGTGATGGGACTCATCACCTAGGCTGATAGCAATGACGAAAATTCCAATAGCCGTTTTTTGTAACACCCTCGAATGATAAAGGGTTAAATGAATAAATAATATGACTCATGTCAACAAGGTGAACCTTCCTTTTTGGGAGCCTACCTGGTTAGAACTCCACAGTTAAGCATGCTTGGCCTGGAGTAGTGATCAGGATGGGTGACCTTCTAGGAAGTTTCCCAAGGTGTGTGTGAGTGAGGAAAAAGCACACTAGAAAGGACATGTGTTGGCTTATGGTGATAGTCATTAGTCAGATAACCTGTTCTTGCATGTGGGTAGGCCCCAGGGTGGGGACCACGTGTTTGTGGGGAAACCAGTGATACCTTGCGGGCCAGGACTCGACGACCATGTTAAGGCGAGGTGTCTATGCTGTTACAAGGACCTAGTTGTTACATTTGCAATGATTAAAGTTACGCGGTGTGATGAGACTCATCACCTAGGCTGATAGTAATGGAGAAAATGCCAATAACCTTTTATTGTAACACCCCTGGATGATAAAGGGTTAAATGACTAAATAATATGACTCATGTCAACAAGGTAAACCTTCCTTTTCAGGAGCCTACCGGGTTATAACTCCACAGTTAAGCATGCTTGTCCTAGAGTAGTGATCAGGATGGGTGACCTTCTATAAAGTTTCCCAAGGTGTGTGTGAGTGAGGAAAAAGCACACTGGAAAGGACATGTGTTGGCTTATGGTGATAGTCATTAGACAGATAACCTGTTCGGGCATGTGGGTAGGCCCCAGGGTGGGGACCACGTGTCTGTGGGGAAACCGGTGATACCTTGCGGGCCAGGAATCGACTACCATGTTAAGGCGAGGTGTCTATGCTGTTACAAGGACCTAGTTTTTACATTTGGTATTAGAGGTGGTACCCATCCTTAAGTGCGGTGCATTACCTGGGTTGAGGTGTAGGGCCCACAATGAGGACATTGTGCTCTAAAGGTGGGGTGATTGTAACACCCCCGAATGATAAAGGGTTAAATGACTAAATAATATGACTCATGTCCACAAGGTGAACATTCCTTTTTGGGATCCTACCTGGTTAGAACTCCATAGTTAAGCATGTTTGGACTGAAGTAGTGATCAGGATGGGTGAACTTATGGGAAGTTTCCCAGGGTGTGTGTGAGTGAGGAAAAATCACACTAGAAAGGACATGTGTTGGCCTGTGGTGATAGTCATTAGTCAGATAACCCGTTCGGGCATGTGGGTGGGCCCCAGGGTGGGGACCACATGTCTGTGTGGAAACCAGTGGTACCTGGCGGGCCAGGACTCAACGACCATGTTAAGGCGAGGTGTCTATGCTGTTACATATAACCTGTTCGGGCATGTGGGTAGGCCCTAGGGTGGGGACCACGTGTCTGTGGGGAAACCGGTGATACCTTGCGGGCTAGGACTCGATGACCATGTTAAGGCGAGGTGTCTATGCTTTTATAAGGACCTAGTTGTTACATTTGGTATTAGAGGTGGTACCCATCCTTAAGTGCGGTGCATTTCCTGGGTTGAGATGTAGGGCCCACAATGAGGACGTTGTGCTCTAAAGGTGGGGTGATTGTAACACCCCCGAATGATAAAGGGTTAAATGACTAAATAATAAGACTCATGTCCACAAGGTGAACCTTCCTTTTTGGGAGCCTACCTGGTTAGAACTCCACAGTTAAGCATGCTTGGCCTGAAGTAGTGATCAAGATGGGTGACCTTATGGGAAGTTTCCCAGGGTGTGTGTGAGTGAGGAAAAAACACACTAGAAAGGACATGTGTTGGCCTGTGGTAATAGTAATTAGTTAGATAACCTTTTTGGGCATGTGGGTGGGCCCCAGGGTGGGGACCACATGTCTGTGGTGAAACCGGTGGTACCTGGCGGGCCAAGACTCGACGACCATGTTAAGGCGAGGTGTCTATGCTGTTACAGGGACATAGTTGTTACACCAACAATCTATAAGAACAAGGGAATAAGGAAAGTCTTATGGTGAGATGGATCACGATGATTGAATTACATGTATACTCTACTTCAAAGTAGTGTATTTAATGTTTTATTTCAATTCATACCCTATTAGAATATATTTTAAGTTTTCTAATAACATCGACTCGCCACCTGAAATAGTTTGATATCATTAGGGAAAACTTATATAATTTTTGTATAACATGTTGAAGTTTGTGGGAATGTTCTTCTTAAAAATATTATTAGTCTCCCTTTTGTGGAATTTTATGTTATCCTAGTTATATAATGGTTTTATTTTTATAAATACAATATAAATTTATGGGAGAAGGAATCCACCCTTCACAGCATGAATCGCCCTTCAATTCAATAAAAGTGTAAGGAGTGAGATGAATCTTATTTGGTATCACCATCTCAAGCATGGATATTATTTCCCTAAAAGTAAGAAAATATTTTTCAAATGATGGATACTAAAGAAAATATCATCCTTGAAGACATTCCAATTGTGAGGGAATACACTAATGTGTTTCCTGAATAATTGCTTGGTTTCCCTTGGACTGGATGGATATTATCGATAATCTGTGAAAAATTTCTCATGATTGTCAAACTCTATAACCAAGATAACTCGGAAGGGATTCAATTTTTTTTAGAATAATGAATGCGAAGAAGGATTTAAGGAGTTGAAAAAGAGGCTTATAATTCCACCTGTACTTACGATACCCACAAGTGGTGAACTTTTCTAGGTATAAAGAGCTGATTCAAAGAAGGTCTTGGGTTGTGTGATAATATAGAATGAAAAATTGATAGACTTTGCCTCAAGTTAATTGAAAGTTCATGAAAAAAATTACACAACACATGATCTGGAGTTGGATGCACTGGAATCATTATATCTTGGTGAAAAACTGTGAAATATATATAGATCATAAGATACTTAAGTACCATAAAAATTTCATAGGACTTGATTAATCTTTCTTGTATTAAGAAGTATCGGAATTTTGGAAAATTTTAAGTGATTTTTGGTCCTTAAAAAATAACATACAATCATTTGGATAAATATGTATTCTTTTAGAGATCATAATAATTGAACATAGAATTCTTTTAGCATCATATGTTTGGAAATGAAGCTCATTATATTATGGGATCATATCATTCAAGAGAGAAAATAGTTCAATAAAACTGGTGTTACTCCATCTATTTCCATCTTTTAAATTATTCAACTTTATTATGGATGAAAATCTTGTATATTTAGTATAAACAACATAAAATGGTATCTTTTCACAAATCTTTAACTTCTGAAACGATTTTGGACAATCACAAAGTTCATCTTCAACTATCATTTTCATTTCCTTAGTACGATATTCATCATCGTTCACACCTATAATAATATTATATATGGTATTCATCATTTTCCAAACTTGTAATCATATCAAATGATCCATAAAATGCAGTCTTATCCCAATCACTATATATATTAATTTTTTAACTATATTTATTCCAAAATTTACAACTTCAATATATTCCTAAATAGATCAAGTGTTCTTCTAACTCCTCTAGGGTAATTAGTCATGAATAACAATAGCATAAACACAAACAAGAATTTGAGAAGGGTTATATGTGTGATCTTTTGAAAACATGATGAACTCTTTCACCCCATCCTCATACTCTTTTTTCATATTATTGACATCCATCCATTTTTTATTTATATTCACCCCATTTGATTCTATAATATTAATATTAAACAAAACAAATAAAGCGTAAAAACCATTTCATAGAAATTTCATCTTATGATTAAAATATTAGTGTAAGGTAAAATTATTAATGGATATGATTTTAAAGACATAAATTATCGTATTAATGGTTATGATTTTACTAACGTGGTTTATAATTAGTCTTTTATATATTATATGAACCTAATATACCATCTATTTAAATAATTTAGGTCCTAATAGAGACCATTTTCCTATCATAACCCAACATAGAGGTGATCAATATATGGTATTTAATACAAATATTCAATGTAATATCCTGGATTTTACATGTTTTATATTTTTAAATATTATATGTAATTAATTCGATACTAGGAGATGAGATGGAATGCGATTCTGAGGACCGTTGTGCCCAAAATAAATGTTTGAAATATATTAAATATATTAAATAGCACGCATGCATAGTTTTCTTAAAAAAGTGGAATAACTTATAAATGGGTACCCGGATCAGAAATCCAAGGGAACCATTGCATTTAGAGTAGTAAGTTTACCCTAGGTGAGGCCTAACATCAGCCGACACAAGTTGAATGTGAAAAGAAGTTTTTGGCATTTTAATAAATAAAATAAAATAATAATTTATTTTATTTTAACACTTCATAGAGATAAAGTGAAATTTATTTTAAAACAATCCTTTAGGCATGATTCAAGTGTTAGAAAAATAGCCTAGGGATTTCCTAGAGGCTCTGGAGAGAACTTGGATAACTCTCTTGATGACGAACGATAATGGGATTGTAAATCAGAGATCAAAGGACACTATTTTTGATGAATCTCACCAACGGAAGTGACACAATGATTGATCCTCTTCAGTGAATGATCCAACCCTTTGGTAGGGAGTTTTGTTTTTTATTTATTTTCCTTGTTCTTAGATTCAACAATGAACATAGACCTACCAATGAACCGGTTGATCTGTGGTTCATCGTTCTTGCAGGATGAGCTTATTTTTTGGGATTATTTTCAGGTTTTTATTTTTTAGAGAATTTCATTTGTTTTCTTAATCATAATTATATAATGGATCGAGGCCGAAATGAACAATGTCTAAGGTTCATTCCTTGGGTTGTTCATTGTGCCTTTTCTTCCCTCTGATGTTCTTTGCATTCTTTACATTCTTCGTGGTTTATGAACAGATGATATTTGTGCCTTAATTTCTCAGAGAAACAATTCAATATTGAAGATACAACATCGGGACAAATTATCAAAGGTGCGACGATGATGGCTATGTAAGAATCAGAGAGATTAGAGAGATATTTTTCTTCGAGTGATTTTCGGGGGGTGATCAGAATCAGTTTTCAGAGCCAATTGAAGGCCTCAAACTCACTGTTTCGATGCTATGATGATGATACAACCTTGGATCTGTAGTTTTGAGGTGAATAGACCAACAAATAGAGCACTGTAAAATCGTCCAAGGCACGCAGAGGAAGAACATTGATTATGAAAAATCACAAAGAACACGTCATGTATTTCGAAATACATGATGTGTGGGACTTGCTGAGTGGCGACTAGGGTTTCATGAGTTGATTGCATGTCACATAGTATATGAACCCTATCACACGGTGCATGGGACCTTCCTCAATACTCGACGTGCATATTAGAAGATACAAGGAGACATGATGGAGTACACAAGGTTCTAACACGACGTGTATACCCCCACACTTCTTGGATGAATTGGTTATATGGATTACCCCATGTACTGGTACATGGGAAGAGCTACACAGGATGACACCATGTACTGAAACATGGCCAGAGTACATAGGTGGACCCCATATGGAAGGCAACGATGTGTAAGTCTTTATACAGGCCCTGTACTCTCTTTTTAAATGACATGTTCTAATGACACATGCCGTTGTACATAAGAAGTACCCATGATCATGGAAAATAACATGTGACCCTACTACACATCGTTTATACCATTTTACATGGCTTAAAAAACTTGGCCATTGTATATTGGATAAGATTTTTTAGGGTTTCTTCCCTTGATCGTTTCCCTGAAGTTTAGTGCGTATCATTTCCTACTCATAGAAGTATGATCCCTTCAGCAAGAATTCCTAGATAGAGTCATTGGAATCCCCTCCAAGAGTCTCAGAGCAAGATCCTTTATTCATTAATTATTCCTTATGTTGATTATTTGGTATTAACATGACCAACTTCACTAGGTGTCGAACCTCTACTTATCCAGTTTGTCTAGATGGAGTTTTTGGTATCACCCTATGGCCCTGGATGTGATCCTCATCCGCATATCGTATATCTCTTCAAATCTATAAATGTATCTCTCTCATGATGGTTTCCAATAAACAATACTTCTTAAATGGACGTAATCATTTCTATTAGACCCAAGAGTGTATTATCCCAGATGAGTGCTTCATGGAATCATTGATCTGAATATCTAGTGTGGGTATGCGGTAGTTGTGACTTAACTTTAGACTACATGTCTTGGTTTGAGTATATCTGGATTTTCTTGTTATATGTATTGTAGAAATATAACATGTATATATGACTATACCTATACATTTTTTTATTTCTTTATAGTTTCAGGGTGTCCTACAGAGTATTTTTATACTCACCTTTGCACGGGATTTACCCACACGTGTCGTGTATTGTGCAGATGAGCAACCTTTTGATAGATTCCAGGGTAGACTAGGACCATACAGAGCTTTGTGAGTTCAGAAAGGCTGAGGTGTTCCTACGAATTCGAGCAGTAGTCCCAGTACCTATTTTTGTTTACCAGTTGGGCTTTTTATTTTATAAACTCATTCTTTTGGTGGGATTCTATTTCTGGCCCAGTTTACTTTACTTCACTTTACTTCCTATCGTACTGTGTTGGTTGGGATAATAGTATACATGCATTTTTTTCTTAGTGGTTTTTATATTTCATCATTTTAGGGATTAGAGATGTGTGTGTGCATACAAGTAAATAGAAAATGCCTCCTATGTTAGTGATATGCCAACTCAGTTTTAGTCACCATCCCTTGGCCTATTAGAGGCAGGCTTGGGGAGTCACAACACAGGATCCACTGGGATGGGTAGTGAAAGAGTGATATCAGAGGTGGTCAGTTATACCTTAGGACCGAGAGTCAGTGATATTGGTTTGGAGAAATAGTGTTAAGTGTTTTGAGTTTATCTTTTAGGCTAGGGACTCCAGTGTTAGTGTGGGTGGCCAACATATCCATATATTAGGACTCTGATAACCTACTTTTCATCTCAGTACATGAGAACACTGTTTGGAGGAAAAATAATGGTACATGAAACATATAGGAATGGGTTGTGGTTTCATTTCCTTCTTGAGTCAGCTCTCTTGATATACTCATTGATCATGGTACATCTTTTTTCCTTACAGGATTCCCCTGAGATGCATACCAGCTATGATTCAGCAGCTCGATCATGAGGATGACCCCCTCAGTGAAGAGGCTTCAATACAAGGACCAGTTCCCCAAGTGTTTCTTCTAGGTGGTTCCCTAGCCATACTGCCACCTGTGGAGCAGCACATGGTACCCAAAGTACCAACAGATGAGAAACACAGGATGAGTGTGCTCCATGAGTTTTAGAGACAGAGACCCCTCAGGTTATAAGGTGATATCGACCCTGAGGAATATGAGGACTATATTGAGGGGGTGACCCAAGTTTTTTTTATAGTTAGGACACCTACTAATCATATGGTGGTCTTGGAAGGGACCCTTCTATAGGGATTAATAGGTCAATGGTGGAGTTTAGATATCCAGACTCACGATGAGGCGACTCTTTCATGGACAGAGTTTGAGTGTCTCTTTAGATAGGAGTTCTCACCAATTACTCTGATAGTTGTGCATATATAGGAGCTTCTTCAGCTCTAATAGGGTAGCATGATAGTGGATGACTATTCATATAGTTTTACCTACCTTTCTAGGTACTTTATGGATATGGTTAGAGATAATTAATTTAGGGATCGGACCTTTGAGAGAGGTTTGCATAGAGACATCCAAGCGATCATTATACCTCTATAATTTCCAATGTATGTTAGAGTGCTTGAGAAATATTTAGTGGTCAAAATATTCTTGGCTGAGAAAATACAACAGATGATAGTCAACATTGGATGAGCAGGTGCAGAGACCTTGGCAGCAGGGAGCTGACATCATTCTTAGGGATCCATACTTGGAATATGTTTCAAGAGGAGGTCCCAGAATAAAGGGTATGTAGTTTAGGGTTCATAGGGTGGATCCATATAGAATAGGGATAGGAGATTCTGTTCATTTGATGGAAGGGGACACCTCACTCGAGATTTTCCGACCCACCATGCTGCTGATAGGGAGACAGTGAGTGAACCACTAATGCAGAGAGAGCGACAAGAGCAAGAAGATCCACATGTCGATGGATTTGGTATAAGAGTTGCGAGAGAAGTAAGAGGTGGTTGAAGTTTCAAATTATTACTACCACCACCCACAGGTGGTCCACGCCAGGATCATGGAGCTGAAGGAGGGTGGGGAAAACTGCATGCGGTCAAGGCATATAACCCAGGGGCTCCAGGAACGATTTGAGGTACGATCTGTGTCTTTTCTAATTTAGCTGTAGTACTGATAAAAATAGGTTCTATTCATTCCTTTCCCACCACATATCTTTTTTGAGGCCTAAATATTCTAGTTGAACCGTTGAATCAACCCTTACGCTTGGAGACACCCACTGGAGAAGACTTAGTGATCACACATCTATGCCGACAATGTGACTTGACCCTTGGAGGTGAGAGTTTTGGTTGGAACCTCTTGGTGGTAGTGTTGAGGCCTTACAATGTCATTCTTGGTATGAATTGGTTATCCATAGTCCATGCCCAAAATGATTGTTTTAGTCGAAGGGTTCAGTGTGTCAACAAATATGGAGTGAGGTTTTCCTTTATTGGAGAAAGGGAAACCCATGCAACATATGATGGACTCATGCATAGGAGGGTGCAACCGATTGCTCATGAGTTAGCTAGCCTGACCCTTAGTGCAATGAATGCTATTAGTTTTTAGTTCTCAATAGTAGTAGAAAAGTAAGAGGATGTCTTTACAGAAGATGTTCTAAGTTTATCTCCCCACTGGGAGATATACTTCTACATTGATTTATACCCTAGTATTTCATCAATATCAACACCGACATATCATATGGATCCCATAGAGCTTCACAAGTAGAGGGTGAAGTTGGAGGGATTGTAGAGGATGAGCTTCATGAGACCCAGTGTTTCACCCTGGGCTACCCCATTTTTGTTTTCCAAAAAGACATATGTGAGCTTTAGGTTGTGAGTGGACTAACAGTGCTTGAACTAAGTGACTGTGAAGAAAAAATATCCACTATCGAGGATCGATGATCTCTTCAATCAGTTGATAGGGGCATGCTGGTTTTAGAAGGTTGACCTTCGATCAGACTATCACCCATTATGAGTAAAGAATGAGGATATACCAAAGAAAAATTTCCAATGCCACTATGGTCACTATGAGTACTTGGTGATTCCATTAGGCATTAAGATCACCCCAGCAGTGTTCATGGGACTCATGAACCAAATCTTTTAGCATTACTTATACCTGTTCATTATAGTCTTCATCGAAGATATCCTTGTGTACTTGGTGTTTGATGAGGATCATGCAAGACACTTAAGGATGGTTTTGGATGTACTTCGAGAGAACCAGCTCTATGGGAATCTTTCAAAGTGCCAATTCTAGATTCAGGAGGTCCACTTTCCAGGAAATGTTATCTCAGCGAATGGAGTGGAAGTGGACCCAGCCAAGGTGGAGGCAATGTTAGCATGGGAGCAACCTAGGAGCATGATGAAGGTGCGGATCTTCCTTGGGCTTACGAGCTATTACTGAAGATTAATACCTGATTTCTCAAGGATATCATCACCTATGATAGCTTTGACTCGAAATGGGAAACCTTTTGTGTGGAAAAAGAATTACCAGTAGTCTTTTTAGTAGTTGAGGAAGAGTTTAACAAGCTCCCTGATCTTTAGATTTCCAAAGGAGGGTGTCGAGTATATAGTGTTTTGCGATGCATCAAGAACTAGGCTTGGTTGTGTCCTAATGCAGAGGAAAGTAGTTATTTCCTATGGTTCATGACAATTGAGGCTAAATGAGTAGAACTACATGACCCGTGATCTTGAGTTGGAAATATTAGTCTTTGCATTGAAGATTTGGCGACACTACCTGATGGGCGAGTGATTTATCATCTACTCCAATCATAAGAGTCTCAAGTATATCTTCTCTCAGAAGCATATGAACTTGAGATTGAGGTGATGTATAGAGTTCCTCTAGGACTATGACTTTGAGATTATCTATACTCCTAGGAAGAGGAATGTGGTAGAAGATTCTCTCAGCAGGAGATCTAGTTTGCAGTTGCTGAATGAGGTGTCATAGTAGTTTTCCTTATTACAATTATCCTTTTTGGATGGTGATAAAGAAACTTACCTCCATCAGATGGTTGTCACCCCTCCACTCTTACAAAAAGTTAGGGGGGCACAACTTGGGTATACTAATTGTGAGACCCTATGTGCTGAAATGTTCGTAGGATATGCACCTAATAGATATTCACAAGGTGGGGAGCACATCATCTTTTTCAGGGGACACATAGTTGTACCAGTGGAACTACGAGAGGAGGTTCTAAGGGAGCTTCATATGTCCCCTTGGGAAGTACATCTTGGATTGGAGAATATATACCAATAACTCTGATGTTAGTTTTCCTGGATAGGGATGAAGAAGGCAGTGGCATAGTTCATTTCTTGACGACTTATGTGCCAGCAGGTGAAGGCTGAGCATGAGGTTTCAATGGGTTTAGATCAACCCCTTGAGATTCCAGAATGAATGTGAGATGGGATATCGATGGAATTCATGATCGGTTTACCATGTACTTCTAAGGTACATGATTCCATCTAGGTGATCTTTGAGAAATTCACCAAGTCAACCCATTTCCTAGCTATTCAGGAGTAGAGTTAAGAAGAGAGCTTGGGATGCCTCTACGTGCAAGAGATAGTTTGTCTTCATGGAGTTCCATCGACAATTGTTTCAGACCGTGATGCTCGTTTCACATCTAGGTTATAGAAGGAACTACATGAAGGCATTTGGGAATCAGTTACACTTGAGCATGACATTTCACCCCCAGAAAAATGTCCAGATGAAGCAGACCATTCAGGTTCTGTAGGAAATTCTTCGGGATTTCATGTTGGACTTTGGTTGTAGTTGGGAGGATCACCTACCTCTAGTGGAGTTCATGTATAAAAACAACTACCATTCTACCATTTGTATGCCACCATTTGAGGCTTTTTACGGGCGACCCTATCATTCACCACTTTGTTGAACTAACCTAGGAGAGTCAGCAATCATGGGACCTGAGTTAGTGTGAGCTACTACCGAGAAGGTGAAGATCTATCGGGAGAAAATGAGGACTACACAGAGCAGTTAGAAATCTTATGCTGATAGGCAGTAGAGGCCTTTGGAGTTTGAGGAAGGAAACCATGTTTTCCTTCGATTTTCTCCTCAATGGGGATTACAAAGGTTTTTATAGGGTGACATGTTATCTCCAAGGTTTATCGACCCTTTTTAGACACTTCATAGAGTTGGAGAGGCAGCATACCAATTAGCTCTACCCCTATAGTTGTATTGGTTACATTATGTATTCCACGTGTCGCAGTTGAGGAGGTACATGCATGATCCATTGCACGTCATCGACTAGGGCGAGTTGGACATCGAGGATAGAGAGAATTTTTCTAAGTACCCAATAGAGATTGAATATCGACAAGAGATGATCCTTTGTAGGTGTGTTATTCCCTTGGTGAGTGTCCGGTGATAGCATAATAATATCTAGGAGAGAACATGGGAGAATGAGTCTAAAATTCATGTATAGTACCCACATATTTTTGAGTAGTCGTGTTTTTGGATTTTCGAGGATGTAAAGCCCTAAGGTGGGGAGAATGTAATGTCCTAGATTTTATATGTATTATTTTTTTAAATATTATATGGAATTAATTCAAGACCAGGCACTAAGATGGCCTGCGATTTATAGGCCTGATGTTTCTGAAATAAATGTTTGAAATATATAAAATATATTAAATAGTACGCATGCACAGTTTTCATGAAAAGGTGGAATAGCTTCTAAATGGGTGCCTAAATCAGAAATATGAGGGCACAGTTGTGTTCAGAGTAGTGAGTTTACCCTAATCAGTGCCTAACATCGATTTAAACATGTTGGATATGAAAATTATTTTTTGACATTTTAATAAATAAAATAAAATAATAATTTATTTTATTTTAATGCTTCACAGTCACACATTGATGTTTCTTTTAAAGTAATACTTTATAAAGGAGTCCAGGGTTAGATGGATAACCCTGGGATTTCTTAGAGTCTCTAGAGAGAACTTATATAACTCTCTCGATGGAGAATGATGACATGATTGTGGATTAGAGATTGACGGATGCTATTTTTGACAGATCTCACCAATGGCAGTGACATGAAGATTTATCCTCTTTAGAGAATGATCCAACACTAAGGTAGGGTGTTTTGTTTTTATTTATTTTTCCTGTTCTTAGATTCAATGATGAACACAGACCAACCAATAGACATGTTGATCCACGATTTATCATTCTTGTGGGATGGGCTTATTTTGCAGGATTTTTATTAGGGTTTCATAGTTTAGAGAATTACATTTTTTTCTTAATTATTTTTATATAATGGATAGAGTCTAGAATGAACAATGTCTGAGGTTCATTCCTCAGGATGTTCATTGTGCTTTTTCTTGCCCCTGATGTTCTTCACATTCTTTGTATTCTTTACATTATTCATGGTTTATGAAAAAATGATCATTACACCTACATTTCTTAGTGAAAAAAATCTAATATTGAATATATATCATTGGGACGACCTAGTGTAGGTGTGACGATGATGAATATGGATGGATCAGAGTGATTCAAGAGATATTGTTCTTTGAGAAATTTTTGTGCGAGTGATGGAAATCGGTTTTCAGAGACGATTGAAGGCTCAAAACTCCCCGATTAGGTGCTATGATGACAATAAGAACTTGTATCTATAGTTTCAAGGTGAATGGACCAATGAATTACGCACTAGAGGATCGGCTGAGGCACAAGGTGGAAGAACAATGATTCTGGAAAACTGTAAAGAACACGTTGTGTATTCTAGAATACACGGTGTGTGGGCCACGTTGAGTGGTGGATAGGGTTTTAGGAGTCAATTTCTTGTCACATGGTGTGTGACCCCTATCACACAACATATGATCCCTTCCCTGAGACTCAGCGTGTATCTTAAAAGATACACGGACATGGGGTTATGACATGGCATGTACTCCCCCACACAGCTTGGTTAAACCGGTTACGTGGATTACCCCATGTACTGGTACATAGGTAGAGATATATGGGTTGACACTGTGTAATGGCATAGAACCATAGTACACAAGTGGACCCTGGATGGAAGGGCATGACATTTAAGTCTTTCTACATGCCGTGTAGTCCCTTTTTATATGACATGTTCAAACAACATGGGTCGTTGTACCCGAGCAGTACCCGGGGTCAAGTAACACAGCATGTGACCCTACTACACACTGTGTATACCTTTATACATGGTTTGAATCTATTTTCCACTATATCTTGGACAAGATTTGTTAGGGTTCATACACTTGACCTTTTCCCTGAAGGTTGATGGGTATTGTTTCCTACTCATAGGTGTGTGATCCCTTCAGTAGGAATTTCTAGATAGAGTCATTGGAATACCCTCTGAGAGGCCCAGAGAAGGATCCTCTATTCATTCTTTGTGCCCAAGATAGAGTCTTCAGTATGGATGTGACCAAATTCATTGGGAATTTATCCTCCACTTAGCGGGTTAATTCAGATCTAGTTGTAGGTATCACCCCATGGACCTGGCTGTGATCCTCATCTGTGTATCGTATCCCTCTTTAGATCTATCAGTGTATGTCTATCATGATGGTTTACAATGAACAATACTTATCATATGGACATCATCAGTTCTATCAAACTTAGAAGTGTGTTCTCCTGGATGAGTGCTTCTTGGAATCTTCAAGCCGAATCTCTAATGTGGGTATACGGTAGTTGTGACTTACCTCTAGAATGCGTGTCTTGGTTTGAATATATATAGAGGTTCTTGTTATATGTATGATAGAAATATACTATTTAGAGATGATTTTACCTCTCTATTTGTGTATTGCTTTGTGTTTTCGAGGTATCCTACTGAGTATTGTTATACTCACCCTTGCACGGGCTTTGCCCGCATGTGTCGTGTCTTGTGCAGATGATCGATATTTTGAAGGAGTCCAAGGTAGACCAGGACTGAATAGATCATTGTGAGTTTAGGCATGCCAAGTTGTTCCTATGGATTTGAGCAGCAGTCCTAGTACCAATTTTTGTTTACAGGTTGGACTTTTTAGTTTACAGACTCTTTTCTTGGTGAGGTTGTATTTCTGGCCTAGTTTACTTTACTTCACTTTACTTCCTATTGTATTATGTTGGTTGGGATAGTAGTATGAATTCATTTTTTTCTTAGTGGTTTTTACATTTCAGCATTTGAGGGATTAAATATGTGTGCATGTGTACAGGTACATAGGCAATGCCTCCCTTGTTAGTGATATGTCTACTCGATGCTAGTCACCAGCCTCTGGCCTATTGGATGCAGGCTTGGGGAGTCGTAGCATGGGCCCCACTAGGACAGGTCATTACATTCAAAACTAGATATCTATATCAATGATTGATACCTATTTTTATACAAAAATTACAATTGGTCAGATTTAAAATTTTCTATCTCAATTTTTGACATGATATACTTTCCCTATTTTTATTTCCTGAAAATAAAAAAATATTGACAGATGATACTCTAATGGAAACTAAAAATAATATACATAAGTTAATGACATGTTTTAAAAATTCATTGTGGTTTAAATTCGTGGGAGTAGGAAGGATACATAGAAGAAAATGGGTATAATTATTTTATTTTAATCCATGGGATCAGGAGAAAAAGGGTGGGAGAATATAATTTCTTTTGGACACCCCAATTGAAATAGTGGCTTCAATGACTTTCATCCTTCCCTACCGGTGATGTTCGTGGTGGCGGTCCCTCCTCCTATGGAGGGGGAGGGACCTTCACTATCTGATGGGGAATCCTGGTCTCATTCCTTTATACCCTTATCTAACCCTGATTTTCTTCCCCCCTTATATTTGATCCTGATTTTTCCTAAAGTCCCAGATCTATTGAACAGATTCCCAAAACTCTCTCTCACACTCTCAGAGTTCACCGAAGATTATTATCTTCTAAATTTGACACTAATTTCTCGCTTAAAACAGCATCAGCCATCAGTGGATGCATTCGACCTGTATATCTTCAGTGTTTGGGGATTATAGGAGCATACAGTGGTAGGTATTCTCAACAACAAGCATATGATGATTCTTTTTTCTTCCGAGAGTGAATTTATTAAATCTTGGTAGAGATCACCCCCGGAGTTACAACGAGTCCCTCTTCTTCCTCTTATGGTGGAACTTCAACTTTCACATGAACCGCGACACCCTGAAAATGGGAGTTTGGGTAATGTTTCCTGAACTCCCCCTCCCTTTTTAGAACCCTTCAATTATTCAGATGCTTGGGAATATGGTTAGATGGTATTTGTGTTCCAACAGAAGAACCAGATCTATGTTTCACCCAATCACTTTGAGAATTTGTGTTGAGGTTGATGTCTCAAGACCGACGACTAAATTTGTTTGGATCACTGTCAAGGAGGATATTTTCTATAAGCTGGCTGTGGTGTTTTAATCATGGAGTGACTTCTATTCATTGTGAAAAAAGAATGGGCCATCCAGTGGAGGATTGTAGGAATGGGATGATCAATAACCATAAGATGGCTACGAGGCTTGTCTCTAGTGACAGGTATGTAGAGTTCGCTCTTGCTACAAATCTGAATAAACAAGACCAGATTCTCCTCCGCAGTATTGTGGAGGTAGAGGTCACTGGGGTCAGGGAGTGTGATCTCTCTGTTGGGCTTGTAGTGGATCTATTGTAGTTTACTGGTTTGAGAGACCATAATAATCTCAATCCTGTGGAGGCAACTGACCAGATGGGGGTAGATGGATCATCCAAAGATGCCATTCCCTTGAAAAAGGTATGCCCTGTGGATCTTAATCCAATGGTTTATGATGTATTTAGAATACTATAGCATGAAATTACTGAGAGGGAGGTGCAAGGCCTGGCTAATTCAAGAGATGCTGATGGGGTTTGTAAGTTTGAGAAGTTGGATCAGTGCAATATTGATCCCAAGACTACTTCATATGTGGAGTCTATATGGTCAAGGATCAAATAATATGGAATAGAGGGGACCTAGAAGACTGTACCTAGGCATCTTGGTCTGGATGAGGTGTATCATGAGGTTATAAAGGGAGGTTCAACTTGTGGCAAGGTTCAGGAGATACAAGCCACAAGTAATAGTGTGATGAACAAGCCAAGCCCTATAAGGGAGGTGTCAAATATTAAGTTATAAAACTGATTTGAAGGGTTGTTGAATGAAGAGTTGGACTGAGATCATGATACATCCTGGGTAAAGAAGCTACATAAATAGAAATATTTCCAAACAGAAAAATATAGTGATGATTCTTCTTGTCATTTTTCAGAAGATAATGCAGATAAATTATAGGGCTGAGAGCCACTCAGCCCGAGGAGAAGGGCTAAAGAGATAGTCAGGACTCAGGGATCTGAACCCAAATTAAAGGAAAGAAATTGAAAGGGCGAAAGGACTATTACTACTTACCCCAACCAATGGAGACAAGATTCTCTAAAAAATAAAAGGCTAAGGAGCAGAAAGGAGACCTGTTGGAGGTTTCCAAGGTGAAGAACCTATCTTACAATGCGGTTAATGATGACCAGGTTGAGGCTGTAGGTGAAGGGGAGTTGTGGAAAATTCTTATTCAACATGAGGAAGAAATGTTGGAGGAATCAATTCCAATCAATACCTCAAAAGAGGATTTTGATAATATGAATGAGCGATTTCTATGTGTGGATCAACAAGCAAGATTTTATTTTGGTAAGATGATTCAATATAGGGAGGTTAAACATTGAGGAGTTCATACAAACATGGGATAAGATAGATTATTGGTTCAAAGATCTTATCAAGGATGATCCAGATTTAGAGGTAAATGGACTTCTTTGGAAATTACTTAGGAATACTACATTTAATATACTTAAATTAGATTTCAATGGACCTTCTATCTCTTATGATGTTTAAAGCTTTTTAGTTTGTACTCACATGGGTTCTCACTTCCATTAAAAGTGATTGCAAAATAAAAAAGTAATATCCAGGTTAATACATGGGATCAGGAGGGATACTTGAAACCTAGATCTGATTACCATCTCTGCACCGTAAAAACTCTATCTACTTATCATTTATAGTCACCTCCTTACATGATAAGTGGGTAGGGTTTTTGTGATGTACAACTAGGAGCTCCATGAAATCAGAGTGAGAAATAATGACAAATGGTTGAAAATGAACATGAGGTGAGGGAGAGGGGGAACCAAAAATGGCTTGAGGCAAGAGAGATTTGGTGGAGAATCAGTGAGGTAAATCAAATACAAATAAGATCGCTTGTGCAAGATGTTCAAACCATTTGGGAAAATTAAAAACAAAAAAAGATGTTTGAGGGGGAGAAACAGATCATAACAGATCACATACCTTGATTTTAATATATCATTATAATTTCATGACAACAAAATTAGATAAACATTAAACTAAGACAAATATATTAATACAAATTTTAAAATTTAAAAAATGTTTAAACAAAGAAATGATAGTAATTTTAATTTCTATTCATTTTGTTTCAATGTGAAATATAGTAAAAGAAAATAAATGATAGAAATTTATCTCCATCTTGTTTGGGGACAATTTTTAAAAGAAAAGAAAAGAAATGTTTTGGAAATATGACAAAAATATCCCTTATTAAAAATATAGTTTTTCCAATACTCAATTATTATAAATAAAAAATATTATAATTTTAAATTGTATTTTTGATTTTTAAATAAATAAATATAGTTATTTTAAATAAATAAATAATTTTTTTAAAAATCTATTTATATAATTATATATATATTTATTTATAAATATTTTTATTTATATATAATTATATAAATATGTGTTCATAAATAAATATATTTATAAAATAAATTTATAATTATATAAATATATAGATATTTTTTAATATATTAAAAATATATTTATAGCTGTTTATTATAATTATTGATAAATTACATTGAACAAAATATTTATATACACATAATCAAAATTATTTATATGCGTATAATTATTTATAATCAAAATTATTTATATACACATAATAAAAATTATCAATTCAAGGTAATCAAAATTATTTATATTATATATTAATTCAAGGTAATAAAAAATATTAATTCAAAATATTTATTAATTAAAAATTATTAATTCAAAATAAATATTAATTCAAAAAAATTAATTCGAAATAATTATTTATTCAAAATTATTTATAAATTATTGATATAAATTAGTAATTCAAAATAATCAAAGTTAATTATAATCAAAATTATTTATAAATTATTTATAATTATTTATAATTATTTATATGCACATAATTAAAATTATTAATAATTATTTTTTTTATTACTTATAAATTACATTGATGTTCTAAAAATACTTATTGACAAATTAAGTTTAACAAAATATTTATATACGCATGAAAATACTATTTTTTATTGTTAATAATCATAAAGATGATCATTTATATAAATATTAATTTAATAAAACATTGAATAAAATATGCACAAGGGGTAATTTAAAAAATCAATGTCAATCATTTTAAACACTTCAACACACTTAGACACTTGGTTTGAAAATCATTGGGTGAAAAGAACACATTTAAAAATCTCAAGCCTATGCTCTCCACTTCTTTCAAAACCAATTACATACTTTATGAACAGTTATAGAATTTTTAAAAACATTTGGATTGAAAATCAATTGATACAAAATGAATATTTAGAAATTCAATGTGGCATCAAGAGACGCGTTAAAAAAACACTCACAATATTTTCTAAAAACTACTTAGAAATTTTTAAGTACACATGTTATGGAATCTCATTCCATGAAAAGGGTTGAAAGCATTTGAAAAACACTATTTTCTCCTCGTGGAAAGTCGTATAGGAATAAAATTGACTAAGAAACTCTTTGAAACCAACTAGCATCCAAAGGCATGTAATATAATATGATAACACAGAAACACCCTCCCTAGTTCAATGGAAAACGAGCCAGAAGTCATTGTCTACAGTAGAAAATGCTCCAACAAGCCAAGAAATTGATTTCTCTCCATTTCTCCTCAGATTTCATTTCTTCCCAGCTACGAAACTCTCCAAAAAGTGGAAATAAAATAAAAACTACCAAACAAAGTGCAAAATTCAGGTTGAGACTTCGGTGGGTATTTCAAAATTATCTTGGGGTGCCTCCAAGAGTTAAGGCATCGAGTTCGGGTAAATGAATAGTGTGTTAGCGAGATAATTAGAGTGTTTTTGGAGGGTTCAGCCAATGAAGTTTCAATCGATTGTTTTTCATGTGATGAGATACGGTGGGATATGAATCATATTAAGTTCATAGTATATTAATTATATATACAATTAAATAATTAATACACCATTTATAATTAATAAAAATAAATAAATTTATTAAACACTTAATATAATAATTAAATAATTAATTTATTATTTTTTACTATATATATATATATTAAATTTCTTCATCTTTATTAATAAACATTTAATTAAAAAAATTTAATATTTTTTTGACATTTAATGTTTTTAATACAGTTGTAATTTAAATAATTAATATATATTCATTTTTATTTAAATATATATTCATGCGGGTTCACGGGATGGATCAGGCCAACCCCCAATTTTTTTTTACAATTACAATTACATTCATTAAATTATATATATATAGTAATAAATATTATATTAATAATTTAATTTGTATATTAAGTATTTAATAAATTTATTCTTTTTTATTATCTATAAACATTGTATTAGTTATTTAAGTATGTATATAATTAAATTTCACTTATTTATAACATGAAATCATTCAATATAATCTATTAATTAATAATGTTAAGTGTCTTATTACTTTTTTTTTATGATTTACAGATTTTAAATATTTATTCATTTAATATTTTTATAATTTATTCAATTTTAATATTTTTTATACATAATTATTCATTAATATATTTAATTTTTTTAAATTATTGATTTTTAATTTTTCATTGTTCAATATTTTTGTAATTTTATCCATTTTATAATATTTATTTATACATGTTTGTTTAATAACATTTAATGTTTTTAATTTATATAATTAATATGTATTCATTTTCATTTTATATATATTAGGTGCTTAGGGGTATAATTACAATGAAACCAAACACACACCACACACACAAACTAGAAATGTAGGTTGTAACCCCCATAAGAGATATCCTACCAATAAAACCCTTTATTTATATATATTATAAATCCCCATGGACCCTTAATTATCAGGCCCATGGGACCATACACAATCACCCATAGCTGCGCATCGTCAGAGACCTTTGCCTCCCCCGTTATTGGTGCTGTCATCACTATCTGCCTTATCTTGCCTTTCCCACCACTCTACTGACCAGAAGGTCACTACCTATGCCCGAGCACACCCACCATGATTTCCCCCTCTATTCACCGCTACACCAATCCGCCTGACCAACCGCATCCCCTAAGTGAGTGTTGACACCGGCCATGGAATCTCACCCACCATTAAGGGGATTACCAATCTGACTGCCTGCATGACCCATCATCACCACCAGCCACTGGCGACCATCACATTATATATGCACCACCCTGACCTACAAGCATCATAGTCATTGTTGGTTGACCACATCAATAGAGATTATGTGGTCCATAATTATTCAATTTAACATGTATCAAACTTGTACACACACACACACAATAATTTCACATAGAAAAATATTTATGTAGTTATTAAAATACTATATAGAAACACACACACCTAATATTTATGTAATTTATTCAAATTTTAATATTCATTTTATAATTTAATTTAGTAACATAATATATTTAATATATTATGTTTTTAATCTGTAAATTTTATTTATTTATTTTTAATATTATTTTTGTTAGTATTATTTATTCATTTTTAATATTTTTTATTTTATATAATTTTTGAATTTAATTAGTTTGTAATATTTATTTACTATGTTTTAATATTCTCAATATGTATTCATTTTCATTTCAATATATATCTATATTTTAGTTTTTTAGTAATTTGTATAACTAATAAAACTTTTCCATTTTTAAATATTTTTAAAGTCTACTCATTTTTAATTATTCAATTTCACTCATTTTTAACATGAATGCATTGAAGTTTTTATATTCATTAATAATATTAAAAATATATTTCCTAATAAATAGTTATAAATAAATATATTTATAAATTTATATTTACTATATTTATAAAATTATGTATTTGTAATTATAAATAAAGAAATATAATTTTTTTAAAATCATTTATGTTATTATAAACAACTAATTATATATTTAAAAAATTATAAAATTATAATAAATATATTTAAATAATGAATATACTTACTATATTTATATATTATATTATATATATATATCTATATATAATTATATAAATATATATAATTATATAATTATATATAAATATATAAATATATTTATAATTATATACAAATATTTATAAATATATTTACAAAATTATTTATTTATAATAATAATTATAAATATATATCAATAACTACATTTATAAATAACTATTTACAATCCTTTTAATATATTTATAATTACATACATTTATATTTATTTACTTATTTATCATTATATACTTTAATTTTTTTAATTATATTATTTATATTATTAAAATTAATTATATAGGTCTTTATCAACATTTTTAGAACTGATAAATATATCTTTTATTAATGCTTATTACTTTAGCACTGATAAAACTCCTCTTTATCAGTGCTTTTTCTAAAGCACTGGTAAAACCCTTTTTGATCTTTTAAATCGAACCCTTGTAACATCTCGTTACCATTTTTTTAGGTATTTCTCATCTCTATTTTTGTTTCCCTCTTTGTGTAGGTGATTTTTGGGATTTATGAGGATGGAGAGCATTTTCTGAGGAAAATGATCAAAAGTTCATAGATGTATGTTTGTTGAAATTAATGGTGTCCATGTATAAATGTAAAAAGAACTTAAGAGGATGTCCTTTGGGGTATGGGTTGACTGAGGGGATTTTTCTAAATATTTCTATGAAATTTTCTTGTTTGGAATTTTCACGTAGTGAACTAGTTACATGACATGAAACCTTCTCTAGGATGATGTCGTGAACTGGTAAAAAGAATGAAACGTTTACAAACCATGAAACCAGTTCATGTCTTGAATAGTTCGATCAATGTTTTTTAACTATGGAGACACATTTTTCATTGTCTATGCCTTTAATGGATTTTACATCATGAACACATGATTCACATGTTGAAATGTGTGTAACATATAGGTTTTTATGTGCTGCAACTATGATTCTTTTCATTCAACTTTAGACTCCTCTCTCAAAACCTAGGAGCTCACCTAGGCGATTTTGGAGATATTTGCTCCTTCCGGACTATTTTGTTCGATGATTGATCTTCTTTTTTCTTGCACTACATCTCTTTGGGTAAGTTATCTTTCTGCTTCTTTATTTTCATTGGTCATAGTAGTGCTGTTAAACTACATTTTTAGTTTCATTGGTCTTGTGGTGTTGATTCTTCTTGATCCTTTCTAGATCCATTGTGCAATCTTTCTCCAGATGCTGACGTTTGTGTTGATTGTTGTGCGACATAAAAGTTTCTTGAGGTACGTGTTATTTTATATTCTTATCTGACTATTTTCTTGTTGAATTGATCATGAGATGTAAGGATTGATTCCAGGGCCTCCATTGTTGTTTTTTAATTCTTCCATGTTAGTAGATCCCATTTTGGGTGCATGTGACCTATGTTTGAGGTAGGTGGTTCCGTCTCTAGCCAATGTTGGATGAAAAATATTACTATGGTTTTATAAATTGTTTTATAGATAAACTGAAATGATTGAGATGTGTGTGTGAAAATGGGATTTTGAGAAAATCTAGTTTTTCCTTTATTTTGGTAAAAGAAAAGGGTATTTTCAAATCATTGTTAAATGTATTTATGAAATGGTTTTCAAAGTATAGTTTTGAGGAATTGGTTTGGAAAATGGATCACATGGGAATCCTTGAGTACTTAGGTGGAAGGTTTGGTAATAGTCTTTGTCCATTTATACTGTCGGGGGGTTCACTCATGGGGTGTTCCTCTGCCCCCTCAACCTATTGTTCTAGGGAATTATTAGACCTATTGGTAGGTTCACTTTCTAGGGTGTTCCTTTTCTCTCTAGGTTTGATGCACATATCTAGAGAATTTATGCATGTTATTTTCTATGTTTGGGTATGAGTGTTTTAGCTATCCTGACCTATTGTGATCATTGACATGATATACCCATGCTTTTTTTGAACTAATTTGATATATTATATAATATTTTTAACAATTTTACATAGATTATTTGGAAATGTGGAAAAAACGGGAAATATTTTACCATGATTTTGATATAAAAACTATTTAACTGATTATCATGTTTTATTTTCTTTACAGTTGAGCATGTTCATATTGTTGTAGAATGAATTGACATAGAACACCTAGGTGGGATCCTACTGAGCCTATTTATCTCACACCCTATGCACCCCTTTGGCGTGTGCATAAACATTGTTATGTATTTCTATGTAGGGAAAGACAAGGCACCGTAGTGAGGTAGAGAGGTTTTTGTCAGCATTGTATGAGTAGCTGGTGGTTAGATGGTGAGAGTTTTTACATGACATTACATAGAGTAGCTATTTATATTTTAGTTTTCATTTACTTTTGGACTTTTACCTTGGAGATTTTTTAGCTACTTTTGACTTCTATCACTTCTTCTCTTTCCCTTTTTCCTATAAAATATATTTCTTATCTTACTATTACTCTATTTATTTATTTTTTGGGAATATATATATGTCATTTTAGTTATTTCTAGTTGGTAGAAATCATTCCATATGGTTGTTATTGATTCCCAGGTGCTAGTCGTCCGCCCATGGGGATCGAGAATGCCCTTCGGGTATATGACGATTTGAGCTGGATATCAGTTTGTGAGGTTATCTAGGTTGGGATCATCATAGTTTGGTATTAGAGGGAGGTTGTGCTCAGTTTTGTGAAGTTGATAGACTATAGATAGTATTGTTGAGACTTGATAGTTAGGTTGTAGTGAGTATCTGGTCAGCTATTTTTGTGATGATACTCAAGTTACCATGATACATTGAGATACATGTGTCATATTTTTTATTTCTTGATCTTAATATCTATTTTTTCTTATACTTTTCTATTTTTAACAGAGAATATCTTATTTTATGATCATTTATTATATTTTGGTGTGTAAGGATATTCCTCCTAATATGTCTTCCAAAGGTTCCTCAAGAGGGTGAAGTAGATGATCCTTAAGGGAATTTTCCTCTATATCAGAATCTTATCAAGGATATCATGCAGGTATTTCATTCTATAGACCAAAATGCACCACAAGTCTAGAACGTAGTTGTTGAGGTACAACTAGAAGCTAGAGGAGGAAGGGAATGATCACAAGATTTCATATGTGATAAGACACCATCCTTAAAGGGTATGAATGAAACCCAAGAGGTGGATTACTGTTTGGACAAGATTGATCATATTTTCAACTTTCTAGATACACTAGAAAATATCAATGTAAAGTGCCCAACATTTAGACTCAAGGGTCTCAACAAGAGATGGTGGGATTCCATGGTACAAGAAGATAAAACCTGGTCTTGTATTGGAAGGGTTTCAAGACCCACTTATTTCATCAGTTTTGTCTATTGTCACTTATTATGATGATGTATCTAGAGTTCCTCTCCCTTAGTAGGGAGAGCATTCAGTGTCTACACACACCAATTAGTGGGGTTGGTTTATTTTTCTCTTGAGGTATTAAAGAATGATTATATGTAGGCTTAGAAGTACCTATAGGGTTTGCAGTCATATATCAAATCATAGGTATTTATGCTAAGTATTTATAACTATTTAGAGAGAGTAGATAGGGAAATGACAACATAGATGGATACAGAAAGAAAGGTTGGTTATTATTCCCCTTCTCTTCCACCCAGTGAAATATTTATTGGTGTGAATGTGAGGAAGTGGAAGTGGTAAGATCCTCATAGGAGTGGTGTGGGTAGTTCTTAGTAGCATGCCTCTCTTCACCTTCAGTTATAACTAGTTGTGCGACCCTGAATTTCTATCAGTGTGGCAAGGTTGGGCACAAATGACGTTCTTGTTCCACACCTTCAAAGATTTGTAACAATTGTGGGAACTATATCCATCTATAATGATTCTATCAGGATATTTCTATGCCTCATTATGGTCAAAGATCATTGGATCCAAAGGCTACTATGACACAATTTTATGTTTCAAAGTCTACAGGGCTACAACCACAGGTCTCTGGAGTGATGCACCTTCACAGATTGGATGAGTTTTCTGTGGTGGTAGATGTGGGTCTTATGATAGTGAGAGGTACCATATTTATTTAATCTTTAATAGAAATTTGTTTATTTGATATAGGTGACTCCCACTCATTTATATCTTTTAATTTTGTGGATATGATTAAAATCACAACAACAGTCATGTACTTTGTTATGGAGTTAGTGACACCTATTAGAAGCAAGAAAGTATGACAACCCTGCTTTTTAATACAAACTTAAACATGATTTATTACATAAAACTTAACTTGATACAACAAAGAAGATCGAGAGGTTTAGTGTCTTTGGGTCTTAGTAACATTACATAAAAACTTAAAACATTAAATACAACATATTTATTGAAAACTTCCTTTACATGACCACTACATTCCCTCGTACTTAGCATTGCATGGGATAACCTGAGGACATGTATAAGAAAAGGGTGAGCTATAAAGCCTAGTAAGGGAGTACACATGGAATAACATGTGGAGTAAAATACATGTTAGACAATAGGCACATCAATAGATCATAAAAGAAACATGAACATAAAGGCATGATAAAGCATGATAATCATAACATGGAAATGTGGCAACAACACTTAACATGGAATTAGCATGAGCCAAGGCTCATTGCACATGGAGCATGAGTAAATCCTCATTGAACATAAAGCACGAGTAAACCCTCGTTGCACTTTAATTAACATGAGTCAACACTCATTGCACATGACGTATCAGGATACTATACTTTACCCAATGCATTGGAGCGCAATAAGGGCGCACCCTTCTTAAACATTTCATTTCATGCATAAGTGTGCCACATGGATCATAAAACATGGATTCATAAAGCGTAATAATTTTTTCCACGATAAAGGAATGTGGAATTAATACATGAAACTTTATAATCAATAAGTAAATGTTCCTAAAGGTGAATACCCTTGATGGATAAATGGCCATGGTATTCACTACACAATGGCATTGGCTTAGAAAATCGGTGCGGTTTCGGTAGCGTAACAACGTGACATAAGAATTTATAAAAAATTTGATGAGAAAAAAGGGGTTCATAATCATATTTAAATGTAATGGAAAGTAATGAGGTCATATAGATACATGTCCCAACAATTTTAATGGAATTTAGATTCATGATACAAAAGTATTTCTTGAATGTAAAAGAGGAGAGAGAAGTTCCTTTCGGAATTTTGGCATAGTAACGGGTGTACATGGGAGGAATTTAATGAGAGAGAAAGGGGTATCCCATCATTCAAACATAAATGGGGAATTATGAGGTAGGTTATAAACCATACCCCAACATTCATAATTGAAATTAAAAGGGAAAAACAACTTAAATAAAATTGGACAAAAATGAGAAAGGAAGAAAAACCCTTACTTGGAAGTGTGCTTCCAAAGGCTTGAGAGAGGCTTGAGAGAGTCTTGTTGGGAGCGTGGGGAACCTTGGGAGTATTCTAGAGAGAGTAGGTAAGAGGTTGGACGAACTAAAAAGGCTTTTAGTGAGGAGGAAGTGGGAGATTGGGTGGGTTTATATAGGAAAGGTGAGGGAATTCTTTATTATTTAGGTTTGGGTCCCCTTACATTAAATTAATCCAAACCACAAACCATCCCATGGTTTTTGCCCATAGTTTTTGGAAAAGGGAAGAGGAAAACAATATTTTATAAGGCCAAAGTCTTAAATTATTAAAATAATAGGGTTTCTTATGTGGAGGTGAGTCACACTCCAATGGAAAATAATTTAAAAAGACAAGATGTTTAATAAATCTTGAGGGGTCCATTAATGCTTTGAAATGTAGGTCAAACAAACCCAAAATCAAATTTTTTTAATGGTAAAACATATATTGGACTAAAATAAAGCTTATAGTATTTTATTACATCACTATTGGGTCATTATGATGTCATAAAACATATTATATATTTAAATAGTATTTAATTTTTACCCAAAAATTTGATTGTCTTAGAAAATTATGAAAAATTCACCATTGGATAATTTTGACATCCTGATTCCAGAAATAAAATTTATTTTATCTAAATAATTTTCTAAATATGTTAATTTTCACTTTTAAAATAAAAACCGACATTTATAAAAAATTCACGGGTTTTGACAAAAATGGATTTCAAACCTTAATAAAAATTATAATTGCATTCATAAAATTATAAGATCATTTATATTTAATAAAAATTAATTTAATAATAATAATAATATTTTATTAAAATATTATTTAATTCAAAAATCCCTTAATTTAAAAAAATATAATTCTTAATTAAATAATAACTAAAAACACTATTTGTACTTTAAAAACTATTTAAAATGTATCAATAATGAATAGAAATTATATTAATTATTATATACAAAAATAATGTACATGAACATAGTACTATTTATTTGTTACATAACCCCTTAAAACAGACGCATAAGACCTAAGGGTAAGGTGTGCGATGGTGACAGACCCTTGGGGTGGCTCAGATAACATCACTTGAGTGGTAATCTCTATCAACTTCCACTTTTCCCGTAGACGGTCCCGTTCGAGCTTGACATGATGAAGCTCAGCTTGGGATTAGTCAAGAGTGAATCCCAAGGATGCCACCTCTTTTTTTAGATCCAACAAATGGGCTTCGTATGGGGCAATTCTATTGGATGAGGCCATCACTTCCTTTGTCTGAGTACATTTGGATTTGTTAAAGCCCTATATTTATACTAATCATGTGATCACTGTTCAACGGCTATATTAGCAATGGTAAAAATTCTTAACATAAAACCAATGAAGTTTACATTTTATATAAACATAAAGAGACATTTAATTAGATCAAGAAGGATTTCCATTAATGAAACTTTGGGTCGTTACAATATTCCCCCATTAAGAAATTTCGCCCTCGAAATTTTTCTTTTCCCACACTAAAACAGATGTGGGTAACTCAGCTTTATCATTTCCTCTGATTCCCAAGTTTCTTCTTCAAACTTTTGGTTTCTCCACAACACCTTGATGAGGGGAATTGTCTTATTTCGTAGAACTTTTTATCTACGATCTAAGATCTTCACTGGTTTCTCCTCATAAGAAAGATCATCTTCCAATTATACCACCTCAGAAGAGAGTACATGTGAAGGGTCCGGTATGTAATTCCTTAAGATGGATACATGAAAGACATCATGCACTTTGTCCATGGTAGGTGGAATTGCTAGTCGATATGACACAACCCCGACACGATCAAGAATATATAAGGGGCCAATGTACCTTGGACTTAACTTCCCTTTCTTTCCAAACCTCACGACCTTCTTCCACAGAGATATGCGTAGAAAAACCATGTCTCCAAATTTAAACTCAAGGTCTCATCGACGGTTATCTGCATAACTCTTCTATCGACTCTGGGCTGCCTTGATATGCTGCTGAATGGTTTTCACCTTCTCCACCATTTCTTTGACCATTTCTGGTCCAAGCAGCTTACGTTCACCACCCTCATCCCAACACGCCGGTGTTCTGTACATTTTCCTATACATGGCTTCATATGGTGCCATTTGGATGCTCGAGTGGAAACTATTGTTATAAGAGAACTCAACGAGAGGAAGATGTTGATCCCATCATCCTTTAAAGTCCATTGAGAATGATCTCAACATGTACTCAAGTGTTTGGATTGTCTGCTCGTATTGGCCATCAGTTTGAGGATGATAGGCCGTACTGAAGTTCACTTTAGTATTCAGAGCATGTTGAAGACTTCCAAAACTTAAAGGTGAATCTTGGATCTCGGTCAGACATAATAGATAGTGGTACTCCATGAAACCTTACCACTTCCCTGATATATATCCATGCCAGTTGATCCAATGAGAAATCCTCCCAAATAGCAATGAAGTGTGCAGTCTTTGTAAGATGATCCACAACAACCCAGATTGCATTGTTGCCTTTGGATGTCCTTGGAAGTCCGGTGACAAAGTCCATGGTGATGTTCTCCCATTTCCATTCTGGTATGGGAAATGGTTGCATCATTCCCTTAGACTTCTGCCTCTCTGCCTTCACTTTCTGACACACCAGGCACTTTGTTGTATATTCAGCGATCTCCTTCTTCATATTATCCCACCAAAAGTTTTCTCGGAGATCTCGATACATCTTTGTACCCCCTGGGTGAATAGAGAAGTTTTAACTATGTACATCATCCAAAAGTTCCTTCTTCAGCTCCGGACTTGATGGAACACATAGTCTTTTCCCAAACCGCACAATTCCTTCTTCAATAACATTAAACTCTGAGGATTTCCCTTTTTTGATAGCTTCTATTTTTTCTTGAATTCCTACATCATCCTTTTGAGCATCCTTTAACCTTTCCAAAAGAGATGGTTGAGAAATAATTTGTGAAAGGATTGATGATGTTCCCTTCTTTATGATTCCCATGTCCATATTCATCAAGTCTAAGAAGATTGGATCCTTCTCAATTCTCATCATTGATAGGATTTCTGGGTACTTTCTACTTAGGGAATCTGCCACCTTGTTCGCTTTCCCAGGGTGGTAATGTATTGAATAGTCACAATCCTTGATGAGCTCTATCCATCTTCTCTGGTGCATATTAAGCTCTTTCTGTGTGAATATATATTTAAGACTCTTGTGTTCAGTACATATCTCACATTTCTCTCCATAGAGATAATGCCTCCAAATTTTCAAGGCAAAGATCACAGCCGCCAACTCTAGATCATGTGTTTTATAGTTTCACTCATGGATTTTCAACTGCCTTGAGGCATAGAATATCACTTTATCATTCTGCATCAGCACACAACCTAATCCCTTCTTTGAATCATCACTGAATACCACAAAAAAATTCCCCACTTGTGGGTAAAGTGAGCACGGGCGCAGTGATAAGCCTCCTTTTCAACTCCTTGAAGCTTTCTTTGCATTCATCACTCAAAGAAAACTTTACTCCCTTTAGAGTTAGCTTGGTAAGAGGGTTGGACAATTGTGAGAAATTTCTCACAAATCATCGATAATATCCAGCTAGCCCCAAGAAGCTACGGATATCCATTACCGATGTTGGCCTCGACCATCCCTCAATTGCATCTATTTTGGAGGGGTCCACAGATATCCCATTGCTTATGATGATATGGCCCAAGAATGAGACCTCCTTCAACCAGAACTCACACTTGTTGTACTTTTCATAGAGCTTCTCCTTGCGCAAGGTCTCTAGTATAGTTCTTAAATGCTCCTCATGATCCTCCTTGGTTTTAGAGTATATTAGAATATCATCTATAAATACTACCACAAATTTGTCAAGGTAATCTCTAAAGACTCTATTCATCAAGTCCATGAAGATTGCTGGAGCATTGGTGAGTACAAAAGGCATTACTATGAATTCATAGTGCCCGTATCTTATGTGAAAAGCAGTCTTGGGGATATCTTCTTTCTTCACCCTTACTTGATAATATCCCGACTACAAGTCCACCTTGGATAAGTATTTTTCTCCACGCAGATGATCGAATAAGTCATCAATTCGTGGGAGAGGATACTTGTTCTTTATCGTGATTTTTTTAAGTTCACAATAATCGATGTAAAGCTGCATTGACCCATCCTTCTTCTTGACGAAGAGGATTGATGCACCCCATGGTGAAGCACTTGGGTGTATAAACCCTTTATCCAGATTCTCCTGTAGTTGTTTCTTCATCTCTTCAAGCTCTACAACAACCATTCTATATGGAGTCTTGGATATTGGTAAAGCCAAGGGTATAAGTTCAATTGAGAATTCAACATCTCTTCTAGGAGGAAGACCAGACAGTTCCTCGGGAAACACTTCCGCGAATTCCCTCACAATAGGCATTTCTTCACGGATGGTTTCTTCCTTGGACTCAATCATCTGAGCCAGATACGCGTGCTCATAGGGCAGTAATATCCATGCTTGAGATGATGGAGCTAAAGGATATTCATCTTCCTCCTTACACTTGTAAATAATCGGGGGTCGATTCTCCATATGGTGTGTGATTTCCTTCTCCCAACAATTTATGTTGGCTCTATATAAGGAAAGCCAATCCATGCAAAGAATTGCATAAAATTCCACCAGAGGGAGTATGACGAGGTTCTCCGGGAAATTAAATCCACAGATTATAACAGGGGAGGACTTATACTCATGGGATGCAATGATTGCCCCATTTTCCATACTCACCGACATCTTCACTTCCATGATTTGTGGTGGTGCTGGGATTATTCTACTAAACTTTCAAGATATAAAAGAATGCGTATAACCTGAATCAAAAAGTATGTTCACTATTCTTGAATGAATAACTAGCGTACATGTCACCACTTCGTTGTCGGGGTTCACTTCGGCAGAAGTGATGGCAAAAGCTCTTCCTTGCTGCCTTAGATGTTGTTGGTTGCCTCTGAAAACCCTTGGATTAGGGCGCTGATTTGAAAAATGCCCTGGTTCTTTGCATTTGTAGCATTGAAAAACAAGTTGAGGTTTGAACGGAGCGTTCCTCTCCTCTATCGCAGCCACGGGTCTTTCTTGCCAATAATTAACAGCTAGGTTCCCTTCTCTTCCACACCTGAAGCATTTCCTCATCCCCTTAAGGCAATTTCCAGGGTGCTTCATTCCGCACTTTTAGCAAGAGGGGTGCTGGATCTTTTTAGCACCGTTGGATTTATCCATCAGACCACCAGCATTGAATTCCACCTTACTCTTCTTATCCCCTTTATACCCCTATGATTCCCCGATCTCCATTTCGACCTTGAGGGCATGTCGGACAATTTCCTCATAGCTGTCGAAGTCACGGATCGCTAATGCTTTCCACAAGCTAGGCATCAGCCCACCAAAGAAGCGATCAACCTTGCATTCGGGGGTAATGAAAAAGCCGGAAGCGTATCGTGCAAGCCTTGTGAAGTTTTCCTCGTACGCTCCAACAGATTCTTCATCTTTTTTCTTGAGGTAAAGGAATTCCCTTTCCATCTTAAGCCGGAGGGTGCGCAGAAAATATTTATCGAAAAAAATATTCCGGAAATCCTTCCATTCCAATGCCTCGATCTCCTCCTCAGGCTTCGTATTTTTGATCAACGCCCACCATTGATCAGCTTCACCCTCTATATGATAAGCATCCAGGAGAACCTTCTCTTGTTCATAACATTGAAGGATAGAGAATATCTTTTCAATGGAGTTGATCCATTGTTCAACGATCGTGGGATCAGATGATCCACTAAAAGTAGGAGGCCTTTGTCTCATGAAGCTCTTGATAGCGACTTGTTATTTCTTAGGGGGGGGGGTTTAACGTTACTCTTGACCTGTTTTTCTATTCAAAACTTGAGTTAGCTGAGAGAGAAGCGTGACAAAGTTCGTGATTCCCGCTCCCATTGGATTGGGCATCTCATTAGTACAGTCATCACACTGATCTTCACAACGGTTGTTAGCCTGAGTCCTCCTATTACTGACCATTGGCTGGAATAAAAGGAAAGTTAGGGGTAACACATAAAGGATAATCCAAAGACAAAAGTTGATGACTTATAAATAAACTTTTATTTCCTCAACTCATGAGTATATAGGCTTTAATCTAGGCTTTTCATGATCTACTTTCTAACATATATTCTTAGGGGCATTTTTTTCTAATTCCCTTAATAAGGGTTCATACTAAGCTTGTGAATTTATCAAAACATATCCCCCGAGAGAGTCGTAACCAAGAGTGCAGCAAGGCCCATTGTCGTGCACCAGTTCCCGTTCTAGTCTAGCTCAAAGCGGTGTTTTCGAATTTTAACCCTAGGATACATCTGTGCCAGAGCCGCCTCTACCTGCTCGTATCCAGAAAAGGATGTATTAGTTTGATAAACAACTTACTCAGTACTTACCAAAACTTAGGGATGTTTTTATTATACTTAGTCTTGTCTCTAAGGCTTTACTATGGTTTTCCAATCCTAATCCCAAAAATAACTAAACCTATCCTCTGATACCAACTATGACAACCCTGCTTTTTAATACAAACTTAAAAAAGATTTATTACATAAAACTTCACTTGATACAACAAAGAAGATCAAGAGGTTTAGTGTCTTTGGGGCTTAGGAACATTACATAAAAACTTAAAACATGAAATACAACATCTTTATTGAAAACATCCTTTACATGACCACTACATTTCCTCGTACTTAACATTGCATGGGATAACCTGAGGACATGCATAAGAAAAGGGTGAGCTATAAAGCCCAGTAAGGGAGTACACATGGAATAACATGAGGAGTACAATACATGTTAGACAATAGGCATATCAATAGAGAATAAAAGAAACATGAACATAGAGGCATGATAAAGCATGATAATCATAACATGGAAATGTGGCAACAACACTTAACATGGAATTAACATGAGCCAAGGCTCATTGCACATGGAGCATGAGTAAATCCTCATTGCACATAAAGCACGAGTAAAACCTAGTTTCACTTGAATTATCATGAGTCAAAACTCATTTCACATGACGTATCATGATACTATACTTTACCCAATTCATTGGAGCACTATAAGGGCACACCCTTCTTAAATATTTCATTTCATGCATAAGTGTGCCACATGGATCATAAAACATGGATTCATAAAGCATAATAATTTATTCCACGATAAAGGAATGTGGAATTGATACATGAAAATTAATAATAAATAAGTAAATGTGCATAAAGGTGAATACCCTGATGGATAAATGGGCATGGTATTCACTATACAATGACATTGGCTTAGAAAATCGGTGCGATTTCGACAGCGTAACGACGTGACATAAGAATTCATAAAAAAGGTTGATGAGAGATAAAGGGGTTACTCATCATATTTACATGTAATGGAAAGTAATGAGGTCATATAGATACATGTCCCAACAATTGTAATGGAATTTAGATTCATGATACAAAAGTATTTCTTGAATGTAAAAGAGGAGAGAGAAGTTCCTTTTGGAATTTCAGCATAGTAACGGGTGTACATGGGAGGTATTTAATGAGAGAGAAAGGGGTATCACATCATTCAAACATAAAGAGGTAAGTATGAGGGAGGTGATAAACCATACCCCAACATTCATAATTGAAATTAAAAGGGCAAAACAACTTAAAGAAAATTGGACAAAAATGAGAAAGGAAGAAAAAACCTTACTTGGAAGTGTGCTTCCAAAGGCTTGAGAGAGGCTTGAGAGAGGCTTCTTGGGAGCTTGGGGAACCTTGGGTGGATTCTAGAGAGATTAGGGAAGAGGTTGGACGAACTAAAAAGGCTTTGAGTGAGGAGGAAGTGGGATCTTGGGTGGGTTTATATAGGAAAGGTGAGAGAATTCTTTATTATTTAGGTTTGGGTCCCCTTACATTAAATTAATCCAAACCACAAACCATACCATGGTTTTTGCCCATGGTTTTTGGAAAAGGTAATAGGAAAACAATATTTTATAAGGCCAAAGTCCGAAATTCTTAAAATAATAGGGTTACTTATGTGGAGGTGAGTCACACTCCCATGGAAAATAATTTAAAAAGACAAGATGTTTAATAAGTCTTGAGGGGTCCATTAATGCTTTGAAAAGTAGGTCAAACAAACCCAAAATCAAATTATTTTAATGGTAAAACATATATTGGCTGATCATAAAGCTTATAGTATTTTATTACATCACTATTGGGTTATTATGATGTCATAAAACACATTATATATTTAAACGATATTTAATTTTTACCCAAAAATTTGACTATCTCAGAAAATTATGAAAAATTCACCGTTGAATAATTTCGATGTCCTGATTCCAGAAATAAAATTTATTTTATCTAAATAAATTTCTAAATATGTTAATTTTCACTTTTAAAATAAAAACCGACATTTATAAAAAATTCATGGGTTTTGACAGAAATGGCTTTCAAACCTTAATAAAAATTATAATTGCATTCGTAAAATTATAAGATCATTTATATTTAATAAAAATTAATTTAATAATAATAATAATATTTTATTAAAATATTATTTAATTAAAAAATACCTTAATTTAAAAAAACATAATTCTTAATTAAATAATAACTAAAAACACTATTTGTACTTTAAAAACTATTTACAATGTATCAATAATGACTAGAAATTATATTCATTATTATATACAAAAATAATGTACATGAACATAGTACTATTTATTTGTTACATAACCTCTTAAAACAGCCGAATAAGACCTAAGGGTAAGGTGTGCGATGGTGACAGACTCTTGGGGTGGCTCAGATAACATCGCTCGAGTGGTAATATCTATCAACTTCCACTTTTCCCATAGACGGTCCCATTAGAGCTTGACATGATGAAGCTCAGCTTGGGCTTGGCCAAGAGCGAAGCCCAAGGATTCCACCTCTTTTCCGAGCGCTGAAAAATGGGCTTCGTATGGGGCAATTCTACTGGATGAGGCCATCACTTCCTTTGTCTGAGTAAATTTGGATTTGTTAAAGCCCTATATTTATACTAATCATGTGATCACTGTTCAACGACTATATTAGCAATGGCCAAAATTCATAACATAAAACCAATGAAGTTGACATTTTATATAAACATAAAGAGACATTTAATTAGATCAATAGGGATTTATATTAATGAAACTTTGGGTCGTTACAGAAAGAGCAGGGATATTAGTGTCCTTATTGTTCACTATCGATTACCGATGTAGAGTTAGTTTGTGATTTCCTCATTATTGATCTATATTTTTGATGTCATCATTGGGATGGATTGTATTATCAATCATCATGTTGAGGTTGATTGTTATCATCCACACGTCTCGTTTCTTGTGTCCAATGAAATATCTTGGGTGTTTCATGGAGAGTGGGATATAAGGTCTGGTCATGTAAGGCCTTCCTACCCAAATCTCATGTGTTTTTCATTTTCTATTATATTTGATCCCGATGACGTTTATTTTTTTGGGTAATCTCCCCTTGTTGTCAGGGATTTTCCTAATGTTTTCCCAGATGAGTTCTCCAGTTTTCCTCCAGATAGGGTGGTAGAGTTTATGATTGATCTGGTACTAGACACACATCCAATATTGATACCATATTATCATGTATCTTTAATGGATATTAAAGAGCTAAAAATTTAGTTGGATGATATGATGGATAAAGGTTTTGTTTTCCCTAGTGTTTCTCCTTGGGTAGCCCTTATGCTCTTTTCCAAGAAGGCAGATGGTTCACTCTGATTTTGTGTGGACTATTAGAAGTTGAACTGGGTAATGGTTAGGAATAACTATCCTTTACCCCATGCGAATTATTTTTTTGACCGATTAAAGATGGAAAAGTGGTTTTCAAAGAATGACCTTTTTTTTGTTATCATAAGCTCAGATTTTGGGAGTCTGATATACTAAATTCAACTTTTAGGAGTAGTTATGGCCATTAATAATATCTTATGATTATATTTACCCAACTAAACCTCTTTTACTTATCATGGAATTGATGAACCAGATATTCCATGAGTATCTTGACACTTTTTTGGTAGTGTTCATGGATGGTATTTTGGTTTATTCGAGATCTGAGTGCAAACATGAGCACCATTTTAGTTTGGTTATGGAAATCCTAAAGATTTACTATTTGTATGAAAATCTTTTGAAATGGAATTTATGGATCCAAGAAGTTAATTTATTGGCATATGTGATTTATGAAAATAGATTATTAGTTGATCCTGAGAAGGTAAATGTTTTTTGTTTATGGAAAGATCTATATAATTTCATTGAGATTCAGAGCTTACTTGGTCTTGCTAGGTACTACATATGGTTTATCAAGGATTTATCAAATTTAGAGTCACCTTTGACTATTATTATTGGGAAATGGGTGAAATTTATATGGTATGAAAAGTGACACTCTTCTTTCAATGAGCTGAAATGACTTCTAACATAAACTCTTATTCCAATCTTACCTGTGCTCGATAAGGGTTATGTGATTTTATATGTTGATTATAGTGATGGATTGGGTTGTGTGATTATGAATGATGATCATGTGATGGATTATGTCTCTCTCTATCCTTGAACACATGAGAACAATTACTATAATCATGACTTAGAGTTTTCCATGGTTATGCATGTTCTTAAATATTGACAGAACTATCTTTTTGGGGATAGTTTCATAGTATTTTCTAAATATAAGAGTTTTAGAGATATCTTTTACCATAAAGAATTAAATCTAATATATAGGTGGTGGTTGGAATACATTCATAAATTTGAATTTGACATATCCTACACCTCAGGGAAGGGGAATGTTGTTATAGATTCTCTCAGTTGGAAATTACCATTGCAAGATGTTTTGGAATCAAAGGATTAGTGGAACCTTATAGGGATATTTAATCAATTGAACCTATATGCTTATTATGATGCTTTAGGTAGTGTTCAGTTACATCACCTCTCCTTGAGTCTATTCGATAGGATCAACAATAATATGACGAGTTTAGGGGAATTCAAGAAACCCTATATGGTGGGAAATTTATTTCTGGTTGGTCTCAGCCTTCAGATGATAGTCTTTATTTTGGGGATTAGTTTTTTATCTCAGATTCTATGAGGAGCTCAATTTTTTTTGATTATCATATATATTCATGGCCCATTCATCTGGTAACTACAAATATGTATTATGATAAGAGACGATAATTCTGGTGGATGGGTATGGAGCATGAAATTGCAGATTACATGTCCCACTGTTATAGCTTCCAATTGGTAAATGCAGAGCATCTAAAACCTTCTGGGTTTCTCTAGAATCCTATGATGCTAGTTTGGAAATGGGACGAGGTGTTCGTGGAATTTTTTGTTGAATTACCACATAATCTCCAATGGAGTAATGCTATATGGGTGGTGATTGATCAGTTGAAAAATTTGGCTCACTTTATTCCAATTAGGGACACCACTAAAGTTGAATACCTAGTAAAGATATATATATATATATATATATAGTAATTTGTGAAGTTACATGGTATAAGGACCTGACCTTGAAAATTACATATTCTAGTTTTTTGAACTATAATTCACATTCAGTGATCTTTTTAGTTCACAAAGTAAACCCATAAAATACAAAGTGGAAACTTCCAAAAAATATCCATTTTTCACATAATCTAGAACTTAAAAAACATGATCTCTTTTATCATACTATTCATGAAATTCAATATGAATTCTTCCAATCCCTTACTCATCCTTAATTCCCATGAAAAACATTAAAAACATGGTATGAGTGAAAAAAGCTCAGTAAGGGATATAAAAAGATGGAAACTGTTAGTCCATTGATAAACATAAAAACCCATGAAAACTATATAATAAAGTAATAATTTTCACCAATAATAAGTATTAAATAATTTAGTTTTGAAAATAAACTCATTTCATTCTTTTTTTGTAATCACAAGATTACAATAAACCCATAACAATCATAAAAAATAAACAAAGGTACCTTGATAAATAATCATACTTATCACTCTTATAAATGGAATAACCATGCGGTCAACTTCTATACATGTCACTCTTATAAATGGAAAATCCATATGAATGACATCAATACCCAATGCATTGGATGTTATAACGTAACCACCCATTCTTAGTTTATCACAGAACCAACCATCCTTGGTTTATCACAGAACCACCCATCCAATGTCTAAGTACCATTACATAATAATAACACATAAAATATTGAATTTTTTAAACATTTCATTCATATAATTTCATTTTTAATCACAAGAAATTTTTTTAATATATTAAAATAATCAATCTATTTTTAAAACACATTTTCAAAAAAACCCAAAAAAAGAAAGAAAGATTGGTTTCTATTTTAAAAACATGAAGGCTTGTAGAGGAATAAAAATAAAAAATAGGTATAAAATTTAATTTATAGTCCTTTTTATATCTAGATAAATAAATATGTAAAATAATATAAAGAAATATTGAAATGGAGAAAAAGTTATGAAAATTAAATCTTTAAACATTCAAAGTGTCCCATACCACTTTGAACATTTAAATCATAATCCACATGAAATAATAACATTTAAAAAAAACATTAAATAACATGATAATAGATATAATATGGATATGGAGTGTCAAAGGAGATGTATATACACTTTATAAAATAATAAAGGTGCATATCATCAAGAAACGTCTCAATGAAAGGAGATTGAATCAAAATCTATTACCTTGAGTTTGACTCATCATGTACAATATTTATCTTTATGAATAATAAACTTAGGATAATTATTTACTTTTCTAAGAAACTTTTTAATGTTTATTATTCCTTTTATATCACTATAGGGTCCTAAATTTTTTTCCAAGGGAATAAAACACTCCCAAAATCACTTTTTAGAAGGAAGAAAGTACTCCTACAAGTCTAGTAAGGTGAATGAACTCAAATTGAGTTTCAAATTTCAGAAGAAACTTAAAAGAATTCAAGTTTTCAAAGGATTTTAAATAGCCCACATACCATCACTAGGAAGGGTTCTCAGACCACCTAGATCACGAACCATCAGTACACGGAATGATCCACGAGGCGCTAGCCCGCAGAGCGATGTCCAGTGAGCCTAGTAGACTGCGAACCACATCACTGAAGGAATCGTGCATACAAAGGCTATCTGTGTACCATCCTATGAACTTAATGGTTCACGGATGAAGAAAACTGGTAGGGTTCTGTGGACCATCATTGTGAACCATAGCCTCCACAAACCTCGATTGACCGAGTCTTCCACAGGTCAGGATATCTCCTCATGAGCTTACACAAATGGTGCTACGTGCCCATAGATACGATTGCCTCGATGCTATATAAAAGAGAGAACAAAAGTAAATGAAAGGGTATGGATGACTAAAGCTTAAAGGGAACCCAGAGGTTTGAATAAAGAACTTGGGGAAGATTTTAGCTTCACTTCCGAGCCATCAGCGAAGCCCGAATAATGAACCACATTCTCCATAGGTAAAGCCAACCAAAAACCATAAAATGAAGAAACTTAATAATAATAAGAGAACCGCGAACCTGATTGGTGAAACCGCGAACCATATAATTCTCACTGATGAACTCTCTGCGAATGATAATCCCTTGGACCCTCCTTCAATATGATGTTCCATATAGTGTATCACTAAGAAGATTTGACTCGGTGCGGTGTACTACATCAGTACACGAGTGAAACCCAAAGTGGCGTGACAGATCACATTCAAGACCGCATACCACTATGGTACACAATGGTCTATACCCATGCCCGCGTACCGCTTCAGTTTTCAGACAACCCCTCTGCCCGCATACCACTATGGTATACAGAACTTCCCCCATCCTGCATAAGAAAAAAGTATGTAGAATGGGGGTGTTTTTAGGTATTATTTCCTCTGATTCCAATCTCGCCCCTCCATTACCATCCAATCCTTCATAATCCTTCCATGAACCGGTCCTCCGTCATTAGGCCAAAGCCTCCTCCAAAGACACCAGACCCATATGATCAGACCATTGGGTGCATCAGTGTTCCCCTTTCAGTATACATATCTATGGTAAGCGGAGTGACAAAGGCTCTCCTCATAACAGTTCAATCTTCAATAATGTATGTGGGTCTACATTCCCATGGTAACCTGGAGTCCAACCTTGGGATACCAATGTGAACCTACCCATTCTAGGGATTAAGTGTAATCACTTGATTTTCCATTCAATGAGGAATAACGATCAGTCAAAGTAGTTATGTTTACTTCTACTTTTGAAGAGGATGACACTCCTCCCCTTCCCAGAATGCATTTCGGGGCACTACCACTGAGGTAAGTCCCAAATCTTCCGAGGCTGAGTCACATTAACTTTAATTTCATTTCACATTGAAAGGTTCATCGCTTCACACCCTCACCCACTATCTCCCTGACATCTGCTGTAGGCTCGCCCTCCCCCACAAGTAGGAGAGGAAGCATGTGGTTGGTTGGATATCTCATATCCTCTTGTTTCTAGAACCGAGCATGAATCACATGGGATTAGAGGTTTGTGATGATTACAATATCCACACATTTCTAAACTATGAGAAATATGATTCTTGATCAAACCAGGATACATAGGACACCTACCTGAAGGCCTGAGCTCAAAAGGGTTCCCATCCAAAAGGGTTCACCCAATCATGTACTCTTCAATGGGAAGCTTCTATGCATAAGCCCCATATCTTTTAAACTATGATAAATATGATTTCTAATCAAACCAGGATACGTAGGAAGACTATCTGAAGGCCCGAGCTCAAAAGGGTTCCCATCTAAAAGGGTTCACCCAATCATACCCCTCCAAATGGGAAGCTTCCATGCGTAATACCCAACCATTCCAAACTATGCGGGTTCTGATTCTTCTCTTAAGGATACATAAGAAACACATCTTATGGGTTTAATCCCAACATCAAGTCACCTTCTTTCCCCCCTGGATGAATATAAACTTCAAAGTTCCTTATTGTATGGCTCAAATCAGCATCATTTCCATAGCTTAAATCCATATATGCTTATGATGATCCTACAGACCATGGGTAGCCTATGGAAATACTATTCATAAATGAACCAAGGATTCATGAACATATGAACATGACTTAAATCTATAAGAGAGTCCCAAAATAGGCAATAATCCTCCCCCAAAAGGGTGCGGTGAGCCCGATTTCCCATCCTCTCAACCAATGGAGTCCTTAAGTGTCGTTGGATGAATCATAAACCAACAAGCATCTGCCTTTGAAAATCAGGTCCATGAATCATGGATACTAGGGTCATTGGTTGTTTTTGGTTCCACGAATAAACCCGTTGGATACCATCTAAGGAATTTATATCTGAGGAGGACCAATTTCACAAGTACTTGACCCCATGAAATCGCCTACTAGGATCATTTGACTATGGAATCTCTTTCTTAATACAAAAGGGGTGAATTACCTAGTCCCCATGGGGTTAATCCAACATTCCTTTAAAGGATAATGAAATAGAATGGGTCAAAACAAAAGAAATGGAGAATTTGATAAGAGAATCTCTCCAGAAAAAGAGACATGTGATAATTATCGTCGGACCATTTCCTCATCACCCAAAACACACCACCTCAGAGGCAGAATAAAAATGGTGAACCCAACATGAATCCTTAACCAAGGTGGAAGTCTTACCCCACTCAAGCCCCTTCGCCCCATAACAAAAAAAGAGAGGGTAATAGGGCCTAACTGAATCTTCTAATATTCATAAGGTTAAAATAATGCTACTTTGATAAGGTATTGTGTTCTGTATGTCATATATGTATGTTGCAGGTTCCTGCAGAGCAACCTTCAATCCTAATGACATCCCAAAGACCGATGAAGACACATGTATCAGTAATCCCACAGGCGGCTGGGGCCCCCACGAAGAGCAGGACCCCCTCACCTACCCTGCGTCTTCAATGTTGGGTATCCAACACGCTGATCAAAGAGTATGACTGAAATGGTACTCTCCCCATAGTGGAGGCCCTGAGACAAGCCCTCAAGTCTGCAAAGGTTCTCCAGCCACCTCCTCAGCTGCTACTTGTACCCTAGCACAAGGTGACCTCGGTGGTCGTCTCAAACCATTTTGGGAGACTTTCCCCAGAACGTGACAATGAGTACCTCCCTTACCTTAGGGAGGCAGATGAAGTTGATGATGAAAACTTCATATCAACTGCACTGGGGTCCTACTCACAGGCCCCTACAGAGAACATCACTGCCAACACCAGACGACCAAGCCTCCTTACACTGAAGATGACCTTATGTTGAGGGAACTTGCTGAAGTCCAGGAGACCCAGGCCCCTCGGGCTGCCCGTCAAGGGCGGAAAATATATAATCAGGAACACGCTATCACCCTAGTTTTGAGGATAAAATCTGCTGTACTAACGTGATGGCATTCAACGGGAATACGTATGAATCTTCCCCCTCCACTAATTCCCAACATATAAATAGGGTGGCACAATACAAGAACATGCACTTTCCTGATAGTGAACACCGATCATTCCATGGAGACAGAGCGAAAAACTACAAGTAGATGAAGATTTCTACCAATGCACAACAAGCCTGTCAACCAAATAGGGCGTCAACCAGCTACACATAGGCACAAATACCTACTGATTAATTTCAAGTCTTTCAACCAAATAGAACGACAATAAGCTATACACAGACATAAATACCTACTAATGCATAACAATCCTTCCATCCAAATAGGGCAGCAAAAAAATATGAGTAGAGTCAAATTTCTATGGATGCATAAAAAGACCGTGAGACAAATACAGTGGGAAGTGAGCAGATGAAAATCACCACTCATTAATATAAATACCAGTAGTCAAATACAGTGTAAATCGGAGAAGACAACCAGTAGAAGACTCATTCCTTTGTCCCAAAATAAGAGAACTGCCAGTATATACTAGAAACTCATGAAGCAATAGAGAAAGCACAGACCCCTGATCTGATATCAAAATTATCCTTCATACCCATTCCAACCAAATATGTATCTCATAACATCTTGTAAATTATGGAAGATCAGACGTCGATCTGAAACCATATCATTCAAACATTCCAAGACATTATTGCAGCAACAGCAAAGGTGAGAAATCAGTCCCATGACCCGGTTTCCTCAAACTGAATGACCGACTTGCAAAATGGTTCAGTCACTCTGGATCAGCTATGCATCCCTTCTCTAATCTAGGAGGTTCAATGACAATATCCTGTGATACATGGAAAACCGAATCGGGAACAAACACCTGTTCCAACTGGGGGATGCCGGTCCAATGTAGTGGCCACCCTAGGGCATACATATATCCCTTCCAGAACTCAAGATGTACTTTGGTGTATCCCAGCAGCATCACGTGACCCAACAAGATAGAGACCCATATATAAAGGCCGTTACCAATAGCAGACAACCCCGGTTACCCACAAGAGAGCGCTAAAAAATGAAACATGCCAAAGGCAACCAAAAAATGAAGAGCACATACATTATCCTTCTCTACTAGAAGCTGGGCTTCTTGAAACCCTAAAACATATATCAATAGATTCTCAAGATCCTATCAGTCCATTACCAAATTATGGAAGTTGTAATAGTAGTTGCGAAGGCCCTCTCCGCAATGTCACTACCAACAGCTTTGAAGGTCCTCCCTAGAGCACCCATAGGGGATCACTCTATGGTCCAAGAATGATTGATCATGAGAGAATATCTCCTGATGTGTGTTGGGTTAGCCCTCCCCTAGACCTAAAGATCAGATAGTAAGAAGGTATTACCCTTTCTGCCATCCACCCTAATGGTCCTCCCCATGGTATACGCTACAAATACTCTTCTTTCTATAGTCAGATGTCGAGTCATGATGGTAGTCCTCGCCATGATGACAACCATTATGAAGGCCCTCCCTGCAATGGGAGTTTCTATGAAGGCCCTGCCCATAGTAATGTCATGCAACAAGAAGGTCCTCCCCTCATTTTAATACACATTGAAGTCCCTCCCCAAGATGTGCACTACATAAATTCTCACTGTAGCTAGGTATCAAGCTGTGATAGTAATCATCACCATCATAGTAGTCATCGAGAAGGTACTACCCTCAGTGAAATCAAGTAGAAATAAGGTTATCCCCTCATTGAAGCCTGCCTTGAAGGTCCTCCCCAGGGTATATGCTATAAATACATTTCATGTGGTTGGGAATTGAGTTGTAATAGTATCCCTTTCCATTACAGAACTAATTTCAAAGGTCCTCCCCACTACCAAAATTCATACTGTAAATAAGGACCTCCCCTTGTTGGAACAAAGATGAGAAAGACCTTCTATGATGAGGTGCTTGGAAATAATTCATATATATCAGGCACTCTATCCATGGCGAGTGATATCCTTTCTCAACTAGAGGACGGTCTGGGGCCATGCTCATCTTCTGAGCCACCCCCGCACCGTTCACATATCAAGGAGGCTCCCACCAGCCCAGTTTCTTGGAATGAAATTATTAAGAAGTAGTTGAGCTGGGCATATCAAGTAGAGGAGCCTCTGGAAGAACAATAACATGATATATTTCTTGTGAGAAGACAACTAGATAAGGATAATATACCAGTGATGTATTGGATTACGACTACTTCTCACTTCGACATACAAGAAGAGTTGTATGGGGAATGTATACATAACATTCACCTTAATATATGGATGACTCTTCGTCAGTAGAAAGAAAAATTCCTAACCTATGAAGGGTATGCAAACCATGTCAACAAGATAGGTGAGCTTCACTATCTAATCAAACCAGAATCCCTCCCGTCAACATGACATCCACAATCAGAAATGTGAAAGAAAAACCTTGAACTGGCATGCCTCCATGCACTACACAATTTCATCGCCCCATTGGCGATGCCCTGACTGGAGTTCACATTCAGGGATGGAGAGAACATGGAGCTCTACACTTCACCCCATATCCCATCTAGAAAACCCCATTGGAAATGACATCATACAACATCATCACCCAAAGGAAGTGATCAAATGAAACCCTTGCTCATGAAAAATGGGATAATCAACAAAAACCGGCCCAGAGTAAGCCTCAAAAGCATCATGAACGAAGAGATAAATCCATTGTAAAGATTCTGATTTAGGCAAACAAGAACATCTAGTAGGCTTACCACCTAAGGGAAGCCAACCAGCAAGTAGTGCTCATGTATTTAAAAGACTATAGACTCCGTGCAGGCCCAATTCCATACTCAGCTCATAGCCACGTGGGAGTACGTGAAATTGAAAAGGTGGAAATAGAAGCGTCTACCACCACAATGCTTGAACAACCCCATCCCATAGGGTTGGGAGAATTTTTAAATCAAAATGCCCCTGTAATACTAACAAATCCAGGCTATAGCGCATCAACGAAAGAATGGGAAAAAACCCCAACCTGTAGGGCTGGGGTATTTTTTACCTCAATTCCACGCACAAAAAACATATATATTCTCCCATATAGGAAGAAAGATGCACATATGAGTCACACATTCCACCCCTTCTCATGGTTCACACCCTCTGAGAAGAACAACGCATTATGAGGTCGGATCAGGGATCACTTTGGGTCAATCTTCACCAAGAAACTCAAAGAATACTGCAGAATGGAAAGAGAAAATCCAACAAAGGATACAAAAATCCTTCCTACCATTCAGCACCAGGTATACCACCCCTAATGCAGTATGCCTTAGTGAACATGGTAAACATAAACCACAAGGATCTCATAGGAAATGATGCAGAGGGAGAGGATGAAAAGGAATATGGTTCCCTCCCAGATACATCCCACACCGACCTTGATGGTGTACATACCCAGAACCAGAGAGCGGTTCTAAATTTGGGCGACCCCTTAGTTAATTTGATACTACCTCCTGCATGAAACCCCAATAAGGAGAAGAATAAATCAAATCTCTTATATGACCTACCTTCTCCTACCCCTGAGAATGCATCCCTCACTCTCGAGTAAATGTTTTCCAAGAAGGAAGAAGAAATTCAAGAGCTTAAGAGAATTAATGCTGAGCTACATCGAGGGAGCTACCTCATCCAATGTGTTCCCCCTGTGGAACATTAGTAGGTATTCTCAGAAGAGGTGACCTTGCCACAAGCACTCATCCCGGTGAATGAATCCAAGCTCAAAGGACCGTCCAATTCAACACCGGAACTGTCAAACTACTTAAACCTAGACCTAGAAGGACATCAAGACTTCTCCCCGCTAAGAAGGTAGCTAGAGAATATCCAGGTAAACCCACAAAGGAAACCCCCGACTGGGTGTCCACCCCAAATTCTAGCAGCACCGACACGCCTAGATTTGACCATTGCCGTAACATCCGAAGCTCAATCTCGACAGGATATGTATTGAGGGATCTTGAACACCGTAGAGAAACAAATAGCTCAACTAGAAGCCATGGAGGGGTGGCGCACTCCGATACAACCAGAGCACAAACCCTACCCTGATTGGGTGAGAAACGTTCCACCACTGCCGAATTTCAAAAACCATGTATTCCCAGTATTCAATGGTTTTAGGGACCCTAAAAAGCATTTAATGCACTATGCCTCTTACTGCGACCCCATGATGGGTTCTCCAGAATAGCAAGAAGCTGTAAAACTGAGGTGCTTCATACGAACCCTATAGGGATCAGATTTTGTATGGTATACTAGCTTGCCATCCAATTTAATTACCAGATGGGAGGACCTCTGACGACAGTTTCTCTTCCATTTTATTTCAATGCTACCTAAGACAACGGTCAGTGACCTCATGAACTGCATGCAGTGAGATAATGAAAGAGTCTCAGACTTCATTAACAGATGGAAAGGAATAACTTATTCCTTGAAACGGCCACTCCCCTAGGATTAAATGCTTGCTAAGTGAATCAACAATCTTCATGATGAATTACAAACACCACTCATCCCGATGAAGTAAACAAGTGGGTTTAAATACTTCTCTTACATAGCCCAAAGAATAGAATAATCCTTGCAATGGACCAACCTCATGTCCCGAGTGTCCCCACCAGCCCTAGAAAAATGAACATGAAAAGATAAAGCGGCTTCTATCATGATTAAGCCGCCCTTGACACTAGATCCTATTACTAGGCCCCCACTAAATCATGCAGGACCCCCTAAATGCTGAAAAACACTCCCAAATCAGCAAGAGGAGCAACGGGGTGCTAAGAGAAATTAGTTCAAAGAATGAAGAAACAAAGTCTACTCGTTCTGAGATGACCAGGTCCACGACCATTTCATAGCTTCCATGAATTGCAATTTTCTATGGCTACCAGATCCAAAGAGATCCAATGAAGTGGGTCTCAATGACCATCCAAATTATTATCCCTATCACTGAATAATAGGACACACCATACAATAATGCTTTATTTTCAAGGATCTCCTACAAAATATGGTGGATTCTGGGCAAGTCAAGTTGGTTCCACCACCATCACAAGTAGAGTATGTTTCTACCTTAGACTCAAGAGGGGAAGAGGAATGAAAAACGATCCCCAATAAGAAGGAGAAAAAATTTGATAATTGGATGACCCAGAAAATAGTCAACCGAGTCCATGAAATCCTCCACGTGTAGTTGAAACAACCAACCGTGTCCCCAAAAGTGCAAAATACAACACAACTATCCTCCTCAGCCCCGTAGTCCTCTAAAGGTCAAAAGGGAAGAAAGTAGGAGAAAGAAGATGGGTAGACACCAAAGATGAAGTAAGAGTTTACAATTGAGAATTTTATACCAACAGACTTGGTACAATGGGCACCGCCCTGCCAAATGGTAAAATGGGCACCGCTCTGCCAAATGACACCATCATAAGGAGACAGTCAGATAGAAGTAGTGTCAGATCAAGAACTGACCATAAAATCCAATAATTTCATTCACTTGATGGACCCCTTATCATATGGATACTATAAACATGAACCCAAATTCCTCGCACCCAACTGGAGAGCTAGAGGAAGAGGCCACAAAGGCTAGAAGTTTCTTGGAAGGAGTCAAATTCCCAGCCATGCCATAACTCAAACTGTTAACATCATTGGAACTCGCTGAAGGACCCTTCAGCAAACACAATAGGAACCAAAATGCTCTTCCACCCCCTTAAAAATAAATCCAAGCCCATTTATATTGGAGTATCCATCATAGAAAGAACAAATATTAAATCACCCAAGACATATGGGCAGACCAGTTCAGCCAAACCCAAAATAGACTACAGCACCACCAGCTCCTGTCACAGAGGCGAACCCACTACAACCAAAGCCCAATACCCTAAAGTGTATGTGAAAGAGAAACCTCAAGATGAGAAACACTAACCTTTAGAGAAAATATGATATTCTAAAGCTTCTGGCTTCAGTACCAGCAAAATAGTAAATCCTGGATGTGTTAAACTTGTCCGCAAATCTTAAGGAGGCACTCATCGAAGCCTTACTAAGTCCCCAATAGTTCGAGGCCGAAGTAGTAGTAGCCGAAGTCTATCAGATAGAGACTAATCTAGAAAAATGTCACACTGTCATCTCCTTCATAGATAGGGCTAAATACACCGTCATTCAAGGGAAAATCAAACCCTTACATGAGTCCAATAAGATAAATGGAATTGATGTTTGGAGGATTTTAATCAACAACGGCTCTAGAGTCAACCTCCTCCCACTGTGACCGCTTTTCTGGATGGGCTATGATGAACAAAGCTTGACACCTTGCACTAAAACTTTTCTAGGATATAAAAAAAGTGAGCATAAGCCATTGGGATGAATCAAGCTTAAAACTCATCTTGGAGACCTCAGATCAGATTTTGAGTTCCTAGTAGTGTGGAAAAGTATGGACTTAAACGTCTTGTTAGAGAGGCCTTAGCTTCATCAGCATGCTAAAATTACATCATCATACCATCAGTGCGTCAAATATTTCACAAATGTAAAAAACAGGACATTGCATACTGATAAGTTTCCATTTGTGTCCTGTGAGTTGCATTATATCAATGAAAGGTTCTATGAATCAGAAGAAAAATATTATCTGGACGATGACATTGATTTGATTACCGCCCCAAATGAATTGGAAATGGCCCCCACTGACCCCCTCCAGAAACTTGGGGAAGAGTACGTATTACCCATCAACCAAGTTGAATGCATTAGTTCGAGTCTGAATGCAGACTCAATTGTCTACATGGTCTCTTTTACGACCACCAAGTCCAAAGACATGAAATAGCAGGCTAGCTTCTGTGATGATAGTAAAATCCATATAATATTCTCATGACCCGTCCTAATGACCTCAAACTAACCCCACCTCACTCACTAAGGAAAAAGACAATTTCTCTCCTAATATTGGGGAGTTTGTTTCAATAATCCTCTCTCCATCAGAAGAGGAAGAAGAAGATGAAGAAGAATAATAATAAGAAGACTTTAGAGATGACCCTACCACGTTTGAAGAAGGTGTCTCTACCATAATCGATGAACTTAAGGAGATAAAACTGGGCACCAAAGACGACCCACGACCCACTCTGATCAGTGTGGATATGCCTGTCGAGGAGGAAGAGGCATACACCTCCTTCTTAAAGAATAATTGATATGTGTTTGCCTGGAACTAAATAGAAATTTCAAGCCTCGATCAGGAGGTCGCCACTCATCATCTGGGCTTACCAGAAGATTACCGGGGCTATAAGAAGGTATCCAGAAGGACCCACCCGATGCATGCTACCAAAATAGAGGTTAAAGTTTACAAGATGATCAGAGCCAACTTCATACGGGAAGTACAGTATCCGATCTAGCAGAAAAATATTGTCCTTATCAAAAAGAAGAAAAGACAGATTAGAATCTTCATTGAATTTAGGGACCTTAATTAATATTACCCAAAAGAAAATTTACCGATCCCGATCACATAATTTCTGATTGATGTAACCGCCAGATACGAGACTCTCTCTTTAATGGACGACTATTCTAGATATAACCCGATTCAGATGGCCCAAGAAGATGAATAAGATACTAATTTTAGGCCCCCTCAGGGAGTGTTCTATTATAAAGTAATACCATTTGGTCTAAAGAATACTGGAACCAAATATTAGAGTGCCATGCACTGCATCTTCAAGCACTTCTTGGGAAAATTCGTCAAGTGTTATGTCAATGATTTGGTGGTTAAATCATGAAAATTCTCAAACCATATGGAAAATCTTGAAACTGTATTCATCAAATTGCGACATCACAGTTTAAAGATAAATCCCCTAAAGTGAACCTTTGGCGTTACCTGTGGAAAATTCCTTGACTTTGTTTTACGCCATTGCAGTATCGAATTCAACCCCGAGAAGACATAATACATCCTTGGATTGTCCCCACCTTGCAACCTCACCGAGTTGATAGGTCTCTAGGGGAACCTCACCTACATTCGACACTTCATATCCAACTTGGTGGGTAAGTTTATACCTTTCACCAGGATGATGAAGAAAGGGGTTACATATGAGTGTGATAATGATTTCCAAGAAGTGTTAGACAATATCAAGAGATATCTCCTGATCCCACTGGTGCTAATGCCACCAGTTGATGGGGGACCACTCATTTTGTAGGTAATCACCTTGTAATGGTCATTAGGTGCCTTCCTCACACAGAAGAATGATGCTGGTAGTGAGAACAACCTCTATTAACTCAACCAAACAATGATTGTTGCTAGAACTCGGTATTCAAAAAATGAAAAGAACTGCCTAGACCTAATCTTCGTGGTTCAGAAACTCAGGCATTACCTACATAACCATAAGGTCCACCTGGTCTCCCGCTACAACCTGCTCAAATATATCCTCAAATGTATCATTCTAAATAGACACCTATCACGATGGAAAGTCATCCTACAACAGTTTGACATATGGTACGTACCCCAAAAGACCATCAAAGGTCAGGCATTAGCAGAATTTCTGGTCGAGCACCCCTTGGAATAAATAACTTTGTTAGATGCCGAATTTCCAGATAAATAAATTTTCTCTGTCTAAGAGGACCCCCAGACCTGGGAATTATACTTTGATGGTTCTTCCAGAATCCCGATAGGGAAAAGTATGGAGGATCCCAAGCTCCACAAAGTAGGGCTGGGAATTATACTCGTATCCACCCGAAAGTCCGTCCTGGATTACTCTTTCCTACTTTTGAAAGGGTGTACAAATAATGAAGTAGATTATCAGTCCCTCATTGGGGGTCTAGAAATGGCACTTCATGTGCAAGAAAAACACCTAAAATTAAAGGGTGATTCATAGCTTGTCATCAAACAGGTCAATAGTGACTATGCCATTAAGAAAGAAGTATTGGCCCCTTGATGAACCATATTCGAGAACTGATAGAAGAATTACCATCAGAACCAATATTGACCTATGTCCCCTGGTCTCAAAATGCTCAATACGATGATTTGGAAAATACTGCCATGACCTTGGATGATCCAGATCGGGATGAAATAGTCATTAACATTTCCCACCACCAGATGGTCTTTCCATTTATCTAGAGAAGTATGGAGGAGATTGAAAAAATTATCCCTATTTCTGATCCTTATGGTCTCAAAAATAGCTGGATGATGCCCATTTCAAATTTCCTTCGAAAGGGGGAACTCCCACTAGATAGGTCCATAAGGGAACTGGTCCGAAGACGGGTGGTCAAATTTGTCTTATACAATGAGGCAAACCCAGAAAAGGTTCTATAAAAATGAGGCCTTGATAGAGTCCTTATCAGGTGTATTGATTGAGAAGAGACTACTACCATCATGAAAAAAGTGCACGCCAGAGTTTGTGGAGTGAAAAAATCAACAACCAATCTCTCTCACCAAATCTGAAGGCTTGGGTACTACTGGCCCACTATGATGTAGGATTGTTCCATTTTCACCAAAAAGTGCCATTCCTGCCAAGTTCAAGCCAATTTTATACACCAACCGTCAGGGTTACTTTATACAACTAAGCACTCTGAGCCATTAGCTACCTGGGGGATGGAAGTTGTGGGACCAAATCCTCCTGCCACAACTAGACAATTCAAGTTCATACTCACAATGACCGACTTATTTTCCAAATGGGCCGAAGCCATACCCCTTAAAAAAGTTGGGGTGAAAAACATCATTAGATTTTTGAAGGCCAACATCATTACTAGATTTGTTGTCCCTCATACAATACTGATGAACAATAGCACCAACTTCTGCTCTGTTGAGTTGGACAAGCTATACTAGGAGTATGGAATCAAAGCCAACCGTTCGTCCCAGTACCATGCAGATAAAAATTGGACGATAGAGGATTTCAACAAGACTTTGTCCAACATACTCCAAAATATGGTTGATAATAATGAAAAATCATGTCCAAACAAGCTCCTTTATGATTTGTGGTATTACCAGACCATGACCCGTACTGCTACCCAAGCAACCCCATACTCACTAGTATACGAGTCAGAGGTGGTTTTACCTATCAAAATCCAAATGCCATCACTTATTGTGGACATTTGAGATCAACTATCCATGGAAGAGAAATTATAGAGACAGTTTTATGATTTAGAGAAGCTGGATGAAAAGAGGCTGCACACTTTACACCATTTGGAAATCTACTATAATCAAATCGGACGAGCCTTTAACAAAAAGGTTCACCTTGGATCCTTCCTCGATGGAGAAATAATGTTAGTCCTTATAACCCTGATGATACTCATTAATAATCCCCCAAATCTTGAACCAAAGTGGGAAGGACCACATGTCATACATAGGTTCTATTCCAATGGAGCACACACCCTGATATCAATGGATGAACAACTCATCATGGCTCCCACAAATGAAAAGTTCCCAAAAAAGTACTTTGCATAATAGAAACACCCAAGCCATGGTCCAAACTCTATGACCCTAAACTATGAGTTGTTGTCCTGACCAACATGACTTTAAAATGTATGGTATTATCCCTATGGTCTAAAATCTAAGACCTTAAACTATGAGTAGTAATACCATGAATCCATGGTCCAAACTCTATGACCCTAAAATATGAGTCATAGTCCTTTCCACATGACATTAAATTGTAAGGAACTCTTCCATAAAACATGACATTAAAATTTGACTCATGTCCTCACTATAAGACGTTAAATTGAAGAGTGCACGATTTCATAATTACACAATGATAAACTGCATGATCTCTCTCAGAACTACATACGACATGATTCCTGACTTCACAGGATACATAGTGACACCTCGATCCTCGATCTTGGTCCAAAACCCACCAAAAAAATTCCTCTATCATATCCTCTATTTCCCCACACTGGCATAGGAAACCCTTGTCACCCCTTGTTTCTCACATTGAGTATAATTTATGTGATCTTAGGATCAATGGTAAGGATTTATCTATGCAAACAAGTTATAGAGAAGTATGGTAGACCCGTCACCCATAGAAAATGAAAAAAAATGTTCATAATCCCATGTGTGAGCCAGATCAGTACGAGGAATGTCCATAACTACATATGGCTTGATTCCTTCCCTTGTAGGATATGTAGTGACACCCAGATTTGGAATCCCAACCCATACATAAAAAAGCCCTCACATGTCCTTATACATGGACCAAGCCAGATCAGTACAGGGAACGCCCAGAACTATGTATGGATTGATTCCTACCCTTACAGGATATGTAGGGACACCCATATTTGGAATCCCGGCCCATACACCATAAAACATTCCCCTTTCCCCGTGAATAGATCAAACTTGTATGGGGAGTCCATGAAAGGTCCTAACCGCATGAAAATAAACTGCAAAATTCTTCAAGAGTTATGTGTTTCCCAATTCTCAGTTTCACAAGATCTCGTACATGCCCCCACTCATGAGAAGACAAAAGATCCTGCTTCCCAATATACATATGATTTAGATCTATGTATAAGTTCCAGTAGTTCATAGGATATTTCCTCCATTCCCAGACACATATTTTCTATTTTTCAAACTTCATACCTCAGGAAAACTTGGATCCCCATAATCATTCAAGGCCATCTGAGACAGAAGGCCAGTGTCTTTCAGACACCTTTGTTTTGGCTATGCACATCATACCCCGGTGGCTCTGCATATGTCACCTACAAAAATGCCACCAATCAAAGGCAAATTAGTCCCCAGGAAAGTCCTCTCCTATCTCAGTACGCCTAATGGATTCCAAGACCCATTTCATACCCCCTGATTCAAGTTTCTCCTAGAACTATGGTTTATAACTTCTATCATCACTCATGTCTAAGGAACGCCAGAAAATCCTGATTATGATTAACTCAATTCTATTGAATATCTTTATGACAAAATAATCATCCTCACTACATTAATATAAACTACATAACATCATGTCCTCACTGCATGACATTAAACTGCAAGGCCAAAATCATACTTTTGTATGACGTTAAATTGGATAGCATTGGCTTTAGCCTAAATTTCCCTATGATGTTGATTTTTCTATTCTTAGGTAGTGACCTAGAACCCTCATAATCCCTTTTTTCTCACACCGATCATAGCTCACGTGAGCTTAGGGATCTTAGCGAGAGATCCACTAGGACGTTATGGAAAAATAGTCTAGGAATTTGGTCCTAGCAGCATGACCCTAAAAGGCATGTTATTGTTCCCTTCCCCGATAGGAACCCCACGTCCTGGCCATATGATATTAAATGACCGGGTACCCCAAAGATGGGACAAATGACTAACACTACATGTGAGACATATCTGCATAAAGTATACCTAATTCCATGAGCAAATTTCACCCCAAATGTTTCAAATATGTCCTAATACACTCCTTCCATACCTCAAACTTCGTGCTCTGAGTGATCTTGAATCCCCATAATCATGCATGGCTATCTAAGATAGAAGGCTAGTGTCCTGAAAACACCTTTGTTTGGATATTTACATCATGCCTTGGTGGCTCTTCATATGTTTCCCACAAAAAGGACCTCTAATAAAAGGAAAATTCACCCCCAGGAGAGTCCTCTCCTGTCTCAGTACGCCCAATGGCTTCCAAGCCTCATTCCATCCCTCTTGATTCAAGGGACCTCAAAGTCATGGTTTACATTTTCCTCCCTAAAAACATCCTAGATATATCAGAACATACGACCAAAATTCATCTTTGGTCCCTTATAAGGTCTCTAAAGATACTCAATTTATATTCGTGATGTTGATCCACATACAAAAGAAGAATTCCCCACTCATTTTCGTGTTTCCCCAAAAAAAGTTAAGTTAAAATGTACCTTTTTCGTGTTCAAGTAACCCCCTGTTGAAGGTCACATACCATATTCAAAAAGTTCCAAATCGCCATAGCCATCATATATGGAAGGCCAGTGTCCTTCAGATACCTTTGTTTGACTATGCACATCATGCCCTAGAGGCTCTATATATACTGCCTACAAAACAACTGTCAATCAAAGGAAAATTCATTCTCAGGAGATTCCTTTCCAGTTTTTGTACACTCAAATGAAATTCATGTTCTATCACACCCTAGATTTGGAAAAATTCTAGATAACGTCTTACATACCTTCCTTTTTCCAAATTCCCCTAACATAAAAGTGATTTCTAATTGAAATAACCATTCACCAGTTTCCCCTTACTCAAGTAACAACCAAGCAGGAACAATTTCCCACTAAAAGCTGATATGAATGCCCCTAATATTTTTAGACACCATTACTTAGACCAGCCACCACCTATGGCTCCCAACATCAAAATAAACCAAAAGTGTTGAAAACTCTACTAGGCCATCGGATATGGAAGGCCAGTGTCCTGCAGAAACCTTTGTTTGGATATGAACATCATGCCCCGGTGGCTCTGCATATGTTGCCCACAAAAAAAAACCGACAATCAAAGGAAAATTCTTCCCCAGGAGAGACTTTTACTACCTCCGTACGCCTTAAACGAATTATAAGCATCATGTAAGTCCATAATTTACAAATTAAGGGTAAAAGAAATCCCTAATCTATGTATGAAGGATATTAAAACATTCCTAGATGACCAATCCAGAATTAGGGCCCCTGCCCCATTATGTTTGGTCAAAGATGTTCGACCTAAAACATCAGTAATGAGTTTTATTATCAAGAATATGAACTTCCATCTAAAAATATTCCATACTTTCTAGAGGGAAAATCCATAGAAGGCACCTATGGGTAAAAGTCAAGTATCAGTTCATTAAAAATGTTGAGCCATCAAACGATATGTAAAACTTGTTAGGTCGAAAACCCGTAAAGGGTGGACTAAGAAAAAGCCAATATATGACTTCTAAGACCGTGTTAAGTAGTCTTAGAAAAAAATATGGTAATATTGAAAAAGACATAAAATTTCGTGAGGTATTCCATAAAACATCAGCAATAGTCGAGCTGCGCTCTCTGAGTCCTATGTCTCATTCAAAAATTAGAGCTTGAGTCGATTATTTCAGTTTACTAGTCATGGTTTAAAATTGATACCTGATTTAAAGAATGTTTACATGATTGATGAGGATCAATTGATATGATAGGAAAAGACATAGAAGAAGTATTTGAAGGAAAATCAGTTTCATTGAGTTCAGAAAAAAAATAGAGGAACATCCCCAGTTCAGAGCCTCTCCAAAGTATCAGAAAGAAAAAAGAGAGTACATATCATGATTTATGGAGAGATACAATAAATCACAACTATCCCTTTCTAGAAATATGTACAATGACTGCAGCAGGTTGTCTAGAGTTTTATTTAAGAAAGATCTCTCCTCTATTTCATCTTTGATTTTGGATGCACCCGTTCTAGCAAAAATTTAAGGCCCTGCCCTTTCTTCTGGATAGCTTCATAGTTGGCACACAAAGAGGCCAGTTGATCCCTCAACCTTGGTGTGTGGGCCTCACACTCCCAAAAATCTTTCCTTTTAGTGACCACTAAATCACGAGCCTTCGCCTCCTTGGCCGTTAGGTGATCAAATTCCTCCAAAACATCTTGGAAGGTCACCGGCTGGTGATGGTAAGAATTGAACTTGGATAGTTTGTCCTCATTGGACATAAGGTCTTCTTGATCTATAATGATTTGATAGATGATGAGGTGTAAGTGACAATAATCAAATCCATCGGAACCCAAATCAGTGAATAGTCGATGAAAAATTTTAGTCTCATTGACAAAATTGGACATAGGTGTCTCCGCGGCAAGAGCACATAACTAGTGTCATGCCTGTTTTCACACTACATGGTGCCTCCCCACAGCACCATTAATTTGAATTTCCCCCACCGCAACATGTATATAAGTTGGAAGTTTCATTATAGGAGTGAGAAGAGACTTAATATAGGTTACCCAAGAGGGGGGGGGGTGGATTTACTTTCCCTCAAATTGTTTAACCGCTGGAGCCAGGTGTGGTGGACTAGCTGCGGCTTACAGGGTGTCCAGTGATACTCTGTTTGGTCCATCCTCATTATGGTCATGAGCAGTATTTACGGGAGGGGAGCAGTCTAAATCACTCCCCACTGAAATAGGATGTTTGATGAAGCTCCTTCTAGATGCTTCTAATAGAGAACCAAACGCCTTCTTACTACAAGGCCAAAAACAAGTGGTGTATCTCTCATGGCTGCTATAGGTAGAGGATCAGAAGGCATAACTGTCATGCTCTTAGTAGTATAAGGAATGTGTGGAATGTTCATTGGGGAAAGGGAGGGGCGGAGAATGGTTATAGGTTTCTACACCCGTCGAACTAGTTCTCTCAGCACTCCGTCTGGATAACAGGCCATCCACAGTTGGGTATACTCCAGCGATAGAAAGATGGATTAAGTTGTGTTAGGGATGATAAGTTCCATAGAGTCACCTTTATGCATCATCATAAGCCATAACTGGTGAAGAATTACGGGATGAGACTCTCCCCTTAACTGAGCAGCGGGAAGAGATGTAGCTTGTGGAAGGCACCCGAATTGCCTGACAAATCGGTAAGGGAGGTATGACTCAAAAATGACAACTCAATCTATACGAGTAGTAAGAATTTCATCCTTAAGTTAAATGAGATATGATAATTTCTCTAAAGAACCACCCTGTCACCTATTAATAACCCATGAGGGTAGGTTGAGGTGCAAACAAGAAGCGAGAAGCATCATTTAGCATCCCAACCGCATAAATAATGCTTAGAGTCCTAGGACGAACATCAGAAATGTTGAGAAGGGTAGGTTGAAAGTTATAATGGGGAACCTTTGTAGTGTGCCAAAATTTATAACAGGAAAAGTGTTCTTCCATCCACCCATAGAGAAATTTAAATGGTCTTCTGAGATGATGTGGGGGCCTACCTTCCTGTATTTATCCCAACAACTCTTAAAGCCAGGTGAGAGTAGGAATGGCCAAATTAATGGGTCGAGCCTATGATATCTTGGCCACCATCATCAAAGTACATTCCCAAACCCTAATACATACATCATGAGATAGGAAAATACATCCACTCAAAAACATGGAAAAGAAACCTACTAATCTAAGCATAGGTGATACGTCTGGTTGAATCTCATATCCCCATGTGGTATATTGTCCCACTTCAAGGGCAACATAGTATGACCCTGGAGTATGGCAGGACTGCCAGGATGGATGATTTTGACTGTGGAGAGCCCTCGACTTAGGTCTGTTTGCTTGAAAAATAATCATATCCACACCTCAAATGGGATAAGAGAGCGGGCCTGGAGGGGATGATCAAGTAATAACTCTTACAGAACCAGTAAAATCCTTGTCAAAGGGGAAATGTGGTCAATTTCATTCCAAGTACCGGATGCCAGGGGAAACTCTTCATACACCTCTCCAAGGATGGGGATTACTCCAAGCTGGTGGATATACTATAAGCTGATTCCCACCTCCCCAAGAAATAAATGAAAGGTTTTGGTGCTTGAACACCAGTGACTTAGTAGATCAGGAAGGATTTATCCCAGGGAGAAGGATACGAACTGAGAAACCCAGACTGCCTGATATAATCCCACCGCCTTCAACTGGTTAGGAGACTCCAAACAGGTCTGATGTACCTAGAATTCCCAGGCCCATTCATCGGAGAAACATCCTCTGGCCCACATATCCCACTTAGTTCTCCACCCAATGTTAGGGTTTTTTTTATAGATGTTGATATTGTATGGGTACTCTCAGGCACCTAGTCTTGGGACACTATTGCGACACCTGTGGTTGCCCTAAGTCCATGCCGAACCTCTTAATATGAAGACATTCTCCTGAATCGAACTAGTGATGAATTATCCTACTGGGGAAATATTGGCACGATCATATACTTACGGTGCTTATAAGAGGATGAAAGAGGTATCAGGGTCGGCCAATGGAATAGGAACGTTGTCAGGGAGACCAAATCCATAAAGTGGAAACTGTACAGATAGTAGGTAAGATAAGAGCTCTGGTGTCAATATATCATTTAATAAGATATCACAAGGAATAATGTAGGCTCGAAGATGATCCTCACTATTCCCCACCATGGTCACCATTTTCTTCATCAAATTTATCACAACCTGTGAAGCAGCCGTTGTAACCTACACAGGAAGATCTAAAAGCTGATAAAAATCTAGTCCAATAAAAGTTGTTGGATAAAGGCTACAAAGAAATGAATAAAGGACTTATAAATACATCCACATAAGGATCCACGTACTGTTTTCAGAAATGGTATGTAGTATCCCTATCCCACACACTTCATGATACGTGGGGAGAAAACCCGCATACTGCTATGGTACGCGGAAATGTTACACCGCGTACACCCATGGTACACGAAGCAGCCATGAGGTGCTGGCCCAAGAATTGTTGGTTGGAAAATATAAGGGTTCATGGAAGGTGGATACCTTGAACCAAGGCCTCGATTAAGTTCATGTTCAAATATTGCGGATTAAAAGTTTAAGTTTGGATTATTAATTCTTAAAGTTCAGTTCGGTAGTTAAAGCTTGGTATGTAGACAAACGAGCAGTGCAGTGTTCTCCTATGTGAAATCCAAATTTTAGTTTTATAATTCCACAATTTCATTCGCAAAATCCAAAATTTGGTTTGTGGAAGGAAAAATGGTGGAAAGTTCGGTTCACAGCACATACGAAGCAGTTCGCAAAAATGGATTTTTGCAGGAAGCACAGTACGCAAATTAAGAGGAATCTAGGGAGGTCGAGATCACTTTTCTCCATGAGAAACGGTAAAAGAAAAATGACATGGTCCTTTATATACAGGTGTGGTCCTCTCCTACCAGGCTTGTCTATTCTACCATGAACTATTTTAGTTCAGGACCGCTTCTTCATTAGAATAGTCCCCTTTTCATTCCAGACAGACCCCATTCCGATGGGAGGCATTTGTAGGGTCCTAAAAATTTTTCCAAGGGAAGAAAATACACCCAAAATCACTTTGTATAAATAATAAAGTACTTATATAAGTCTATCAAGGTGAATGAACTCAAATTGTGTTGAAAATTTCAGAAGAAACTTGAAGTAATTAAAGTTTACAAAGGATTTTAAATAGCCTGTGTACCATCACTGGGAAGGGTTTGCGGACCACCTGGATCGTGAAACACCAGTACGCGGAACGATCTGTGAGGAACTAGCCCGTAGAATGATGGCCAGCAAGCCCAGTGGACCGCAAACCACATTGCTGAAGGAATCATGTGCACAAAGGCCATCTATGTACCATATCACAAACTTAATGGTTTGCGGATGAAGAAAATCGGTAGGGTTCCACAGAAAATCATCATGAACCACAACCTCTACAAACCCTAGTTGACCGAGTCTTCTACAGGCCAAGATATCTCTTCATGGGCCTCCAAAAATGGTGTTGCATGCCCATAGATATGATTGCCCTGATGCTCTATAAAAGGGATTACATAAGGAATTGAATGGGGAAAAATGATGAAAGCTTAAAGGGAACCCAGAGGTTAGAAGAAAGAACTCAGGGAAGATTCCAGCATTGAGCCATCGGCGAAGCCTGAATCACAAACCACATTCTCCATAGATAAAACCATCTGCAAACCATAAAACTAGGGAACTTAATAATAATAAGAGAAATTCAAAACAAATTAGTGAAACCACGAACCATATAATTATCATGGATGAACTCTCCGTGAATGATAATCCCTCAAACCCTCCTTCAATATGGTGTTTTGTGTAGTGTATTGCTACACGAATTTAACCCGGCGTCACGTACTGCATCAGTACATGGGTGAAACCCAAAGTGGCATGACATATCACATTCAGGACCACCTACCACTATAGTGCACGATGCTCTATACCCATGCCCACGTACCACTTCGGTATGAAAACAACCCCTCTGCCCGGATACCACTATGGTGTGCAGATCTTTCCCCATCCCGCATAAGAAAACAATATACGGAATGGGATGTTTTCTGGTATTATTTCCTCCGATTCCAATCTCAAACCTCCATTACCTTCCAGTCCTTCATAATCCCTCCACGAATCAGTCCTCCGGCATCAAGCCAAAGCCTCCTCCAAAGCCACATGACCCATATGATCAGACCATTGGGTTCATCAGCACACCCCTTTGAGTCTACATACCCATGGTAAGCGGAGTCATGAAGGCTCTCCCCACAACTATTTGAGCTTCAGGAATGTCTGTGGGTCTACATTTCCATGGTAACCTGGAGTCCAACCCCGGGATGCCAATTTAAACTTCCTTGTTATAGGGATTAAGGTTAATCAATTGAATTTTCATTCAATGAGGAATAATGATCAGTCAAAGGAGTTAAGTTTGCTTCTCCTTTTGATGAGGAAGACACTCCTCACCTTCCCAGAATGCGTTTCGGGGAACTCCCACTAATGTAAGTCCCCAATTTTCTGAGGCTGATTCGCATGACCTTTAATGTCATTTCACATTGAAATGTTTATCACTCCGCACCCTTGACCATCATCACCCCGACCTCTTCTACCATAGTCTCTCCCTCTCCCACCACCATGAGAGGAAGCATGTGGTTGGTTAGATCTCTCACATCCTCTTTTTTATCACACCAAGAATGACTCACGTAGGCTTAGATGTTTTTGATGATTTAAATATCCACACATTTATGAACTATGCTAACTCTGATTCTTGATCAAACCAGGATATGTAGGATGCCTACATGAAGAACCGATCTCGAAAGGGTGACCATCCAAAAGGGTTAACCCAACCATGTCCTCTTCAATGGGAAACTTCTATGAGTGATCCCCATCTCTTCTGAACTATGAGAAATTTGATTTCTGATCAACCCAGGATACGTAGGATGCCGACATGAAGGCCCGATCTCAAAAGGGTGCCCATCTAAAAGGGTTTACCCAATCATGTCCCTCCAAATGGGAAGCTTCCATGCATAAGCCCCAACCATTCCAAACTATGTGGGTTCTTATTCCTCTCTCAAGGATTCGTAGGAAACCCATCTTATGGGTTTGATCCCAAAATCAAGTCACCCTCTGTCCCCCCAGGATGATGAGAAACTTTAGAGAGCCTTATTGTATGGCTCAAGGCAACATCACCTCTATAGCATCAAATCCGTATAAGCTTGTGATGATCCTACAAACCAAGGGTAGCCTGTGGAAACACTCTTTGGGAATGAACCAAGGATTCAAAAACATATGAAAACGACTTAAATTTATAAGAGAGTCTCAGAATAGGCAATAATCCTCCCCCAAAAGGGTGCGATGAGCCTAAATTCCCATCCTCTCGACCAATGGAGTCCTTAAGTGTCGTTGGATGAACCATCAACCAACGAGTGCCTACCTTTGGAAAGTAGGTACATAAATCAAGGATACCAGGGCCATTGGGTGTTTTTAGATCAAAAAATAAACCTGTTAGAGACCATACGAGAAAGTTATATCCAAGGAGGAAGGATTGCACAATTACTTTACCCCATGAAATCACCCACTGAGATCATTTGACTATGGCATCTCTTTTGAAATAAGAAAGGGGTGAATTACTGAGTCCCCATAGGGTTAATCCAACCTTCCTTTAAAGGATAATGATGCAGAATTGGTCGAAATAAATGAAATGATGAATTTGACAAGAGACCGTCTCTAGAAAAAGAGACGGGTGATAATTCTCATCATACCATTTATTAATCACCCAAAATGTGCCACCTCAGAGGCGGAACAATCACTAATTATCAGGTTATAACAATTAATTAATTATTTAAGTTCACATTGAACATTTTGATGATATTTGGTACTTGAGTCCAAAATGAATTTGGTATGATGTCAACAGTCAAAGTGGACATAATTAAATTATCTCTATAATAATATTCATGACATAATAATAACTTTTATACATACTTTTAAATCCATTCATTAAATGTGGATTTGAAAAATGAACTACATTACGATCATGGAAACGACAAGCCGTACGTACGCATGAGTAAAATTTCCATTTTTCAATGATCATTTTGTAAATAAGATAAGTATTATTTTATCTTATTATAATGATAATAATATCATTGATATAATATTAAACATTTAAATATACTTATATGTATCATCCATGTGTTGTGGGGATGAAAAAAGAATCACATCACTACGTGGAGGTGATTGTTCACACTTAGCATGAAAAACATTATCATTTTTATGTGTATATAAAGGTAAGAACATAAATGAAAAATATTTCATGAATATAATATGTAAACATCAATTTAATAATTATAACCAGTGTTTATAGAAGGTTATTGAAAAATAATTATATTGGTTCGTGAGGTGGTAGTCTTCCGTACGCATGAACGATTAATTGTTTTCCCATTTGATGGAAAAGGAGATGGATATAGGTGATGATATTAACATAATAAAATATAAATATATCAAGGAAACTATATTTATTATTTCTTCATGGATGAATAATATTTTAATTAATTTGAATAAGAAATAAAATAGAAACACTTAATTAAAAATGATACCTATCCTTTAGATGACCTACTTTGATTAACAAATTAACACCTCTAAGGAGAATGTTCTACAAAAAATACGACCTATAGAATGTGGGGAGGGATTATAGGAAGGGATTTTGGCAGAGTTTTTCTGAACCAAATAGGTTTTTATGTGTATTGAAATGATAATAATGAGTTCCCTTTTATAGGCGAGGGGAAGGGCACCCTTGGAAATCCACAAAATATTAAATTATAATAAAATCATTTTTTATCCAAATACAACCAAATTTCTGAGGATTATAATATCAGATGAGATAAGGTTGTAATATCATCAGATAATATTTTTTTAAATGTTTTGGTTTTTCATTAAACCTCATCATTTTGATTGAATTTAGTTAACATAATTTAATTTTAATTTTTTAGAAATGTATTTAATATTAAAAGGTAGTAGTTTTTACTTATAAAATTTAAATTGGTCCATAAATGAAAAATTTATTAAATTTTATACAAATTAAAAATCATTGTTTATTTTTAAATATTTTTTTTATTTTTAAATAATTGAATAAAATATTATTTTGGTAAAATATCATTAGTGTCAATTTTGACACTATTCATTACTTTGACCTTAAGGAAAACAAGATAGTAAGATAAAATTGAAAATAAACCTTTAATAGACTCATAATATGTTATAATCATCCAAAAAATTCATGGAAAACCTTAATTAATAAAATTTATATTTATTTTAATATTTTCAATATCATTTATTTGATTGTTTCATTAATAAAATAATTTTTTGCATCATCATTGTATAATTATTTTAGGTAATTATTTATTCTCTAAAAATTAAAAAAATCGATGATATATATAAATATGTTATCATTGAAAATAATATCTATATTAGAAAATAGGTTCTAAGTAACACCATAGTAAAAATAATATAGTTATTAAAATAAGAATATGATATTTTTGTCTTTTTCTTAAATAAAATATTATAAATATCATAACCTCATCCAAATGAATCCCAAAAATTATAAATAAATTTATATCATAAAAATAATTTTTTTAAGTTCACAATTGATACTTATATTTATTCAATACCAACCTTTTTCCTCATGTGGACACATAAGAGATGTTTAAGACAAAGAAAGTGACATTTGTGATTTTAATTAATTTAAATAATATAAAAGCCATTACCATGGAAAAATGTCCAAAAAATAACTAAAATTATAACCTTATGTGTTAAGGTTTGAATATAAGTCATTTAAAAAAATTTATATAATTTTTAGGGTAATTTTATAATATTTATTATTTTATTTTTAACCTAAATTTTCAAATTTACCCTTTAACCGTGGCAATAAAAATTACCAAAGTCACAATTCATATAGTATAAAAATAAAAGAAAACTATTTAATAAATTTGGAATTTATAATTCAAAATATGGAATCCATTTTTCAAAATTCAATTCACAGAAGTTGTAGAAATTAATTAAAAATTAATCCCATTGATGAAATGAGAAAATGAGTTTTTAAAGTAAAAAGTTCAAAAGTTCAAAAAGTTTTTATATCCATTTTCAATGTAAAATTTATTCCATTTACTTAAAATAGATTAAATGATATAAAATTTATCTAATTATACTTTAAAACTAATCAAAAATATAATTTAACACCATAAATTATTTATATGAAAAAGATATTTTCAATTAAAATGAAATATGTTTTATTATTCATCAATAATGAAACTTATTATAAAAATACCAAAAATTAAAACAAAGTAAATTATGATATTATTATTTCAAATAAGAAGTTTATTTTTCAAAAATATTTTATAAAAGTTCCAAAATCTAGATTGAAAACAAATGCTGCATCAAAAGGTGGAAAAATGACTTTTTAAAAAAATAATTATTTTATGCATAAAATTGGATTTTTTCTTAAAAAATGTCTAGAAAAAACATAAGATGAATTTTAAGAATTATATTTAATATATTATATATATTATATATATATACATATATTTAATTTATATAATCCAACATGAGTTATTGTTTTATTTATTGGAATAAAACACAGTTATGCACATTTAAATAGTTTTTGAGAAAAACATCACCTTTTATTTTAAAAAGGGTTTTATTTTCATTCATAAATAATTAGTCATAAAATAATTAATTATATATACATGTATAAACAATATTTTTATAATTCAGTTAATACTTTTCATTCCCTCTATTCTAACGACTAGGTTATAATGGTAACATTTAAATAATAATATTTATTTGTTCGCTTAAGCTCGATGTGTCGTATCATGTACGCTATCAAATATAATGTTTATTTCTTAAAATATTGGGATGTTGGATTCTGCTACCTTTAATAAATTTTATCCTTGTAATTTGAACTCGAGATAAAAAACTAGAGGTTTGACTTTTCAAAACACCTTTATTGAAATCCCACATAGGAAAACAGATTAATAAAAATTCCACTTTAAAATAAAGAAAGGGAGGTACGAAGGCCACCAGAGATAACACATACTAGGTATCCATGTTGGAAAACATGGACATGAAATGGAAAAATAACTGTCATGTTTTGATGGAGAGTTATATAGAACATGGTTATGAGAAAGTTAGCATTCAAAAAACCATAAATCTATGATGGGTTAAAAGGTCATTAATTTCTTAGTAAGAGAAGTAAACAAATAATGTTTTTGTTTCAAAGTTATTTTCATAGAGTTGACAAATTATTTTACCATATAAGAATATAATTAAATATACTTACTTTATATATTTCTATTTTATAATAACAATTTCATCCTTAAGTGATGAACATCCCTAAAAAATCCTTAACCACCAAATATTATATAACCCTAACGTTTATTAATACCTTAAAATTAATGTTCAAAAGTAAAGGAATAATTATAATTAAACTAAATCCTTATATAAATATAAACCAAACTAAAAATATACCAAAAGTTATTAATCACTTCATGATCACATCCCTTAAAACTTGAGAAGGAGTGTCTACAACCTTGAACATAGGGCTAACCTTTGAAAAATACCGAGATCCTTGGAGGTTCCATCACTTCACCAGATGTCTCAACATCAACTGAAGTAGTAGAAAAATATTTTTATACACATTTTTTTATCATTATTACTTTCACCCAGAGTAAGTAACTTCATACACACGTTAACATAATTTCCTAACTCATTTCAACTAAAACATTTTATCAATGACTTTTAAATTACTTTCCTAATCATCTCCCTTGCAGTCACAAGCCATATAAAAAAAGTTACCACATTGGAATTACTTCTCAAACTTTGAAAGAAATTATATAGGTTGATTTTTACCAAACTTCTCATAGGATGAGAATTTGTTTTTCTTATCTTCAATATTATTTGATGAATTATTTCCCATTTCCTGTAAACCGGACCTCTTATTTTTCTTTTTTTTTTCATGGGACACATGATCATCAGAAAAATCCATTTATACCTTATCAGGACATAAAACAAGTTTCTCATAGATTTTGAACTCATGAGAAGCCAACTCCATTTTATATCATGGCTTCAATCATAAATAAAACTTATTTATCTTACTATCAAGATCCTAGATAAAATTTGGGGTGTACCTTTCCAAATAGGTGAAGTTTTATTCATAAGAAGACACCAAATATTCCTCCTTTTTTATCAATTCCAAGAAGTTTTTTACCATCCTAATTAAAAAGGCCTTAGGAAAATATTTCTTAAGAAATATATTCTTAAATTCACCCCATTCCAAGGCATAAATATCTTCAATTTATATTATATTCTTAATCATTTACCACCACTGGTCATCTTCACATTATAAATGATAAATTAAAAGAGTTACCTTTTGGTGATCCAAAAAACCCATGAAATCAAATATCTTTTCTAGGAATTTAATCCATCTATTATTTAGCACTAGGTAAGATTATCCTATGAATTATGGGGGATGTTTTCTCATGAAATGATATACTATAGACATGTTCCTTTATGGTACATCAAGTTCCTCTCTAGCATGGATACCACCAACATTTATAGCTTGTGTCAACTGATCCATCACTACAAAAAACCAATATATTCCAATTCCAACAATCTTAGGATACTGATTTGAATGGATATTTTCCTCTCAATGCCTTACCACTTCATCTTCCTTGTTTCCTTTGTAGAAAACAATTCTGAACAAGTATACTTTAGTTGATGCAATAACGTAATCTTAAAATGTTAAATCATTTAAACTTAACCACAAAATAAGAATATTCTAAGGGAATTCTATTAACACTATAATTACATCTAAAGTTGTCTAAACTATCCTCTATTACCAACTATAAGGAATAAACCTTAAAAATTATATATTCTAGTGTTTTTGAACCTAGAATCACATTTAAGGATATTTTTTTACTTTAGAGTTTTAGATAATTAGGGAAAACTCTTAAAAAGTAAACCCAAAAAAAGTGGATACTTATAAATAGTATCCATTTAATCATAATCTAAAACCTAAAAAAACAAGATATATTTTATGATACTCTTCATGAAATCAAATATGAATTCTTCGAATCCCTTACTCATCCTTTAGTCCTATAAAAAACATAAAAAAATGTGGGATGAGTGAAAAAAATCTCAGTAAGGGGTATACAAATAAGGAAACCATTATTCTATTTATAAACATCAAAACCCCTGAAAACTATATCATAATGTAATAATTTTCACCCTTAATAAGTAGTAAATACTTTCCTTTTAAATAATCTAATTTCATTCATTTTTTTATAATCATTAGATTACCATAAAACCCATAGAAAGCTTATAAAATACATAAAGGCACCTTGGGACATAATTATACTTTTCACTCTTATAAATGTAATAACCATGTGGTCGACTTCCATATATTTCACTCTTACAAATGAAATATCCATATGACCGACTCCCATACCTAATGTATTGGAGGATATAATGTAACCACCCGTATTTGGTTTATCATGAAACCACTCATCCTTGGTTTATCATGGAACCACACGTCCAATACATAAGTATTATTACACAATAATAACACCTAAAAGATTGTAATTTTTAACATTTCTCTCATATAATTTCATTTTAAATCAAAAGAAAATATTTCAAGATTTTGAAATAATCAATCCACTTTCAAAACCCATTTTCAATAAAAAATAACCATAAAAAAGAAAGATTGGATTATTTTTATTTTAAAAACATGAAGGATTGTAGAGGAATCCAAATACCAAAATAGAAATAAAATTTAATTTAAAATTATTTTTATATCCATATAAATAAATATTTAAAATAGTATCAAGAATATTTAAATAGAGAAAAAGTTATGAAAATTTAATCTTTAAACATTCAAAGCATCCCACACCACTTTGAAAATTTAAATCATAAGACACATGAAAGAATAAAATTAAAAAAAACATTACTTAACATGAAAATATATATAATATGGATATGTAGTGTCAAAGGGGCTATATATACACTTTATAAAAGAATAAATGTGCATATCATCAAGAAATGTGTCAATGAAAGGAGATTGAGATGAAATCCATTACCTTGAGTCTGAATCACCATGTAGAATATTTATCTTCTTGAATAATAAAATTAGTTTGCTATTTAATTTATTGAGAACCTTTTTAATGTTTATTATTTCTTTTATATCACTTATTATCATGTTATAACAACTAATTAATTATTTAAGTTCATGTTGGAAATTTTGATGATATTCAGTACTTGAGTCCAAAATGAATTTAGTATGATATCAACAATCAAAGTGGTCATAATTAAATCACCTCCAAAATAATATTCATGAAATATTAATCACTTATATATATATATATTTAAATCCATTCATTAAATATGGATTTGAAAATTGAACTACGTTATAATCATGGAAATGGTAATCCATATGTACTCTTGAGCAATGTTTCCATTTTTCAATGATCATTTTGGAAAGAAGGTATGCATTATTTTATCTTTAAAAAATGATCATAATATAATTAATATAATATTAAAAATTTAAATATACTTATATGTATCATCCATGTGATGCAGTGATGAATAACGAATCATATCGCGTTGTAGAGGTTATAGTTCACACGTACACACGAACGATGTTATCATTTTTATGGGAATAGAAAGGTAAGAAAATAAATTATATATTATTCTTTAATAATGATAAATATGTCATGAATAGAATATATAAACATTAATTACATCATTATAAAAAGTATTGATAGACGGTGATAGAAAATGAATTATATCGTTTCGCGAGGTGGTAGTATGCCATACACATGAATGATTAATTATTTTCCCATTTGATGGATAAAGAGACCGACATAAGTTATTATATTAACATAATAACATGTAAGTATATTTAATACACTTTAGTTATTATTTTATAATGGTTTAATACTATTTTAAGGAAGTGGAATAAGAAATAAAACATAAACACTTAATTAAAAAATGATGACTCTCCTTCGGACAACCTCCTTTGATCTACAACTTAACACATCTAAGAAGGGTGTTATGCATAAAATAAGGGATATAGAATGTGGATATTAATTATATTAAGGTATTTGGGAAGATATTTTCTAAAAAATAGGTTTTAAAGCGTATTTAAATGATAATAATTGGTTCCGTTTTATAGGGGAGGGGAGGGGCACCCTTGGAAATCTTCAAAATATTAAATTATGATAAATTCATTTTCTATAAAAATATAACCAAATTGAAAAATATTATAATATAATATGAGAAAATTTTGTAATATAATCATACAATATAATTTTGACATGTTTTGGGTTTTTTAAACCTTATCATTTTGATTGACTTTAGTTAAAATAATTTAATTTTAATTATTTTGACAAAGTATTTAATATTAGAAGGTGGCAATTTTTTACTTATAAAATATCAATTGGACCATAAATGAATAATTTATTACAATTATACCAATTAATAATCACTTTTTTATTTTTAAATATTTTTTATGATTTTTATATAATTTAATAAAATGTTATTTTTATAAAATATCATTAGTGTCAATTTTGACACTATTAATTACTTTGGCCTTAAGAAAAACAAGGTAGTAAGATAAATTTTTAAAAAAACATTTAAAATAATCATAATATGTCACAATAATCCATAAAATTCGTGTATCACCTTAATTAATTCAAATTATATTTTAAATATCATTTATTTGATTGCTTCATTAATAAAATAATTATTGTATAGTCATTGTATAATTATTTAAGGTAATTATTTATTATTTAAATATAAAAAATAAAATACCATGATGTGGATAAATATTTTATATTTAGAAATAACATGTATAGTTTAATATATGTTTTTAGTAACACCATAGTAAAGATAATATAGTTTTTAAAATATGATGGTGATTTGTTTTCTTCAAATAAAATATTATAAATATCATAACCTCATCCAAATGGTACCAAAAAATTATAAATAAATTTATATAATGAAAATAAGTCTATTAAGTTCCCAATTTTCACTTATATTCATTAAAAACCAAACTTTTACCCTTTTGGACACATAAGATATGCTTAAGGCAAAGAAAGTGACATTTATGATTTTCTTTAATTTAAATAATATAAAAGTAATTATCTTGAAAAAGTGTCCAATAAATAACTAAAATTAGAAACTTAGTTTTTGATGGCTTAATATAGGCCATCTAATAAAATTTGGAAAAATTTTAGGGTAATTTTCTATGCATTATCATTTTATTTTTAACCTAAATTTAAAAATTTACCATTAAATCGTGGTAATAAAAATTATCAAAGTTACTATTTGTATTGAAAAAAAGTAAAATGAGCATATTTAATCAATTTTTACATTATTATTTAAAATATGGAATCCATTTTTCAAAATTCAATTCAAATATTTGGAATAAATAAACTAAAACTAAACCCCATTGAGAGAATGAGAAAATGAGTTTTTAAAGTAAAAACAATCAAAAGTTCACAAAGTTTTTATATCCATTTTCAATTTGAAATTGATTACAATGACCTAAAATAAATTAAATGATATAAAATTGATCTAATTATACTATAAATCTAATCAAAAATATTATTCAACATCATAAACTATTTAGAAGAAAAAACAGTTTTCAATTAAAATGCAATTTTTACACTATTCATCAAAACATGAAAATTATCAGAAAAATACCAAAAATTAAACCAAAGTAAATTTTTATATTTCGATATCAAATAAGAATTTTATATTTTTAAAAATAATTTATTAAATTTTCAAAAACTATATTTAAAATAAGTGCGCCATCACAAGGTGGCAACAATGCCTTTTTTAAAAAATAATTATTTTATACGTAAAATTAGATTTTTTTGTACATCATGTTTAGAAAACACATAAGATATATTTTAAAGATTATATTGAATATATATATATATATTTCATTTATATAATCCAACATGAGTTATTTTTTTTATTTTTTATTATAAAACACACTTGTAGACATTTAAATAGTTTTTTCAAAAAAAAATTACCTTTTGTTTTAAAAAGGGTTTTATTTTCATTTATAATTAATTTTTCACCGATTAATTAATTATATATACATGTTCAACCCATATTTTAATAATTTGTTTTATACTTTTATTCCAGCCATTCTATCGGGTTGGTTATAATGGTAACATTTAAATAATATTATTTAGTTGTTCACTTAAGCTTCATGTGGCGTATCATGTATGATATTGAACACAAGGTTTATTTATTAAAATATTGATATGTTACACATGGGTTTACCTATAACATTGTTTTGGAAGAGAAACCTAGGTTTACCTCATAGTTCTGTAATAGTATCTAGAAGGAAATGAGGACTCAGGTCAAGATGAGTATAATTTACCATCCATAGCCAGATGGCTAGATGGAGCATGCTATTAAGATCCTTGAGGATATGATCTATGTCTGTATATTTTATTTTATGGGATCATGGGATAACCATCCCAAACTGGTTGAGTTTTTTTATAACAATAGTTATTAGTGTTTAATCAGAATGGATCTGTTAGAGGATTTTTATGGTCTCCCATGCATGTCACCTTTTTGTTGAGAATTGGTGGGTGGGGCCTATCTTATAGGAATAAGTCTCATTCCGGAGATGTCGATGAGTATTTTGGGTATACATAGGCATCTTACTTTATATTTTTCCATTAGTGAGTAGGTTTTCTTAAAAGTTTCTCCTTAGTTTGGTCATCAACAACTTGAAAAATAGGGGAAGTTGGATCCAAGATATGTTGGACCATTTGATGTCATTGAGATATTTGGGAAAGTTTCTTATTAGTTAAAATTTACAGTTCAATTGATGGTTATTCATGATATTTTCTCATATCTCAGCTTAGGATGTACCATCTGGATCTTTATCATGTTATGAGTTGGGAAGAAATCAAGTTGGATCTAGACATTTATATTATAGAGAAACCAGTGGAGATCACTGACTCTTTGGTGAAAGTTTTTCATGGGAAGTTGATTTTGTTGGTTAGAGTATTATGGTGACATTGATCCTATTCTCACGATACTTGGTAGTGAGAGTTTTCAATGAGGGAGCCCTAACCTCACTTCTTTTCAGACACTATTCTTCCACAATACTTCATAGGGATGGAAATTATTATGGCGGTGAGTTTGTAACACCATGATACCTTATTTCAAAAATTTCTCATCTCTTTTTTTGTTTCCTTCTTTATATGGGTGAATTTTGGGTCTTCTGAGGATAGAGAGAATTTTCTGGGTAAAATGAACTAAATTTCAGGGATGTATGTTTGTGGGAATTAATGGAGTCTAGATATAAATGTGAAAAGGCTTAAGAGGATTTACTTTGGGGTATAGGTTGACCCATGTGTCCTTTCTAAATGTTTTTGTAGAATCATATTGCTAGGAATTTTTATATTATGAACTAGTTATATGATTTGAAACCTTCATCAGATGATGTCATAAACTACTAAAAATTGTGAAAAAGTTTAAACTTTCTAAAACTGGTTCACATCATGAATGTTCAATTAGTTTTTATAATTTAGGAAACACATTTTTTGGAATATATTTCTTTCATGGATTTTACATCGTGAACATGAGATTCATATCGCAAAATGTGCATGACCTGTAGGTTTTTATACATTGCATATCCAATTATTTTTCATTCAACTATAGGATACTCTCTCAAAACCTAGGAGATATACCTAGTGATTTTGGGGATCTACGATCCTTCGGGATCATTTCATTTAGAGATTGATCTATTTTTATGGTTGTGATATGTCGTTTCCATCATGATCAAATGCTTGGGAGGGAACCTCTGTGTTATCAGTATGGTTTTACTGATTTTTTCCTTTTGGTGTGATTTTTCCTGTGTCTTTGATGTCTGTGCAGTTTTCCATCTTCTTCCCTCAAAAGGGGCTTTTTCATATAATAAAATATTTTGAAGGTTTTAGTGATTATGGTATGTAAGGATTGAATCTAGGGCCTCTTTTATTGTCTTTACATTCTTCTCTGTCAGTAGATCCCATTGTGGGAATGTGCTACATGAGTTTAAGGTAGGTGGTTATGTCTCAAGCCTATGTTGGATGAATTGTATTACTTTCGTTTTTTAAATTATTTTATAAATGAATTTATATGATTTAATTGTTTGTGTAGAAATGGGTTTTTGAGAAAAGGTATATTTACCCTTATTTTGTTAAAATAAAACATTATTTTTAAATCATTATGGAATATATTTATGAAATGTTTTTCAAATAATTATTTTGATGAACTGGTTAGAAAAATTTATCACATGGGAAGCCTTGGGTACTTAGGTTGAAGGTTTGGTAATATGTCTCTTTCATTGATAATATCAGGAGGGGGGGTTCACTCCTGGGGTGTTTTTTTCTCCCTATATTTGTTGTTATTATGACTTTTATGACTTATTGGGAGGTTTACTTATTGGGGTGTCCTTTACTCTTTAGATTCGATGCATATATTTAGATACTTGATGCACATGAGTATCTATATATGAGTATGAGTTTTATATATATCATGACCTATTGTGATCCTTTGTAATGTCTTGGACTTGGATTCCACTCAACAGTGCTCTGAGCCCGGTGATCCACAAAGACTCAAGTGCAACTCCCTGAATGCTAGAGGCTTCCGATAAGAAGCAAGGGCCAAGGTGTTTTAGTGGGGAGACTATTCCCTCATCACCAGAGTATAACACAACAGATTTTCAATAATATAGAAGTAGCATAAGAAGATATAACAAGTAGACAACTGATATATAAACAATACATGAATATATAACAAGGTCAGAAGTGCCTCATATAAAATGTTGATGATAGATGTATCTAAAAAGTTTCCAAAATAGGTACATAACAGTACAATACAATAAAAGTATAAAAATACCAAAAAGACCAAAATTTCTATCTCCAAATATCATCATGAGCCTTAGCTCAATCTCGTACCCCCTTGATACTAAGAATGGAACAAATCAACTCTTGAACCATGCGTGCATTTCCCCGTCTCTACCTACATCCAAATAGTCAGTTCGGGTACCCAATGACGGTCCAAACAGGGTGTGAGATACAATCCCATTAGGTAACCAACCAAATATTTATACAATTAAAGGCTCTTCAATATAACAATATAGTAGTGTGCAGCTAAAACAAGAAAGTAGTAAAGAAATGTAATGTTCCCATGGCATGTCCACTGCTAAATAAGTAAAAATGAAATAGCCTCTCAAGGTTCCTTGAAAAATATGATCAAGATCATCTAACAAGGTAGATAAAAATAATGCATAAACAACCAACACATTATTTCCATTCATCCCAACATTTCATGTCAACCACAGCCTTGCCATATCACCTAAAGTGTCAAACAACCACAGTCGATCCATTCAACCAAGCATATCACATATTCCATGGTCATGTTATATAAACAAAGTTTTAGAACAAAAAGGGACAAATCCATGGTATAAAGGACTAAGACATCCTAGTCGTGTCCTAGGAGAATCTCAATAGAAACTCAGTTTGGCATTGGTTGGAGTCCTAGGAGCATGTCAACTGAACATGTCCTATGTGTGTCCATGAAATCTAGATCCAAGGGGTAGAAAGGGTTAAGACATCCCATGGAATCAAGACCCAAGGAGCATAATCAATCAAAGGCTTCCACTACTGCATTCAAGATCCAAGGAGTAACGTACAAGGCATATATTCATTCATTTACTATTTCATACCATTTATCATTTCATACCAAAATTCATTGCATACTAGTTGAGTTTACCCACTCATACAATCATTCACATTCAGATTCATATCATGAGTATACCCACCCATGTATCACAATTCAAATTCAAAGGCAACTGATGAGTATACCCACTCCTTGTTCACAATTCACACTTAAACATATCACATGAGTTTACCCACTCATTTCACATTTTCCAAATAAAAAATTTAATCAATTCAAGTTAAATTCAAACCATTTAATCAAGAATCACATAAAAGGGGAGTTAAAACTTCTCTTATAAAACCAAATTATTAATTTAATTTATATATGGGCTTCCTCTTACTAGGAAATCTCAATAACGCACCCCTTTGGTGGTTCAAAAAAAAATTACAAGGTAAAAACATTGGACACCCCATGGGTGGCCTTTGGTAAGGAAAAAAACCTCCAAAATGTATCATGGAAGCTAAAGGGAATCTGTAGAAGATTCAAATTCAATTAATTCAATTAATCATTTAAATTGTAGGGCCACACCAGAAATTCTGGCAGGTGGAACAATAGAAGATAGGTCTATAAGGCACCAAAACCAATGATAAAAATATAAAACACCTATTGTAGCTCAGTTGTAGTGTGATTATCTAGTATCAACTCCTGATTCAATTAAGATTGAAATAAAAATGAAGAAAAAATTAAGAACCTAAAATTAGGGGAAATTATCTTGCATCTAAATAAATTTTTTGATAGGAATAATAACGATAAATAACTAAAAATGAATTGAGAACTCACTTATGCAGATCCAATGAGACGTTCCACACTTGAATCAGAGATCATATGTAGGATCGGGATGAAATCCAAGATTTTTCATCAATGAGGATTAAAAAATAGACCCTTTTCTATGCAGGAGGGAAGAGTGAAATAGATTTTAGGTTAAATTAGATTTTAAGGAAAAATGGTAATTTCCCAAAGAAATCCTAGGTCACACGGTTTTGCCAAACTATGTTACAAATGTGCATGCTTAGCTTTAGAGAAGGGTCTCCTGGATGGTCTCCTCACATAGTTTTACTAACCATGTAAAAACTGTGAAAAACTACTATGTTAAAATTGCACAGGTTTCCTCACGGCCGTGCATCCCAAGTCACATGGGTTTCTCTAACTGTGAGGCCTCCTCATGCTCTCTGCCCAGGCCTCACAAAATTTATTAAACTATGAGAAATACCCCACACAATTTATACTAACCATGAACCATGCCATTTCAACCCAAAAGTTTTTGTTCTGGGCTCTAAACAAGACCCAAAAACCCCAAAACGCGTGTGATCAAATTTTATATCCACATTATGACATATTTAAACATTCAAACACAAATAAAAGGATACGTAACTCATATGAAAACCTATGTTCTTAAAATACCCCCCTATTGAAGCAATTAGTCCCTAAATTTTCCCCTCAAGTGTGGTCAAGATTAATCAGATAACAATTCTGATGAATGAGCATTTACAAGAGCCTCCCACTCCCAAGTTTTATCCTATAAACAACTATGTTTCTACAACACATGTACTAGAGGAACTAACTGGCATTAGGTTACCTTCATACTCCTATCAATGATACAAATATGATGCTCATCAAAGGACACATCAACTAATAACTCAAAATACTTTGGATGAAAATTGTGAGATGGGTTTGAGTGATAAAAGTGTAGACGAGATATGTGGAAGATATCATGCATTGATTGATACCTCTGAGGTAATTGCAACCGATATGCTACCAGACCGACTCTACCCAGAATCTCAAACGGTTTGACATATCACTGTGGAAGTTACCATATCTCTTGATTCTCATGTGTCCTAGCCTTGGTGAAACATGTATGAAAACTTGATCCTTGACCTCAAAATTTAGAGGTCTTATCCAGTGATCGACATATGATTTCTATCGATACTATGTAGTATCCATCCACTTATTAATAAATTGGGCCTTCTCAGAAGTTTCTTATATGAGATGTGGTCCCAGTAAAGCTACCTCACCTACCTCTAACCAGCACAGGGGTGATCGGCATGACCTACCATACAAATCCTTATAAGGAACCATCTAAAAAGTTACCTAATATCTATTATTTTAAGAGAAAACATCTAATGGTATATTCCACTCCTAAGAGATCCTGAAAACTAGGATTCATGCTCATAGCATGTCCTCAAGCACCTGAATCATATGCTCTAACTGGCTATATGTTTGGGGGTGGTATGTTGTGCTTAGAAGCACCTATTTACCCAGATCCCTCTGTAATCTTTTCTAAAAAATGAAATGTAAATCTAGCATCCCTATCCAAAATGATAGTGCACGAGACCCTGTGAAATCGTAATATCTCATGGATATATAACCTCACAAGCCCATCCAAACTGAAGGTATCCTTAATCAGAAAGAAATGAGAAAACTTTGTGATCCTATGTTTCATATCCCCCTAGTATGTGTGTTCTGGTAAGTAATCACTAATTTGGGGTGGTTTACATTTTATTTATTTATGGAAATAGAAACATCCAATGGTTCTTTATCCAATGGAACCTACTTTCCAAAGGTAGGAGTTTGTTAGTTTTGGAACTTCAATACTTAAGAACATAAATTGGTCGAGAGTATGGGAGGTCAGAATTGATTAGTCACTAAATGAGTATAATATTAATGGTTAATATATATAATATTCATGTGCTTCATTATTCATAAACACCATTTTAGTGCATTTTACACTTTGAACTTCATTTCACATTATGATTGTAATTATTTCTTAAAATTAACTATTACATGATACATTTTTTAACATAATTTAAAGTACCCAATGATATTTATTTTGTTTTCATGTTTTATTTTCAGGTATCCCATTCTATAAGGAACAATTAATGATTTTGGAGCACTTGAGGATTCACATTGGAAGACCACCAAAATGGGATTTCATGCCAACACATTCTGGGAAAAGTTAACTGTACAAAAACCAAATAAAGAGACTATAGAGGCCAAGATATAATCCCAATGATTCTAAAAATTTAGATGAATATATAGGACATAATGGGGATCATTTAATCAAACAATGACAAGAGATAATTAGAATTTTTTAATAGAGTTCCAGGCGGCCCAAGTGGAAAATAAAATTATGGGATAGATTATGTGGCCCAAAAAAACATTCCACCAATTTAATCATACATTAGAAACCACAAATAATTTTGTTCTGAAAATTTACAAATATTTAGTAGACACATATAGATTAATTTTTATCTTCTATATTCCACTCAAATTCAGCCATATATAAGGACATCTAGGTGCCTCTATTCGGTTGATGCAAGATGGATGCAACTTCATGTCAAGGGTGGAAAAATCTCCTCTCACTTAATTTCCACCACCCTAGGCCTACCAAACTCAAGTGATATGACTTTCACTATTGGGGGCTTGACCCAAGGCTCCTAAAATTCCTATTTAAGGTAGTGGTGTTGGAGGATTTATCATCTTTTGTGCTTGGTTTCATTATAGTGTTATGCTGCCGCTTTGTGTTTGTAATCACATTTCTTTCTCATGTAAATTGTTCAATTCACATTAATTTCATAATAAAAGTTCTTCCTTTACTCTTATTATATTATTCTCCACATCACGTTGATACCATTTTCTCAAGGTGTGAATTTATTAACACCATACCTTGTGAAATTTATCACACAACGATGGGGTGATCGTAATTTTTTATTTTTTCTTATTCAATTCCACCCTCGCAAGTCTACTTTCCAATTCCATTGAGAACATGTCATAAATGGAGGGATAAACCTTTTATGGGTTGATAAAAGGGAGTATAAAGGGTATGGATTTTATGTTATTTATCACTCCATTAATTTCTAATCACTTCTTTTAATTGATATTTTTATTTGATGATTTTAAAACTTCTTCTTCCTTGTTGAATTTTAGGGACACACACTTTAAGTGCTAATACGAACCTTTACCATAGAGTGGTCATAAATATGATCCTCTAAGTGTATAGGTGATTAGTATTATGGTGTGTAGGTATTAAATCAGTAAGTGATGAAGTTGTTTGATCTTCTTATGAACCCATCCACCCAAGCGATAACCTAGGATCAACTCATTATCTTAATTTGAATTAAGATAATTATATTAGTGTTCAGTTAAACATATATAAAATCCACCCAAAGTTTTCCACTTAATATCCAAAATCATTCCATAGAATGTGTGTGTCTATAGATTTCTTCTTAGGTCTCTAAGTAATCGACAACCCAAGATACTCTACATTTGACCGCTTAACCATAAAAACATGGGTAAATTTTGGAGAGACCAAATTTTGGAACCATTTCTAGGGACCCAAGTAATTCATATAAACACAAATTCTATTCTCCCCCATTTCTTCTATTCTCACCCAATTTCTCTTATCTTTTCCCTTTCTTGTTTTTTTATTTAGCGCATGTCCACCTACACCCGTGACCAATCAAACCGTCCATTTATGGTGGATAGTCCTAGGATTGGGGAGTCAAATACACCAAGGTAACTCTTTCCATTAGATCCCAATATTCCTAATACTACAAAGTCAAAAATTGAGCCCATTTTAATAGAAGGTCTTCAAAGAAACCAACTCATAAACCAAGCTATGAAACAAAATGGAAATCCCAATGAGGCATCTCCAAACGTGGGGAATATAGTTGATCAAACCATGAATGACTACCTCACACCTACCTGGACCAATTCCCCCTCATGCATTAGAACAAATTCCCCAGGAGATGAAAACTACATCTTTAAACCCCATGTACTAAACCACCGTCCCACATTCCATGGAATGGAGTTTGATATTCCCTACCGTCACATTAAGGAGTTCAATGACATTTTAGAAACTATGTGTCCCTCACATCAACTAGAATCAGCTAAGATGAGACTATTTACTTTTTCTTTAAAGGATCAAGATAAAAATTGGATATACAATTTGAGACCATCATCCATCAACTCTTAGTACTAATTACAAATAGAATTATACAAAAAATAATTTCCCTACCACAAAACAATTTCACTTAAAAAGAGCATCCAAATTTTTTTTGAAAAAGAGGGAGAGTCATTTTACGAAACATGGGAGAGGTTCAAAGAAACCCTAAACATGGTTCCACACAATGGTTTTTCTATTCTTGAACAAGTGATAATTTTCTATGAAGGGTTGGGCCTAGGGAACAAACAATTCATTGACCTGATGTGCAATGGGACCTTTAAAAACAAATCCCCAAATGATGCTTACGAGTATCTAGAAAGCCTTGCTGAAAAAATCAAAACATAGGGAACACCACCTTAATATGAAAATCCACCCAAATATTGTGGAATTAACACACTTAGGGAGGAGGAAATCCTTTGGGTAAAACTTACTGCACTCACTAGGAAGGTCGAGGAGATCAATCTTAGGAAGGTCCATGAAATTCAAACTGTTGACCCTATTTTCACAATTTGTGACAAACATGACCATAAGATTGAAAACTGCCCAACCATCCCTTCAATTAAATATGTTATTCTTGGAGGACCATCAGCAGAGGTCAATGCTCTGAACTTTTAAAATCCCCAATACCAAAACACATTCAACCCAAGGTATAATGACCACCCAGGTTTCCACTGGAAAGATAAACAATAACCTAGCCAACCATAAGGACAAAAACCCTACCCTATACAAAATTTCCAAAACCATAACCAATTCCAACCACAACTAGTCCAATACAAACATCCTCCTGTCTAATACCAACAACCAATCCAAAAACCAAATTATCCTCCAGGGATAAACCAACCAACACAATCCCCCACCCAATCTATCCCTCTTTCAATCCTTGAACAGTTGTGTAAACAAATGGACAAAATGAACTCAAAATTTTCTTCCCTTAAACAAGAAATTCCTACCATCAAAAAAAGAAAGGCACCCATGCCTACTCAGGAGGTAATATACTCAACTTTATTGGGAGAGTCAATTTGCACTCAAACAACTCATGAACAACTAAAGGCTATGACAATTTTAAGAAGTGGGGAATCAATTGAGAGACCTGAAAAAATAAGTCAGAAACCATATGAAGCTTGAAAATCTTATGAAAATTCAAATGAACCACATGCTAAAACTGAGGAAACTGATAACAATGTGAAAGAAACAACCCTTTAAAAAACAAACCTACAACCTACACCATTTAATTTGTTCACTTGAAGGAAGTTTATATAATTGGCTAGAATCACTTTCATATTGCTCCTATGATAAAATCTTAAGACAAAAAATTAGTGAAATCTTTCAGAAAACCACATTCATAGAGACCACTCAAAATCCCTTCCCTAACACTGATCAAACCAATCTAGTAGCTGAAACTTTTATACATGGTTAATCAATCCTATCTGAAACTCTAAAAAAATAAATTTATCTTGAGCCAATTTCCCAATCTCCTGCTGAAATTTTGAACCAAGATGATCTTGAATTAAAATAACTTACTTCTACACTTAATTATTCCCTCCTAGGAGAAAATGGGACACATCCTATTGTCATTTCTTCTTATCTTCAATCTGATCATGAAAGGATGCTTCTAGATGTCCTTATGAAACACAAGAAATCCATTGGATGGACCCTGTCTGATATTCCTGGGATTAGCCCACTTATTGAGACTCATAGGATTGTTCTGGAATTTGATTCAAAGCCATGTAGTCGACCTCAATAATGACTCAATCCTAATCTCATGAAAGTAGCGAGAAAAGAACTTCTGAAATTATTAACAGCTGGTATCATATATCCCATAGCTCAGAGTGAGTGGGTCAACCCATTCCAAGTGGTTCCAAAGAAGGCCAGAATCACAATGATAACCAATAAGGATGGATATATTCTTTCAAATAGGGTGAGTAGTGGCTAGAGAGTCTGCATCGACTATAGGAAGCTAAACTCATTTACATAGAAGAACCATTTTCCCCTTACCATTCATTGACCAAGTCCTTGAGAGAGTCATAGGTCACACCTTCAACTATTTCTTGGATGGGTACTTGGGGTACAATCAAATTGAGGTCTCTCTAGAGGATCAAGGGAAGACTACATTACCTATCCATTCAGTACCTTTCCCTTCAAACACATGCCTTTCGGGTTATGAAATTCCCCTTGAAACTTCTATCAATGCATGATGGGAATCTTCTTAAAAATAGTAGGATATTTTATAGAGTTCTTCATGGATGACTTCTCTGTGTTTGGGGATACATTTGAGAAATGTCTGAGGAATGTTGAGAGAGTATTTTCAAGATTTTAAGAAAAGAATTTGGTCCAAAATTGGAAAAAATGCCATTTAATGTTTAAATAGGGACTATTTCTTGGCTATCTAGTCTCAGGTAGGGGAATTGAAGTTGATAAAGCCAAGGTTAACATTATTCACCACCTTCCATCACCCAAAACTATCAAGGAAGTGAGGTATTTCTTAGGACATGCTGGTTTCTATAGAAGGTTCAGTAAGAATTTTAGCTCTATTTCTCAACCACTTTGTGCTCTATTGGTGAAAGATGCTCCATTTTTATGGATAGAAAGCTGCGAGGAATCATTCTCTACACTCAAGTCAGCTCTAATCTCTACAACTATCATGCAATATCCAAATTTGAAACTTCCTTTTGAGCTCATGTGTGATTCTAGTGACTTCACTATAGGAGAATTATTAGGACATCAGTGTGAGAAAACTCCATGTTTCATTGATTATGCAATAAAATATTTAAATGATACAAAAATCAACTACACCAACACTGATACGAAGTTACTTTCTATTGCGTTTTCTTTAGAAAAGTTTATGTCCTACCTCATAGAATCCCCATCACTATGTTCACTAACCATTATGCACTAAAATACCTCTTCCAGAAACAAGATGCTAAAGCTAGACTAATTAGGTGGGTCATACTCTTACAAGAAATTGACCTCACAATAAATTAAAAAAAGGGTGTTGAAAATTTTGTAGATGATAATCTATCTAGGATAGAATTTAATGACAAATTATCTCACCTTTATGTGTCTGATTCATTCCCTGATGAACACCTATATTTTGTGAGTGACTGCCCTTGGTATGCTGATATATCCAACTTCTTAGTTACAGGAGTCATTCCAAAATTTTTAGGGTCTCAAGATAGAAGGAAATTAATTTATGATGTCAAGAACTATGTGTCTGACGATCCATACCTCTATAAGTTCCGCCCTGACCAAGTCATTATGAGGTGTGTCCTAGAATATAAACAAGATTCCATCCTTAAAATTTTTCATAGTGAGGCATGTTGAGGTCACTTTTCCTCTAAGAAAACTTCTGATAAGGTTCTTCAATGTGGCCTCTTCTGGCCCACCCTCTCAAGGGACTCCTACACATTTTTTCAAATTTTTCCCAGCTGTCAACAAGTAGGATCCATTACAAAAAGGAATCAAATTCCACTCACTCCCATCTTAGTGATTGAAATCTTTGACTATTGGGGAATTGATTTCATGGGTCCCTTCCCAAAATCTAGGGGATATATATAAATACTTTTTGCTGTCAATTATGTCTCCAAATAGGTTGAGGACATTCCTACAAAATTCAATGATCATCAAATTGTGATTATATTTCTCAAGGAAAACATCCTCTCTAGATTTAGAATTCCTAGGGATATCATTAGTGATCGCAAAACTCATTTTTTTCAATCATCCATTCTCATCACTGATATAAAAGTATGGAATTTCTCAGAAATTGTCCACTAATTACCACTCACAGACCAATGGTCAAGATGAGTTTGCTAATCGAGAAATCAATCAAATTCTTGAGAAAACTGTTAATCCATCTAGGAAAGATTGGTTGAGAAAACTCTTAGATTCTCTTTGGGACTATCTAACTTCATTTAAAACCATTTTAGGAATTTTCCCATATAGGTTGGTTTATGGAAAAGCATGCCATTTACCAGTTAAAATTGAAAATAAGGCTTTTTGGGTAGTTAAGAAAATGAATTATGACCTTTAATTGGCCAGAACAAAAAGGAAATTAGATCTCAATGAAGTTTAGGAACTTAGGATGGAGGCTTATGAAAATTCAAGGATAAATAAATCTAGAGTTCAAGCCTACCAATCTCTAAATCTTAAAACCAAACACACTGTACTGGGTAAAACTATTCTTTTGTATATTTCCAAACTTCTTTTACACCTAGGAAAGTTGAGGTCCAGATGTTCGAGTCCATACATAGTGAATAAGGTGTACCCCCATGGGGCTGTAGAAATTCAAGATCCCACCAATGGTTAAACCTTTAAAGTTAATGGTCATATAGTCAAACCATCCATTTAACCATTCCAAAAACATGAAGTATATTAATAATTGTGTGAACCAACCTTAGATGAGGAAAATACTTAAACAATTAGGGGTCTATGTCGAGCTAGCGACATTAAACAAAAGCATTGTATAGGAGGAAACCCATGGTTTTCACGTTTCTAATCTTTGTGAATCATTTTATTTTTCAAATATGATTAATAAATAAATTTTATATTTAAAAAATTAACTTTGAATATGATAGTACCGTAGAATGTTGACCTGTTATTCTATTATGAGAATGGATGGGTATGAAAGGGGAGCACCATATTCATCTGTGTCATGTGGTGTGATTCTTGAGTAATACCTTACCCAGAAATTTTAAAAAAGAAGACAATGAATCATCAGTTTATTTTTATATTTATGTGTTTGTAGGTTAAAATAAAAATACAAAAATACAAAATAATAATAATTAAAAAAAATTAGAAGGACACTTCGTAGGTCATGGGGGAAACCCTCCCACAATCAGATAATCTACGGGGAATCGAACCTGGGACCAAAGGGAGACAGGGGAGCACACTTTCCACTGACCTATGGCTTATAGTGCTTCCTTCTTCTATAATTTTTTTATATATACTTATATTTGACTTATATATATATATATATATTATTTTATTTTTTTATGTGATACTAGTATCATTCTTTGGTATGCCAAAATAAATAGGTATGTTTTTTTGGTCTTTGTCTGTTTCTAATTAAGGGAACCTCTCAGGGTTTCCATGGTTTCTAATTTAGTTTGTGAGTGAGAATCATAGGATATTTAGGTCAAAGAGTTTTATAGGGAAATAAACTATATCGAGAACCTCCACAATTTTATACCATCTACCACTGGGAGTCCATGAGTATCATGGAGATTAAAGGAATAATTAGGAGTGTCATGAACTTCAACTTCAAAAACCAGGTGACTTTGTTCCATGTTTATTTATTAAAATCTATTTTAGAACTCCTATCTTCAACCTATACCCACATTCTAAATTTTCTTTTATTCAAACACTGGGGATAGTGTTATTTTTTTGGGGGGGAGATGAAATAAAAAAATTTCTTTTGTATAAAAAATTGCTTTTGTGTGAAAAAGAAATGATTTGAAAAAAAGTTTGCCTTAATGGAAGGAAAAGTTCCTTTAACCATGTACATGATAATACACATTTAACACTTTGAAATTGAATATCAACTAATTTAACATACACTTATTTTGATTTTAATCCATGTATAATTTCATGTGCATATATTTTGGAAAGTGTGGCTGTCTAATGTGATCTTTCATCATTTATATTTTCATCCAAATAAAAAAATTCCCAACCCACCTCCTTTGGGTAGTGGGGTATTAGTTTGAGTTCATGGGATCCCCCAAATAAATAGCATAAGTTTGGTGATTATTTTAGTTTTAATATGAGTATTCATTAAAAAATCAATATATATATATATATAACAATAAATTTGCGTGTAGTGAAATTAAATGACCGAATGCATGGATTTTGGTACTTGGGGATCATGACTCTATAGTTTTTTATCCCAAATCTAGTAATTTTATCTCTATTTGTGGTAATTTGACTTTGTTTTTTATTGAGTTAACTCGAGATGATGCCCGAGTATGTGAGCTTCACTTGGTGCCCTACACTCTTTGAGCCTGGGAGTCATCGTCAAAGTCTTACAACATGGGTTGACTCGATTGAGTTAAATTTCAATTACCATGAAAAAATTACAAAAAAAATATATTAATACTCATCTTAATATTGAAATTTGATTCTAGATAGCGCTTCCATCATTTCCCCCTTGAATAAAAATGAACCCCATGTCTATTGTGATACAAAACACATCTTCATGATTAATTGATATTGGATGAAATATAGAGATGAATTTGAACAAAGGAATGATATTGATATTGGTATATTCTTATGAAAATATCTTATATTAAAATATTTTGATGGGTTTCATGATTTTTTGGTATAAGGGTTCTTGGTGATCATTGTGTATTAATTTTTTTTTCGAAAAGGGAATTCGAATTTCATATTTTTGAGATATTTATTGCTCAGGACTAGAAAACTCAAGTTGGGGGGTGTGATTAGTGAATTAATGAGGCTAATATTAATTTTTAATATATATAATATTCATTGTATTTATTATTAATAAACACCATTTTAGTGCATTTTACACTTTGAACTTCATTTCACATTATGATTGTAATTCTTTCTTAAAATGAACTATTACATGGTAAATTTTTGAACCTCATTTAAAGTACCCAATGATTTTGATTTTATTTTAAGGTATCTCATTCTATAAGGAACAATTAATGATTATGGAGCACTTGAATATTGACATTGGAAGACCACCAAAATGGGCTTTCATGCCAACACATTATGGGAAAATTTAACCGGAAAACATCCCAATAAAGAGATTGTATCAGCCAAGATACAAGACCAATGATTCTAAAAATTTAACTACAGATAGATAAAATCATGGGGAACATTTTATTAAACTGTCACAAGAGGTAATTCTAAATTTTTAATGGATTTCTAGGCGGCCCAAGTGGAAGATTAAATTCTGGGCCAGATTCTCTGGCCCAGAAAAACATCCCACCAATTTAATCATATCTCGGACAAAAAAACTTATTTGAGGCTGTAATTTTACATATAGTTAGTAGAAATAGAAAGCTTCATTTTTCTATTCTATTTTCCACTCCAATTCTGACATCGAGAAGTTCATATAGGTGCCTATTTTCGGTGGATGCAAGCTGGATGCAACTTCAGGTCAAGGGTGGAAAAATCTATTCTCCCTTACTTTCCACCACCCTAGGCCCACCATACCCATGTGGTATAAATTTCAATATTGGAAGCTCGACCCAAGGCTCCTAAAATGTCTATTTAAGGTGTTGGTTTTATAGGATTTATCATCTTTTGTGCTTGGTTTCATTGTAGTGTTATGCTGCCGCTTTGTGTTTGTAATCACATTTCTTTCTCACGTAAGTTGGCCAATTCACCTTAGTTTCTTAATAAAAGTTATTCCTTTACTCTTATTCTGTTATTCTCCATATCATGTTGATACAGTTTCCTCATGGTGTGAATTTATTCACACCATACCTTGTAAAATTTATCACACAATGGTGGAGTGATCGTTATTTTGTTATTTTTACTTCTTCAATTCCACCTTCATAAGTCTACTTTCCGCTTCCATTGAGAACATGTCATAAATGGATGGATAACCATTTTGTGGGTTGATCCAAGGGAGTATCAAGGGGATGGATTGGATTATATTTATCACTCCATTTATTTCTAATAACTTATTTTAATTGAGATTTTTATTTTACGATTTTAAAACTTCTTCGTTCATGTTGAATTTTAAGGCCACACAATACAAGTGCTAATACGAATCTTTACCATAGAGTTCTCATAAATATTATCCTCTAAGTGTATATGTGATTAGTATTATGGTGTGTAGATATTAAACCAGTAAGTGATGAAGTTGTTTGATCTTCTTATGAACCCATCTCAAATATAAGAAATTGAAATCGTTAAAAAGGAATTCATCCAATCCACCCCAAGTGATAACCTAGGATCAACTCATTATATTAATTTGAATTAACTTAATTATCTTAGTTTTCAATTAAACCTATCTAAAATCAACCCAAAGTTGGACACTTAATATTCAAAATCAGTCTATAGAATGTGTGTGTCTATAGGTTTCTTTTTAGGTCTCTGAGTAATCGACTACCCAAGATACTCTACATTTGACCACTTAACCCTAAATATTTTTGTAAATTTGGGAGAGAATGGCAGTCATCACACCCTTTTGGGGTGAATTATTGCGTGCTCCAAGACTCTATTATATATTTGAGATATTTTCATGAATCCTTATTAATTCACCAAGTATAATGTATGTTTCCCTTGGAATTTTCAATCAATTATTAGCATGTGTTAAATTTAGAATCATCTGTATACATTTTAAGTTATTCATTAATGGAGATATCCATATGTATTCTAAGTTATCCATCAATGGTATCCTCTTATATACTATTTATATATTATTTTAACGATTGTTATGATGATACTGGTTTTTAAGCCACTCAGTGGGGCACTCTGGAATTTATTATCATCTAAGGAGATGAAATTTTGTTTTGATGTTGGGATAATACCCATAAATGGGCTACCTATGAATCCTTGTTAAAGGAATCAAAACCCTGATAGTTTTGTTTCACTTAATGGGACACATAATACCCTTTAAGTTCATGTGATAAGGACGCAACCGTACAGTTTAATGTCATGTGGTAAGGACATCTAAGCAGAAGGTTCTTAGTCAAAGCTTGGTATGTGACTTATGCCAAAGCAGCCCAAGGAACTTGGAAATGATATGAGTTTCCAGGTTGGATTAGACCCTATTTTGAATGTGGCCTAGAATGGACATGGTTGATTTATATTGTTGGGTTTAAACCTCAGGGAGGCCTCCTACATATCTCATTTGAATGAGAATTAAAGACCACATAGTTCGGGGAGTCTCATAGAGGTGTATAATCCTTTAAGAGAAATAGTTTGGGGATTACTCATAAATAGGATTCCCTGGTGATTTGGGGGTTTAATTTGGGTCTTACTCCTAAGGAATATGACCATTTATGGATGAGATGAGATGGATATTGGACCTTAGGAAGTCTTCCTATGTATCCGAGTTTTGATGGGAATTATAGTTCTCGTAGTTCATTCAATGATGTGTTCGTGTGAATGTTGTGATCATCACAAATATGTACACCCATGTGAGTCATGCTCAGTGTGAGAAACAAGAGAATGTGAAATATTCAACAAAGGAACACACACATTTACTCCTCTTTTGGGGGAAGAGGATGGGCCTATGGTGAAAATGGTGGAAGAGGCTGGGGATAACCTTCCCCCTATTCACTTTACATTAGATGAGGGTCTAATGTAAGGAAGGAGTGAAGGTGAAGGAAGTAGAGAGGAGCGAGACATAAACCTCCTATATGAAAGGCTAGGGGATTACACTAGGATGGTTACCCTAAAATTTGTCCTGGTTGGGGAGGTATAATTCTCCTTTTTTCAAAAGGAAAAGTAGGTGCAAACTGTTCCTTTCCTACTAGAGATTGAGGCTCTAGGTTTTAGAGAAAACAAGGGAAGGGCATGGGCCGAACCCTAATCCTCAAAATCGGGAACTCCCCAACACTGTTCCTAGGAGACAAGTCTATGTGAATGTAGATATAAAAACCCACTGACACTCCATGAATCCTGACCCCATCATAAAAAAAATGTGGGAAACCTCTGACTTTGGATATACAAACCCAAATGGGAGACATGCTGATGTGCCTTTCCCAAGGGTTTAGTAAGTCAGGAGGTTTTTTAGAGGTTTCAACATAATCCCTTTTAGACAAGTAAACCAATGAACATGAAGCCTTTCCATGAATGAATTTGAGTAAGTCTTTATGAAATGATTGTATAAGCTGAAGGGATAAGTTGAATCAAAGAGGGTCACCCAAGTAGGTATCTGGAACAAAAGTATGGGCATGTAGGTAGGCTTGGGAGTCTTGATGTTTACTTAAGTTATGAAATACCTAGATGTTAAAACTTTGGTGAGACTTGACTCAAGCCTTTAAGAGTATTAATGTTGAGTTGGTATGTGGAGTATGATATACTCTATAATACCAAATGTAGGATCTAAATAATATAGATACTAAATGAAGTATCTAATAGTGCTCAAAATACAAGAGGGGGGGGGTGAATTGTATACTTTAAAAACTCTTTGGGAACTTTTAAAGATGATGATGTTTAACAAGGTTAAACAAGGTAATTCACAATACCTATAGTTCTACACACTTGCAATATTCCAAAAATATGATTCCGAGAAAGTGATTCCAGAAAAGATGGTTCCAGAAATAGAAACTTGATGAAAGTTTACAAAGATAAAGATTCTACCTTAGAGAGTATAAAATCTTTCTAAATTAGAGTATACAAGTATAAGGAAGTATAAGATAGTTACACTTTCCTCAATAATCAAAATACAGCGGAAAACTTGAAACAAACAAGTAACAAGTAGTAAGTCTTTTAACCCAAAGAGAAGGGTATCCAACAACCTTGGATAAAGGTCCCTTGATTTATACTTTCAAAAAAGTCTGTCTTACCCACACCAGGGTAAGCCCTCAATACGAAGATCAAAGTCTGTCTTGCTATCCCCGAAATCCCTCAACTTCAAGGTAGTCAGAACCTATGTCTTCCTCAGCAAGGGAGTCCTCAAACTTTAAGGTATTCGACACCTCTGTCTTCCTATCCCCGGAAGTCCTCGAATGTATTCAGCAACATTCAGAGTCACATGAAGCAATTCTGAACAAGGTGTTCAGTATGCACAAATCATGAGAGTCTCTCTCTAGAAATCACTTCAACAACATGTAATATCTAGATTCATAGAATAATATTGTGCTCTTTCAAATAAGATTATATTTATAGGAACAACTCCAACGGTCAGCTCCCTCCTCCAATGGTCATATTTTTCCTTGAATTCGGAGGGACCTATACACGTGTCACTCAAACAACAGTTAGTTAGTAACTGAATGCATGAAATAATTTTATAACCAAAAACAAGTGTAAGAAATAAAAATGGTTACATAACCAAAATCAAATATTCGGAATGTAAGCAAGTAAAATTTCAGAGTCTAACCAAAAACATATTCGATGTCTATAATACAAGGATATTCAGATTCTATTTTCTAAAGAATTCAGAACCTGAACTTGCAATGTTCGGAGTCAGAGTTCATGAGAATTCAGAGTCAGAACTTACAAAGTTTGGAGTCAGAATTAATAAGAGTTCAGAGTCTGAATTCAGAGAACTCAAAGTCAGAACTCATAAGATTTCGGAGTCTGAATTCAAAGAACTCGGATTTAGAACTCATAATAGTTGGGAGTCTGAATTCAGAGAACTCGGAGCCGGAATTCATACCCTAAAAACAGAATGCTCTATATCTAAGTTTTATTAGATTTCGCAGTTTTGGATATGAAACCGAATTTTACACTTAGACAAGATAAACAATGAAAAAACATGGTAAGGATAAATTTCCTTGAGGAAGGAAAATTTTTCTTATGAAAGTAAAACATAGGGTAAAATAAAATTTTCCTTGAGATAAGGTGTTTGTGATTTTCAAAACATGAGTATTGCTAAAGTCATAAGGAAGCGTTATTGACTCAAAAATCTCCCCAAACATGAAGGAATGGAAAATTCATAAGGAAAACTTATTGACTCAACAATATCCCCCTTTTTGGAAAGCACAAACATCCTTATGAAAAATAAAATAAGGACTTAGAAAATATTTTTCTAGACTTTGAAAATAAAACTTATCTCCCTTATCATATTGGAAAAGATGAATACGACTAACTCCCCCTTAGGATTTGGAACACTAAGGATCGTATTCAAGATTTCTGGAATGAGATTTTTCATTATCTTGAGTATAGAAATATCTGTAATGAAAACTCCCCCTTACTTAGGGATATTTGTCATTTACTTAGTATTTTTTTTTTCTTTCTCCCCCTTTGTGATTTTCAAAAAGAATTTGAGGGAATGAAAAAGAAATTATGGTACCTAAAAGATTAGTACAACACATCCAAAAGACAAGAAACCAAAATTTTCATTATGATTAGAAATAATTTATACAAGGAAGAAAACTACAACAAAAGATCAGATTGGAACACAGTTATCCTTAATTTTACTTCGACATCAACTTCTTGACTATAGTCTTTAGCTTTTTTAGCTCCTTATGATCTTCCTATGATCATTTAAGAAGCTGATCCTGATCCTCATATTTCTTCTCTAAAGCCTTGATTCTTTCTTCTTGAGTCTTAAGAGCCTCTTCCTGAGCCTTCAAGACATCTTCCTACTTAATAAGATTTTCTTCTATCTCAATCTGAAGATCCCTTTCTCTCTTCCATCTCTGAGAAACTGAATACAACTTTCCTTTTAAATCCTTTACTTCTTGAATCCGAGAATTTTTCTCAAGAGTTATCTTTTATTCAAAACTGGTTATGAGATCCTTGATCTTACCATCTTCAATGTCAAAATCCTCCTTGACACCATCTTGGAAATCATCAATTTCTCTAAAATCTTCAACTATTTTCTTTGACCAGCCAACCAATTTCTTACAGAACTGTTTGTGGCCATATTAGTTAATGAAGAAATTTTTGAAATCAGCCTCCAACTTCACACATTTATCCATCACCATGGATACTGAATTCTCTTTCTGATTCAAGGTGTGTTGGATCATTTGGCATCTCACGTCAATTCTTGGGAAAATCGGAATGGTCCCAACCAATTTTTTCAATGACTGCACAACAAAATCATGTCCTAGAGATGATGATTCCGAATATAAGACTTTTCTAGGTGAGGCTTCTTTCTCCAACTCAACTACCTTCATCTTTGATGATCCACCGATTTGCTTCTTCTTTACAACAGATTTGGTAGGTGTCTCAACTACCACCTGTTTTCATTTCACTTATCAGAACGGCTTCCTCATATGGAGATTTGTGTTCACTGTCAGATAGCTGAACAATTCTATATTCATTCATCTTCTCCTTCTAAGATCCTACCTTAGCATCCTCAGGATTGATAAAATGATGATTAAAACTCTCTTCCTTAGACAACTTTTTCACTTCATCTTCATTTTTCTCATCCTCTTCTTTCTGATCTTTCCCAGGTGTGGCCAACTTTGACGATTCTGCCTCAGATGTTCGGATTGACAACTTCTCAGATGGACTTTATTTCTCATGAAATTCTTCCACTTGTTTTATGAGATATTCATTATCACCACTACTTTCTTATTCTTCCAGTTCTTCCACAACCTTTTTCTACTTCTTTTTATTTTTCTTTCTCCTTTTCTGGAGTAACAAACTTTTTACCCAGAGTCTTAGGTAAAACTTCCACTATGAAATATTTTGGTACTCGGATACTCTCGGATGATTTCTCAGTATCCCTCAGAAGGGATTGAACAATTTCAGTCTCAGACATCTTCTTCTTTTGTTTCTTTTCTTTAGCTTGCCTCTCAAGCTCATCAGCAGCCTTCTCTTTCAAAGCCTTGGCTTCCGTAGAATCCAAGCCAAACTATGGCTCTTCTTCTTTTAGTTTTTCTTATATTCCCTCCATTTTACTACAACCTCATTTGGATAGGCTTTTTGTTTCTTAGGTTTTGGAGGTGCGGATTGGACTTCCTTAGATTTTGGGGTTTTCTCTTCCTCTTATAATTCTTTCAACTTCCTATTCTTTCCTTCCTTTTTCGATGGTTCAGGTACTTCTTGATTCTTCGGAACAGCTTCAGATTCTTCCACTGGCAGGTTATAAAATTCTCTAGAGCCATTGGAAAAACCAATGTTCATCCTCTTCAAAGTTTCATCACTGACTAGCATAACCTTACAGTTCCTGGGTTTCGAGCTGCAAGGGATTTTTGAAGATTCTAAACACTGAACAATCAACTTAGAAAGAATAGCCGGGTACATGATAATCTGAGCCTTTAGATTTCCATTTTTGATATTCTCGATCGTAATTAGAATATGCTTAACCAAATTAACCTTTCTCAGATTCACCAGAAAATCTAGGATGTACATATCACTCTTTTTAAACATGTCCTTGTCACCTTTTATTGGAATGATAAATCCTTGAACCCATAATTCAAGGATCCAATTATTTGTAGAGAGGTGAGAAATCTTCAGAGTCTTGACATTTGTAAGACCGAGACACTCCATAGATTTCACCTTTACAAATCTTCCTTTGACATTCAACAAATTGTGGTAATAGAATTCAGATTCTCCTTCATACGAAACTCCAATCAAACTAGCTTCCTTAGTGTATGAAAGAGAATAGGTCTTTCTATAGATTTTGAAGGAAAACTTCTCTTTGCCTTTTTCCTTAAAGAAATTGAATGATTCATAAAAATCAACAAGAAAATATGGACACACCAAATCTTGAGCCCATGTCTTGGATATGAAAACACTCTCCCATCCATTCAATTTGATGTTATTTGAAATTATAGAATCATACTTGTTAAAGAAATTCGGATGCACCAACCTTTCTCTATACACCTGCCACTCCAAAATAGAATTAACAGTAGACATATCTTTCTGAGATTATTATTCTATAGACATTTGTAATTGATAAAACTCTTGAGAAGTTTGGAATGGGCTTAAGTAGAGGGTCAGAACTTCAGCACGCGAGAGCTTGAGATCGATGTGGGACTACCCTTCGAGGGTCCTTTATATAGGTGTTGAAAGCGACGATTCATCTTCCAAATCCAATACAATGGCTGAAAATCCTTCTGATCAGATCTGACAGTTGATATGATAGATTCAATGAAAAATTTATAGAATCCAATCTTTTGAGGGTTTTTAAGAAAAAAATTCGGATTCAAGGAAAAGAGAATCCGATAAATTTAAAACCAAAAGAAAATACCAGCAAGTAAATGATGATTATGAAAACTTAAGAAATGAAACATACCGTTCGGATTTCTAGGAAGATTATTCGTATTGAGTAAAAAATTTCTTGAAGAACTTTAGATTCCGAAAAAAAATAATTACGAAAAGAAAAACTTCATTACAAAAAATTTTGAGTACGAAGATCTCCATTACGAAAATTTTGAGTAAAAAAATATCCATTTCGAGAATTTTGAGTACGAAAATATCCATTTCAAAAATTTTGAGTATGAAAATCTCCATTATGAAAATATTGCGTATGAAAATATCCATTACGAAAATTTTGAGTACGAAATTTTTTGAAGAACTGATTACAAAAAATTTTCATTACAAAATTTTTTGATCTATCTAACAAGAAAATGTACTCCCCCTATGGAAAGAAGTTTATTACTGTAAGGAGATTGGTTTCAATAGAAAGTTAATAAGGAATATTACCTTATAGTTATCATTCCTAACTTATGTTTAATATATTCAAATCCATCAGAGGGTAAAGATTTTGTGAAAATATCCGCAAGCTGATCTTGTGTTCTGATAAATTGAAGAAAGATATCTACTTTTTGTGTGTGATACCTAAGAAAGTAATGCCTAATATCTATGTGTTTTTCATGAGAGTGATGTGTAGGGTTTTTGATTAAAGCAATGGCACTATTATTATCACACAAAATTTGTGTTTTGGTAAAACTCATACCATAGTATGTGAGTGTGTGTTGCATCCAAAACACTTGAGCACAACAACTTCCAGCTTCTACATATTCATCTTCAGTACTGTAAAGTGATACTGAGTGTTGCTTCTTGCATGACCAAGAAACTAATGAATCTCCTAAGAAATGACAAGTTCTGGATGTACTTTTTCTATCCATTCTACATCCACCAAAGTCTGCATCCAAAAAACTTTTTAGAACAAAATCATTTCCAGAAGTATAAAAGAGTCCTAAATCCATGGTTCCCTTTAAGTAGTGAAAAATTCTTTTCACTGCCTTTAAATGAGATTCCTTTGGATTGGATTGATATATTTCACATAAGAATACTAAAAACATTAAGTCTGGACGACTAGCTGTCAAGTAAAGTAAACTTCCTATCATACCACTAATAGATGTTTCATCTACTGGTTTCCCAGCTTCATCAAGATCAAGTGAATTTGAGGTACCAATGGGAGTACTTATACTCTTAGTGTTGTAAAATACATACTTTTTAAGAAGATATTTAATATACTTATGTTGGGATATATAGATTACTTTTGGTTTTTGAGAAATTTGAAAACCAAGGAAAAATGTTAACTTACCCATCATACTCATTTCAAACTCAAATTTCATTAGATCTACAAAGGAATCAGTTAAAGATTGCTGATTTGAACAAAATATAATGTCATCAACATAAATTTGTAAAATCTAAACATTTTTCTTATCTTTCTTTATAAAAAGAGTTGTATCTGCATTTCCCTTAACACAATTATTTTGAAGCAAAAATACTGTAAGCCTATCATACCAAGCTCGAGGGGCTCGCTTAATTCCATACAAAGCTTTGGTAAGTTTATAAACATGTTCAAGATGTTTTTTATCTTCAAAACTAGGATGTTTTTCAACAAAAACTTCCTCTTGAACATAACCATTAAAGAAATCACATTTCACATCCATTTGAAAATGTTTTGAAATTGAAGAATGCTGCAAAGGAAAATAAAATATGAATAGATTCAAGTCTAGCTACTGGAGCATATGTTTATTCGTAGTATATTAATTCTTGTTGATTATAGCCTTTAGCAACCAATCTAGCTTTATTTCTTACTATGATTCCATTTTCATCACACTTATTTCCAAATACCCATTTTACACCAATAATAGAATTTTCTTTAGGCATTTCAATCAAGGTCTAGACTTTATTCCTTTCTAATTCATTTAGCTCATCCTGCATGGCTTTTATCCAATCATCATTACCTAAAACTTCATTAGTGATTTTTAGTTATAATTGGGAAATAAATGCTAGATGTTCTACTTAATTTCTTAAGGAACTTCTAGTCCTTACAGGTTGATTCACATCACCAATTATACTATCACTAGGATGATTCTTTAAAAACAACTGATTTGGTTTTTGTAAAACCTGTTCATCAACATAGGGTAGGAAATCTTCTGGGATAAATGCTTCAGAAAAATTTTCTTAGGCATATTTCTTATCAGAAGGATATTCTAACAAAGGTTGATAATTAGTTTTTGAAAAAATATTTGAAGATGTAGGTTGGGGTTTTTTAAAAACAAAGGGATTAGTTTCATCAAATTTGACCTGTACTGTTTTTTCAATAGTTCAATTGTTTTTATTGAAAACTCTATAGGCCTTAGAAGTTGTGGAGTAACCTAAGAAAATTTTTTCATCAGATTTTGGTGAAAATTTGTGTAAATTATCTTTAGTATTCAGAATTAATACTTTGAAACCAAAAACCTTGAAGTAGTAAAGTCTAGGTTTTCTACAATTCCATAACTCATAAGGATTTTTATTAAGAAAAGGTCAAATAAAAACTCAATTTATAGTATAACAAGAAGTACTTGCTTCTTCAACCCAAAAATGCTTGGATACAAAATACTCACTCAACATGGTTCTTGTTATCTCTTGAATAATTCTGTTTCTTCTTTAAAAAAAAAACATTTTGTTGAGGTGTTCTAGGTGATAAGAAGTTATGAGTAATGCCTTTTCTACTACAAAAAGTTTCAAAGTCAGAATTTTGAAATTCTCCTCCATGATTACTATGAATAGTTATCAAAGGAAGGTTTTTATCATTTTTGACTTGGGCTCTAAAACTTTTTAAATAAGAAAAAGCTTCAGATTTCTTTGCTAGAAAATGGACCCATGTAAATCTAGTGTAATCATCAACTAAAACAAATACATAATACTTGCCTCCAATGATTCCAGTTTGTGTTGGACCAAAGAGATTCATATGTACTAACTATAATTCATCATTAGTTGAGACTTCACCGACTAATTTAAAACTTGATTTATGTTGCTTTCCATATTGATAAGGATTACAAAATTTTGAAGAATCAAATCTAATATCCAGTAGATCCTTAACTAATATTTTCTTTGAGAGTTTGCATAGGTTTCTAAGGTTACAGTGTCATAACCTTCTATTCCATAACCATGAATGATCTTCCATTGCACTAAGGCAAGGTAAGTCTTGGCTCCCAAGGTCTTATAAATTTAGTGTGTAAACATTCTATTGCCTATTGGAAGAAAGAATAAACTCTTCCTTGGAATTGTGTACTAAACACTTTTCATTCCTAAAATTCATAAGGTAACCTTCATCACATAATTGAATTATGCTAATGAGGTTGTTCATAAGACCCTTAACAAAAAGAACATTTGAAATCAAAGTTTTTCCAAGAAGAATGATGTTACCTATACCAATAATTTCTCCCTTAGCATTATCTCTGAAAGTTACTTTCCCTCCTTTCGTCTTGATACTATTTTCAAAGAAGTTCTTGTTACGAATCATATGCCAAAAACATCCACTATCCATATACCATGTATTTCTGTTGGTACTTTCTCTATTTTCCTGAAAATAAGGGTGTTAGGCTTTTGGAACCCAAAATTTCTTGGATCCGGAAATTTCAGAAAGAAAAATCTTAGGTACCCACATTTTCTTAGAAAAATAGACTTTATGAAATCCTAAAGAATGGGTTTTGTTTAAGGAACATTTTTTTGCCCAGTGTCCACCACACTGACACTTAGTGAAGAATGGAGCACTTTGAGGAACAAAATAATTATTACTAAAAATCAGTTTAGAACTAGTATAACCAAAACCATAATAATTCCTTAGAGGTCGGATTTGAGAATACATCTTATCAAAATTTTCCTTACCTAAGGTAAAGTTTGACAAACACTTTCTCAAGGAAAAAATTTCAGATTTCAGTCTAATAACTAAGTTCTTGTCTTCAAAAGCATTATTTTTAGAACTAGAGTTAGGCTCGAAAACATTTTTTTAGAAGTTAAATTTTCTAGATCTTTATAAAGTTTATCCTTCTCAGAATTTACTTCCTTAATATTTTTTGAAATATTTTTAAAATAATGGGTTTTCTTATCAAGATCTTTAGAAAGATCTGATATTTTCTTAGTAAGTATAAAAATACTATAATTTTACTTATCAAGATTATTGTTGACTTTATAATTTTCATTCACAAGAATTTTAGAAAACCTAGAAACTTATTCATAGGTAGGTTAAGTATTATCCTCATCAGAAGAAGATTCTTCATCCAAATATTCATAGTATTTATCATTACTATAATTTTCATTCAAAGAAACATTGGTCATTGATTCAACATTGTGTACCTTAGACATTAAGAAATGATTTTCAATAGGTAGTCTGGATATTAGACCAATATTCTTTTGTCTAGAAGATTCATAATATGATGATTGATCAGAAGAGTCTCCACCAATGACACTCTAGGTGTCATTAGCTTTCAAAACTTTATTAGCTTTATCTTTTTAGTATTTCTTTCTGTTTCTCTCATATTCCTTTTCCTTTCCTTCCTTTATTTTAAGAAAAGGAAAATCAATATTTATATGTCCAGCTCTCTTGCATTCATAACATGTGACTTCTGAATCTTTCTTATATTTCCTTTCTTTCTTTTTATATTCGGATTGAAAGTTCTTCTGTCCAATTATGTTGTTCATCCTTCGAGCAAGATTGGCTAGTTCATTTTTTGAAGATTCACTTCCACTAGATTTGGATTGTATAACAACCTTCTTAGATTTTAATCTAGTAACTCTCTCAGGAGTCTTGGATTTCATATGATTTGAAGTTGTTGTAAAAGAAACACTGCCATTCCCATTCTTCTTATTAATGTTGTCGGCATCTCTCTTAATTCTAGTCTCATGTTGAAGAAGAGTTCCAAAAAGTTTATCAAGAGAAATATGAGTAACCTTTCTATTCTCATCAATAGCTATTCTCTTAGATTCCCATTCATTGGGCATGATGTCTATGATATTGTCCACAAGATCTTCTTCATCTAATCATTTCTCACCCATGGATTATAGACTATAAACGATAATCATAAATCTCTATTGAACCATATATATAGGTTCTCCATAAGGAAATAAAAAACCATGATATTCAGCTCTGAGCATGGCTCTCCTTGTTTCAATAACTGTAGAGGTTCCAAAGTGTGTAACTTCAAGTTTCTTCCAAACACAATTTTCTACTTCACAAGATGAGATTTGGCTATATATATTTCTAGTCATGGAACAAAGAAATGTATTGCATACCTTATAATTCAGTTGATATTCATGTTTTTCTTGATTGGTGAAAGTACTAACTTCCTTGTTAGGAATTTTATATCCTCCAGTAAGCATAACAAAATTTTCCACTCCAGTATTGATAATAAATGTCTTCATGTGATCTCTATAATATTCATAATCATTCCCATAAAAAATAGGTGGTCTTGTAGGATTTAGGTTGTCAATGGAACCGATATTGATTCCTACCATCTTAAAGAAAATCTTCCACACAAACTTGTTAGTAGTAAGAGTTTGTAAACAAGACAAATATTCCTTAGCAAGGAAAAATAAGAACAAGAGTATCTCTAATAAAAAACTACATCCGAAATTTATGAGTCCGAAAAAATGATTTTGGAAAAAAGAAGAAGATGAATTCTCTCCTAAATCTAATCATGAGATTAATTCAGATTGAACGAATCCTCTGATACCAATTGTTGAGATGGTATGTGGAGTATGGTATACTCTATAATACCAAATGTAGGATCGAAATAATATAGATATTGAATGAAGTATCTAATAGTGCTCAAAATACAAGAGGGGGGGGGGGTGAATTCTATACTTTAAAAAATCTTTGGGAACTTTTAAAGATGATGATATTTAACAAGGTTAGACAAGGTAATTCACAATACCTCTAGTTTTAAACACTTGCAAGATTTTAGAAATATGATTCCAAGAAAGTGATTCAGAAAATATGGTTCCGGAAAAAGAAACATGATGAAAGTTTACAAAGATAAAGATTCTACCTTAAAGAATATATAATCTTACTAAATCAGAGTATACAAGTATAAGGAATTATAATATAGTTATACTTTCCTCAATAATCAAAATACAACAGAAAAATTGAAACAAACAAGTAACAAGTAGTAAGTATTTTAACCCAAAGAGAAGGGTATCTAACAACCTTGGATAAAGGTCCCTTGATTTATACTTTCAAGAAATTCTTCCTTACCCACACCAGGGTAAGCCCTCAATATGAAGATCAGAGTCTATCTTTCTATCCCCGCAATCCCTAAACTTCAAGGTAGTCGGCACCTCTATCTTCCCTAATAAAAAAGTCCTCGAACTTTAAGGTAGTCAGCACCCCTGTCTTCCTATCCCCAGAAGTCCTGGAATGTACTCAGCAATATTCAGAGTCACACAAAGCAATTCTGAACAAGGTGTTCAGTACGAACAAAGCATGAGAGGCTCTCTCTAGAAATCACTTCAACAACATGTAATCTCTAGAGTCATAGAACAATATTGATCTCTTTCAAATGAGCTTCTATTTATTGGAAGATCTCCAATGGTCATCTCCCTCCTCCACCGGTCATATTTTTCCTTGAATTTTGGAGGGACCTGTACACGTGTCACTCAAACAAAAATTAGTTAGTAACTGAATGCATGACATCATTTTATAACAAAAAACAAGTGTAAGCAATAAAAATGGTTACATAACCAAAATAAAATATTTAGTATATAAGTAAGTAAAATTTTAGAGTCTAAACACAAACATATTCGGTGTCTATAATACAAGGATATTCAGATTCTATTTTCTAAGGAATTCAGAACCTGAACTTACAATGTTCAGAGTCAGAGTTCATAAGAATTCAGAGTCAGAACTTAAAATGTTTGGAGTCAAAATTCATAAGTGTTCGGAGTCTGAATTCAGAGAACTCGGAGTCTGAACTCATAAGAGTTCGGAGTCTGAATTCAGAGAACTTGGAGTCAGAACTCATAAGAGTTTGGAGTCTGAATTCAAAGAACTCAGAGCCTGAATTCATACCCTGAAAACAGAATGCTCTATATCTAAGTTTTATTAGATTCCGCGATTTTGGATATGAAACTGAATTTTACACTTAGACAAGATAAGCAATGAAAAAACATGTTAAGGATAAATTTCCTTGAGGAAGGAAAATTTTCCTTATGAAAGTAAAACATAGGGTAAAATGAAAATTTCCTTGAGATAATGTGTTTTTGATTTTCAAAACATAAGGATTGGTAAAGTCATAAGGAAACCTTATTGACTCAACAATCTCCCCAAACATGAAGGAATGAAAAAGTCATAAGAAAACCTTATTAACTCAACAATTAATAGGTATTCCTAGAAGTGGGGCGCTCAAGTTCCTTTGAGAGGAATTGTTGGTGTGTAAGTGTTTCTGATTTAGGGAGGTTGGGAACTTTAGGCACACAAGTGTTATGGATTTCAAACACTAAAGGGCCTTAAGTCCTATGATCCTCCTTCAAATCCTCTACCCTAGGTTTTAAAGAGCTACCTTGAAAGTTTTAAAAGACTTGGGAGAAGCACTAGGGTGACCATAGCAACAATTGGGCTTATAGAAAATTCATCTGTACAAATGAATACCCCCAGAGTTTATTTATAGGAAAATAAGTGACCTCAGGCGAATGGTGATTGGGTGCACAAGTGGATTGCATGCCAGAAATGTGGTTCACAAGTACCTTGCATGCCGATGGTGCCTCAACTTTACTGGGGCAATCCAAATTTTAAGCCTTTGAAAATATTGTGTTTCTTCATGTATTTTCTCCTCTTTTCTCTAAGAAATCTCCCTTTGTCACTTTTTCATCAATGTGATGTAACGAAGTGTAAATAGGGACTTTAGGAGAAATAGTTTCTCTATACTATAGGGGATGCGCCCCCACACCCCTAATTTAGAGCAATGCTGGCTATAGTCTCACCCCTACAGGCCGGTGCCTTCACAACTATCATTGACCCCCCCAAAAAATTTAGAGTCGCACTATAAAATTTTCAAACCTGATTAAAGATTTTTTTTAGAAAAGTTCATGTAACACTTTTCATGGTGTCTACAAAAGCCCCCCTTATAATTTTATTCGTTCATAATTAAAATAATATTTTTCTAAGGTAAAAGTAGGGTAGTTTGATGCATTTCAACATCATTTGGTTAGATTTAGAGCTACATCATGCTTGGAAGGATGCTCTAATTTTTTCATAAGATTTGGGGCCTATAAAGAATAGTTTTATTTTTAATAGGGTTATGAAAACAACCCCAATAACTTTTTATCTTTTGACTTTTTGTTTCTCAATATTTCCTAAACCATACAAAATGTAGGTCTAGTGAGCTAAGACTTTGACTTTTGTTCAGAGTTTCCTTTTTGGGTTTTAAATCTGGTGAGTACCATGTCTTTTTTAAGGGTAGTTTAGAGTCCTGTACATTGGACTAATAAAGATAGTGTTAAATGTCGAATAGTTTTGACCATAAATTTTGAAATTAGATCCCAAAAAAGTTTTAGTGACTAGGAATTGTTCCAATATTCTTTAGATACTTCCAAGGAGAATCTTGAGTCATGATTTTTATTGTCACATAATCTAAAACTTGAAGTATAAACATAGAGGAGATATTTTTTCATGGATGAAGTTACCATTTCTTAACAAACCCATTATGGAGGTTGTATGATGCAGGGACAATAGGGGCATATGCTACATAACCAAACAATGTCATCTTTTGACTGACAGGGCTGTGATGTAGGAAAATTTTATGCAAGGCCACTATGGGCATGTAATGAATTTTAAGAGAAAAGAGATCTCAAAAATTTGACATTTTATTGTTGTTAGACAAGGGAAATTAATATTTGGGTGACTCAAGACCACAATGGGTGGTTTTTTCAAGGAAAGATATCTAAAAGGGCCATCTATGATAACATAAGTCATGAATGGGGAAACCACTCCTACAAAAATTTGGTGTGTGAATAATGGTTAAAATTATTCAGAAAGGGGGATTTCTGATATTGTGTTGTGCAATTTAGAGTCATGCTGCAAGAACATTATACTGTGTAGTTTCAAGTCATGCTGCAAGGAAATTATAATGATTTTTAATTTAAGGTCTTTAGACTTGACCAAAGGTTTATGAGTCTCCAATTTATTGATAATTTGTCTGGAAACATACTACAATGTTTAGGTTTGGAAAGAAGGAATTGTAAACTATGATTTGGGAATTTTTGGATCTGGAGAATGGTGTGGGAGAAAGGATAAAGTAATTAGAGGAATTCTTTTCCAAGAATGAAGTTACCATTATTTGACGAACCTGTTTTTGGGGTTTGTATTATGTAGGTCCAATTGGGGTATATGTTGGATATCCAAAAAATGGAATATTTTGACTGAGATGCCTATTATGTAGGCAAATTTTATGCAAGGACACTAGGGGAACATATCACATCATTTGGGAAAAAAGCTCTTAGGTATTAAACATTCTATTTCTAAAAATCGAAGAAAGTTTATAGAGATTCAGATTTTCCATAGCACAAAGTTTGGTTTATAAAGAAAGGTACCTAAATAAAGAAAGAGTATTTTAAATCTTTATTTCCAAAGAATCGAAGGAATAAGATTACTATGAAGGTCTGACCCAAACTTAGGAATTTTGGGATCTGTAGTTTCAGGTCATCCAACTAGGACCAAAATATAATGAAAATAATAGATGATATGTAGTCAAATGATACAAGGTTATTTCAATATGCAATGAACACATAGATAGAGAAAATGTGTAATCCATGGTCTTAGAGACTTTCAGATTGAGAAAAATAGGTAATGGAAAAAATATACAAAGATGAACACTTTAAGATATAGATTCTTGTATATTGTCATCAATGTTTGAAGGGGATAAAATATTATTTTACTAAGAAATAAGTTAAAATTATTTGAAAAAACCAATTACGGGGGATATATTATATAAGGAAAACTAGGGAATATGATGCCTAGACAAAAAATGGTATATTTTCACTAACCAGTCTATTTTTTAGGTGACTTATGCAAGGCCACTTAGGGGCACGTACTGTAGGACCCCGGGACACCCTAAGAGGGGAGGGGTGAATCAGGGTGTCAACTTTTTCTTCTTAAAGTTGTGGATCTTGTTCCCACGTTGGTAGGAACTACTTAAACCTGTATGATGGATATGATCAGCAATGAAACATTCACATGCAAAGAGATAACATAACAATTTTACTTGGTTCACCACTAAGGGATACGCCCAAGGAGCATACGCCGACAAGTTTTCGGTCGTACCAAATTCCACTAATCTTCACTAGCTGTGGATTATAATAGTTCGGGAACAGTCACTCTATCCCAGGCTCACTGCCTTTACAAAAGGTTCAGGGATAGCTCACTGCATCCCTCGGGTCACTCCCGTTGACTCCCCCTGGCTCACTGTCATTGGTGAAGTCCCACTCAGTTTATAGACGTGAAGGTCTATTCAATAGATTTGAATTGAAGTCTTTGTCTTCTGTTCAGCATGAGACTTTTCTTGCATCAGAGTCCTGAGTTGATTCTCTTTTGTATTCAACCTTCTACTTTAGTGCAATAACTGAATGCACTGTATCTTCTTCTTCTCTTCCTTTGATTCCCAATACTAACACCTGAGTGTATTGATATATTCCCCTCTTTCTGTGCAGATTTGAGTTTAGTTGCACGAACCATTCTTCTTTTCTTCGCAAAGCACAATGAGGGTGTTAAACACCAGTCATGTGTGTGCGGAACCACTTCTCTTCAAAGAACCAAATGGTTCACTGTTCTTCCGTCTTCGCAAAGCAGATTTGAGAGTGCTAAGCACCTGTCAAAGGCCTGAGGGACCCCCAAATTCTTCACGCACCCTTCTCAGTGGATTGCGCGTAAAACTCAAACCTTGTGCATAAAAATACTTTTTGGCGCGTAAAAGGCTTTTTGCGGAACTCTTTTTTTTCGCGCAAAACTTCCCTTTTCACGCAACACCTTCTTTTTTGCGCAACCCTTATTCTTTTCTCGCACCACTCTATACCTTAATTTTTCCACGCATCAGAGCTTGGGATTTTTCTATGTGTTGAGCCTCTCCAAATGAGAGGGGTTCACCTCATATTTAGAAGCGTTTTGATCCTACGCGTAAAACCCCTTCCTTCACGTAAAACCGTCTCTAAGTTCTTTGAATTACGCACACCTTCCTTTTATTCTCGCGCACTGCCTTGGTTTTTCGCGCATCTCATTACTTCTCCATTTTTCATCATTCTGAACATGAATCCTCTCTTGCGCGTAAAACTTCAAACCCACATTTTGCACACAACCAACTTTACGTGCACCAGTTTCATTTTCCACACACATGGCGCGAACATCTCCGATTTTTCGTGCACCTCTTTCCTTTTTTGATTTTCTGTATTTCTGATTTGATACACTGCTTGCATGAAAAATTCCCCCAGCTATTCTGTGCAGAACATCATTACGCACACCTTCCAATTTTTCCACGCACAACTCTGGTTTTTCGCGCAACCCATGCCTTTACCATTTTTCAACGTTCTGATTCTGAAACACTATTTGCGCAAAAAACTTTGCTCCACTATTTCGCGCACCACACAGTTTTTCACGCCCAAATCAAGTATTTCACGCACATCCCTTATTTTCCGCGCACCACTTCCTCTTTGTGCGCACCTCCTTTTGCAAACAATCCATGTCTTCATTTTCTGATTTTGAGGCCCAAAAATTTGGCAAACACTGGGAAACAACACCACCTTCAATATATGCTTCGACCGTAACCTTCATCCTTCTTTTTGGTGATTTTCCTTCTTCAAAAACTCTTCTTCTTTCATCACAAAATCCAATATCAAGATAGATATCCTTTGATAGAATAGCTTTATCATTATCATGTGTTGAGACAATGTGAAGTGCATGGCCATCTCAGAATTCCAATCCCTTCCACACTGTCTCCTTCTTCAACTGTCATTCTCTACTTCATGCAAATCATACGATCTTATTCTTCAAGAATTCTCTTGCATAGTTCTCATGCAATAATGAAGAATTGCATGGTCTTCATCAACCGTCATGTCTTCTTCATCATCTGTCATCCTCTTCTTCATGCAAATCATATGATTCTATTCTTCAAGAAGTCTCTTGCATGGTTCTCATGCAATCATTAAGAATTGCACGGTCTTCATCAAATCCCCATTCTTCTTTAATCACCCTCAGATGGATTATTCCTCTCCATTATTCACTATTGTAAACAATATGTCACCTTTGACACACGTTCTATGAACTTATGATCATTACAACAATCGTTTGAATTTCCATTCCTCCATTTCATTAGAGTACTTCTTGATCTCCTTCATTTTGATCTTCATTGACAACTATTGATAAAAAATACAACCTTATACACAAAGTGGTCCTAACAATCTTCCCTTTGTATTTTGTTTTCAATACCTTACATATCTTCTGAAATGAATTCATCAATATAAAAATGAGAATCTTCTCTTCACTCAACTCTTCTTTTCAAACTTTCATTTCACTTTCTCTCCCCCTTATTGACAAGAAATACAAAGCTCATGGTAGGGAGGGTATCAATCTATACTTAAGCAATGTTTCATTAATCATTTCACTCTAAGTATACTTGAGAAATTCTTGATGTAGAAAACAAGAGGATTTGATTTAGACAACAAGGCTGTCCATTATTCATAGATCATGATACCACATGAGATGAGAACTCATGTATTTTGTCTTCAAGGGTTTACCACTTTTATTTTAGGAAGAAGAAATAAAATGTGATAGAGAATAATCAACATGAAACTCCTGAACTCACATCAGCCAACATATCAAAAACATTCAAGTGAAATTGGCAGGATAAGTGTCCTTGGGGCACTTCTATTCTTCTTATGTCACTGATCAATTCAGTTACTCCCCCTTTATAGAATAATCTGAGTAACCAAGGTTGAGAGATTGAGAAATGACTTACCTTCTCCAATGAAATTTTCTTCAAGAAATTTACAGAGTAATTTCATTTAGTACCAGCTAGAGTTGATACTGATTGAAATAATGATTTTGGAAGCTTCTTCATTTTTTTCCTCCCCCTCAAGGGAAACACTACTCATCATCTTCATCAAGAGTGATCCTTCATCATCATAATCATTGAATATCAATTGAAGAATCTATCAAGGATGGAAACTTATTTAGATTAGCAATCAAGAGTTGACAACATTCACTTCTTCTCAGGTTCTCTCCCTGAGAGCATGCTTCAACTTCAATTCCCTGCATTATTAGCAAAAATACAATACACAAATTATTAGGGGAATAAGGTGGTTCATCCTTGCTTCATCAACATGAGATGCATGGTTGGGGTTCTTTTCTCAACCAAGTTCCACTGTTCACTCCAGTCTTCATGCCTGTACATTTGAAAATATGTTCTGATATGTGTTGATGTGGCATGGATCTCTTCACATTCTCTTCTACTTTGTGTGGGGAATTCTTCTACTTAATAGCCATCATGAATGATAAATTCTTACTCCTCTTAAGGACTACTTCTTGCTCTGGTATTAAGGTTAGACAATATTTTTCAATGTGACCAGATTTATTGCATCTCTCACACAGAACTTCTTTGACACCTGTGTTTCTCTTGGTTTGAAATCTCTCCTGCACTCTGTCTTCATCATGTGAAAGTTTTTCTTTTCCTTTGTCACCAGCCTTGGCCTTTTCATCTTTAAGTTTCCTCATTATTTTCAAATATTCTGGCCAGATGACCAATATGTCATTTGAAACTATTGCAGCTGGTTTGGTTCTTCCATAGGGGTTCATCTGAGTTTCTTCCCACTTAGTTTTTCTTTTGGATGAATGACACTTTAATTTCATGGATCTAAAATTCTGGGTCTCCTTAGCTTCCCTACTTGAGATCTTCTTGTGGAAATGTGTGTTCACAATATTCTTATGATTTCTTCCCAAGGAATATTCTTTCTTCATAGCTGGCTTGTGTGGTCTTCTGTTCCTATCAGCTCTAGATATCTGCTGATATAGGCATGCACCATTCTTGTGACCACCACCCCTGCATACATCACAGATGTTATCAAGCATTCCAAATCTATTTACTGTAAACAGATGCTTCTGGACCTGCAGATGTTGCTTCTTCTTCTCTGGATTTCTTCCCTCTGATACATGCTTTATTTGTGATTTTCCATTAAATGGATTGTACCAACAATCCAGTGCACAGTGCCCAAATCTGTTGTAGCACCAACATTGACCCACAAATCTTTTCTTCTTTGTATCTTCTATATGAGGTTGTTGGGCCATCTTCTTAATCTTTTGTGCTCTATTTGAGGAACCAAATTCCTCATTTTTCTTCTCATACACCCTAGACATGGTGGTAGGTTTATTCTTCTCACCTTTCCTCATCCATACTTGTTTAGAATTTTTCTTCCAGCCTGCACTGATTGTGGGAACATATTTAGAAACACGAGTACAAGATGGTTTGGATGGTACCTTCACTTTCTCAGTTTCTTGTGATAGATCAATGAGTGAATCCATGATCTTCTTATCACATGTTGGAGTTCTTTTGACAATAGAATCCTCCAGTGAGCATTGAGTACCAGCCGAAACTGATTCTTGATGTGGATAATCAAGAGTTGTCATAATCTTCTTGTCACATGTTGGAGGTATTTTAGCTTTAGATTCCTCCAACGAACATTGAGTACAATCATCACTCATTTCATTATTTTGTGAAGTCTCAATATGTGTATTCTCAATCTTGGTCAACTGGGCTTCCAATTTTTGACTCTCAATATTGAAGATGATCTTATGATCTTAAATCATGATCATCTTCTCTTCACAAGCCTTCTTCAATCTTTCAACCTCATCTTTATGCATCTTAACTTTGTTTTGTAACAAAGAGTCAAGTTCCCTGAATTTCATGGAAGTTTCTTCCAAAAACAAACTCTTGACTTCTTTTCTCTTCTTCAGCTCAGCTTCAAGTACATGGATCTTTTCTTTAAGAGTCTTATTGAATTATCCTTTTTCTTCAAAGACTTTAACCTGTTTGGTGAGATTCATACTTTCCAAAACTTTTCTTTCCAACCCCTTTTCCATATTGTCATATTGCCTTTCTAATAGAGTGATCTCAACCTGCATATATTGGAATAGGATACAAATAATAGCAACCCTTTATTCAGGAATATCATGCAGATATGTTTTGATTTTTTTCTAAAAGCTTAAATTAGGGGTGTCATCCTTTCCTCTGGAAGAATCCTAAGCCACCTGCTCGATACTTTCCAATTCATTATTGGAATGGCATGGAGAACAAGACACTGCATCTTCTTTGGATATGAGGGAATTCTTCAGCTACTTATTCTCTTTCATTTTCCTATTTGTCATGGTCTTACTAGATGTATACTTATGCTCAGAAATGACTGACTCTTCATCAAGACTGCTCTTCATTGTTGACTTTAGGAAAGAAACTCAAATCCTCTTCTGAATATAATTACTGTGGAGTATCCATAATACGTGAACCTTTCGCTCTGATACCACTTGTAGGACCCCAGGACACCCTGAGAGGGGATGGGTGAATCAGGGTGTCAAGTTTTTCTTCTTAAAGTTGTGGATCTTGTTCCCACGTTGGTAAGAACTACTTAAACCTGTATGATGGATATGACCAGCAATGAAACATTCACATGCAAAGAGATAACACAACAATTTTACTTGGTTCACCAATAATGGCTACGTCCAAGGAGAATACGCCGACAAGTTTCTGGTCGTACCAAATTCCACTAATCTTTACTAGTTGTGGATTACAATAGTTCAGGAATAGTCACTCTATCCTAGGCTCACTGCCTTTACAAAAGGTTCAGGGATAGCTCATTGCTTCCCTCAGGTCACTCCTGTTGACTCCCCCTGGCTCACTACCGTTGGTGAAGTCCCACTCAGTTTATAGACCTGAAGGTCTCTTCAATAGATTTGAATTGAAGTCTTTGTCTCCTGTTCATCATGATACTTTTCTTGCATCAGAGTCTTGAGTTGATGCTCTTTTGTATTCAACCTTCTACTTTAGTGTAATAACTGAATGCACTATATCTTCTTCTTCTCTTCCTTTGATTCCCAATACTAACACCTGAGTGTATTGATATATTCCCCTCTTTCTGTGCAGATCTGAGTTTATTTTCATGAACCGTTCTTATTTTCTTCACAAAGCACAACGAGGGTGTTAAACACCAGTCATGTGTGTGCGGAACCACTTCTCTTCAAAGAACCAAATGGTTCACTGTTTTTCCGTCTTCGCAAAGCAGATTTGAGAGTGATAATAACATATCAAAGGCCTACGGAACCCCCAAATTCTTCTCACACCCTTTCTGGTGGCTTGCTCGTGAAAATACTTTTTGGCGCGTGAAAGGATTTTCGCGCAACTCTTCTTTTTCGCGCAAAACATCCTTTTTTCGCGCAACACCTTCTTTTTTGCGTAACCCTTCTTATTTTCGCGCACCACTCTATACCTTAATTTTTCCACGCATCAGAGCTCAGGATTTGTCTAAGTGTCGATCCTGTCCGAATGAGAGGGGTTCACCTCATATTTATAGGCGTTTTTGATCCTGCACATAAAACCCCTTCCTGCGCATAAAACTGTCTCTCAGTTCTTTGAATTACGTGCACCTTCGTTTTATTCTCACACACCACCTTGGTTTTTCGTGAATCTCATTACTTTTCCATTTTTCATCATTTTGAACATGAATCCTCTCTTGTGCGTAAAACGTCAAACCCACATTTTGCGCACAACCAACTTTACGTGCACCAGTTTGATTTTCCGTGCACATGGCACGAACATCTCTGATTTTTTGCGCGCCTCTTTCCTTTGCCGATTTTTTTTATTTCTAATTCGATACAGTGATTGCGCGAAAAATTCACCCAGCAATTCTGTGCAGAACATTTTTCCGCGCACCTTCCAATTTTTCCACGCACAACTCTCATTTTTCGCGCAGCCCATGCCTTTACCATTTTTCAACGTTCTGATTCTGAAACACTATTTGCGCAAAAAACTTCGCTCCACTATGTCGCGCACCATGCTGTGTTTCGCGCCCAGCTCAAGTATTTCACGCACAACCCTTATTTTCCATGCACCACTTCCTCTTTGTGCGCACCTCCTTTTGCAAACAATCCATGTCTTCATTTTTCGATTTTGAGGCCCAAAAATTTGGCAAACACTAGGAAACAGTGCCACCTTCAATATATTCTTCGGCCATAACCTTCATGCTTCTTTTTGATGATTTTCCTTCTTTAACAACTCTTCTGCTTTCATCACAAAATCCACTATCGTGATATATATCCTTTGATAGAACAACTTTAGCATCATCATATGTTGAGACAATGTGAAGTGCATGGCCATCTCAGAATTCCAATCTCTTCCACACTGTCTTCTTCTTCAACCGTCATTCTCTACTTCATGCAAATCATACGATCCTATTCTTCAATAATTCTCTTGCATGGTTCTCATGAAATCATGAATAATTGCATGGTCTTCATCAACCGTCATGTCTTCTTCTTCATCCGTCATCCTCTTCTTCATGCAAATCATATGATTCTATTCTTCAAGAAGTCTCTTGCATGGTTCTCATGCAATCATGAAGAATTGCATGGTCTTCATCAAATCCCCATTCTTCTTTAATCATCCTCAGATGGATTATGCCTCGCCATTTATCACTATTATAAACAATGTGTCACCTTTGACACATGTTCTTTGAACTTATGATCAGTACAACAATTGTCTGAATTTCCATTCCTCCATTTCATTGGAGTAATTCTTGATCTCCTTCATTTTGATCTTCATTGACAACTATTGAGAACAAATACAACCTTATACACAAAGTGGTCCCAACACATACTACATAGTCAGGAAAAAGAGTTCTCAAATATAAGAAACTCTACCACCAAAAACTGTAAGAATTATTATGAAGATATAAAAGTATTCAATATTAAGAGTGTGAAATAAGAAAGTGGGTAATTATCAATACATAAGAGAAATATTTGAATCAATATTGGCCATGAGTTTGGATTCCCTTACATAGATCTGACTCATATGTAAAATGGGGATATTTATTGTTTCCATGGTGATCTCCCAAAGGAGAGGACCCAAAATGAAGACTCCCACATAGATTTTTAATTATATGTGGAAGAGAGATAAAAATTTATCCCATGGCTTGGACTTGGAGTTAAGGCCTAGTTTTTACTACGTATCTGAATGCTATGAGAATAAAACCATACATAGTTGTTTGGGTACTTTGTGGTTTAATGTCGTACAACAAGGACATAATGTGATTCTGACTTGAAAAGTAATATTATGGCAGGACCAAATAATTGAGACCTAGTATCACTACGTATCTCATATGGATGAGAATCAATCCACAATTAGTTCTTGAAACATTCCCTATGCATGTTTGATTCATAAACATAGGTAATAAATGGGGTTTTATTGTGGTTGGGCCCAATATTGGAGATCTAGGTGTCTCTACATATCCTATTGAAATGAGAATCAATCCAAACATAGTTTTTTATAAAATAATTCCCCACACCAATTGATTTTGATGTGAGAGAAGGGGACTTTTAACAAATTCTAGAGAAATGGTTAAATTTAAGACACAATATGGTTTGAAGCTAAAACCACGTATCTTGTAAGAGTAATCTGCATAGATTTGGTTCATATATAGGAAGAAAAAGGGAAATAAATTTCTTTATGGTTGCGACTGGGCCCATGATTAGAGATCCATGAATCTCTACATATCCCATTGAAATGAGAATTAAGCCTCACATAGTTCTTGAAATGAGGTCTCTATGGAGATCTGATTCAAACATAGAGAGAAATGGAACTCATGTGACACTAAATAGTATAAAATATGTGAGTAATGCTTGTGCATAGAAGCCAATAATTTTTTTAAATAACCACAAGGAATACCAATTTTTGGTATCTTATGGGATTTCTTAACTTCAAAAAAAGAATACATTAACCATGCAATTTAATGTTTGGAAACTAGGAAATTATGCTAGGTAGTTTCAAGTCGTACTGTGAAGACATTATGCTGTGAAATTTCAAGTCATGCAGTGAGAACATTATGCTGTGCATTTTCAATTCATGCAGTGAGAACATTATGCTTTTCAGTTTCAAGTCATGCAGTGAGGAAATTATGCTATGCAGTTTCAAGTCATGTAGCAAGGACATTATGCTATGAAGTTTCAAGTCATGCAGTGAGGATATTATGCTATGCAGTTTCAAGTCTTGCAGGAAGGAAATTATGCTGCGCAATTTCAATTCATGCAGTGAGAACATTATGTTGTGCAGTTTCAAGTCATACTGTGAGGACATGATGCTATGTGATTACACAAATTACTTATTCAATAATTTTACATTGGTTGTAGTATTAATGAGTTATCCATCCATTGATATTAGAGAATAAGATCCATTAGAGTAGAACTTATTTACAGAGTAAGGTCCTTACCACTTTAGATTAAGCTTTAGAGGATTCTTTCCTGATATCATCGGAGTACTGAGGACTAATACCAATTTTCCTTGAAGTAATGAGCGGAGGATTACTTTCTTGTTAAAATATCATTCAATTCTGTTCTAATAGACTTACAAATGATGCAAAGTATGCAATCTATTTTCATCTAATCATTATATCTCATAAAATAACTTATGATACTATTTATCTGTGTATAAATGATCACAAATTGTAACTTGGAGCGAAGGAAATTGAATTTCAATAGGAAAAATTCTTCTATTCTGTACACCAACAAAAATGGGGTTTCTTGAGTTACAGTACTGGTAGTAGTCTGATAAGCCCATAAATTATGAAAAAGTATATCAGACCAATGTTTCTTATCTTTATCCACCATTTTATAGAGTATATTTGATAGGGTATTGTTGAAATCCTTTATCTTTCCATTGGCCGCTGCCTGATAGCAAGATGAATGGTTGGATTTGATATTGTGCTCTTGATATAACTTCTTTACCTAAAAAAAACAGAAATTGGTGGCATTATCCATCAATATGGTATGAGGGATACCAAATCTAGTAATGATATTATCTTTTACAAAGCTAACAGTGATTTTGGCCTCGAATTCTTTGAGAGGTATTGCCTTAGTCCAATTAGAGAAGAAATCATTAGCAGTAAGAATATACTTAAACTGCTTAGCCATAGATATAGGATAACGTCCTACTACATCCATTCGCTATGTAGTAAATGTCCAGGAGTATTTAGATGTATGTAACAACTCTAGGGGTTGATAAATGAAGATGGCATGCACTTAGTAGGGATTAAAATTGGTGAAATCTGTGCAATACTATGTCATTGAAGGCCAGAAGTATCCAAGCCATTAGATTTGACCAGAAATCCTATTTCTAGACCGGTGATCACCACAAGCTTCTACATGTACTTATTTCATAACAGTTACAATTTATTCTCTATCAATACACATGAAGAGGACTCTATCAAATCCTTATTTTTAGAGGATCTTCTGGTGATCCGGGCTATCATAAAGAGTGAAATTGGCCACTCGTCACTAGATCTATTCTTTTTTATACTCTATCTGGTTGAAGTACTCCATTTTAAGGTATTCTGTGATAGGTTTCATCCTTCCCATAGTATGACTATATGGCTTAGAAATAGGGATGATTTCATTAATTTTTTCTATTACAGTTTGAAAAAAGTGAAACCACATGACGATGGGAAATACTGATGATTGTATCATTCTAATTTGGATATGCTAGGGCTGTGGCTGTATTAGCCAATGCATCAACTTAGGAATTTTGTAATTGTGGGACATAAGACAATTTTGGCTATGAGGGAAATTCATCCATTAAACCTATGAAATAATCACACAAAGGGATTAATTCTTCTTTTCTAATATCATAATCCTCATTGATCTGTTTGATTACCAATTCTAAATCACCTTTCACTTTTAGGTGGTTCACTTGTACCTAGAGCGCCAATTCTAGGCCTGCAATGAGAGATTGATATTCTACCTCATTATTGGCACTGACTTTTAATAATAGAAAGGAAAATGGAAAATAATCCTTTTCTAGGGAGACAAACACAATTCCTAACCCACCTTTGTTGATTTTAGGGTTTTCCATTCTCTTTCCCATTGGACTTCTAGAATCACCATCAAAGTACATTTCCCACATTTGGGGATTATCTTGAATAGATAATATTTATTCATTAGGAAGTTCAATATTCAAAGATGTATCTTCTACAGATGGGTGTTCAACAAGGAAATCTTCCAAGTCTTGGCCTTTTATTTCTTTCTAAGGCACAAACTGGATATCGAACTATTGAAAAATAACTACCCACCGTGCCAAATTCCCTATAAGTATAGGAAGATTGAGGATAAATTTGAGCGGTTTATTGCAAGATACCAAGTGGACCTCATGATGTTGCAGGTAATACCTCATCTTCTGAAATGCAAATATTAATACCATACAACACTTCTCGATACTTGAATATCAAGTCTTTGTGTCAAGAATAGTTCTACTAAGATAGTAACGACTATTTTTATTCCCAGCATCATTCTTTTGTGAAAGGAATACACTCAATGATCGCTCTAAAGCTGTCACATAGAGAATAAGAGCCTTTCCTTAAAAAAGTATCATTAATACTGATGGACTTATAATATATTTCTTGAGGATATCAAATGACTCTTGGAAGTCTTTAGTCTATTGATAAGTAACTCCTTTCTTCATTAATATGGAGAAGGGTACACAATTACCTACCAAATTGGCGATAAAGCATCGAATATATGCCAAGTGTCCTTGAATTTATCTTAATTTCTTCAAATTCCAATTAGGTGACATACCAAGGATATATTTTGTCTTCTCAAGATTAACTTCTATCCCATGATGGTGTACAATGAAGCTGAATAATTTTCCTAACATAACCCTGAAAGCACATTTTAAGGGGTTCAACTTCAAATTATATTGATGATGTTTACTAAATATGGTGTCTAGATTGGACAAGTGATCAAATTATTGTCTGGATTTCACCACTAAATATTCCACATAACATTTGATAAATTTTCCCAGGAAGGGTTTGATGATATGGTGCATGGCACGTTGATATGTTGCACTAACATTTTTCATACCAAAGGGAATTACCTGATAGAAAAATATTCCTTGAGGGGATCTAAAGGATGTATAATCATCATATTATGGGTCTATTTGAATTTGTTTATTCCCAGATTATCCATCCATGAAAGAGAGAGCTTCATAGCCAACTGTTTTATCAATCAAAAGTTCTGTGATTGGAACCTAAAAGTCATCCTTGGGACAATGTCGGTTAAGATCTATGGAATCAATGCAAACTCTGATTTTCTTATTCTTATTTTTCACTGGGAAAATTTTGGACAACCATTTGTGATATTCCACCTCCCCGAAAAATTTAGCTTTGATAATCTTGTCGACTTTAGCATCAATTTTAGAGGTGTGTGTTGGGTGTGTTCTTCTTACTAGCTACTTAAATACTTGATGCTATTCTGGAAAACCCAAATGATGAGTAGACACATTGGGATTAAGTCCTTGAATTTCTATATAGTTCCAAGAAAATATATCTGGTCATTTCTTTAGAAATGAAGTATACATATCTTTCTCTTCAGAAGTCATGGCTATACTAATTAGAGTAGGGCATGGATCTTCTTATGTACTCAGATTTATTTTTTTGAGCTCATCCATAGTGGTGGAGATGCATTCCTCAAATATTGGAGGGGAATCCTTAAGATATTATTCTTCTTATTCCTCACATGTCACTTTTTATGTTTCTATTTGAAGGGTAGGTGATGAAGCAAAAACTTGTTGAAGTTTGGGGGATGAAATGAAGGCATCTCCATTTAAGATTTCACCACTACTTGGTAGATCAACAATTTCTCACATTCCTTTCGGCTTGATTTCCACAAGTGAAATTATGGAATTAACTTGATGAGTGATTAGATTTGGGTTTATCCTTTCAATTTGATTGATAGGAAACACATAATCTATACTCAGATGTTTGAATGGGGTAGTCAGGATCTTTTCTAGACCATCCGGAGCATTGATTCTTGTTACATCTTTTTCCACGGACCTCGTTCCCTTTGTGTGATAGAATTCTGCCTTAATATACTGAGATTCACATTTTTTTAATGGACCATTGTCACCATACAATGTCCCAATTTTACCATTAAATCAATACTTGAGGCATTGGTGATATGATGAAGGAATGACCACATGTTGATGTAGCTAAGGCCTTCCAACCAAAATATTTAAAGTTGTGTCCTGTTAGAAAACCATGAAATATGAATTAGATACAACGTACCCAAAATGAGTTCTAAGTGTAATCTCGCCTAGAGTTCCTTGTTCATTATTTCCATAACCTTTCAACATCAAAGTGTAAGGAGATAAGTCAGATTCAGTGAGACCCAATCAAAAAAGTGTACAAATGGTAATGAGGTTGACTACTGATCCATTATCGATGAAGGCTCATTGGATGTCTATATTATTAATCCTTCTAGATAGATACAAGGGCATAATGTGTCATTATACAACATCATCCTCATCTTCAGGGCCAATCCTGTCATGCGTGGGAGAATTTCCTTGTTCTTGCTTAGCCCACTAAAGGGATATCCCATGAGTTTCTGCCGCATAAATAGTTTGAGCAGGGTTATATTTAAAATAGTGGTTTCTAGCATGTCCACGTCTTCCTATATATCGTCAACCATGAATTATTATTATATTTCCCCAATCAGGCGCAAGGAATTCAGGTTCATAACTTGAATCATCATTTTCATAGGGGTCCGTTAATTGGATAATGTTAATGGAACCAAAATCAATTCCTCATCTAATGAAAATTCTACTTGATAGGTTGGTTCTTGTTGTTCTATTTGGTGGGGGCGGTGCCCATGATTTTGAGACTAATGGCATGAAATTTTCCAAAGTAAAGGACAACTTTTTCCTTGACAAGATATCGTCTTCTTCTGACTGCTCTTTAACATTCCGATCATACCGTTTCTTTGAGGATTGACCTTTAGAGGACTGATCTTTTGATGGAGATGGCTTTACTATAGTAGAAGTGGAAGGAGACATAGTTGGTTGTTTCAACTGTGTTCGTAGAATGGAATGAGTTTAGTTGATCATTTTCGGGACCACACAATCATCATACTTTTACACATTTTTACTTTTGTCTTACTACCATTCACCTTCTTCCTATGGATCAGTAGTAGTAACACATGATATTTGGGGTGATAAACTTTTTAGTTTCACTTTTCCACAGACTTCCATTTTTTGAAGTAAGTATTTAAAAAAAACACTCTTGAATGGGATTACCCAATATTTGATGAAAGGGAAAATAATTTGGGAGATATTTATCTACCTCTTTGTTTGGTTTCTTTGGACTTTGAAACTGAACTAAATTGTTTTCCAAAGATGAAATGAAGTAACCAGGAACCTGTTCATTCAAAAAAGAATAAAATTTGTTCTTTAATCCCTCAAACTATCTCTACCTTTGATCTTTTTAACCATCTTGTCAAGGTGGTCATTGCTGGTAATTCTTAAGAGGTGGAGCCCTTCGGTATGATGAAGGTTTTGAAGTAGAAGCAAGTGAAGGTGCTTGTTTGAGTGTGACTGTAGCAGCCTCTGCTTTCCCTATTCTCCTTCCCAGAGTTGATGGGATTACCTGATATTTATCTTTGGTTTCGACAATGGAATCCTCCACTTGTTGGGAGATTGAAACAAGGTCTCGAAACCCTACTGTGTATTTCACAAGGATTAGTAGTGTGTGTAACTCATCATAAATATTTCCACACAAATTGGTAGTAACTCTTCTTACGGGAGTGGTAGATTTAAGGAATATGTTAATCCTTTCCATTGAGCAATGAAATATGAAACTCTTTCATTCTACCTTTTTTTCAATTTTTAATATAAAAAACGATTGTCTTCGGCAGCGTTGAGCTAAATTGGAGAAGGAATTTATGATGGAGGTCTTCCCATCTAGTAATTGATTGAGACTGAAAAATTGTATACCTGACAAAGGCTATCCCCTATAATGATTTCCCAAAGCATATGAGCTTTACTACTTCTTGTTGTTGAGGGGTCCCTTTCATGGGATCACAATAAGAAACAAAATGTGTTAAGTGTTGTTTCATATCTCCCAAACCATTAAATATTGTAAATATGGTATTCAAAAATCTTGTTGGGGGAGGGATTGGATCTACCCATTCAGGGTAAGATTTCTTTTCTGGTTGTACTGGTGCACACCATTCTTCCATAAATTCCAATCAAGTTATTAATGCCTAAATTTTATTCATAAGAATTTGGGGAATATATGGATGAGCTAGGACTTGTACAAGTACAACAGTTGAAGCTTGAACTGGCGTGATGACCGAAAAAACCACTAGTTGTGGTGCTTCTAGTATTTTTCTTGGATAACCCATGGAGAAAGGACTGTAAGGATGTGTTTGATCCTATCCAAGATGTGTACCCAATGGAGGGAATTCAACATCCACCTCTGTATTTATAAAAAACCCTCTTTGCTGAGGATCTCATTTAGGATGTGAAAGCTGATGATCTTCTTATGGAGTATGTCTGGAAGAAATACTGCTTCGAAGTAACTCTACATTGAGTCTTTTCAACTCCTTTATCTCTTCCTCTTTCTCGGAAAATATTTCTTCAAGTGAAAGAGATTTAACTTCTACAATGGAAAAGTGAGACATGATATGACCTTTACCTTTCCCCTTGTTAGATTCATTTCTAAGAGGTGGGAGTTGGTTACTTGAGGGAATACCTAGATTCTGGGTAAGCCTCTAATTTTGGGTATGCACACCTCCTTAATTTGCTTTAGTGTGTACCATATTATGAACTAGAACTTCATCCTCCAACTCCCATAAACTGGACTCATTTTCTAGAGGATCTACCATAATGGTATTAATGACATTCATTGATGCATAATTGTTTGATGATATTCCGTCAGTATATTTGTAAGATCGTCTCCTTCTGTGTCCTCCATGAAACTTTGTTCTCCTATATGCTAAATTCCTAGAAATTGTTTGAAAAATGGTAACCTAAAGGGAATCCTTGGATAGTTTAGTTGTGAATTTAATTTTTGGCTTATTCCCTAATCAAGAGAAAAATGACTTCTGTTGAGGAGGGGATTTCAGATGTGAAAAATCCCACAACCCTGCATGTGGAGGCTATTTCTATTATTGTTATTGAAACCTTTGAACTCTATTTATTGAGTTCGAAGGATGAGTTAAACAAGCCCCCAAACCTACAATATAGGGTGGATCCTGAACTTCTATGTATGATATTATCATAGTTTATCTTCTGATCTTATGAATTCTGGTCTGAACATTGGCTAGGTGAATTATCCAACAACCACTTAAATCACCTGTTTCGAAAGACCGTTGTGCTATTTTAGATACTTTCTCAATCTGATGGCTGATATCCTCTAAGAGGGATGCCTACTTAATGTTCTCATATGCTTGATGAAAAAGTATCTAGAAAACTTTCTCTCTTTGGGATTGACTTTGATAAGAGTTAGTCGAGGCCTATTCTTGAGCATATATTTGATTACACACAAAATATTCTGATTGTAGCATGTCATGAGAAATAACATTGCATGAGACCACTTTTGGTGGGATTTTTTGATTTTGGAGCACTGTGAAATGAAATACTCCGTGTACACCCCATCCTATGATATGAAATCCAGATTGGGTATCAACATTTAAATGGAGTATCCTCTTTAGTGCATCGATGCATGCGCACTGGAGGGTTCCCTGCTGTTTCTTGACCTTTGGATGTTGGGAAACTAAGAGAGATGCCTAATCAATTTGGATTTTAAACCTTTCTATTATCCCTAAATGACTTTGATATTCATCATATAGTAATACTTTGGATTTTATATGATGAAGAGTTTTCTATATGTTGAGGAAGATATCATGAATGCAATATTCTAATATCATTTCTGCAATGTTGTATTGAGAGTTTTCCAAAGGCTAGAACATGACTGGTATTTCACCCTTAGTCAGTTGTTTTATCATATTCAACATATCCTCCTCATACTTTGCTAGAGGTTTCTCAACTTGGTCTAACCATAGTGGACACTTCTTAATTGTTATATTACAAACAATAGGATCAATTGTTTTTTCCTCTACCATATTAGAAGGAAAGTGACCTAAGGGAGGCTCAGAGAATGACCTTCGGCTTGGGATGTCTTCTAGTTGAGAATGTATTTCACCTATTAGTAACAAGGCATCAAAAATAACTAGCCTTTTGTTGGAATGTGCATCAAGATAAGAGATCTTTCTCATCATTACATTGTCAATTAGAGAATTATTTTGATAATGAGAAACACTACTGCAGAGAGAACTTTCATGGGGAATGCCATCATGGGGAGGACCACCATGGTGGATTACAACAAGGGATAAATAATCTTTCTACTTGGTATTCTGAACACTTGGAGGGTTGTTGTGGCCCTCATCTAGAGATAGGTTCACTAAATTGAATGAATTGTCCTGAAGCAAGCCTTCATGATGAAGTGTCCAATGGGGAACTTCGTAATTACTGCTACTACTCCTGTAATTTGGTAATGGGAGGGTAGGATCTTGAATTGCAATAGATAAATGTCCTAGGGCTTCAAGAAATACAACTTTAAGAGGAGTCAAATCGCAGATTGACTATTGATTTTCTAACTGTGTTTGGTGAGACTTCTTCTTAGATGATATTTTATATATAGTAGGGGCCACTTGCTGGGAGAAGTGGTTATCATGGGAAGCTGTATGTTCCTACCTTATAGTGGTCATTAGAATAGTCTGATTATCTCTAATTGGAAATGGTGTATGTTCTCGATCCGGTTATCCATATGATATGGGGAAATATTTCCCATAACCCTCCTGCACTGTAATAGAGGTATGTATCTGCTTTGGGATGGCATGATGATGAGTCATCCCAGGTGCGGGGATGGAATTATGTGTCCTTCCATCTAGTATATCTTAAGTTTATATTATAATATTCTGATAGGCTTCTAGAATATGTATTGGAATTTGTGTCTTCTCTTTAACCATTGTTTAAATATGTTTGGTGAATTTAGTGGATGGAATGAGAATATATGTCCATTCTATATCTGGATTAGGTGTATGTGCCTACTCCTTTACTCCCTTTATTGTTAGTGGATACTGACCGTACTGATGTATGGGGGTAGAGAGTTGAGTCTACCTTAGGTTTGTCGTCAGATATTTCCAACTAACTTCTCTGAGTGCTGCTAAATGAGACTGCTGGCAGGCTTGATGGATGCTGACAAGTGTCTATTCCTACTGGCTATTTTCCGCCAAGCATGTTCGATAGAATTATTTCAATGCTGATAGAAGAGATTGTTGGCAGGATTGGGGAGTGCTGGTAGGCATATGTTCCTGCTTACAAGTTTCCACCATATTTGATTGGTGGGCTTCCTTGAATGTATCCAGATGAGTCTGCTAACTGGATGATAGTTTCTAAGTAGGTGTATGTACCTTCTCACAATACTCCACCGGGTTTAAATGGTAGGATTGGTTGGGTTCTTCCAGATGAGTCTTCGGGTTGTAGGAATCAAGGAAGATAGGTGTATGTGTCTGTTTGTTGTTTTCCACCAAGTTAGGTTGATGGACTTCTCCGGAGGGGAAAAAAGTAAAAACCTGCTCCTTATTGGCCGGATATTTTCTCCGATCGTTTGTCTTGAGTGCTCGGGTCTAAGGAACCTGGGCCAAACAACTGAAGGCAACACCCCCATTATGTTGGGGTTTCATTATCGCACGATTCTGTTAGTGGCGATTGTTGGTGGGAGCCCTCAGTAAGGACCCCTATGTCTTTGAGTTGAGTCCATGAGTGACCTCCTGATCCACCTCCCTATAGTATGGAAGGGACAAGTTATTTTGTTTTGGGGATAAGGACCCAAAATGGTTGTAGACGATGGTTGGCACAATCTACTTCTTGACCACCAGTTGTCGCTGACCGGAAGATCATGAGTTATTGTTAACAAGGAGAGCCTTTCGGGAAGCCTACGGGGTTGGGATAGTACAATGTTGATGGTATTTCTGAACCAATACATAGGGGACCCAGTATTGAAGATGTTGAGTTGGAAACTACATCCTTCCAGTGGATGAGGACCCATCTTGTGCAACAACCGGGGAATTCACTGGTGAAAAATTGAAGGAATTCATTTGGAGTGAAGGGAGTACTGAGAAAACTTGACTAATACAAACAATGAACTCCATTAAATAAAAATATTTTATATGGACACATGCATGATTGATTCCTTTTTCTCTCTTTCCTTTATTAATTTATGGGTAACACTATCAACTTGGTTAAGGATTCATGTTGGGTTCATCATTTTTTTTCATCTCCCCCCCATGATGTGTGTTTTGGTTAGGAATCACTAATTCTTAGTGGTTTCCATTGGATTTATTTATGGAATCAGAAACATCCAATGGTTCTTTATCTAAAGGGACATGCTTTCCAAAGGTAGGAATTCATTAGGTTTGGACCTATGAAACTTAAGAACATACATTGGTCGAGAGGATGGGAGGTCAGACTCATAACACCATTTTGGAGGGAATTATTGCCTACATTGGGAATCTCTTATAGATTTGATAAATTTTCATGAATCCTTATTAATTCACCAAGTATAACATATATTTCCCTTGGAATTTTCAATCAATTATTAACATGTGTGAAATTTAGAATCAATAGTATGTATTCAAGGTTCTCATTAATGGAGATATATGTATGTATTCGAGGTTATCCATCAATGGTATCTACTTATATACTATTTATATATTATTTTAACCTTTGTTATGATGATACTAATTTTAAATCCACTCAGTGGGGCACTCTGAAATTTATTATCATCCAGGGAGATGAAAGATTGTTTTGATGTTGCGATCGTACCCATAAATGGGATACCTTTGTATCATTGTGAAAGGAATCAAAACCCTCATAGTTCGGTTCCACTTAATTGGACACATCATACCTTTTAAGGTCATGTGATAAGGACCTAACTGTATAATTTAATGTATTTTGGTAAGAACATCTAAGTGGAAGGGGCTTAGTCAGAGCTTGGTGTTGGACTTATGCCTAAGTAGCTCAAGGAACCTAGAAATGATATGAGTTTTTATGTTGGATTAGACTCTATTGGGAATGTGTCCCAAAAAGGATAGGGTTTATTAAGATTGTTGGGTTTGAACATCAGAGAGGCTTCCTACATATCTCATTTGTATGAGAATCAAATTCCACATAGTTCGAGGAGTCTTGTATGGGCGTATGATCATTTTAGAGAAATAGGTTAGGTATTAATCCTAAATTGGATGCCCTGGTGATTTGGGGGTTTAATTTGGGGCTTACTTCTAAGAAAGATTTACATTTATGGATAAAATGAGATGGAGCTTGGTCCTTAGAAAGGATTCCTAAGTATCCTAGTTTTGATGGGAATCATAGTTCTCATAGTTTATTCAATGAGGTGTTTGTGAAAATGTTGTGATCATAAAAAATCTCTAAGCTCACGTGAGTCATTCTCGGTGTGAGAAACAAGAGGATGTGAAAGATTCAACAAAGGCACACACACTTTTTATCCTCCACCAATGGTAGAGTATGGGCCTATGACAATGATGGTGGAAGAGTCCATGGCGAACCATCCCCCTCTTCACTTTACATTAGACGAGGGTCCAATGTAAGGAAGGAGCGAAGGTAAAGTATGTAGAGAGGAGCGAGACTGCAACCTCCTACATGAAAGGATAGGGTCTTACACTAGGATGGATACATTAAAATTGGTCATGGTAGGGGAGGGAGACTTCCCCTTTTTTCAAAAGGACAAGTAAGTGTGAATCATACCTTTCCTACTAGGGACCTGAGGCTCCATGTTTTAGAGAAAATAAGGGACAAGAATGGTCCAAACCCTAATCCTCTAAATTGGAACTCCCCAATGCTATTACTGGGAGACTGGTCTATGTGAATGTAGATATAGAAACCCACAAACACTCCATGAATCCTAACCCCATCATAAAACAATTGTGGGAAACCTCTGACTGTGGATATACAAACCCAAATGGGAGACACAATAATGTGTCTTTCCCAAGGGTTTGGTAAGTCATGAGCTGTTGGTGGATGCATCAACATAATCTCTTTCAGACAAGGAATCCAATGGAGAGGAATCCTCAACATGAATGAATTTGAGTAAGGCTTAATGAAAGGATTGTATATGATGAAGGGATAAGGTGAATCAATGTGGGGCGCCCAAGTAGGTATCTGGCGTGTAGGTATGGGGGCATAGGTAGGATTGGGTGACTTGATGTTTTACTTAAGTGATGAACAACCTGGATGTTAAAACTTGGGAGAGACTTGACTCAAGCCTTCAAGAGTATTCACAGGTATTCCTAGAAGTGGGGTGATCAAGTTCCTTTGAGAGGAATGGGTGGTGTGCAAGTGTTTCTAAATTAGGGTGGTTGGGTTCTTTAGGTGTACAAGTTTTATAGATTTCAAACACTAAAGGGAATTAATTACTATTATCCTCCTTTAATTCCTCCACCCTAGGTGTTAAAGAACTACCTTGAATGTTTCAGAAGACTTGGGTGAAGCACTAGTGCGACCAGAGGAGAAATTGGGCTTTAGGAAAATTCATATATACAAATAAAGATCCCAAGGGTATATTTATAGGAAAATAAGTGACCTTGGGAAAATGGTGATTGGGTGGACAAGTGGATTGCATTATACAAATGTTGCGTGCAAGTACCTTGCGTGACAACGTTGCCTCAACTTGACTAGGGTAATCCAAATTTCAAGCCTTTGAAAATCTTGATTTTGTTTATTTATTTTCTCCTCTTTTCTCTAAGACATTTCCCTTTGTCACTTTTTCATAAATGTGATGGAACAATGTTTCAACATGGACTTTAGGGTAAATAGATGCTCTATATCGTAGGGGATGCACCCCCACACCCCTTCTAGGGATCAGTGCTGGGCTGCGGTCCCGACCCTTTGGGTTGGTGCCTTCTTGACCGTCACTGACCCCGTTGAAAAATGCAGAGTCGCATCACAAAATTTTTGAGCCCGATTAAGAACATCTTGTAGAAAAGTGCATGGAACACATTTCATGGTGTTTATAGCCTATCGACAATAACCCAAACAAAAAAATTACCTCAAGCCAACCTCAATAAACCTGTTATGGAATCCTAAAAACATCCAACCACTTCCACTCAGTGATGGGTAATTACTGAAAAAGCCTGACTGGTAACTGGTGTTCTTCATTCACCTAATGATAGGTGGAACAACTCATTAAAAAACTAGATACATCTCTTTTAGTACCTAGAAACTAGTACTGGTGATCCTGTTTAGAGAAAGACACGATCATGACATAGTTTCCTTAAATATCCAGTCGATGGAGCTCCCCACCACGGGCTTTATCGCCAAAGGGGATAATTCCAAACCACGGTACCTCCACCATCAGAATTTTATTACAAAGAACGCCACTAAGCATTATAGATATGCTCCTGACATGAATTATTTAACTGGGTGAATCTGAGTACATATGAGGTCATATCATGGACCATACCGTAAAGGTACGATCGAATCCTAATCGACTAAACTGTAACTGGTCGCACATGCTTTCTTAAAAGACACTACCAACCATTTTTTCACACCCACCTTAACATGGAGACGTTTTTAAAACAGTTCCTTATGATAATAAACATCAAACTAGAAGTATAGCATGTCGATCCAACTTGAATGTATATTCTTAAAATGCTCAGCTTAGATGGACGACATATTAAAAACTAAATTGAAACACCTTATTCCAAGGAATATTTCATTTAACATTAAAACGTCCACCCAAGTCTATAACCAACTCCCAATAATGTTCATTGGTCAAACTATCACCTGACCATTTAAAATTATCATGCCTTAGTATGAACAAGGGGGTAACCTAGATCAAGTCCACTGGAATCGTCACCCTTTTTAAACATCACCTACAAGACTAACACGAGTCTGGGGTAAACTCAGATTCAATTAACTGGAGTCCAGGGAACTAACCCCAGGTAGTCCATACTCCATGCTTACAAGTGAGACATTGGTACTAGGCCAATAAGTCCACTTCAAAACATCGACTGATCCTAGAGTGGCTTTTTCCTGGAGTTGAAGTCAGAAGGAAATGGATGGTGTTCAAGAGTCTATCCAAGGCATTCCTACTTAGGAACCCAAGTATCACTCAGTAATAATCATGCCTTAATAAGAACCGTACCCCTAATGCATAACTTGATAAAGATCACTTTTCAGGATCAACAACTTTTAAAACATTAGCATGGTGCAAGACCGATGCTCTCTAAATGAATCAAATGCGATGTCAAGATAGGGGGAATTTTCATCTCTCAAATAATAATACACTATGAGGATTCCAAGAAAAATAAGATAATAACAGTCAAACCACTATTGGTCGACTTCTTGGAAGAATCTCAACTTCACCAGCTAACACATCATCATTAATTGATAATAATTCCTTTACCGCTCAAGGAATACAACTATCGTTCAAGATCAACCACCAAAGTACACCCAATACAATGATGTTTCTCAAAGGTTTCATACACAGCCAACCACATCAACATCGTGCTACTGAGAAAGCACTATCACGATTCAAAACTCACCATACCCAAAGGTATTCAAGAAAATATGACCATTTAAAAAAAGGTTCTCCTTGGTTGTGTTCTTTATACCAGGTTGGACACACATTCACATGAACCGAACCAATTCTCCCCACTATACGAGTGTCCTAATCCTCAAAATAAGTGATATACTATCCTATTATAAGCATGTTAGATCAGATTCACCTTCAAATGAAAACATTTATTCATTTGGTATGAAAACCAAAACCAAAATAACTAGTGTGTCAAAACACCTGATTCTCTTGATACATAATCAAGATCATTGGGGTGAATCTGATTCCTTTAATACCTAGGCCACTCTACTCGGATGAAGAACCGAGAACGTACACAACATCACAAGGCTTGATGTGTTCACTAAACTCAACTGGTTCGTTTTACAAAATTTAGCAACTCGATGGGTATCATATATATAAATTCCCACTACCTCAAGGTTTATAAACAAGTATGGAACATCCTCGATAGTATCCATAGGCTTGTCATCCCTTTGAATTCAAGTATCAGATGGACCATGTAGAAAACTAGCTCAAGTCGCTTGTCCTATGTGACTAAAAATCTTAAGGACGACCTCCCAAGTCATTCAAGGAAAGAAAAAAGGGTTATGAGACCTAAAAAGTGGCTGACCATGCCCTTGGCATGTATAACCTACTGAAACCGGGCATTACCTAATGCTCACACCCACAAAAAGGGTCCTGGATACCCTGACCACCCATCCAAACAAGGGTTTCATTAAAAAATAAGATTCTATTTAGGGACAAAGACACCAAATGATAGAAACACAAAACATTTATCGAGACACTTAATCTCTAAGGATGCTACCTATCTCACACCACCCCCTACAAAACATAAATCATCAAACCATAATGAATCCATTCCTATAGAATTCACTAGGTTTAAGAGCCTATAATTTATACCACTACTAAAAAGGAAATGACCTATAAAAAAATAAAATAAAATTTCCATTCCAAGGAAACTCAAGGGAATGTTCAAAATACACTGACATGAGGGTTTAAATAAAGGACACCACTTCATGTTCCATTTTTAAAGTCGTTAATTTGATTTAACTTTAATCTTTAAACATTTAAAATATTTAAAAATAAGTATCAAAACACAATTCATAAGGTAAAAGAACTTAATACCTAATTTAATGAATAGTTCAAAGAAAAAAGGCAAGTATTATAGAACTTCCTTTTTTAACATTAACAATTTATTGACATCAATTCACTATTAGGAAATTTATGTCATAAATTTAATTTAACATATAAGGCGGCATATGAGGGTCCCATTAAGCCAACTAGGGTTCATAAAAAAGAAACACAATAATTGTTATTTAATTATTTAGGTTATAAACACCCATAACGGGTCATCTCAAAAGTAACATGCCCGAACTCACCTACATGGCTCAGTTGATCATTTTTTGAAGCCAATCACATGACTCATTTTGAGATCATTATCAAGTTCACAGATCAAAAGTACAGGATAGTTCAAAAACACTATAAAACCTGGTCATACCACATATCCTACTATTAAACCTAGGACTTTAAAAAGAACAGTCTCAAACACCACTAGAGACACTGCCTCTTGCCCACTCAGAAGCCAAGTCTAGGTCAAGTCTCTCTTTCCAAGGTTATATTTCAATTTATATTAATTTTAGATTTAATTATTATCATTCATTTATTCAAACGGTTTAACCAATGGTTAACCAAGTTCAAATCTATGAGGACCCATAACACGTCAAAATCCAAAATTTGGCGCCCATATAATCCATACCATATAAAATTCACTTTAAATAATTGAATCAAAAGGTGTGTCACTTTCTAATCCATAAGGGCCCATACTCTTCATGAAATGAAATATAGGGTCACTTTCTATATCCATGGAACAAAAATCTATCACAAAATCAGGTACATCTATTACATAACCTATCACAATAGCATACAACAAGTAATGAATCCTAAATGGCATGGTATAATGCATGACATGTGATTTTTATAAAGTGCCTAAAATGATGCATGAGATGGCATACCCTCATCTCATCTGGTTATAGTAGAAATAGAACTCATAGTCATATTAATAGTAGTATCACAACTACTGTGCATCACCCATCAGTGGAATTAAATCATCTGTAATGACCAAATTTACAAAAATAGAAATCTCATTCATGGAAATTTGAAAATTTTCTGTATGTGGGTTAGCTATTCCCAGGAAAAATACATTATCAAACTCCAATAACTTCCTATACCTGTATATTGTTAGAAAATTGTAAAGAAAACTAGAAAATAATGCCCAGATACCACTTTGTAACATCCCAAACCCGGATGCCTCTCAACAGTGCCCCAAGCTCGGTGGGTCAAAAGGCCTCAAGCACATCTCCCCAAATTCCAGAGGCTGCCGACTAGCAGTGAGAACTTAGGTTTGTCAATGGGGAGACTATTCCATCATCACCAGAGTGTAACACATTGTATTTTCAATAACATAAAAGTAGAATAAGTACATATAAGAGAAGAATAGATGATAGATAAACAAGACATGAATATATAATATGTTCGGAAGTTTATTATATAACGATGATGATAGATCTATCTAAAAAGCATCCACAATAGGTAAATAGTAGTACAATAAAATAATAGTATCAAAATACCAAAATAACCAAAAGTGATATCTCTAAATAGCATCATGTGCCTCATCTCGATATCGTCCCCCTACTCTTAAGCCTGGCACAAAATCAACTCCCGAACAACGAGTGCTTTCCCCTATCTCTACTTGTATCCAAATAGTCTGTTTGGGTAACTAATGGAGGTCTAAGAAAGGTATGAGATACAATACTAGTAGTTAAATACCCAAATATCTATATAATTCCATGATGTGTTATATAACATGATAGCAATGTGCAACAAAAACATGAATGTAACAAAGAAATGTAAAGTGCCTATGGCCTGTCCACTGCTAAACAAGTAACACTAAAATATAATCTGAAGACTCCCTTCAAAAGATGGTAAAGATCCTCTAACAAGGTAGATACAAACAATTCATAAATAACCAACACAACTATAATATTTATCCCAACATGTCATGTCATCCACAACCTTATCGTATCACCTAAAGTGTCAAACAACCATGGCTGAGCCGTTCAACCAAGCATATCACATATTCCATATTTGTGTTGTATAAACAGAGTTCCAAACCACAAAGGGTTGGATCCAAGGTATATAAGACCAAGTCATCCTCATCAAGTCCCAGGAGTATCTTGATGGAAGCTTAGTTAGGCACTAGTTAGAGTCCCATGAGCATGTCAACTGAACATGTCTTATGTGAGTCCAAGAAATCCGGATCAAAGGGGTATCAAGGCCCAATAAATCCCATGAAATCAATACCCAAGTATCATACTCAATAAAAGGATTCCACTACTCCGTTCATGATCCAAGGAGCATCTTATAAGGCATACATTAATCTATTCATAATTTCATACCATTTATCATTTCAAACCAAAATTCATTTCATACTAAATGAGTTTACCCACTCATATAACCATTCACATTCAAATTAATCTCATGAGTATACCCACTCATGTATCACAATTAAAATTAAAAGGAAACCAATGAGTATACCCACTTATTATTCACAATTCACATTTAAACATATCACATGAGTTTACCCAGTCATTCACATTTTCCAAATAAACTATTTAATCATTTAAAGTTAAATTTTATCCATTTAATCAAGAATAACATGCAGAGGGAAGAAAAACATCTCCTATCAAACCAAATTATTCATTTAATTTATATATGGGATTCTTATTACTAGGAAATCTCAAGAACACACCACTTTGGTGGTTCAACAAAGGTCAATTACATGTAGAAAACATAGAACACCCCATAAGTGGCCTTTGGTTGGGGAAACAACCTCCAAAATATCTAACAGAAGCTAAATGGAATCCCTAGAATGTAACAATTTAATTAATTCAATTAATCATTTAAATTTAGGGGCCGTGTTATAAATTATGGTGGGTGGAACAACAATAGTTAATTCTATAAATAACCAAAACCAATGGTAAAATTATAGACCACCTACTATAGATTGGTAGCAAAGTGATCATCTAGTATAAACTCCTGATTTGACTCAAATCAGAAGAAAAATGAAGAATGTATAAATAACATGAAATTAGGGAAAATTAGCTTCCTAAATATCATCGTTGATCAAAATATGAATGAAAAATGGCTAAAAATGAATTGATTACTCACCGATATAGATCCAATGAAATGTTCCACGCTTGAATTAGAGATCAAACAGAGGATTGGGATTAAATCATAGATTAGTTATAAGGCCCCACCCTTAAAACATTACTTAATCTTGAGTTATGTCAAGAATTATACATTGAGTATCTTTTCAGGTTTAGAGTTTTAGAGAATTAGGCCATAACTATTACATTGAATTTCAAATATAACAAAGTAGACACTTCTAATATATCCAATTTTTCCACAACAATAAAAATCCTTAAATAATACAAGAATTAATTTCTTGATATAAATCTTCTTCAACTATTAATTTCTCTTATCCTTTCTTATACCCTGTGAAAAACATTTCAAAAACATGGGATGAGCATAAAAAGCTCAGTAAGGGTTATAAAATAAGGAAAGGAAAAAATAGTCCATCAATACATAAAAATCAATAAATCATACTTTTAAATCATAAAACATAATATCTTTAACATTCCTCATGAATTCATAAGATTTATGAATATCACATTGCAATTATAAATCATAAAGGTAACTTGTGGAATCCATAACATAATTACATTGTAGCTTTCATAGCTATGTAGGGATTTATGTTTGGAATACCCATCACATTATATTCCCTAAATCTCTTAAGATAAACATTAACATTTACCTCCATCACATTACCCAATGAAATGGAGATCTATCTCAGGATAACCCTCCCTAGGTTTATCATGGAACCACCCATATATGTAAACAATGCACTAGAACCATAACATAATCATAACACATAAATGAAAGATAACATTTCGACATTGCAATCACAAGATATTAGTTCAATATATTGTTATAATAAATCTATTATCAAAACCATTTTCAATACCAAAATACATAAAAAGGTTATATGGTATTTTTTTTCTTTTTAAAGACACTACTTTTTTTAGAGGAATTTAAATATCAAATAATTCTTGCGGCGGTAGAAAGGTCATTGTCACCAGGTACGTTAAAAAGAAACATTCTATTTGTTGTTTAGTAAAACACTACATAGAAAAAAGATTCCTATTAAATGAAATTAAACATAAAAGGGGGGTTATAAACTGTATAAAATAAAATTATGTATAAATCAAAATTTTCCTCAATTAAAGGATATTCAGACGAAGTCCCTTACCTTGAGTCCGACTTGTCACGTATGTTCCTTGTTCTTCCTTAAATTGGGTAACTCCTTTTGATTTAAGTTAACAAGCCTTCTTTAATTGCATTCTACCCAACGTAAGGATTTTAAGAGGATGATAGAGATGGTGAGAGCTTATTCTGGTAGATTCTGGATGAGTCAATGGGGCTTGAGAGGCATGAGAAAAGGTTAGCGGTGGTGCCCTTTTATAGGAGGGAGGAGGGCCACTTAAGGAATATCTTAAAATATTATTTTATTATAAATTTATTTTCGGTTTAAAAAGGTCCCAAAGTCATTTATTTCAGATATACGATGTTGTTGGGTCAAATACCTCTCAACCAATAGGTTTTAGACAAGTTTTGGTCTAAATTTTAACCTTATCTTTTAGCTTTAACTCTTAGTTAACTAATTTGACTCTTACCATGTTTGTGTGTATATTCACACTATATGGTTAATATAGTTACTATAAAAATCCAATAGAACCTAAAGTGGTTAATTAATGATATTTTCAACATTATTTAAGTCATTTGTCTGAATCTTTGATTTTTTTTAACTATTATATCATTTAATAAAATATTAATTGTTTTAAAAACTCATTTATTTCAATTTATATACTATTTATATCACAGATTTTACAAAAATCCATAAAAACATGATTATTTTGAAAAAAAAATCACTAATGCAAATATAAAAAGTCATAACTATCCCTAAAATTCTTGTATGTCATAAAAAGTTTAAAAATAAAATTATTTTAATATTTATAATCTCATTTATTTTAATCTTTCATTAGTAAGCTAATAAATACATAATCATTGTATCACTAATATATTTATTTATTTGATGTCTAAGAAATATAAAAAAATACCATGATGTAGGAAATAATTTTATCTTTCTAATGTATATTTATAGTTGAATATATCACTTATATTACCCTATATAAAAATTGTTTTAGTAAAAAATACATGTTTAGGTTATATTCTCCATAACTTTAAATTAAAAGTAATTAAATGTCATTTTCACACACAAGTGGATCCATGAGGTCTTAAAATAGACCCAAGGATTCCCATGGTCGAACATATATCATCAAATAGGGTTACGACATGTGTTAGGGTAGTTTAATATTATTATAATATTATTTTTTACCCTTATTTACCAGATATAGCCTTTAACCATGATAAAAATAATAATTTTTGAACTTACTATTCATAATGTCTAAAAATGAAAGGTACCTATTTACAAAATTTTTGAACTCCTGATTACAAATATTTAGTACATTTTTACAAATTAAAAACAAATAAGTTTCAGAAATTAATTTAAAATTAATTCCCATTGTCAAAACCAAAAAGTGTGTTTTTAAGAAGTATAAACTACCAAAAGATTGATATGTGTTTATGTCCAATTTCAAAGTGAAATTACTTCCAATGAACAAAATTGGATTAAATGATAAAAATATAATCCAATAACAATTTAAAAAGAATTAAAAAGATAATATAACCATATAAATAAATTATACAAAAAGACAGTTTTGACTTAAATTGCAGTATTTTTCACTATTCATTAAAAAATGAACTTTATTAGAAAAATACAAAAAAAATACTCAAAGTAATTTTTTTAACCCGATTATAAATATTAAGTTTATTTTGTCAAATAGAACATATAAAAGTGACAAAATCTAGATTTAAAAAGGGTTTTCCATCAAAAGGCGGTAAAACTACTTTTTAAAAATATTAGAGTATTTATACTTAAAGTTGGATTCATTCTCATTTTAAGCCTCTAAATTTTATTAGATAAATATTAAAACATTTAAAAAACATTTTTAATCATAATATAGTTAGTTCTGTTCATTCATGCTAGTACAACAACTAGTCATTAACTTGCATTTAAAATAATAACATTATATTTTTTTCCAGTATGACTCAGCATTATGTGCAACTTAAGATTTCTGAGAATCCCATTATTGTGTGTCGGGTATGCCATAGAAAATATCATCCCCTTTAAAGTAAAATTAATTTTTAATTCAAAAATATTAATAATTAGGAAAATTTCATATTCTTTCTTTACCTGGGATGTTACATCCTTCCCACTTTTTGTAATTTGAATTCTCTCAATTTTATTCACTTATCAAATAAGTGGGGGTATTTATCCCTCATTGAATTATCATATTCCCATGTTGCCTCTTCATCCATATAGTTTTTATAGAAAAAATTTACGAGATGAATTACCTTATTCCACAACTCCTTTTCTCTTCAGTCAAGAATCTACACTGGTTGTTCCTCATAAAAAATATTTTCTTCCAACTGAACTATCTTTGGACTCAAAACATGAGATTTATCCAACATATACTTTCTCAACATTGAAACATGAAAAAAATCATTTACCTGGGATAAACTTGGAGGTAAATCCACTCTATAGACAACTGATCTAACTTTCTCTAGGATTTCATAGGGTCCAATGAACCTTGGACTCAGCTTTCAATTTTTACCAAAATGAATCACAATTTTCCATGGAGAAAATTTGAGAAAAACATGATCACCTACCCCGAATAAAGATCCATAGTCTGGTTATCTGCATAACTTTTCTACCCGCTATGATATGTTCTCATGTGCTTCTAAATCAAACAAACCATTTCTACCATCTCTTCATCCAATTTTGGTCCCATCAACTTTCTTTCACCTACTTCATCCCAAAAAGCTGGAGTTCGACACCGCTTTCCATATAATTCCTCAAATGGTTCCATCTTTATACTGAAATGAAAACTGTTATTATAAGAAAACTTAATCAAAGAAAGATGTTGGTCCCAAATTCCCTGTTAATCCATTGAACAAGCATGTAACATATCCTTCAAGGTCTAAAGTTTTCATTCTAACTGACCATCTGATTGCAGATGAAAATCTATACTAAAATTTAATTCACTACCCAACGACTTATAAAGGCCCTTCCAAAAGTTAGAAGTTAACATAATATCATGATTAGATACAATAGAGAGGGGAACTCCATGTAACCTGACAATATCTTCAAAATAAAACCTATAAATTTGATCTAGAGACAAACTATCTTGAATAGGAAGTAAATGAGAAGATTTAGTCAATCGATCAACAAAAACTGATATTGCATTTTTACCTCAAGATTTCTTTGGTAATCCACAATGAAGTCCATGAATATATTTTCCCATTTCCACTCTGGAACCAGTAAAGTCTGAAGCATCCCTTTCGGTAACTATCACTATACTTTAACCTTTTGACAAGTCAAACACTTCCCAGTAAAGTAAAAAATATATCTTTTCATTCCATCCCACCAGTAATACTCCCAAATATCTCTATAAATTTTAGTACTACCAGGATGAAATGAAAATGGGGAACTATGAGCTTTACATAATAACTCTTTCTTCAACTAGGAATCACAAGTCATACATAATCTCTTTACAAACCTCAAAACAAAGTCTTAATCAATATTAAATTTATGTAACTTACCCTTCTGAACCAAATCTACCTTTTTTTTGAAATTCAGTGTCTTCTTTCTATGATTGCTTTATTCTGTCGACTAGAGACAATTTCACTACCACCTAAAATAAAATAGAGGAATTCCCTACACCAACAAATTCCTATCCAAAATTCATCAAATCAGAAACCAAAGGATCTCATTCCAAACATATCATGGTTAATGTTGCATTAATATTTAGGATCAAATCATAAACCACTTTATTTTCCTTTCCCAGATAGTAATGGATCATGCAATAATAATACTTGATTAATTCTAGCCATATCCTCTGTCTCATGTTTAATTCCTTATGAGTGAATATATAATTCAAACTCTTGTGATCATTATATATTTCACACTTTATGCCATACAAATGATGCCTCTAAATTTTTAATGCAAAAACAATAATACCTAATTCTAAATCATGTGTAGGGTAATTTAACTCATGAGGTTTCAACTGACGTGAAACATAAGAAATTTCCTGATCATTCTACATTAAGACACAACTGATTCCTTTCAATGAAGAATCACTATAGATAACAAACTCACCATTTTTGGAAGGTAATTCCAATACTGGAGCATTGCACAATCTTCTTTTTAACTACTAAAAATAGTCATCACATTCTTTTGTCTGAATAAATTTAGCATCTTTTCGAGTTAACTTAGTCATTAGGCTAGATAATTGTGAATTTTTTTAAAAAAAACTCCAGTAATAACCTGATAAACCAAGAAAACTATGAATCTCGGTTATATTTGTTGGTCTTGGCCATTCTTTAACAAATTTTGTTTTATCAGGATAAAAAATTATGCCATCTTTAGAAAAAGTGTGACAAAGGAATGAAATTTTTTTTAACCAAAACTCACACTTACTGAATTTCCGAAATAATTTCTTTTTTAAGGTTTTAAAAACAACCCTTAAATGAATTTCATTCTCCTCTTTACTTTTAGAATATACCAAAATATCATCAATAAACACAACCAAAAACTTTTCCAAGAACTTACAGAAAATTCTATTCATAATATCTATGAATACAGTAGGTGAATTTATTAACCTAAAAGGCATAAATACAAATTCATAATAGACATATCTAGTAAGAAATACAGTCTTCAGAATGTTTTCTTACTTTACTTTCAACTGATGGTACCCCGACCTCAAGTTAATATTTAAAAAATATTAATCTCCCTAGAGCTGATCAAACAAATCATAGATATGAGGAAAAGGATAATTGTCCTTAATAGTGATATTATTCAAGGATCTATAATCAATGAAAATTCTCATTGAACCATATTTCTTTTTAATAAACAAGAAAAAAGCACCCCATGGTGATTTTCCAGGTCAAATGAAACCTTTATCTAATTACTCCTATAATTTCTTATTTAACTCTAATTTTCAAATTTGAGCCATTCGATAAGTGGGTTTTGAAATTGGATTAGTATCAGGAACTAAGTCTACTGTAAATTCAACTTCCCGGTCAGGTATTGTACCAGTAAAATCATTAGTAAAAACATCAAGATACTCAATTACCACTAACACATCATTAATTTGAATAGTTCCTTTGTTTTCAACATTATGTGCAAGGTAACATTCATTTTCATCTTTACTAGTTTCTTAACTTCCTAATATGTTATCAAAAGTAAGGGTTCATTCTTGTACACAAACTGGAATTCTTTCTGAAAAGAAACCTCTTTAGATCTGCAGTCAATATTATCATGATAAATGGAAAGCCAATCCATACCAAAAATAACATCAAACTCTAATAGTGTCAAAAAAATAAGGTTTGTAGGTAGATTCCTTCCGCACACAAGTATATGAAGGTTCTTATAATTTCTTTTTTTTTCAAAATTTTTTCTAGGTGTTTTTACCACAAGTTCATAACTCATATCTTGATATGGAATTCCAAATTTACTAGAAAAATTCTCAGAATTGAAAGAATGTGTAGATCATAAATCAAAAAACACATTGGTATAATCTAAATAAAAAAATAGTGTACTTGATACTACTTCATTTGATGTCCCAACATCTACTGTAGTAGTTGAAAATGATTTCACCACCCATTTTCTACTTGTAGTATGGATGCTTTCCTTCATTTGATTCCTTCATTGGATAGTCATTTTCATAATGACCCATTACATTTCACTTAAAACATTTTACTAACTATAAATCAGATTTTGTCTGACCATTATCCTGAACTTTTTCAGTGTAATTACGAGCCTTATGTCCCATTTTACCACATTGGTAGCACTTAATATAATTAAAAAGGCATTACCCAGAGTTATTTTTACCACAATTTTCACAAACTGTAAACATAAGTTTCTTACCATTGGAATTTTTTTAAAGAGTTTTTCCCTTTCTTCTACCACCTCGACCTCTTATTCTGTTGTTTTTCAAAGAACACCTGATCATTAGAAAACTCTATTTCCACCTTATTTGCACATCCAAAAAGTTGTTCATAACTTTTGAACTCACGAGGAGCTAAAGACTTTTTATACTTTGGCTTTAATCTTGAGTAAAAACAATTGATTTTACTATCAAGATCTCATAAGAAATTTGTAACATACCTTGCCAGTTTATTGAATTTTTCTTCATAAGCATCCACTAAGTCATCCTCCTGCCTCGATTCCAAGAATCGTTTTTCCATCCTAAGCCAAAACGTCTTAGGAAAATATTTCTCAAGAAACAAAATTTTGAATTCATCCTAATAAAGATTATAAATCACCTCTCTATCCCTGATATTTTTAACCATCAACCACCACTGATCAGCTTCACCTTCAAAACTCTAAACAAAAAGACTAAACTTTTGATGTTTTGAACACCCCATGACATTGGAAATATTTTCTAGTGATTTAATCCACTCTTTAGCTTGAACAGGGTCAGATGATCCTCTGAATGACGAGGGATGTTGCCTCATGAAATGATCCACTACTGACATGTTCCTCTATGGTTGATATGGATGATCTCATTCATGGATACAACCACCATTTATATCCTGAGTCAGCTGTTCCATCACTACAACAAAGTGTTCAGTTTCAATTATGACCATCTTAGGTTGATGATTTGGAAGGTTGTTTTCCTCTTGATTTCGTCCCATCATAGCTGACCTATTTCTTCTACGACTAACCATTCTGAACACAGAAATATATTAGGCAAAGAAACATAGTAATATTCCAATTCTATATCATTTCAATCTTACCATAAAGTTAAAATAATTTATGGATATTAATTTAGCAATATCTTAACTCCTAAATTTGTCTAGACCGACATATGATACCAACTATAAGGCCCCATCCTTAAAACATTACTTAATCATGAGTGAAGTCAATAATTCTACATTGAGGATCTTTTTAGGTTTAGAGTTTTAGAGAATTAGTCCCTAACTATTACATTACATCTCAAATATAACAAAGTATACATTTCTACTCTATCCAATTTTTCCACAACAATTAAACTACTTAAATAATACAAGAATTATTTTCTTGATATAAATCTTCTTGAATTATTTATTTCTATTATCCTTCCTTATACCCTGTGAAAAACATTTCAAAAACTTTGGATGAGTATAAAAATCTTATTATGGGTTATAAAATAAGGAAAGAAAACATTAGTTCATTAATACATACAAATAAATAAAATCATAATTTTCAATCATAAAACATAATCTCTTTAACATACCTCATGAAATTATAAGATTTTTGAATAGGATATAGAAATCATAAATCATAAAGGTAACTTGTGGCATCCATAACATAATTACATTTTAGCTTTCAGAGCTACGTAGGGAGTTATGTTTGGAATACCCAACACATTATATTCCCTAAATCTCTTAGGAGAAACATTAACATTTACCTCCATCATGTTACCCAATGCATTGGAGATCTATCTCGAGATAACCCGCCCTAGGTTTATCATGGAACCACCTATGTATGTAAAAAATTCCCTAGAACCATAACATAATTATAACACATAAATGAAATATAACATTTCGATATTGCAATCACAAGATATTAGTTCAAGATATTGTCATAATAAATCCATTATCAAAACCATTTTCATTACCAAAATACATAAAAAGGGTATATGGTATTTATTTTCCTTTTAAAAACACTATGGATTGTAGATTAATCCAAATATCAAATAATTCACATGGCGGAAGAAAGGTCGTTGTCACCGCCTATAAAAAGAAACATTCTCTTTGTCGTTTAGTAAAACGTTATGTAGAAAAACGATTACCTTTGAATGAAATTAAAAGTGAAAGGGGTTTATACACCATATAAAATCAAATTGTTTATAAATCAAAATATGCCTCAATTAATGTAGATTGAGACAAATTCCCTTACCATGAGCTGTGAGTAAGGGTTAGATGTGGTTCCCTTTTATTAGAGGGAGGAGGAGAACTTAAGGAGTATCTTGAAATATTATTTTATTATAAATTTATTTTTTCGGTTTCAAAAGGTCCCAATGTAATTTATTTTCGGGATAAGATGATGTTGGGTCAAAAACCTCTCAACTAACAGGTTTTAGATAAGTTTTGGTGTCAAGTTTAACCTTATCTTTTAGCTTTAACCCTTAGTTAACTAATTTGACTCTTACCACATATTCTTGTATATTCATACTATATGGTTAATATAGTTACTATAAAAAGAAAATTGAACCTCAAGTGTTTCATTAATGATATTTTTAACATTTTTTAAGTCATTTAGGAAAATATTATATTTTTAGGACTATTATATCATTTAATAAAATATTATATGTTTGAAAAACTCATTTATGTCAATTTATATACTATTCATATCATGACTTTTAAAAAAATCTATAACAACTTGATTATTTTAAAAAACCTTCATTAATTCAAAGAAAAAAAATTCATAATTATCCCTAAAATTTTTGGACAACATAAAAAGTTTCAAAATAAATTTATTTTAATATTTATAATCTCATTTATTTAAATCGTTCATTAATAAGGTTATCACTACATCATCATTGTATCATAAATATATATATTTATTCAATGTCTAAAATATATAAATAAAATTACATGATGTAGGAAATAATTTTAAATTTATAATGAATATTTATAGTCAAATATATCACTTATACAACCCCATATAAAATTGTTTAATAAAAGATACATGTTTAGGTTATATTATCCTTAACTGTAAATTAAAAGTAATTAAATGTCATTTCTACGCACAAGTGGCTCCATGGGGTCTTAAAATCGACCCAAGGATGCCCATGTTTGGAAATATCTCATAAATTAGAGTTAGTACATTTGTTAGGGTAGTATAATATTATTTGTTACCCTTATTTATCAGATTTATCCTTTAACCAAGGTAAATAAAATATTTACTAAAGTTCATATTTATAATGTCTAAAAATAAAAGGTAACTATTTAAACAATGTGGATATCATTATTCTAAATTTTGAATCCATTTTTCCAAATTCAAAAACCAGAAGTTTCAAAAATTGTTTTAAAATTAATTTCTGTTGTCAAAACCAAAAATCGTGTTTTTAAGAAGTAAAAACTACCAAAAGATGGACATGTGTTTATGTCCAATTTCATAGTGAAATTATTTACAATGGATAAAATTGGATTAAATGATAAAAATATAATCCAATCACACTTTAAAACCAATTAAAAAAATAATAATATAACCATATAAATAAATTAAATGAAAAGACAATTTTGACTTAAAATGCAACATTTTTCACTATTCATTAAAAAATGAACTTTATCAAAAAAATATCAAAAATTTACCCAAAGTAAATTTTGATATCCCAATTGTAAAGAAGAAGTTTATTTTTTCAAATGGAACATATAAAAGTGACAAAAACTAGATTTAAAAAGGGTGCACCATTAAAAGATTGTAAAACTACCTTTTAAAAATATTAGAGTATTTATGCTTAAAATTGGATTCATTCTCATTATAAGCCTCTAAATTTTATTGAAAAAATGTAAAAATATTTAATAAACATGTTTAATCATAATATAGTTAGTTCTGTTCTTTCCCACTAGTACAACGACTAGGCATTAACTACCATTTAAAATAATAATATTATATTATTTTTTTAGTATGACTTAGCATTGTGTGAAACATAAGAGTTCAGAAAAATCCATTGTTGCGTGTCAGGTACGCCAATGAACATAACATCCCCTTTAAAGTAAAATTAATTTTTAATTTGAAAATATTAATAAATATGAAAATTTCATATTCTTTATTTACCTGTGATGTTACATTAGTTGTCAATGAGGGTTAAAAATGGAGCCTTTGATTGGTGAGAGAGAAGAGTGAAATTGATTTTAGGTTAAATTATATTTTAAGGAAAAATGGTAATTTACCAAAGAAAACTTGGGTTGCACGGTTTGGCCGCACGGTTTGGCTGCACAATTTTCCCAAACCATGCACTACATGTGTGTGCTTATCTATAGGGAAGGGGCACCTGCACAGGTTCCTTGCATGGTTTGACTAACCATTTGGAAACCATGAAAAAATATTCTGTTAAAATTGAAAAGGTTCCCCCATGGTCATACGACCCAAATCACATGGTTTTCTATGACCTTGCAGCCTCCTCCTTCTCTCTACCTGAGACATGCATGGTTTATTAAACCATGTAGACTACCCTGCATGGTTTATACAAACTGTGTGCCAGGCCATTATCCACCAAAAAGTTTGGGTTTCAGGCTCTGAATAAGCCCCAAACACCCCGAAATACCTACAATCAAATTGGTTATTCACATTATGCCATATTTAAACATTTGAACATTTAAACCAAAATAAAAGGATCTATACCTTGTACGAAAACCCAGGTTCATACATCATTGGTGTGATTTACCTATGATTTGGTTTGACCTTCTTTGATATATGTGATATGCTTTGAAACTGTTTTATCTGGATTATTTGAAATTGTGGAAAAATGGGAAAATATTTTACCATGATTTTGATATAAACTATTTAACTGATTATCATGTCTTGTTTTATTTAAAGTTGATCACGTTTAGATTTTTTTGCAGAGGCTTGATATGAAACACCTATGTGGGATCCTATTGAGAATGTTTTTATCACACCCTATTCACCCCTTTAGTGGTGTGTATAACAAATTATGTATTTTGATACATGGAAAAGAAATGAACTTCAGTGAGGTGTAATGGTTTTTATTAGTAGCATCTAGGTATATAGTGGTGAGATAGTGGGAGTTTTTCCAAGCTATCAAATAGAGAAACTATTTCAGTTTTAGTTGTCCTTTGTTGTTGGAATTGTACCATGAAGATTGTTTAGCTAATTTTTAGTTTTATCACTTATTTTGTTTCCTTTTTTTTCTATGACATATATTTATTGTTTTTATATTTTTCTATTTCTTCCTATCATGTGTGTGTGTGTGTGTGTATATATATATATATATATATTTCATGTTGTCTGATTCAGTTTGGGAAAAATCATTCCCTCTAGTTGTTGTTGATGCCCGGGTGTTAGTCTCTAGATTGTTGGTATCAGAAAAGACCTTTGGGTATATGACTATTTGAGCAGATATCTATTTGTGAGGATATTCAGGTTGAGTTCATCACAACCACAATTGAACTGATTTATCACACACTATTCAAACTCTCATAGAATTTCAGCTCTACCTTCACTCCCCCTCGGCCTACTCTCAGACAAATCAAATATCTCAAATCTAAGGTATGTTATTTTTTATTCTCCTCTCATTTATCAGTGTCTTTGGTTACCTATCTCATGAATACTTGATCCATACCATGTTTTATTTTTGTGCCCTTTATTTATTTCCTTCTGTCGATCACCCACCATCACAAATCATCCATCTAATAACAACCTTTTCCCTATCTTCCACTCCCTCAGTCGAGTAACATAGTAAGCCTTCCCTATCTCCCTTCTTATCTACTTCACTGCCATCGTTGTCTCATATTTTGGTTGAATGGATTTTTAAATCTAGGATAGTGGTAAATTGACCAATAAATGGAAATTACGCTTCATGGACATTCAAGATTTAACACCCAGTTATGATCCCTTGCTTGTGGTTTTCTTAGTTTCTAATACCATTATCATTGGTTACTATCCCATCCATATGAAAGAGTTTGTGATAAACCATATTGTGGAATTTTTTGATAAAATACAATGAAAAATATTAAATATTAAAGAATGAGTGATTTGAGATCAACAGTAAATTGAATTTAATAGTGTAGCATTAGGAAAAAATGATTTAAAAATATTTTTTTTGGTATACCTATAATACCTAGTTTATAATAATCTAACAAAAAATAGAGTAATAGGGAATCCAACTTCACTTATTTCTTCAATAACAGTTTCACCTATTCATTTCATGAAATTACAATCACCTTGACCCTCTATCAAAATACAGTGATTACACGACCTTTTATATCTAGGGAAATGTATTTTAACAAAAAATTTAAAATCCATGTCATAATTAAATGGAAATAAATAACAAGAATTTCCAAGTTAAGTTTTACATATAATAATAAATAAATATTTTATTTCAATATATTTATTAGAGATGATTAGATTAACATATGACTTTATGTGATTCACTTGAGTAAGAAATCCATTTTATTAACATTTTTAATAATATATTTTATAATTATAAATGAAATAATTATTTTAAATCCCCTGATCTATGATGTAAAGTGTATCAAAACATGGTAAATGAGAATAAATGATATAAGAAACATTTATGATTAAAGTGTCTACCTATCATTAATGAAATTTCATAATTAAAGGAAATAAGGATCAAAGGTTGATCGATACTTTTCATTGGTGTCTAATATTATTTCAATTACTCACTTAATTTTATGGATCTATGAATTAACCATTCCTGGCATTTTTCCACTGATAGGTGATGGTCAACAAAAATTTCCCACTCCTTTAAAGCTCCACTCTAACCATTAATGAAACACCACCTGTCCCACCACGTACCAAGTGAAGAAATGAATAAACATAAACTTCTCCCTCTTATTGGGATCCCACCTATAAAGGTTTCAAAAACCATTCTAGAGTTACTACTTTTTTGTTCTATACAACATCAAATTCAAGAACCTAGGCCAACAACCACATGTTTACCCCAAGTTGTTTCTTTTTACGTCACCCTTGTGTAAAATAAAAAATTATTAGGAATCATCACCAATAACATTCAAATGTATGGTTCATATTATTATAATTATCAATAAATTTTCTATTTATTATGAATATATTACATGTATTTATTTATTGTTTTTGTAAAAATGAATGTTTTATGACCCTAATAGGATGGATATGTATCAAAAATTGATGCATGCCAATCGTATGATAAAAGTGTATGATTATAGAGTTAAAAAGTTCATCATGTTTTAAATACTTCATGCATACAACCCTTATAAAATCCTTTTCCATGTTTACATTGTTTTTATTTGAGAAAAATTAGTCCTGAAGATTTGGAATAATATTTGATTTGTCACTAAATAGATCAAATCTAAAAAATTTAGACTATATATGGGGTAAAACTGAATGTGAACACCTATTGAGATGCTACTACAGTTTTTGGATCATTTGATATGAATACTAGTGTAAATGATGATGGATATCATATGAAAAAAATAGAAATTGAAGATGAAATTCATGATTGTATAAAGTTGTTTGAGATGTTAAATAGTTATTCTAAGAGATCAATTTTTATTAGTTGTACTAATTCACAACATTGTTAGTTGTATTGAAGTTATATAATTTGAAAACTAACAGTGGAGAGAGAAACACCAGCTTTACAAAACTACTTGGTCACCTCAATGATATGATATCATAATAAAATGAACTTTCTTTTCAAACATATGATAATAAAAAAATACTATATTAAATGGTCATGATCTTTAAAAAATACATGATTTTACAAATGATTTCATATCATTTTTCAAGGACTATAAATCACTCATAAAATTCCCTAAGTGTTGAGTGAATCAATATATAAAATATGAATAAATTACTTCTAAATATGTATGGTAATTTCTTTTAATTCCATGGTTTAAAAGCCTATATTAATTTTAGGAAACCACAAGACAACTGACATGGAATACAGATACGAGAATTAAAGGCAAGAAACTACATCATCTAGTAGACTCTCCTTAGTGGAAGTAAATTGACTATGCATATCATAAATTTGGAAATGAGTCGAGAAACTTCCATCTTGAGTTATCTATAGATAGAATAAATAATGTTAGTGTAAAAATTAGTACTCACAGTAAAATTCTAGTTATATTGTTAAATTGTATCTTTCTTCTATAGTTATGCATGAAGTGAAAATACATTATGTTGTATCTACTTATATTTGGACTATAAAAACCTAGTAATGATATTGATGTCTTTTTGGTTTCATTAATAAAAGATCTAAAATTTATTTGGGATAAATATTTTACAATGCACAATTCTAATAGTAGTGAAGAATTCACTTTAAGGGACATATTATATGGGATTATAAATTAATTTCATACTTACAGAATTGTTTTAGGATATAACATTAATGGAATGTTGGGGTGTCCCATTTGTGAAGAATTTACACATTCAATTTGGTTGAAACATTCTTCAAAGAATATATTTTTAGGTAATCATAAATTTTTACCTCGATGAAATAAATACCAATCATGTATGACAAAATTCAATGGGAATAATGAACAAGGTACACCACCATCTTCACTAATGGGTGATCAACTAGTTGATAAAGTAAAATATTTTGATAAAGTTTTTGGTAAAATATTTTAAAAAAACCTTGCAAAATATGGTTGAAAAAAGTGATCAATTTTCATTGAATTATCATATTGTAATTGTTTGTATGTCAGACATTTTATTGATGTCATGCATATAGTAAAAATGTATTTAATAGTGTTATTAGAATGTTAATAAATGTTCTTGAAAAAAATATGGAATCAAGTCTAGGTTAGACATGATTGAAATGCTGATAAGAGAAGATTTGGCATTGATAAAGGGAAAAGGTGAAATTTTCTTCCTCTAACACTTTACACTCTATCCCTATAAGAAAAATTACAATTTTTCATTTTATTTAATAGTGTAAAAATTTTATAGGGTTATTAATAAAATATAAATAATTTCTTGTCAATGAATTAATTGAATTTGTAGGGACTAAAATCACATAATTGTCATGTTTTGATAGAATATTTTATGCTCATCGCTTTACATTACAATCTGCCTAAAAATGTACAACATACATTAACCAAATTATGCTTCTTTTTTAAAGCCATATGTTGTAAGGTTATAAACCTGAAAAATATTCCAATCCTAAATAAATAGGTTTTAGTCATATTATGAGAATTAGAGATGTTCTTCCCACCACCATTCTTTGATATAATGGTCCACCAGTTGGTTCAAATGGTTAGAGAGGTTCAACTCTGTGGTCATGTTAATTATATATGGATGTACCCCATTGAATGGTATATGAAGATTTTGAATGGGTACATCAAGAATCAAAGATGACTAGAAGGTTTTATTACAGAACGATATAAAACTGAAGAACCTATTGAATTCTATAAAAATTACCTATCAGATGTTGATATCATCTGTCTCCCAAATCCTCGTCACCACGAATGCCTTATGGGTGATGAGGTTTCTGGGAGACATGTCATTATAATTACTATCACATTGAGGGAGAAATATCACCTTTACATTTTATTTTATAGTGAATATGTTGATCCATACATAGAATCCCACAAATAAATTCTTAGATAGTTGGGGTTGAAGGATGTATATCGTCTACATATAATCATTAGTTTATAAGATAATTATGAGATCATATTTATAAGTTGTTATATAAAAATCCAAATTCAATTGTTGAATGACTTTGATGGTTATCCAAGGGACTAAAATGAAAATTCTATATCTTACACAAGTTTTTTTAATTATTATCTATACATTCTATAAAAAAATGATGGATGATTAAAATAACAAACAACGGATTTACGCTTGTAGTGAAAGTGATACACATATCTGGTTCCAAGGATAAAAATACAATTTATATGAATATTTAATATTTCTATATCATCAAATAAATATATAATTTTTATTATACAATATTTAAAGTGAGGATTTTTTATGATAAATGGATTATCAATAGGAGTGCAGTGAAAGTTAATTAAATGTGATTAATGAAGGTTAATTTCAGTATGGAAGGGTATAAGGATGATCCATTCATAATGGCATCACAAGAAGTAAAGGTATTTTCCATCTCAAATCCAGCAAACAAGAATTGGACAATTATCCTATTGGTGACTAAAATAACCGTAGGGTCAAATGAAAATTCAATCGAGGATGACCCTTTCATCGGAAGATCATAATAATTTCATGGTGGACCTAATGTAGATAATGTATTTTATGTTAGAGGGGACCAAAAATAGGGGCTTTTCATTCTCAATAGAGGATAAAAATCACTTCAATCTTTGATGAAAAGAAAGGGAGTTCATTGAGTAGACTAAATAATTTTTTAATATATTATACTTTTCCTCATAATATTATGTGTTATCTACTATATTAATGTCATAAACATTAAATGTTTGACTAATCATGCAGAAAATGACTTTTTCACATGATAATGTTAGTAAACTAAGATAAAAACTGATGGTTGATGCTAAAGCTATAGAATTATTATGGGATCAACAACATGTTGATGAAAAAAACCAAGAACAACATAACACCATTGTGTTGACTAAAATTATCAAGGAAATAATCAAGGGTATAAAATTTTAGGTTTGATGGAATAAATGAAGCCAAAAATTTGAACCCAATAAGTCAATGTTGATTAGTTATGTTGGGGTCAAAATAAGAATGAATTTTCCAATTGATATAGCTTCGTGGAACCATGTTTTTCTTTTAATGAAAGAAACCATTTTGGAAGATATTAAGGTAATGTTATGATATACTTACTATATTTTAATTAAAAATTATACATTGAAACACTATTTTACTTTTCATTATACCTTATAGAATTTGTTTATTTTAGATTATTTTCTTAAGAAATATGTCTTAATGGCCACTAGAAAATCCCATATAGGCTTTCAATCACTTCTTACCAAGTTTCATCTTAGGGATGTTGAGTGGAATGTAAATCCCCACCCATCAGTTATGTATGAACACAATTTAAACTAGTAAACATGGAATTATTTCATATTCATCATGATCATAAATCATTTTAGGTGTATTGTAGTCAATAATATATTATTTAAAATTAATTATTTTATCCAATTTGTTTCGAAATTGTTAGTTTTTGAAAAAAAGGAGTACTGAAAATAAAAAGCGTGCATCAAAACCTATGTACCCCTTTTGTAAAGATAAGATGGGGTGAACTTCACTAGATAAGAAAAAGGTATGTATTTTAAATATAAAATTCCAATTTTATTTGATATTAAACAACATATGTTCCTTTTTTATATACAGATTAATGAATCAAAATATGAAGCCACTTCCATCCCACGTCATGTTCTATAGAAGGTGGTCTGTGTAAATAAAGAGGGTTAAATAGTTGATGAAAACCCAAAAAAAGTTTGGGAAATATCTGGAAGTATGAAATAATAATAATTCATTATTCTTTATAATAGTATTACATAAAAATATCTATTTAATTTTATTTGTTTTTTATACTGTTTAGACATAAGAATTTAGAGAAACTGTACTTGAAGAAAAAATACTTTTAGTAGATTTGATGTGGCTAGAACAATATGGTCACAATAGAGGTGTAGGTTTGGGAGTGTCAAATCGAACAAATTTTGAGAAGACAAAGCCTCAAAAAGATACATATCAGACGATGAAAGGAATGTAGGAACAAATAGATGATTTTCAAGATATTATTTTCCAATATAGTTTGGAAGACCAATATATGTGAAAGGATCAAAGAAAACTATAAGTGGAAAAAATATCAACACATGAAGATCCAAATGACCCTACTAGCTTTGAGACTATTCATTTCACTCAACCATATAACTTACATGAGGTAATAATTTTCTTCATTACTTTTTCTCCTAAATGTGAATAAATAAACTTCTAATAACATTATATTTTTAAAATTTAGTGGGGTAATGTTTCATGTGATTTCTATCTATGAACACCCACACATCACCATGTTGTGAGGGGTATTGTGTATAATATCCTGTTAGATATTATACATAATAATGAACTCCCAAAATATCACATGAGAGTCAGGATTGAAGTATCTTAAGAGTCGAGTGCTTATTTTCTTGTTCCACTTGATAACCTATATATTGCAACTATCAATGATGCAATTGAAACTTTTATATCATGGTCATCTTTTCTTATAAAGATACATGATATATATCCATAAATTTATTTTTCAAATGAAAAACTTATAAAATTTGATAAAAAAGGTATAAAGTGAGGTATGATATTAAAGAAGGATAAAAAATGGGGAACAAAAGTTCAGATCTTGATAATCCAATGAATCAACCAAGAAAACAAAAGGACCTTGCATGAGTACCTTCTCTCTACCAATTCCACTAAAACTTATATTAACATTATAAGTTAATGTAGAAACCACATTAAAAGAAGTATATGTTTCCTATATTCAATATTAAGAATAAATATTTGTAAATTTCATTATAGATGAAGTTTTCTCAAGGGTATAAATGAGATTCTCAAGTTTGATTGGATGGGAGTCTCAATTGTGAATACATACATGAGGTGCACTTTTATAATCCTTCTATCCAAAAAATGATATAATATATTCATTAAAGTTAATAACTATTCATATTTTCTAAAATGGTATATATTAATACTATATAAAGGTAAAATCATGGGAAAATCGATTTGGATTTATTGATCCCTATATCATTTCTACGAAATAAATTTATTTGGGGTTCTATGAAATTAATAATAAAAAGACGATCTATGAAAGGAGTTTGAGAATAAAATAACAAACGATAAAATATTTTTAATTCCTACAATGTAGGGGTAAAACTATGAAATCTAATCATATAAAATATATATATTTCTTTTTTTAATTACTTATTTGTTTTTTAGGAAGAACTGGATGCTGGTCAAAATAAAATTGGATACCCATAATGTTTATTTTGTAGATCCAATGCATGAATTTCTATCAAACCAACCACACATGATGTGCATGGTGAATTTATAATGCACTGGAATCTATATTTTATTGATAATATTTTAATTATATGTTTCAGTTTTTGTTTTAAAAATATTTTTTTATTATAGGGATATCTATAAATATAATCTAAATCATGGCCTGAGTTTGGTTACTAAACATAATAAAACTATGGATTTATTAAAATGGAAATAAATTAGGGTATATATAGAAATATTTAACTATAAAAACATATTTCAAAACAATTTACACATTTTGGTCAATATTTCTGTAGTGTTTGAAGTAAGATAACAACAACTACTGTGGATATTACGTTGGAAAATTTTTATCATATAACATCAAAAGACTAGTATCCTAGAATTTATAATTTCCCAAGGTAATTATAGTTTCATTAGAAATATTTATTAATTGTTTGGTTGTCTAGATTTTATTATTAATACTAATATTTCCAACAATATATATAGTTAAAATAAGAAGTAATTTTGTTTAGTTATGAGTGGGAAGAGTATATGGTGTCAGAATATTCGTCGATAACAAATTTAGGCAATTACCTATTATGTTTGTGATTTAGTATAGGACGTGACCTTAGAGATACAATTTAGATGTGAATCATTAGTATCATAATTCTTATATGTTATTTTTTATCTATTTCTCCAGGAAAAGTATAATGGAAGAAATTGATTTGTTTGGAAATGAATGGGTAGAAAACATGGTGTCAGAATGTATAAAAACATCACGAATAGGTGAATTTATAATACTTATTTAGTTAATTTTACCATCAGTATATCTATTTTTTAGTTAATTTCATTGTCATTTTTATCTGATACTTATTTTGTTAAATTTACATATTTTTTCAAAACATATGTCACATGCTCAAAGACACGAAACAAAATTCAGATTGTTTTGATACTTTTATGATAGTGACCCATAATTCATTTTTGATGTGTATTAATTTACCAAACATCAATATGACACACGATGTGTTTGGTATGATTTGAAGTTTATGTTTTCAATAAAAAAGTTTCATTTTTTAAAACACATATCATATATCCAAAATTGAAAAAATTACCTCATATTTTTTTTTTCTAACTTTAGGACAATGATCCATAATTCATTATTGATGTGTAGGAATCAAATTTATGTAAATCTAATACCCAATGTGGTTGTTATGACTCTAAATATGTGTTTTCAATATAAAAGTGTTATTTTACTTTAAAACGTGCATAACATATCTAAAAATGATAAAATGAGATCATATTATTTTTAAACTTTAGGAAAATGATTGATAATTAATTTTTCATATATAGTAATTGAACACATTCTAATACGACACACAATGTGGTTGGCATCAATCAAATAAATATTTTTAATATAAGTGTCATTTTATTTTAAAATGCATCACATGGCCAAAACTAATCAAACAAGATTAGATTGTTTTCAAAATTTAGGATAGAGATCTATAATTAATTTGTGACATTTAGGAATTTACCAAACATAAATCCAAAACCTGAGGTGGTTGGTATGACGCAAAATGTATGTTTTCAATAAAAAGTGTCATTTTAGTTTAAAACACGTATCACATCACCAAAACCAAGAAAACAAGATCATATTATTTTCAAACTTTATAAAAAGTATTCACAATTTATTTTTTATGTGTATTAATTGACCTCACATCAATCCGACACACGATATAATTGGTATAATTTTAAGTGTGTATTTTCAATACAAAGGTGTCATTTTAGTTTAAAACACACATTAGTTATCCAAAATAGATAAAATGAGATTAGATTATATTCAAAATGGAGAAAAATGATCCATTATTTATTTTTTATTTGTAGGAATCTAAATCACATAAATATGACACCCTATGTGGTCGGTATGACTCTAAGTATGTTCTTTTAATATAAAAGTTTTATTTTTGTTTAAAACACACGTCAAACACCAAATAATAATAATAAAATATCATATTGTTTTCAGACATTAGTAAAATGATCCATAATTCATTTTTCACATGTATGAGTCAAACTCATTCCAATCTGACACATGATGTGGTCGGTATAACTCAAAGTACATGTTTTTAATATAAAAGTTTCATTTTAGTTTGAACTGCATGACATAAAAAAACAAAACAAATTAGATCATATTATTTTAAAACATTATAAAATAATTCATAATTCATTTATAATGTGTAGGAATCAAACACATGTCAATCTGACACCCGATGTGGGTGATATGATTTGAAATTCATTTTTTTCAATATAAAAGTGTTATTTTAGTTTAAAACACCCGTCACATCACCAAAATCAAGAAAAAGAGTTCAGATTATTTTAAAACATTAGGAAAAAACCCATAATTTATTTTTTATGTATAGGAATCGACCTCACATCAATATGACACCCGATGTTGTCGGTATGAATCAAAATGCATGTTTTTAATAAAAATGTTCCATTTTAGTTTAAAACGCATGTCACATTGCCAAAACTAAGAAAAAAGATCAGATCATTTTCAAAATTTATAAAAATGACAAATAATTCTTTTTTTATGTATAGGAATTTACCACACACCTATCCAATGCATGATATGTTCGATATGACTCAAAGTGATTGTTTTCAATAAAAAAGTGTTATTTTAGTTTTAGACACACATCAAATAAAAAAAACTGTGAAAAAGAGATTTGATTGTTTTAAAAATTTAGGAAAATGATCCATAATTTATTTTTTACATGTATGAATCCACCTCATGTCAATCTGATACCCGATGTGGTTGGTATGACTCTAAGTACATGTTTTCTATATAAAAGTGTCATTTTAGTTTAAAACGCCTATCACATCACTAAAACTTAGAAAATGAGATCATATTGTTTTTAAACTTCAGTAAAATGATCTATAATTAATTTTTGATGTGTAGGAATCAATAACATATCAATCCAATAAACAATGCAGTCAGAATGACTTAAAGGGCTCATTTTCAATACAAAAGTTCCATTTTAGTTTAAAATACGTGTCAAATCACCAAAAATGAGAAAATGAGATCAGACTATTTTCAAACATTAATAAATGATCCAAACTTCATTTATAACATGTAGTAACTAACTGAACATAAATTTTACACACAATGTGGTCGGTATGGCTCTAAGTATTTGTTTTTAATACAAAAGTTCCATTTTAGTTTAAAACACAAATCACATATCGAAAACTACGAAAATAAGATCAGATTGTTTTAAAACTTTAGGAAAATGGTCCATAATTCATTTGTATGTGTATAAATCGATCAAATAAAAATAAAACACATGATGTGATCAATATAACTCAAAGTGTGTATTTTCAATATAAAGGTGTCATTCTATTTTAAAACACACGTCACCGGCCAAAAATTAGAAAACGATCTCATATTGTTTTCAAACTTTTGGAAAATGATCCATAATCTATTTTTGATGTGTAGAAATTGACTTCAATTAAATCCAACACATAATGTAATCATTATGACCTGAAGTGCATGTTTTCAACATATAACTTCCATTTTAGTTTAAAATGAACATCACATAGGAAAAATTGAGAAAAAATGTCAAATTTTTTTCTTATAATTTTATCTGTTATTAATTAATTAATTAACTTATCATTTTTATTTGATAATTATTTAGTTAATTTTAAAACAGATAATTCATGGAGAGGAACAAGAAATGGCCTTAAAGTTTAAGTATTGTTTTAAAAAAGAAAGAGCTCTTGAATTATATCTCATCCTTGGTGAGTTTTTTTATCACTGTAGATTTTATCCAATTAAAGAGCACCTACTTTTGAGAATAAAAAGAAGTAGTGTGATGTGTAAGAATCAACCTTAAAACAATCTGATAGACGGTGTTCATAGTATGACTCAAAGTATACATTTTTAGTTTAAAATTAGAACTTTATGTTTAATTTTTTTTATAGTATTACTAACATAAGAATTTTTTTATACAGGTGCATTATTTTTCTCAATTTGGGGTGGTTTCTTTGGTAACTAATAAAATGATTTGGGATTATGGGGCAAAGATAAAGAAACATTGATGTTTTTAAATGTCTGTGATAAATTTCACTTACTCTAGTAATTTTATAAAAAAATATTTGAAATGTATATAATATAGCGTTTTTCTTATATTTGTCTCATTAATTTTATTTTAATTAAATTATATTTTTTCAAATTGTATTTTCCTCTTGTGTTTTTTGTTGTAGTGTACTATAATTTTAGTTTCACACTACACCAGTATTCCCCTTTATTAGTGTTAGTAACAACATTGATAAAATAAACCATTATCATCACTAAAAAAAGTGATGATAAAGGATACCTTTATCTGTTGGAACCATGGCTATTCTTTACATGAATTGGAGTATGATTTGTGTTTGTTGTCAATCCTTAGTAGAAGTTCAGAATGTGGGCCAGTAAAGTGATCATACAGTTCAAGCAGGCAACATTATTGAAGGTGGCGTCGTGTCCCATTGTTTGCCAAATTTTTGGGCCTGAAAATTAGAAAATGAAGACATAGGTTGTTGGAAAGAGAAGGTGCACGCAAAAAGGAAGTGGTGTGCTAAATAAGGGAGGCGTGCACAAAAATCAAAGGTGTGCACGAAAAACAGCAGTGTGCATGAAAAACAGTGGCGTGCGTGAAAGATTTGAGTTTTGTGTGAAAAATAGCGGGGTTCGCGAAATAGATGATAAATGTTTTTCACGCAAATAGTGTTTTGAAATCAAAATGTCGAAAAATGGAAAAGGCATGGGATGCACGAAAAACCTGGAGATGTGCACGAAAAATGATACAAGTAAAAAATATTACGCGCCAAATGAGAGTTTTTTCGCGCCAAAATAGGTTTTGCGCGTGGGGGTCTGAGATACCTATAAATAAGAGGTGACCCCTCTCATTTTGTGTGGTTGAATACTTAGATAAGATCCGAGGTTTGATGCGCATAAAAGGTTCACATAAAGGGAGTTGTGTAAAAAAGGTTACACTACCTGAAAATGTAGATATTACGTGAAAAATTTGAGCTTGTGTGAAAAACTCCCAACAACGCGAAAAAGGAAAAGCTGTGCGGAAAAAGGTGTTGCGCGAAAAGCTATGCATAAAGGAGGTCATTGCACAAAATATTTTCCACGTGAAAATAAAGTATTTTGCGCAAAAGAGAGATATTTCACGCAAAGGGTAGTAGTTGCGCGAAATCTTCAGTATAACTTGTTTGCATGTTTTCGATTATCTGGATCAGTGGTTCAGTGTGTTCAAGAGCATCAATTTTGGACTTCGATGCAAGCATAGTCTCATGCTGATAAGAGACAAAGACTTCAATGCAAATCTACTGAAGAGACCCCCACGTCTATAAACTGACTGAGACTTTAGCAAAGGTAGTGTGCCCGGGGGAGTCAACTGGAGTGACCCGAGGGATGCAGTGAGCTATCTCTAAACTTTTGTAAAGGTAGTGTGCCTGGGACAGAGTTACTATACCTAAACTTTGTAATCTGAAACTAGTGAAGTTTAGTAGAATTTGGTACAACCAAAAACCTATCGGTGTATGCTCCTTGGACGTAGGCCTTTGTGGTGAACCAAGTAAAAGTGCCGTGTCAACTTCCTACTTTCATTTGTTTGAGAGGTTTAATAAGTTTCTACCAACATGGGAATAAGATCCACAACTTTAAAAAGAAAAATTTAACACCTAATTCACCCCTACCCTCTCAGGGTGTTCTGGGGTCCTTGAAGTGGTATCAGAGGGATGTTGACTGGTGTTTGATCTGTCATTTACCGTTATGGACAATTCAGCCAATGTCAGAGGAGTCCCTCTATTTGATGGAAGTAATTTCCAAATATGAAAGAATAGAATGAGATCTTATCTAAGATCTCTTGGAATGGAAGATATTTTTTCTACTGTGCAAGGAATATAAGTCACTGATCCAACATGCCTGGATATGACTAACGCAGACAGGAAAATTCTTGATGCAGATGCTAAAGCACAAAATGCACTCACCACAACCCTTTCTGATCAGATCTATCTAAAGGTGATGAGTTTCACCTTAGAAAAATACATGTGGGATAAACATGAAAATATTTATAAAGGAGATATCAAAGTGAAGGAGGAAAAATTAAAAGTCCTACACAATCAGTTTGATGATCTGAAGATGCATCTAGATGAGAATGCATACTCATTCTTCAATTGAATTGCTGAAGTGGTTAGAGAAATTCGGGGTCTAGGAAAAGAAATCAAAGACATTGATATTGTAAAGAAAATATTGATAATTCTTCCACCCCTGTACAATGCAAAGGTTTCAGACCTTGAGGAAAGAGATATTTCTAAACTTTCTCTGGATGATCTACTGAGCATCTTGGTAGCATATGAAATGAGATTCAAACCAGAAGATGCTATGACTCATGTGAGAAAGTAAATGACATTCAAGGACATGGATAAACTGAAAATTTCAAAAGATAGTAGTGGTAAAGATGATGAGGAAAAAGAAATTATTTCTCTCATTTCAAAGAAGTTCCATAAGGGAAAAGGGAAATTCAAAGGGAAGTTACCTCTCGCATGTTTTCGTTGTGGAAAAGTTGGGCACATTGCCTCTCAGTGTTTAAGAAAGATCAATGATGAAGATAATGAAGATGAAAACATCGAGAATCCTCGATAAATGTTTTTCAAAAAGGGAGACTTGAAATCTAGAAAGAAAATACAGAGGAAGATTTTTTTTCTATGAAGAGGAAGGTGATGATACTGAATTTGGTGAAGAAGAAGAACCTGAATTTAAAACAGGAAACCATGCCTCCATGATGGCTACCATTGAAAAGTTAGATCCCTCGATCAATAAAGGCAGACATAATCAGATTACTCCTAATGGTGATCCAAAGATTCAAATTAAGGATGCCTTTTTCAAGATTTAGAATAAATGTAAGAGATGCAATAAGTGGAAGGAAATAGTGGAAGAATCATTAGAATATGCTGATGATCTTGAAGCAGAAATTGAATGACTAGAAGAACTAGTGGGAGTTTAGTATTTAATCCTTGAAAGCACAGATGACGTTGTGGAACTAAAGATTAGAATTGAAGAACAAGAAAAGGTCATAAAATACCTTTCATCCAGACTGGAAGAGAAGTCCAAGACTATTGAGGGACTTGAAGAAGAAGTTGTTACTCTTAGGAGTAAAATTGAATGTCAATCAACCACAAATAAGGGTAAGAAGAAAATTCATTTTTGGAAGATTCTCGGATGCAGAATTGCTGGCAAGAGCCAAGTGTGGTTCAGATTGGGTTGGAAAAATCTTGAGTGATCAAAGACCCGCTTGCATGTGAAGGATTGGAATTGGCTGTGAAGCTGAGACATCAACTGCTGGAAGTGAAGAGAGCCAAAAGAAAGACGAGATGAAAGTTGGACATGTTGAAACATTTCCCGAAGTGCTAAAAAAGAAACTCTCAATCCAAACTAAAAGTATAACTTAAAATTATCCTCAAACTTTTAGAAATTATAGTCAGTCCAAATATTCACCCAAGGAGGAAGGCACGAGGATAAATTCAAGTGAGAAGACATTTCCTTTCATAAAGTGTCAGTTGTGTGGCTATCTGGGCCATACCATGTCATATTGCAAAGAGGCAAGGAGATACTTGAATGGAGAAGATCTGGGATGCCAACAAAGGAGGATGAATTCATATCCTCCATCTTATATAAGAAATAGTTTCTATGGATACAATTTTCATTGTTCTAACTTTTGCCATAAGGCTATGTATTACAGGTAGAGATTCAATAGAAAGATTCATACAAATCTTAGAGACATGTCAATATTCACCCGCCCGATGGTGTTGATCTCACAAACAAGTTTTATTCTCTTGAAGAAGATTATGGGTATGAAGAATCTGATTATGTGGAATAAATAATTAGAAGGCCATCAATATATTATACTCAATACAATATCTCTTGGAAAGAAAAGAAGAAGATCGAGAAATCCAATCTTGCAGAGGTTTCCCTCAATGCTACAAAAAGAAACTACACCTGGATTCTAGATAGCAGTTGTTCATCTCATATGATAGGTAATGCAGGCCTGTTAACAGACATCAAAAGAAAGGTTGATGGTACAATACTATTTGGTAATGATGGATCTCTAAAAATCAATGGCAGTGGAAGTACTGAATTAGCTAATGGAGAGCTAAAGAAGACTTAAGTCCTTTATGTTGATGGCCTACGTCATAATCGAATCAGTTTAAGTCAACTCTCTGACTTGGGACTTATAGTTACTTTTAATCATAAAGGTTTCACTATCAAGGGAAATATAGGAAATTCACTTATAAAAGGATGAAGAATAGAAGGCAACTTGTATTAGGTTGATAGTAAAGAAAATGTTTGTTACATGACTGTTGAAGAAGAAAACAGTTTGTGGCATTGGAGACTGGGACACATCAATCAAAAAGACATGGAGAAAATATCAAAGGTGAGGATTTTTATGGACATTCCCAACCTAAAACGTGACCGTGAAAGGTCTTGTGATGCTTGCATTCATGGGAAGCTAGTCTGCAGTTAATATCGGCCAAAGAAGAAAAGGGCATCTCATCTTCTTGATCTAATTCATACAGATGTGTGCAGGCCGATAAATGTTTCCGGAACTCATGGAGAAAGGTAATTTGTCTTTTTCATAGATTATTATAGTATAATGGCATGTGTAATTGTTATTTATAGGAAACTACAAGTGCTTGACAACATGAAAACATATCGGCGAATCGCCGAGAATGATACTGGATGAACAATCAAAGTGTTGCGATCTGACAATGGAGGGGAATACACGTCCATTGAATATGAAAATTACCTGGAGAAGCATGGGATATAACATGAGGTAGTTTCTATGAGAACTCCACAACAAAATGGAGTTGTTGAACATAGTAATTGATAGGTGAACAACATGGCATGAACTATGCTGATTGAGAGTCGTATTCCACAACATTACTGGAAAGAGGCTGTTCAAGCTGCAGTGTATATTCAAAATCGAGTAGAACTTTATATGGGTGAGATGAAGACACCATATGAATTTTGGCATGGAAGTAATCCATCTTTGAAATACTTTATTGTTTTTGGAAGTAAATTCTTTATTAGGAACAAAGAAGGAAATCAAGGGAAGTATGGTGACAATGCAGATGAAGGATTTTTCCTTGGATACTCAATGAACAAAAAATCCAACAAGTGTTTCAAAAAGAGATTAGGAAGGATCATAGAAAGCAGTGATGTTAAGATCATTGAAGAGAAAACCACAAATGATTCAAGGATTTCATATGATGATGTGACAGAAAGTGAGGAAGAAAATGAACATAGAGTAAATACAAATACATGAATAGAGGAAGGTGGACAAAACTCTTAGAAGTCACATCATGATATTGACTCAGAAGAAGAATATGAAGAGGAAACCTTGGCTGGAGAGAATGAAACTGAACCTCACAGGAGAAATCAAAGAGATAAGATTTATCCATATAACATAATTGGGTACAGGAGTGCACCCACACAAACAAGGAGGATAAGGAATAACACACAATCTGCATTTCTATCAGTTGTGTAGCCATCCTCATTTAAAGAAGCTACAAAGGATGAATCTTGGGTAAAAGCCATGAATGAAGAGTTAGATCAGATTGACAAGAACCAGACATGAGATCTATTCAAGAGACTCGAAGATCACAATGTGATGGGCACAAAATGGATCTTCAAGAACAAGTTTGATGATAATGAAAGTGTTATTAGAAATAAGGAATGACTGGTATGTAAATTATATTCACAGATTGAAGGTGTTAATGTTGAAGAAACCTTTACACCAGTGGCTAGACTGGAGTCAAATAGGATTTTCTTTTCCATGTCACTCCAAAAAGGATATAAAGTATATCAAATGGATGTCAAGAAAAAATTCTTGAATGTTGTACTCGAAGAAGAAGTCTACATAGAACAACCAGTGGGTTTTCTTCTTGGTACTGATGAAATAAGGGTTTTCAAAGTAAAGAAAGCACTCTATGGCTTGAAATAGGCACCAAGAGCATGGTATTCCCGGCTGGAATCTTATCTCAAGAAACTGGAATTCAAAAGAGGAGGATTAGATCACAATCTATATGTGAAGAATTCTACAAAAGATCAGTTCATGGTTCTAGTCTATATTGATGGCATTATATCTGGTGGCAGCAGATAGAAATCAGTGGAGGAATTTTCCAATTACATGATATCAGAATTTGAAATGTCTATTATTGGGGAGATCACATATTTCTTGGGGCTACATGTGATTCAAAATAAGGATTACACTTTCATTTCTCTGGAAAAGTATGCAAGAGAGTTGCTGAAGAAGTTTAATATGCATGAATCCAAACCGATTTCAACTTCAATTGTGATTAGAACCAATCTTGGAAGGCAAGAGGATGTGACCTCTGTAGATCCCACCTTGTACAGGAGGATAGCTGGGAGCCTACTGCACCTGACAGTGACACAACCAGATATTGTCTTTGCAACATGTCTAGCTGCCCGCTTTCATAGTAATCCAAAGGAGGAACATATGACAGTAGTAAAAAGAATCATGAGGTATATTCAAGGTACTCACAATTTCAGCTCATATTTTTCTACAGGAAGGGACAATGAATTATCAGCATTTTTTGATGCTGACTAGGCTAGAGATGTAATGGAAATAAAGTCCACCGGTGGTGTAGCATTCTATATTGGGAATAAATTTGTTGGCTGGTTGAGCAAGAAACAAGAAAGTACTTATCTTAGTAATGCTTAAGTTGATTATATCTCTGTAACAAAGGCATGCACTCAACTGCTATGGATAAAGCAACAACTAACAGATATTGGTGATGAGGTAAAGCAACCAATGGTAATTTACTATGATAACAAGAGCACAATTGATTTTATAAATAATCTTATTCATCATTCTTATACCAAACATATTGAAATCAGGTATCACTTTATCAAATAAAAAGTTGAACAAGGCGTGATTAGAATGGATCATGTGGGAACTGATGAGAAAGTGGCTGACATCCTGACCAAGACACTATCAACGACTGTGTTTGAGAGGTATTGGTTGAACCTCGGTGTTCAGCCACCTCCCAGTGCATAAGGAGGTTACTAAATACCCCTCTCCCCAGTTATATTAACTACTTTTAATCTGTTTATGGATGTGATACAGGTTTGTGGGGGAGATACTATCCAGGGGGTGTATTGAGATGTTCAATGAGAAAATACCAATCTTTGGGTTTGTTTCCAATGGGGGAGAAGGAATAAATTCAGGACATTTATGGTATCATGATGAGATTGTTGATAGGATAAGAAGGAATACATTGGAAATGTAATGCTTCTGGGAAAATTTAAGAGAATTTCTTGGGTGTCATTGAGAACTCCAAAACACGAGCGTCATTGAGAACTCCAAAACACGGGATCCCAATTCATGCTTCCCCTCTTCTTTTCTACACCGAGCATTGCTCACGTAGACTTAGAGTGTTGGATGAGTTGATTCTTGCATTTTTGGTTTACAAGTGGCTGGTGCTCTATTGAATTTATCTTGTGATTTCCAACAAACCCAAAGGGAGAGACTGTTGGAACCATGGCTATTCTTTTCATGAATTAGAGTATGGTTTGTGTTTGTTGTCAATCCTCAGTAAAAGTTCAGAATGTGTGCTAGTAAAGTGATCATACAGTTCAAGCAGACAACAATATTGAAGGTGGCGTCGTTTCCCAGTATTTGACAAATTTTTGGCCCTGAAAATCAGAAAATGAAGACATAGGTTGTTGGCAAGAGGAGGTGCATGCAAAAAGGAAGTGGTGCGCGAAATAAGGGAGGCATGCACGGAAATCATAGGCATGCGTGAAAAATAGCAGCGTGCGCGAAAAACAGCGGTGTGCGCAAAAGATTTGAGTTTTGTGTGAAAAATAGCGGGGTGCGTGAAATAGTGGAGAAATGTTTTTCGCGCAAATAGTGTTTTGAAATAAGAACGTCAAAAAATAGAAAAGGCATGGGCTGTGCAAAAAACATGGAGATGTGCACGAAAAATGATACCGGCGCAAAATATTACGATCCAAATGATAGTTTTTTCACGCCAAAGGGGGTTTTCCGTGCGGGGGTCTGAGATTCCTATAAATAAAAGGTAACCCCTATCATTCTTTATGGTTGAAGACTTAGAGAAGATCCGAGGTCTGATGCGTGTAAAAGGTTCACATAAAGGGAGTTGCGTAAAAAAGTTTACGATGCACGAAAATGCAGATATTGCACGAAAAACTCCTAGCAGCGCGAAAAAGGACAAGCTGCTTGGAAAAAGGTGTTGAGCGAAAAGATGTGCATAAAGGAGGTCGTTGCACGAAATATTTTTTGCGCGAAAATCAAGTATTTCGCGCAAAAGCGAGATATTTTGTGCAAAGGGTAGGAGTTGCACGAAATCTTCAGTGTAACCTATTTGCGTGTTTTTGATTATCTGGATCAATGGTTCAGTGTGTTCAAGAGCATCAATTCAGTACTTCAATGCAAGCATAGTCTCATGTTGAGTAGAGACAAAGACTTCAATGCAAATCTACTGAAGATACCCTCATGTCTATAAACTTTTTGAGACTTCAGCAAAGGAAGTGTGCCAGGGGGAGTCAACTGGAGTGACCTGAGGGATGCAGTGAGCTATCTCTAAACTTTTGTAAAGGTAGTGTTCCTGGTATAGAGTGACTATACCTGAACTTTGTAATCTGCAACTAGTGAAGTTTAGTGGAATTAGGTACAACTGAAAACCTGTCGGCTTATGCTCCTTGGACGTATCCCTTTGTGGTGAACCAAGTAAAAGTGTTGTCTCAACTTCCTATTTTCATTTGTTTGACAGGTTTAACATGTTTCTACCAAAGTGGGAATAAGATCCACAACTTTAAAAAGAAAAATTTAACACCCTGATTCACCCCTACCCTCTCAGGGAGTTCCAGGGTCCTTCATTATCAATGCTAAATAAAAGTGATGATAAAGTCCTAGGTCTATTAAGGGCACTCCAATTGTTAGCAATTTTTTGGTACTGAAAAAGTATACTTTTTGTACTGTTAAAGGGATTCTGTGTAGTAATGTAAACATATTTTAAAATTTTATTTTAACTTCATATAAAGTTGATAAAATATTCTAAGTATAATAAAAATAAAATATAATAAAAATTTCAATTGACGTTTTCAAATATAATTAATTAAATAATTTTAATAAAAAAATAAACGTATATACATCAATATTAATAATTGAATCAATTATGAGAGAATGAAAATCATCTTTTAAGACATATAAAATGAGGGAGATAAAATATTAATAAATAATAATGGATTAAAGTGGGTGTGTGTCACAATATTTGTATAATACTTTTTTGGCCTTTTTTATAACTATTATCTATCAAAATAATTTTTCATACATTTCTTATTATTTTTGATAATAACTATTTATGATTTTCATATGTGTTACAAAATTATTATTTAAATTATTTGATAAATATTAATATTTATTATTCCAATATTTCTATTTTTTTCTATAGATTTAAATGTGAATAAGAGCTAGATTGATATACTAAATAGACTTTTTGATGAATATTTTTATGGAATAAATTTATTTCACCAATGGATTTTAAATTGATTTGATTAGTTATATATGGAATTATCACACTCACCAATAGTGTGTTGTAATCTATTCCCATGCATGTGTTTTTAGAGATCAAGGTTCCCAAGATTGTTATCAGGAACATTGAAACCACCTTCAATATTTTTCTTTAGGACTCTCATGAGAAAGGTAAATTCCCCTATGCTAACTGGTCTTGGATGTCTAACCCCTTGGAATAACTAGAAATTAAATTTAGAAGGTTGAATATAATATGAAATTAATATAGTGTTGGTGTTATAAAACCAACTATTTGTACTTTGGATTACATGTATATTTGAGGATTTCAATATTAATAAAAAACATCTTATTACATATTTTTCATTGTTCTACAAGAATTTAAAAAAATAATGATCTATAGTATTTCTCACATTGAAATGTTCATAAAATTTCTCCACTATGATGAGAACCTTTAAATTATTTGACAATATCCATAAAAATAGTTCTACAACCGGATAATATACATTGATGAAACACAAAGAATGTTGGCTATCAAGTGCGAGTACTCGTAAGCGGATGAGACTTCTTCTCATGAATTTTGAACTTGATAATCTCCAATAAGGGTGATTATGAGAACAAACCTATAGTGTCCCAGATTCTAGTAACCCTTTAATTTGCATGTTTGACGTGTTGGAAGTATTGATAGGAGGATCAGGGTGGAGTAGGGGAGTTATGATGAAATATCATATGTAGAGGATACTACAATGTGGAGGCTTGGAGATGCATCATAATGGAAGTCACTCTAGCATGGAGAGTTTAGCTACGACATAGGGTCCCAAGAAATTGTTTTTGGTGTTGTTTCTAATTTTGTAACATCTTCCCCTGTACCAGGGATGTGGCATAAACTAGTTGAGTCCTACGATATGGAGAGATTGACTGCAGTGTAGGGGTTTAAGAGGTGAATTTGTGTGGTTCTTCCAATTTCAAACTTACTATGCCTTGGGGGCTAGGCTGTGGTGTTGCCTCCCTTTTGGAGAATGGGTTCTATTGTGTGGTGATCTAGAATGCACCGTGTTCCCTCCCCGGGCTTATAATACCTATGGTGCATTGTTCAATGTGGTTATCGGACACGGTTTGACTTGGAAGGTTGCGACATGGTCCATTATGCTGCACCATAGTTTCTTCCATTTCAACTGATTCTGTGGTATGGTCAGGGTGGGTTGAACCATGGTGCTGTGTTATTCATAATTCATATAAATACCCCAACCCCCTCTTAACAAACTTTTCTCCCCACATTTTCTCTCAAACCCTAAGCACCCATGAGTTCATTTTCAATGCCTTTGATCCCATTTCAATCAAAATAACCCCCCCCCCTTCTAGGGATCAATCGATGGTGGCCCAAGGTGATTTTTACCTCTTTACTAGAATTTCATTATCTATTGGATATTTTGGACTCCAATACTATATTTCCATGTTATTTCATTTGATCTACATCATTCTAATGAAGTATCTTTTGATGTTGGTTAGCACAATTATGGTCTGAGGTTCATGGAGGGATGCGTCTTTCCTTGTGGGAGAGGTGATTGGAGATCTGCATTGTTGTTCTATGCCCACATGAATAACATTGAAGTCTTGATGTATGGGATTCATTGATTCTCATTTCAAATTACATACAATATTAAAAATATTATGCCTTTTCTTTTTGGGTAGCGGTCGAATTAACCCAAATAAAGGATATACCAGATTAAGAAGACAATGTTTTATAGTTAGTAATCACATGTGTTATTACACCATGATAATAGTTTTCCAATTTATTTACTAGATATTATTCTATCTATATTATTATTTTTAGCATGTTTTTATTATTATCATCTGTTAGTATGTTGAAATTGGTTAAGGAAGAAAAATTCTATAGTGTTTTGGTTGGCTAAATAATTAAAGAGGCATGTTTATAAATTACGTTATTTCTTATAATTTGATGGAAGTAAAATGATGCTCAATTACTGTTTAATTGAATTTGGTTATCCCTTATGTTAATGTAAATGGCTAAATAAATCGAATATGTAATGCTTGTTGTGGATAATAATAAAACTTCATGTGAAATGATAATATTTCATCTCATAGTTTATTGAAACTTGAATTAATTGTATAGAGAATGTTATAATAACATGCTATAAGTGATGCCTTAGGTTACTAGTAGTCATAACTTGTAATAAATTAATATGTTAAATCAATATGGAATAAAATTGGTTTCTTGATGAAGATAAATATTTGAGAGATGTGTGAGTTTATTTTATTATGACGACTGAATTCCTTATGTTTAGGGTTGAGTGAGTTTTTTTGCATGTAAAGGCTAAATGCCTTATTTTTAGGGCCAAGTTTTATTATTGAAATTATTTGTCATTTTTTGACTTTTATGTTTCTCTATATGTGATCCTTACTATGCAATATAATGTGATCTTGAGATGGATGATGTATAATGAGATATGGGTGGAGATCCCTAGGGTTATGGCAGAAGTTGACGCATGTGATGCTGAGATGCATGAAGGTGTTAAGAATGATACTGATATTGATGGAATGGATTGAAGTTGGGATTGCATATTTTTTTTACTAAAAGTTAAATGATTTCTTGTTAATAATCTATTTCAAGTATAAAAGGCTGAGTTCTATGTTTACACTCATTCTTTTCCCTACTTCTTGAGGTAGTTGGTTGTTCTTGATTATGCATAACTTTTTGGTAGAATAGGATGATTACTAAAGTAATTAAAATTATAGAATGTTAATAATATTTAATTAGGTTTTAACCCATGGAGCTGGAAATTTATGGGATGAAAAAGATGTTAATATTGAGAAATCGTGGGCTCAGTTGGATTTTTATTAGAGGGCATAGACTTTGCTCTGATGGTTAATTAAATATAGATGAAACAATTTTAAATAATTTCTCATGAATTAATTAACACATGGTTAATTTAAAAAGGAAAAAATTAACTTAATATGAAACCCCTTGATTGCTTGTGCGGTTATAAGATACCTAGTTCTTAGTGGTGGAAGTTGGGTGTTTGAGTGATGATAGATTCTGTTGATCTTAAAACTAGGATAATGACCATAGTGTGATTTTGATATATATTTTATCCTATTATTTATGATTTCATATGATACCCACCCATATCGGTAGGGGGAATGACACCTAATAGACTATGGGAGAGTGTTTTCCCCAATATCCATGTTGGAAAGGAACATATGGATCACTACCTCATCTACCCTGACTATCTTCTCATGGTAGTATTATGTACTGGTATGCACGATGGTTATTTTCCCCATATATGTGTGTAGAGGAATAAAATAGATTGTGGTTAGTTCACACACATGTATCTCCAAATATAGTATCCTAAGGATTATTATAGGTATGAATTATATGAGTTTTAATGGATTGATGAACATTATTTGATGTATGGGATATGATGGATTGAGGTATAATACCCAACATATAATACCTGACATAAGGGCTATGGTGGATCCAATAAACAACTCAGTTACTATATAGAGGTGTGACATGGGATGATGATGTGATGTGATAAAAAATATTCATGTTATGAAACTTTATCCTATGGGTTTTCATGACGAATTCTTTAGAGAAAGATAGCTGAAGATGTGCAACGTTGGGCCATAGTAGTAAACCAACGGGGAAGTGGAAGCAAGGTAACTTCATTTGATATTATATTATTTGATCTCTTATATGGATTACCTGGTGATAGATATCCATGTTGAGGATGGAAACATAATATACATGTTTAGTTGACAAATTAGTTTCACTTTTTGTTCATTAGGATTTAGTATGCATTGTTTATCTTTTTCACAAGAGTATCCATGGATGATCCTACATAGTATACCTATTATGCTCACCCTACATATATATAACTTTTTTAGGTTATAAGGAGAATGTTGAAGATTTGTTTGAATATTAATTCTAATGGTTGTTTAGGATCTGTTTGGGCTACATGGTCACTATCGAATTTATCTTTTGGTTCTTATGGTTCCTTTCCAGTTTTTTTAGTTCTGTATGACATTGAATTTATGTACTAGGGATATCTTTTATCTTTGTGAGAATAATTTTATTGGTGTACTTATCTTATCTATCCATAATCACATTCTCTTAGATAGTAATACATCTCATTTGTATGTATGATATACCCTCAGTGCTTGTTTCCAACCTATGGCCTATTGGAGGTGGGATTTCAGTTTTCACCATATCTGTTGTCTCATTGAAGACCTAGGAGGGGTACCATTAGGGGGATGAGGTCATGAAAAATACTCTCCAAAAAAATTACACATGTTTATGTGTAAATAGATATTATTTTTTGTAAGCGTGTGTAATGGTACTTAGTCTTTAAGATTATCATTAATGTATTTCATGGATACCACACTTAGATTTACTGACCAAAACCATGACATTATATTTTTGCAGGAAGTAAGGTATGTTGGGTGTATTATGAATGGCATGATATTAATGGATAAGTCGAGGAAGGATTTTTCCCTTCAATCTTTATAGAAGTCGATATCTCAGATCTTTAATTGTAATGGAACTATCGTATTAAATTCTATGTTCATGGTGTAACAACATGTTTATTTTAGATAGTCAAATAAAGACGTATCAAGCACATATGTTGATGACACGAATGTGAAACCCGCTTGATGAGATATTGTATCCAGGGGATTATATTATACATTGAGTGATCATATGTAGTTATCAATGTTATGACATTAAATTATTTCTCTTTAGTGCCTTGACTCATTTATAGCCAGTAATATTGGAATTTAGGCAAGCCTTACCATTTCAAACAAGAAAGATCATAGAGGGATACAAACTAAGTGTTTCTATTGATCTAGATTAAATTTTATTTAAGTTTAATTATTAGAAAAAATATTATTCTCAAGTCTGAGGAATATTTTTTATTCAGTTTTTATTGATCACAAATAATTAATAAATTTATTTTCAATACTGTGAATAAAATATTTATTTGTGAATAAATATTTAATAAATATTTATTATGGTATTAGATAAATTTCAGGGAGGATAATTGGACCAAGTTAATGTTCGTTGATAAATATTAATTTAAAATCTTCTAAAATAATATTTATTGTTGCGCTAGTTAGTGCAAGACATAAAATAATAATAATAATAATAATATTATTATATAATGGGGTTTGATAAGGTTTATTATATTACTTAAGAGATGTTGTAAAATTCAATATTATTTTATCCTAACCAAAACTATATAAATAGACTACTATGTCTATTGTATAGGGTTAATCAAGATTTGAGAATCATTTCACACAACAAACTTCTCTCTTGATTCTTCCTCCTCTCATTTTCTCAAGAACAAGAAGAACAACTTTAATCTTGAAGGATCTTATAGCAATCAAGATGAACAATATACGATGATCGATCCACCATGATAGCACCCAAAATTCTTTCGGTATTGTTTAGATATGAATGGAGTATGTGTGGATTATCTCTAGAGGAATTCTACACTTGGATCCCACACACATAATAACGATAATCTGAAAAAGGGTTTTTTGGATGGTCAACAACATCAATAAAGAAAGATCCTAGGAAGAGGTATTATTTATTCATATTTATTTAAATTAATAATAAATTTAACATGAAAATATCTTATCTATGTTTCAATCTTTCCGATGTCAACATTCGATTGAAAAATTTCATTGGACCTGATTTTCACATCCTGCACAATTGGTTAATGATCCATAGAATCCAACAAAAACCTTTATGGTTACTCACTCACTAGGTGCTTCCATTGTTCCTAAAATCTTCACGTGGTCTCAAATATGGTCACCTTTTAAATTTATAATTATTTATTTTTATTTTTGATATATATACAAAATAGTGGTCAAATGTTTCAGTTCCATATTATCCATTCCTTAATCAAAATTTAAATTAAAATTCCTTCACAATTTTAATTTTCGTTTTTCAAGATTCAATTTTTTTTTAAAGTTTAAGAATAGATGGAGAATGATCAGAGATTCCATCGATAAGTACCCAGGATTCTGGCTAGTGGAATAAGTTATATGATGTGTATCCAGAGTACACCCCATGCACCTAAGTTCACTTCACCTGGATATGTCACGGGATACACAGTGTGCCAAGCAGTAATAACACTCTGTGCATTTATTGTACACTGAATATTTATAGAGCCAGTATGGAACATCTTTATTAGATTTTTTATTCTAGAATGAACTATTTGTACTTTTATTACATTTATATTAAAATATTTTAATATTAATGAAATATTTTATTATATATTTCGCATTTTCATGCATGAAATTGATGTAATTATGTCATAGGGTATCTATCACATTTGTAACACCTCGACCCCATAAGCCTGGAGCCAGTGCATTATTTTAATACATTCGCATGATACAAGGAATCATGTCCCGAAAGATGGATCCGTTTAGTAGCCTTGGAAGTACTAGACACATTCATAAGTTTTACATTACATCATTAAATAAAAACATCAACAAAATTTTGTCCCCTTTGAACACACTTATATCCTTAGTATATCCTTTTAGGTCAACCATAAAATACTTCTTCACATCCTAGAAAAATAAAACCTAGAAAGGGGTATTTATTTTAAATAGTTTTAATTTCATCTATGTCAATATCCTTTGATGGATTTTAAACTTTTTTGATGTTGATTTATTATGATACAAATCTTCCAAATTGTATTGAATGTTTTGTGATATGTTTGACTATGGATGTGTTATTTTTACATAATTCATGGTTTATGGATAAAGTATTGACATTTCATATGTTAGTTTTAATACGAATGTTTATGTTATGTTTAAACCTTTTTTTATGAGGAATGAATTGGACTTAGTAAGTGATGTGTGGAGCCCACTATAGCTCCTCGATGCATCGGTAAGACTCATGAGACAAACTAGTTTCTTGGCACAAGGCCTTGACAAAATTGTATTTGTAGTCTTGGTACAAGGCCTTGACTATGTGGTTATGAAGTCTGGCATTATGAATTCTATCATTTTGAAAGTTACTATTGATATTTCATGTGATTATTCGACTAGTAGAATATCCATGTGAATAAGTAAATGTAATTATTTTATTTTCTCTTTTCCATATTATACTGAAGTTTAAGTTTAAAATGATTTTGTTTTCATCTTATACATTACCTTAAATGTTTATGCTTATTTATGAACGTTTACACTATATTGTTATCCTTACTGAGCATCTGAGCTCACCCCTTTCTATGTTTTATTTTTCCCAGGATGTGAAGAAGTATTTTATGGTTGACACTACTGAAAAAACCGCCTATACCCACGGTTCAAAACCATGGGTATAGCCCCCAAAACCATGGGTATAGCCTATACCCACGGTTTTGGGAACCATGGGCTGGAACAGCGTCAGTATAGGTCCCCAGCCTATACCCATGATTTTCCAAAATCGTGGGTATAGGTGTCCTGCCACCGTGTCACCGAAACATAACCAATTTCCACAGTGTCAATGGCTTTTACCCACGGTTTCAAAACCGTGGGTATAGGTCCTAAAATAATGCAGGCGCCGAGTTTCGATCCCGCAACCTCTTTGCTGCAAACACCGCGTCTAACCACTACCCTAACTTCACCTATATGTGTATATATATATATATATATATATATTTAGTTAAATATATTTATAAAAACCGTTGGTATAGAGGGAAGAACCGTGGGTATAGGGTTCTCGCCAAAAAAAAATTACTTCCTGAGGAAAAAAAAAATTCCCGCGCACACAAAAGTGACCTATACCCACGGTTTTTCAAAACCGTGGGTATATGTATTTTAGCCCAGACCTATCCCCATGGTTTTTCCCAAACCCATGGGGATAGGTACCCCTATACCCACGGTTTTGGGAAACCGTGGGGATAAGTGCCTTTTCAGGACCTATCCCGACGGTTTTCCAAAACCGTGGGGACAGACCCCCCTATACCCACGGTTTTGGCAAACTGTGGGTATAGGTCTTGAAAAGACACCTATACCCACGGTTTTCCAAAACTGTGGGTATAGGGGGGGGGGGTCTATTCCAATGGTTTTGGGGAAAAATGTGGGGATAGGTCCATTTTCCAGTAGTGTGACCTGTAGGGATAGGCTAACGATATAAGTGTGTTCAAAAAGGAGACAAAATGTTTTTGATCTTTTTATTTGAGGATGTAATGTAAAACTTATGAATATATATAGTACTTCCAAGGCTACTAAACTGATTGGTATTTTAGGATTTGATCCCTTGTGATCATGCTAATGTTATGAAATAATGCAATGACTCTGGGTAACGGGGGTTAGGGCGTTACAATTGGTATCAGAGGAAGTTTAGTACAAACCTTGGAAACTAGATTTAGAAAAACTCTGATTAGATCACATTACCCTAAGATAGAATTTGAGGATTAGTATAGAAGAACTTCCTCGAATTTTTGTACTATAGAGATTTTGTGAGTTTTCTAAGAAATGCATCCTTGTATGGATACGAGTAGGTAGAGGCGGCTCTGGCACAGATGTACCTAGGGGTAAAACTCGAAAACACCACTTTGAGCTTGACTCGAATGAGATTTGGTGCACGACAATGGACCTTGATGCACTCTTTGTTATGACTCTCCGAGGGGATATGCTTAATATAATTCTCATTTTCTTTACAAACCATAATGAAAGATTTATGAGTATATACCTCCTAAAATATTATTTTATGATTTTGAATTATATCCATAAACTGTTAAACTTATGTTAAGTTTTTTACAAGTTTGGAATTATGTATTGCGGTTCATAAACTAATATATTGTATTACATTGTTTAGAAATGGTGCCTAGTGGAAGGAATGGAAACCATATCAATGCATGTAATACATGTAGGGATTTCCCTCCTTCTCAAGATAATTATAACAGAGCTGGTGATGCAACTAGTGCTGATCAGCTTATCACCATACCGAGACAACTCACACTGGTTATGAATAATAACCTTACCCATATGGAGCACCCTGATCCACAACAAAGAAGGTCAATTTTATACCCATTCATGAGGCAACAACCACCAAAATTAAATGGGTCTAAAAATAAATATTTAGGTGAACAATTGATAAGTTCCTTAGAGAAAATATTTTATGATTTGGTGTGTAGTAAAAGGGAAAAAGTTGTCATGGATGTTTATCACCTCACCAGATATGCAGATCAATAGTGGTCATTAATTCAAAACAAAAAGGAGGATGAGTAAGTATCAAGTATGAAATGGAGGGAGTTTAACGAGATTTTCTTAGAAAAATACTTTCCTCGTGACCACTGAGCAGATATGGAAAGACAATTTTCGAGTCTGAGACAAAAGGAGGATGCGAATATCGGAAAGTATGAATCTACATTTACAAGGTTAGCAAGGCATGATGTAGATTATATACGCAACCCACAAAGCAAGATTGTTCATTTATTTAATGTGTTAAAACCATTTCTCCTTCGAGCATTAGTCTAGATATCCTTCTCATCATATGAAGATATTGTCTCATGTGTTATCAAGACAGAAAATGAATTCTCTAAGTCTTACGACTTTAAAGAAAAGCAAGAAAAGAATAGATCTACTAAACACTATGGGAAAGGAAATCAGAAAATAGGGAAGAAGGGAAGAGTTGAATTTCCACCCTGTGATAATTGTATAAGGAAGCACCCAGGTTCCTGTCTAAAAGGAAAATGAGTATGCTAAAAATGTGGACAGAAAGGCCATATTGTTAGTGATTATAAGGGGAATAAAGAATATACCAATGTTCAATGCTAAAATTATAGGGATATAGGACATAATTAAAATGAATGTCCTAAGAATCCAAGAAGCTTACCTCAAAAAAGGACATGGGATCAATTCCAAGCTTATGCGATCACTAATACTGAGGTTGAAACTCCAAAAGACGTGGTGGCAGGTAATTTAATGGTTTTCTCAAGTTTAGCCAATGCTTTATTTGATTCCGGACCATCACATTGTTTCATATCTTCCTAGTTTTCTAAGAAAATTATATATTTCCAATTTCGTTTAACAATGGAGTTTTCAGTCAAAACTCCTAAGGGAAGTATCATTGCAATAAAGTTTTGTGAATAAGTCCCCATTAAGGCATATAAAAAATATTTATCTGCTGATCTAATCATCATACCCATGATTTAATTTGATATAATCCTTGGAATGGATTAGATTTCGGACCATTATGTGAAAATTTATTGTAAGAAGAAGGAGGTTACAATTCTTGATGATGATAAAGAGTACCTTATCTTTAGAGAAGAAATGTCACCATATGATTCTTATCTAGATCCACCCCTTATAGCTCTACTAAATTCAATCATTGGAGAGGATGAGAATGAAATAATTATGGGTGAGGAAAAGAATGTTAGAATAGTGGATCTACATATTGTGCAAGAATATGTTGATGTGTTTCCAGAGGATTTACCTGGACATCCTCCAGAACGAGAAATTGAGTTTTACATTGATTTAATTCGTGGTTCAAGGCCCATATAGAAGACCCCTTACAAAATGGACTCTATGGAATTAGTGGAAGTAAAGAAATAACTAGAGTAATAGAGTAATAAGTTATTTATTCTCCCTAGTGTTTCTCCAAGGGGATCCCCTGTCCTCTTTGTTACGAAGAAAGACAGATCTATGAGGTTGTGCATTGACTGCTGGGAGATCAATGCTATAACAATAAATAACAAGTATCCCCTATCTCACATTGATGATTTATTCGACCAACTTCATGGAGATAAATATTTTTTAAAGATCGAACTTTGATCTGGATATCATCAGTTGTGTGTGAAGAAGGAAGTCATTCTGAAAACAGCTTTTCGAACTAGGTATGGGAATTACGAGTTTACAGTAATGCCTTTTGGATTGACTAATGCACCATCTGTCTTCATGGATCTAATGAATAGAGTTTTCAAGGAATATCTTGATGAATTTTTAGTGGTATTTATTGATGATATATTGGTATACTGCAAAATCTACGAAGATCATGAAAATCACTTGCGTATTATTCTAAAGACTCTTAGAATAAATGAATTATATGGGAAGTTTAGCAAATGTGAATTCCGGATTCAAGATATTTATTTTCTTGGCTATATTGTCTCGATGGATGGAATATATATTGATCCTTCAAAGACCAAGGAAATCCAAGAATGACCAGAACTGATGAGTATAACTAAGGTACACAGCTTTATTGGTTTAGTAGGTTATTATCAATGGTTCGTCCATAATTTTTCCCGGTTGGATAACCCATTAACCAAGTTCACATGTAAAGGGGTTAAATTTGTTTGGACAAAAGAGTGTAAAGAATGTTTTGAAGAACTGAAGAGAAGATTAGTCAATTCTCCTATATTGACTCTACCATTGGGGGATTATGAGTTTGTTATTTGTAGTGATTCTTCAAAGAAAGGACTTGGTTGCATCCTTATCAAGAATGATAGAGTTATTTCCTATGCATCACGACAGCTAAAAAGTCATGAGAAAAACTATCATACTCATGATCTTGAGTTAGCAGCTATAATCTTTGCTATGAAGATATTGAGACACTATCTCTATGGTGAAAAATGTGAGATTTATACTGATCACAAGAGTTTGAAGTATATGTTCTCACAGAACGAACACAACATGAGGCAAAGATGATGGCTTGAAGTACTCAAGGATTATTATTGCACTATACACTACCACCTGGGGAAGGTAAATAAGGTGGTAGATGCTTTTAGTAGAAAGGATCATGGAGTTTTGAACAAGATGAGAGTTGAAAGGGATCCTATTTTCATGGATCTAGTAAAGATGGATATGGTAATAAGCATGGAAGGTGAAACATCAATACTTTTTCAAATGGTAGCCAAACCATATTTACTAGAAAGGATAAAGAGTTCTCATACTGATGATGTGGAGTTTAAAAAGAATATTAAAGCTATGAATGATGGGAGATTGAGTGACTTCATATATGAAGATGGAATTTTTTAATTTGGGAAGAGGATTTGTGTTCCCAACATACCTGATCTAAAAAGGGAATTTTTGGATGATGCTCATAGATCCAATTTATCTATACACACTAGAAGCACTAAGCTGTATAGAGATTTGAAGGGACAATTTAGGTGGGACAACATGAAGAGGGAGATTGTTGATTTTGTGTCAAGATGTATGGTTTTTCAACAGGTGAAAGCTAGAAGGCAACAACCTGAAGGAGTCATGACACCTCTTCCCATACCTGAGTGGAAATGGGATACTCTTATGATGGACTTTTTCAAAGACTCATGGAAGGAATGATGCAATATGGGTCATTATTGATCGTCTTTCAAAGTCATCACATTTTCTTGCTATAAGAGAAGATTTACCACTTGAATGTATGGGAAGACTATATATTAATGAAGTTGTAAGACTTCATGGAGTACCTCTATTGATATTTTTTGATCGTGATCCCCATTTTACATCAAGATTCTAGAAAAGTCTCCAGAAGGCCCTGGATACTGAACTTTGTTTGAGCACTGCCTACCACCCTCAAACTGATGGAGAATCAGAACGCACTATTCAAACCTAAGAAGACATGTTGAGATCTTTCTCACTTGACTTTCAAGGTACGTGGGATAAATATTTACCTGTGGTAGAATTTTCCTATAATAATAGCTTCCATTCAAGTATTCAGATGGCACCATATGAAGCGTTATACAGAAAAAGATGTCTCACACCAGCTTGTTGGGATGATATTGGTGGAAGAAAACTTGTAGGTACAGAACATGTTAAGGAAACAATGGAAAACATGAAGATTATCCAAACCCACATCAAAGCAGCCCGAAGTAGGCAAAAGAGCTATGCTGATAACTGAAGGAAGGATTTGGAATTTTAAGTAGGAGGCCATGTTTTCTTGAAGGTGTCTCCATGAAAGGGTGTTATACGTTTCGGTAAGAAGGGTAAATTGAGTCTTAGGTACATTTGACCTTTCAAAATTCTAGAATTAATTGGAGTTGTAGCTTATCATTTGGCAATGCCTCCAAGTCGCTCCAATGTTCATGATGTGTTCAACATATCACTGTTGAGAAAATACATGCCTGACCCAACACATGTACTCGCCTATGAAGAAATTGAACTAGAACCCGATCTATCTTATTGTGAAGATCCTCTAAAAATTCTTGATACCAGAGAATAAGTGCTGAGAAATTAGACAACTTGTCTGGTAAAAGTTTTATGGAGAAACGATAAGATGGAAGAGGCAACGTGGGAACCCGAGGAACTTATGATGAAGAACCACCTGAATCTTTTTATGTATTAATATTCTATAAATTTCGAGGATGAAATTATTTTATGTAGGGGATAACGTAACACCCCAATCTTCCATGGTACGTTTCCGTTTGAATAATACAGTATCTTGCGTTGTACGCAACTTGGTGTTTTAACACACCACAATTAATGAAACTAGCTATTATGAATAGTAATACCTAATTTTTAAACTTTTATAAATTTTATTTTTCAAAATGGAATTCATTTTTGAATTCAGAATATCAAAATTATCTTAGGGTGAATTTTTGGTATTTTAATGAAAACATTCAATTTTTGATGAATAGTGAAAAACACTGCGTTATTGTTTAAAATAGACTTTTTATTTAAATAATTATTAATCTTATTTAAATTTATTTTCAGTAAAAATGGATACATAATACATATATATGTTTAATTTAATTTATTGGAGTCATTTTATAATAAGTTTAGATATATAAAATTTTATTGAACTTTTTATCGTCTTTTACCCACCTTCTAGAAGGATTTGAAAATTTGCATAAAACTTAATTTTACCTCTTCTGTGATTTGAATTTTAAAAAATTCAGAGACATGGTTCACCTCAGTATGTAAAATGTGGTTCAATAAGATGAAAGTAATTTTTGTTGAATAGTGAGTTTTGACTTTTATTTTCCACGGTTAAAAGTAAATCGGGTAATTAATGGTAAAAGTGATATTATAATTACCCTAACACATGTCCTAATTATATTGTATAAGTGTAATTCAACCAAAAACTTCTTTAGTAATAAAATACAATCTTCTTTGGTCCACTTGGATTAGATTAGGACAATTATCATTATTTTATTTAAAGAAGAGTTAAAAGTGTTAAATTCAAAGTTTAATAACTAAAACATTTTTAATATAAAGATACACAAAAGATAAATTCGACTATAAATATTAATTAGAAATATAAAAATATTTACCACATAATTGTATTTTATTTATAATTTTTATACATTAAATAATTTAATTTATTTATGACACAATGATGTTGCAGTAATTACCTTATTAGAAAAATATTAAAATAATTGATATTATAAATATCCAAATAAATGTCAATTGAGACATATGATGAATTAAACTAAATTTATAAGTTAATATGACATTTTAGGGTTGATTAAATGAATTTTATTTGACGTTTTAAAGTTTATATGGCTTTCAAAAAAATCAAACACAAAATAGTGGCAAAATTGACATAATTGAGTTTTTAAAATAAATAATATATTATTGGTTGATATAATATTCCTAAAAATCTACGGTTCATCCTAGGGACTTATATAAGGTTATATATGTTATTAATGAACCACTTGCGGTTCTCTTGTAAGTTTAGAGTAAGTTTATTAACCATATAGTGTAAGAATACAAGAAGACATGGTAAAAGTTAAACTATTTAACTAAGAGTTAAATCTAAAAGACAAGGTCAAAATGGTCACCTAAACTTGTATAAAACATATTTTTTGAGAGTATTTAGACCCATAACCACCTAAGGCTCAAAATAAATTCATTTTAAGCCATTATAAACCGAATATGATTGTATAATAAATTAATATTTTAATCTTTTCCTAAAGTGACCCTCACCCCTCTTATAAAAGGGCACTTCCACTTCTCTCAAAATCACACCTCCAAATCCATTTGGATCGGAAAAACCCTGACCAAATATCCTCCCAACTTCCCTCACATAAACCTATAGTACTTAATTTTATCAGAAATCAAATCTAAAAATCCCTTTTGATCAATTCAAAAGGAAACACCCGAAGAAGAGGTAATAATTTCACCACCCTCTTTCAAGTTCTTTTGTTCATCCACCTCTTCTTTATTTGTTTTTTTCATACCAAAATAATAAATCAAGTACCTAAAACATAATTTTATGTTATTATAAATATGGTACAACCATATTAGTTATTCTATCCATCCTATAAATGACAAAGTCTCCATACATGCGTACGTACGACTTACTGTCTCCACGTCGTGGTGTAGTTTGTTATTCAAACACTTCATTATTTGGATGGGTATAATAATGGGTATAACTGATTTAAATAATAAATATAACATGTTAATTATTCTGTATATATTATATACCAACCAATTATATAGGATTTTACCATCAATATAATGATATTGTCACTCGTGCGTATGTACAGATTACCGTCTCCACGAACGCGATGAGATTCATTCCCCCTCATAATCATTCCAGAATAATTTTCATTTTATAATTAAAAATAATGTTTTTAAACATAATATCATTATGTATATTAATCAAATAAATCCTATCCATAACAAACATGGCTTACGTAACCAAGCATACAAAGGAAAATGAATCAGTTAACACCCGAAACGATGATACTACTGAAATATTATTAACAATGAAATATTAGAGGATCATATAAGATATCATATTTATATATATGGTTCTTTTATAATTTAATAAAATTGTTTTAAATATTATAAAGTAGGTTAATGTACCCTCTACCAAGGAAAAGTATAAGGTAAGGGTTAATTTCACAATCTCTTTATTATCCAAGATTATTTATACGTAAGTATCTACTGGGACCTTTTTATCATCCACATCCCTGTTTCTTAAAAATTTATTTCAAAACATTTTTACTATTTACTAGACTATGGGTTAAAGTCATTTATACCCTTGTTTGAATTTTTATAAAATGGTATGAAAGGAATCTTTCCATCGTTTTCCAAGCAAGGTACTTTAGGACCTTTTTGACAAAATTAAGGTAAGAATGTCTTTTTTTAACTTATACAGTGAGTGTTGCTATTTTCTGTCGTTATATCATCGTCGAAGCTTCCCAAACAAGCTTATAAGAATATTTTCAAAATAAATGTTTTCTTTTATAATTATGTGATTTTTAAATGATTTCAAAATAGAAAGAGGTATTTATTTCAAATAGTTTTTATTTAATCTATGTCAACATCCTTTGATGGATTTTAAACTTGTTTGAAGTTGATTTATTATGATACAAATCGTAAAACTTATATTGAAGGTTTTGTGATATTTTGGAATATGGATTTGTTATTTTTACACCATTCATGGTTTATGGATAAAGTATTGACATTTTGTATGCTAGTTTTAATACAAATGTTTATGTTATGTTTAAACATTTTCATATGAGGAATGAATTAGACTTAGTAAGTGATGGGTGGAGCCTTCTATAGATCCTCGATGCATTGGTAGGTCTCATGAGACAAACTAGTGTCTTGGCACAAGGCCTTGAAAAAATCTTATTTGTATTCTTATCATAAGGCCTTAACTATGTGGTTATGATGTCTAGCATTATGCATTCCATCATTATGAAACGGGATATTGATATTGCATGTGATTGTTAGACTAGTAGAATATACATGTGAATAAGTAAATGGAATTATTTGATTTTATCTTTTCCATATAATACTGAAGTTTAAGTTTAAAAGGATTTTGTTTTAGTCTTACACATTTCCTTAAATGTTTATGCTTATTTGTTAAATTTTTCGTTATATTGTTATCCTTACTGAGCATCTGAGATCACCCCTTTCTATGTTTTATTTTTCCCGGGATGTGAAGAAGTATTTTATGGTTGACCTGTAAGGATTGGATAAGGATATAAGTCTGTTCAAAAGGGAAAAAAATGTTGTTGATGTTTTTATTTCATGATGTAATGTAAAACTTATGAATGTATCTAGTACTTCTAAGGCTACTACACTGACCCGTCTTTTGGGATTTGATACTTTGTGATCATGCCAATGTTATGTAATAATGCACTGACACTGGGTAACTGGGGTCGGGGCATTACAACATTGATAAGGTCATAATAGTTTTATACTATGACGAGAATCCTAAAATTACATGATGATAATATTAAATATAGTTCCATGGACAGATAAATTTCTATAATGGGGAAAATAGTAGGTTTAATGTTAGGTGTGAGTAATTGTAAGCAAATGAAACTTAATCTCATGAAGTTCGCACTTGGTCATCTCTAAAAAGGAAGATTATGAGAATATAACCTTCAATAGGAATTCCATTTATTTATACGTCATCTAATATTCATATATACAAGTGTGTGTAATGGTACATATAATTTAAGATTATAATTATTTCACATTATGAATCACACACATATTTACTGAATAAAATCACGACACTATTTGTTCAGGGGATGTAGGGTATGTTGGGTGCCTCACTAATGACATGTTATTAATGGATAAATCAAATAAGTATTTGTCCCATCCATCTTTATGAAATATTATATCTTGACCCTTTGATTGAAATGGATACATCACATTAAATTCCATGGACATGGTGTAATGACATGTTTATTATATATAGTCAAAGAAATATTTATTAAGCTTTTAGGTTGATGACATGGAATTCTAACATGATTGATGAGATATTGTGACAAATGGATTATATTACACAGTGAGCACACGTATGTGGTTGTTGATATTGCAACATTAAGTTCTTTCTCTTGGGTTTCTTGATCCATTGTTAGATAGAAATCTTATATGTTAGGAAGGTCTTCCAAATTCCAATGAGAAATAATCATACAGGGTCACAAAGTAAGTGTTTCTATTAATCTCGATTAATTCAATTTGAATTTTGTTACCAGAAAAAAATATTATTCTCAAGAACGAGGAATAATTTTATTCAAGTTTTATTGATCACATAAATTAAATAAATATTTATTCACTATATTGTGAATAAAATATTTATTTATGAATAAAAAATTTAATTAAATATTTATTTGGGTATTCATTAAATTCTGAGTAGGAAAATCAAACCATGATTGTTTCTAGTGATAAATATTAGTTTGAAAGATGATAAAATAATATTTATCATTGCGTAATTTACCACATTTGATAAAATAATTATAATTTTATTTTATATGAGATAGGGTATGATTATGTTTTTATATTATTTATGTGTCATTGTGAAATTAAATAATATTTTAACATAAACCATAACTCTATAAATAGATGTATATTTCTATTTTGTAAGGTTAATCGAGAATTGTAAATCCTTGTAGACACCTGAATTATCCCTTGATTCTTCCTACTATTATCTTTTCAAGAATTAGAATATCTCCTTCAACCCTGAAGGATATTGAAGAAATCAAGAATAACAATACAAGATAGTAGATCCACCATGGTAGAACCATCTCTTCCTTTGGTGTAGTCTATAGATCAAAGGAGCATGGATCACTGCAAGAGGGATTCTACAATTAGGGTAATCCGAAAAGGGGTTTTGGGTTGATCAACAACATCAATGAAGAAAGATCCTAATATGAGGTATTATTTATTCATATATATTTAAATTAATTAAAACTTTTACATGAAAATATCCTCTTTGAGTTATGAGATTTATTATTTCAATATTCAATGGAAAAAGTTCATTGGTAATAAATTTTATATCTTATAAAATTTGTGAATGGTCTATCGAATTTGAAAAAAATTATGGTTATTCACCCACCAGGAACTTTTTTTGTACACATGACCTTCAACCGGTATCATAGCGGTCACACTTTAAATTTATAAATATTTATTTGATTGTATATCTATCATGCACAATATTGGTTAGATATTTCATTTCTAGATTATTCTTTATTTAATCTAATGTTTAATTATCATGTTTTTTACATTTTAATTATTTATTTAAAGATTCATATTTTCTTAAAGGTACAAGAAAAAAAGGAAGAATGACTGATGATTCCATCAGGAAGTGATAAAGATTCGGGTTGGTGAGACCGGGATACAAGGCATGTAGTCGGAGTACATGTCGTGTACCCAAGTGCATCACACCTAGATATGTCATGGGATACCTGATTTGCTGAATAGTTATTATATGTAGTGAATTTATTGCACATCACATGTAGACCAAGACAACTAGCTACATGGATTGTTGGATTACATGACATTTAACTGGCTTACACACAGTGTAATTTACATAGTTTTATGGTGAAATTCATGCTATATGTGTGGTCAAATACAAGGTTAATGACTGTGTGCGACTAACAACCTATGAAATTATTGAAACAAACGGTGTGTAACTGCCATATATGGAGTATAGTTCATTAATTTATGCATATAAAATACAAACTAATTTATTTGATGAGTTATGGATATACACGTCAAGTGAGATACATGACATATAGCTGGTTAGTACATGACGCATAGTTCTGTGTCTAAAGAAAATGTTGAGTCATTCGGTGGGTTGGGTGTACAAACAAAATACATGATATAGGTATGTATCTAGTAAGTAAAACCCATGTAATCTAGCTGAGATACATTTCAAATCCCTAGGTTTTTATCCTAGATACACAATAAATGAGAAACACAATGTTTAGCCTGATAGTACATGCCTTATTGTCTCCCAATAAAAGATAGAATCAAATTTCATTAAATTAGTTAATTGAAGAATTAAAAACATATTACATTTATTGACACCTTATTTTTATGAAAATGTAATAATGGTTTTAAATAATTAAGAATTCTCAATTAATTTACTTTTATTATCTGTAATAATTGGTTATGCTGTTTATTTTTCATGAATGCATTAATGATGGGTATCTACAAGAGAATTCATATGTCCATTAAGATAAAACAGAATTAATTAATTAATGAAAGTGTGTTTATCTTAATAATAAATAATGAATATAAATTAATTTTATCTAGTGTACTTTTGTGTATTCATTACATGTGTATGACCAATCATGAGCTTGACCAAGACTCTTATATGAATTGTTTTATTTAAATTTAATTTATTACAGGAATTTTAAGACTACTTAATATTAAATTAAATATGATGGATTTCATTTTATCCCTCATGAATTTATTAAAATGACCTCTATATCCAAGGTTATATATATAATTCACCATTACCAATACTTTGGTTTCCCTCACCTATATGTGAGTTATAAATATATGTAATAAAAGAATTATCCCAAGGTGTATGGAGGTAGTTCAAGATGGAACCAAGAAAATAATAACCTAGATTATACACAATTGGATAGGTGTAATGCTACAAATCCTTCCAAGAATGAGACAATGAGTTTTCCCCTAGGTTATATGTTGATTTATTGTCCTCTGAATAATTTATCCATTAGATAAGATCATGATCATGTCATATTTTTGTATTATTCATTATTTATTTTATGGATGAAAGGACACAATCATATAAATAAATGAATTAACATGAAAATATAGAATCTAAATAAATGGATTTTGTGTAAATGTTTTATCAAAATTTGGTTAAACACTTAAGTAAGATCTATATTAACAGGACATGTAATTGATAAAACAATATAAGGTTTTTGTATAATAAATAAAATACCTCATATATATATATATATTAAGAGAGGCTAATCTTTACATTACATGATTAGTAATGAAATCCATATAACTAAGTATTTGACCAACCCTCATTAGGACACTTATTTTATTGTGGAGTTCTTATAAATGTTTTGGGTTAACTTAATGAATTTAAATTAAGAGAAATAAACCATTATAGACTTGATGTAACTTGGACACACGTTTTGAGGAAATATGATTCAATATTTTTTTTATTAGGGATTCCACTAAATGAATCAAGTAGCTGAAAGCTCATAGTTCTCAAAGACCTGCCTACCAAAATAACTTTGAGTAATTGATCAGTCCCTCTCTTGAGTTATGGAATGGGGAATATGGATCCTTGACATGAGAATGTCTAAGAATATTAGAATTTCGAGTTTAATGATGAGGGTTGTTAGGACTTGATAAAATAGTGGGATAATTAATAAAATTAAATTCATTATGTCTCACATAAATTGTAATCAAGTGAAGTTCTAATAATATTCTATTTTATATTTATAGAATAACGGAGAGTTAGTCATCTAAATTGTCCATGTGATAAATATTATATAAAGTACATATCCTTATTGGCAGCACCTTCCAGAAATGGTTCAGAAACCTTTGAGTTGTATTACGCCATGAAAAAAATTATTATTCACTAGAAACCTCATTAACTGATATGAATGAAAAGGATTTAATTGATTAAGAGTTCACTACATGTGATAAATAATTGAGCGATGCGACCGACATTCCATGTTTAATACTTTCATACATGTCCAGTGAACTCATGAAGTCTCATAAAGACATGGATTCTAATATCATGGCCAATTATCTCCATGGTTTATATCAAGAGAGTGATCGATAGTAGTAGTTTGAGATACCCAACCAACACTTTCAGATTAAGATTGGAGAGGGTGAACCGATCGAGCCTAACATAGTTAATATCATTGGCTAATTTGAGAACATAGAGGTTCCAAGGTTTCAATTACTTAATAAACTGTACAAAAATATCATTCTTGAATCACTCCCCAAAATCTTCTCTAGTTTTTTTTTTAATTTTAAAATGACCAACATTGAGAATACTTTCATAGATATACTCACTCTTTTTCACCAAGTTGATAAGGATATTAAGAGTAAAAATATTTCCATCCTTACAATGAATAAAAGGAAATGTCAAGTAAAGAACTCTAAGTATAAATATTATTCAAAATTCCCTTTTAAAAATTGAAAGATCAAGGGGAATGAAAGAGAATGAGATGATATATATTTTGAAATGCAGAAATAATGGTCACTGGAAGAAAAACTCTTCCCAAGAAAAGAAGCAAGGGGAGGATTCATGTGTATTTTTTATCAAGTGAAATTTATCAATTTATATAAATTGGGTATCAGACATAACATTTGGGGTTCACATATATATATTAAAATATAAGAACCAAGTATATTAAAAAAATATTGACTAAGAGGAGGTAGATCTACAAGAATCCAATAGAGTCAAAATTGATGTTGTGGACATTAAGGACTACTATCACATATTGTCAGCAAGAATGATCTTTGTTTTAAATGATTTTTATTATGTTTTTTATTTTACCAAAATCATTATTTCTATATCCAGACTTGATAGAGATGGATTTATTTTAAAATTTTGAAATAAATGTTTACTTTTTATAAGGTTGAATTTTTTTATGGTAAGGAACATTTAAATAGCAGTATTTATATATCGTATTACATGAACAAAGTATTAGTAATAAAATGAAACTAGTTAACACGACTCATACATCATACAAATTTGGCATCCCCATCTATTTCATGTAAAAAACCATTTTAATAAATTACACCAAGATGGATATTTAGATTACTTTGAACTAAAACCACTTAGTATATGTCACACATGCTTATAAGGAAAAAATACTAAATCCACATTTAGTGGAAAAGGTTAAAGGGAAAAAGAGATTATTTAATTAGTTCATACCAATGTGTGTGGACCATTTCCTATTGAATTAAGGGGTGAGTTCTCACACTTCATGAATTTTACAGATTATTTTAGTAGATATAGATATGTCTACATGATGATGCATAAGTAAGATTCCTTTGAGAGATTCTAGAATACAAGAATAAAGTAGAGAACAAATTTGGTAATAAGTTTAAGAAACTTCACTCAGAACATAGTGTATAATATGTTAATCAAGTCATAATTTATTATTTATGGGTGTTTGGTATTCTATCTCAACTCACTACTCCTTATACACCTCAGTGTAATGGTGTAAGTGAAAGGGGGAACCACAACCTATTAGACATGGAGAGATCAATGATGAGTCATGTGAGCCTTTTGTTATCCTTTTGGGGATAAATGTTACAAAAAATAGTAAAATAATAAACCATGTTCTAGCTAAGGTGGAAGATGGTATACCATACCAATTGTGGAGTGAAAAGAAACCCATATTGTCAAACATACATGTGTGGGGTTGTGGAGAGTCTCTTAAAGTTTCTTCAGGGAACATAAATGAACCTAAGGCACAAAGTGTAACTTTATAGGATACCCCAAGGAAATAAAGGGATATTACCTATATGTACCCTGAAAAAAAATGTAATAGTGGAAAGACATTCCATATTTCTTGAGAGGGAGAACATCTCAAAAAGAGATAGTAAGAGTGAGATAGATTTTGATAAAGTCCAGAATTACGGTACAAAAGAGTTGACATAGGAACAAATTCTATAATGACTTCTAGAGGAAATAATGAATGAAATAATTGTGCCTATAAACATTTTAATGTGAGTGCAGTAATTTTATTAGTAGTATATATTGACGATGTATAAATTATTTGAAATGAAATAACAATATTATAGTCTCTAACTATCTGTTAAGATCCATCATGATAGATCCAAGAGACTTATTGCCCTAATTCATGTTACATATCTTTTCAAGATATTGAATAGATTCAATATAGAATAATCCAGGAGGGAATTATTTCCAATTTTACATGGAATTCATATTTCTAGGAAAATGTGTCTGTAGGCACATGAGGAAAGAAAAAGGATTACAGGGATTCTATACACATTTACGGTTGGATCAGTCATGTATGCTATGATATGTACTAGGCTAGATGTTGCCTATATATTTAGTGTGGTAGGAAGATATCAATCTTGTTTGTGCATATTCTTACATATTTTTTTGTTTTTTATTACATTTTCTCTTATACAAGTTAAATATTGTCAAACATTTAGATGTTTAGGGTCAATTTTTTTTACAATTGTATTAAGTGTTTTTATTGTTTTCAATTATATAAATATTATTTTTATTTGTTTAAATATTTTTTTACATATATATCATTATATGACTATATATAACCATATAAAGTGCATTGTTTTTTGAATTTTTGAAAAAAAACTATTTATAGTTGAGCGAAAATTTTAAATATTAACAGGTAAGACCAAAATCAAAACACCACAAAACAAAATAAAAATTCAAAAATAAATACTTTACCCCTTGGAAAGTAGACATATGTCAAGAAATTTAAATTTCCAAAAAAAGTAGAACACCTTGGGCCATGATATGTATTAATCTACACACCCTGATACATAATAACATCATCATCATTATATACTACACCATAATAGACCTCCTTCTCTGTTATATCAAACCAAAATCCACCATGACTTAGAATGTGGCATTGATCAACCAAGTCCCACCGACACTAACAGCTCGCCGCCGTGATAAGGACTTAACTAGGAAAGATAACATGCCACTAGATAAACTTCATCACTGAAGTGGAAGAAAAAAACACCGAGTTAAGATCTATTCCACTCGAAGTAGACCCCCAAATGATGAATTTTCACACCTGTAATTCTAAATAGAGAGAAACAATCACGCTATAAGCTATACTTTCCAGTGTTCTATGAAATTTCCATCTCTATAAAAATGAAATAACCTTCCATCCTGAAAACCATATAAGAAGAAATTGAAATAGCATAAAACCAATTGAACATTCACTTAAAAATCTGGAAAGACCCACTAATAAAATTAATTCACCATATCAGCAATAAATTTCAGGAAATAAATCCTTCAAATCCACCAAACCAGATCCTTCACCTTTAAATATCTAAGATGATCACCAAAAGTATGGAAATGTTCACAAAAATATGATTTCCAAGTTTAATAAAAAAACATTAATGATTGTATGATACAAAATAAAAGACTTTTCAATGACCCCATGAGTCCTCAAACATTGGTAAAATGATTTGAGGACACCACTAGGCCATCAACACACTTCATTTAATGAGAACCGTCATATTCATCACACCGTATCCCTATGATACTATCTTCATGCGTCTCACACTTCCTTGTATCTGCTCCATGTCATATTTTAACCTTATTCAAGCATAAATCCTTCTTGATAGTAGTGCTATTTATCTCTAATGAATAGATTCAGTATCTCACACCATACACTTCCTCTATTCAAGTAGTGAATCAACTACTCTTAATAGAAAAATTCAGTTATCTTCAGTATCTTGAAACTCATGCACAAAAACTATCATCCCCAATGGTAATATGTAGGTCCTTCCATTTAACAGTATCTCTTTGATAGTATGTGGCTCCATAGTTATAGTGGATCAATAATAGTAATTTTACCATTCTTCAATGGTAGAACCATTCCACTTTGATGGTATAATTATCATCCATCCTTCACCACTATCCTATTTCTAAGGTAGCACCAACCTTTTCATCCAATCGGTAGAAGAAGAGACTCAAATAGTGATGATAAAACTTTCCTTGAGCTAGTAGTAACACTACTATGCAATTCACCTATACCAGCTTCAACTATCAGTGGTGTCAACATAAGTGTGACAATAATAACATGAAATGGAAGAAGCACATCATCTATTCAAGTGGTAAAATCCTTATAGTAATGGTAGCATATTGTAGTAGATCCCTTGTTTGAGTAGTACCACACCCAAGGTCCACAATGCTAGTAGTAGCAGACTCTTACTACTGCTAGGTAAAATATTTACCACCAATTATTTTATCATTTAATTCTAGTTATTTTTTCTTGTACCACTACTTAGTTTTTATAAGTACCACAATTTATTTCTTTCTAGTAATTTTAGTTAAAAGAAAAAGTTTTCTACCATCAATTATGATCTTTTTAGGAAAATATTATTTTCTTCGTAATATTATCTTTATCACTATATTTTTCTAGTATTTAAATACAATTTATTTTGTATAAATTATTTTAATTGTTCCAAAATTTGAATTCATTATTTATAAATATGGTAAAATATTATATTTATGCTATCACTCTATTTAAAACATGACATTTAGAAAGTATTTATTATTAATATATTTGTTGAATTATTTAACTGATATAGTTTCATCAATTTATTTAATTTTGTTGACTCCATCTAATTTTTCAAATGATATATTTTATTTAGTTTCAATTATTTCAATATTTCTAATTTTTTTATCTCTGATAAAATAGGATGACTTTAGTATTATTATTTTAAATGATTTTAATTATTTTTATGAGTTCTATTTAGATGTTATAAGATTTTTATAATTTATATAATGGAATTAGAGGATGTATGGAATGATGATCAATAATATATTCATTAGGATTTTTTATTAGATAATAAAAATGTGAACTTTTAAAGTGATTCACAATATATAAAGTACAAATTTATCTTTGTTTCATTATCTGGATGATCTCTCATGTTCTAAATTATAACTTCTTCAACTAATAATTCCTTGACGAGATGAGCTGATCCAATACTCAAGAACCAATACCTGTACTTATTTATACATCCCCTTCATCATGGTCCCTTCTATCTGTAACAGTATTTCTCATCTATCAAACTGGATCTCACATTTTGTTTATGATTTTATATACAAAAGCCTTTTATTTGTTTGTGTTTTGACTCTTGGATTAAAAAGATATAACCATTCGAGCTGGGACCCCCATTGTCTAAATTCAATGTTTTAATTGGGTTGTGACTCCATATATAAAAGTCAAGTGTTTTTCTAGTTGCACTTCCACTAGAAAAAGTAGGTCGTAATTGGGTTATGATTCTCCATAAAAAATAATTATAGTGTAAAATGTATCTCTCTCTGAGTAGAGAGGTATAAGAGTGGAAAAGGTCCAATTTAGACTAAACAACTATAAAATCATCCTTGTGTTCATTATTTTATTCCAATGAAAATTAACTCTATTAATTACATTTTATAATTAATATATAAAATTAATCGATTCATTAATGAAATTTTAATCTGGTATATTCATCCTCCACTAGACCATCTGTCATCTTTCTATCCAACCGATAAATTTCTATCAATGGCTGTTTCTTTTTGTAATATAGACAATCCTTCTAAATTCTTCTCTTGACCACATTGTTATAGAATATTATTATCTATGATAACCTATTCTTAGAACTCACATTTTATGGACAATGTTCCTATAAGTTGTCATGAATGAATGAAAATGATGGATGGATTCCTTAGAATCCACCTCACTTTAATGGAAACGATTATAGTTACAATCAATCTATAATGGAGAATTATCTCAAGTAGTTAAGTAAAAATCACTATTTTGTCATGGAAAAATTGTAAAAATTACCAAAATCAGACCCAAACACTCTTATAGAAATTAATTATATTATATATGGTCTGAATAAAAAATAAAAAATATATATTATATTATGCTCTTAATAGATGCGTGTTTAGTCATGTCTCTGCATGTAATAAAAATCATGATATCTTTAAAATTATACAATTTACTCACCTTGGATCAGACAAGATGATTAGAAACAAACTTAGAATGCTTCTAGGGGAGTAACAAGATTGTAGGATACATGAAAATGAAACTCTAAATCAAATATTCAATCAATTCACAAGCAATTTGAGTATAATTAATACACTTAGAGAAACTTTAAAGAACCCCACACTTGTAGAAAGAGTCTTAAGATATGTACCCAAGAAATATAATTAAAAAAAGGTTGTGATGGATGAAATTAATAACATCAAAGAGTACACACTTAGATGAAGTCATTGGATATTGTTACAATAAAAAATTGTGCTGAAGAATATCACAAAAGAAGAAACCTAAAATAAGAAGGGAATTTAGTTTAAATTCTATATAAATTCTATTTATAACTCTTATTAATATAGGGTATAAGAACATGACAAAGGGTAAATTTTCAATATAAGAAATGGTATCTATAATTTGATAAATAGAAAGAAAAAGTTCAATAAGTGACCATGTAAAGATAAAAATAACGATTGAAAAGAAAATAAGGTTACTACATATGAACCATATGTAATTTGTTATGAATGTAGAAATAAAATTCACATAAAACCTGACTATTTAAAAATAAAGCATGAATTTATAGATAAGAAATTAAAAAAATAATTGAAACATTCTTATCATTCTAGAAAAAGTTTCATAAAATAATTAGATTCAAGTGATGAACCAAAAAGAAAGAAAGAGTTATTCTAACTCTGGTTTATGGAAGTAAATACAAATAATGTATGTAATGATTATGACTTTATATATTATTTTGATAATGATGGTTACAACTGTCATGAGTTGTATGAAGAAAATGAAAAACTTGAAAAGGAACTTTTAAGAGTTACCGAGTTGTATAAAGAATTGAAATAAGAAAACAAGAGGCTTATTAAGGATAGTAAAAAAGTAAATAAGGAGAATGATGCTCATAAAGAAGTAATAATAAATTCAACCTCATGTTCTAAAAGAAATATCTATTATGATTTTGAGTCTATTAAGAAGAAAAATGATAATCTTAGAAATAAATTTGAAAGATTAAAGTAAATGTTTCTACTTTTTTTTTCAAGGAAAATAAAAATTTGATAAAATGGTAGTTACGATGAATGAAAATAAAGATAAGACTAGTTTTGGTTATAATTGAAATTTTCACAAGTTATAAAATATTATTTTTGTTAAACTTTTTATTGAAAATGTTTCTTTTGTTACATGATTTAAATTTTTTATGGAAGGAAATTATTCTAATGAATAATCCCTTATATATCTTCAATCTCTTGGTTATACCAAGAATTTTATTTCAAAAGATTTATCTACTATATTACCTCATCATAAATGTTTTAAATATATTTAGGTATTTAAGAATTATATTACTAACCCAGTTGGACCCAAAATAGCATGGGTACCAAAATTGTTCTCTACATAATTTATCTTTTAAATATAACTGCCTTAAGAATCTGAAAGACACATGGAATTTGGATAATGGATATTATTAAAACATGATTAATGAACTATCAAATTTTCTCACCTCCACAAAATACGATGGAGGATCTTTCATTTTGATGATAATTATAAGGGAAATTTTATTTTCTTTGTTGAAGTAGGTATTTCATATTTTGTATTCATTTCTATGGTTTTAAATTATTAATATTTTAAACATAATATAATTAAAATCTCTATACTTTTAGATGATAATATGCATTTTAAGTTTATAAATGATAATTTTTTAGTGTTTAAAGATAATTTTGTTTTGTTTTATACACATAAAAAATATTATATTTATTAATTTAATTTATATGATCTATATAATAAAAATGATAAGTATTTAAATTCTATATAAATAGATGATATTCTCAGGAATAGAGGTCTTGTAAATTCTCATTTATAAATGATTTAAAAATTATACAAGCATAGACATATTCTAGGTTTACCCAAGATAAAGTTAAGAAATTATTTTGTGATTTTTGCTTAAATGGTAAGAAGCACAAGGAATATTTCAAATCTATCAATCATATTTATACTTACAGATCTATTAAATTATTACATCTTGATCTATTTATTTAAGGAAAACTGCTAGTTTAAGTAGAAAGAAATATGTTTTTTTGATAATTTTATTAGATTTACAAGGCTTTATTTTTTGTCTCATAAGTATAAAACCTTAGCAAGATTTATTAATTTTTGTAATCTAGTTCAACATATAAAATATTGCCTAATTATTTCTCTTGAAAGTGATAATAGAGGTTAATTTGTCAGTTTTAATTTTGAAAATACTTATGAAGAAAATGGTTTTGTTCATAACTTCTTCCTCCTAGAACACTATAATAATATGGTGTTATAGAATGGAAAAATAGAACTATTCATGAGATGGTTCAAATTATTCTTGATAAATATATTTTTAAAAAATATTTTTGGGATGAATATATTAATACTTCTTTCTATGTTTTGAATAGAGTTTTTATTATATCCTAGTTGATGAAACCCCTTATGAACTATTTAATGGTATAAAATCAAAGGTTGATTATTTTAATGTTTTTGGTTGTAAAGTTTTAATTTTAAATAGGAAATATAATATTGAATATTTTTATGCTAAAAGTGTTAAAGGTATATTCGTTAGTTATTATTCTAATAGTAAATATTATAGAGTTTATAATAAGCATAATGTGAATGAATAATAGTATAAAAATATACATATTATTGAATGTTGTGATATTCATAGGTCTATTTTGGAAAATATTTAATTTGGTTTCAGGTATTTCAATATTGGTAAAGAAAAAACTCTAGATAATGTATCTATTGAGGTGAATAAAAATGATTCTAAATTTGATCCTAGATCCTGGATGATTCGTAAAGGAAATACTACCACTAATATGTTTGGTATTTTTTATTTTAGTATCAAAACTAAAAGCTCTATTTTAAGATTCATTGCTAACTTTACTTTTGTTTCTAATCATGTTCCTAATAAAGTTATTGTTTCTTTAAATGATACTAAATTTATTGTTTCTATGAAAGATAAAATTATTTAGTTTGCTTGAAATAATTTATTGCCATTAGTATAATTTCATGAGAGTAAGTAAGAAATTTTAAATAAATGGATATTTATAAATAATATGGATGAATTTGGGTAGTTTTTAAAAAATAAATCCATACATATCTCCCAATTTTAATCTCAATAAGATGGTATAGACTTTGAAGATTCATTTTCACCTATTTCGAGGTTAGTGTCTATTAGAATCCTGTTATATTTTTCTTTTTTTCAAGGTTTTAAATTATATCAAAAGTGTGATAAAAGTGATTTAATAAATGGTTTTATAATATAATAAGTTTATATTTGTCATCCCATAGTTTTAAAAATGAAATTTTTACTAATAATGTTATTAAATTATCTAAATCATTGTATGGTCTCAAACAAGAACCCAATTCTTGGTATGTATGGATTTGTTTGTTTCTATTGTATAATGGTTTCAATTAAGGTAATGTTGATATAAAACTTTTTATTAAAATAATTTCTAATGGTATTTTAATTGTGAAAATTTATATTAATGATATATTATTTGGTTATTCTAGTGAATTTATTTTTAATCATTTTTATAAATTTATGTCATCTGAGTTTGACATGAGTCTAATGGGAGAATTAAAGTTCTTTCTTGCAATTCAAATTTTTTAAAGGAAATATGTGGTATTTATTAATCAATATATGTATGATAAAGAGTTGGTTAAAAGGTTTGGTCTTGATTTCTGTAAGACTATGAAAACTCATATGAGTACTAGTTGTAAATTAGATATTGATGCATCTAGTAAATCTATTGATATTAAAGTTTATAGAGGCATAATAAGCATATTTATGTATTTAAATACATCTAGACCCTATATAATGTTTAGTGTTTATTTATGTGAAAGATTTCAAGATGATACTTGAGTCATATTGAAGTTATGAAAATAATAATTATATATGTTAAAGGGACTATTAAGTATTGTTTTTTTTATCCTAAATATAATTGTTTTGATTTAATATCCGAATCTGAATATGATTTTTGAGGCTATAGAATTAATATAAAAAGAACAATAGGTATGCGTAATCTTCTTAGAAAAGTTTAATTTCTTGGTCTTATAAGAAACAATTATCTATTTCTTTATATACTATAGAAGTTGAGTATGTGTTTTCTGTTATTTTTTGTGCTGAAAGTCTATGGATTAAATAATATTTATGTGATTTTCGTATTTATCTTGATAATTTTTTCAATTTTTTGTGATAGAAAATATACAAATTCTATTATAAAAATCCATAATAATATTCTATAAAAAATATATCGATATTATATTTTATTTAATTAGAGATCATGTGAGTAATGAATATTCCATCAATCCAAAGTAATAATTTTATTAAAGAAGCTAAGCATAAGAAAAACAAGATATCCAAAAGAGGAAATATAAGAGAAAAATAGAGGAAAAACAAAGAATAAAATATGGTAACCATAGCTTAGAGAGATTGAAAATAGTGCATACTAGGAGCATCAGCTTGAACAGACTCAACACACTTGGGGGGAAGTGATCCTAAGCTAGAAAAAGATATATGAAGAGAATTATGATTACCCTTCGATGCCAAAAAATCCACCACCTTATTACCTTCTCACCAGATATGATATAATATCATATGTCCAATAAGGATATTTCATTTTCTAATGATAAATGAAATACTTTAGTGAGTAGTAATTTTATCTTGGAGATACTTGAGAATAATATAAGAGTCTATTTCTATCTTAGTAGGAGTGATATTAGAGGTGACACAAACCATAATCCCATTGAGTAATGCATGTTCCTCTGCAAGAAGAGAATAACCTCTACCATAGAAGCTACTAAAATCCATGAACATTGTTTTGGAATTTATCTCTAGTAATAATCATCTTATATAAATATTTACTAAGAATTTAAACTTTGAACAGTTTGAAAAAATTGAATTTTATCTTAGAATGTTTGAAGCACAATTATTTTATCTTTGTATATGTTTAGGGGGATTTCAGTTTTTGATCTCTATATAATTAAATTTAATATGTTCACTGATGTTATTATCTACTTTCAATAAAATATGAGGGATAATTGATCCTTTTTATCACATTTTTTATATATTTATTCTTGTTTATTTTTAAAAGTAGGAGAATATTTGGTTTTACATGTTAGGTTTTATAATCAAACAAAAATGTATAGATTCTTTTTTACATTCTAGCATGCATTTTTTTTATCACAAATTATCTCATGCATGTTTAATATTATTATATATTTAAATGTTTAGTGTTAATGATATTTTACAATGGTATTAAGTAGTTTTATTTTGTTTTAATCATATAAGTATTATGCTTATTTGTTTACACACACATATATATGATTAAATATTTGTTTACATATATATATTTATATACCTATCTATATAAATTCTATATTTTTTTCTTCTTCCTCATGGTACATTACCACCAGATTCAATGCACTATCACCCTCTGATCATCTCTTCAAGTAGCTCAAACTTCCTTAATCTCCTCTATGTCATCTTTCATACTTATGTGAGCAGAATAACTTCTTATTGGTAGGGCTATTCCACTCCCATTCATATATTAAAATCTCACACCATGGACTTCCTCTATTCAAGTATTCCATTGAATCCTATTAGTAGCACAACAATGATTCTCTTTAGCATCTTGAACCACTTGGATGATGGAAATAATACCCAATAATAGAATACATGTCCTTCTATTAAATGGTATCTCTTTTAAGACATGTGACTCCATAGTTTAAATAGTCTGATGATAGAAAAATTATCCTCCTTTGTCGGTAGCACCACTACACCTCGACAGAAGAATCATCACTCATCCTTCAACACTAGCCTCCTTATAATGGTATCATTGAACTCCAATTCTAATCGGTAATAGAAGAACTTAAATTAATGATGGTAGAACTATTATTGAACTAGTTGTACACCACTTTTTAACACACTAGTAACCACTTCAATAATCAGTGGTAGCACCATAAGTGTGACAGTAGCAGCATGCAATGATAGAAGTCCCTCATATGTTCAAGTGGTAGTATCCTTAAACTAATGGTATCATGTAGAAATATATCCCATGTTCAAGTGGTATCACACTAAAGGACTTCAACGGTAGTGGTAGTAGAATCATACTATCATCGAGTAAAATTTGTACTTCGAGTTATTTTTCTTATTACTGAAAGTTATTTTTTCTAACTATTGCCTGTTATTTTTTTAGAACCTCTGTTTATTTTTTAAGTACCATGAAATATTTTTTCTATATACATCCTATTATTTTTTCTAGGAACCACAAATTATTATTTTTTCTAGTACCATTATCTCAAAATAAAATATATTTTACCGTCAGTTATGAAATTTATAAGAATAAATTATTCACTTTTTAATATTATTTTTTCATTATATATTTTCAGTATTTAAATAAAATTTATGTTTCATACTTTATTTTAATTTTTCCAAAATTAAAATTAATTATTTATAAATATGTTCAAAACTTTTATTTATTCTATTTCTATGTTTAACACATGATATTTAGAAATTATTTATTCTTGCAATATTTTTGGAATTATTTGAATGATTTATTTTTAATAGTTTTTTTAAATTTTTTTCGAATCATTCTAGTTAATAAAATGATATATTTGATTTAGTTTGAATTCTTCTGATATTCTTGGAATCTATTTTATCTTCGATAAAATAGCTATAATATGTTATTATTATTTTAAATGATTCTAATTATTTTCATGAGTTATTTTTAGTTGTTGTAAGATTTGAAAAATTTATATAAAGGACTTAGAGGATGTATGGGATGATGATAAATAACATCTTCAACACTCATTTTTTCTTGGAGAATAATACTAAGAAATTTCATTGTGTTGTATAGTCTATAAAGTCCCGAGCGATCTTTGTTTCATTATTTGTACAATCTCTTATGTGCCGAATGACATCTTCTTTAACTTCTACAACCTAGATGAGATGATCTAATCTAATAATAAAAAACCAAAACCTTTAATTATTCATCTATATCTTTCTTCTTGGTGTCATATGTATAGTAAACTATTTTCTATTTCTCACACTTTATTTCACTTTTTTTTACTCTTTTGTATACAAAAACATTTTCTTTCATTGGATTGAGACTTATGGATTATAAATTCAATTCCATTTAGGTTGTGATGCCTATTATTAATTTGGTTGTGAATCCCCATTCAAAATTCAAGTGTCTTTCTGATTATACTTCCACAAGAAAAAGTGGGTTGTAATTGGGTTATGGTCCTCTTTAAAAATTAGTATAGTGCAAAACATATCTCTCTCAGAGTAGAGAGGTATAAGAGTAGACTGGTTCCAATTTTGACCAAACTAATATAAAAAACATTCTTTTATTTATTATTTTATTTATCTTATAATTAACTATGTTAAATAAATTTTATAATTAATTTAAAAAATTAATTAATTCATTGATGAAACTTTAATCTAGTCTATTCACAACATTTATACCATCTGTTATCTTCATATCTGACCTAATGAAGATAACCCTTGTGACCACCATTGGATGGTAGTCAAGACTATCATTAAGTATATGAGGTGTACTAAGGATATGTTCTTGGTCTATGGAGGAGATGAGGAACTATCCATCAGAGGATTTTCAGATTCTAGTTTCCAAACAGATCAAGATGATCTAAAATCATAGATGGGATACTTATTCACACTGAATGGAGGTTTTGTTAGATGTAAGATCTCAAATAAATCCATGTTCACTGAATCTATAATAGTTTTCAAGTGTATTTCATATTTTATTCAACTAAGTAGTTTAGATATAAAACTTCTTCCATGATCTTGATGTGTTACCTAGTAGAAAAGACCCTATCAAACTCTATTATGATAATACTATAATGTGGGGTCTCACAAAGGATCCAATTTCACAATAGTGAAGGAAACATATAATTTTAAAGTATCATCTCTTGAAAGATTTTTCTCAGAGAGGTGAAGTTATAGTGATTAGAATATCTAGGTAATACTATGTGGTGAATTCCTTGACTAAAGTGATAACTCAATAGAAACATGATCATCATGTGAGGTCTAGTTGACTTAAATTCATGGGCAGTTAGTTCTAGTCCAAGTGGGACACTTTTGGATTTGGAATTCTAGAACCATATATTTTTATTTTCATTACATGTATGTTCTATGATTTGAATATTAATAAAAATTTTATTACGTATTGTTTATAATTTTGTATGACTTTGATGTAATTACGTCCTAGGGTATATATTGGATTGATAAAATCATAATAGTTCTCCACTTTTGGGAAAAATCCCTCTAGGTACCATTGCACCATTTTTGGGTTGGATGTGTGTTTTGATAGTGAAGGTTTTCATGGTGAATTGTTGAGTTCCAGATATGTTGTTGACAATCCATGTTGAAAAATAACCATTTCAAAGGAAGAGAAGATATAGAGGCGGTGCAAAAGAATAGATACAAGGTGGCACTGTTTTCCAGTGTTTGCCAAATTTTTGGGGTCTAAAATTTGGAATTTGGTGAGCATTGTGAAAAGTGGATTTCCTTGAATATCTCATCAAAATATGGAAAAGGAATGAGTTTCATGAAGATGAGATTCTTGATGTGGATTTCACGAATACATGAAGGATGTTGATGGCGTTCTTCGTGATTAAAAAAGATTCGTGAACAATATAGGTGAAGAGCATGGCGAAAAAGCTTTGATGTGGAGACACAAAAAAATTGAAGTAATTATCCATGATTACGATGAGCTCTGCAATCCAAAAATTTTCATGGTGCTTTGTAATATAGAGAGAATTTTGGTGGAAATTTCGGAGCTTTGTGATTTGAGTTTACGTGACATTGACTTCACATGGATGGTTCTAGGGTTGGTGAAATGACCTATAAATAGGCCTCAACCCCCTTTATAGAAGTAGAGAGTTTTCCAAGAAATATTTGTAGCTATCAAATCGCAAGGAAGGTTCACGAAGGCAGTGTGATTCTCAAAAGATTGGATCTTCATGATGACTAATCTAGCTCTGTGAAAAATGAGTGTTCTGTGCTTACTCAGTGAGCTTTGAAAAGGAAGTCACTTTGCGATGGATTGAGATTTGAAATGGCCAAATATCCAAGAAGACCTAAGATCTATGAAGAAGTGTGCTCTACGAAGCAGTGATCTCTATGAAGGTGTGTGCTTTGTAAAGAGGGAGGGACTTCATGAAGGCTTGTTTGATCTTTGAAAAATTGGGAGCTTCGCGAAGTATGGATATTTGCAAAGTTATTTCCAAAGGTTGTTTCCCATTGATCAATAGAAAAGGGGTATTCATCAGTGGATGAAATTTTAACTTCAACATAGCATCTACATAAAGTGAAGGATGCACTCATTAGATATAATGAAAGGAACTTCAAGTCTTTAAACTGTGAGTGGATATTCTAAAGTTGTAGTGATCTCACTTAAGTTGAGAGAGAAGTGAGTTATCAAATTGTGATTGGTTGTAAACCAGGAGGGATAGTGAGAACGTTTGTAAATTTTAAACAAAATTTCTCTTATTTTGGATTTGGTACATCGGCACATCACTGGTGTATGCTCTTTGGATGTATCCCAGTGAGGGTGAACCAAGTAAAATTGATGTGTCTCATGCATGATTTAAGATTCATTCATTCTCTACAATGGTAAGGGGAGAGAGAAGAGAGTTTTTTCTAAAAACAAAACAAGATCAAAAGGGGAAGTTGTTTTAATTTGTTATACCCTAATTCACACCCACTCTCAGGGTATCTAGCTTAGTGGACCTAACATCTTCTATGATGAGAACATTGAAATTCCATGATGATATTATTAATCATATTTCTATGTTCAGATAACATTCTATATTGGGGAACATAGTATATCGAATGTTAGGTGCGAGTACTTGTAATAAGATGAGACTTAATCTCATGAAGTTTACACTTGGTAATATCCAAGATGAGAAATTTTGAGAAAAAACATGATAGTCATAATTCCACATGTTCACTTGTCATTGAATATTTCTATATGGGAGCATGTTTATTGTTCCTTAGACATTAAGATTATTATTAATGTATATTATGAATCATACAATTAAATTTACTAATCAAAATCATGACACCATTTTTTCATAGGAAGTAGAGTATGTTGGGTGCGTCAAGAATGACATGTTATTAATGGATAAGTTGAGGAAGGATTTTCTCCCTTAAATATTTATAAAAGTTGATATCTATAACCTTTGAATAAAATATAACTATCACATTAAATTCTATAGACATAGTGTAATGATGTGTTTATTTCATATTTTAAAATAAATTTGTATCAAAAATGTATATTGATGAAAAATATGTTAAAACTATTTAATGAGATGTTGTGATAAAGAGATTATATTACACACTGAGGGATCGTATTTTTTTCAACATTGTGACATTTAGTTCATTTTGTTGAGTTCCTTTTCCCATTACTAGACAATAATATTGGACTTTATGAAAGTCTACCAATTGTCAATGAGAAATAATCCTACATGGTCACACACTAATGGTTTCCATTGATGTCTATTACATTCTATTTGAATTTAATTATTAGAATAATATTTATTCTTAAGAACGACAAATAATTTTATTTAAGTTTTATTGATCATATAAATTAATTAAATATTCATTCACCAGTTTTTTAATAAAATATTTATTTATGAATAAAATAAGTAATTAATATTTATTTTGTAATTCATTAAATACCGAGGAGGTTGAGAAAACCAAGATCATGTTTGGTGATAAATATTATTTTTCATGCTGGTAAAATAATATTTATCATTACACCAGTTAGCATACAATATAAAATAATAATAATATCATTTAATATGGAATATGGTAGGATTAGATTTGTTATATTATATAAGGACTGTTGTATAATTATATAATATTTTATCCAAAACCACAATTTTATTAATATATGGTTATGTCTATAATGTATGGTTAATCAATAATTTAAAATATTTGTATATAATAAAATTATCTTTTGTTTCTTCCTCCTCTCATCTTCTCAATAATGAGAAGAAATCATTCATGCTTAAAAAAACTTGAAGAAATCAAGATGAACAACACAATATGATAGATCATTCATTCTAGTACCTAGAAATCCTTCATTTTTGTTTGGAGATCAATGGAACAGATGGGGGCCCCCGCTAGATAGATTCTACACTTGGATCTTGTAACACCTTGGTTTTTATTTAGAGGTAATAAATGATTAGTGTGTAGTTTTAATATTTCTTTTTAAACCTTATTCTCATGATAAAATTATTAAGGATGGATTTGGTAGCGTTTGAGGTTTGTTCGGATCATAGTGCTTCGAATTTGGGAGAGGTAGTATGAGGCACACAGTTGGCACATGGTTAGTAGTAACCATGTAGATCAACCTCGAAGCCCATATGTAAGGTAGAATAGTTTGAAAAACCATGAGTAAAAGGCCACATGCCTATGTAAAAAACTATATACATGTTGTAGAGGGGACCCTCATGAACTGAACATGGTTTGGGGAACTGTTCGTCTATCCCGCACGCTTAGTAACATTTAGGTAGTGAACCGACACATTTGAAGCATGGTTTTTCCAAAATGTGTAGGATATACATGTGATGGGTGGACCACTTTAGATAGTGATAGCACATTGTTGGTGCATGGTTTGGCCAATTGTGAAACCAAACAATGTACCCTCTTAACGATGGGTGAAAAGATGATTTTTCACTTAAAACCATTTTTCTCTGTTACCATTATTTTCCCCTCATTTCTGTCACACAATAAACCCTCCCATGAGAGCTCTACCATGGTTTTTTCAATATGGGATTTGAATTATATTCTCTATATGAACTTCTCTTAGACCACCATTCATTATATTGGATTCCTCTTGAAAAGTGATTAAATCCACTTATTTCCTTTATTGGTTTATCTTTCAATCCATAGTGAAATATCCATGTGAGCTAATATACTTTATTTTCAGGGTATTTGTCTATTATTCCATTTTCATTCGATTAAAACCAACCAATGGATGATAATGTATAAGTTTTAATCAAATTATATAAGGTATGCAGTTTATGAATTTTTCCTCAAGTCTCATCAATTTATAATTATTGCTGTTGTGTCACGTACTGTTTTCACCAATGATTGGACACTAAAGTCAATTATTATTAAATTCGCTATTTTATTTTTTACTTTGAATGCCTTATCAAACCCTATTTTTATCATTGGGGGTCAATGAACTCAACTTTATCCACCCCTTTGGGTGTTCCATGCATATTCCTAGGTTCCCCTTTGCATCTAATGATTGAAACACCCATTAGTATGTTATGTTAGGCTTCCTAAATGATTTTTTTAATTTAAATGAATGAGTTTACACTTTATAAATGGGAAATAATGTTTAGATTATCTCTTATTAAATTTAAATCAAATTATTAATGGTATGACACCTTAAATAGGCCTTTTTCATTATTGAATGAAAAGTTAATGACTTAAATTATATAAAGTGAATGAATTGGAATGGATATCACATATAAATTGGTTATTTACATAAATTTAAGGTTACAATTACTATCATGGTCTGTTTTATTATTATTGGAGTGATCAAACTTGAGATTGCCTTGGATTTCTAAGGTAATGCATTGATCTTTCAGATGACACCACCTCGATTCATTCGACTAGTTTTCAAGGGATATACCCATATTGGAATTTGGTAAATTTATTATTTATATGTTATTTTATTTTTCTACTACTAATGATTCAATTGAATCATCTCTGGATATTTATAATTCCTTAGATACACTCATTGGATTCAGCTGATGTCTTCAGACAAGAGGCTCCTTGGATTCTTCCCTTAGGCCCCATTCATTTTCATCTCAGGATTTAATGTATAAATGATCCATGGACTTTATTAGAGACTTTTACTAGTTTAATTACCTAGGTTCACACCTTTTATTACACTAAGGCCCCAACTATCTAGGCTGTATAGTTTATTGTTGTGATATAGTCGACTATCTAAGGTTAAGAATGCCATGATTCATCTTGGATCCTACACTGTTATTATTATGACCTGGGCACCCTAGTTTCACATTGGATCCTATTTTGTGGATACCAAAAATGGTACACTTTTTTATACATTCTAGAACCTAACCTATTATCAGTTCCTTATTCAGACATTACTGGCATGATCCGAAGAAGGTATGTTAGTCAGGCATCCCATAAGGAGTTCAATCCTGACATGTTTATTATTTCATGAATTTTCTTCCACCGCCTACCTATATATATTCACACTTATTATTTTATATTCAAAGTCTATATTTTTATAGATTATATTGTTTGTGGACTAATTATTATATCTTACACCCTATTTGGGCCGCCTTTTTGTACCTGAGCAGACTTTATGGATGCCGACAGGGACATGGACAAGCACTAGATCTTGGATTCTTAATTGATTATTGCATGATAGTTTGGAAGTGCATGATTGACACTTGGATCATGATTTTATTAAAGATATAATTTTTAATATTTTTTTGCTTTTTGATATACATATATGTATTTATGCTTGTATTTTGTACAACTCCCTGACATACTCACCATTTTGTATATGGTGCTACGTTTGTCTTATGTATTATTAATATTTGGATGATTTACATTAATTGCTCTATTTTTCATTAGTATATATTAGCTATTTATTAATTATATTACCATTGTGTTACTCTGATGATGAGGGTATAGTCTCCCAATCGTAACATCATGGAACCTTTCTACTAATCGCCAATATCTAACATACGAGGAGGCACACTTGAGGCCATGTGACCCACTGAGTTTGGTTACTTATGAGTAAAGCAGGTTCGGGCATGAAGGTATCATCATTATCCTAAAATTTGTTTAGGGAAACAAAATATGGTAATCTCAAGTTAATATTTAATGACTCTATTTAAGCTGGTGGTTGTGGTTGGTTGGTTTGAGAGGAATTCTAGTAAGTGATATGCCTACTTTTGGACCATCTTTTGTTTGACTCTGTTGTAATGTTTGGTGCTACGTAACCATCATTATACTTGGATCTACTTCTTAATGGGATTAGAGCATGAAGTCTTCATTAGTGCATGTATTTTGGATTTATATTATTGAGTGGTTATGGATTCGGCATCGGTTTCATGCCTGTGCACTTCTATGTGGGACTGCTTGCCGAAGGGTCATGCTTTAGTGAAGGCTTGTTGTCATGGTGAAGTTGCTGGGGAGAGGCAGATCCTATAGTTTGTTTTGATCTATATTCTATGAGGGTTGTTATGTGGTTTTCATGAAGGGTATAGTGGTTTCTCTATTTTCCATTAAAAGTATTTTGATATTAAAAAAGTAATTTTTAGTTAGAGTAAAGTAGGCTTGGGATGTTACGAATTGGTATGAGAGATTTTTTACTTTTTTCTTAGTATTTTGTTTATTAGAAGGATGTGTAAAAATTTGGTAATGATATTGTTAATGGGAGTAGCTGACCCACATATGGGGGAAATCCAAATTTCATGAGATTGGAATTATTGTTTTGGATTATGCCTATTACGGTTGTATTGATTTCACCATTGGGTGACACACATGGACTATGTATTTTACTATTATTGTGGAATTTTAATTTATCCTTGGACTAGTATGGAAAGGAGGTAGTGTATCACACATAATTATAGGCACATGAGGATTTATATTTCATTCATTATACCATTCCATGTTTACTTCATGAATTTTCAGTTGTATATTCCTTATGTTCTGATAGTTATATTTGATATTTTTCTAACATTTCTTACAAGGATAAAATAATTGGAGTAATTAGAGTATATAAATCAAACTAAATGGTGTTTTCACATTTAACATGATGATGAAACCTTAATTCAGCAATTATAGCATGTTTGATCAATGAAATATGGTCACGTGAAATGAAACAATAGTTTGTTTCAATTACATGTATGTCAATTGCAATTTAAGGAGTGTGTGTACCTCTATAAATATGGAATGGTGATTTATCTAATTGATCCATTGTAAAATACTAGTTTTTGTTACATGTAGTACCATTTTCAATTTAAAAACTATAGAAATATATAAATTGGTAATGATAGATGCATTAAATTGTACCTTGATATATATATAGATATTTATAATGAAAAATTTAAGAACTATTGAGTTACAAATTTAAATGGAAATGGTTTCTGTTAAATAATGTTTTCAATTGAAACATAAAGGTTGTTTTCCTATATAACTTAAAATTGACACACTATATACCAGGAAAACTAATAAGAAATAGATAACTTAACCCAGACCCAATTTATTAGTGGGTAGTGGGAAATATCTATAGTGATTCATCTCAGCCTCATACGACACCTAGACATAACTTTATAACGAGGAAGAGGGGTGTATTTATTGTATAGGAAGGATTGTACCCATCCTATTATTATATTTTAAAATTTTATCATTCTTAAATATTATATAAGGCGTGTTATTGGATTTTTTATAACTATTCCACCATAACATATTCTACCCGAGTGCCAAGAAGGTGGTGACAACCATGTTCTGGAAGTTGTGGGACCTAACTCGCCAGTAGTGGAACATGTGGTACCTCCAGTTATACTTGAGTTAGTCACTGATGACCAATTTGGAGAGGGGTTCCTATGGTTTATGCAGATTATTTAGGAATCTCCATGACCTACCACTACTATGAAATAATCGACATGAGAGTTTCAGTAGCAGCATCCTCCCACATTATTGGGGGATAACAGTACATAGGATTCTGATACATGGATATAGAACATGGTATGTATCATTGAGCACCTAGAGATGCCTCTAAAGAGGAGGTTCAAGCTCACTACTTATATGATTATTGGTTCTTCCAAGAATTCTTGGGATGTTATCACTCAGGTAGGCCATCATCAAGATATGATTTGGATAGATTTCTAGGCTTCCTTATATGAATATTTATTTTCATAGATGATAAGAGATTACCAAGATTGTTAATTTCTACATCTAGAACAAGAATCCATATAAATTATGGATTATTAATCTCAATTTACTAAGATTTATTATTTTGTAACTTCCTTCAATGATGATGATATTTTGAGAGAGAGACCTTTTGAAAATGATATCAGTTATTCAATCTGGTCTCAGGTAATTATTTTCTTCTTGACTACTATCTTAGGAATTATAAATCAATCCCTTATTAATAAGTTAAATTTTAGGGAAGTAGGTAGTGAAATTAATGATGGATTAGTATGTAATTAGGGTAGTAGTTCAAACAGTGACACGAAACATCATTTGGAGGGTTCTTGACAGAGTTGTGGAATCCAGAGTATCCACAATAGTAGTTATATTATATACCATAATTTTAGGAGATACGATCACATAAAGTCTCAGTGATATAGATACATAATTTATTACCAATAATAATGAATAATGGGTCATCTATAAAGGTTTTTTCAGACCTTCCCATCTATTATCAAAGGGAGAGGATCCACACTATCTCCACCTTCTAAAGTTGGATTAGTAGCAACATGTCAGGAAAAAAGCTTGACTACTACTGGATGTACAGGATGAGGAGTTGGACATGGTCAAGTAGTCAAGGAGGATATACATAGGATACACAATTCCAACTAAGTAGACCCCCTATAGGTAGTTAGGTTACATTTCAAGGCTATGAATCAAGATAGATATATGTAGTACAACTTATATGTAACACCACAACCCCTATAGGATGGAGACAGTGCATTACTTGTGATATTGGAATGGTTATATGGACTGAAAATCCCAAAGTAAAGATCAGTTTAGAAGTATTTAAGAAACTATATACATAGATGTTACTCAAATTACATTAGAAAACTTTACAAAATACAATACATACCGAAAACTAAAAACTGCATCCACAAGAACTCAATAAATGATCTCCTCTTTGTCACCGGTTGAAAGTAAGCAATGAAAGGGGTGAGATAAAACACTAAGTAAGGGTTAAAAATAGTAGAAGCATGAATCAATAAAAACTGAATTGTAAATAATTTGACATAATCAACATGGCATGGTGAATAAATTAAAAACTCACGCCATTAATAAATTAAGAATGAAACTGCATCCATAGATTTTTTCATAGTGAAAAATTCATGGATAGTAATAAAAAATAATGAATAAATAGAATGCTTATTATTTGTAAGTCATTTATATAGAACATGAAACCATAATACCATAAAAATATTTAGTTCTATGGGTAGAAACCCGTCTGATTTTTGGAAACAAAATCAAAGGGTTTGTCGCCAAACTGGTTTGTCTAATGAGACCCAACGATGCATTGATGGGCTATAGCAGGCCCCACCCACCACTGCATGTCCAAATAATTATTTATAAATTGATTAAATACAAGAATAATATGCCTTTTAAATATCTATACAGAGTAGAGTATACAGATTCATCAATATTTCCATAATTAAAATAACTTTCCAAATGAACACCTTACGTAAAATGGTATACAGTTTAGAAAAAAACATATCCATGATATGAGATTAAGAATATTTAATATAAATGTAATTTCAAATGAGAAGTGATATCAAATGGTCATTAGGTACACCACATAAGGATTATTAGGTTCACCACACAAAGTTAGTCACAACAAAATAGTAGTTGAGACAAAGTCTCTTACCACAATGTAATATGTCGAATCATATGAACATAACTTAATAACCCTCAAATGAATCATTGAATAAAATGAATATAAACATAATCATGTTATTATATATCAAATTTTAGTACACATATACCACATACCATAAATAAGTTGAAAACAATGAAAATCTCACAAAAATGAAAGTGAGATGAGAAACCCCTTACCTTTTGCTTGAGTGTGTTCTTCGTTTGTTTTAATGACTTGAATAAAAAAAAATTAGCTTCATTAATTAATAACTCCAGAAAATAATATACATTTAATTGCTTTAGTATAACCTTATTAGGTTCATTCATGGCCCTTTTGATGGGTTTAAGAGGTTCGATTTTCTTGTTTTGGAAGTATTTGTTTCCTTGGTTCTCATGATTTGTTTACTTGTTTTCATGAATGGAAGTTCATTTGAAATGTGGTTAAACATCCATAATTGTTATTATATCTTATTAATGAAATTAATAAGATAAAAGTATCTTATAATTATTTTGGTTTATATACCATGATGATGATTCATTAGTTAAAAGTTTATTACAAATATTTGGATTAACTTTGCCGTTTTGTTCATAATGAACTTGTTTTATATTATTATTTCATATTATGAGTGTGTAAAGATTATAGAAAATTAATGATATGAAATAAATATATTATTATCTAGTTCAAACATTAAAATGGTTTCATGACCAGTAATGAAGTAGAAAGTGAATAACAAGACTCCATCGTCCACAAAGGTTATAAATTGGAACCTCATGGATGTTGACTTCGTTTATAAAAATAAAAGGGAGTAAGAATTTTGATGATGGTTATTCCATTAACATATATAATTCAAGTATATAGATTATAATGGAGTTTATCATGGTCATTTGGACATAGGAGGTGAGTAGAGAAGAAGAAAAGAGATGAACTTGAAAAAAAAGAAAATGTGAGAGATCCCTTATGAAAATTCGGCAGCCTAACAAAGTCACTTACAATTTAATAAAATGAAATAATGAGAGAAAAATAGTATCTCATCATATTAAAATCAATATAACAGTAATAATAATACATAAAATCAAACCCCAACATATGATAATGGAAATTCAAATAGATAACATAAAATAAGTGTCGAGTAAAAGAAGAGAATGAAGGATTCCCTTACCTCGTAGAGTAACTCCTAGATCATGAAGGATGGGACCTTGGGTGATTAAGGAAACCTTGGGAGGACTCCTAGAGAGGTAAATCCACCAGAAATTATAGGATGAGGGATTTTTAATGAAAGAAAACGAATGGATGAGTTGGTATTTATAGAAAAAGAGAGGTAGTTTTTTTAATAATTTCAAAGGGACACCTCATTAGTGGTTTTTTCCAAACCATGGGCTTGCTCATGGTATTTGCCCATGGTTTTAGCCACTTGTAACACCTCATGTAATAATTTACTATACAAAAGTCTACCATAATTTTATATTTAATTATTACATCATTATGATGTCATTAAACTACCAAAAACTCAAAACTGTATTTTTACTACTAATGAAAAATTCATGTATTTTAGAAAAATCCCAAAAATTTTCCCTAACCATTTTTCAACGTGTAGAATTCAAAAATGAAATATGTTTTTTGAAAATAATTTTCTAATTATTTTTAATTTAATTTTTAGATAAAATCATAGTTAATTCAAAAAATAACAATTTTAAAGGTATAATTAGTTCTATATCACATTGAAAAATTAAGTAAGATATCATTATTTTATTACCTTAAGAAAATAAAATATTTTCATTATTTACAATTTATAAGGGTCATATTACTATTTATATTACTATTCATAAGGGTATGTTACTATTCATCAAAAAATAAAGTGGGTTCTATCAGACTCCAAATGGCTTACTAGTCACAACTCTAGATGACTGTTTTTCAAAATTGCAAAACATAGAAGCGGAAAATTTATGTTTAATGGATTGGTTTTGACTATCTCCTAAATAACCAAGTTCTGTTTCAAAAGAACACAATTCATTATGAAATAAAGGCTATGAAAAGAATGTTTTTAATAGAATCATACCATAAAATGTTTGGGGTGTTATACTATAACTGAGGAGCAGGGTTCCAGGTCATCAACAGTTTGAGGTATGATTTTGGTATCCTTTACTTTTGAATCATCCATTTTTGATTATGGTGCTTCACATTATTTTATCTTTATGGATATCATGAAAATTCTTGGGATTGAGATTCAATACTTCTTTCGAGTGATAAAACATGATACTCCATTGGAAATTCATTTAGGTACTGTACTCCCGTGTAAGGAATGCCCCTTTGAGGTGGGTAGATATCATCCCTTATGGTACCTCTTCAACCTTGAGATAAAGGGATTCAATTTCATTCTAGGAATGGACTGGTTGGTTCCATATCATGCTTATATGGACTGTTATCAACACATGGTATCATTTATATCACCAGAGTGTGTTTGTTATCTTTATATGGGTGGATTTGATTTCCAAAAAATTAGAGCTAGAAGAGAGCATCATAAGCTGAGTAGTGGGATAGAACAGATCGCTATCATGTATATAGATGGTCAAGAGACATTTCAGGCTGATTTCCCTTACGTAATAGATCATTTCAAGGATGTTTTCCATGAATATTTTTCTGGACTACCTCCTAAGAGAGAGGTGGAGTTTTATGCAAATCTAGTTCTAGGATAAACAATGATATCCATCCCATCTTATAAGATGGATACTACTGAGTTTCATGAGATTGAGTGGTAGCTAGAGAGGACTTGGATTCCAAGGGTATTATATGGACCAATACTTCACCTTTAGATTCAACTATCCTTTTCACCAAGAAGGTGGATTGTTCCCTCAGGATTTACATAGATTAATTTTGGTTAAACCAGGTTATGGTTAAGGAATAATATCCACTACCTCATATATAAGACCTCTTTGACCATCTCTAAGAAGTGAGGGTTTTCTCAAAAATAGAGTTGAGATTGATATACCATCAGGTATGAGTTATACCTTTGGACATAACTCTCACAATGATTAATAGTAGGTATGTTCCTTATGAGTATCTGTTTATGAAATTCTATTTGAAAAACACACCCACATTTCTCATATCTATGATGAATAGGTGTTTCCACCCATATCTAGATTAGTTTATGGTAGTCTTCATGAATGAAATTTTCGGGTATTATTTTACTCATTATTTCCATGAAAAACATATAGAGATCATAGTGAATACACTATGATATCACCATCTCTTTTCTAAGATCACCAAATTCAACCATTGTATCGATAAGGTACACTTCCTGGGTTATATAATTTTAGAGGTTGGATATCTATTGACCCCAAGAATGTGAGATATGTGGTTTCTTGGGAGCATCCTAAGAACGTTTTTGACATAAAAATTTTATTGGGGATGGATGGATTTTACATTCACTTTATTCAAATATTTTTTATGACTAAAAAAATATTTCATGGACTTGATGAAAAAAGGTGTTAAGTTTTTTATGGTAGATTCATGCGAGATAGAATTTGAAGAGTTGAAAGTGAGACTGGCTTCAACAATGTTATTGATTCTTCCAGACCCGTGCAAAAGCTATATAGTTGACTACGACACATCAGTAATCCTGATAGGAGAAATTATGATATAGAAAAGAGAGTTTTGGTGTATGATTCTCTTCATTTAAGGTCACACAAGCACAATTACATTATGCATGAACTTTATGTAGCAGCTGTGATTCACTCTTTTCATTATTGAAGGAATTATTTTCATAGAGAGAAGTTTCTAGTATTTATAGACTAGAAGATCCTCAAATACATATTTAAAAAAATAAATTAAATTTCAGAGAGTAGAGGTGGGTTAAATACCTATAGTCCTTCTATTTTTAGATTTCCTATATTCCTAGGAAAGGTAATGTCATAGTGGATTATTTGAGCTAGAGGACTGAGACATATTTAGTTCAAGAGGACAATAGAGTGTGGTAGATGATGACCCTATTTTATAAGATGAACATAGAGGTCCATAAGAATAATGGGAATCATATCCTTAAAGATTTGGTAGTGATATATTCACTCCTACAGAGAGACAAGATGAGGGAGTTATCAGATCCTTAGGTCCCAGTTCTAAGGGAGAGTGTTTTAGGTGAGAACCCACCACCATGATGGATCATGGACAAGGATGAGTTTTTGAAAATATATGTACATGTATAGAATTTTACATACATCTAGGAGGAATTTATTTGAGAGTATCATGTTTATACTTGGGTGGTTCACCCTAGGCTTACAAATATGTATCATTATCCATGTTTCCAATACTGGTGGCTTAGTATTAAAAGAGAGATAGCTGGATTTTTTACTAGGAGTTCCACCTATCAGCTGGAAAATTTTGAACACCAGTGACCAGGAGGGATTCTACTACCATTTACCATTATTGAGTGGAAATGGGATGATGTTATCATTAAAATGTTTTCCATCTTACCAAGATCCCCTCAAGGAAATCATGTAGTATGGGTGATTTTCGATAAGATCATTAAGGTCTCTCACTTTTTACCTATCACATAAACTTTCTTTTGTGGCTGAAATTCATTGGATCTATGTTTGAGAGATTATAAAACATCATTGAGTCCCATAGAATATTATATTATATAGGGATTCTTGTTTCACTTATAAATTATGACAATGGTTGTAGAGGGAATCAGGTACATAGGTACTGTTATGTAAAATATACCACCCTTATACCGATGGGAAGTTTGAGAAGAAAATATCAGCATTAGAGGTAATTTATAGAGAAAACATCCTTTATCCGGGAGGTTCTTGAAAAAAACATATAACCCAAGATGATTTATCCAACAATAACAATTTTTAGGTGACAATACAAATGGATCTTTATGGGGCCTTATATGGTAGGTCATGTCATTCACCCCTATGCTGGTTAGAGGTAGGGGAGGTTACATTACTTGGACTTCATATCATTTAAGATAAATTTGATAAGGTTTAGATGACCAGAAAGAGAAAGGATACAACTCAGTCTAGACTAAAGTCCTATGTTGATCACCGTCGAAGACCTCTAAAGTCTGAGGTTTGTGACTGAGTCTTCTTGTGAGTATCAACTAGAATGGGGAATCAACAGTTTTGGAGGGAAGCTAAGTTGTCAACTCTGTTATTTGGTCCTTTTGAGGTTTTGGAGAGGGTCAATATAGTTTCTCATCAGATAGAACTCCATTAAATATACAGATCTATTCATGATGTGTTTAATGTTTCCCAGCTATGTCATTACAATTTAGACCCATATCACATCCTTTATCCAGATGAGATTTAGTTAGAGGTAGATGTTTCCTTTGAGGAGTACTGTATACACATCATTGACCAGAGCATGAAAGATATCATAGGAAGATAAATTCCTTTATCATGGGTTCTATGGAAGCACGAATATGTACATGTTGAGTCTTGGTAGTGGGAGGCTTATGTACATGCACAGTGGTCAGAGTTGTTCTCAGATGATGCTTTACCACCCTATGAAGGGAAACTTGACGATGAGTTGTCTTAAGTTAGGGAGGATTTAACACCATGGTTTTTCTTTTGAGGTAGAAATAATTTAATTTTCAGTTTGAATATTTATTTTTAAACATTATACTTGAGATTAAATGATTAAGAAAGTAATCTGGAGTGTTTGAGGCTTGTTCGAAGCCTGGATCACTGAATTTTGGAGAGGAAGTATGCGACACACAATTAGAGAATGATTTGTAGTAATCATGTGTCCCATAGGTAAGGAAAAATGGTTTGATAATCCATAATAAAGAGGCCACATGGATGTGTAAAAAATTATAGGCATATTTAACAGGGAATCCACCTGGGATACACATAGTTTGATATGTTGTGTGCCTAGCCTTCAACCTTAGTTCCACTTAGGCAGTCACCCTTATGTTTGAATCATGGGTTTTACAAACTATAAAGGATATCCATATGAGGTATGGCCACCTTTGTACAATGATGGTGCAAGGTAGGTGCATGGTTTGACCAATCGTGTGGCCATACCATGTTCCCTCTTCAAGTTGTGTGAAAAACGATTTATACCTTAAATCCTTTTTCTTTCTTACCCTTATTTGCCTCTCATTTAATATACACAACACCCACTATCATGAGATCTTTCCCATGGATTCTCCAAGCTAGGATTTGAAGTATCTCCTCTATCCAGACTCTGATTAAGCCACCATTTATATTTTTGGATTCCCATTGTTAATTGATTCAATCCACTTCATTCCTTTCTCGATTTTTCTCTCTATCCAAATAGAAATATCCATGAGAGGTGATATTACCTATTTTAGTGTATTTTTATATTCTTACATTTTATTCTAATTCAGAACATACCATGGGATGACACTGCACGAGTGTTCATCTAATTCCATAAGGTAGGTGGTCTATGAATTTTGACTCAAGTATCACCAATTTATAATTGTTGTCATTGTGCTATGCACTGATTTCACCCTTGATTTTACCCTAAAATCAATTTTTATTAAATTAGTTTTTTAATTTGGAATTTAAACACCATATTAGAACCTTTTATTATCATTTGAGGTCCATGAACTGAACTTGAGCCACCCTTTTGTGTGTGTTATGAATATACCTAGGTGACCCTTTACATTTAATGAGCGAAACACCCATTAGAGTGTTTGTTTTGACTTACTAAATGATTTGATTAGTTTAAATGGATGAATTGAAATTTATAAATGAGAAATAATGTCTATATTGGTTCTTATTAAATTGAAATCAAATTATTAATGGTATGAAAATTTATATAGACCTTTGTAAATGTTGAATGAAAAGGTAAATACTTGAATTATATAAAGTGAATATATTAGTATGGTTATCACCTGGACATTTTTATTTCATTAAATATAAGATTTCTATTGATATTATGGACCTATTTATTATTATAGGAGTGGTCAGACTTGATCCATCCTTAGATTACTAAGGGAATACTTTGAGCACTCAATGGAATCCACCTGAATTCATTAGGTTGGTTTCCAAGGGAGAAACCCACTGTGTAATTTGGTTACTATATTATTTATACGTGAATGCCTCAGTGTAGTATCAAAAATTAATTTGACTCATCTAAAAATATTTATAATTCCTCAGATACACTCCTTGGTGATATCTTTGTATAGAAGGCTCCTTGGATTCTTCCCTCAGGCCCCATTCATGCTTATCCAAGAATTTACTGTGGGCATTATCCATGGTCTGGATTAGAAACTTTTACCAGTGGAATTCCCTGGCTACACCCATTGGATTACTCCAAGGCACAAAATAGATAGTCTACATAGTTTATTAGTGTGAGCTATTTGACCATCTATGGTCGATAATTCCTGGATTCCTCTTAGATCCAACATTACTATTATTCTGAATTGGATGCACTAGTTTCACCTTGGGTCCTATTTTTTGATTACTTAAAATGGTACAGTTTGGTTATACATGTTATAACCTAACCTCTAGTAGGTCCCTTGTTTAGACATTAACAGCAAGATCCAAAGAAGGTATGGTCAGCTGGACACCCCATGATGAGACTGATCCAAATGGGATTATTATTTCATGAATGTTATTCCATTTCATACCTCTATATTTGAACAATTCTAATTTTATATTTATAGAGTGTATTTTTATAGATGTCATTAGAGGTGGAATACTAAGTATATATCACACCCCATTCAGGCCACCATTTGGTACCCAGATCGACTTCATGGATACAGGTAGGGATAAGGGAAATTTCCCAATCTTAGATGCTTGTTTAATTATAGAATGGGATCCTGGGAGCATAGGATCGAGCCTTGGATCATGACATTGTTGGTGATATACATTTTGGTCTTTTGTTTCTTTTTGATATATATGTATGTACGTATGCTTTCGTTTTGTATTTATCCATGAAATAATCATCATTTTGTATATAGTTCCACATTTGGATTGATGTATTATTATAGTTTGGATGATTTATATTGATTTCTCTATTTATCATTATTATGATTATGCTATTTATTCATTATCACACCATTGTGCTACTCTGATTATGAGGGTATAGTCTCCTCGCCATACCATCATGATCCCTCAATACTAGTAGGAAACCTATAGAATATGATGACATTCTTTTTAGGCTATGTAACCAAATAGGTTCTCTTACTTATGAGTGAATTGGGTATGGGGCATTACAGATATTTAAAGAGGAATGACGGTTATCCGATAAGGGCGTTTCAGACAATCAACAACATAAATTAAAAAAGATCTAAAGGTGAGGTATTATTTCTTCATATCTATTTAAATCAATTATAAATTTAACGTGGAAAGATATTCTCTATGTTATATGCTTTATTATGTCAATATTTGATGAAAAAATTGTTGGTCATGATGTTTACGTATTGCACAATTAGAGAATGATCCCTCAAATATGACAAAAACCATTATGGTTATTCACCCACTAGGAACTTCCACTAAATCTTTAAACTTCATAAGATTTTATGATGACATGATAGGTATCTAGCATATATTCCATATAGTATTCATAATATAGCGGTGAAATTCACACTAATCATGCAATGAAATATATGGTTTCTAACATCGTGATACCAATAGCCTGAAAAAATGATAAGATACACTTCATGTGGCTAACATACATGGAATGTAAATCATTAGTTCTAATATCTGAAGAACACACCGAGTCCTTTAGTAGGTTATGAGGACACACAATTAGCGTAACAAAAAATGCGTAGCAAAAGTATATGTCATGTGGTCCTGCGTCTAAAGAACATACTGAGTCCTTAAATGGTGTTTTCAAACACATGGAAAGTGGAACACATTATGTGTATCTGGTTAGTACACACCATGTAGTCCAACCTAGGTACACATCGAATCCCCAAGAATTTATCCCGAGTACATGATAATCGTGGGTGAAAATGTGTATCTCATAAGTACACTTTGTATAATCTCCCAATAAAGTACAAAATTAAATTACATTAAAAATAATTAATTAAAGCATTAAAATATAATTATACTATTGACACTAGATGTATTTGCCTATGTAATAATGGTTTTAAAGAATTAAAAATTCTTAATTAATTTATTATAAATATATGTATTTATTGGTCATGCAGTTTTATTTTCCAAGAACAAATTAATGATGGGTGCCTCCAAGAGACTTCAAATGGCCATTAAAGATGAAGGTAATTAATTAATTATTACAAGAACATTCATATTAATAATAAATAATGAATTGATATGAATTCCAGCTAGTATAAGTTTTTGTATTCGTTTCATGTGTATGACTAATCATGATCTTGACCAAGACCAGTGAATGTGTTGGCAGAATTAAATTTAATTTATTACACCTTTTTTAAATTATTTAATATTAAATTAAATATGATGGCCTACAAGTCATACCTAACTTTTTTATTATATTGGACCAATAAGTCCAAATTGATTTATATTATACACTTTAACAAATATTTTAGTTCCCATTAATCACACAGAAATTATAAATATATGTAATAAATATAGTATTCCAAGGCACGTAGAGGCGATTTACGATTTTACTAAGGTGATTTTAACCTAGGTGATACAGAAGTGGATATGTGGAATGTTTTAACTTCCTCCAAAGTCATAGGTTTAATTATTATATTCTTAATAAAATAACCATTAGATAAGATCATGATCATGGTATTTATTTATTTATATCTTTTTAATTATTTATTTTTAGATAAAATACTTAAATTTTAACACCCCAAGATTTGGTATTATATTTTTCTTTAAATATTTTGTTTTATTTTATTTCAATATCCTTCATTACACGTAACACCAAGTTGAAACAAACCAAAATATATTATTAAATTATTATGGGATGATTATCTCTTAACCATTCAATTAGAGAGTATGAATAATACTAAATAAATTATGAAACATTTATGGTTTATACATGTATAAAATAAATTCATCAGTTATCTATAGATTATAAATAAAAATAAAATCATTTGAAAGTAAAAGAGTAATTTCTCTAGAAAACTATTTTTATGCGCACAAACATGTTTTTCTTAATAAATTAAATAAATCACTTTTGGTGAATGATTTTAATGAAATTTATATATTATAAATTTCATAAAATGTTTTAAAATTAATATAATATTTTATTTTCAAGTTATGTAATAAGAATAAATATAGTTTAATTCATAAAGAAGTATTTTTCTAAGATGATGGTTTTTATCGCATGTTAAACGATTATTTTAAAAATAATTTATTTTAATAATAGATATTAATTTGATAAAATTAATTCCATATTTGGAATTAGGAGATCCTAATTTGGTAAATAGGTTTATTTTTTTTCAATATGAATAGTAACTTTAGAAAAATTATTCACCCTAATAAAGGGTAAATCATGTTAACCTAGGTTAAAACTAATTGATAAGGCCTTAATTATCCTAATTATTATTAGATGAAGGTAATTTGACCGTTATAACCATAATCTCTAAATTTATTTTTTCAAGGGATACTTGTCCATTAAAATGACATATATAATATTTAAATCAAATAAAGTTACAAAATGTAACTCTCTTACTTTAAAATTTCTATTATGTGTCCACATAGGGAAAAACGTTATAAAAAAATATAAGTGTCTATTTTGATAGTAATGAAATTATTTTCATGATATAAATTTATTTTTAATTTTTAGTAATTATATAATTATGATAAATTATTATCCAATGTTGAGGCAATATTTCTCTAACTAGTAAAAAATATTATAAATGAATTTAAAAATATTAGAAGTAATATAATTTTAGTGAGTTAAAACATGACAATTTATTTAGATGAATATTAAAAATTAATGTTATGTTATATTAATAAATTCAAACTAAATCTTTTTATTTATTTATTTTAAGTAAAATTAAATAAATAGTGCATAATTTAAAAATAATGAAATTTTATGAAAATAATATTTTATTAAATTACTTAAAAATCATGAAAATATTAGAATAGGATAATAAGAATATGATATTGTGTGAAATTTAATCTATTTCTCATTTATATTCCATTTGGAACCCTTTATCTTCAAAATAATTTTAATATATTTTAATATATTAGAAATTCCATGAGTACCCCTCCCTTCAATTATAAATGGGAACTCCTTATTTATCTTCTTCACACAACTTTAAGCCTTCTAGATCCACAAAAATCTACCAAGTTCACTTATTTCCTACCCTAGAAACATTCTAGAGGTGATTTTATTCCCAAAAGGATAACACTAGAGCCCTTAAGAGAAGATAAAAAAGGAGTTGTTTCAAATAAGTGGAGGTTCAAACATATAAAAAGGAATTTGAACCTGAGGTAAGAGATTTATTTTTCAATCATATTTTAATTGGGATTGTTTATGGTTGGTTTTCCATTAGAGGAAATTTTATTATCCATATCTAATTAATACCATTAATTTTTCTTCTCATCTGGTTATTTTTGAAGAATAAATGTTTTCTTTTCATTTACCTCTTTTTAAATACTCAAGAGGCTAAACTAACATTTTTATGGAAAACCAACTATTTTTTACTATTTAGTCGGTAATATTTTCTTCCAAATCTATATTTTATAATTTTTTTCAATATTGTTTTAAATATTCTCATTTTATTTTTTAATGAAATTTTTACCAATGATTGATTTTTATAAATAGTTTAAAAGGTATCTTCTTTTCATTTTACGAATGAGGTACTTTGCCAAAAATATGAAAGAAATGTTTTATTTTTACTTATATGATATGAATAAAATTTTCTAATATCATTACAACTCGATGTGTTGAATATTCCTTCATAATTTTCCAAGGTTCCTTTTAAAGAAAACTGTTTATCTATTATTTTAGAAATATTTGTATTTTTAAATTGATTTTTAAAGTGGAAAGTTTATTTTTCTCAAGAATTATTCTAGTAATATTTTAATGGAATTTTCATATGTGATAAAATCCTTTTATGTTAATTATTATTTACTGGGGATACGATCCAATGATATAATTCATACTATTTCTCTAGATGGATAATTTTTATCTTGAAAAGACGTTTATGAAATCCATTTTTTTTCCATGGGTTAAGCTATAATGAATTGATAAAATGTTCATGAAACCCATTTTATTTGTATGAGTTATGATGTGAGGATATAATGTGTTTTTTATGATCTTGTGGCACAAATATATTTGTTTTTTATTATATAATAGGTGGTTACAGTATAAAACATGGATGGTGGTTATATTATAACCAAGGATGATGGTTATGTTATTAATCAAGGATGGTGGTTATGTTATAAACAAGGATGGGTGTGCCCAGAATTATATATCCCTTAAATGAATTCGGTAATGGTTGATATATCATGATATAAACAAGACTGTAATGGAAAGTGAACCTATTTTAGTATGAATCTTTTTCTAGTATAGGAGTCTTGGGTGTGATCCTTCACTACTATAATGAAACGAGGAGTGAACCTAATCCACTACGATAGTATTGGAAATGATCCTTGACAACTATGATTTTTTTCTACACTTATTCCACAATTCCATGTCTTGCGATAATATTATTCTCCCATGGATCATGTTCTTTAATTCCTTTATGATTCATATCGTATAAACTACCTAGATTTATGCCATGAATCAGGATTATGATCTTTCATATGAAGGGTGTGGTTTTAAAATGCTATTCTCACATTATCATTCTCTTATTCTTATATTAATTTTAAGTGATTATTGATATCTCTTTTATTTACCATTATAGTGAATCTAAGATCACCCTTTTTATGTTTACTTTCCCCAGGTTATGGAGAAAGGTATTAAGTATGATATTTCTAACAAAGGTGATAGTTATAAAGAAATTAATGGGAAACACTTATAAACCAGTTATTTATGTGTCCTTTTTTCCAAATACATTTGACCAATATGTTTCTAGAATTATTCATAATGTTATGAAATGAATATTGATCTAATAAGATATAATATCTATGTGTGAGAAGTATGGGTCATTATAGTTGGTGTCTAAGAGTGGTTTAGTTAAACTTTAGAAACTAGGATGCAAAAACTTTAGTGATGACCTTGTGGATAAGTCTATGTACAGGATAACATCATAATGTTTTGGTAATTTCCATGAATAATATAGGTTAAAGCTAAGGTTTCATATATTGATAAGAAGTTGTTAGTATTTAGATATACTACAAATGATTTTTCTTGATTTTTCGGTTTTCCACTATGATTATATTTTCTCACACTTTGATTATTGTTTTAGTTAATGGATGGAACCAGAAGACAACATACTAAAAATGAATTTGATGGACAATGAAATAATTTTCCACTTGAGTAACTAAATTTTGTAGTATATGGAATGAATAATATTATTTCTGTGCTCACATAAATTTCTGAAGACATGAATCATGCTGAGCTTCCAAATAATCTAAAGAAGGAACATCATACTTTTAAATATTTTATGAGGATGAATTTACTTTATTTTAGTGGATATTCTAATAAATTAGTAATTTAGTGATGGATCATCACCATTGAGAAAATATTTTATATTCTCTAGTGCTCAAAACATGAAAATGTTAACCTATTAGTTTATTGTCTAGAAGGTGAAGAATATAAATGGTGGAACTTGATTAAGAATACAGGTTATGGAAAATAAATTGAATCCATGGAATGTGATGAGTTTAAGGGATAATTTTTCAATAATTACTTACCTAATATTTTATATACATGGATAGAGTAAGGAATTTATTAACTCCATTATAAGGATGATTAATTAATTGGTACCTAGGAAAAAAATTTACAAGACATTTAAGGGATGCCTTTGGTTTAATGATTGTCCCTAAAATAAAAATTGATTGTTTATTTGGTGGATTACAACCAAGTCTCCAATAGGTGTTACCTATAAGAGTTTTTAGTATCTATTAAGAGATCATTCGATGTGTACACAAGGTATAAATAGAAATTATATATTTCCACCATTTATATGGTTTTAGTAAGAATAAGATGATTGGTCCTCATAAGAACTTGAATAAATCACATGTTGGAAAGAAACTCAAGTAACCTATATGCAATAAATATGGGTAGAAACATCATATGAAATTATTGAGTATAACTAAGAAGTGTTATAAATATTGGAAGTATGGTCATAGAGCTAGTAAATATTTAAAGGTTATAAAAAGGAAAGTTGATATAATTTTGGAAAGTATGATGATAATTATTTAAACTCCCATGCTCCAATTCTTCAAATGCAATGATTATGAAAATTATCTTACAGGTTCATGAATACAAAAAAATTTATGATCAGTGTCAAATACCTCTTAATCCTAAAGACAATGAAAAATCTCAATCAATAACAACTACTAAAGTGGGTTATTAGAATGGTACAATGAAAGTTACACTTATCACCCACTCTAGATTTATAGACTTGAAACTGCACTTTCAAATTCAATACTAAAACATGTTTTTTATTTTATTTTATAAAAGATAACTTAAAAATAAATAGTTCATCATACAAATGATGATCTTTTTTGGTCTAGGTTTTGAATAATTAGACAAAAATATACAATTTATCAAAGATGTAAAAAATTAAAATAAAATATATGATTTTATTTATGTTTGTTAACTCATTAAAAAAAAGAGGCCCATTTAAGAACTTCTAAGATACCTGTGAAAAATATTTTAAAATCATGGTATGAGCATTATATTTCCCAATAAGGCTGTTTAAAACCAATGAAAAATACTTTTATAAAAACTAATTTTAGAGCTCATTTAAAACATTTTATACCAAATATATGTATTATATATATAATAATTTTAAAAAATAGTTCAATAATACTTATCATTTAAGAAATTTATTTCAAAAATAATCTTTGAAAAACATTTGGATTTATCCTTAAAATTTTATTTTAAAATAATAATAATATTATGGATTAAAATAATACTTGAAAGAACTTATAAAACCATTGTGTCCACATAGCAGTATCAATAGTAAGACAACAAACCAATGATTTCATGGGTTCATTCTCCACTACCCCTCGTTACCAATTTTGATATGCATGTTTCGTTTTAATTTAAAGAAAACATTTTTATTGAAGATCCATATTTCTAATAAATAACCCATTAAAACCTTCCAAAAATTACTTAAATTATTTTAATAGAAGAAAATAATTTTTAATCCTCAATACTTTGTCAAAATCTAGTCTTTCATAAAAACTTTATATTTTGGATAAATCCATAATTTTAATAAATTTAATGGCATACCTTAAAATTAATTTGAATACCAAAGTTTAATATAATTGAAATAAATATCGATGATGTATATAATGCATTGACATATATACGCAAATGAAACATCAATAATTATAATTCACATAAAATGATAAATTATAAAATTTTAAAAAATACACTTTGCTACCATAAAATATAAAAATTTATTTTTTAAATATTGATTATACATAAAAAATAATTTTTTTCATTAAAATAAATTATTATAAATTGAATAATTTGAATGACTAAAATAGAAATTATAATTTTTACATAATAAAAATTTTAAAATAATATTATTTATTTAAAAAATGTAATTTTTGAAAACATAAACATTCTAGAAAGAAATTTCACAATTTAATTCATTTATATAAAATTTTATATACAACATAAAATTATAATTGTTTTTGAAAAATATATCTCATGGAACAGAACCTAAAATCATATATGTTTTAAAATAAACATTCACTTACTATAATATAATATGAAGACAATTATTTCCATTACTCTAAATTGTAGGAATTATTTACATTGCTATAATTTTTTTAAACAAAGCCCTTATAAAGGCAGTTAAAAGAAAAATATTGATTTTAAAGGTTGAAATTGTCATGACCCCCTCCCACCAAAGATGCCCCTCCTGAGCTGGCAATGGTGAAAGGGAGATAATGACCCCCCGAGTCCCGCCTCCAGTAGGCTCCGAGGTGGCGACTAGCACCAAGGGTATGAGTTTTCACAAATATGGGAGGCAATACCCTTTTTATTATTTAGGATCGGGAAACTGGACAAGTCAACCACCAAAAAGGAAAAGAACACGTGTATATATAAGTAAACCCAAACCAATCCCACATGCATGTTTAAACAATTTTATGACAAGGTACAAGTAAAAGAAAGCTTAAAGGTACAATACCAAAAGAAAACAAGAGTACAACAATAGCAACAACTCCAACTGTCCGACTAGTAGGGTCCCGCATGACCCTGGTAGTCCTCCTGGAAAACTGAAAGTAAACGTAGGGTGAGCATACAAGTATACTCAGTAGGGAAACCTAAAGCTCTCATGCACAAGTGGGGAGACATCCTAATGTCCTGTGAGAACAACAGAAGAAACCTAGCAAGGAATTATATCCACCCAACCTCACCAGCCACACTCACCAAAACACAAACACAATAGGTAGTAGTATATAAGAAACAAGAGTATTGGGTACCCCGCACCATTCCCCAATAGTTAGCTACTCTTCCTAACAGCGAATGTCCTGACGATGCCACACTCTCCCTGCCCGCAAACACATGGGCCTCACAACCACGTATCCTGCCCGCACACACCTGGGCCTCACAACCATGTATCCCGCCTGCACACACCTGGGCCTCACAACCACGTATCCTGCCCCCACACACCTGGGCCTCACAACCACATATCCCGCCCGCACACACCTGGGCCTCATCCCAAAGATTATTGGGAAATAGTAAAACCTGCCCGAAGAGTCTTGGGATAAAACCACCCCAATCAAAACCTACCCGAAGAGTCTTACGTGTAAGGTCCCCTCAAGCCATCACAGCCTAGGGGAGACGGAGAAGGAAGGAGCTAGTAACTAAGGGGAAAACACCCTCTCCCATGAAATGGGAGTGTTCGACACTAAGTGCTCAACATGGGTGGGGTGCGATAAAACACAAAGATACAGATATATATATTTTTACCAAACACTCAGCCCAACCTATGGCTCATAATCAGAGAACCGAGCACGTGCCTCATCACTGCTACTACAAAGCATGCATACAACAAAAAACCTCAACCCCATTTAGGTTTTCACATTTCAGCAGAATTAGTTTATTTAGTTCCTTAACTACTGGGAAACTATCCACAACCAACCCCATTGATCGTTCGTCAAACATATCCCTGCCATCCACAAATCAAGTTAGGAAAACACAAGCAACACAACCAAGTCCTTCTTATCAACCAACCAACCCATTGATTATTAATCCCATTCCATTACCATGACCCACCATTCATTAACTCTTCCAATTTTTATTTATTATTCACAACCCATAGCCCATTCACATTCAAACCCATCCCTGCAGCCCCGCTGCCAAATACCATAACCACAACTGCACCGTACATCATTATCCCTTTAATACCATTTATCGCAGCCCCACTTCCCACCTGATCCGCAACAACCCACAAAACAAGGTTCATGCCACATAATCGCCCCTTTAACATCATTTACCGCAGCCCTGCTGCCTGTTCTATTCATAACAACCCATGATTCAACCCTCCCTTTCACACACCAGAAACCAAGCCAAAACCTACATGTTCATTATTCCATTTTGTTTAACCAGGGTGATCACACAGGGGTTCCAGATTTTAATCAGCCAACTTTACATGATTAACCAAATTTCCACATTCAACGAAGTTTCCATCCACAAAATAGTCTAGAAAGACAGGAAAACATTTAATGGCGCAAGCAAAGGCCCCCAACAACCGTGATTTTTAGTAGGCATAAGCCTATTCAATTCACAACATAATATCACAGGATATAAAAAGTAAAGTAACAGTAATCACAAACTTCCCATCCCCGTTATATAAGCAAGTTATTATCTTCATTAAACCAGTTCGACTGTGTTTCATAAAACATTAGGAAACCCACCCCGAATGATACACAATTTAGAGAGACAAAGGTAATATCCCTACCTCAATAGGTTCCGATCACAATGCTCCCCTGGATCAACCTTTAGAAGACGTCCGTCGGCGTCCGTCACCTCTGTCGAGTCCCGGAAAAACCTCCTCGGGTGGAAGTTGGAAAGGAAATTCCAAAGAAAAGACAACAGATCCAATCTTGGAAGTTCTTCCTCGTCGTTAGGATCCCGTGGACACTGATGGATTGTAAATCGGAGCTCGGACGAAGATGTTATGGAAGAAAGAGCCTTTGAGTCTCTTGGGAGAACTCTGCTTAGAGGAAAGGGGAGGAGAGGGGTGAGTTGAAAAGGAGGAGGGGACACCTCCTTTTATAGGCGAGAAAAGAAAAAGTACACGGCGTGTACTTTATGGTACACAACGTGTACTCAGCCATTCCACACGGTCACCACACGGCTTCCAACACGGCCTTCATCGCGGAACGCGGCCGTTGACTGGTCAACACACGGCTTGAAGGTAACGCATACGCGGGGAGGGACTATAGGGCATGTAGTATTGGATACATGGAGTGTACCCAATTATTTCACATGGCAAGGACACATCCTTCAACACGGGGTATACCCGGCAAGGGGGTACACGGCGTGTACTCAAACTACACGGCGTGTAGTTTCAAAATTCTGGAAAGTGTGCGAAAAGTCCATTTTACCCTCCAGAACACTTCGTGGGCTTCTTTTTGACAAAGGAATGGGCCGTAGAGGTCCGGGCCATTACATCAGATACCTCTTAAGACAGTCTCATCCCCGAGAATTCAAAAACCAACCCAGAAGAACCCAACAAGATACCTCTTAGGGTTCTCGTTATAACATGAACCCAACCAACAACCCTAATCATAGGTGTTAGGAATTCCGCCTCCTATGTCGAGATATTATCCTCTTTAGGCGGCACTGACTCGCCTGCACGGGTTTAATCGCATCCGCATTAATGCGTCTCGATTAAGGATTGAGCATTCCCACTTCCATATATTAGGATTTTCAAACTTGCACTACCCCCAACACCGCCTAACCAACACACTGCCCGAACATGTGGTTTGGGGAAATTCCTTCCCCTATGTCAAGATATTATCCGCTTTAGGCGGCACTGACTCTCCTGCATGGGTTCAATCGCATCCGCATTAATGCGTCTCAATTAAGGATCAGATTTTTCTCTTTTTCCCACACATCCAGACATGCTACACACTTCCAGAGAACAAGGAAACAAAAGGTCTCACAACCGACAAGCCAAGCATTCCATATATCCAAGGTACAAAGTATAACATCAACACAATGCTCAGAAGAGAAAAAGGAAAAACACAATTCAAAACAACTCTGGGTACTGAGCGTGCATCTGGGCCTCCCGCTCCCAAGTGATATCCTCGAGGCCGCCATGCCTCCACAACATACGGGCCAAGGCGATGGTTCGTCCACGAAGCACCTTCTCTTTACGATCCTCGATTCTGACCGGTCGTTCCTCGAAGGTCGCGTTGTCTCCCATATCTAACTCTCCCCATTCGATAACGTGGGAGTCGTCGTGTAAGTACCAACAAAGCTGGGAGACGTGGAAGACGTCATGAACCTTATCCAACTGAGGTGGCAGGGAAATTTGATATGCCACCTCACCGACTCGCCTCAGCACCTCAAAAGGTCCGATGAACCTAGGTGAGAGCTTTCTCCCTTTCCCAAACCTCCGCTGCCCCCGTCGAGGGGAAGACTTCAAGAACACATGATCTCCCACCTCAAATTCCAAGGGCCTCCTCCGTCGATCAGCATAAGACTTCTGTCGGTCCTGAGCCACTTTCATCCTCTCACGTACAAGATGGACTTTCTCTGTGGTGCTCTGCACTACCTCTGGCCCAAGAGCACCTGTCTCACCAACCTCTACCCAGAAAATGGGTGAACGAAATGGTCTTCCATACAAAGCCTCAAACGGTGCCCTGCCAATAGTAGAGTGGAAGATATTGTTGTAGGCAAACTCTACTAAAGGCATGTGTTGCACCCATGATCCTCCGAAATCCAGAATGCATGCTCGCAACATGTCCTCCAACGTTTGGATAGTCCGCTCTATCTGCCCATCGGTCTGGGGGTGGAAAGCAGTGATAAGGTGTATCTGGGTGCCAAAAGCATGCTATAACCCCCTCCAGACTCATGAGGTAAACCGACTATCCCTATTTGAGATGATGGTCTTTGGAACTCCATGAAAATGCACAACCTCATCTATGTACCTCTGTGCTAAGGTACTCACCGGGCCTGACTCCTTAATTGCTAAGAAGTGAGATGATTTTTTCAGTCGATCCACCACTACCCAGATAGCATCATAACCACCCTGATCTCTGGGCAGTCCTGTGACGAAGTCCATTGAGATGTCATCCCACTTCCACTCGAGGACAGCTAAAGGATGCAACAAACCACTGGGAACACAGTGTTCAACCTTTACTTGCTGTCACACTAGGAATTTAACCACAAACTCCGCCACTGACCATTTCACCTCGGGCCACCAAAACTGTTCCCTCAGGCCTTGGTACATTTTTGAAACTCTTGGATCTACTGCCAAGGATGAGCTATAGAACTCATAGAGAAATACCTCATGCATTTTCTCTGGGACAAACAACCTTCCATGGAAAAGCATATGATGTCGGCTATCCTCTGACCATCCTTCTGGAGTGTTCCCCTGATCGACACGATCCCACATCACTTCCGCCTCGGATTCCCCCCACTGAGACTCTTCCACCTACTGCAACAAGGAGGACTACACCATCATCTGAAACAAACAGCCTCTAACACATTCTACCCTGGCATCCAAGTGCACGGCGGCCAACTCTCCCATCGCTTTCCAAGCATCAGTGGATTCCTGAACAAATTCCTGATGCGACTTTCTGCTCAGGGCATTATCCACGACGTTGCCCTTACCTTCAGTGTAAGAGATCTCAAAGTCATAGTCTTGGAGAAACTCAACCGATCTCCGCTACCACAGGTTCAGGTCACGCTGGGAGAAGATATAACGCAGGTTCTTGTGATTTGAGAAGACCACAAGGTGCTCCCCAAAGAGGTAATTTCGCCACAACATCAGTGCGAACACTACTGCTACAAGCTCTAGGTCATGGGTGGAATTGTTATGCTCATGAGGGCGTAACTGCCTAGACCCATAGCAGATCACTCCCTTATTCTGCATTAGCACACACCCCAGACCAAGGCCAGAAGCATCACAAAACACCTCATACAACAACCCTTCCTCTGGAAACCTAAGTACGGGAGCACTGACCAACTTCTCCTTCAGGTAGTCGAAAGCCTTCTGGCATTGCTCGCTCCATAGGAAGACCTGGTTCTTCCTAGTCAAAGCTGTCAATGGCGAAACAACTCAAGAGAAGTCCGAAACAAACCTCCGATAGTAACCTGCTAACCCCAAGAAACTAAAAAATTCCGCCACACTCTTGGGTGCTGCCCAAGAAACAACTGCCTCCACCTTCAATGGGTCCACTGACACTCCATGATGAGACACAACATGCCCAAGGAAGTGTACTTCTTGCGTCAGGAACTTACACTTCGAAAATTTCCCGTAAAGATGGTGGTGTCGAAAGACTTCCAAGACTGCCCTGAGATGCTCAACGTGCTCCTCCTCTGATCTTGAGTAGATCAGGATGTCATCGATAAACACAATGACAAACCGGTCCAAAAACTCTCGGAAGACAATGTTCATAAGTCCCATGAACACAGCCGGTAAATTTGTAACTCCAAATGACATCACTAAAAACTCGAAGTGCCCATACCTGCACCTGAAAGCCGTCTTCGAGATGTCACTGTCCTTTACCCTCAGCTGATGATATCCAGATCGTAGATCAATCTTGGAAAACCAACCTGCTCCCCATGGTTGGTCGAAGAGATCATATATCCTTGGAAAGGGGTAAAGGTTCTTGACTGTTACCTAGTTCAACCTTTGGTAGTCTATGCATAGCCTGAGACCACCATTTGCCTTCTTCACGAACAAAACTGTAGCACCCCATGGCGATACGCTGGGTCGAACAAAACCCTTCTCCATCAGATCATCAATCTGAATCCGCAACTTCCGCAACTCCAAAGGTGCCATCCGATAAGGGGCCATCGAAATCGGACGGGCACCAGGCTGTAAGTCTATCCCGAACTCAATGTCACGTTGGGTGGGGGGGGGGGGGTAGAGTCACAACCTCCTTAGGAAAAACATCTAGGAACTCCCCAACAACCTCCGGGACATCCATCATCTCTGTATCAGCTGGAACCACTGATAACCCGCCTAACAAGGAAAGGATAGGCTTCACATGACGGCTTCCCACCTGATATCTCCTCTCTCCAACAAAATATATGCGATGCCCATCCATGTCGGAGAACATGACTCTTCTCCGGAAGCAGTAGATAACGACACTAACAGAAAACAACCAGTCGATGCCTAGGATGACATCGTATGGATGCATCTGTAACAGAAGAAGGTCCCCACTAGATCGATGTGGCCCCAACGTCAGCCCACATCCCTGGTAAACACAAGATACGCTGGTCTGGCCTCCAATTGGTGTACTCAGCACCAGTGGTATGGAAAGTCTCTCTACGTCTAGTCCCAAAGCATGGGCTAGACTAGGTGCAACAAAGGAGTGCGAAGCTCCCGAATCAAAAAAAGAAGAAACGAGAGTGCTGAACAAACAAATCGTACCTCGCACCACCTCTGGTTCTGTTGGAGCTTCCAACTCTGCTGCGTGCAACTGTCCACGCCCAGCTCCTCTTCCTCTCTGAAGTCGACCAGGTGCCATAGCGGTACGGTAAACAAAGATCGCCTAAGACCAAGTAGTAAGGAAATTTCTCAAGGTTTTATTTTATCATTTTATTTCAATTTCTTTCCCAGAACACCCAAATCAAGTAAAACACAATCATTATGATCCATGTACTTTCCCTAGGGTTTCTACCATGCAATCAATGTAGTCTCACTTAGTCGTTCGGTAGGCTCAGAGTCCTTACATCGGATCACAGGGGGCCCTAAAATCCCGTGTCCTAGCCAGTCTTCCCTGACCTATGTCACACACCAAGATTAACTAACACTATTACCCTACCATCCCATGAAATCCTCACTGTGCCTAACTCCAGACTCCATCCTATCTCTCAACCATCACCTCTGATACCATTCTGTCATGACCCCCTCCCACCCAAGATGACCCTCCTGAGCTGGCAATAGTGAAAGGGAGATAATGACCCCTGAGTCCTGCCTCTAGTAGGCCCCAGGGTGGTGACTAGCACCAAGGGTATGAGTTTTCACAAATATGGGAGGCATTACCCTTTTTATTATTTAGGATTAGGAAATAGGACAATTCAACCACCAAAAAGGAAAAGAACAAGTGTATATATAAATAAACACAAACCAATCCCACATGCATGTTTAAACAATTTTATAACAAGGTACAAGTAAAAGAAATCTCAAAGGTACAATACCAAAAGAAAACAAGAGTACAACAACAACAACAACTCCAACTGTCCGACTAGTAGGGTCCCATACGGCCCTGGTAGTCCTACTGGAAACCTGAAAGTAAACGTATGGAGAGCATACAAGTATACTCAGTAGGGAAACCTAAAGCTCTCGTGCACAAGTGGGGAGACATCCTAATGTCCCGTGAGAACAACAGAAGAAACCTAGAAAGGAATTATATCCACCCAACCTCACCAGCCACACTCACCAAAACAAAAACACAACAGGTAGTAGTATATAAAAAACAAGCGTATTGGGTACCCCGCACCATTCCCCAGTAGTTAGCTGCTCTTCCTAACAGTGAACGTCCTGACACTACCACACTATCCCCACCAGCACACACCTGGGCCTCACAATCACGTATCCCGCCCGCACACACATGGGCCTCACAACCATGTATCCTGCCCGCACACACCTGGGCCTCACAACTACATATTCTGCCTGAACACACCTAGGCCTCACAACCATGTATCCCGCCCGCACACACCTGGGCCTCATCCCGAAGATTCTTTGGAAATAGTAAAACCTGCCCGAAGAGTCTTGGGATAAAACCACCCCAATCGAAACCTACCCGAAGAGTCTTAGGTGTAAGGTCACCTCAAGCCATCAAAACCTAGTGGAGAAGGAGTATGAAGGAGCTAGAAAATAAGGGGAAAACACCCTCTCCCATGAAATGGGAGTGTTCGGCACTAAGTGCTCAACATGGGTGGGGTGTGATAAAACACAAAGATATAGATATATATATATATATATACACCAAACACTCAGCCCAACCTATGGATCCAAATAAGAGAACCGAGCACGTGCCTCGACACTGCTACTATGAAGCATGCATACAACAAACAACCCCAACCCCATTTAGGTTTTCACGTTTCAGCAGAATTAGTTTATTTAGTTCCTTAACTACTGGGAAACTATCCACAACCAACCACATCGATTGTTCATAAAACATATCCCTGCCATCCAAAAATAAAGTTATTAAAACACAAGAAACACAACTAAGTCCTTCTTATCAGCCAACCAACCCATTGATTATTAATCCCGTTCCATTACCATGACCCACCATTCATTAACTCTTCCACTTTTTATTTATTATTCACAAACCATAGCCCGTTCACATTCAAACCCATCCCTGCAGCCCTGCTGCCAACTGCCATAACCAGAATTGCGCCGTACATCATTATCCCTTTAATACCATTAATCGCAGCCCCGCTTCCCGCCCGATCTGCAACAACCCACAAAACAAGGTTCGTGCCACATCATCGCCCCTTTAACATCATTTACCGCAGCCCTACTACCTGTTCTATTCCTAACAACCCAGGATTCACCCCTCACTTTCACACACTAGTAACCAAGACAAAACACGCATGTTAATTATTCCATTTTGTTTAACCACGGTGATCACACAAGGGTTCCAGATTTTAATCAGCCAACTTTACGTGATTAACCAAATTTCCACATTCAACGAAGTTTCCATCCACAAAAAGGTCTATAAAGATAGGGAAACATTTAATTGCGCAAGCAAAGGCCCCCAACAACCATGATTTTTAGTAGGCATAATCCTATTCAATTCACAACATAATATCACAGGATATAAAAAGTAAAGTAACAGTAATCACAAAATTCCCATCCCCGTTACATAAGCCAGTTATTATATTCATTAAACTGGTTCGGCTGTGTTTCATAAAACAAGAGGAAACCCACCCCGCATGATACACAATTTAGAGAGAAAAAGGTAAGATCACTACCTTAATAGGTTCCGATCACAACACTCCCCTGGATCAACCTTTAGAAGACGTCCGTCGGCGTCCGTCACCTCTGTCGAGTCCCAAAAAAACCTCCTCGGGTGATTGTTGGAAAGGAAAGGCCAAAGTAAAGACAATGGATCCAAGCTTGGAAGTTCTGCCTCGTCGTTACGATCCCGTGGACACTGACGGATCGTAAATCGGAGCTCAGACGAAGAAGTTATGGAAGAAAGAGCCTTCGAGTCTCTTGGGAGAACTCTGCTCAGAGGAAAGGGGAAGAGAGGGGTGAGTTGAAAAAGAGGAGGGGACCCCTCCTTTTATAGGTGAGAAAATAAAAAGTACAGGGTGTGCAATTTATGGTACACGGTGTGTACTCAGCCGTTTCACACTGTCACCACGCGGCTTCCAACACTGCCGTCAATGCGGAACGCGGCCGTTGACTGGTTAACACACGGCTTGAAGGTAACACATATGCGGGGAGAGACTACATGGTGTATAGTATTGGATACACGGCGTGTACCCATTTATTTCACATGGAAAGGACACAACCTTCAACACGAGGTATACCCGACAAGGGGGTACATGGTGTGTACTCAAACTACACAGCATGTAGTTTCAAAATTCTCGAAAGTGTGGGAAAAGTCCATTTTACCCTCCAGAACACTTCGCGGCCTTCTTTTTAACAAAGGAATGGGTTGGAGACGTCCGGGCCATTACAGAAATAAAAATCAAAATCTTTAGTCTGGTAGAGTTTTTCTAAAAATGAACATAGTATATGATTTTTTAAAACTAAGTATCCCTTACCTTTGGTTTATAAAAAGTTATAGTTTATTTCTCCTTCAGATTCTATCTCTCATTTTCTCACTCTCTCTCAAACTCCCTCTAATTGGAAAACACAGAAAAAAAAAAGAAAAGTTATCTTATTTTTCTCTTCCTGGATAGTCTCCTCACCAAACTCGCACACATATCACAAACATTTTGATGAATTATTGTCAAGGAAAAGCTCTATTATACAACAATTTCATGCCTCACTAATTATGCTTAAAATTAGATAAATTGATTAATGTATATTTATTTCAAAACTAGAGTTAGAAAAAAAAATAAAAATTTGAGATCTAAACCGGATAGGTGATGATATTGTGATGCAATATATATATATATATATATATATATATATATATATATATATATATATATATATATTTCATATCAAGTTTCAAATTAAAAATTTGAGTATTGGGAAAGGAAGATTTCCAAAAACGATAGAAGGCCAAATCCAGTGTATATGTAGAAGAAAAGATATATGTTAATAAATGAAATTTGGTTCCATTTTATATTCAATACATGCAAAAACAAGAGTTAAAATGAACAACAAATAAAAAATTACATATATGAAAAAAATACCAGTGGAGGATAATGCATTTTGGATAATAATCAGAGGAAGAAAAATCTAGATCAATGACTCTTGATGTCAACCAGTGATGAAATTTGAATTAAATGATGAACATGATATAAACTCAGGGCTACATTTATTTTATTTTTGATTCGAACTGATTAAATCCTCTTTTTGAATCAAGGATCACCAAAATCATTGAAAAATGATTTCGATTTAAAACAAGAATTAAAATGACTACTATATCTAATAAAGACATTGGGAAGAATACAAATCCATAAGAACATGGTATTTAATATACTGAAAATGATCCAATAAATATGATCTTTTAGAATATTTAGACACCTAATATTAAATACACCAACCTGGAAAAGATCTGAAAAATGATATATAAGAGGTCGACAATGAAGAATATACCATACCTCGTGTTTGAAACACCTTTGTGGAAAACTGGTCAAAACTCACTTAGAATATCTCAACTGTAAAAAAGCTCCTCCATCTTTCCATCAAACACTTGAATCCATCGATCGTGTTTGAATCTTGATTTTTTCTGAGATCCTGTGTTTTATTTATCTCATTCATCGAAGCCATTTCTATTGTTGACTTTCTTAGATTCTACTCTTCCCACTAATCGACTTCCCTAAAAAATAAAAACCGATCTCCTACCCTCTTATCCCCTCAATTTTATCTATTTTATTTAATAAAATACTTTTATACAACAAAATTCATATTTATGAAATAATAATTATTATTATATTTTCATAATTTTTTATAATATAAAATACTAATTTTTAAATGAAGAATTAAAATTTCATAATTTCCATAACTTATAATAAAATATATTAACTTAATAACCAAAAATATGATCAGTTCATTTATTTATAATAAATTATAGACATTCAATATTAAAACATACTTTAAAATATTTTTTATTATTTTAAGAAAAATAATTTTTTTAAAGAAAATACTATTTCTTGAAAAATAATGTAATATTTTTTAATTTGAATCAAAACTTATTTTAATTATACAAAATATCTTAGTTGCGTAAAAGTTTTTATTTAAAACCTCTCATAGTTTGTTTTTCACTTATAAACAATCACATAATTAATAAAAAATTAATACTTGAATTTATTGTGATGTTACATTTTTCCTTCAAATAAATTGTGCCCTCACAATTCATTCCTTATACTTAATAAAATTGTGAATATCCATATACAAAATTAGAATTATTGGAATTCTAATTAAGGGTATTTAAAGAAAATTCTAACACTTATATATATATATATATATAAATACGACACATAATCTCCAAAGCTGTTTAAACTATTCCTCTGATACCAAATTGTAAGGACCTGAACCCACACATTCGGATTGAGCACTAAAACATGCTGTGTATTTGTTTTTATAAAAGATTACTAAAAAATACACAGTGCATCATAAAACTGAGAACCTTTTCTGGTCTAGGTTTAGGATAATTCGACAAAACTATACAATTTATCACATTTGTAAAAAATTAAAATAACATATCTAATTTTATTCACATTAACTAATGCCTTAAACAAAGAATTACATTTAAGAACTTCTAGGATACCTATGAAAAACATTTTAAAAACATGATATGAGAATTAAATTTCCCAGTTACGGTTTTTCAAACCAGTGAAAAATAATTTTACAAAAACTGTTTTTAAAACATATTTAAAACATTTTATACAAAATATATATTTGATATATATAAAATAATTTTTAAAAATCTTTCAAAAATAATTATTATTTTAAAAATATATTTCAAAAATACTCTTTAAAAACTATGGATTTATCCTTGAAAATTCAATTGAAAATAATAATACTTTTATGGATTAAAATGATACTTGCTAGATCTTATAAAACCTCAGTATCCACTTAGTAGTTTCACTAGTGGTACAACATTCTGATGAGGTAATGGGTTCACTCTCCATTCTTACTCATCATTTATTTTGATATGAAAGTGACGTTTTAATTTTAATAATGTGTTTTAAAGAAGATCCATCTTTCTCATAAATAAACCATTAAATCCTTTCAAAAGTACATAAATTATTTTCAAAGAAGAAAATAATTTTACAACCTCAATACCTTTTCAAAATATAGTTTTTCATAAAACACTTTATATTTTGGATATATCCAAAAATTTAATTATTTCAATGGAATACATTAAAATTTAATTGAATACCAAATTTTAATAAAAATTCACAGAATATTGATGATTTGCATAGTGTATGGCCTTGCGTATATGTAGATGCAATGTCAATAATTATAATTCACATAAAATGACAAATTATAAAATAAAATTTAATACACCTTGGTACTATAAAATATACCAATTTATTTAGAAAGTATAGTTATACCAAGAATATAACTTTTTTCATTAAAATAAATTAATAGAAACTGAATAATTTTAATGAATCAAATTGAAATTATAATTTCTTACATAATCATGTTTTTAAAATAAGAGTATTTTTTTCAATTTTTTTGATAGAAAAATATTTTTGAAAATAAATTATTTAATTAAATTCATCTATACAAAATCTTACACAAAATATATAATTTAATTTTTTTTTAAAATCTAACTCATGGAACAGAATATAAAATCATATATGTTTTAAAATAAATATTCAATTACTATAATATTATTTGACATATAATTTTCTTCATTACTATAAATTTGAATAATTATTTACATAAATATAATTTTTTTATAAAATAAACCTATTACAAAGAGATTTAGAAGAAAAATATTGATTTTAGAAGTTGAAATAAAAAAATAGAAACGTCAATTGGATAGTGTTTTTCTAAAAAAGTACAGAGTAGAAGATTTTTGAAAACTCAGTATCCATTACCTTGGATTTTCATAAAAATTATAATTTCCTTCTACTTCGGATTCTATCTTTATATTTCTCATTATCTCTCAAACTCACCCAAACTGGAAAACACGGAATAAAAAAAAAGTCCTACTCTTGCAGTCTACCTTGCTAGACTCCTCACCATACTCACACACACATAGAAACAATTTAAATGAATTACAATCAAGGAAATGTTGATTTATATTGTAGTTTTGGGCCTTACCAATTACACTTAAAAATAAATACAGTCTTCTTTGCATATTTATTTCAAAACCAGAGTTTGGAAAAGAAGAAAAATTTTAGTTCTAAATCAGATATGTGATTGAATCATGATAATATATATATATAGATCAAAAATAGCCTTTGAAATAGGATCTTCAAGCAGATTCAGACGCCTAAAATAAAATATAGCAACTTGAAAAATAACTGCAAAATTATATACAAGAGGTCGATGATGAATATTAGATCATACTTCCTTCATGTTTAAAACCCCTTCATTGTCAATAGATCAAACCTTTCTCTAACTGCCTCATTGGAAACCGATCTCCTTCAACTTTTTTAAGGTAATCGAATCCCTTAACCAAATTTGGATCTTGATTTTCACTCTGATATAGTGTTCGATTTATCTCATTCATCAAATCCCTCCCCATGACCAGAGTTCTTGGATTTAACTCTTCCCCACTGCTCGACATCCCCAAAAAGTAAAACCTGATCTCCTACCCTCTTATCCCTTCAATTTATTATTTTATTTTATTTGATAAAATAATTATTTTTTATACAAAAATCACCATTATTCCGAAATAATAAAAATAATTATTATTATTTCATATTTTTTTGTAACCAAAAAAATTAAATTTAAAATTTAAAATTTAAAATTTAAAATTTTCTTAACTTATAATAAAATTTATTAACTTAATAACCAAATTTTTAATTATTTTATTGATTTATAATAAATTATATTACCTTTATTTTTTTCTTATAATTTATATAATTTCTTTAATATTAATAATTCAAAATAATTAATTTATATTTAACAAAATATATTTCTTAAAAAAATAATTATTTCATATATTTTATTAAATTTCATAAGCATGTTTTTAAAAAAATATATAAATTTATAAAATTGGCATTTTTTCTTTTAAAATAATTTAACATAACAATTTATTATTTTTATCACTGATAATTTATTAAAAACAAATTAACAAATTTGTTTTAAAAATAGCCTCGCACACTTTTTAATAAATCATCCAAATTAACTACTTATAACTATAATTTTAATATGGGATTTTATAAACATTTTAAAAATATAATTATATAGTATATATATAAAAATATTTTTCCTTGAAAAAAGTGATAATATATTCTTAACATTCAATATTATAACATACATTAAAATATTTTAGCTTATTTTAAGCAAAATAAATTTATTTAAAGAAAATAATATTTCTTGAAAAATAAAGTGATATTTTAAAATTTTAAACAAAAATTATATTAATTATACAAAATACCTTACTTTCATTTTTTATATTTAAAACTATTCTTAGTTGGTTTTTAAATTATAAAAAATATCATAATTAATATAAAATGACTACTTTAATTTCTTTGGATGTTACACTAGAAAAACTAATGTCTTATATGATTTTGGATCTGTCCACTCTTTTATATATAAGTAATTTGAAAAGGTTATTGAATTACTAGCTCAATGACCATATTTTGAGTTATTAGTGAAAATTCCTAATGGTATGATGGTTGTATCTCAAGTCTATAATCCGTCTCTTATTTTTTTATGGGAAAGTAATTCCTATAAATCTTGTGATTCTCCATTTAGTTGAATTTTATGGGATTTTGGGCATATATTGACTTTCTTTATATGGATACTCTATTATTTACCATAGAAGGGAAGTAACATTTTGTATTCCAAATGAATCCATGCTCATTTATCAATGTAATGATGAATAAAAAGTGCCAATAGAAGTTAATTATACATTATGGATATTAATTCTAATCCTAGAAGGGTATTTGTCTCATTTGGATGTGGAGAAACTCAACATCAAAGGCATGATTATTGTTCGGGAGTTATTTGATGTCTTTTCGAAATATATGCCCAGTATTCTTGAAAACTATGAAGTTGTGTTCTTAGTAGAACTCATACCTGGTTTGATACCTATTTCAAAGACTCTATATAGAATGGACCTGATTTAGTTACATGAATTAATGAAGGAACTATAGGAAAATATTAATAAGGGATTTACTTGGAGAAGTGCATCACTATGGGGTGAACCTATTATTTTTGTTAATAAGAAATATGGATCAATGCGTACTTGTATTTATTATCAAGTACTTAACAAGATAACTATCAATAACATGTATCCTCTACCCTATATTGATGACTTGTTTGATCAAATTCATGGATCTCAATAATTTTCTAAGACTGAACTTGATTCTATATATCATCAATTGGGGCTTAAGAAAATATATATGCACAATATGGAATTCCATACAAGGTATGGAAAATATGAATTTATAGTTATTACATTTGGTCTAACTAATATTCCATCTATCTTTATCAATTTAATAAATAGAGTCTTTATAGATTACCTCGATTAGTTTGTGTTTGTCTTATAGATGATATTATTATATATATTCAAAGAGAAGGTAAGAGTATGAATATCACTTGAGGATTGCAATGAAAACCTCAATGATGGATAATATTTATAAAAATCTAACAAGTGTGAAATTTGGAATCTAAAAGTTTCATTATTGGGTCATATAATCTCAAGTGAGGGTATACAAGTGGATCCTTCAAATAAAGAAGTTATTAAACATTGGCTCAGACCAACCACTATGAATAAGATCTGTAGTTTTCTTGGTTTACCTAGATATTACCAGTTCTTTGGGGAAGATTTATCACATATGTCTAATCTAGTCAACAAGTTAAATTTGAAATGATCCTGGTTCCTTTGTATTGATGAATGTGAAGAGAATTTTGAAGAGTTGAAGAGAAGGTTGGTCAGTACAATTACCCTCACACTCCCTTATAGTGGATAAGTCCTTATAATCTATAGTTATTCACCCAACAAGGGACTGAGATTCATTCTCATGCATAATTGATTGATGATAGCTTATGAATCAATCTAATTAAAGTTCCTATGAAAATTTACCTAACTCATGTTTTGGGGTCAGTAATGGTAATTTTTCATTAAAGATATTGAGGCATAATATTTACAGAGAAAGGTATGATATGCATACTGATCATAAAATTTTAAGGTATATTTTCACACAAAAAGAGTTGAATATGTGCCAAATAATGTGGTTAGATCTCATTAAATATTATGAATACTCAATACGTTATCACCCTGGGAAATAAAACGAGGTGGAAGATGCACCAAGTCAAAATGATCATGCAAGATTACCTATTATTAATTTTATGAAAGAACCAATATTTTTGTTTTTGAAAAGTATGGACAAGAAATCTTAAATGAAGGTGAAAGATCTTATCTTTCTCAAATGAGTGTTTAACCATATATCAAAGTGAATATTAAAGAGGCACAAAAGGAAGACGTGGAAATGTAAATGAAGGTGAAAAATCTTCCAAGATTTAACCTTGATTATGATGGGATGAAAAGGATCAAGAATCGTGTATGAATTATATCGATATTATATTTGTAGAAGGAGCTGTTGGATAAGGATCACAATTTATCATTCTCGATTCATACTAGAAGTATAAAAATGTATAGAGATATTAAATTGTATTTGTGGTGGGCCAACATAAAGAGGGATATTTATGATCTTGTATATTAGTTCTTGGAATGTTATAAAGTTAAGGCGAAGTGATCGAAGTATAAGGGGATGTTACAATAATTACCCTTACCAGAATGGAAATTAGAAAACATCACCATGGATTTTGTCATTGGAATTCCAAAAATATCTAAAGGAAATAATGTTATTTGGTTTGTCTTAGATAACCTTAGAAAGTTATAACACTTCATTGATATTAGATAATATTTATATCTAAATTATATTGCAAGGATATGAATTAAGGAAGTGGAAAGGTTTCATGGAGTACCACATTCCATTGTATATGATCGAGATATGTGGTTTACCTTGTTGTTTTTCTGAAGTCTTTAGTAGGCTCTAGATATAGAGTTGAGTTTCAGTATGAGATATCTTTCTCAGATAAATAGTTTATCTAATAGAACCATTTAAACCCTAAAGTATATTTTGAGATCTTTATCTGTGTTTCTAGTGGTGTTTGGGATCAAAACCTTTCTTTAGTTGAGTTTCCTTATAACTATAGATTTAGTTCGTGCATTCAAATGGATCATTATGAAGACCTATATAGAAGTAAGTACCGAAGTCCAATGTGATGGGATAAATTTTGAGAGAATAAGTTATTGATAGCTGATCTATATGAGGAAATTGTATAGATTTTCAAATCTATTAAACATCATATAATGGCCGCACAAAGTTGATACAAAAGTTATGATTACAATTGTCGATGATGTATAGATCTTGAAGTTGGTGATAAGGTATTCCTACATATATCTCCTTAAAATAAGGTTATGAAGTATTTAAAAAAAATTAAATTCGATCCATAGATATATTAGTCCCTTTGAAATTATTGTATGTATCGAGACATTAACTTATCATTTTCACTTCCACCGAATCTCTCTCAAGTTCATGATGTGTTCCACGTATCTCTCCTAATAAAGTAAATACTCGATACTTCACATGGAATGAAATAATAGGCCGTACCACCAGAGAATGTTCTTTATTATGAGGAACAACTAGTATAAATTCTATATTTTAGAGAGAAAGTTCTATAAAACAAGACCACTCACCTGGTAAAAGTTTTGTAAAAAATCATAAAATTGAGGAAGATAAGTTGGAAACCGGGGATGTGATGAGGCAAAAGTATCCTAATTTTTTTATGTCATAATAAATAATTTCAAGCTATAAATTCATTTTTAGGGGGGTATAATGTAACTTCCTAATATCTTATAATATATTTCTCTTTAAATATTTTTTTTCAATAGCTTGCATTTTATGCAACACGAAGTTTAAACAAAAAGCGATATATTATTAAAATATTATTGATGATTATATCTTAGATATTAGATTTGGGGTATGAATAGTATTAACTAAATTCTAAAAATTTTATGGTTTATACATATATAAAATAAATTCATTGGTTACCAATTTATTAAAAATATAAATAAAATCATTTGAAAGTAAAATTGATATTTTTATAGAAAACCATTTTTATGCGCACAAACACATTTTACATTAATAAATAAAATAAATCACTCTTGAAGATTGGTTTTAATGAAATTTATATATTATAAATTTATTTTTTTTTAATTAATATAATTTTTTTAAAGTTATGAAATAAGAATAAAATCTAGTTTAATGCTTAATAATGATTTTTTCTAAAAGAATGTTTTCATCACATCTTGATTACTTATTTTATAATTAACTTATAAAACTAATAGTTATATAATTTGATAAAATAAATTCCATATTTGGAATTAGGGGGTAAAAATTTGGTAAATAAGTACCTTTTATTTTTTTTTCAATATGGACAGTGATCTTAGAAAAAGTTATCACTCCAGTAAATGGTAAATCAGGTTAAACTAGGATAAAACTGAGTAACAAGGTCATGATTTTTCATCCTAATTCTCTTTTGATGATTTTAATTTGACCCTTATCACCCTAGTTTTGAAATTTGATTGTTTAAGGGAAATGTTTCCATGAAAATAACCTATATAATATTTAAATCCAAGAAATTTAAAAAATATTACTCTCTTAGATTTAAATATCTCCTATATATACATATAGGGAAAAATCAAGTTATAGATGAATATAAGTGTCTATTTTGATATTAATGAAATTATTTTGATGGTAGAAACCTTAAATTAATTTGCAACCTCAAAGAATTATTTATCGAATTAATAGAAAAATATATTAAATGATTTTGAAAATATAAAAAATAATATAATTTTAGTGATTTAAAATTTTCCATGAACTTTATAGATAATATAACATATTAGTATTATGTTAAATGTTAATATTTAAAATAAAACTTTGTATTTATGTATTTTAAGTCAAATTAAATTAATAGTGACTACATTGGATATAATAATATTTTAGGAAAATAATATTTTATTAAATTAGTTAAAAATCAAAAAAATATTAAAAGATGACAATTGGGATAAGATATAGTTTACAATGCCACCCCTTTACCATTTATAGTCCATTTCGAACCATTTTTATTTAAAATTAATTTAATATATTTTTATCTTTTATGAAATTCCAAGAGGGTCCCTTCCTCCATTGTAAAAGGGAATCCTTCCTTTATATTCCTCAGACCACTTTTAACCTTTTATCATAACAAAACTCTACAAATTTCTCTTCTCCTATTCCTTAAAAACATTATATAGGTGATAGTATTTCCAAAAGGACAACCCTATATCCCTTAATAGTATATCTAAAGGAGTCAATTAAAATAAGAGGAGGTTCAAACACATATGAAGGAAGTTGACCCGAGGTAGGGGATTAGTGTTTCAAACCAATTTTATTTGGGATTATATATGGTTGAATTCACATCAGGGGAAATTATATTATCTTGAACTAATTAATCCATTTAATTTTTCTTCTCCTCTAGGTATTTTTTTAATAATTAATTTTTTCCTTTCATTTTAATCTCTTTAAATTCTCATGATATTTAATGAACATTTTTAATGAGAACCATCTACATTTCACTATTAGATTGGGAAAATTTTCTTCCACATCTATGTTTTTCTAAAATTTTGTTAGGAATGTTTTTAATATTCTCCTCTGAATATTTAAATATATATTTACATATGATTGATTTTTTTACAAAATCATTTAAAATGATTTTTTTTCATTTTCCAAATGGGGTACTTTTGACTATTTACAAAAGATATGAAAGGAATGATTTATTTTTTCTTATACGGTATGAAAATAATATTTTACCATCATGAAAACTCAATGTTTTGAATCTTCCTTTACAATCTTCCGAAAAAAATTTCAAGGAATATTTTTTTCATAATTTTTTTGAAATATGTTTATTTTAAAAGTTATTTTCAAACTGGATAGGTTATTTTCCTCAAGAAATATTTTAGTGATATTTTAAAGTAATTTTAATATATTTTAACAAAATTTGATGTTAATTGTGTTTTACTATTGATATAATCCAATGAAAGCAAACCCATTTATTTTCTAAGGGTTATTTTATGATATATTATTGAAATTTTAATGAATCCTATTTTTTAAACGAGTTAGGATGTGATGATATGATTAATGTTTTATAGTTCCATGGAACACATGTGTATAGTTTTCATTATGTTACTATTAGTTACATTATAAACTAAGTATGGTGGTTATGTTATAACCAAGGATAATGGTAATGCGATAAATCAAGGATGGTGGTTACATTATAACTGAGGATGGATCAGACCAAAATTATATATACCACTAATTCATTGGATAATGATTGATATCTAATGAGGTAAGTAGGATTGGAATGGGGAGTTAACTCTATTCAGTAAGGGACTTTTCCACTATGTAGGTCTTGAGAGTGAACCTTGACTCCTATGATGGAATTGATAGTTAACCCAATACACTATGATAGTCTTGGAAATCAGATTTTTCTAGTAAGGAAATTAATTTTTTATGATTCCTACACAATTCCATATTTTATTCCAATATTATGCTCATATGACTCATGTTATTTTATTCCTTTTTGATTAATATCTTATGAACTATCTAGATTTATTCTATGAATCAAGATTATGATCATTGAAATTTAGGATATGCTTTCAAATATTATTCTCATAATCTCATACCCTTATGCTCATATGATGTTTAAGTGATCATTTATATCTCCCTTATTTACCCTTAATGGTCTTTAAAGATCACTATTTCTTATTTTTTCCCCTGGTAATGTATAAAGGTACTAAGTATGATATGTATAATAAGGGTGATAGTTACGAAGAACTTAATGTGAGACCCTTATGGACCAGTTGTTTATATGAAAAAGTTTTGAAAGATACTAGACCTATATGATTTTGGAATGTATGATAATGTTATGTAAGGAATATTCATCTAATAATATATAATATCTATGTATGAAATTTATTTATAGATATCACATAAATAAATGGATTGATATGAAAATATGAAATTTAAATAAATGGATTGTGCATAAATATTTTATCAAACATGGTTAATCAATTAAGTAAAATACACTTAATATTAACAAGACATGTAAAGGATAAAAAAATAAATATTTATGCATAATTAATAAAATACCTAAACTTAATATTAAATTTGACTATGTAATAACCAATAATGTTAATGGGTTAAAAGTCTAAATGATATTACTCATGTCAAACGTGCACTTAACTTTTCAGGCGCCTACCTGATTAGATCTCCACAGTTAAGTGTGCTTGTCCTAGAGTAGTGATCATGATGAGTGGCATTCTGGGAAGTTACCTATAGTGTATGTGAGTGAGGAAAAATCACACTATAAAGAACAAGTTTTGACTTATGGGTAAAGTCATTAATCTGATGAACCTTTTGGGCACATGGGTAGGCCCTATGCAGGGGGCCATGTGTCTGTAGGGAAACTGGTGGTGCCCGGTGGGCCAATACCTGATGATCATATTAAGGTGGGGTGTCTATGTTATCATTAAGGCCTAGTTGTTACATTGGTATCAGAGGAGTACCCGACTAGAAGTTTAGAGGCACTGTCTTGGTTGAAATGTAGGGTCCACAATGATGGCGTTGTGCTCTAAGGGGGGGGGGGGGGTGAATGTAACACCCCATAATATTAAAGGGTTAAAGGATAAATGGAATGACTCATGTCAACATGGTTAATCCTTTTTTGGGACACTACCTGATTAGTAATAAATAGTTAAGCATGCTTGGCCTGGAGTAGTGAATAGGATAAGTAACCTTCAAGGAAGTTTCCTAAGGTGTATGTGAGTGAGAAAAAAGAACACGTTTGGACCTATGAGAGAATTAATTAGTATGATGAACCATTTGGGAACATGGGTGGGCCCCAGGTAGGGGACCTTGTGTCTTTTAGGGATGTCGTGGCTCCTGGTGGGCCAGGTCTTGATGTCCATATTAAGGTGAGGTGTTTGTACTGTCAGCGGGGCCAAATTGTTACATTGGTGTCAGGGGAGTACCTGTCCAGAAGTGTAGTGTCACTACCTGGGTTGAAATGTAGGGTCTATAACATGGGAATTATTCTCTGGGGGGGGATGTTACACCCCAGAATGTTAAAGGGTTAATATGGTAAATGAAATGACTCATGCGAACAGGGTACACATTTATTTTTGGGATTCTACCTAATTTGAACTATACAGTTAAGCATGATTGGAATTTATTAGTGATTAGGATGGGTTACCATATGCAATGTTACTAGGGTTTGTGTGTGTGAGGAAAAATAACACTGGAATGAACACATGTTGACTAGTAGGGACAATCAATAGTATGATGACCTGTTTGAGCATGTGAGTGGGTCCTAGGTAAGGGACGATGTGTCTCCGGGGAAACTGGTGATTTTTTGTGGGCTAGGATATAACAAACATGTTATGTTGGGGGTTCTTGTGCTGTCATTGGGGCCTAGTTGTTTCAAACAAATAATTCCATTACTTGATTAAGAATGAAAGTCATAGGACTAAGTGTTTGACTAACCCTCATTGGGAAACTTACTTTTACCATGGATTTATTATGAAATTTGTGAGTTGACTAAACTAAATTATAGATTTTAGTCCTAGGTCTCACAAGGCCCAAGAAAAATTAATTATTTATAAAACTTTCTTAACAAAAGTGTTGTAGTTATTAGAGGTTAATATATGGGGAATAAATTTTTTAGAAGGTGCATTTAGTGAGACAAAGTAAAATAAATAATAAACAAAAATTGAAACATGAAATAATTGGTGGAATGACGAGTGAAATGGTAGTGACTACTTCGATGGGATGGGGGTTGGAAGACATATTTTTGAAAAATCACAACTGAATATGACTAAAAAATCATAAGTTCAGAGAGTGTTGGAACCCGTCTAGAAGGGATAGGAACCAAAAAAGGATAGGGTAATTTGATTGGTTGGTTGTTTGTTAAAATTATATATTTTTTCGTTCTTTTTTTTACCTTTAGTTATGGAATTTTTTTGATGTTTCTGGTGAGAAGGTGTTGGATAATTTTTTCATGTGGTAGACCTATAGATAAATGGATTCTCCACTTTATCAACTACAAATTGCACCAATCTACTCAATGAAGAAACCAAATTACCTACCTTTTTATGGATTTTCCTATTCTCATATGGACTTATAAAAGAAAAGTTAACATATACAAATAAATATAAGACCAATTTATCTAAGTTCAGGAAATTAAAGGACGTATATTACTCACTCAGCGAGACAAGGGTAGATTAAAACCATACTCAACACTTGAATGAATTTAATATCCTAATGATATCAATCTTATTCCCCATTTGAAGTTTATCAAAACATTTTCATGAAAATATTAAGTATATCCGAAAAGTTACAAAAAAATATGGGAATGAAAATAAATAAAGAATCCACCATAAAGGGATTCAAAAACTTCTTCTGATGATGCAATATCATGTGACTGGTGTACCCCCTCCTTTATCCCACTATCTTGATGGTAACCTCTATCTCATATGTGTCCCCATTGAGAAGCAGTGCACCCATGTCTATCTCCATTTTCTTATTTTGTGGAAACCCCATTCATAACTTCCCTACTTTATCCTTGACACAACCTTCCGCTTGATAGAAATTCACAAACTATATACCCCTCCTTCAATTTTGAAATTTTGAGATGGATAAATATTCTTAGGGAACCACCACATACTAGTTCATAAATTCATTATTCCCTCTATCCCATATACCAAAACATACACCTAGTAATAAACATATATTAATTCCCATGTAGCTGATTCTCTTTATATATATGCTTCCCCTCATGTAGTCATTTGGTCTCATATAACCAAATATGATTGACTTATCTGAATACTGATGTAAGAATTTATCCATATATAAAAATCCTTTTACATATCTTAATCACCTCATTTACCCATTTGGTCTCAAGTAGTCGGATCTCCATGTAGCCATTTTGATGATATTTCTAATTGGACAACATATGAGTTTTACTCATGTAAGTGATTGTATCTCACATAGGCAATTGTATCATATAATTTACTGCACAATATATGTTATTAGTCGATGTAGCAATTAGATGATGTAAAATATTGGAATATTTTCTTCAATTTATAACCTATCCTGCAACAAAATTTGAATTTTTGAGTGACAGAGGAACCTCATGACTGATAAAAATGATATCTCAAGTGATTTGACTTTGGTCACACTAGATGCAACAAAATACATGATTTTATATTTATTTGTAACTGAAAATCTTAAAGAATGGAATGATTTAAAGCCATGGTAAGTAAAACATCAAGCCTTATTCAAGTATGTATATTTAGATTCTCTAAAAAAGGCTCAACTCTAATTTAAGAACACTTAAGTGAAAACATCAAATTTATTAACTTGATATGTCAGCTACATATTCCGATTCAAAGTCCGAAATCAGCTTCAACTTCTAAGAGTCCCATTAAGTTCTCTATCCTTTTCAAATACAGATTTTCATGTAAAAATTGGTGGAAAAGGTAGCACCCACTTCAACATCAGTGGATCCATCATGGTAAACCACCATAATTAGTAGCTCTGAATCTTAATAGGTAGAGGGTGGAGGCATTATCAACCTTCACCCATAGGGTTAACATGGTGAAAATCTTCCAGATATTCATAGGCTAGTTCAAACATATATTCAGTCCAAATGATCAACCTTGAAAAAGGAATACAAATATTTTTCCATATTGTGATTATTATACAAGAGTTTGTATCTACTAGACCTTTTTACATGCTAAAACAAAGATAATATTTGTTACTAATAAAACTCTCAATCAAACATAGTGAGAAGTAAAAAAGGAAAATAAAACAAAGAGTAGAATTTAAACTAACAGAGCACCCAAAGAAAAAAAATCTTCCAAAAGAATTCAATGAACCCAAAAATATAAAAAAATAATTATATTTTCCATGATTATCCATTACAAACTCACTTTTTATAAGAATATCATTTAATCCATAAAACAAAATGTGTAAAAGTGTAATAAAATAGTGACAAATAACTTATATCAAGAGTAGTAACCCTCACTAGACTTGTTGTAACATTGAGGCAAGTGTTGAGGAAATCTAGGTAAGGGGTTATGGATTTGGGAGTCCACTTAATAGATCAAGGATCTTAAAAAATATAGTTGAAAAAAAGGACTACCTAAATACATTTGAGTAATTCATTGATCACTCACTTGGGTTATGAGAAGGTTATATGGATATTTTCCACATGAATTTATATAAAACTAAAAATCTTGAGTTTAATGACGAGGGATGTATGTACTTGATAAAATAGTTGGAGACTTAATAAAATTAAATCCATAATGGCTCACATAAATTGTAATCAAGTGAAGTACTAATAATATTATCTTTTATAACTATAGAATAAATGGAATTACATGAACCACATTATCATAGTGATTAATAATGGAGAATCTAGGAACAACTTTTAAAAGTGACTCTGATTTCTATGGGTTGCATTGTACCATGAATTGAAATATTACATGCTAGAATATACCCTACCTTATCTTCTTGTAAAGGAAGAAATTGATGAATAGTTCACAATTTATGATAAACCCTTGAGTGATGCAGTCGACATTTAGTGTTTTATATTTTCATTTATGTCTAGTGAACTCATGAGGTCTATAATGAACTATCATGGGTTGATCTAACAGGTCACCCGATCTAGCATGTAATAAGGCCTCAAGAATGCCTCCCCAAATTCTAGAGGCTTCCAACTTGAAGTGAGGGTTTAAAGGATATAGTTTAGAGACTATACCCTTTAGATAGAGTGTAATAATGTGGAAAATAACCAAATTCACACATAGGTATTAACATTAGAGTATTAATAATAAATAAACAAAATAGAGGAATTCTATAATAAATGGAATGTATCATACAATCATACAGACTCAAAGAATGAAAAACATACAACCAACGATCAACCATTGGGATGAAAACATATACGAAAATAAATAACTAAAAATAAAATACATCAGATATTTTTCCAACCCCAAGACGAACCACATACACGGTCTCCATGATGCTCGAGCTGCACCAGCCCTATCCTAAGAGTCCACATGAGTGGCTCTAAATAATCAAGAAACAACAATCCTTGAATCCATCCACTAAGTAATCTATTTTATAACCTGAAAGTAGAAATTTGGTCCACATGAACACCAAGGTTCATGTATAAGGGGAATGAAACAAATCTCATCAGGCCACCCCAATGGAGAACCTATAATTTTCTGTCATTACAAGTTCATGAACACATGATATTACTAGCCTAGTCGAAACTAATAATAGATGGTATAAAATAAAAATGACTTAAAAATAAATGGGTAAAAACAAATCCAACCCTGGCTTTTAGATTTACACCCGTGGTAAGTATACCCTTGCTCTAGTCCCTACCATAAGATTTACAATATGTGTCTCATAAAGCCACATAAAAACTGATGCATCCACTAGATATATACAAGATCTACAAGATGAATAAATGGAAAGGAAAAAATGAGGGACCCCATAGCATAACCATAAGTGTGAACTTGGAAAATTGTTTATACCGATCTCTAGGACTTTAATAACATGATTTGGAATGGTAACATGAACATATATGTAGACACAACTAGAGAAATGATCAGTCTTGAAGGTCATAAAAAATGAATTAGTCATTATATATAGACCCAATAAAGAGGGATCCATACCGTAATCTAAGAGTGAACAACATCCATAGGACTATAAGAAAAAAAGGAATCTACAATATACAAAACCCACTCTTTCAATGCCTCAACAACTCATGAGCCCAAAGCCACTCTATCCGTGTAAAATTATCAACTAGAGGAGGGATTCACTCATCCAGATCATCCATTATCTCCCTAATCCCATCAAAATAATGAAATATTATATAGGATAGAAACATATCAAATCTTAGGACCAATGCTTGATCCATGATATCACAAGGGCCTCATACTCAAGCAAAGTACTAAGTAGAAACTACCACACACATCACAACCAAAGACCAATCGAACACGGAATGATCCAAACTTAAACCCACCATCCAAATAGTTTAATTAACAATGAAGATGAACTCTATACCAACAAAGAATCGAAATTATCTAAGCACATTTGATATTAACATCCAAAAAGTAACCTCCAAAGGCTCTAAAAAACCCACCTCAGTGCCAACCAAAACATAGGGCTCCCACTATCCCTAGGGCTACAACACAAGGTGAAATACTTCTAGGGACTCCCCTACTACACCCAAGTTCTCAAGAGACACCTATATAAACATCCTAAAATCATTAAATATCCACAATAAGAGTAGAACACCCTATGATGGGTTTCTCTAGATCATCCAAAATCAGTGGTCACAACTAGTGTAAAAACATCCTAACAACACCTTTATGGCCTCCATCTAATCCTATATAAAAAAACACACCCAAAGTGGAATCCAAAAGATAGGAATTCAAATTAGGGTGTTCATAACTATCTTCATAACCACCTTAAAAATAGGACCCCCAAGAAGGAATCCTAAGAACGTACCAAATGTTAGGAAAAAACCTAGATAAAAAAAATTAAGCCAACCTTCCTGAAACAACCCATCTACGAGTACCATCTCTCCCACAAGGGAATATAAATAGTTCCATTCCACTTATAAATCCTAAATAACCGATTATGGAATAAACTGATCACTCGATCAGTAAACAGCCTACAAGGACATCCTTGAGAGTCCCTTAGACACATATCAACTACTCAATGGAACCTAGCCATAACATCCACCCCATAGAGTAAACCAAGACTGAAGGATCCAAAACATCTGATCCTCAAACAAAAGAGATAAATATCAACTAATCTAACCTCAAGCAACCAATACCAATATTTGTGGACAATCCCAGACCAAATCAAAGTTACTACTCAATCATTCCTTTTGGGATGTGTCTAAAATAACCTCGAATAATACCAGTCAAGCATTCAAAATCCAGGCCATGTAACAAGCTCACAACCCTCATTTAGGCCTCCTAAATCACAACCCAACCCACATGATCATCATTAAACCAAAACTTGAGTAAGTCCTCCTAAAAAAAATACCAAAATCTAAAACACTGTCTATATGAACTCCAAATTCTAAATTCATTACACCATTATTATATATGTGGAAACCATATTTAAATGGACTAATCTTAAATAATATTATGACTCCATGGAAAAAAAGAAAAATGGACCAGGGTAGGAAAATTACATGGCATGTAATTCAGGTACACGACATGTACCCACATATTTCCTCTCTAAACATATTCCCTAGTCCATTCAGCATGCACTTTTCCAATGTAAACATTGTGTAAGCCCTATACACAGTGTGTACTCACACATAGGTACCAAAATGTATAACATAATTGGCACTCAGTGTGTACACCATTTACTACATGGCATATACCACCCATGTAAATGACGTGTACAAAACATGGGGTCCCTATCCATGTACCTAGTTATGTACCCTAAAAATGGGTCTCACCAATAATTGTATAAAACCAATGGTCATGTACCTCACACAGGGTTCGACCACGTACCCTACAAGACCAAGATCCCTCGGTACTCCCCGGGTCTCCACTACATAGATGTACCACTAGGACATAGTGTGTAGTCCCAAAAACTCATATTACCTGAATAAAAAAAATACACGACATGTTTTACCTAATATACACACCATGTACATGGTTTTTTTGAAGGAAAACTCTTGAAATGGCCTAAAACATCCTATTATTCCTAATTAGCCTAGATCAACCCTTAAGGGGTCCCCAATAACCCAAAAGGATTTAAAAACATAAAAAAATCAATGATATGGGGATTTATGGAGAAAATCATAAAACAGTAGCACCTATGGGTGGAAACTACTAAAGATTCACCCCAGAGCCACACACACACCCACCGAGCCCTGTTCTACCTGTGGACAAGATCTTTGGTTGGTGTCTCCTCCTCCCTCTCCATCTTCTTTTCCACTCCCTATATTTTATGAACACCCCAAAGTAGGGAACCTTGTGGGAATATGTAGAAATCCAAATGGAAAATGAAATAATAAAAAAGGAAAAAAGGCGAATGGAAGAAAAAATTTGAAAAAGAAATGAAAAGGGGCCCTATCCCATCCCTGATAACTGATGTAAGGTTATGACCTTCCTTAAAAAAACCACATTTCAAGACTCAACCATAAAGATAGAGCCTCAATCTGAAACTCGTTTTAAAATATATCATTGAAAAAATATTTGAAAATAAATTAATATTTAATTAATTATATATTAAATATTCAATGAAAATATGAACAACTCATTTTTCCTCCAAACATTCACCAAATGTTAAAAGCCCTATTCTGGGACCAATAGCGTGGACACAAAAATTATATAAGATTTTATTATACGAGAGTTTACTATTTTTCCCTTGAAGAACCCCGAGAATAAAAAGATTCTAATTTTACCATATTTTCACAATTTTTGATGATTCTAATCATCATGAACCCACCCCACCCCAAAAAAAATATTTTCACTTATGAGAAGCCTCATTGGTCAAATAGAAGTCATTCCCTCACCCAATAATTGGTATGACTCTCACTATCTAGACCATCCAATGACTGGTCTTACATCATCCCCAACTCTCTAACAACATGAGAGATGTTCAACAATAGCCAATATGGTGTTTTCCACCATAGAAGTATCCTTATTATCACCTTGCTACCTAAATAGAAAATCACACAGACTAGGTTATGTTGATCATCGAATACAATGGATAGACATGGCCTAATCACTCACACCTAAGTTCCTTCATAAAAAATTACATCCTTAATTCTAAAAAAACCACCTAAAAGAGGCTCACAACCTACAATAGACAATGATGGACTCCCCATCATAAGGATTTCTTTAAACCACACATAAAAAAGAACTAGGAATCATGCTCATGTGGGATAGGTCAAAAAAAAAACTAGTTTAATGGACATAAAAATGCAAACCATGCCCCTCACATAGGACAATTATAATAAATTGGGGCACCCTTGATACTCCTCTTTAATATAGAGGAATTTCCTTCATTAAAATATCAACCACACAAACACCATCTACTTGGGATTTGATCCAAAACTACAAGTGTAAAAACACACTTCAACTGCACAACCCAAAGCATAACCAAAATGTCTAGGTATAAGAAAACAAATTAACCTACCATATCAATCCATCCATGTGATAGATAACACTCATATTGTTCCACTTCTAAAAAAACATGCACGCTAATGACTAAACACATATTAGTTAATGAAAAACTCAATATCCTCACCAATAAAGAATACACACACACACCCACACCATCAGTGATAATAGGTACATCTCCCCCACCATATAACCTGGTAGAAAAAGCATGGTAAGAAGACCCTCTGTTAAAGAAGAAAATATCAACACTTTAAGGATACCACCACCTTAGGTAAACTTGAAGACAATCCAAGGACCCCTTAGATATCCTTCCCCTCATCAAGCCACTAATAGGGAACTCATATCCTATAACTAACCCACAAGGATCTCTAAGAATATCTCGATGAAGGAATTATATCTCCATCACCAACTTAGATCTCACCACAAGATCCACGTAACTTATCATTAGATGAAAATAAGTACATGTGGTTCAATTGAGTAGATGAAACCAAGTTCTTAAAAAATAAAACAACACATAAGTAGTTTCCAAAACATTAAATAACAAAACCTCCAACATCATTAAAACACCAAAGATAGGCATATTTATTGAAAATCATATGTGTCTAGAAGGATGCTTGAACACTGAAATTTTTCCCATGGTCTAATAGAAAAAAAACAAAAATAGACAAACCAAAGTGCATCATTCTAGGTGAAATTGTAGAACTGTAAAAATAGAAACCAAGAACGATAATCCCATGTCCTAAAAAAATTAGACTTCCTATCATTAATAGTTTTCACAACACACCATCCTGATATCTATCGCAAGTTTTGACACATTACTAGATCTCCTATCTAACATATCCCTAAATAATAAAAACAAATAGATTTAATACCATTTGGTAATGAGCCAACCTGGGTTGACCTAACATGTCACCCGATCTGGCTTTCCACAAGGCCTCAAGAATGCATACCTGAATGTTAGAGGCTTCTAACTAGTATTGAGGTTCTAAAGAATACAGTGAGTGGAATATAACCTATGGTTAGAGTGCAATAATAATATAAATAACCAAACTCTTAAATAGGTATAAACATCAGAGTATGAAGAATAAATAAATTGAAAAAGTGGCATCCTATAATAAATGGAATGTAGCGTACAATCATACAGACTCAAAACATGAAATACATATAACATATCGTCACCCACTAAGATTATAGAATATAAAAAATGAAAAAATTGAGAATAAAATTTATCAGGCTATACATCCAACACCAATATGAACCACACACCCAGTTTACATAATGCTGAAGCTGTATTAGACCAATCATGAGACTCCACATGATTTCCTTTATACGATCAAGCGAAACTAGGACTTATCACCAACCACTGTAAAACCTATTCTTCAACCTAAAAGAATACATTAGGTATATATACAGATACACTATAGTTCATGTATAGGTTTAATAAATATGTGTCAGTATGCCACCCTTAATGTTGAACCTATAATCTACTATTATAACAGGTGAATGAACACATGAAATTCCCAACCTAATCAAAACTAGTAACTAATTTCAAAAAAGAAAAACTATGTAAAAATAAAGGGGGAAAAAATAAAACAGCCAACCATGGGTTCTAGCCTAACACCCGAGGTAAGTCTGCCCCCACTATAGCCCCTTCCAAAGGATTTACAACACATGGATTACCATACCATATGAAAATCAGTGTGTCTACTAGATATACGTAAGATCTCCAAGACATCTAAATAGAAAGGAATTAATTCTAGAACCTAGAGGATAACCATATCCATCTACATGAAAAATCATTTACCAAGATCTATAAATATAATAGCATGATTTGGACTAGAAATAGGAAGATCTAGGTCGAAAAAACTTGATAACCTGTTAGTCTTGAAGATATTACAGAATCAACCAAGAACTAGATATGTATCAAAAAAGAGGTCTCCATACTGTAATTTAGGAGTGCAAAAAATCCATGACCTTTGGATAAAAACAAAACCCATGGTACAAAAAAGCCACACTATGAGTGCCTTAGCACCACATGAGGCTATAAACACTCTAGCCAAGGAGAATACTGAACTATCTATGGGATGAACTCATATAGATCATCTATCAGATATTTAAGCTAATTTAACCACATCTAACTAATAAAGGAGACAACCAGATCAAAGATTAGGGCCAATGCTTAAACCATGATATATCCCAAGTGTATCCCCCTAAACCAAATTTCCAAGAATAAACAACTAAAATCGTCATAGAAAAAGGGAAAACATATTTGGGATGATGTAACTTCAATCCCACCATCTAAATTTCTAAACTAGAATAACTAATAAACTCTTGGACAAAAAAGTAAAGGTCCTTTATGTGTACCTTGAATCTCAACATCCAAAAAACATCCACCACAGGCTCTCAATGACCAACAATATGGACAACCAATACCTGGGGTTCCCATAGTCCCTGTGGTAATAGCACAAGGTAACATCCTACTAGGGACTCTTTTATATTCCTAAGATCTTGACTCACACCCATAGAAATATACTATAATGTTCCAAAGGTCGCAATAATAGGAGGACACCCTATGATGGTTTCCTCTTAATCATCTAAAATCAAGAGTCACTCCCATTGAAGAAATATCCCAAATATCCCTTAATGTCACCCAATTTATCCTTGATCAACAACACACCCAAAGGGGTATTAACAAATAATGTACGCCAACTAGAGTACTCACAATGTTCCTCATGACCACCTAACTATGTTGTCATGACACGTCAAATTGGTAGTTATTTAAAGAAGATTTTGTAGTCTAGGGAAGACCCTAGGTTGTCAATCAAGGAGCGTTGGTAGCTTATAGTGTGCATTTTTAATAAATATTACTAAAAGAGTGGGGTGGTTTTGAAAATAGTTTTAAAAATAAAATGACTTAATTAAAGAGTTTAATAGTTGACAAGGAATGGTGGTGTTTTATAATTATGAGATATAAGGGTTCATTGTGATTTCACTACAAATATTTAAAGCTATTTTTTCTCGAGATTAATTAAGGTTTGATGTAAGTATTTGGTTGAAATAAATCAGAATCCAGATTAATTTCCAAGATCTTATATAAAATCACATTGAGCCAAACCTTGACAAAAAAATTGTATATCCAAGGTAAAGATCACATGCATGGTATAATAGATTCCAAAAAAATTGAAATGTAAAATAATTGGGGAAGAAAATGATTATTGTGTTGTCTAGTAAGAACAACACAAGTCAGGCACTCAAAACTTCACACCGATCGGTTAAAATTATAGAGCATTTCATGTCCACCCAGCCTCTAATTGGGGAATTAACATAATAAATTAAGTATTTTGTATTATCTTATAAAGAAAAGGGGAATTATCTAAGATTTACTTGTTCCTAATCCACATTATAAGGTTTTAATGTTGAAAAAACAGTGCGAAATTATTTCACATGCTTAGGGGGGTCCTCTATAGAAAGTCCATGGAATCTTAGTAATAGATGAATTAAACTAGATTGTAGTTCAAAATTGGGTGTCTCTCCTTGTAATTGAATCTATGTGTGTTGGATATAGACATTAGTTGAGTTTAGTTATTTTAGTGTTCTATTGTTTTCATCCATGTAATACAGGTTTATTTTAGTTTTGATGTTGGTTCTAGAAGAAGAAGATAAAGGATCAAGAAGAGTGTTGTTGTCTTTTGTGTCCTCCTTCGAAGGGATCTCTTGTGCCTCTCGGGTTCGCTGATGTAAGATCCTCTATGGTTCTGGTTTGAAAGGTGGTAAGTATCTTGGATTAGAATTATTCATGCAAGAAAACCTACACATTAAATAAACCAGAACACAAAAATATATTTAAATGTATAAGATAAAACAAATAAAAATTCACAAAATTTACAAAAAAGCTTATAAAAAAATGCTCTAAAAACTGAAGCGCTCCCCTTAAACGGTGCCAAAATTTAGACGCGTTGTCATGACATGAAAAATTGATAGTTATTTAAAGAATATTTTGTAGTCTAGGGAATACCCTAGGTTATACTTCAAGGAGCGTTGGTAGCATATAGTTTGTATTTTTAATAAATATTACTAAAAGAGGGGGGTGGTTTTGAAAACAGTTTTAAAAATAAAATGACTTAATTAAAGATTTTAATAGTTGACAAGGAAAGGTGGTGTTTTATAATTATGATATAAAAGGGTTCATTGTGAGTTCACTACACATGTTTAAAGCTCTTTTTTCAGATATTAATTAAGGTTTGATGTAAGTCTTTGGTTGAAATCAATAAGAATCCCGATTAATTTCCAAGATGTTATATAAAAGCACGTTGAGCCAAGCCTTGACATAACAATCGTATAGCCAAGTTCGAGATCAAATTCATTGTATAATAGATCCAAAAAAAGTTTAAATGTAAAATAATTGGGGAAGAAAAGGATTCTGGTGTTTTCCAATAAGAACAACACAAGTTACACACTCGAAACTTCACACCAATCAGTTAAAAGTATAGATCCCTTCAAGTCCACCCGACCTCTAATTGGGGAATTAACATAATAAAGTAAGTCTTTTGCAGTAGCTTATAAATAAAAGGGTAATTCTCTAAGCTTTACTTGTTCCTAATCGATATTATATGGTTTTAATGTTGAAAAAATAGTGTAAAATTATTTTTAATGCTTATGTGGATCCTCTATAGGAAGTCCTTGGAATCTTGGTAATAGATGAATTAAACTAGATTATAGTTCAAAATTGGGTGGCTTGCCTTATTATTGAATGTATGTGGGTTGGATATAGACATAAGGTGAGTTTAGTTCTTTTAGTGTTATATTGTTTTCAGACATTTTATACAAGTTTATTTTAGTTTTGATGTTGGTTGTAGAAGAAGAAGATGAAGGATCAAGAAGAGTGTTTTTGTCTTGTGTGTCCTCCTCCGAAGGGATCTCTTATGCGACTTGGGTTTGCTGATGTAAGATCCTCTCCCGTTCAAGTTTCAAAGGTAGTAAATATCTCGAATTAGAATGCTTCATACACAAAACCTATAGAATAAATAAATCAGAACACAAAAATATAGGTAAATGTATAAGATAAACAAAATAAATATTCAAAAAATTTACAAAAATCTTATAAAAAATACACTCTAAAAACTGAAGTGCTCCCCGTAAACGGTGCCAAAATTTGGACGCTTTGTCGCGACATATAAAATTTATAGTTATTTAATGAATATTTTTTAGTATAGGGATGACCCTAGGTCATCTATCAAGGAGCGTTGGTAACATATAGTTTTTATTTTTAATAAAGATTACTAAAATTGGAGGGGGGGGGGGGTGAAAACAGTTTAAAAAATAAAATGACTTAATTAAAGAGTTTAATAGATGAAAAGGAAAGGTGGTGTTTTATAATTATGATATAAAAGGGTTAATTGTGAGTTCACTACACACATTTAAATCTCATTATTCTTGGAGATTAATCAGGTTTTGATGTAAGTCTTTGCTTGGAATCAATCGGAATCCCGATTACTTTCTAAGATCTTATTTAAAAGCACATTGAGCCAAACATTAACATAAAAATCATATAGCCAAGGTCAAGATCACATGCATGGTATAATATAATAAAAATCTATAAATATAAAATAAGTGGGTAAGAAAAATATTCTTTTGCTATCCAATTAGAACAACACAAGTCATGCACTCAAAACTTCACACCGATCGGTTAAAAGTAAAGAGCATTTCGTTTGGTTAAATAAAAGAAGGTAAATTAAAGTAAGATACTTCTGAATGAACTGTTTTCAAACCCAAAATACAGAAAACTAGTAGTATTACATGTTTCGGAACTCCCTTTACATGTGTCTATCTCCCTTACAAAGAACGCCCACCGTTTAGCTCGACATCAGGAGAAGGAGGATGCTCGGGTGGAGCTTCTTCTTCATTCTGGACCCCCCTATGAGAATTGGGGCCTCTAGAACTTCTAGGATGATGATATTACTCCTTAGGAACTCCAAATTGGAAGCAATTAAATCCTTGGATGAACTCACTAAATGAGGTACCCATGGTTCTATTTTATAGAAAAAATGGGAAGTGGTTTTGGGCACACATATTGTGTAAAACCATTTGTCCCATTTTTTTGGCCTCCCTAAATTATTAAATTACATTTGAAAAAACTCGAAAGTTATAACACCATGTCTTGGATATCTCCACCAAACTTTTGGGTTTATTTTGACACCTAAATCTCGAGATATGGACACCATACAACACACAAATTTTGACTCCGTGCAGATTCAGTGGCCTAGAAAGATCACTTCGGTTTGGATTCTTAATGGATGAATGGGGATTGGGTGTATTCTTATAAGTTTTAGAAAATTAAATTTTTGGCCAAAATAATTATCATCCTAATTGAATTCACTTTGTTTTCATACTATAAAACATAGTGAACAAGTGTTCATGGAACCCATGCAATTTTGGCCCATTTTCCTTCTAGATCATCTTTGGAGCATCCAAATCACCTGCTTCTACAATGGAATCATCAAAACAAATAACATTTCCTTTTTTAACAGTTATAAACACCAAATAAATGATTCAAACATGTAATGAATTTTTTTATTATTTTTATAATTTTTAATATAAATTTTTTTTAGCACAGTGGTGTAAGGGTGAAAATGAAACTGTGAATCGTGGTGCAATGACACCCCCACACCTAAACATTTTCACTCCTTAGAAAAGTTACATTTTCATAAATTATTCATATAGATATTACCAACATCATGAGGGTTTAATATTTTAGGAACTTTTAATTCATTAAAGTAATGTGAACAATGCACAAAACAAACCAAGGAGTTCTTCCTAGTGAAAATGAAAAATGATATATCATAAATCATATCATAGTGATATTCAAAGATATTCACGATACCAAAATGAGAAAGGAATTAAGAATTCAACCATGACACTAAATCTCCATGTGTCTATTTGAAAACAATTCCATTCCATTATTTCCAATTTATATCTAATAAATATAGGTTATTTAAACATTTTTCAGCTTAAATGATTTTTCCCACCGAATCTACCCTACATCCTTTGCAATCATATTTTAAGACCCAATAACTTAAGAATTCTTAGAAGCCAAACCATAAGATCCTGACCTAGATATCCCCATATGTTGCACATTTCATCACTTCGCTCATTTATTATTTTTTGTTTTTTAGAAGTTTCATTTGGAACAAATCTCACACTCATCTCTCAACCCTTGTTTGATCTCATCACGACACTAACTATAACAATTATAACTAGATCAAAGGTTGAGGAGGAGTGGTTTTTGACCTACCCAAGACACAACCTTTTTTTTATTTTTTGAGGGATTACAACAGTCGAATACCAGGTACACAAGCATAGGTCAATCTGGTATAGTAATGAAACAGATCAGATAAGGAACGAATGTATGGAAATATAATTTTTAGCTGAAAAATATTAACCTAACATATATTTAACTTCTATTAAGTAATAAATATTAACATTTTGTGGTTTTGTATAAAAATGTGTGGAGATATTAGTGACAAATTTCCCAAAAACTACTCACACAAGGGGTATTAATCATCTCAAAGGTTTCACAGAGATAATACTGTTTATATAATTGATAGAAAACCAATTCAATAAAAATCACTCCCTAATGTTAAATTCACAATTACATTCATTCCATAACAATTTCAGATTTTCATCAAATGTTAAATCAATATGTAATCAAAAATTTGAACATTCATTTTCAGTATGTTCCATGATTTGGTGACCATAATGTGGGGGAGTAAAAATACCATAAAGAAGGTGAAAAATAGAATAAAGAAGAAAGATGATGAAAATATCAATGGGCTAAAAAAGGTGGGAAAAGTAGAAATACCATAAAGAAGGTGAAAAAGAGAATAAAAAAATGTTGATGAAAATACTAATGAACTAAACAAGATGGGGAAAACTGGAAACACCGTAAATAAAATGAAAAAGAGAATAAATAAAACAGATGATGAAAACAATAATGAAGAGAACAAGATGGGTAAAAGTGAAAATACCATAAAGAATTCGAAAAAGTGATAAAAGAAGAAAGAATATGAAAATCCTAATGAAAATAGGAATGTATCCACCCCCACACCTATAATGTGCAGTGTCATCGCTGTAATAAAATAGAACGTGGGAAGGAAGGAAAAAACCCCGTGGGTGTCATTTGTATATTGCTTATTAAACATAGATTTCCTCCATCGGGGACCCTGAATGGGCTTCATGAAAGTGCTTTAGTCACTACCCATTGATAGTGAAATTTTTATTAGTTTCTTCATTTTTAACCTAAACAACACCAAATGGAGATACATTAGAAAATGTGTATGCTCCAAACCAATGGGAACAAAGCTTACCGGGATGCAACTTCAGCCTTTCATTGTAAAGGAGGACCTTATTCCCAATGTGGAACCGACGATGAAGGATGAGACAGCTGTTGGCAGCCTTGGTTCACTCTTTATAAATCCTAGAGTTCTTATATACATCCCTGTGCATTTCTTCTAGCTCATGAACATGTAGCTTCTTCTGAGAACCTGCACCAAAATGTTATAATTGAATAGTTTAATGGCCCAGTAGGCCCGATGCTCAATATCAACAGGTAGGTGAAAACTTTTTTAAAAAACAAGCCTATATGGTGACATTCCAATGGGAGTTTTAAATGTAGTATGGTAAGAACATAATGAATTATCAAGTCTAAGACTCCAATATTTTCTATTGGGTTGAACAATTTTTTCAAGAATTGGTTTTACCTCTCTATTTGACACCTCAACTTAACCATTGGTATATGGTTGATATGCAGTAGAGAGTCGATGACCGACCCCATACCGATGCAAAAGTGAATGCATTGTTTGGTTACATAAATGATAACCCTAGTCACTAATGATGAACCTAACAAATTCAAACATACAAAATATCTGAGTTCTAAAAAATTCAAAAACTATTTTGGAATTGTTTTGTCTTGTGGATCATGCCTCTACCCATTTTGAAACATAATCAACCACCATAAGAAAGTACAAGTTGACATAGGAATTGGTAAATGGATCCATAAATTCAATTCCTCAAACATAAAAAATGACATGAAAGAGAAACAGTTATTGTGGCATTTCGTTTCTTTTAGAGTCATTCCCCATTCTTTGACAATGAGGAAAATATTTGAAAAATTCATGGGAATCTTGAAAAAGTTTTGGCTAAAAGAGAATATAATCAAGGACCTTGCGAGTAGTCCGTTGGGGACCAAAGTGGCCCCCATAAACCAGAGTTTGGAAGAATCTTAGGATAGAATGAAACTCACTATCGGGAACACAATGTCTAAGGACATGATCTCTACATGAGTGCTAGAGGTAGGGGTCAACCCAAAATATACCAACGAGACTCATGTTTTAGAATAATGGATTGGTATTTTTTGAAATCATTAGGAATTCAAGATACTACAAAATAATTTACAATTTCAACATACCAAGGAATAACATCTTGCACTCGGTACAATTTCTCATTAGGAAACATTTCATTAATGGGAATACGAGGGGATGCGTCAATGTCTAAGGATGGGAAGATCCTAATGATATGGTCAACCACCATATTATCTAATTCTTTTTATCTCTAATTTCTAGATTGAATTTCCGAAGGAGGAGCATCCAACAAATGAGACATTGTTTGGCTTTCGGTTTCTTAAGAAGATACTGAAGGGCTGCATGGTCGAAGAATATAATGAATTTGGACCCTAAAAGATATGACCTAAATTTATCCAAAGAAAAAACTATGGCAAGGATTTATTTTTTAGTTGTGGTGTAGTTTTCTTGGGTAGGGTCCAATGTACGTGAGGCATAGGCTATGACATGTGGAGCTTGGTCGAACCTTTATGACAAGAATACCCCAACTGCATAGTTAGAGGCATCACACATGAACTCAAATGGTAAATCCCACCGCGGTGGTTGGATTATTGGGGGTGATGTGAGACTCCATTTTAACTTATTAAAAACTTCCTCACATTCATTATCAAAAACAAATTATTTTTCTTTTTGGAGTAATCCGGATAGGAGTGAAATTTAACTAAAGTCACGAATGAAACGATTGTAAAATGTAGCATTAACTAGGAAAAGCCACACGTCCCATACATTTTTAAGGAATGGTAAGGAAGATATGACATCCAATTTTGATTTATCTACTTGAATACCATCCCCAGAAATTACATGTCCCAAAACTATACCTTGTCGCACCATGAAATGGAATTTCTCATAATTCAATAAGAGATTATTTTCAATAAATCAATGTAGGATTGAAACAAGACTACTCAAACATTCATCAAAATAGGTTCCATATATAGTGAAATCACCCATGAAAACTTCCATGAAATTATCCAAGTAATCTGAAAAATACTAACCATGCATCTCTTGAAAGTAACCAGAGCATTGCACATACCAAATTTCATCCTTCTATATCTAAATGTGCCAAAGGGGCAAGTGAAGGTTGTCCTTTCCTAGTCTTCAGGGAAAATATGGATCTAGAAGTATCTATAATAACCATAAGGGAAACAGTAGTGAGACTTACCTACTACCCTCTCTAGAATTTGGTCAATGAATGGAAAATTGAAATGTTCCTTCCAAGTGTGTTGGTTTAGTCGGCAATAGTCTATACAGACATACAATCTATTCTGCACACGAGTTGGAACAAATTCATTTATTTCATTTTTCATTACTGTAAGTCCAGGTTTTTTAGGAACTACTTGAACATGACTGAACCATTGACTACTAGAGATGGGGTAAATGATTCCAGCAACTAATAATTTTGTTACCTCCTTTTTAACTACATTTAATAGGTTTTGGTTTAGTCAATGTTATGCCTTCCTCACTGGTTTAGCCTCTTCATTTAAAAATATATAATGTGTATAAATTGATGGGATAATATGAGGAATGTCATCAAGTTTCCATCCCAATGCTTGTTTATACTCCCTAAAATGTTCAAGAAGTCACAATTCATGCTCTGGAGGGAGTGAACTAGCAATTATGATTGGAAACTAGTTTCCATATTCAAGATATGAATATTTTAAATCTTGAGGCTGTTGATTTAGTTCCAATTCATGTGGATTTTGGATTTATGTGAGTGTGTATGAAAGTGAGAGGTCACTAATCTCATATAAATGCTCAATGGTATCATCCTCAAATGAGGAATGAGATTTTACAAGATTATCAGTATTATCGATGGTCATTGGATCCTCAATGTTTAAGAAATTATCAATTAATAAACATGCATGAAACTTTTATAGACCACTACAACAATCAATGCATGATTCATTACCAAGAATGTCAATCAATGATGAAAACTCAGAAAGGGGATCGAGGGAATAACAAGAAGTGTTTTTAGGGGAAGGGAGTAAATCAATTGAATTAACAGAGGGAGAGGATTGATATTCTAAGGGGTGCTTCATGGAATCAAGGATGTTGAAATGGACTACATCACCAACAAACTCCATATATAATGTTCCATTATGGACATTAATTATGGTTTTTGTGGTTTTCAAGAAATGACTCCCCAAAATAATTGGGTGATGTCCATTTATCCTATTATCTTCCATTTTAAGCACATAAAAATCATCAAGAAAAATAAATTTTGAACCCTCACAATAACTTCCTTTAACACACCAAAAGGGTGTTCTATACTCTGATTTGTTAGCTGAATGACTGTTTTAGTGGGATTTAGTTTATCAACCTACAGAGAAGAGTAAATAGAGTAAGCCATCACATTTATAGAATCACCTAAATCAAGCACAATGTTAGAAAAATAATACTATCGTATGGTGCATGAAATTGAGAATGTTCTAGGATCATTACACTTGGTGGGAAGTGATGACTCTATCAATTTTGAAACAATCCTCCCCAATATCACCTTCTCATATACTTGAAGTTATCTTCAGTGTGTACAAATCTCTTTTATAAACATGGAATATCATATAATTTGCATCACAACATCAATTAAGGGGTTTTTAACCTGCACTTTTTTGAAAGTTTCCAATATTTACTTATCAAGTTCATTTTCCTTTTGTTTTCTAGGTTGGGTAGCCCTTTTGGGAAATGGAAGAAAAATGGATAGGATAGAGGAATCATCAACAGACACACTCCTTCATTTAGAAGGGCTTCTCTCAAGATAAGGATTTTTTTCTTCTCTTGAACCATTTTTAGAAGTTGGGATGGTGGTTTCTTCAGGAGCGGATGAATCTAATGGAGGATTAATTTGGGTTTTAAGTTGTTTATCAATCCTAAGGGTGATGGCACTAACACTACCCTTATCCCTAGGGTTAACTAATGGTTGAAAGGGTAGTTTACCCAACCCATGACTTTGGATTTATCCCATAGAGTTAGCTAGTTGACCTAATTGGATTTTTAGGTCTTGTATGGATGATGGGGTGGTTTTTTAGAATTGTATATTGTTGGTAGCCATTTGTTTCATCATTTCATCAGGGTTAGGCTCATATTTTGGAGGGGGTTGTTGGAAATGCCTTTGGAATGGTTGAGGATTTCTGGGTGGTGGTGGTGGATTACTACTCTACCCTTGTTGGTTCCATGGTTGATGAGGCGTGTTTGAATACACCCCATGCCGATAAGCTTGGTTTTATTTCCTCCCAGATTTGGATGGATAATATTATTCTTTCCTAAAGGGTTGGTTATAGGGGAATCCTAGGAAGACTGCCTCACAACTCTCAGAATTTTCTCTCAATTGGGGGCATTGGTCAGAATAATGGATGTTAGATGAGCAGATTCCACAATGGATGGGAGGAGGAGATTGAGATTTCACTTGGAAGAGATAAAGTTGTCATAAAAGGGTACTTACCTCTTCAAACTTTGTGTCCGCGTTCTTCTCAAATTTCATACTTTTTACCTCATGTACACCTCAAATGGGTACAATGGACCTTGTACCGAATTATTGAGTGTTTTGCACCATGTTATAAATCAGGTTTCTTTCAGTGATTGGGGTTTTATCTTCTAGTGCACCACCTGAAGCAGCATCAATCATGTTATGATCAATTGGAATCAAACCTTCATAAAAATATTTTATCAAAAGTTGATCACTTATTTGGTGGGGTGGAAAACTTGGACATAATATTTTAAATATTTCCCAATATTCCTGAAGTTTTTCCACTTGATTCTGTATTATACCACATATTTCTTTCTAATTGTTGTAGTTTAAGATGCTGTGAAATATTTTTCAAGAAAAATTTGTTTCATGTCTGCCTAGCCTCTTAGTGGGGAATTAACATAATAAATCCAGTCTTTCACATTATCTTATAAAGAAAATAGAAATTATCTAAGTTTACTTATTCCTCATCCACATTATTAGGTTTTAATGTTGAACAAAAAGTGTGAAATTATTTTAATTGCTTATGTGGATCCTCTATAAGAAGTCTATGGAATCTTGGTAATAGATGAATTAAACCAGATATTTGTTCAAAATTGGGTGCCTCGCATTGTAATTGAATGTATGTGGGTTGGATATCGATATTAGGTGAGGTTAGTTAATTTAGTTTTCCATTGTTTTCAGCCATGTTATAGAAGTTTATTTCAGTTTTTATGTTGGTTCTAGAAGAAGAAGATGAAGGATCAAGAAGAGTGTTGTTGTCTTGTGTATCCTCCTTCAAAGGGTTCTCTTGTGCATCTCGGGTTTGCTGATGTAAGATCCTCCCCAGTTCAGGTTCTAAAGGTGTTAAATCTCTCGTATTAGAGTGTTTCATGCAAAAAACCTACACAAGAAATAAATCATAACACAAAAATATAGGTAAAGGTATAAGATAAAACAAAAAAATATTCACAGAATTTACAAAAAATATTATCAAAAAAATGCTCTAAAAACTGAAGCGCTCCCTAGAAATGACACCAAAATTTGGCTACATTGTCGTGACAAATAAAATTAATTGATATTTAAAGAATATTTTGTAGTCTAGGGAATACCCTAGGTCTTATCTCCAGGAGCGTTGGTAGCTTATAGTGTGTATTTTGAATAAAGATTACTAAAAGATGGGGTGGTTTTGAAAATAGTTTTAAAAATAAAATGGATTAATTAAAGAGTTTAATAGTTGAAAAGGAAAGGTGGTGTTTTAAACTTATGAGATAAAATGGTTCATTGTGAGTTCACTACACACATTTAAATCTCATTGGTCTTAGAGATTAATTAAGGGTTGATGTAAGACTTTGGTTGAAATCAATCGGAATCCCAATTAATTTCCAAGATCTTATATAAAATCACGTTGAGCCAAACCTTGACATCACAATCATATAGACAGGGTCAAGATCCCATTAATGCTATAATAGCTTCCAAAACAAATTTAAATCTCAAATAAGTGGGGAAGAAAAATATTCTTGTGTTGTCCAATTGTAACAACACAAGCCCCGCACTCAAAACTTCACACTGATTAGTTAAAAGTAAAGAGAATTTCATTCGGTTAAAACAAAAAAATTTAAATAAAAGTAATATAAGCCTGAATTAAATGTTTTAAAACCCAAAATACATCAATCCAATAGTATTAAAAGTTCCTAAAATCCCTTTACATGTGTGTCGCTCCCTCATAATGAATGCCCACCATTTAACTTGACTTTGGGAGAATGAGGAATATCAGGTGGAACTCCTTTTTCATTATGGATCCCCCCATGAAGATAGAGGACTACAGAACATCTAGGATGATTAGAGGACTCCTATGGAACTCCAAATTGAAATCACTTCACTCTTTGGACAAACTCCATAAAGGAGGTACCCATGATATCCTTTTACAACAAAAATGGGAAGTGGTTTTGGGTACACAGATTGTGTAAAACCACTTTTCCCATTGTTTTCAGCCTCTATAAGTCTTAAAAATCTTTGAAAAAAACTAGAATTTTGTTACCCTACATCTCGGATTTCTCCACAGAATGTTTGGATTCATTTGGACACCTAAATCTCGAGATATGGATAGCACACAACACACAACTTTTGACTCTGTGCAGATTTGGTGGCCTCGACAAATCACTTCAGTTGGGCCCCTTAATAGATGAATGGGGATTGGGTGTCTTCTTAAGATTTGTAGAAACTTTAATTTTAGACCAGAACAAAAACTATCATCCTATTTGGATTCATGGAGTTTTCATGCTATTCCAAATAGTGGATAGGTGTTCATGGAAGCCATGCAGTTTTGGGCCATTTTCTTTATGGATCATCTCTGAAGCCTCCAAATCACCTCCTCCTACAATGAAATCATAAAAAAAAGTAACATTGACATTTTTAACAGTTATAAACACAAAATAAATTATTCAAACATGTAATTAAATTTGTTATTATTTTTATAATTTTTAATAGAATACAAGTTCAGCACAGTGGTGTAAGGGTAAAAATGAAACAGCGAAATGCAGTGTGATCACCACCTTAAAAGAAATAATCTTTTAAAATTCTCCTAGAGAAAATCAAAACCATAGAAAAAATACATCATAATAAATCCTCATACAACGTACTCAAAAAAACAACCTATAAATGAGTCCCAACATTCCTATAATGGAATAAAAACAATTGCAAGCCACTCAGGCGCCCTCAATAACGAGCTATGACCACGATTGATCAATTGTTTTGTAACTACCCTATAAAGAAATCCTTGAGAGACCCTCAAACTCATACGAAATACTAAAATAACCTTTTTTAACTACCATCCCATGACATCAACCCTTCTAGAAGGCTACAGTGGCTATGGTCCTCAAAACCAAGAGCTAAACCAAAACTACTCTAACCTTGAGCAACTAATCCTGATACACAGGGACAATAAAAAATCACCTCAAAGATACTCCTCAGTCCTAACTTCTAGTATCTCTATAAAAGAAACTAAAAAAACAAGATAGGAATCTAAAATCCATGTTGAATAATGATCTCATAATCCTCACTGGGCCTCATAGATGACAACCCAACTACTATAAGGATTTAGAGACCAAACCTCAAGGAAATATTCTTAGAAATGATCACCTAGTAAAACAATATATAGAAAGGATCTAAAAAAAAAATGATCTGACCATCATGATTTACATGAAAACACTCATAATATAATACTAACAATTAAACTTCTGACTCTAGGGTGAAAATAGGCCAAACGAGATGGGGTAGGAAAAGTACACGACATGTACCCACAAAGATCCCCCGGGTTATGTTCCCCAGGATTATTAGTGTGTAATTTTACAAAGTATACACTATGTATACCCTATACATTGTGTATAACCCCACATGTGTTCCTTCTTGTGTTCCATACCCCCCATTAGGTGTGTACACCACCGACTACAGGGTATGTACTACCCATCTACACAGCGTCTAACCCACACGAGGTCCCCAACCATGTACCTAGCCATGTAAACTGATATAGATAACATTTACATTACTTTTATTGTTTATTTCAATTATATTATCCCTTATAATTTAATAATTTTATCATATTCTTATCATTATTGGATTTTTGGTGAATTTTGGGCTAAAATGTGAAAATTTCTTAATTATGAAATTTTAATAGTTTTATACCACTTATGTCTTTAGAGAATAAAATTTACAGTATTGATAAAAAAAATTTGATTATTTTTTTAGGATTCCTTTGTTAATGGGATTCAACTTTATTTTAGAACCATATGTAATTAGTACTTTTATAGGCCCAAAAAAATCAATCATGTTGATTTTTTTATACTGATTGAATATAACCCACCTTAGTAAATGAGTAATAACTCAGGATAAAGGCATAAAAATGATTTCATTATATTTTTATTTAAAATAAATCTTGGATTATAATTTATAAATTAAATTTTATGGAGAATTTCACTCATTAAAGAATCTATCTAATGTGTTAAATTGGAGGAAGTTGAAGAGTCTCTTTGGCCAGTAGAAATATTCTTGAGTAATTCCAAAATAACTTTTGTGAAACATAGAAAAAGAACATGATATTTTTATGGAACATGGAAAAGAGAGATAGGAATAATAGTTAGGAATAAACTTTTCCGATAATCGGCCATTTAATATGATAAATAAGCTCAAAATTTTGGTGTATAGAAACCAGAGGGAAAATTTTCCACCCCTCAAACCTATAAATATGTGTATCCAATTCCAATAAAAATGGTCAAGTAAGGATAAATAATGGATTTGCTACAGGAACCTTGAATTGTTTTGTATTGTTTGTATTTTTTATTTTATTAGTTTCATAATTCTCTATTCTTCCTCATTCATCTCTATTACCATTCACATGGATGGGTAAAAATTTTGAGTGATCAGGGAAGGAAGAGTTCTCCTTTTTTTAATGTCATATTCTTGTGATTTAATTTAAAACCACCGCTTTATATTGAATTATTTCTATTTTTTGTGGTTTCCTATTATATTAATGTGATTTTATTTAGGGTTTTACTGTAATTCATTGTTTATACCTTTAGTTTAAGTTATTTACCAGGAAAGTTCAGGTACCGAGTGAAGGAGTAAAATATCCGCATTTGGAATTTCCTCAGAAGTTTGGGGATGATTTACTGATTTTCATACACATAGGAGTGGTTTCCATTGATTCCTTCAAGCAAGGGAGATTTTCAACTTGATTGAGTAATATTTCATTTATCGTTCAATCAGAAGAGAGGGGGAATGATTTTTATGACCACGATGACAGTGAAAAAAGCTATCCTACCCTAACCCCATCACTATCATAATAAATTTTTGTTCAAAATTTATTTAATTAATTAATTTATTTTTTAAAACCAAACAATTTTAAAAAAAACCTCCAGTTTTTTTATCAAATTTTAAGTGAAAACCATGACTATTGCACGCTCCTCTCTGGAAACAACATAGATTAACCACATTACGACATTTTAATGTAGGAAATAATTTTTTTCCATACCCCATGATAAGAATGTGTCATACCCCTACACGGGGTCTGTCCAAGCATAGTATAAAGCCACTAGCTATGTACCTCACATAAGGTATAGTTGTGTACCCTATATGGATATAGGTATTTGGCACACCTCGGTCCACCACTACATGACATATACCATGGGTAGATGATTTTTAGTCCTGAAACTCGTATTCTATGAACATGAAGAACACTTGATGTGTGTTTTCTAAACTATATGTCGTGTACATAGGTTCCCTAAATAGAAAACCCTCGAAATGGCCCAAAACGTCCATTTCTCCCCGATTAAGCCTAGATTGACACTCAAAGGGTCCCTAAAAACCCATAAAGTTATTAATAATTCAAAAAACCTCTATGATATAAATATTTATGGAAAAATATAAAAAATATATACCTATGGGTGTAAACCACTGAAGCTTTGCACCAGATCCATGCCAGGCACTCTCCGAGCCTCAATCTACCTCTAGACGAGCTCCTTGGGTGGCGCCTCCTTCTTTATCTCTCTTTTCTATCCCTTTATCCATATAAGTTTAAAAAACCAAAGTTAGGAGCCTCAAATGTACTATGTGGAAATCCAAATGAAAAAAGGACTAAAAATAAGGAAAAAGGAAGAAAAAAGAAAAGGAAAAAGAATTGAAAAGGGGCCCAGGCCTAACCTCAGTGCTCTATGTAAGGTTATGACTTTCCAAGGGAAAACCACACATTATAGACTCAACTAAGGAGAAAAAACTCAATATGATTGTTTTCTAAAAGATACCACTGAATGAACTTGCATGAATACATTAACATTTTTTAATTAAATATTAAATATTTTACGAAAATAAAAACATATCGTATTTCTAGAGTACTCATGACCTAGTATAAAAACCATATTCTTGGATTAATAGAGTTGTTGAAAAAATTATCCGAGATCATATTATAGTATAATTTTCAGTTTTTCCTCTTGACAGTCATGGGAGAAAAATGTTTCAAATTTACCTTGTTTTTCACAACCCATGACAATGTGAATCATCACAATGTCTCATTAAGATATGGAGTAATACATCTTAATCTAGTATCTATATGAAATTTACTAGGATAAAAACAATGAACATTATGATATATTCAATTCCATATTTCAGTGCAAACTTGTAGAAGGTGCGCCGGTTTTACATCATGCATTCAAAATAATTCAAGAAATTTAGTGCCTAGATGTTCCAAGGTTTATGTTTCCGAAATAACTTTTCACTCATCTCATATTTCATCACTTCATCAAATATTATCTAGATTTGTTATTAATTTCAATATATACAACATAGAGATATCATTTATCTATCTTATCACATTGCTTCTCCCAGTTAGTACTTAAATGAATCATTAAAAATATTCTGTCATCGTGGTGAAGAAATGGCAAGTCTTGGTGAATATATTTAAATCTAAATGTCCTTATCAACACCCTTATAATAAGTGAAGGATAAAGGGAAACTAAAGGGAATATTGTGATATCTACTTCTTATGTGTCATGAAGGGCTGTTGGAAGAAAAACCTCACCCATACAAATAATAAAGGGGAATTTTCAAGTGTGTTTCTTATCAAGTGAATTATATATATATCTATAAATTAGTAATTATATAAAATATATGGTTCTCAAATATTAATTATAATATAGGGACTAAGTAGATTTCAGAATATTTCTCAAGGAGAGGTAGATATATGAGTAGCCAATGGATCTAGACTTACTATTATGGCTATTGGGGACTACCACATTACATTATCAAAGATAATGATCTATGTTTTAAAATGTGGTTATTATGTTCCATCTATTACCAAAAAAATTATTTATATATCTAGACATGATATAGATGAATTTTTTTCAAATTTGGAAATAAATGTTGCTTATTTTTGAAATATATAATTTTCTATGGTAAGTCACATTTAGATTTGGTCTTTCTATTTTGGATTACACAAAGTAAGAAATGAAAATAGATAAAGAAATGTGTTCACATGACTCTTAGTAAAAAAATAATGGAATCACCATCTAGTTCATATAAATGAATTTTCTAAATTACCCTAAGATGGATACTTAGATTCCTCTGAACTAAAAGCACTTGGTGTATACCACACATGTTTACATGGAAATATAACAAAATCCCTATTTTGTTGAAAAGGTGAAAGGGCTAAGGAGATTCTTGAATTAGTTTATGTCGACGTGTGTGGACCATTTTTAGTTTAATAAATGGATGGGTTCTCATAATTCATAAATTTTACTTATATTTTTATTATATATGGATATGTCTACTTAATGAGGTATAATTCATATTCCTTTGAGATATTCAAGGAACATAAGGATAAATTTGTGAACTGGATTAATAAAAATATTAAGAAAATATATTAAAACAATGGTCATAATATCCTTATAAATATTTCATTGATTATTTATGATATTTTGAGATTTTATCTCCACTCACTGCTCCTTATTCAACTTTATGGAATGGTGTAAGTGAAATGAGGAACAATGCCTTTTTAGACATGGTAATATCAATGATGAGTCATACAAGTAATCTATTATCCTTTTGGGGATATTCATAATATAAAAAAGTAAAAATACTATACCTAGTTCCAAAAAAAAGTGGAATATGGAATACTATACTAATTTTGGTGTAAAAATAAACCCATTTTTTCAGACTTATAAACCTGATGTTGTGAAACATTTTTAAGGCCTCTATAGGAAACAAAATTTCACCCTAAGGCACAATGTGTACCTTTATAGGATACCCAAGGAAATAATGGGATACTATATATACGATCCCTCAAAAAATAGAAATAGTGGAAAAACATTCTATAATCCTTGAGAGGGAGAACATATCTAAAAGATATAGTGTGAGAGAGATAGACATCATTAAAGTCAAGGATTAAGGTACACAAGAGTTGGGAAATGAACAGATTCCAAAAATCCCGATGGAAGAATATGTTCTGGAGACAAAAATACAATGTTGTAGTATAAGAGAGGTTTGAAAACTAGAATGGTTTGGTTTTATAGTAACATAGGACGGTGAAACATTATTATTTGAAAATAATGATCTTGTTACCTATAAGTAAGAAAGAAGTGGCACATATCTTGTCAGATGGTGAGAGGCTATGAATTTTGAAATATATTCCTTATAATAAAACCAAGTCTTGATTTTGGTAGATCCTATTGTAGATCTAAAACCCATTGGTTATAAATGAATTTTCAATAATAAACTGGACATGGAGGTAAAATTAAATAATTATAAGGATAGTTTGAAAATGGGTTCAAAAAAATCAAAGCATAAACTATGATGAAAACTTTTCAATATTTTAAATGGTAAAATATATCATAATTATAGTCTCAATTTCTAGTTACCCTAACTATGATATTTGAAAAATGGATTTAAAAATAGCCATACTTAATGGGAAACTTCAAGAATATTTCTATATGATATAAACTAATGGATTTGTGATTCCAAAGGATCCCAAAAAGGTTTGTAAATTGAAAAGATCTATTTTTGGATTAATAAAATAATCCAGGTCATGGAAAATTTGATTTGATGAATCCAAAATTGATTTTTAACATAAAAAATGAACACGAGCCTTGTGTTTATAATAGATTTAGTGGAAGTCTGTTTGTTTTCTTAATTGTTTATATCGATGAAATATTACTTATTGGAAATGTGATATTATTTTTATGATATATTAAATCCTTGTAGAATAAATTCTTCTTCATGATGGAATTAAGGGAAAAAATATACATTCTTAGGATAAAGATCCATCGTTATAGATCCAAGAGGATTATTAGAAAAAGTCAAGGTATATATATTGACAAGACACTGAAGATATTCAGTATGGAACAATCCTAGAGGGGATTGTTTGCAATGTAAAATAGAATTCATAATTCTAGTTAAATATTCCTTTAGAAACATAACAAAAGATAATATATGATATGTATTCCATACATTTTAGCGATTGGGTCTGTCATATTTGCTATGTTATGTACTAGGCCAGATGTCGCCTATGCCATAAGTGTGATAGGAAGATATCAAGCTGACCTAGGTGATGACCATTAGATGAAAATGAATACCATCCTTAAGTATCTAAGGTGTAATAAGTATATGTTCCTAGTCTATATAGGAGATGAGGAATTAAAATTCAGAGGATATAAATAATATAATTTCGAAATAGATAAAGACTATCTAAAATCACAGACGAGATATATCTTCACACTCAATGGAGGTGTTGTGAGAAAGAAGAGCTCAAAGAAAGATGTGGTTGTCGATTAAACAATAGAGTCTATGTATATTTCATCTATAAAATAAATTTGGACATGAAAATTCATCCAAGAGATTTACATGGTACCTAATATTAAATATCCTATCACACTCTATTGTGATAATTCTACAACGGTGGCCCTTGCAATGGATCCAAGGTCACATCAGCGGATGAAGCACATTCTTTATAAGTATCATCTCATAAGGTATTTTCCCAAAGAGGTGAATTTAAAATGATTATAATATCAATGGATGAAAATGTGGGGGACCCCATGACTAAAGGATTAACTTAAAAGAAACATAATCATCATGTGAGGTCTAGGAGACTAAAAGTTGTAGGTAGTTGGCTCCAGTCACCGTGGGAGTCTGTTGGAGTTGGAGTTTATGAAACAAATATTTTTTACTTTGTATTACATGTATATTCAAGGATTTTAATATTAATAAAAAAATTATTAGATATTTTTCATTATTTTTCATGACTTTAAAGTAATAATTCCCTATGGTATTTATCACATTGATAAGGTCATAATAGTTTCCCACTACAATGAGAATCTTGAAAATACATGAAAATATTCTTAAATATAGTTCTATGGTGGAATAATATAATATGATGGGACACATAAAATATTGGATATTATGTGAGAATACTCATAATTTGATGAATCTTCTTCTCATAAAGTTCATACTTGGTAATCTACAAGATGTTAGAATATGAGAAAAGACCCACCAGTAGGAATTTCTCAAGTTTATGTGTCATTGGATATTCCTCTCTTCGAGCATGATTAATGGTCCTTAAACTTTAATATTATTATTAATGCTTTTCAATAATCATTTTATTAGACTTACTAAACAAAATTATGACGTCATAAGTTTATAGGAAATAACATATTATGCGTGTCACAAATGACATGTTATTAATGGATAAGTCTATGAAGTATTTTTCCAATTCCATATTTATGGAAGTTTATATCTTGTCCCTTTGATTGAAATGGAACCATCACATTAAATTCTCTGTCCATGGTGTAATGATGTTTTTTTAAATATTCAAAGAGATACATATCAAGCTCATAGGTTGATGACACTAATGTGAATCCTTTTGGATGAGATATTATGATAAAGGGATTATATTACACAGTGATCACTTGTATGTGGTTGTTGATTTTAAAACATTAAGTTCTTTCTATAGGATGCCTTGACCCATTTCTCGATAGTAATCATAGACTTTTTGGACGTCTTCCCAATTCAAATGAGAAATAATTCTAGTTGGTCACACACATAGTGTTTCTATTTTTATCGATTAAATTCAATGTGAATTTAACTGTTGGAATTAATATTATTCACAAGACCAAATAATAATTTTTATTATAGTTTTATTGATCACAAATAAATAATAAATATCTATTATCCAAATAGTGAATGAAATATTTATTTTATTTATTGAATATTTAATTAATATTTCTACATATTGCAAGTAGAATATTTATTTAGGAATATATATATTTAATAATATTTATTCTCATATTTGATATATAACGAGTAGGATGAGAAGACAATGATCATGTTCAGTGATAAATATTAATTTATGACCTTGTAAAAAAATATTTATTATTTCACAAATTTTTATAAAAAAATAATAATAATTTTATAATGTCATGGAGTCAGATAAGGTTTATTATATTATTTATATTTTTTTGTGCAATTGAAAAATATTTTAACTTAAACCCACACTCTATAAATATACTTATATGTCTATTTTATAGGGTTAATCAAGAACTGAGAATCGTTGAACACTATGGAATTATATCTTGATTTTTCATCATCTTATCTTCTCAAGAATGAGAAGAACTCCTTTAATGAAGAAGGATCTTTAGGTAGTCAATATGAAAAACAAAAGAAAATTGATATACCACTGTTGTACCCAATGATTATTTAGTGTTCTTTAGAGATCAAAATAGCATGTTTGGTTCATTGCTAGAGGGATTCTATACTTAGATCCTTTAATCACAATAGAGTGAATATGAAAAAGGAATTTTTAATTGATTATCATCATAAATGAATAAAAATCCTATAAGAAGGTATTATTTCATTAATCTATATTTAAATTAAATATAAATTTATTATTTAATGATACCATTTTGATTATAGGCTTTGTTATTTCAATATTCAATGTAAAAAATTTATTGGTCATGATGTTTAGGTATTGTAAATTTAGAGATTGATCCATCGATTTTGATAAAAATAATTATTGTTATTCTCCCACCATGTGATACCATTATGTATGAAAACATCATACATGATAATCTATCATGGTATAATTTCTCATTAACTCCCTATAGGAAAGACACACTAGATATAAATATGGGAAGGATCACAAAAACTTTCTCAATGATAACGATTCAAAATCTTACTTATTTCATACCCTATATATATTATATTAGACCACTATTAATGGTTTTTTAGTATATAAGACATTCAATTCTAGAATGATATCCAGTATGACCACAATGTTTCCTTCCTAGGGTTTCCTACACGAGGCATTAGTTTTCAATAATCATAGTAACACCAAATATTCATCAATTGTGTTCTCGAAAATGACAAAAAAAAACCTATTCTCAAACATTAATGTTGGAGGATCCATAGTGTGTTAGTCCCCATTAAAAAAACTAAGGTATTATATTGGTTTAATTTTGGATAAAAAAATACAAAATAAAATTATGAAATATGATTAATTATTTGTTAATCAATGGATAACATTAACAATACATTAAAAAACACATTTTTGTCGAATTATATTAAATGTACATTTATATAAATGATTCTATTAATCTAGAATTGAATATAGAGTTTAAAATATTCTAGGTTCATGAAAAAACATTTATAGTATCCCCAAACCAAAAGAAGAAGTAAGAGACAATTTTAATTGATTAACATGAAATCAATATAAACATTAGAATTAATGGAAACATACACCACCATAAACTATTCTAGATATAACTATAAAGAAAGAAAATAGGACATCGTGATATATAAATTATTTTTTCAATGAGCCTATGTACATGGTTTAGGGGCACTAAGATTATAATACTTATAAAAATATTACATCAGATATAAGGAAAAAAGACCATAAAAGGTGAAATAAAACCTGAAAACTATTCAAATATAGGGTTCTTATAGCCCCATGATCCATGATTAAGTTGAGCCTATGGAGTGGCATATACTACACACATTGTATGAAATCAAAAAATATGCACAATACTTCACCATATAAAAAAGAAAAGTAACAAATATGAGGGAACATAAAGGAAATGCAACAAAGGACTAAAACCCCAATACAAGGTTCAGTCTAACCTAAATGTGGCATCAAAGGCCCTCAAAGTTGTAGGTTCTAGTTTTTTCCTTCATCATGAGAATTAATAGTATTCATTTCCATCACCTAGGTATAAGAAAATCCAAGAAACACCAACAACTCATTGAAACTACACAAAAAATACCAAGGATGGAGAACTTTTCTTCCATTTGATGTTTGTTACTCCTATGGAGAGTCAAGGATGCCTATGATCTTAAATATTATTAGGAATTAATATAACCTCCTTCCTTTGAAAAATCGGGAACCCTCCAAATATTGAACCTATACACCATGAAACTAGTCATGCCCTTAAAAATGGAGCGACACACTTGGGTTTAGTTATTTCATAGAATGTGATAGAAGAGAGTTGAATTGAATGAATCCATGTAAACTATCCTATAGGGGTAATAAATTACCCCAATTTACATAAAATATGAGTTCAGGGAAATAAATTCAAAGGGTGAGTGGATGATGAAGATGAATCGGAGAATGGAAGCTTATCAATGGCTCAAATGAGCCCTAGAAGATAACCAAGATCTAGTATTTATAATTCAATAAAAATATAATTCATAAAAAATAAAATTTAATTTTCTAAAAACGGTGAATAAAATTCAAAATTCAACTAATAAAGGAAATCAACCATTGTGTATTCACCCCAATAGGTTCATACTTATTAAATATTTTGAACGTTTTCTTGCTTATTCATTCCCAATAAGGAATAAATGTTTGGGATAAAGTTTTATTATGTAAATCCATTCCAATTAAGTTTAATTTTTTATTTTTTTGTATCTAGAAACATTACATTTCAAATGATAATGAATATTATAATAAAGGCACTAACCTAACCTCAAAATTTTTATATTGTGAGATTGAAAAAAATGAAGATAGTGAATAACCTATTTATTGAAAGGAAAAGGGACCATGTCATTTTTTATATTTTAGTTAAATGTTTGAGGGTCAAAAAACAACATGGATCCCTAGATCTCTTCCTTTCAACATGTATTAACTCTAATAAAGGCCCAAATATTGTTGCAAAGTCTTGCATTATAGTGTTTATACAAGTTATTGGGTCATTATGGAGGGTTTTAATGACGCACTACACAGTGGGTCACATTCCACTTCATCCCATCTCAAAGGGAAGTTGATTTATTTTAAATTTTATCTTGAAATTATGATCAAAGTTTGGGTCCTCTTCTACACCATTTAGATCTTGATCCCTCCCAACTCCCAAACATAGGTCGTCACTAGCAGAAATGGAAAAGGGCATTGGGTGTGTTAAAATACACATAGAAAGGGGATTAATTAAAATTTAGATAATAACAATGACCAAGTATTAATGTGTGGAGAAGTTATCATTAGAGATTATCAAGGTTAAGTTTTTTAGCACAAAATACCCTCTATGAAAAATTAAACTCTCTAATTACTGAATCTCAATCCATGATAAGTGGGAGAGAAACATAAATGCACTTTAATATCACCCTAATAAATATTGAACTTAAATATACTATAGTTGTAGATTTCTTGTTAGGACATACCCCTATACATTGGTCCATCACCTATTTCATTTGATATTATAGAAATATTTTCCACAAAGAAAAGAAGATTATTTATTTATAAACTGAGGGTAACATAATGGATAACCTTCTCACCTACAAAATTATCCAAGATGATAATCTTATTATTTAAACTAGAATTAGATCCATCCCTCCGAATTATAATGATATTTTCCAAATATACAATCGAGCATCATTACATAAACCCCCTAATCATTGAATTTTGAATTTCCACCCCTTAATAAAATATTTCCCTTTTTTAGTTGATATCTCTTTTAATGACATATTGTGAGGGAATATATAATTTTGAATTATATTTTGAAAAACTATAAGAAATGGAAACATTGTAGGGAATAGTTTGTTCCTTATCACTAATTATAAAGTTGTGAAATGGATAATGATCTGATAATGGTTGATTCGATGAATGTAATTCTCAATGACAAGATACGTCAGTTTTAACCAAAAGAGAGTAATATAAATAATGATGACTTTAGAGGGAGTAATCTTAATTCTCATACTGATTGATAATAATTAAATTATTCAAATTTTTTGAATTTGTGTACACTAAATTTTAGAACAGATGCACTATATTGAGTAAATTGTTGTTTATATTCAATATTTTACTGTTAAATACCTTGAATCAGTTGATAGATACCTCATTTGATATGTTATTAGTACTATTATAGAATTTTCTCCATGTTTGAGAGAATATTACATAGTTATATTAGTAAGAGTGCATGTTTAATGAAATACTTGGTTTCAAAAACGATACCATTTATGTGTTCCCAAACAACTATATGCTATTCAAAAAAGATAATGTGAAGCACAATGATTATAATGTTTATAACTTTTCAATATGGAAGGTTATTGAGATTAAATTTTTACGTTAATTTTTGTAATTTTTTTGGCTAATCATTTAAGCTTCCGAATGTCTATTTATGGAAGTTACACTTCTGAACCAAGATGATAAAAGTAAAATGGATATAAGGATGTTTTAAAGAGGAAGATTTATCTAGAGATATAACATCAATGGTAATAATATAATCCAAATAATTATAGTGTGAATAAAGTAATCTGATATATATAGAAATAAATATAAAATATATGATAATAAACCTATAATTATTCAAAGGGATAAATAATGTTATATGGATTTCTATATTTTTCACTAGGGAAAAAAAGTCGAGGCATTATGGTTGCTGGTGGATTTTAGGGTGCAGAGGTTCCCAAATGAATATCAAAAGGTAGTTTCACCTGATCAACCATCTAAATTTTATACAAATAAAATAGTGGGTACACATGACTTGAAATATTCTTAATGGTTCAATTATTCTTCCATTATTAATAAAATAAGAATTATTTATTCTATGGAGTAGGACTAAGTCCGAACTACATAAATCCTTTGTATGTTCCATGTTAGTGTGAATTATTTTATTTTTTCTCTTATATGGGTATTTTGGAAGATCTTTTAAGGCCATGGTGATTCAATATGAGACATTGAAGAATGATTACTTTTTATAAACATAGAAATTTGAAACTTAAAGTTTCAAAATGTTTCATCCCTATTATGAATGTGAGGTTTGGTAACAACACAAGCTTTCATTATATGTTTCCCTTTGAATAATACAATAGCTTGTGTTGTACGCAACTACGAGTTCATGCACACCACGACCTATCAAAATAGACGTTATAAATAGTAATACTCACTTTTTGAAATTTTATATACTTTATTTTTCAATATGGACTTAATTTTTGGATTCGGAATATCAAAATTAGCTTATGGTAAGTTTTTAGTATTTTTTTGAAAACATTCAATTTTAGATGAATAGTGAAAAACACTGCGTTATTGTTTAAAACCAAATTTTTATGTAAATAATTATTTATTGTATTTAAATTTATTCAAAGTAAAAATAGATACATAATACCTATATTAGTTCAATGCAATTCATTGAATTCATTATACAATAAAAATTAGATGTATAAAATTTTATTGATTTTTTACCGTCTTTTACCCACCTTTTTGGCGCATTTGAAAATTTGCATAAAACGTGATTTTACCGCTTCTGTGAATTGAATTTCAAAAATCCGAGGTACACAGTTGAAAATAGTAAGTAAAATTTGGTTCAATAAGAAGAAAATAATTTTTGGAGAATAGTAACTTTTGACTTTTATTTACCCCAATTAAAAGTAAATAGGGTAATTAAAGGTAAAAATGATTTTATAATTACCCTAACACATGTCCTAATTCTATTGGATAACTCTATTTCGGAAAATATAAATAGTATCAATAAAATATGATCCTTTTGGTCCACTTATATTAGATTAAGACATTTATTATTATTTTATTTGAAGAAGAGCTAAAAGTGTTAATTTCAATGTTTAATAACTAAACCATTTTTTGTATAGGGTTATACAAAATATAAATCTGACTATAAATATTAATTAGAAATATAAAACAATTTCCTACATAATTTTATTTTATTTATAATTTTTAGGCATTAAATAATTAAATTTATTTATGACACAATGATGAAGTAGTGATTATCTTTTTAATTAAAAGTTAAACTAATTGATGTTATATATATATAAAAATAAATGTAAATTGAGACATTTTATGCATTAAAATAATTTTATAGATTAATATGACATGTTATGGTTGATTCAATAAATTTTTTTCTAAGTAATCATGCTGTTATGACTTCCACAAAAATCAATTACTAAATAGTGTCAAAATTGGCATAAATGAGTATTTAAAACAAATACTATATTATTAAATGATATAATAGTCCTAAAAATATAAGGTTCATCCAAAAGACTTATATAATAATAGATATATCATTAATTAACCACTTGGTATTGTCTTTTCATTTTAAAGAATGATTATTAACCATATAATATAATAATACAAGAATACACGGTAAAAGTTAAAGTATTTATCTTAGAGTTAAATCTAATGGATAAGGTTAATATGGTGACCAAAAACCATATAAAACCTATTGGTTGAAAGGTTTTTGACCCATACCCACCTTAGCATCAAAATAAATCATTTTGGAGCTACTATAAACCAAATATGATTGTATAATATAATAATATTTCATGCTTTTCCTAAAGTGACCTTTGCCTCTCTTATAAAAAGTTACTTCCCATTCTCTCAGAATCACACCTCCAAATCCATTTGGATCAGCCCAAACCTACCCAAATATCCTCCAAACTACCCTAAATTATACCTATATTCGTTACTTAGATCATAAATCCATCCTAAGGAGCCCTTTTGATCAAATCAAAAGAAAACACCTAAAGAAGAGGTAATAATTTCACCACCTCTTTCAAAGTTCTTTTTTCTTCCACTTCCTCTTTCTTTGTTGTTTCCAAACCAAAATAATAAATCAAGTACCTTATACATACTTTGAAGTTGTTATAAATATTTTACAAACATATTTATTATTCTATCCATCCTATGAATGACAAGTCACCATACATGCGTACGTATGACTTACCGTCTCCACGTCGTGGTGTAGTTTGTTATTAAATCGATTCATTATTTGGATAGGTATAATAATGAGTATTAATAATGTAAATAATAAATATAACATCTTAATTATTTATTATATATGATATACCATCCAATTACATACGATTTCACCATCAATAGAAAGATATTGTCGCTCATGCGTACGTATAGATTACCGTCTCCACGAACGTGATGATATTCATTCCCCATCGCAAAAATTCAAGAATAATTTTCATTTGATGATAAAAAATAATTCATAAAAACTTAATATAATTATAAGTTTGAATAAAATACATCCTATCCATAGAAAACATTTCTTACGTAACTAATCATATAAAGGAAAATGAATCAATTAACACCCGAAACAATGATACTATTGAAATATTATTAGCAAAACAATATTAGAAGATCATATATGATATCATATTTATGTATATAGTTATTTTATAATCTAATAACAATGTTCTAACCATTATACAAGATGTTAACTTACCATTGAATAAGGAAAATTACAAGGTAAGGGTTAATTCTACAATATTTTTATTATCTGAGTTTGTTTATACGTGAGTATCTACTGAGACCTCTTTGTCATCCACATCTGTGTTTCTTAAAAATGTATTTGAAAACATTTTTACTATTTCCTAGACTATGGTTTAAATTCATTTATACCCTTTTTTAATTTTTTATAAGATTTTTATAAAAAAATATTTCCCTCATTTTCCAAAAAAGGGTTTTTATGACCTTTTCGTCAAAATTAAGGAGAGAATATTTTTTTTACTTAAATGGAGGGTGTGGCTATTTTCCACCATTATAACGTCTTTGAAGATTACATTACAGTATTATAATAATATTTTCAAAATAAATGTTTTGTTTTATAAATATGTGACTTTTAAATGATATTAAAATAGAAAGAGATATTTCTCTCAAATAGTTTTGATTTCATCTATGTAAACATACTTTGATGGATTTTACACTTGTTTGAAGTTGATTTATTATGATAAAAATCTTCCATATTGTATTGAATGTTTTTTGATATGTTTGACTGTGGATGTATTATTTTTATACCATTCATGGTTTAGAGATAAAGTATTGACATTTCGTATGCTAGTTTTAATACTAATGTTTATGTTATGTTTCAACCTTTTCATATGATGAATGCATTGGACATAGTAAGTGACGGGTGGAGCCCTCTATAGATCCTCGATGCATTAGTAGGTCTCATATGAAAAATTCATGTCCTGGAACAATGCCTTGACAAAATATTTTTTTTTTCTTGGAGCAAGGCCTTGACTATGTGGTTATGAAGTCTGGAATTATACATTCCATAATTATGAAATTGGTTATGTATACTGCATGTGATTATTTGACTACTAGTATATCCATGTGAATAAGTAAATGGAATTAATTGATTTATATTTTCCATATTATGATGAATTTTTAAATTTAAAAGTCTTATGTTTTAGTCTTATACATTTCCTTAAATGTTTATGATTATTTATAAAAGTTTCCGCTATATTGTTATCCTTACTGAGCATCTGAGCTCACCCCTTTCTATGTTTTATTTTTCTGAGGATGTGAAGAATTATTTTATGGTTGACCTGAAGGGATAGTCTATGGGATATAAGTGTGTTCAAAGGGGACACAATTTTGTTGTTGTTTTTATCTCATGATATAATGTAAAACTTATGTATGTATCTAGTAATTCCAAGGATACTAAACTGATCAGTCTTTCAGGACATGATTCCTTGTATCATGCCAATGTTATGTAATAATGCACCCACTCTAGGTAATTGGGGTTAGGGAATTATAGTTGGTATCAGAAGAATTTTAATACCAACCTTGGAAGCTAGATTTAGAAAAACGTTGATTAGATAACATTACCCTAAGAAAGACTTTTAGGATTAGTATAGATTAACTTATAGAATTTTTGTAATTTATATATTTTGTGTATTTTATAAGAAATACATCCCTTTATAGATACAAGAAGACAGAGATGGATTTGGCATAGATGTACCTAGTAGTGAATACTCTGACATTGAGTTTTGGGCTTGACCTAGCATATCCTGGTACATGATAATGGGCCTTGCTGCACTCTTGGTTACGACACTCTTGAGGGATATTATTAGGATAATTCACATTTTCTTTACATACCATTGTGAAGGATTTATGATTATATACCTCCTCAAAGAAATTTTTTTTATGATTATGTATTATATCCATACACTATTCAATTTATGTTAAGTGTTTTACAAGTTTGGAATTATGTATTGAGATTCATAAACTAATCCAGTGTATGCCATTATTTAGAAATGGAACCTAGTGAAAGGAATGGAAACTGTATCAATGCAGGTAATCCATATAGGAATTTATCTCCAAATCAAGATAATTATAGTGAATATAGTGATGTAACTGGTGCTAATAATCTTATCACCATACTGGGATAAATCAATATTGTAATGAATAATAACCTTACCTGTATGGAGCACCCTGATCCACAATGTAGAGGATCAATGTTAGAATGCTTCCTAAGGAAAAAACTTCCAACATTTAATGGGACTAAAAATCCATTTGTAGCTGAGCAATGGATAAGTTCCTTAGAGAAAATATTTCATGCTTTGGGGAGTAGCAAAAAGAAAAAAAAATTCATGGTATTTTATCGCCTCACAGGAGATGCATATCAATGGTGGTCATTGATTCAAAACACAAAGGAAGATGATGAAGTATCAAATATGTAATGGTGGTAGTTTAAATATCTTTTCTTAGAAAAATAATTTTCTCATGACCATCAACCTGATATGAAAAAAAAATTTATGAGTCTGATGAAAAATGAGGATGCGAATGTCGAAAAGTATGGGGTTACATTTACAAGGATTTCAAGGCATGCAGAAGACTATATACATAATCCAAGGAGTATGATTGATCGATTATTTTATGGGTTAAAACCATTTCTCTGTCGAGCATTAGTCTCACAATTCATCTCATCATACGAAGATATAGTCTCATGTGCTATCAACAAAGAAAAATAATTCTGTAAGTCTTATGACTTTAAAGAAAATAAAGAGAAGAGGAGATATCTTGAACACTCTAGAAATGAAAATAAGGGGAAGAAGGGAATAATTGAGTATCCATCCTATGGTAAATGTGGGAAGAAACATCCGAGTACTTTCATGAAAGGAATGAGAGTCTATTTCAAGTGTGGTGTAAAAGTCCACCAAGCTCGTGATTTAAAGGGAAAGAAAGAGGCTGTCAATGTTGAATGATACAATTGTATAGAAAAGGGGAATTATGCAAATGAATGTCCTAAGCACCAAGGAAACTTAACTCAGAAAAGGCTAAGGGAGCAAGGACAAGCTTATGTGATCACTACTGTTGTGTTTGAAACTCTCAAAGATGTGGTGACATGTACTTTAATGGTTTCCTCAAGTTTATACAATGCTTTATTTGATTCGGAATCATCACATTGTTTCATATCTTCCTAGTTTTCTAAGAAAATTAGATATTTCAAATTTGATTTAACAAGGGAGTTGTCAGTCAAAAATTCTTAGGGAAGTATCATTGCAACAAAGTTTTGTGAATCCTTCATCATTTGGTCATATAAATGTTCTTTATCTGCAGATATCATCGTCATACCCATGATTGAATTTGATATAATCCTCAGTATGGATTGGATTTCAAACCACGATTCAAATATTTATTTTAAGAAGAAGGCAGTTACAATTTTCTATGATGATAAGGAGATCCTTATCATTAGAGCAGAAACATCACCACCTTATTCTTATCTACATCCACCCCCAGTAGCTCTACTAAATTCAATTATTGAGGAGGTAGGGAATGCAATAACTAAGGGTGTGGAAAGGAATGTTCAAATAGAGTACGTACCTATTGTGAAAGAATATGTTGATTTGTTTCCAGAGGATTTACCTGGACATCCAATAGAATGATAAATTGAGTTTTCCATTGATTTAATTCCTAGTTCAAGGACCATATCTAAGACCCCTAATATAATGGCCACTGCAGAATTAGTGGAACTAAATAAAAAACTAGAGGAATTGAGTAATAAAGGATTTATTCTCCCTAGTGTTTCTTTATTGGGATCCACTGTTCTATTTGTTAATAAGAAAAAAGTTTCTATGAGGTTGTGAATTGACTACAGGGAGATAAATTCTATAATAATAAAGAACATATATCCCCTACCTAACATTGATTATTTATTCGATCAAATTCATGGAGCTCAATATTTTTCAAAGATTGAACTTCGATATGGATATCATCAGTTGTGTTTGAAGAAGGAAGATATTCTGAAAACAACATTTCAAACTAGGTATGGGCATTACGAGTTTACAGTAATTCCTGTCGGTCAGACTAATGCACCCTCTTTTTTCATGGATTTAATTAATAGAGTTTTCAATGAATATCTTGATGATTTTGTAGTGTTATTTATTGATGATATCTTGGTATACTCAAAAATCTACGAAGATCATGAAAATCACTTGCATACTATTCTGAAAACCCTCAGAAGAAAAGAATTATACGGGAAGTTTAGCAAGTGTGAATTCTGGATTTAGAAAATTTCTTTTCTTGGCCATATTGTCTCTAAGGATGGAATCTCTATCGATCCTTCAAAGACTAAGGCTATCCAATAATGGCCTGCACCAATGGGCATAACTGAAGTATGCAGTTTTATTGGTTTAGCAGGATATTATCGACCTTTCATCCAGAATTTTTCCCGATTGGCAAACCCATTAACCAAGCTCACACATAAAGGGGTTAAATTTTCTTTTTAACAAAGATTGTGAAGAATTTTTTGAAGAACTGAAGAGAATATTAGTCAATGATCCTATCTTGACTCTACCATCAAGGAATGATGGGTTTGTTATTTATAGTGATGCATCAAAGAAATGACTTGGTTGTGTCCCTATGCAGAATGATAGGGTTATTGCCTATGCATCACGACTGCTAAAAATTCGTGGACAAAACAATCCCACTCATGATATTGAGTTAGCAGTTGTAATCTTAGATTTGAAGATATAGAGACACTATCTCTATGGTGAAAGATATGATATATATATACTGATCACAAGAGTTGGTAGTATATTTTTCCACAAAAAGAACTCAACATGAGGCAAATGAGATGGCTCAAACTACTAAAGGATTATGATTTCACTATACACTAACACCTGAGGAAGGAAAATAAGGTGGATGATGCTTTGAACAGAAAGGATCATGGAGTTTTGAACAAGATGAGAGTTGAAAGGGATTCTATGTTCATGGATCTAGTAAAAATTGATATGGGAATAATCATGGAAGGTGAAACATGAATACCTTTTCACATGGTTGCCAAACCATCTTTACTAGAAAGGATAAAAAGTTCTCAGACTAATGAAGAGGAGTTTCAAAAGAAAATTAAAGCTGTGAATTATGTGAGATTGATTGAATCCGTATATGAAGATGGAATTTTGAAATTTGGGAAGAGACTTTGTGTTCCTGATATACCTGATCTAAAAAGGCAATTGATGGATGATGCTCATAGCTGCAATTTCTCTATACAACCTGGTAGCACTAAGATGTATAGATATTTGAAGGAATATTTTTGGTGAGATAACATGAAGAGGGAGATTGCTGATTATGTGTTAAGATATATGGTTTTTCAATAGGTAATGGCTGGAATACAACATCCTAGAAGATTCATGAAATCTATTCCCATACCTGAGTGGAAAGGGGATGATATTACAATGGATTTTGTCATGGGGATACCAAAGACTCTTAGAAGGAATGATGAAATATGGGTCATTCTTGGTCACCTTACTAATTCCGGACATTTTCTTGCTATAAGATAAGATTTACCACTAGAATGTTTAGCAAGAATATATATTAATGAAGTCATAAGACTTCATGGAGTACCCCTATCGATTGTTTCTGATCGTGATCCCCGTTTTACATGAAGATTCTGGAAAATTCTTTAGAAGGCCTTGGATACGGAACTTAGTTTTAGCACTACCTACCACCCTCAAACTGATAAAAAATCAGAACAGACTATTAAAACCTTATAAGACATGTTGAGATCTTTCTCACTTGATTTTCAAGCTATGTGGGATCAATATTTACCTCTTGTATAATTTTACTATAACAATAGCTTCCATTCATGTATTTAGATGACACCATATAAAGTGTTATACGGAAAGATATGTCGCACACCAACTTGTTAGGATGATGTTGGTGAAACAAAATTCGTAGGACCATAACTTGTTGAGGAAACACTGGAAAGGGTGAAGTTTATCCAAACCCACATCAAAGTAGCTCAAAGTAGGAAAAACACATATGCCGATAATTGAAGAAAAGATTTGGAATTTCAAGTAGAAGATCATGTTTTATTGAAGGTATCTCCTTGGAAGGGTGTTATACAATTCAATAATAAGGGAAAATTAAGTCCCAGGTACATCATAACTTTCAAAATTCTAGAACGAATTGGAGTTGTAACTTATCTTTTGGTAATGCCACTAAGTCTCTCCAAATTTCATGATGTGTTCCACGTATCACTGTTGAGAAAATACATGCCTGACCCAACACATGCACTCACCTATGAAGAAATAGAAATAGAACTCGATCTATCTTATTGTGAAGAGCCTGTCAAAATTCATGATACTAGAGAATAAGTGCTGAGAAACCGGACAACTCGTCTGGTGAAAGTTCTATGGAGAAACCATAAGATGGAAGAGGCAATGTGGTATCCTAAGGAACTTATGATGAAGAACCACACGAATATTTTTATGCCGTAATATTCTAGAAATTTTGAGGACATAATTATTTGAAGGAGGGGAGAATGTAACACCCCAAGCTTCCATGGTATATTTCCTTTTGAATAATACAGTAGCTTGTGTTGTACGAAACTTTGAGTTCTAACGCACCACGACCAATCAAACTAGCCGTTATGAATAGTAATACCCACTTATTAAAATTTTATAAATTTTATCTTTCAAAATGGACTTCATTTTTTTATTCAGAATATCAAAATTAGCTTAGGGTGAATTTTTGGTATTTTTTTTGAAAACATTCAATTTTTGAAAAATAGTGAAAAATATTGCGTTATTGTTTAAAAACAAATTTTCATTTGAATAATTATTTATTTTACTTAAATTTATTCTAAGTCAAAATAGATATATAATACGTATTTTATTTCAATGCAATTCATTAGATTAATTTTATAATAAAATTAGATGTATAAAATTTTATTGATATTTTTACCATTTTTACCCACCTTCTAGGAACATTTGCAAATTTGCATAAAACCTAATTTTGCAAATTCTGTGAATTGAATTTCAAAAATCCGAGAAACACAATTGACATCATTAAGTAAAATGTAGTTCAATACGATGAAAATAATTTATGGTGAATAGTAACTTTTGACTTTTATTTACCACGGTTATAAGTAAATAGAGTAATTAAATTTAAAAATGATATTATAATTACCATAAAACATGTCCTAATTCTATTGGATAAGTTTATTTCGTCCAAAATCAACCTTAGAAATAAAATATAATCCTTTTTGTCCACTTGGATTAGATAAATACATTTATTAATATTTTATTTAAAGAAGAGTTGAAAGTGTTAAATTCAATGTTTAATAACTAAACCATTTTTAATATAGGGTTATACATAAGAAAAATTAGACTATAAATATTCATTAGAAAGATAAAACGATTTTATATATAATTTTATTTTATTTATAATTTTTAGACATTAAATAATTAAATATATTTATGACACAATGATGATACAGTAATTTTCTTTTAAATGAAAGGTAAAATTAATTGATGTTATAAATATACAAATAAATGTAAATTGAGACTTTTGATGAATTAAACTAATTTCATTGATTAATATGACATGGTAGGGTTTATTCAATGAATTTTTTTTAAGTAAGAAAGCTGTTATGACTTCCGCAACAATAAATTACTAAATAGTGTCAAAATTGACATAAATGAGTTTTTAAAAGAAATACTATATTATTAAATGGTATAATTGTCCAAAAAATTTAAGGATTGGAAAATGGACTTATATAATAGTATATATATCATTAATGAACCAGTTGGGGTTATCTTGGTATTTTATAGTAAGATTATTAACCATATAATATAATAATACAAGAATACATGGTAAAAGTTAAACTATTTAACTAAGAGTTAAATCTTAAAGATAAGGTTAATATGGTTACCTAAACCCATATAAAACCTATTGGTTGAGAGGTTTTAGACCCATACAGACCTTATACTATAAATAAAGCATTTTTAATCCATTATAAACTTAATATGATTGTATAATAAAATAATATTTCATGCTTTTCCAAAAGTGACCCTCACCTATCTTATAAAAAGGTACTTCCTATTCTCTCAAAATCACACCTCCAAATCCATTTGGATCGGCCACCCCCTACTCAAATATCATCCCAACTACCCTTAATTATACATAAAGGCCTTAAGTCTATCATAAAGATAACCTAACTATCCCTTTTGATCAAATCAAAAGGAAACACCCGAAGAAGAGGTAATAATTTCACCACCTCTTTCAAAGTTATTTTCTTCTTCCACTTCCCATTTATTTGTTTTTTACATACCAAAATAATAAATATAGTACCTTATACATACTGTTATATTATTATAAATATTTTAAAACCATATTCATTATTCTATCCATCCTATGAATGACAATTCACCATACGTGATTACGTACGGCTTACCGTCTCCACGTCTTGGTGTAGTTTGTTATTCAAACGCTTCATTATTTAGATGGGTATAATAATGAGTATAAATGATGTAAATAATAAATATAACATGTTAATGAATATTTATATATGATATAATATCCAATTACATACTATTTCACCATCAATAGAATGATATTTTCACTCATGCGTATGTATAGATAACCGTATCCACAAACGCAATGAGATTCATTCCCCATTGTAACCATTCAAGAATAATTTTCATTTGATTATAAAAAATAATTTTTAAGAACTTAATATAATACAGGATATGAATCAAATACATCCTATCCATAAAAAAATGGCTTAAATAACCAAGCATATAAAGGAAAATGAGTCAGTTAACATAAAAAACAATGATACTACTGAAAGTTTATTAACAAAACAATATTATAAAATCATATATGATATCATATTTGTGTATATAGTTATTTTATAATTTAATAACAAATTTTTAACCATTATACATGATGTTAACATACCATAAACTAAGGAAAAGTAGAAGATAAGGGTTAATTCTACAATCTCTTCATTATCCGAGGCTGTTTATACGTGAGTTTCTACTGGGACCTCTTTATCACCAACATCTGTGTTTCTTAAAAATATATTTCAAAACATTTTTAATATTTTCTAGACTACAGGTTAAAGTCAATTATACCCTAGTTCTAATTTTTATATGATGTTTATAAATGAATCTTTCTGTCATTTTCCAAATAAGGCCCTTTACGACCTTTTCGACAAAATTAAGGAAATAATGTTTTTTTACTTATACAGCGGGTGTGGCTATTTTCCACCGTTATAACATATTTTAAGTTTCCCTTAAATGCTTATAAAAATATTTTCAAAATAATTTTTTTTCTTTTATAATTATGTGACTTTTAAATTATTTCAAAATAGAAAGATATATTTCCCTCAAATAGTTTTGATTTCATCTATGTCAAGATCCTTTGATGGATTTTACACTTGTTTGAAGTTAATTTATTATGATAAAAATATTCCATATTGTATTGAAGGTTTTGTGATGTGTTTGAATGTGGATGTGTTATTTTTATACCATTCATGGTTTATAGATAATGTATTGAAATTTTGTATGCTAGTTTTAATAAGAATGTTTATGTTATGTTTCAACCTTTTCATGTGAGGAATGAATTGGACTTAGTAAGTGATGGGTGGAGCCCTCTATAGCTCTTTGATACATCAGTTGGTCTCATGAGACAAACTAGTGTCTTGACACAAGGCCTTGACAAAATCTTATTTTTAGTCTTAGCAGGAGGCCTTGACTATGTGGTTATTAAGTCTGGTATTATGCATTCCATCATTATGAAATTGGTTATTGATATTTCATGTGATTATTAGACTAGTAGAATATCCATGTGAATAAGTAAATGGAATTAATTGATTTATATTTTCCATATTATGATGATGTTTTAAATTTAAAAGGCTTAGGTTTTAGTCTTGTACATTGCCTTAAATGTTTATGCTTATTTATGAAAGTTTATGCTATATTGTTATCTTTACTGAGCATCTGAGATCACCCATTTTTATGTTTTATTTTTCCCAGGATGTGAAGAAGTATTTTATGGTTGATCTGTAGGGATTGGATAAGGTATATAAGTGTGTTAAAAGGGGACAAAATTTTTTTGTTGTTTTTATCTCATGATATAATGTAAAACTTATATATGTAGCTAGTACTTCCATGACTACTAAACTGATCAGTCTTTTGGGACATGATTTCTTATATCATGACAAGGTTACGTAATAATGCACCGACTCTGGATAACTGGGGTTGGGGCGTTACCGGTTTTTGAAGATAAATATGAATGTTGGGCTCATAAAACCAACAAGTTATATCATATATTGGTATAAAATCTATGGATATTTTCTTATCCTTAGAAAATTTTCATTTTAGTGGGATATTACTATTATTAAAGGAATAAATCAAGAATAACGAAAGGTCCTACTGATAATTTTGATGGGATTGACTTTGGATTTTGGAGAATATAGATTAAATATTATCAGTACATGAAGAATATTTTGATTTCATTTAAGGGGATGAAATTATAAGAAATATACAAAGTAGAATGGGAAAGACTCAACTAAAAATTTCTTGGAGAAGTTTGGACGACATTAACCTTAAATGTGACCATCAATATTCATGAGGTGAAGAAAACTACATGGATAAAGATTTTACTCACAAACATGTATGAAAATCATACCACTATGAAAAAAATATTTATAATATATATAATATTATACAAGAAGACATCATAAGGAAATTTGGTGGTGGATCATGTTAATTACTTGAAAATGATTTGAAGTTAACATTTAGTGGGAGTATAGTTTGATGGAGTAGTGTTTTAGTCAAACTATTCTCACCAATTTTAAAATATTTATATGCGATGGTGACTATTATAAGTAACTATAGTAATAAAAAAGACTTGAAGTTTTAAGAAAACTAATATTAGTTGTTTAACATAAATATTTAGAAAAATTAATTCTAGGGTGTTATTGAAATAAAGTTCTTTGTGAAAGGTAGAGTATGTTATGCTATAAGGGAAAACCGAAGTCAAAAGAAAGTGAATAAGAAAAGGGAGAAGAGATGAGGGAAGTTAGTGCGGTTTAAGACCATATACTAGCATTGTGGAAAAAATGTGAATTCGAAGAAAGATTGTATAGATTAGAGGGTAATGTTTAGAAAGTTTACTTATGAAAGTTAAACAATGAATACAAAATACGAATATGAAAGAACAATGGTCTAAAGAGTTTCTGATTTTATGGATTCATGGATCATGGATTCCAATTATTTATATCACATGAAACTAAACATAGGGAACATATATAATTATGTATCTATAATATTGTAAATGATGATAATTTTAAGATAGTTATAAAGGGTGATATAAAAATATAGACAAAGAGTGTATACTTTTTTATAGTTTCAAGGGATATAAAACACAGTAAGGTTAAAGATTAATTTCATAGTTTGTAAGTTGGATGAAACCCATGATCAAATCCCGATGGAGGGATATTTTTGGGTTAATGTTTGATTATTATAGATGTACTGTAGTATCCATAACTATTAATATAATTTGTGACATTGGGACACCAGATTACAACTACATGAAACAATTCCTTTATGCCACCATGGGAAGTCAGGCCATTGGGCCTTCATTACACCTTAGGCCTCCAAGCTATGGACTTTTAGGACATTAAAAATTAGGCACGACCACAATATAGTAGGCCCAAAAAGAGGGATTAGAGAAATTAGAATCCACTAGAGAAGAGATAATCATATTGGAAGAATGAGAGACTATGGAAATCACCATTGATACTAGGAATCACACATCTATACACATGGTAATACTAGCCGAATCGTCATGAAATTTGTAGATCTAGGTACCATGAATTAATCAGATATTTTGGAGGTATAGTACAAGTGTATTTAGGTATTTTGGAATTTTGTTCATGTACTAGGACTTAGGCCACTTGGCCTATGGGTCATTTACAGGTTATTTATCAACAAAGTTAAAAATTGGATTAACTAAAAAATAGATAAAAATACAAGGCCTTCAGAAAATTCAACCAATGGAAGAAAACCTATAGTTTTATGGTGGTGGTCATAGGTTTGAAATATGGAATGTCACAACTTAAGAGGAGTTCAAAAATTTAAACACTTATAGGAACAATAAATTTCAGATCCCTGAAGTTGTGGAATGACCATCTATGTCACATGGATGAGAAGGGGAAAGAATTCTGAGATACAAAGGGGACAAAAAATATCGATCATGTGAGGTATAAAACATGAAAGAATGTATCCTTGGGAATCATTTTAAGGTTTCCTTTAATATTAAAGGAAATGTTCCAACAAATTAGAAATTAGATCTAGTAAATAGTGATATATGAGTTCCAAATCAAATTCTATAGCACCCTAGATCCATCCATCCATCCAAATTAGATTTTTATTAAGGATAAAGAACAACAAGGGTAAAATAGGACTAGGGGGGTCTGTAGTAATGCAATATGAGGGCATACCCCCTGATCAAATTAACACCATCAGGCTTAAAACAATTGAAATGGAAGAGATGAGTAGAGATAATACTCTGATCTACCAAAGAAGCTAGGTGATCGAAAACCTTATTACCCTCACCCCACATGTGGGACACTTGAATACTTTTTAAAATGTGGTCTCTGCATCACCTGAAAATGTAAGAGTTGGACCATGGGATGGATATTTTTCCCAGAAGGGAATTGTTAATGATAATAGAGTCGGTTTCCACCAGCTTGATGTCAAGGTTCTCATGAGTGAAAATGGTGAGCCTGGAGAGTATCGCATTAGATTCAGAAAGGAGAGGACTTCCATTTACTTAGGAAGAGGATAAGAGAAGTAGAACATTCCCCCAGGACCGAGGACCACTCCTACACCTCTCATATTTCCAAAAATACATGACCCATAAATATTCAATTTGAAGCCCGAGGTTGGAGGCCGCCAACAGACCCATCTCTCCTACGGGCAGGAATGAGCCGTGGAGGAACAAACCTGAATAAGGCATAGAGAGGGAACCTCTTCCAATATTTGATAAGCGATTCCAAGTATAATAGTAAGAAGAAAGTTTTTACGATGATGGACCGTGCAGTGGGGAGAGATTCTTTGTATCTAGCTCGATTCTTGTATTTCCATAGGATCCAATACCCTGCACTCATTATAAATGACTGAGCTGGAAATTTCTCCCCTGAATCTTCCATCCATTGAAACCATTTTTCTAGGAAGGAGGCCTCACCCTGCTCATGAGAAGAAAAATTAGTGAAGCCTGAAAAGAATGTCCAAACTTCTTGAGCCCATTAACCCTCAAAGAAGAGGATGTTAGTGATCTCTTCCCACCTATTGTGGAAATAGTGGAAACCTAAAGAGAGGCTAATCCCCAGATTCTTGATGATATCATCTGTGGTAATAGAAAGATTTATGATGTTCCATATAAGAAGATTATATTTTGTTGGGATCCTCTTGAAAAAAAATAGATAATTCCAACTATCCTGGGAAGTATGCAGGTTGGTCATGTTGCGAAACTCCCTAGCTGAGATGACACCCGAATAAGAGGGGGTGAAAAAACATCTATCAGGTTCATCTTTGAACAAAATGGTATTGAGTATATCTTGTTTTCCCTTGTTCAGGATGGATTTCGTAAACCTGGGATGAAGGTTGGCTTACTTGATTGTGATCTTGGGAAAAGGGCATCCAGGGATGCAAAGAATAGAGCCTTCTTGGTTATGGAACCAGAAACTAATATTCCCTTCACTAAAAATCCACTGATAACTTTGTATAATAAGATGTATAAGAGGAAGAATCTTCCACCAAAGGGGGAAAGAAAGACCACAAGCAGCATCCTCACTACTCTCACCCTGAATAACCATAGACTTACCCTATAAAGTACGTTCCTCAGGCACTTTCCACACAAGATTTTCATGAATGCAATGAAATGTGTTCTGAAAACTCCTCACATTGATCCCCCTAACATGAATGGGTCTGGATTACCTTCCCCACGAGGCCCAATGTCTCTTGCCTTCTGACATAGAATCCCAAATAAAACTGCTCAAGATTTTATCAATGTTATTAATGACACCTTTAAAAACATTAATTGAAGCCAAAGAATGGACATGGATAGTATAAAGAACACTATTGACCAAATAAATACATCCCTCGAATGATAAAAAGTAATTATTCCAGTTATTAATTCATCGAGTAATCCTGACAACAATGTGATCAAAATATCAAATACAAAGCCTACCTGAAGAGATCAGCGTACCTAGATATTCCTTGGGAAAGGAACCACAATGCATGTTATGATGGATGCACAAAGACCCAACCATGCTGGAAGAACTCTTATTAGAAATTTAGAAAGTGATTTTAGTATTATTGATGACTTTCCCACTCCACAGGAAGTATTCTTCAAGGATTTTCTTGATACCCTGAACTGATCCCCTACCTCTATTAGTGAAAATAATAGTATCATTGGTGAAAATCAGGTGGGAGATGGTAGGGAGGTTCTGTTTTATTCTACAATGAAGGACTGATCCATTAGAGAGGCCTTGGGTGATGAGACAACTGAGGTATTCTTGCACAATGATGAAAATGTTATAAGATATCAGATCACCCTAATAGAGACCACATGTTTGCTTGAAGAAACTATGAGTCCTTACCATGAAAGAAACTTCCAACCATGCTGAGCTAAAGAAACAAAAGATATGATCCACATCCTTGGATGAGAAACCCATAACCAAAAGTACACTATTGATATAGCTCCATTAGATCCTATCAAAAGCCTTGTTCATATCTTGTTTAATATCCATATTGGAACCATGGGATCTAAAGTTAATATCCTTAAACACCTCATGCACCAGAGAAATTGCACCCTAGATAGAGAGGCCTCTCAGAAATCCATGCTTCTCGATATAAATCCACTGAGGTAAGAACTTCGAAATCCTCTAGTTGATAATTCTTGCAAGGATCTTATATTGAAAGTTAGAAAATCTTATAGGTCTATAATTCATGAGATATGAAGGGTCCTTGACCTTGGGAATGAGAACCACCATAGAAGAACTTGCAACCCATGAGAGGATCCCTACGCAAAAGAAGTCCTGAATGGCATGGATGAAATCTCCCTTGACAACATTCCAAACACCCCTATAAAACAAGCCCGAGAAACCATCACGTCTAAAGGAACTCTCGGGGTTGAGAGTATTTATTGCTACTTGATTCTCTTCATCCTTCATAATTTCAGCCAGACATTCATTCTACTGGACGGACACCAAGGAGGGAATCACCTCCCAAATACCAGAGGTTTCTCTAGGATATCCCGTAGACATCCTCGGATTAAGGCCAGTAAGGATATATTTAAAAAATGAATGTACCATACTCCCAACAGTGTCTCTATCGTCCGTGTAAGAGCTGTCCTCAATAAGTATGTTGGGTTTGATCTTGCACTTATTTTCTCTAATACAAGTGTGAATGAACAAATTTTTTTTCCACCCTCCTTTAACCATTTCACCTAGGATCATTCCTGTGCCATACGATTATATTTAAGAATAAACGCTACCCAATAGTTCTTGTTGTCAAGTAACTCTTCAAAATTTGTGTCACTCCACACCTCCTCCAGGGTGGATTCAAAATTGATGATGTGATGATGGAGGGTATCTAGGTTCTGGTCAATGGAGAGAAGACTCCTAGCCCAGAATTAAAGGCCATGCTTCATTCTCCTGAGTTTTTTTGTGAAGGACCACCCTGGTATTCCCCTGAGCCATCTCCTCCCACAAAGCACTCACTAGGCACTGATTACTTGGAATGTGGGACCACTGATGGGAGAACCTGAAAGGCTCATGGAAATCTTGACATGGAAGCTGTGAAACCAACAATGGAGAGTGATCATAAATACCACGAGCAATATGATTAACCATCGAATCCAGGAATGAGTGAATGTACGAGCTGTTGGAAAGACAACGACAATGAATACTACAGCATTGCCTGTCTCTCCTGTAATTGTTGCACCAGGTGTAACAATATCTATTATACCCCATGTCCAGAAGACCTTTGGTATCCAAGAAAAGAGAGAAGTTCAAGCTATCTTAGTGAGGGAAATCACCTCTTCCCTTCTACTCTTTAAGATCCAAAACAACATTGAAGTCCCCCACCATGATCCGTAGATGGTTCTCCGAATTAAAGGATCCAAGTTCATGTCATAGCCTCATCCTCTCTTGAGCATCGCAACTACCATAGGAAAATTAAACAAAGAAGCTCTCAGATCCCTGGATCACCTTGAAGGTAATTAATTGGTCTCCTAATTTGATCAAGGTCAGATAAAACTCTTTGTTTGAGAAGATCCAAATGTTCCGGTTCAAGGGATATGCATTCATGGAACCATAAATCCTATCCCTGCAACATGATTACTTGATCTTGGAAGGGTTTTTTTGTTCTTGAGAACAATAATGATAGGGATATTATTTTTCTTAACTTCTAAAGAAATGTGATCGGTCTTCACCCGTTCACCAAGGCCACGATAATTCCAGATGATCATAGATAACATTAAACTAGGAAGAGCCCGATTTTGACCTCAAGTAACACAATTTTGGTGCTATGGGAATGAGAGGGTCCCCTAGGGAGCCTCAATCTTATATGGGCTCACATTCTAGGGCTCTGAGCTGAAGAGATGAAAAATGGGGGAGAAACGAGAGAGGGAGGATCGAAGGACTTCCCTTGATCCCACTAGAGTGAACCAATATTGACCATAAATAATTATCAAATCATTACAAAATATTGATATTCTAATATTTGAAATACCTTTTTTTCTTTAGAGTTTTAGAGAGTTTGGAAAAACTTTTAACTGACAAAACCCCTAAATATCTCAGTAAATGATTTTTTCCACCATATAAGAAACTACTTAATCCTTAATAATTATTAAAAATCTCCCACAAAATTATCCACATAAGATATTCTATTAGATATATCATATATAATACAATACTTTATAACTTGGGGAAATAGAAACATAATAAGGGGTGCTCTCAAAAATTTAGTTTGGGTAAACATAAGCAATAACAATCAATGATCATAAGTGAGAATAAGGTGATCCTAAATAATATAGTAGGAATAGATAATCAAAATAATTACATAATCAAAAGAAGCTATGAGAAAAAAATATCAATAGTTGATATATCAATAAATAAATGCATTGATAATAATAATTGGTACCATAGATATGAAATTCGGAAGGCCAAATAACTAATTCCATTCCTCAATACAAGACATCATGATCTTAGATATCATGATCTTACCATAAAGTACTTATGTTTAGGAAATATATATTTTTTTCTATGTGAACATACACCAAAATACCAAGTTATTTTTTCTAATGAGACATATCAATGCTCAAGGTCTCTATATACTAGTTTTAACTCATCAATAATTAATTCTACTAAATTAATCATATAAAGGAATAAATATTCTATACAATACATAACCAATATTCCTTAATAATCCATAAACATTCATAGTTGAATAACAAGTATCAGGAAGATCACTACTTTACTAGTCAATAAATGAGACAACATGGACCTAATCGATCATACGAATGAAGATGGATGCTTTAATAATACATAATCAAATTTTTTTAGTAATCAAATAACATATCTATTGAAATAACAAGTATATGAATTCTCAATATCTTCCCAATAAATAAATAGAATAGCTTAATATGTAATAATCCCTAAAAAAGATACAAATTGAGAAAGGGTTATATAGTATAGTCAATTATTTCACCAATCAACTAACATATAGAATATAATGGAACAAACTTTAATGAAAGGAATAAAATATAGAGTTTTCCCAAAGGGAAGGCATTGAATAAAAAATTATGCCTATAATAGAGAATAATTTGGAAATAAAAATTAATTAATGAATTTATGTGATTTTAATTCCTTAAAATAAATTGGAATGAGAGGATTTAAAAGGTAATACATGAACAATATATACACCCTAAAATGGAAATAAGTTTTTAATCTGAATCATATCTCAATAAACCAAAATTGAGATACCCAAACCCTAATAATAATGGTTATATAAGAATCAAAAAAATATGAGATAAATATAATGAAATTGAAAGATATTAATTTAACTTGAATAAAATAGTTCCCTAAATACACCATAAAAACGAAAATATGATGTGAAATATCAAACATGTATCATGTAATTGAAAATAAAGGTAAATAACACTAAAATATTTATAAACTTTTTGAACCAAAACCTATTGAATGATATAATTACAAATGGGAAAATAAATTCCATGAATAATGAGAGAATAATTATATAAAATATTAAAGGGTCATTAGGTACACAATATAGTATAAAATAAGGCATATAACATACCCATGTCTCAAGGAATTGAAAATTGTGACAAATAACACTTATAAGAAACATAATCATTGAGGTAAGAATCATTTGATAATTAGGTTATAAAGAATATTTGTAGAAGAAAAAAACATATTGAGGAAACATAATAAAAAGTATTCATTAGTTATAATAATTCAATATTGTAATAATAGAGTTAAATAAGAATGTTTGTAACTCAATGGAATAAAATTGAGTTAGAACAAACCCTTAAAACCTTGGCATCATTTGAATTGAAAACCATTTAAATAAAGAACACAATATGGATCTTTAAACCCCCTAAATTGCATGAATATGGTAAAATTTATCCATTATGTAACATTAACACCATATTAAAGATATCATCGATCACAATATCAAATATGTTTTAAAATATTAAATTTGAGATAAGGAACCCCTTACCTTGTTCCTAATTCATTATACGCATGCAACTAAATTTTGAACAATAAAATTAAGTTTATTAGAAAAATTCTTTAGAACCTTATTAATATATTATTAATTTAATAATAACTATTTATTATCAAATGATACTTTTTATTATATAGTTTTTTTCTTATGTTTGTTATTGTGCATGAAAATTGAATCAGTGTTTATTTATTTTGGTAATTTTAGAAATCAAAGATGACATTTTAATAATAATTTAAATATATAATATAATATTTAACAAACAATAAAAAATAATTATTTTTTTATTAAATTATAATAATATTTTCATTTAATCTCCCATAGTAATCCATGATAGTGTTTTATAGAAGTATTCAAGTACATGGCCTAGTTGACAGAAACATTAACATATCGTAATAAGATGAGCGAGTATGGTTAAGAAATTAATTATTTAGAAATAATATCATCTTAACATTATAATAATGATATTATTTAGTTTTTAAGGGTTTGAGTAATATTTTAAGTGGATTGTATGTGGATTGAAAATCAAGATCAAAAATCAAAAAATGTTACTTCATGGATGTGGTAGTCCACACAAAGCATGATTAAAGTTTTCATTTCAAAATAAATAAGTGGAAATGAATGTGTATTATAATTTAAATTTTCATATTAATAATTGTGTTATATATTTCAAATTTATTCTTCAATTCCATAATTATAAATACAAAAGATAATTGGTGGTGAAAAACCTAATATGTCACTTCGTTGAGGTAGTAGTCCGCACAACACATGATCAATATTCATTTACTTTTATAAGTTGATGGGAAGGAATAAATATGGGGTTTTTACATTAATATAATAAAACTTTAGTATAATAATGATATTGAGGTCATTATATAACTATGGTTAAGAAATATTTGGAAGGGAATTAATATGAATAAAAAGATAAGGATTAAGTAATACTCAATTTGGGACCTTAAAATCTCTCTTGTAAGTAACATTATAATTGATATTATTATGATAAATAATTGAGAAAAAATACTTATACACCTGAGAAGGGTTTATAGAAAAAGTTAAATTTCATAGTTTCAAGAATAAATTCAAAGGAATGGGTGTGGAAATAAGGGGTCGAAGTATCCCCTTTTATAAGTGAAGGAAAGGGAACTTTTGTGAACATTGATTATTTTTCAATAATGGAATGAAATTATTCAAGGTTAAAGGGATCCAAAAGTGAGAAATAATATATTTTTGGGTGATATTTGGTCAAAAAATTATCAACCAAGTATTTACACAGATTTCAAAATTGGACTTCATTTGTTCTTATATTTTTACTTTTTTTCCATGGTGACTAATTTTTATGCATGTAACATATATTTTAATAAGAATAAAAAATAACCCCATTAGATAATTTGGTTGTGGTGATCCTAAATTTAACATAAAGTTAATATAAATTTATTTCCAATTAAGTTGAAACTAAATTTTAAATTAAAATATTGTATATATATATAAATTGTTATTCAGAAAAATGTTATTTTCATAATTAAGTATTATTAATCTTATTTATTATCAGTTACCAATTGAATGAGTGATAATTTAATTAAATATAGGTTTATAATTATATTAAATAACTTACGAGATTATAATATTTTATTTTATTAGATAAAAATTAAACAATATTAATAAAAACATTCTTTGAAAATAATAGTTTTACCAATATCACAGTTACTAACTTTAATCTTAGAAATCATACTTTTATGCCCATAAATCAAATTGAACTTATTAAATATTTTGATAGTGTTGATTTAGAATATGAAATACATTTTTTGGATATAATTTCTAATATTGATGAAAATTAATTTTTGAAACAATCTAATAAATATGTGATTAAAATAAAATATTACTTACGTATCCAAAATAATAAACATGGGTTTTATGAATAAAAAATATTATTTTTAGTTGATTTATTTAATTTATATATATATACATATATATATATATATATTATTGAAAATGGTTTTAAAAAAATTAATTTATTATTGTATTACTATAGTGACATAAATGTGTCAATATTATCAAAATCAGTATTTTTTAATGTTCACTTAAAAATAAATTATTTTACAAAAATATCAAAAATTCATATTAATAAAATATTTTTATTATAAATAAAATAATGAAATAAAGTTTTTCAAATTTAAATTCAAAAATTTTATAATTTTACCTTTAAATAAAAATGTAAATATATAATGATAAATATTTTCATAGGAAAATAAAATTTTAAAATATTAATGACTATTATTCCTATTTAATATCAATTAATAATCAAATTTGGTGTCAAAATATTATTCCTAAAACTAATATCTCTTATACATAATATATTTAGTTTAAAAAAAACACATAAAATCCAATTTTTTAGAAAGGTTACATTTTTAAAGTGTAAATTATTTTTATTAGTTACATAAGCACACCAAGAGAATTTTATCAACGCCTTCATATTAATAGTGAAATTTATTTTTTATTTATTCTTTAGGTGCTTCCTTTTGAGTTGATCAAATGGTCTCCTTAGGTTGGATTTCTGATCAAAGTAAGGCCTCTTGGTCGAATTGAGGGTAGTTGGGAGGATATTTGAGCAAGGTTTGGATGATCCAAATGGCTTTAGATGTGTGATTTTAAGAGAAGGGGAAGTTCCCTTATATAAGAGAGTTTATGGTCACTTTAGGAAAAGTTTGAAATATTATTTTATTATACAATCATATTTGGTTTATAGGGGATCAAAAATGATTTCTTTCAAGGATAAGGTGGGGATGGGTCGAAAAACTCTCAAAAATAGGTTTTAGATAGGTTTAGGTCACCATATTAACCTTATCTTTTAGATTTAACTCTTAGTTAAATAGTTTAACTTTTACCATGTATTCTTGTTTTTTTATAATAAATGGTTAATAAACTTACTAGAAAATTCCAGGAGAACCCCTAGTGGGTCATTATTAATATATCTATCCTAATCTAATTCTTTTGACCAAAAAATATATTTTTAAAAATATTATATCAATTAATAATATAGTATTTGTTTAAAAACTCATTTATGTAAATTGTTACACTATTTGGTATTTTGTTTTTGTAAAAGTGATAAAAACATTATAACTTAGAATTTTTTTTATTAAATCAACCCTGACATGTCATATTAACCTAGAAAAGTAGTTTGATTCATAAAAAGTCTCAATTTATATTTATTTAGATATTTATAATATCAATTAGTTTAATATTTCATTAATAAGGTAATTACTGTATCATTATTGTGTCATAAATACATTTAATTTTTTAATGTATAAAAATTATAAATAAAATACCATTATTTAAAAAATATTTCTTTCTTTATAATGAATATTTATACTCTAATTTATTATATGTTTAACCCTATATTAAAAATGTATTAGTTATGAAAATTTGAATTTAACACTTTTAACTCTTATTTAAATAAAATAATAATAAATGTCCTAATCTAATACAAGTGAACCAGAAGGATCATATTTTATATCTAAGGTTTTTTGGTCGAAATAAAATTATCAAATATAATTAGGACATTAGTTAGGGTAATTATAATATCGTTTTTACCTTTAATTACCATATTTACTTTTAACCATGGTAAATAAAAGTTAAAAGTTACTATTGACCAAAAATTATTTTTTATCTTATTGAACCACATTTTACTTATTGATGTCAACCATGTGTCTTAGATTTTTGAAATCCAATTCACAGAAGTGGTAAAATTCCATTTTATGCAAATTTGCAAATGCACGTAGAAGGTGGGTAAAAGACGGTAAAAAGTTCAATAAAATTATATACAAATAATATTATTAAAAAATGAATCCAATGAATTAAATTGAACATATATAGGTATTATGTATATATTTTTACCTAATAGAAATTTAAATCAAACAACTAATTATTTAAATAAAAAGTCAGTTTTAAACAATAATGTAGTGTTTTTCACTATTAATCAAAAATTAAAAATTTTCCAAAAAATACCAAAAATTTACCCTAAGATAATTTTGATATTCCGAATCCAAAAATTATGTCCATTTTGAAAAATAAAATTTACAATGTTTCAAAACATGAGTATTACTATTCATAACAGTTAGTTTGATTGGTCGTGGTTTGTTAAAAGTCCCTGTTGCGTACAACACAAGCTGTTTCATTATTCAAAGGGAAACATACCGTGGAAGCTTGGGGTACTAAATTCTTCCCTACATCAAATAATTTCATCCCCGAAATGTATAGAATATTATTGCATAAAAGGATTTGGGTGGTTCTTCCTCATAAGTTCCTCGGGTTCCCACGTTGCATCTTCCATCTTATGATTTCTCCATAGAACTTTCACCAGATGAGCTGTACAGTTTCTCAAAACTTGTTCTCTAGTATCAAGAATTATGATAGTCTCTTCCCAACAAGTCAGGTTCCAGTTCAATTTCCTCATAGGTAAGTACATGCGTTAGGTTAGGCATGTATTTTCTCAACAGTGATACGTGGAAAACATCATGAACTTTGGAGAGACTTGGCGGCATTGCTAAATGATAAGATACAACTCCAATTCATTATAAAATTTTGAAAGGTCTGATGTACCTGGGACTTAATTTTCCCTTCTTACCAAATACTATAACACCCTTCCATAGAGATACATTCAAGAAAAGATGATCTCCTACTTGAAATTATAAATCTTTCCTTCAGTTATCGGCATGAATCTTTTGCCTAATTTGAGCTGCTTTGATGTGGGTTTGGATAACCTTCACATTTTCCATTGTTTCCTCAACAAGTTATGGGCCTATGAGTTTTCTTTCACCAACATCATCCCAAAAATTTGGTGTGAGACATCTCTTTTTATATAACGCATCATATAGTGCCATCTGAATACTTGAATGGGAGATATTGTTATAGGAAAATTCTAACAGAGGTAAATATTGATCCCACTTACCTTGAAAGTCAACTGAGTAAGATCTTAACATGTCTTGTAAGGTTTGAAAAGTTAGTTCTGATTGTCCATCAGTTTGAGGGTGGTAGGCAGTGATTAAACAAATATCAGTATCTAGGACCTTCTGAAGACTTTTCTAGAATCTTGATGTAAAACGAGGATCATGATCAGAAACAATTAATAGGGGTACTCCAAGAAGTCTTAAAACTTCATTAATATATAGTCTTGATAAACGTTCAAGTGGTAAATCTTTTCTTATAGCAAGAAGATGTGCTGAATTGGTAAAGTGATCAACAATGACCCATTTTTCATAGTTCCTTCTAGGAGTATTTGGTAGCCCCATGACAAAATCCATCATAATATCATCCTATTTCCACTCAGTTACGGGAAGAGGTTGCATGAATCCTCTTGGATGTTTTCTTCTAGCCTTCACATTTTGACATACCATACATCTTGACACATAATCATAAATGTAACACCCCGAGATTTTATGAAAAATATTCTTTTTAATTTCACTAATGTCTTGTGTTGTACGCTACACCAAAAGGAGCTTTCACAACACGCATCCTTGATTTGCCTTGCATTACATGCAATCGCGACCTTCCTCGATAGCGTGTGTAGTACACAATAACGAGTTTCACTAAACAACAATATGCTATTAAAATATTATTAAAACTAGCCGTTATGAATAGTAATAACCACTTTTTGAAATTTTGTAAATTCTATTTTTCAAAATGGACTTCATTTTTGGATTAGGAATATCGAAATTAGCTTAGGGTGAAATTTTGGTACTTTTCGGATAACTTTCATATTCTGATGAATAGTGAAAATTACTAAATTTTAATTAAAAACAACTTTTTAAATAGAAATAATTAATAGTGATAAATTCTTAATTTGAGTGGTTTTAAAGTATATTTAGAATATATTTTTACAATTTAATACAATGTTGGTCATTGGATGTAATTTCACATTTAAACCAGTTATAAACTAGTGTCAATCTTTTGATAGTTATTATCTCTTAAAAACACGCTATTTGTTTTGACGACGAGAATTAATTTTTAAATTAGTTAATGCAACTGATATGTTTTGAATTTGGTAAAATAGACATCATTTTTGAGTTCATAATATCAAATATAGCTTAGGCCTAATTTTTGGTATTTTTCTGAAAACTTTCAATTTTCGATGAATAGTGAAACCACTAAGTGGTAGTTAAAAAAAACTGAATTGTTCATAAAACTTAATTTTACCGCTTCTGTGAGTGGAATTTCGAAAATCCAAGAGACACGGTTAATATCAAGGACTAAAATATGGTTCAATGAGATGAAAATAATTTTTGGTGAATAGTAACTTTTTAGTTTTATTTACAACGGTTAAAAGTAAATAGGGTAATTAAGGGTAGAAATGATATTATTATTACCCTAACACATGTACTAATTCTATTGGACAAGTTTAATTCGACCAAAAACAAACTTAGGAATAAAATATGGCCATTTAGGCCCACTTGGATTAGATTAGGACATTTATTATTAATTTATTTAAAGAAGGGTTAAAAGAGTTAAAATCAAAGATTATTTACTAAAACATTTTTAATATGGGGTTATACATAAGATAAATTTGACTATAAATATTCATTAGAAAGATAAAAAGATTTCATACATAATGGTATTTTATTTGTAATTTTTAGACATTAAATAATTTAATTTATTTATGACACAATGATGATGCATTAATTATCTTATTAATGAAATATTGACATAATTGATGTTATAAACTCCAAAATAAATGTAATTTGAGACTTTTTATGAATTAAACTAATTTTCTAGGTTACTATGATATATTAGTGTTGATTTAATCAACTTTTTTCGAACATATATTTCTGTTATGACTTTCACAAAAAATCATATATCAAATAGTGTCAAAATTGACACAAAATAGTTTTTAAATCAAATATTATATTATTAATTGTTATTTTATTCCTAAAAATTTAAGGTTCGGCCAAATGACTTAGATAAGGATATATATATTAATAATAAACAATTTGGGTTTCGTTTGGCATGTTATAGTAAGTGTATTAACCATATAGTGTAAGAAAACAAAAAGACACGGTAAAAGTTAAATTATTTAACTTAGAGTTAAATCTAATTGATAAGTTTAAAATAATAACCTAAACTTGTCTAAATCCTATTGGTTGATAGTATTTCGACCCATCCCCACTTTAGCTTCGAAATAAGACCCTTTGGAACCATTATAAACCGATTTTGACTTTAATATATAATAATATTTTGAGATATTCCTAAGGTGCCCCTCTCCTCCCTTATAAAAGGACACCTCCTCCCCCTCCTCCTCACACCAATTTGAGCACTCATGCTCGGACAACCCCTGCCAAAATCCCTTCTCCACTTCCCTAGAATAATCCTAGAGGTCCTGGTTATCTTCAAAGACCAATCTTAGTTCCCTAAGTGGAGGATTCAAAGAGGCGTTTCAAAGAAGAGGTAATATCCATTACCGATGTTTTCCATTTCTTTCTTATTCAACTTCTTCTTATTTAGTTGTTTCATGAAAAAGTAATAACATCAGTATTACTTACATACTGATATGTTATTATAAATATGAAACAACCCTAATTCACCTTCTATCCATCCTACGGAAAAATGAAATCACCGCGCGTGCGTACGTACGGAATACCGTCTCCACGCTGTGGTGTAATCTATTTTCCACCACCACCTTAATAGGATGGGTATAATGGTGTAATGAGTAACTATATATGATTATTATAAAGTGATATTGATACTGAAATAGTCTACATACACTTCAACACAATTCCACGACCATGGGAACGATATCATCGCTCGTGCGTACGTACGGACTACCGTCTCCACGACGCGATGAGATTCATTCTCAATGATTAACCATTCATGAATGATTATAAAGTATATATAATAAGTAATAATGAAATATATGACATAATAATGATACTGGATTTATGTAAATTTATATGTATGTCATCTACTTAATTCCATTCACTTCAATAAGGAAACGAAAACAGCGTTCATGCATACGTACGGACTACCGTCTCCATGAACGGTGTATTTCATTCCATTTATCGATATTATATATATATATATATATTCTGAATATATATTATATATAAATCATGTTTTACATTCTGGATATAAGTAATCATGATCCAAGTAATCATATTAATAATTACAAGTTAAAAACACGAACGACAAATGAGACGATTTTACCCAAAACGCTACTTTAACATGAATTTACAAAAGAATAGGTAATATAAAGTCATAAGTGGACCATATATGATATAATAACAATGAATATGATTCTGGAATAAGTCAATAACATGATTTAAATCATTATACCGGAGGTTCGGACACTTACAAAGCAAGTCGGACCTAAGGTAAGGGAAATATCACAATCTCATTTTTATCCGAGATTGTTTATACTTTAGTATTTACTGGGGTGTATTTTATCATCCACATCCATGTTTCCTCAATATCTAATATTATTTCCATTCACCTATAATTGTTTAAATCCTATTTTACCCTTAGGTGAGTTTTTAGTAAAAGATATGAAAGGAATCTTTTGTCGTTTTTCATACGAGGTACTTTTTTGACTTTTCCGACAAAAGTACGAGAAGAATGTTTTTTTAACTTATACGACATGAATGGATTTTTAAAACATTATTTCCAAGAAGCTTCCTTTACAAGTTTTCAAGTTTATTTTTAATCAACTTCTTTTAGTTTAAAGTTGTATGACATGTTAAGAAAGGAAAAATGTTTTTGAAGAAGAAATGATATTTTCCTCAAGAATGGAGTTCAAGTGTTTTATCAAAATTATTTTCCATCTAAGATAATAAAGGGTTCTGTTTTTATCCCTATTATTACATTGATTTGATTATGTTGTGATGGAATTATTTTTATGAATTCCTTTCTCTATATAAATTGTTTTATGATGTCATGTTGTTTAAGAATCCCATTTTTATTACATGGGTTATGCTATGATGTATGGTTTATGATTTTGTGGCACACATAAGAATGGTATCATTATGAGATGGGTGGGACCTATATCTCCCTCCAATGCATTGGGTAAAGATTTTATATCTCATGAGATAGACATGGCTGGAATGGTAGGTTATACCGGTTCAGTGAAACAGGACTGAAACGAGGGTAACTCGATTCAGAAAGGGACTTTGTCAACTAAGATAGTCTTGGCAATGAGTCTTGACTAACAAGAAATGATTCTCTATGATTATGTTTGAATTCCACAAAGTGTCATTTTTTATGTTATGATTATTGTGATTACATTTCACTGCCATGATTTACCCCATGTTATGAAATTATGATCTCTTTTGCAGGTTAAGATTTCCAAAAGTTATGTGCTTGTGTATACGATGTGATTGATATTTCTTTTGTTTACCCTTACTGAGCATTTGAGCTCACCCTTTTATGTTTACTTTTCCCCAGGATATAAAGAAAGGTTTTAGGTATAAAAAAAAGAGGAAGATCTTTATGGGAGATGTTGAAGATCTTTCACCAGGATTAGAAGATTATATTCCGAGTTTCCAAAGACACTAAACTATTACGATCATTGTGTTTGTGTTTTTGTTATATACTAAGTATTCTGCAAATGTAATGTAATATCAATGTACGTCAGGCTTCGGGTCTCTACAGTTGGTATCAGAGGAAAGGTTTAGTCAACCTTTGGAAACTAGGATGCGAGAACTTTAGTGAGATCCCTATAGATATTTCTAAGGTATGTCTAGGGATGTCTCTAAGGTTAAGTATACGTATAGGTTATAGTACTATAATTACGCTAACGATCATAAAATTAAACCTAAGATGTTAGATATTGAAGGTACTACCCCTTTATTATGTTGTTTTACCTAGCATGATTTTTTCCTCTCACACTATAATTTTTGGGTTTTAGACGATGGATGGAACCCGAAGGAACCGTGTTGATCAATGCAATGGACAATGAAATGATTGTCCTCCTGAAAAAACAAATGTTATGGGATATGGAGTGCAAAATCTTATTGCTATACTTACACAAGCTATGAATCATTCTGGACTTCCAAATGACCAGAGAAGGGAACAATATTCTATTGAGTCCTTCATGAGGCAACATCCACCTTCTTTCAGTGGGTCTTCTGATCCACTTGTTGCTGAACAATGGATCAGTACCACTGAAAAGATATTTTCAGTTCTTCAATGTTCTGAACATAATAAAGTCATCTTAGCAGTATATTGTTTGGAAGGTGAAGCTGATCAATGGTGGAATCTTATCAAGAATACGAGGCCAAGAGATGAAATTGAGTCCATAGAATGGGATGAGTTAAAGAACTTATTTTTCAATAAGTACTTCCCTCGTATTCTTCGAACAAAGATGGAGAAGGAGTTTCTTTAACTAAAGCAAAAGGATGATGAATCTGTTGGTATATACGAAGCGAATTTTACAAGACTTGCAAGGTATGCATCTGGCATTATCATCCAACCTGAAAGTAAAGTTGATCGATTTTTCAGTGGCTTAAAACCAAGTCTTCTAAGTGAATTAGCTATAAGAGACTTCAGTAGCTATGAAGAAATTGTGCGTTGTGCTATCAAGGTAGAAATGGAAGTTGGTGTTACATATCCATCTCATGGTTTTGACAAGAAACGAAAGATGGAGTTCAAGGAGAAATCTCAGAATAATGGTGAAAAGAAGATGAATGTTTCCTTATGCACAAAGTGTGGAAAGAAGCATGGTGGAGATTGTCTTAAAGGGACTAGAAAATGTTTTAAGTGTAGAAAAGAAGGTCATCAAGAAGCTGAGTGTCGAAGTAATGGAAAAAGGGTTTCTAATGATGTGAATAAAGCAAACACTGCAGAGAACGCACCACCAACACTTCAATGATTCAAGTGCAAGGAAATGGGGCATTATGCTAATAAATTCCCTAATCCAAGGGTTAGTGATGATCAACATGAGCAACCACTTAAGGCAAAGGACAAAGGGAAGTCACATGCGATCACTATTGGCGATGTTGAATATGACAACGATGTGGTGGAATGATTAAGTGTTTATGTAATGGGATTTCAAAATAATGTTGTATCATGGAGTATTGGAATATTTATGTATTGGTCTAATGTGGTATTCAAAGTGATTGAGATATTTTTGGAAATAAGATGATATGCGCATAATGAAGGGAAAATGAGAAAATGAAATGTTTAACAGTATTCATGAGCTCATGATTGATATAAGGACTAAGTGATATCATGGTTTGAGTATATAGAATTTTGAGGATTTTGGTATGTGGAAGGTGTTAACTTTTAACTGCATTCATGTTTTCACTAAGGTTCAACGGGTATTCAAGAGAATACATGATTAAGGCCTTTGAATGTTTGGAATGTGACCAACAAGATATATCTTATGATATATGGGGATCAATGATGGTATTAAATCTCTGAGAGTGGACGACAATATTATGGATAAGCCTAAAGATTAGAATGGAATATGTTGGACATAAGTTAGGATAAAACGTTTTTTGATATTATTGATGGGATGTTATAGTAATATAGCTTTAGAAAAAGGACAACCTGCAGGACGAGCGACAGCCCATCGCGTCGGACAAGGCTGTGGGAATCGAACCCACAACCGAAATGCGACTGGCCTTTATCGCCTACCATTGGCCTACAGGAAGTCCATGTTTAGTAGAAACTAGTTTTATTTTATTAAGCGGTATGATATATGAAGTATAAGTTCACTTTTGGAACCATATACGATTAATCTAACCATAAGATGAACTTATAACTTTTCAAACCTTTTGTTTGAGACAGATGGAATGACCCATCATTCTATTACATGATCTGCTAACACATCACGAATGACAAATTCAACTTCATTTCTTTAAGAGATTAAGTGGAAATTTTCCAAAGAACGACCAACGGTGAGACTATACCGAAATCACGAAAGTATTTCTTCTAATTCCAATTTCATCAACTTTAGGGAAACGATCTTGAAAACCAAAAATGTCGTCCGAGTGCTCTTATATCTGATTAATCAGATGGTACCTTAGATCATCACAAATTTATGGATTTGTGATTGTTGGCTTTTCCATAGCCATGTTCTCTACCACTCTCCATCAGAACATGATGGTTAGATTTTTCTTCCATATCCATATTTTCACCTATGTGGAAACCCAGTGATTAGTTTATTTGGGTAATCGTTACATTTCATACTTTAGTTTTTAAAGCCATGTTTTGGTATTCCTTTTTATGATGTGGGGTTCTATCAAAGAAAATTTTGAATAGTAAACCATTTATAACCCCGACGAATTTCGAGGGCGAAATTCATTTTAAGGGGGGTAGAATGTAACACCCCGAGAATTTATGAAAAATATTCTTTTTAATTTCACTAATGTCTTGTGTTGTACGCTACACCAAAAGGAGCATTCACAACACGCATCCTTGATTTTCCTTGCATTACACGCAATCACGACCTTCCTCGATAGCGTGTGTAGTACGCAATAACGAGTTTCACTAAACAACAATATGCTATTAAAATATTATTAAAACTAGCCGTTATGAATAGTAATAACCACTTTTTGAAATTTTTTAAATTCTATTTTTCAAAATGGACTTCATTTTTGGATTCGTAATATCGAAATTAGCTTAGGGTGAAATTTTTGTACTTTTCGGATAACTTTCATATTCTGATGAATAGTGAAAATTACTAAATTTTAATTAAAAACAACTTTTTTAATAGAAATAATTAATAGTGATAAATTATTAATTTGAATGGTTTTAAAGTATATTTAGAATATATTTTTACAATTTAATACAATTTTGGTCATTGGATGTAATTTCACATTTAAACCAGTTATAAACTAGTGTCAATCTTTTGATAGTTATTATCTCTTAAAAACACGCTATTTGTTTTGACGACGAGAATTAATTTTTAAATTAGTTAATGCAACTGATATGTTTTGAATTTGGTAAAATAGACATAATTTTTGAGTTCATAATATCAAATATAGCTTAGGCATAATTTTTGGTATTTTTCTGAAAACTTTCAATTTTCGATGAATAGTGAAACCACTAAGTGGTAGTTAAAAAAACTGAATTGTTCATAAAACTTAATTTTACCACTTCTGTGAGTGGAATTTCGAAAATCCGAGAGACACAGTTAATATCAAGGACGAAAATGTGGTTCAATGAGATGAAAATAATTTTTGGTGAATAGTAACTTTTTAGTTTTATTTACCACGGTTAAAAGTAAATAGGGTAATTAAGGGTAGAAATGATATTATTATTACCCTAACACATGTCCTAATTCTATTGGACAAGTGTAATTCGACCAAAAACAAACATAGGAATAACATATGACCATTTAGGCCCACTTGGATTAGATTAGGACATTTATTATTAATTTATTTAAAGAAGGGTTAAAAGAGTTAAAATCAAAGTTTATTTACTAAAACATTTTTAATATGGGGTTATACATAAGACAAATTCGACTATAAATATTAATTAGAAAGATAAAAAAGATTACCTACATAATGGTATTTTATTTGTAATTTTTAGACATTAAATAATTTAATTTATTTATGACACAATGATGATGCAGTAATTATCTTATTAATGAAATATTGACATAATTGATGTTATAAACTCCACAATAAATGTAATTTGAGACTTTTTAGGAATTACACTAATTTTCTAGGTTACTATGATATATTAGTGTTGATTTAATAAACTTTTTTCGAACATATAATTCTGTTATGACTTTCACAAAAATCATATATCAAATAGTGTCAAAATTGACACAAAATAGTTTTTAAATAAAATAAAATATTATTAATTTTTATTTTATTCCTAAAAATCTAAGGTTCGGCCAAATGACTTAGATAAGGATATATATATTATTAATAAACAACTTGGGTTTCTTTTGGCATGTTATAGTAAGTTTATTAACCATATAGTGTAAGAAAACAAAAAGACACAGTAAAAGTTAAATTATTTAACTTAGAGTTAAATCTAATTGATAAGGTTAAAATAATAACCTAAACTTGTCTAAATCATATTGGTTGATAGGATTTCGACCCATCCCCACTTTAGATTCAAAATAAGACCATTTGTAACCATTATAAACCGATTTTGACTTTAATATAAAATAATATTTTGAGATATTCCTAAGGTGCCCCTCTCCTCCCTTATAAAAGGACACCTCCTCCCCCTCCTCCTCACACCAATTTGAGCACTCAAGCTCGGCCAACCCCTGCCAAAATCCCTTCTCCACTTCCCTAGAATAATCCTAGAGGTCCTGGTCTTCTTCAAAGACCAATATTAGTTCCCTAAGTGGAGGAATCAAAGAGGTGTTTCAAAGAAGAGGTAATATCCATTACCGATCTTTTCAATTTATTTCTTATTCAACTTCTTCTTCTTTAGTTGTTTCATGACAAAGTAATAACATCAGTATTACTTACATACTGATATGTTATTATAAATATGAAACAACCCTAATTCACCTTCTATCCATCCTACGGAAAAATGAAATCACCGCGCGTGCGTACGTACGGAATACCGTCTCCACGCTGTGGTGTAATCTATTTTCCACCACCACCTTAATAGGATGGGTATAATGGTGTAAAGAGTAACTATATATGATTATTATAAAGTGATATTGATACTGAAATAGTCTACATACACTTCAACACAATTCCACGACCATGGGAACGATATCATCGCTCGTGCGTACGTACGGACTACCGTCTCCACGACGCGATGAGATTCATTCTCAATGATTAACCATTCATGAATGATTATAAAGTATATATAATAAGTAATAATGAAATATATGACATAATAATGATACTGGATTTATGTAAATTTATATGTATGTCATCTACTTAATTCCATTCACTTCAATAAGGAAACGAAAACAGCGTTCATGCATACGTACGGACTACCGTCTCCATGAACGGTGTATTTCATTCCATTTATCGATATTATATATATTATATATAAATCATGTTTTACATTCTGGATATAAGTAATCCTGATCCAAGTAATCATATTAATAATTACAAGTTAAAAACACGAACGACAAATGAGAGGATTTTACCCAAAACGCTACTTTAACATGAATTTACAAAAGAACAGGTAATATAAAGTCATAAGTGGACCATATATGATATAATAACAATGAATATGATTCTGGAATAAGTCAATAACATGATTTAAATCATTATACAGGAGGTTAGGACACTTACAAAGCAAGTCGGACCTAAGGTAAGGGAAATATCACAATCTCATTTTTATCCGAGATTGTTTATACTTTAGTATTTACTGGGGTGTATTTTATCATCCACATCCATGTTTCCTCAATATCTAATACTATTTCCATTCACCTACAATTGTTTAAATCCTATTTTACCCTTAGGTGAGTTTTTAGTAAAAGATATGAAAGGAATCTTTTGTCGTTTTTCATACGAGGTGCTTTTTTGAATTTTCCGACAAAAGTACGAGAAGAATGTTTTTTTAACTTATACGGCATGAATGGATTTTTAAAACATTATTTCCAAGAAGCTTCCTTTACAAGTTTTCAAGTTTATTTTTAATCAACTTCTTTTAGTTTAAAGTTGTATGACATGTTAAGAAAGGAAAAATGTTTTTGAAGAAGAAAGGATATTTTCTCAAGAATGGAGTTCAAGTGTTTTATCAAAATTATTTTCCATCTAAGATAATAAAGGGTTCTGTTTTTATCCCTATTATTACATTGATTTGATTATGTTGTGATGGAATTATTTTTATGAATTCCTTTCTCTTATATAAATTGTTTTATGATGTCATGTTGTTTAAGAATCCCATTTTTATTACATGGGTTATGCTATGATGTATGGTTTATGATTTTGTGGCACACATAAGAATGGTATCATTATGAGATGGGTGGGACCTATATCTCCCTCCAATGCATTGGGTAAAGATTTTATATCTCATGAGATAGACATGGCTGGAATGGTAGGTTATACCGGTTCAGTGAAACAGGACTGAAACGAGGGTTACTCGATTCAGAAAGGGACTTTGTCCACTAAGATAGTCTTGGAAATGAGTCTTGACTAAAAAGAAATGATTCTCTATGATTATGTGTGAATGCCACAAAGTTTCATGTTTTATGTTATGATTATTGTGATTACATTTCACTGCCATGATTTACCCCATGTTATGAAATTATGATCTCTTTTGCAAGTTAAGATTTCCAAAAGTTATGTGCTTGTGTATACGATGTGATTGATATTTCTTTTGTTTACCCTTACTGAGCATTTGAGCTCACCATTTTATGTTTACTTTTCCCCAGGATATAAAGAAAGGTTTTAGGTATAAAAAAAAGAGGAAGATCTTTATGGGAGATGTTGAAGATCTTTCACTAGGATTAGAAGATCATATTCCGAGTTTCCAAAGACACTAAACTATTACGATCCTTGTGTGTGTGTTTTTGTTATGTACTAAGTATTCCGCAAATGTAATATAATGTCAATGTACGTCAGGCTTCAGGTCTCTACAATAAATCTCTCTCTTTATGTTTTCCCACCAAAAATGTTCCTTAAAATATTTATACATCTTAATGATAACTAGGTACATAGAGAAATTGGACTGATGAGCATCATCCAACAATTACATTTTTAGATCAGGTATGTCAGGAACACAAAATATCTTCCCAAATGTCAAAATTCCATCTTCATATACAAAGTCCATCAATCTCCCATCATTCAAAACTTTAATTTTCTTTTGAAACTCCTCATAATCAGTCTGAGAACTTTTTATCTTTTCTAGTAATGATGGATTTACAACCATTTGAAAAGGCATAAATGTTTCACCATCCATGATTATTACCATATAAATTTTTACTAGATCCATTCACAAAGGATCCCTTTCAACTCTCATCTTGTTTAGAACTCCATGATCATTTCTGCTCAAAGCATCTTCCACCTGATTTGCCTTTCCCGAGTGATAGTGTATAGTGAAATCATAATCTTTGAGTAGTTCAAGCCATCGTATTTACCTCATGTTGAGTTATTTCTAGGAGAAAATATACTTCGAACTCTTGTGATCGTTATATATCTCATATTTTCACCATAGTGATAGTGTCTCTGTATCATCCAAGAAAAGATTGCAGCTGCTAACTCAAGATCATGAGTGAGATAGTCTGGGTCATGAATTTTTAGCTTCCGTGATGCATAAGGAATAACTCTATCCTTCTACATAAGGACACAACACAGTCCTTTCTTTGAAGCATCACTATAAAGAAAAGACATCATTCCCCAATGGTAGAGTCAATATAGTAGAATTGACTAATCTTCTATTTAGTTCTTCAAAACATTATTCAAACTCTTTTTTCCAAACAAATTTAACCCCTTTGCATGTGAACTTGGTTAATGGGTTTGACAATATGGAACAATTATGGACAAAATGCTGATAATAACTTAATAAATGTCACGACCCATCCTCGGGCCCGTGCCGTGACTACCCCAAGCCCGCCTTCCATATGCCAGGGGCTGGCGACTAGAACCAAGGCGTAATTCCCAGTAAAATGGGAAGGCATTGCCTTTGTAAAGTAAACAAACACTACAGAGGAAGAAAGCAGAAGTAAACACTAAGTAAAAACTGATACAAAGTAAGTTCGGAAAAGTAAGTGGGCTAGTATACAAACCCAAACTGAAAGTAAAGTACAACTGGAAAGGGAAAACAATAACCGAAAGTAAAACCACAGCCTCGATCCGTCCACTGGAAGTCCCACCTGAAGGGTGAGTACAGATAGCCTCCACAGCTCCTCAGGTCCAGCCATTCGCTCCGAGTACGTCCCGCCCAGTGGTCCACCTCCGGGTACTGACCTGTTCCGCAAGACTCAACCGCGATCAACACTGTCCGTCGTCTGCAACCAACACAACTTAGTACGGGCATAGCCCGTGCAGGGGTGAGTATAAGCTACTCAGTAGGGACCTCGAGACCCCCGAAGGTCTCCCAGTATCCACGAAGGATAATCCACAAAGGAAAGATACAATCACGAAGTAACATCCGACACTGCTTAGGTATATGCCCATACATATACCCAAGTCATCAAATCCAGTTTACTCCAACGTCTGAGCCCAAGTTTGATCACATCCACACATGATAGCACAAGACAATCCACATAGGAAATCAATTCAAGATTCAGCTCACACAGATATACTTCTTCGTATGACGATAGAGATGATCAGATATAGCCACTGATTCATCTAAGCTATCAGACCCACAAAGGATCGATATGTACTAACCCCCACAATGACCCACAAAGGATCTGACCCACACAAGGTCGATAGGTAACTAACCCCCGTAATGACCCCAAAAGGATCTGACCCACACTGGGTTGATAGATAACTAACCCCTACAATGACCCACAAAGGATCTGACCCATACATGGTCGATAGGTAATTGACCCCCGCAATGACCCACACAGGATCGGACCCACACAGGATCTGTAGGCACTGGCCCACACAGGACCGCTGAGCACTGACCCACACAGGACTTGAACTACACAGGATTGGTAGCACTAATCCACGTAGGAACGCTGAGTGTTGTTGCCGTCGCCGTCGAATCCACGGAGGATTTCTGCACAGTCGTCGTCGTCGTCGCAGCCAGCTCTAGGGTTCCCGCACACAACAAGCTCGTTCGGGAGGGTCCGCTCCACGAGCCGAGGGGCTGATACATCAATTGAAACATAGTCCGGATTTGGTGTAACCAAAAGTTCCGTATCGTCAACAGGAACTCAGCGTCACAGACGGCGCGTCAATCGGACGCCCGGTCTGAGAGTTATTGGCTTTTTCATCCCAGGGGCCTGGTTGGTTTTAAGTCAAAACCAACCCGACTGTACTCCACCTATGTCCAAACCTCAAGCGGAGTAATCCAAGAGGCCCGTCTCACCTAGATTATTCCAAAAAAGTCTACGGAACGTCAATCGGACGTCCGGAACTCAAGTTATGAGCGTTTCCGCTCCGAGGGCCCGGTTGGTTTCGTGTACGAACCAACTCGGCCGAACTCAAAGTTCTCCGAAACCCTGAGTTTAGTATACCAAAATGACCTTCTCGATCCAAGGATGGCTACTCAAATGACGGTGCGTCGATCGGAGGTCCGTAGCTCAAGTTATGGGCAACAGACCGAAAAAGGTTCGATATTAAGGGGTTCGGGCCCGGTCCGACCCGGCCAGATACGCCCAAGGTCGACCCGAACCGGGTCTTGGTCTGGCCCGCTTGGGTGGGGCGTGGGCCGGCCCAGACTGGGCGCGCTGGCGCTGGCCGGGTGGCCAGGCGACCGGCTCGCCCGTTACGACCGAGCAAAGCGGGCGGGGGCGCGCTGCCCCCGCGTGTATAAACCGCGGCCCCCATGCGGGGGGCCGCTCCTACTGGCCAACCAGGGGTTACGACCCCCCGCACTTTCCTCTGACCGGCAGGCCCGCACCGGCCGGCTGGCTGCTGCCGCCACGGGACCGGCAAGGGACATTCCCCTTACTTCGGAGCCGGCGGCCCGGTACTGGCCGTCGTTTCCCCTGCTCCGCCGCAGCCCGTAACCGGCCGCTGCGTTGGTTCGTCCGGCGCGGCGTGACGACGCCACGCCCCTCCGCCGCGGACCAGCTCCGGCCGCGGTGATTTAGTGGTCCTCTGGCACGGCGCGACGGCGCCGCGTCTATGGTTTTTCTTCTATGGAGCGGCGCGACGGCGCCGCGGATAGTTTGTTTCCAACGGCGCGGTGCGACGGTGCCGCGCTTCTTCCACCCTCCCTTTAACAATTTCCGCGCGGTGCTTCGGCACCACGTTTCCTTGATCGTGCCGCATCAATATTAACAAACAAAAAGGGGAGGAGTGTCGGCCATGTTCGTACGGTCCGACCTCCTCCCGTTATTGCGATAACATGCGGTTCAATTTGAAAAGAAGAAAACGACGGAAGTAATCACGAAATAGAAACGCATAAAACCCTACCTCGTCGAATTTGATGAGCGAGGATTCGTCGCAGAAACAACCGTCGCGGAATAAGGCATTGCGGAGGGAGGATCTCCACATCGCGGAGAAGCGTCACGGAAGGAGCGTTGCTGGCGTCGCGGTACACGACGTCGCGTAGTCGATCTCTGAGGATTTGGTGTTCTTCGTCGGAGGTCGGTGCATTCTTCGCATTTTTTTGCGGAAGGAGAAGAATTTTCTCCAAATCCTCTCCACGCAGAAAGTTCCAACAGAAATAAAATAAGAGTTGTCTTATTTTATTAACGCACATGCCACATTTGAATTTCAAATGAAATGAAACGAAAAACTAATTCAAAGAATTAATTGTAACGATTTAACCGCCCAAATTAATGAGGCTTTTCTTAACCAGAATAAACGGAGGGTTTGACCTCATTAAAAGGGGGGGTGTGGGTGCGTTACTTAGAAGGAAAGAAATGGTGGGGCTCGTACGGGCCCCACCTCACAAATATCCTACCAAGTGGGTAGGATATTGTGGGTTCCACCTTATCCGCTTAACATAGGTTAAGCCATTTTAAGTAAAATAAAATAAAGTGTCGCACCACTTTTATTTTATTTCTTAACTTAACCCCAAAAATTAAAAACCACACCCGAGAAAACACAACTCTGGAAAAGGTTTTTCTAAGCAAATATTGGCACTGCGATTCCATCGGTGCCCTCAGAATTCGATTCTGAGAACAGGTTCAAAAGTTAGAAAAACCCGCTCATTCGTTCGCTGAACGTACCCGAGACAAACTTTGGAAAATGATTCCGGGCACACCGAGCCTCGGAATCAGGTGCCGTCAGAAACTGCGTTCTTGTAAAATTCCCAAGAAAATTAAGAAAAAAATTTCCTTGAATTTTTAGGGTCTTTACAATAATCCAATGAAGCTGCATACCTTAAATATCATTGTCGATGCTGGCCATTCTTGGATTGCTTTGATCTTTGAAGGATCGAAAAATATTCCATCCTTAGAGACAATATGGTCAAGAAAAGAAATTTCCTGAAGCCAGAATTCACACTTACTAAACTTCCCATATAATTCATTTATTTTGAGGGTTTTCAGAATAGCGCGCATGTGATTTTTATGATCTTCGTAGATTTTTGAGTATACCAATATGTCATCAATAAATACCACTAAAAAGTTATCAATATATTCATGGAAAAATATATTCATTAGATCCATGAAAATAGAGGGTGCATTAGTCATTCCCAAAGGCATTACTGTAAACTCGTAATGCCCATACCTGGTTCAAAATTATGTTTTCGGAATGTCTTCCTTCTTCACACAAAACTGATGATATAGAGTTCAAAGGTCAATAATTGAAAAATATTGAGCTCCATGAAGTTGGTGGAATAAATCATCAATGCGAGTTAGGGGATACATGTTCATTATTGTTATCGCATTGATCTCCTTGTGGTCAATGCACAACTTTATAGTTCCATATTTATTCTTAACAAAAAGAATAGGGGCTCCCCATGGAGAAACGCTAGGGAGAATAAATCCTTTATTACTCAATTACTTTAGTTGTTTCTTTAGTTCCACAAATTCCATAGTGGCCATTCTATAAGGTGTCTTTGATATGGGCCTTGAACCATGAATTAAATCAATGGAAAACTCAATTTCTCTTTCTGGAGGATGTCTAGGTAAATCCTCTAGAAACACATCAATATATTCCTGCACAATAGGTACTTCCTGTATTTGAACATTTTTTTACTCACCCATAGCTATTTCATCCTCTTACTCCCCAATATTTGAACTTAGTAGAGCTATAGGGGGTGGATCTAGATAAGAATCAGGCGGTGAAATTTCTTCTCTAAAGATAAGGTACACCTTATGATCATAAAAAATAGCAACGTCCTTCTTATTAGAATAAATTTTTGCATCATGGTAAGAAACCCAATCCATATCAAGGATTATGTCAAATTCAATCATGGGTTTGATGATGAGATCAACAGAAAAAACATTTATATTCCCTAATGGGAAGTGGTTCACAAAACATTATTGCAATGATACTTACATGATGAGTTTTTATTGAAAAATCACTTGTTAAATCAAATTTGAAATATCTAATTTTCTTAGAAAACTAGGAAGATACGAAACAATGCAATGATCTAGAATCAAATAAAGCATTGGCAAAATTTGAGGAAACCATTTAATTACCTACCACTATATCTTTCGGAGCTTCAACCTCAATAGTTTTGATCACATAAGCTTGGCCATGATCCCTTAGCATTTTCTGAGGTGAGTTTTTTTGGTTCTTAGGACATTCATTTGCATAATTCTCCATTTATCTACAATAGTATCATTCAACATTGACAACCTCTTTCATTCCCTTGCAATCACGAGCTTGGTGGTCCTTTTCACCACAATTGTAACAGACTTACATTCCCTTCAAAAAAGTACCAGGGTGTTTCTTCCCACATTTACCACAGGATAGATATTCAACTTTTCACTTCTTCCCCTTATTTCCATTTCCAGAGTGTTCAGCAGATCTCTTTTTCTCTTGATTTTCTTTAAAGTCGTAGGACTTATAAAATTCATCTTCTGTCTTAATAGCACATGAGAAAATATCTTAGTAGGATGAGAAGGATTGTGAGACTAATGCTCAATGGATAAATGGTTTTAACCCATTGAATAATCGATCAATCTTACTCCTTGGGTTACATATATAATCTATTTCATGACTTGCTAACCATGTAAAGTTAGCCTCATACTTTGCGACATTCTCATCATCCTTTTTCCTTAGACTCATAAATCATCTTTCCATATCCGCTCGATGGTCACGAGGAATGTATTTTTCTATGAAAATATCTTTAAAATCCCTTCATTCCATATTTGATACTTCTTAATACTCCTTTGTGTTTAGAATTAATTACCACCATTGATCTATATCTCCCATGAGGTGATAAACAACCATGGCTAATTTTTACATTTCTTTAATCCCCAAAGCATGAAATGTTTTCTCTAAGGAACTTATCCATTTCTCAACTAAAAATGGATTTGTAGTCCCATTTAATGTTGGTGGTTGTTTCCTCATGAAGCGGTCTAACATTGATCCTATGCGCTGTGGATCGGGGTGCTCTATACGGGTATGGTTATTATTCATAACCTGAGTGAGTTTTCCTAGTATGGTGATAAGTTGATCAACACCAGTTACATCACCATCTCCACTATAATTATCTTGAGTAGGATGGAAACAAATTCATGGATTACGTGCATTGATACAATTTCCATTCCTTCCACTAGGCTCCATTTCTAAACAATTGCATACACTAGATTAGTTTATGAATTGCAATACATAATTCCAAACTTGTAAAGAAGTTAACATAAATTGAAAATTTTATGGATATAATCCATAATAATAGAAATGTTTTCTATGAGGAGTTATATACTCATAAATCCTTCATAATGGTTTGTAAAGAAAATGTGTATTATCCTAAGCATATCCCCCTAGAGTGGTGTAACCAAAAGTGCAAAAATTCCTGTTGTGGTGTACCAGGATACCTTGGGTCAAGCCCATAACTCCTTGTCAAAGTTTTTACTCCTAGGTACATCTATACCAGAGTTGGTTCTACCTGCTTGTATCTAGATCAGGATGTATTTCTTAGAAAACTCCCAAAATCTCTACACTACCAAAATTCTAGGAAGTTATTCTATACTAATCCTCAAAGTTTATCTTTGGGTAATGTTCTTTAATCAGAGTTCTTCTAAATGTAGTTTCCAAAGTTTGTACTAAACTTCCTATGATACCAACTGTAATGCCCGACCCTAGTTACCTAGAGTCGGTGCATTATTACATAACATTGGAACGATTATAGGAGTTCATGTCTTAAAAGACTGATTAGTTTAGTAGCTTTGTAAGTACTAGATACATTCATAAGTTTTGCATTACATCATGAGATAAAAACAACAAAATATTTTTCCCCTTTGAACACATTTATATCCCTTAGCCTATCCCTACAGGTCAACCATAAAATACTTCTTCACATACTGGGAATAATAAAACATAGAAAGGGGTGAGCTATGATGCTCAACAAGGACAACAATATAGTAAAAACTTTTATAAATAAGCATAAACATTTAAGGCAATGTATAAGACTAAAACATAATGCTTTTAAACTTAAAACTTAGCATAATTTGGAAAATATCAATAGAATAATTCCACTTACTTATTGACATGGATATTATACTAGTCGAATAATCACATGCATTATCAATATCCAATTTCATAATGATGGAATGCATAATGCCAGATTTCATAACCACATAGTCCAGGCCTTGTGCCAAGACTACAAATAAGATTTTGTCAAGGCCTTATTCCAAGACACTAGTTTGTCTCATGAGACCTACTAATGCATCAAGGATTAATAGCGGGCTCCACCCGTCACTTACTAAGTCCAATGCATTCCACATATGAAAAGGTTGAAACATAACATAAACATTTGTATTAAAACTAGCATACGAAATGTTAATACTTTAACCATAAGCAATAAATTTTATAAAAATAACACATCCATAGTAAAATATATCACAAAAAATTCAATACAATATAAAAGATTTTATCATAATAAATCAACTTCAAACAAGTTTAAAATCCATTAAAGGATGTTACCCTATTTACTTTTAACCGTGGTAAATAAAAGTCAAAAGTTACTATTCACAAAAAAATTATTTTTTATCTTATTGAACCAAATTTTACTTACTAATGTCAATAATGTCTCTTATATTTTTTAAATTCATTTCACAGAAGCGGTAAAATTACGTTTTATGCAAATTTTCAAATGCGCATAGAAGGTGGGTAAAAGACGGTAAAAAGTTCAATAAAATTTTATATATCTAATATTATTATTAAATGAATCCAATGAATTAAATTGAACATAAATAGGTATTATGTATCTATTTTTACCTAATAGAAATTTAAATCAAACAAATAATTATTTAAATAAAAATTCGATTTTAAACAATAATGTAATGTTTTTCACTATTTATCAAAAATTGAAAGTTTTTAGAAAAATGCCAAAAATTCACCCTAAGATAATTTTGATATTAAAAATTCAAAAATTAAGTCTATTTTCAAAAATAAAATTTATAATGTTTCAAAAATTGGGTATTTCTATTCATTAATGCTAGTTTGATTAGTCCGGGTGTGTTAAAACTCCAAGTTGCATACAACGCAAGCTATTGCATAATTCAAAGGAAAATGTATCATTGAATCTTGGGGTGTTACAAATTATATGACTACATTTTAACCTTAATATATTGTTTCATTATTTTTTTTGGTTAGGGGTTACGTCTGTCACAAGATATCGAGCACATTATGTTTTATGTGAAATATAATATATAATATTTAATATGTAGGAGTTAAAAATTATCTCTCATAGAGTGATATTTTATTTTCGTAATTTCATTGATGACATGACATAGAATGTGTGGGTGTTCTTTATCAATAAACATTATGAATTTTTTAGATACTTCATTTAATGGATAGATCTAATGGAAGGAGAGGATTGTTTAAATTTTAAGTTCTTATGGTCCAATTATTGTGAGGAATATAGAAAAAAAGTATTATAATGGGGTTTATTGTATAAAAGAATATATTTTAAGAATATAGTAGATAGAAAAATAAAATAGAATGCTGTGGTTGAGCAGATAAATTAGATTCCATGTGAGAGAGCCAATATAATAAGGATTCAATCCAAATTTCCCAAGGAGGTTTGGGATGAAATAGTAAATTGTATGACATACTTATTGAATATAATTCATTCCATACCACTATTATAGGGTCTTATAGAATATTTATAAACTAGAATAAGCCTTGATGTGACCCACCTCAAAGTATTTGAAAGTATTTCCTATCTCAATATTTATGCCCAGGAGAGGGAAATTTAATTACAATGTCCAAAGAATGTTTCTTTATGGGTTATAAAAATAAATACTTTTGATTTTAGATATAGGATAATGATATTCATAAGTTTATTAGAAGTTGAAATTTATAATTTAATAAATATATCCTATAGAAGGATTGGAACTAAGGGGAATATGTAATTCGGAACAATAAATTAGTGGAGAAAGAAAAGGTTAATTTGAATGGAAGATTGGTAAGTTCAGAAAGTTCAGAAAGAACTCAAGTTCTAGAAGAACTTTTCTACAAAAAAGGTGGAGTTTTATACGGATTATGGATAATAAAGGTTTAGTTAAAGACAAAAGTATGAGAATACTCAAGAACCACCAAGTATCAAGGGAAGAGTTTTATAATATTTAGTTATTATTGTAGAACAAACATAGCTGTTGATTCATGATACCAATTCATAAGAGTTGTGAAAAGAAAATTAAAAAAATATAGTAAGTTTTAGTGATGAAAAAGTAGTGTGAATTATTAGTGAAGTGGATGAACAACTCATTTCATGCTTTCAGAACATTATAGATTTCAAAAAATCCTATAATAAATAAGTAAATATAAAAAAACCTGCCTATAAATTAATAGAATAAGTGGATGGTAGAAAGCGATATGTGGAAATGTTAGTTGTAAAATTATTTAAAAATAGAAGGAATGAATTTCTAAAAAATATTTTCTATATAGTTAACTACACAAAAATTTAGATAATTCATGGAATTAGTATGGAATAGAGTCTATATATTGAATAATTAGATGGGAAGAAAATTTTACTTCATGAAAATTTTGAGGTTGAAATACATATATAAAGAAACTGAATGTTTTTGTAAGAAACAGAATGAGAGGACATTTGTTAGACTGTGATCCATCTTGAAAATAATATATTTTTTAACTCATAATTGAAACATATTCAGTTGAAGTATCACTTCATCCAAAGGTTTATGGAAGATGTTGTATTGGATCTATAGAAAATAGGTAGACGATAGAATCTGAATTATGTGATAAGAACGATCATAGTCTAAGAATTTTTTATTGGAGTTGGTGACCTCGAAAAAACTTCTATGTAATTTAGGATTACACATATTCATTTTCCTAAATATTAATGAAGTTTCTTATCCCATCGTTGTTGTTACTATGCATGAAATAGTATGTGATATTGTACTAAAAATATCTATCACATTGAAAAGTCATAGAAGTTCCCTGATATAATATGAACATGGAGGTCCCATGATTATATTATTGAATATATATGTTGTGTAGGAAGATGATACGATTTTATGGGACATAAATGATAAAATATATTAGGGGTGTAGTATCATAAAATTTTTAGGCACCCGCTTATGGTATGCACCCTTAGTAATTTCAAGAGTAGGAAATTATGATAATGAGACCCAAAAATAGGAAATTAAAATTTATATTTTTCATTGGATGTTCATATATGAAGATGTGTTTTCTGATACATAGAATTTTATTTTATCGTTAATGAATATCATGAGTCACATAGTTTGATTTATTATTGAAAACCATGACTCCATAGGCTCATGGTGAAGTAGGATATGTTGGCTATGTCATGAGTGATATTGAATTAAAGAATAAATTGAGAAAGGATTTATACCTTCTCTTTTTAATGGAAGTTGATATCTCTATCCATTTGATGGGAATGGAACTACCTAGATAAATCTACGACCATGGTTTTTAGTAGGAATTTTCATTTATGGGAAGTCAAATAAATAGAAATAAAACACATTTTTTGATAACATCGAAATCCATCCTACCTGATCGAAAATTTTGCAATAAAGATATTGTATTACATTGTAAGAGTTTATAGGATGTTTTATATCATTACAACATTAAATTCTTTCTCTGCGGGTGACATGGAATTTTGTAACATCTCAGAATCTAGAAACCTAGATCTAGTAGTTAAATTACATTATTATTACAAAGTGCATGATTTCTTGAAGGATTGAGCAGTTTAGCAGTCTTGGAAGACCAGATACATACATACATTAAATTTCAAAACATAAGATAAAACATGAACATATTATGAGAACATGATTATCCCTTTCATCATATCCCAAAACATTATATATAGTTCTCTTCTTGGTTTCTTGGGGAAATGAAGAAAAATTAGGTTGATAGGAGATGTTTAGTAAAGAGAAACATACAATGGAATATTACATAACATTAACATAAAATACGTGATATAGAAAGAAAAAATAAACAAAATGAATCCATAATCAAATGAAACTGAGGGAATTTAGTATCCATGAAAATAAATAAAAACATGGATAACAATAATAATTGATCTCATATTGATGGAATTCATAATTTTAGACATCAAAAAATTGTTATAAAGAACTTTTTCCAATACATTTTTCTATCCGAGTAGAGGTATACCCAAAAACCAAACTTGGTTTATCTCATGTGACATTTTGATGCATCGAGAGGCTATATAATACCAGGCCACATCCTTCAGGTGATAAATTCTAATGAATTAACCATAAGAATAATTAATAACTTCTACACCAATCTGTGAGGATCATATTTCTAAATAAAACATGGATATCTATATATTGAGAAATACCAACATCAAATACTTATTTATTCAATAGAATAATTTAGATGTCTAGGAGAACATCCCTTCATTAACATGGAAGTTGTGGGATATTATCAAAGTAACATGAAGTAAGATTATCAAAGAAATATAGCGGTGAGGTAAATTATGATGTAATTAGATATATTTTAAATATAGTAATTATATTCAATAGATTTCATTGGTTGTAAATAAAGGAAATTATCGAAAAGATAGTTCCTCATGGTTCATTAAGAGCATGTGAATATTCCAAACCTCATCCCCATGAGAGTATTTTTCTAGGTGTTCAGTCTTATTCCCACTCATCATGGATCAGAGTGATGATTAAATCAATTCTAAATGAACTCTTTTTAGGGTGATTACCCATAGGTTTATTTTATCCACAACCACATTGAATTTACAGTATCTAAACTGGGATGTATTTTCTTAGAAATTACACATAGTTTGACTTTAGCAAAATAGAATATGGGTTTTCCACTATAGAAATGTAACTCTCAAATAAAAAGAATATGAGATAGATATAAAAATATAGAATTTTAAATACCTTAAATTTCTGAAGTAACATATAAAAAAATTCTTTCATGGTAATGTATGCACTACACAAAATAAAACCAGTGGTGATTATAACCTGACACCCAAAAAATGAAAATTGAGATAGAATAAACCAACTTATAGAATGGGTAGAAATTAAATCAAAAAATTTAGAAAGAGGTGGACTAAACATGATCTTAAAATAAAATGAATAAAGGAATTTCGTGATATAAAATATCAAATAGGTAGTATATATACCACATAAAGGAAAGTGGGTAAATAAGTAAAAATATGTCTAAAAGAGAGGAATTTGAGATAAAAAACCCTTACCTCTTATGCTGATGTCCATGAAAAAATTTTAAACTCATATATAATAAATATAAAAATGTAATTAACTTAATTAATAACCTTAATCAAATTAATTTTCATTTATAAACTTTATAAAGAGTCATTTTCTATATTTATTCTTTTTGTTTTATATATCAGTGTTTATGTTTTTAAATGTTTGTACAAATTTCCTAATTATTGTGTTCATATTCATTATTATTTAAAATTTAATTATTAATACACCACTAAAGTTACTTTTATGGATTATTTATATTATTATTTTTTTGTTTCAAATTCTTTTCATGAGTGTTTTATAACGTATCCTAGAATATGAAGTTGATAATAAACAAGTTTTGGTGATTTTGGATGAATAGAGGGTGTTTCCTTAATTGAGGAATTAAATATTGATATAGAATGTCTAGATTTTTTTTATTTAAACATTTATATTATTTTATACCATTAATTTTTACCCATATTCATTCATGATACAAATTCAAATTATTTTTTATGTAGGTGGTGAAACTGACCTAAACATGAATATACCCTGAGTTAATTCATGAGTATGTGGTGGTTTTGTTGTAATATCATCATACCAGATGAATAATGATATTAAATATTGTTTATTAGTGTGATATATTATAATTATAAAGAATTATAATAATAATTAATGGATGTGAAAATATTATACAATTTGAAATAAATGGTTATCCACTTAGTACGCTTATTTCAAATGATTAAATTAACACTGATCGTTTGTTGACCATATCATCAATAATTTCTCTAATTTTTCATACTAGAAAACTAATTATATTATAAAAATAATATTTTTCCTTTTATACTATCCATATATTATGCATTTAAGGTGGTGAAGGAAAATGAAACATGTTATGTCGTGGAGGCAGTAGTCCACACAACACACAAATAACAAATTTTTTTCTTAATGGATGGTGTATACAAATAAATAATGATAAAAACATTAATATAATAACACTATAGTATATAAATTATATAAATATATTTATGTTAGTGTTCTATAAAAAATTTGAAATAAATAATTAATAATAAAACTAGGCAGTTGATAATACTTATGCCATAGATTTGAATTTTCCTTAGAATTATCCTTTAATTTGAAGTGCAAAGATAAATATAAGGGTACAAAGGATTATATTAGTGGGAGAGGATTATAGGGAGAGGAAAATTTCATATTTTAAAGGTTATATTTTAATGATATGTTATTTTTGAAGTGGTGAAGATGTTAACCTTTTATAAGTGAAGGGAACAATAGTTTTGGGAGAAACCCTTACATTTTCAATAATGTAAGGTTACTATTCAAGTGTCAAAGGACAAAAAATGAAAAAAAATATAGGAGAAACATTAATTGGATAATAAAAATATTAACCATTCAATTCAAGTCATGTTATTAATTTCTTTAGTAATTTTACACAAGTTTAATCTTAATTTACCCCTTTTACGTTTACCATGATAATTAATTTCTAATGATTGTAAATAATTTTTATGAGAACAATTAAGATTGAAATTTTTACCTAATTATAAAATTATAATTTAAAATGTAAATATCATTTCATCAATTTTTTTCTAAATATAGGAAAAGTTAAATTTAAAATAAATACACTTAATCCTGTAAAATATGTTTTTAGAGAAATAACATTTTTTAAACATTAAATTTAAATATAAGATAAAATCATCTTGGATTCTTATTTTAATGACATAAATTGATTTAATATAAAAAATTTAAGTTACGAGTATTTCATATAAATACAAAAACTGACTCTCCCTTAAAAAGTTTTGATTTAAAGAAAAGACTGGAAGTTGTTTGTTTATTAATTAACTATTTCATTAGTTGTAAAAAAATTAAAATTTAATTTATACACTCAAATAATATTTTAAAATAAATATTTTATTCCTTAAAATAATATTTGATTATTTAAAAGGGTTTCTAAACATTTAGGTCATTATTATATAACTCTAAAGTCATTCAAATTATAGGTTTCGTGAAAACCATATTTTTTGGCTAAAAATTGACCATTTTACAAAAAAATCAAAAAGAAATACTAAGATAATTTATATATGATTAATTAAAAAAATAAGTTAGTTTGGTCAATTTTAAACTATTAGATTAATCTATTAAATAAATTCATGAATATAGTCTCTTTAAAGGGCACATTGAATTATAGTTTAGGATATGATGTTTACCATATATAGTAGAGTCACAAGTGTTACAATATTACTCGATGCTAACCTTGGAACTTAGGTGTCTCCAGATATTTTCACTAAGAAAGGGAAATATAGGGGGTACACACCATGTAAATTTGAAATCTAAGTTAAATTCTACGTTCAATTTAACATGTTAGAATAAATATTTTTCCTCTTTGTGGTTTAATAATTATTCAGTTTCAGTTGGTTTCTAATATTTAATCAGATGTTATTTAATGAATATCTGATTTAAATAATAATAAATATTTATTTTAAATGTTTTTAAAATGAAATTGTTATTATATTTATTAATGAATAACGAAGTGATATTTATTTATTAAATAAATAATTATTAATCGATGTTTGGTAAATGGGAAGGATGATATGTTGACCAAGTTTAATAGTTTGATTGGAAATGGTAGAAATGATATTTATTTATTCTTTGATAATAATCAAGTTAATTTAATAGTTGTTATATTATTTTTAATTCATGATGTTCACTAAGAATTAAGGAATTGGTAAGGAGGATTATATGAAAACAGGAAACCCTAAACATTCTTTAATATATATTTAGATATATCTCATTCCTAATATAGGTTCGTTGTGCACAACAGATAGAGTGAATTTATCTCAAACCCTTGAATGAGTTCTAGAGTCCTAAAATATTCTCTATCCTCCTTGTATCTCAAGAAATTGAGATAACACCAAGAATTATTCTCATAAAAGATAATTTTACTATGATCAACCATAAATGATGCAAGCAATTTGCATCGAACATGCAAGCTCCAAATGATTCTTTGAGGATGTTAAGAGATTTTGGTTAACATTTGGATAAATTATAGATGTATCTAAACTTTAATACTACAATGAAATGATGTTACCATGAGTTTAAGTCAGCTATATCATCATCGAAGAAATAATTACACGTTCGAGTAATTCTGAATCTACTTATAAATTAATTACATATTATATGTGATTATCCACCTCTTCTAGTTTTGAAATTTAATCACATCTACTAGTTTAAAATTTTCATTTTTCATGGAATAATATTTTTATGAAAAACATGGATTATTCATAAATTAAGAGTAGAATGAGATTTGAACATTCCAAAAGGTTTTTCTACTGCATCCAGAACTAACAAGTGGTATCAGAGTGGTCACATGTTAAATTTATAATTATTTATAAATCATTTATTGAATAATATGCATTTGAAATTTCTTTTATATCAGTTCTATTCATTATTTTAATCCAAGAATCATTTTCTCCTTAATTTCATCATTCTTTATCACATCAACAATAAACCATTTAAATTAAAATGAAGAGTCATTTAAAAGCACCATCTATAGATACCAAGGGTTCTTGATAGATAAGAGAAGCATAGACAGTGTGTACCCAAAACTACACACCATATATCCATGTATATCTTATGTATATAAAATGGTTATTATATTGTACCAAAGGTATCATAACAGATCTGATATTAGTAGATCTATGTGTATTTATAATAGAAGGTATGTGGTTTACAGAGCTACATGCTCTATAACTCATTTACATGACATGTATTCCCTATGTTTTCATAGTAGAGAACATTAGGGTCCAAGCATGTTGTGTATCTCCTATATAACATAGGAAATAATAAAACATGAATCTTTAAGGACACATGTCATGTAAGAAGATTACATTTCATGTACCTTGTGCAAGTTTGAGGTTGGGAAACATACCCAATCATTTGGTGCCTGTAACAAACACAGGTAGATAAGATTGCATGACATGTAGTCTACTAGAAATAGTGTGATTAATTTGAATTGGATATAAGATTTAATATAATTAAACATATTCACATGTGTTTTTTTGTATCATTTATTTGATAGTACATTCCATGTTATAGGATTATTAATTATATATTGAATTAATTTCTGTATTAAATTCCAAAAATATATGTGTTGTATAGTCTTTTCTTATAATGTGATCCACATAAATCAAGATCATAAAATGAAGTGTAATTATCATGTGTTTTATGATTCATTTGTTTTATAGTACACACCATTTAATTACCTATCACAAAATATTTTTCATATATAAAGGAAACACATAAATAGAAGGATCATGATGTGCAGTTTGGATGAGTACATGTCATTTTCTACAAGAAAACTTGTGTACTTTTTTAATTTTAAATTATATATATATATATATATATAAATTTTTTTAAAATTAAGAATGATTGAAATTCAAGTACACTTGATGGAATTAAGATAAATTAAACTAATTGTATTAATTCAATCTATTTAATATTATTTAATAAATGAATCAATGTAATTGATAACTAGACTAGAAATGTGTGTTCCTTTCATGCTATGTGGATGATCATGAGATTCGATTGGACCTATGTATGTTATTTGTTTCCTTTTAATTTATTATTATGTTTAAATCAAAATTATATCCTTTGTGTCATTCCCTCCTCCTTATTCAGAAATGGCCTACATGCCCATGATTATTTTATATAAACCCCTATTATCTAATCCATTCGATCTCATCACCTTAATGTGATTAAAAGATTATTTAAGGATAGAGATCCCAAGATATAGGTGGAAATTTGAGTCTTGGATATGAAGGGAAAACAATCAAGGTGATGCATGGGAGATGAGGTGGAGTACTAAAATATGATCCAAACTATGATTCAAGGTGTTTTACACTAGGGTTGGGTGTTAGTTTATAATTTACTAGATAAACTAACAATTAGAGAATCTTGTGATCATGTCACTTGTATTTTATTTCTATCAATTACATTGTTAATTATTTATGTTTTTAGATTCTATTAAATCACTTAATAAATTAATTAACTATCATGTAATATTATTTAAAATAAAATTTGATTACTTGTAAATTTTACCAGACTTGGTTATTAAATTAAGTAAAATCCACTTAATATTAATGAGGAACATGATATGATAAAACATGATTTTTTTCACAAGGATAAAAAATGATTCAACTAAAATATTAATTCCACATATCCTTCTATCAATTGAGTTAAATTTGAACCAATAGTTCAATGGGATTTATTGGACAAATGTGGGGTGCTCTTAATTTTATAAGAAATATTAGATTAATTTTTTTAGGTTGAATTATATTGGTTCACATCAAGGGTTGAATTCCAAATCTGGACATGGTGTAATTGAAAGGAAACGGTTGAGTAAAATTTAATCCATGATTTTTGGATTGGGTAGTCTACTCAACAGATCAAGGAGAAATGAGTTAATGTATTTGGAAAGTCACACCTACCGAAAACACTTCAAATAAATTATCAGGAAATATTTTGGGTTATTAGAAGGGAATACATGTCCTTTAAACTAAAATATCTATGCTATGATATATTATGTAACTAGTGGTGAGGTCTATTAGGTTTCAAAAATTTTTTGGGAGGTTAATTAAATTTAAATTTATTTATCTAATTTGGTTATAAAAAATAATGATAATATGCTCTTTATTTTTGTAGAAATGGAAAACTAAATGACTTCAACAATATCACTATGATCCATAATAGTGAAGTTTAACCTTTTCCATAGCATGAATTTCCAAGAATATTATAGGTCCTAACTCATTATACTACGTCATGAATAGAAATTATTTTTTCTAGGAACCCCACATCCGCAGTTGCTTTCTAAATAGCCTAGTGTGGGAGAAATATCTCTATACCTAAAAAAAGTATATGGAATAATGGATATCCAATGTTTCTTGATATCCTCCATTTAAAATTAGATTATAATGAAATATGAGGATATGGATGCATGTAACATCACATCCCACATTTTTTATCTCTATAAATAGAAGGTGAGAAAGGAGTTGTGATATCTAATGCACCGTTGACATGTGATCTTTGAGATTCAGTGATAAATGAGGATAATGTAGTGAAGATTATTGGATATATATACTTCTTATACAACTTGAAGTTTAAGATCCTGGATTTGTTTCACATAGATCTTTTTCTATTCTAACAACATTAAAACCTTATCCAATTTAATTATGAATTTTAATATGATAAATACTGAGAAGGATATTTTGGAACTTCATACACTTACTCGTCAAGTTGATCATGAAATGGGGTGTGAAAAAATCATAGTCCTTTGTTTAATAAGAAATTGAGGATAAATAAATGGGATCAAGGATTCATTAAATGTATAAGGCTCCATATCAACTTTCTTTCTTCCAAGAAGATGGTCCAACAATAAGAAAATGGGGAAAAAAACTTTTAGTTTTTATATGGGAAGGAAGATAATTGGAAGAAGAATCACACCCAACCAAATAAGAAAGGGGAATATTTAGATACATTTATTATCGAGTTTAATATCTCTGTATCTATAATTTGGGTATTATATACTTTATTTGGCACTCATATTTGTATCCAAATATCGAAACCAAATAGATTTGAAAAGGTTTCCAAAGGTGAGGTGGATATAAAGACTACCAATGGGGTGAGACTAGCTGCTCTTTCCATTTATAATGCCACCTCACACTACCAACATTAATTATTTTGGTTCTAAATAACTGTTATTAATTTCCTAATGTTACTAATAACAATAACAATATTTCTTTTTTATACATGGATGAATTTATTTTCATTTTTGGAAATATGATTTGAAACTTTTATAAAGATAGAATATGTTATGGAATGACAGAGTAGAATAAAATTCTTTATGTAATAAATTATGAAAAACAAATATAGACAATTAATAATGAATCAAATTCATGTGATTCATTTCACAAATATTTTGTGAATCACCATCATGTTCATGTAGATGAGAACCATTTAAAGAAGCTATATCGAGATGGTTACTTATAATCTTTTCATATTAAATCAATTGATATATTTACTTATTGTTTACAAGGAAATATGACTAAATATCCTTTTTTTGTTAAGGATAAAGGGCCAAAGAGATTCCAAAATTGGTACAGACTAATATGTGTGGAAATTTTCAACTAGAACCTAGTGGTGGATTCTTATACTTTATGAATTTTATTGATGAATTTAGTAGGTACAATTATGTCAAATTCATGATCTATAAGTTTGAATATTTTGAAAAGTTCAAGTTGTTCAATAATAAAGTTGAAAATCAACTTGGTAAGATGATAAATAAACATTAATCAGAGAAATGTGGGGAATATATTTACCAAGAGTTTATAAAATTTCTAATGATTTATGATATTTTATTTCAACTCAATCCTATTTATACACCATTGTAGAATGATGTTAGTAAAAGGAGGAACCATACCTTACTAGAAATGGTAAGGTCAATGATGATTCACACAAGTCTTCTACTATCCATTTGGGGATATTTATTACAAAAAGAAGCATACATACTAAACTGAGTACTAACTAAAGTGGAAAATGATACTCTATTTGAGTTATGATGTAGAAAGAAACTAGTTTCATTAAATATTCATGATTGGGGGTGTAAAGTTTTTATTAAGGATAGATCAAGTAGAAAACCGTCACTTCTGAGAATGAAGTGTATCTTTATAGGTTACCCAAGGAAACAATGTGATAATATATATATGACCCATCAGATAAAAAGTTTTTATTTTCCAAGAAAGTTATATTGCTTGAGGTGGAGAACATATTCATGAAGGATAGTAAGAGAAATATTTACTTTGATGAAGTTGATTCTCAGGATAAAAAATAGTTGGTATAGGAAAAGACGCTACATGTCTCCTTGGAAGATGTAGTCCTGAAACATAAGTACTACGAAGTAGAATCAACGAGGTTTGATAAATTGAAAGATATGGTTTTATAATCAAATAATTTTTTTACTTATTATTGGTTGAAAATAATTACCCTCTATCCTATAAAGAGTCATTAGGGAGCTTAGAATCTATAAAATGGATGGAATCCATGATTTCTAAGATGTATTCCATGTATTGAAACCAATTTTGAGTTTTGATCAATCTTGCAGTTCATATAAATCCCATTGGATAAAAATGGGTATTGAATATAAAGTTGACCATGAAAGGTCATGTTAGTAACTATGAAGCATGAATATTAGATATAGGGTTTATAAAACATACAGACTATGACTATGATGAAACCTTTTATCCAGTTTCCATGTTTCAATCCATAATTTATTTTCTATTGCATCATTCCATGACTATTATATTTGGAAGATGGATGTCAAAATTTATTTCCTAAACTTGAACCTTTAGAATGATATGTATATGATAGCACCAGAAAGGTTTGTTACTCTGGGTGATTCCAAAAAGGTATCCAAGTTACCAAGATCTATTTAATGATTAAAGAAATTGTTGGACTCACCTATTTTGATAATCCCAAATCATGTTTTGATAATCCCAAATCAGGTTTTGATAATCCCAAATCATGTTTTATTTATGTGATAATTATGTTTCTCTTAAAATATAATCATTTATCTGACAATCATTTTTATATCAAAGTGATAACTATGTACATTTAATCGCACTGCTCTATTGTTTAAAGCTCACAGTGAAAAATTTATCCACGTTAAAAGGTCACCGATACAAAGTTCACCGATGAAAAGGTCACCGATACAAAGGTCAATGATGGAAAGGTAACCAATGCAAAGGTCTCTGATGCAAAGGTAACTGATGCAAAGGTCACTGATGCAAAGGTCACCAATGCATGGTCAACGATGCAAAGGTCATGGATGCAAAGGTCACCGATGCAAGGTCTCTATTGCAAGGTCACCAATTAAAGGTCACCGATGCAAGGTCACCGTTGCAAGGTCACTGATATAAGGTCACTGATTCAAGGTCACCGATGCAAGGCCACTGTTGGAAAGGTTACCAATGGAGAGTTATCGATGGAAGGTTACCATTGGAAAGGTTACCGATGAATGCTGCCGATGTGAACTTACTATTGAAGCCTACCATTGTGAAGGCTACCGTTACCAGTCTACCATACTCTTCTACTCCATACTTTTTCAAATTCTTAAGATTATTCTAACGATCATATTTTGTTAATTTAATGCTTCTGACATTAATTAATGATTATTGTAGACATATCAAGAGACCATATTTGGGGACAATACGAGGTACAAGAAAGATAGCACATGATGTACTTATTATTATTGTCGGACCTCAAGTATTAAAAAGAATATGAAATAATAAAATATATGATGAGAAGCACATATGAATATAAAAAGAAACTTACTTACAAGATCAAAGAAAAACTATCCATCACTTACACTGTGAACCCCCAAGCCTTACAAAGATCATTTGGGACAAAGTCACTTCTGACTTTTGTTCTTCATCAACTCTCGATCAAAATAATAATCAGAACTATTAGTTCATAAAATCTAGAACCTGGAGTTGCGACATTCTATTTTAGAGAAAACTTTCAGAGAAATACTCAAACATAAAATTCTTCACTTCAAGGTTCCTAGAGTTGAACTGCAAACACATAGAGCCTTATAAAGTCAATATCATCATATTTTCTCTACTATATTATTTTATTTTACATTTATGAGAAGTGTGTGTTTGTGTCATACACACTGTCTCCTATGCTTGAATTGGAGGATACAAAAATCCGCACATCAAACTCCTCTTACACCTTGTTTTCCCAAGTATAACTGAGGAAGAGACCGTGTGTGGTCTGTGTTGTTTATCATTCCCATGAAGAACTATGGTAGAGGTTGTGAACCCTAGACAATTTGTAAAGACTATTGAGAATCCTGATATAGGATGTGTATCGAGTTTATTGTAAATTTAAACTACTTAGTGGCAGGTGATCACCAATTGGAGAGGATTAAGTCTCATCTTGAGACTGAACCTCTTGTTTAATTTTCTATGCACTATATTTTGTTATACTCTATTTTATCTCTTTTCTGCTGCTTATAATTGCTAAAACAATAAACTATTTTTCATTCAATTTGATAGTTAGTTTTTGTTAGTGTGTGTATATGTCAAATTTAGTAAACTTGTTTCAAAACATGAAGAAGTGTTTCACACTAATTCAACTGAGGCCTAATCACTGTTTGAGAAACCTATTGAACAACTAGACATTTAAATCTCTACTACCTTAATTAATTGGGCCGTTTCAAAATTTGGGGGATCTTAATAATAAATTTTTTAACAGAAATTTTAAGTAGGAACTCAATTCACCCCCACATTAGATTCCACTCTGACCTATATTTGGTATCAGAGGATTTAGTTTAATTTTTATTACTACTACCTAAACTGTTGTGATGTTCGTCAAATTATTTAACTGTGATTTTAGTTGTATCTTAAAGATCTTAAAATTTATTTCATATATAAATTTTCAGTTCCTTACAATTCTAATTAACAATGGATAACCTAGTTGAGGGTGATGATACTAACAAGCCACCTTTCTTTAATAGAAATAACTATGCTAAGTAGAAATTAAAAATGAAAATGTATCTTGAGAGAATGGGACCTAAAATATGGGACTCAATTGAAGAACAAAATGTATTACCTATTACTACTAGGGACACATGGTCTCAGTTGACTAAAGATACATATAATAATAACTATAAATTAATGAATGCTTTGTACTGTTCTCTAGGTGATGAAGAATTTAATATAATATCTTCTTGCAGAACTACATATTATATTTGGGATACTTTATCTATTTATCATCAGGGAAAAACCAATGTTAAGGAAATGATATTAATTACTTATACTATTAAATATGCTAATTTTAGGATAAATAATGATGAACCTATCTCTGAAATATATCTAAGATTCAATGAAATAGTGAATACAATGAGTCTTCTTAGAAAACCAGTGGACAACAAGGATCTGATTATGAGATTTCTTCGATGCCTACCTCACAGATTGAGAGGAACATCTATTTCTATCCAAGAATCTTGTGACATAGGAAAGAAACCAGTGAAGGAACTAATTAGGAAGCTTATGATGTACAAAGAAGATCTTAAGGTAAATCAAGAAGTAGATGAAGAACCAAGAAATAAATCTGTACCATTCAATACTGCTACCTCAAAGAACAAAGATAAAGAAAAATCTCAATCTCCCATAGACACTTCTACCAGTGAAGACTCTGATTCTAAAAGTGATGATGAGATGGATCATATTTCTAGAATATTCAAGAAGTTATACTATAGGAACAAGTTCCATAGAAAGTAAAACTATAAAGGAAGGTATGATAATAAAGGATAGTGGAAAAAGGATAGAAAATGGAATGATAAAACAAATGAGATAGTCTATTATGAGTGTAAATGAAAAGGTCATGCGAAAGCTGATTGTCTTGAGCTAGAATTTAAGAAAAAGTATGAAGACAAGGGCAATGGATATAAAAAGTCTATTAAAGCTAATTGGAGTGCCACAAAAGATTTCTCAAGTGGATCTGACAATTCTGACATTGAAAATAACAAACATGCAAACTGGTGTTTCATGATTGAAACATCTGAGGTAACACCCAATTCTCATGTACATAATTATTATTATTCTGGGAATGAATGTGAATCAAACAATGATGAAAATATGACCATGGATGAACTATTTGAATACCTTTTAATGATTGAGGACACCTTTAACGTACTGAAGGATAAATATAAATTATTTAAAAGATAACTTTCTTTAAATTCCAATTATATGTATGATCTGGATATTAAAAAAGATAAATGTGCTCAGCTGTTAAAATAAAATACTAAACTTAAATTATCCAATGAGCAATTAAAAAGAGATCTTCAGAAGTTTACTGCAGTTAGAAATACCTTGACTCAGTTACTAGGAAGCAAGATTGCTCTAAAATACACAATTGGTCAAAGATATCATCCCAGGCAGAGAAGAATTATTAAGAATAATGTTTTTCCAAAATCTGGATAGTTCACTATTAGTTCAAGTTCTTGAACATCTTTTGAAAAAAAAATCTCTAAAGGACCTAAAAAAGTTTTAATGTGTCCAAACATATCTGTTTATAATATAAAACCTGTGAGACAAGTATGGGTTCCCAATGTTTTACTTGCTAACCTATCTGGACCCAAGAAAATTTGGGTACAAATGTTACCCTACACTTAATCTTTTTTTTAGGAAAAATAGTTAAAGTGATCTTGTAAAATAATATGGTACTTGGACAGTGGATGTTCAAGACACATGAAAGGAGACTACTCATGCCTCAGGAGACTAATTAAAGTTGATGGTGGACATGTTACATTTGGTGATAATGCAAAATGGAAGATCATCGACTTAGGCTAAATTAGTAACCCTAATACCATATTTATTTCAAAAGTGCTTTTTGTTGATGAGTTCAATTAAAATTTACTAAGTATCTCTCTGTTATGTGATAATGGTTTTAATGTTAAATTTGAAAATAATGTATGAAATGTTTTTAATTCTGAAAATGATTTAATATTAACTTCTCTTAGAAATGAAAATGTATATGCTGTTGATTTAAATTCTTTAGCTAAGTAAAATGTTACATGTTTAAATGATTTTCAAAAGGAATCCCGGTTATATCACAAAAGATCAGGACACTGAAATGTGAACTCACTTAGGAAACTAACTAGGAAAGGTTTAGTTAGAGACTTACCTAAATTGGAATTCCCACTTAACAAAGTTTGTAATCCTTATCAAAATGGAAAACAACACAAAGTTTATTTCAAACCAAATAAATAAGTTTAAACTTATCAACCGCTTGAGTTGGTTCACATGGATTTGTTTAGACCATCTAGAGTTTAAAGTTTAAATGAGGAGCAATATGTTTATGTTCTTGTAGATTATTTTTATAGATATACTTGGGTATAATTTCTAGATCAAAAAAGTGAAGTATGTTCTTACTTCATTAAATATTCCAAGTCTGTATGAAATCTTAGTGGAAATAGAATTAAGACCTTGAGAATTGATCATGGCTGTGAGTTTGAAAATCAGGAATTTGAATCTTTATGCTCACAAAATTGATATACTCAGAATTTATCTACTCCTAGGACACCCGAACAAAATAGAGGAATAGAAAGAAGAAAAATAACACTTCAAGAGATTTCCCAAACTATGCTAAATGAGTATAATCTACCTATCTATTTTTTTCTTGAAGCTGTTAATACAGCTTGTTACATTATCAATAGAGTCTTCATTAGACCTAATCTTAAGAAGAAACCTTATGATATATAGAATAATAGGAAGCCTAAGGTTAATTAGTTTAATGTTTTTGGTTGTAAAGTCTTCATCCTTAACACTAAGGACAATATTAACAAGTTTTCTTCCAAAAGTGATAAAGGAATTTTCATAGGTTACTCAATCACTAGTAAAGCTTTTAGATTATTTAATAATAGATCCAAATGTGTGGAAGAATCAGTTCATGTAAAATTTGATGATACTGATCCACATGAACCCAAAAATTCTATTGAACTCCTTGAGAAAGATATGTAAATTCTAGACCTTAATGATAAAGATAGTGAGCCCTTAGTGACAACCACTTCTAGAAATTCTCCAGAATCTACGCTTGGTGAATCTAGACCTATATACATTCATGAGGAGTCTAGATAAACTCTTTTTAGAGGTATTAGAATACTCAAGAATCATCCTTTAGATGCTGTAGTAGGTGATTTAAATTGTAGAACACAAACTAGATCTTCTATAAGAAACCAGGTTGAGCATCATTCCTTTCTTTCACAGATTGAACCTAAGAATATTGATGATTCCATCAATGATGAATTATGGGTGATAGATATGCAAGAAGAATTAAATAAATTTGAAATAAACAAAGTTTGAGAATTAGTAGAAAGACCTAAAGAAACTTTTACCATATGCACTAAATGGGTGTTTAGAAATAAAGTTGATGAATCTGGAAACATAGTTAGAAATAAGGCTATCCTAGTTGCACAAGGATATTGTCAAAAAGGAGGAATAGACTATTAGGAAACTTTTTCACATGTAGCTAGACTATAATACATTAGGATACTACTTTCTTATGCAGATCATCTGAATTTAAAACTTTATCAAATGGATGTTAAAATTGGTTTTTTAAATGGGTATATAGTTGAGGATGTATTTGTTGAACAACCCCCTGGTTTAAAAAATCCACATTTTTCAAAACATGTCTTCAAACATTCAAAATCCCTATATGGTCTGAAACATGCTCCAAGAGCTTGGTATGATAGACTTAGTTCTTTTCTTTTTTCGAAAAGTTTTACTAAACGAATATCAGATCCTACACTTTTTGTTAAAACGATTTCCAAATATGTTTTAATTGTACAGATTTATGTAGATGACATTATTTTTGGATCCTCTAAAAATTCTTTATATACCGATTTTTCCAAAATGATGATAGATGATTTTGAAATGAGTTTAATGGGGGAACTTAATTTTTTCCTTGGATTTCAATTTTTTCAAAATAAAAATGGTATTGTTTTAAATTAGAGTAAATATACCATGGATCTTTTGAAACAATTTGGTTTGGACTAAAATAAAGGTAGTGATACACCTATGAGTACCACCTGTAAGTTGGATGCTGATGAAACTAGTAAACCAGTGGATCAAACCAATTACAGAGGTATGATTGGATGTCTGCTCTATCTTACTTCTAGAAGACCTGATATTATTTTCAGTGTATGCATGTGTGCTCTTGTTTAAGCCAATCCTAAAGAGTCTCATTTAAATACTGTTAAAAGGATTTTTAAATATATAAAGTGTACTAAAAACTTAGGATTGTTTTACCCAAGAGGACAATCATTTGATTTAATAAGTTATTCAGATGCTGATTTTTCTGGTTGCAAGTTAGATAGAAAGATCACCTTTGGAACATGTCACATTCTATTAAAGTCACTAGTATCATGGTGTAGTAAGAAACAGAATTCTGTTTCATTATCTACTTCCAAAGCCGAATATATAGCTACTGGGAGTTGTTGTGCTCAAATTCTATAGATGAGACCCACTTTACTAGACTATGGATATCAATTCAACCATGTCTTTATAAAGTGTGATAATACAAGTGCTATTAACATCTCTAAAAATCCATTATCTCATTCTAGGGAAAAGCACATTGATGTAAGGAATCACTTCCTGATAGATCATTATCAAAGAGGTGATATCACTCTTGAATTCATTGGTACTGAACACCAATTGGATGATATCTTCACTAAAGATTTTGAATTTTGAGAGGTTAAATTACATCATACATGAGTTAGGTATGATAAACTGTAAGGGTTTGGAACCTCACTGTTTGAAAACTCAATGTTAGAAACCTCACTGTTAGAAACCTAACCGATAGGACCTCACCGTTGGAACCTCACCATTGGACCTCACCATTGGACCTCACCATTAGAACCTCACTATTAAAACTCACCATTAGGAATCTCAACATTATAAACCTCACCTTTAGAAACCTCACTGTTAGAAACCTCACCGTTAAAAACCTCACCATTAGAAACCTCACCATTAGAAACCTCGCCGTTAGAAACCTCACCATTAGGAACCTCATAGTTGGGACCTCACCGTTAGGACCTCACCATTAGGAACCTCACCGATAGAAACCTCACTGTTGGACCTCACCATTGAAACCTAACCCTTTGGAACCACACCATTGGGACCTCACCATTAGAACCTCATCATTAGCATCTTATCGATAATTGATTTTTTCTGAGACTTCACGTTTTATTTCTTCCAGAAGTTGAAACATTTTTTGTTTTGCTTATTTATTTTACTTGATTTGTTTTTCGATTTGTAAATGATAAAATTAAAAGATCATACCATATTTCTATCCACATCAAATTCTCTCCCGAATATCTTTTATCCCAAACCTCAAAACCTAAACCTCTTCTGAAACCCTCAAACTGCTTCAGATCGCATGGTAACAGTGAAGAGACCATTGTTTAGTGATGAAGGGGATGCACCAAATCCAAAGAGACCTCGAGCTGAGTTGAGTAGTGGAAGCAAGGTAGTGGAAAATCCGATCAACCCTCATCTGTCGAAGAGGGAAATCATAGTTGAAAAAGAGCTATGTTCTGAATGGTTGCTAATGAGCAGATCTTTAGTGCTAAAGGCACTTGAAGCTCAAGGATGGGTTGAATGATTTGAAAACAATAATGGAACCTATTACCTAAAGTTAGTGAAGTAGTTTTACGAGTTTTTGAAATTTGAACAGACTAAGGATGACAAAAGAATGCCTTCAAAGGTAAATGGAGTAAGTGTAAGTGTATCCTCTGTTGAATGGGCTGAGTGTTTGAGAGTACCACATGAAGGGATTTATGACTACTACTTATGAGTGGTGCCTCCCACTACAGAGTTATTCTGTTATGAAGAAGCCTTAGCCAAACTAACAGGGAGTGGGATCCCTTGGAAATTCATTTCTGCTGAGATGGAAGGAGAAGACAAGCTACTGTTTATGTTTTTCTAGCATGTCTTGAGTCCTAGGAGAGGGGATTTACTACCCTGAAATTTCAGGATGTATTTCTATTATATCTATTGAAGCATGTAAATAAGATAAACTTTTGTGGGATACTGATGATTCAATTAGAAGATACAATAAAGCCTAGTTCCAAATCCAATTCCTTATTTCATGCTACACTGATATCCTTGATGTTGAAGGTGAAAGGAGTTGCTAGAGAAAAGGAGGAAACAATTGTAGTAAGTGCAAATTTCTGCAATACAAAGGTAATTTTCAAGTTGATGAAGATAAATCGGATCCCCTAGAAAATAATATGGGTACATGATAAGGATAATCTATATGAGGAATTCAAACCTATTACCCATCCTAATAGGCCTAAGGATAAGAGAGATCTTGGTGTAAAGCTTGATGAGGTGGATCCACATTATTCAGACAAAGAGGAAGAGGTTGCGGCTGTGTAAGAAAAGGAGGAATATCATATAGACGACAAGAGTGATCCTTAAAATCCATATAATCCTCGTGCTAATACTTTATCATTTGGTGAGCCTATCCAACCAAAGAGATTTCCTATAATGAAGACTGTTATAAGATACAGTGATGATGAAGAGACTAGTGATGAAGAAGGGACAAAAAATGTCATAAGATACCTTAGAGGGACCTTATATGAGGATGAGAATACTGAATCTAGCCATCCTGATATTGAGACTGCTACTAATGTGAGTGAAGAAGAATGTATGAGTCTCAATACTCTGATAGGACATACATAAATGGTAGAAAGTATAGATGAATAGGTTCCTAATTTAGTTGAAGGTGGAATTTCTTTGGAAGTAATTGAATATTCAGTAGAAGAAGTGGCAGTGGACCATCCTGTTGATGAAGTTGCTCAATGAGGTATGGAAGAGATGGATATGGTTGATCAGGAGAATGATCCATGTGAGGGGGAGGAACCTATTGCCACAGTTTCATTCGTTGTAGCTCTTGGAATAGAATATTCGTCACAAGACCCTAGTTTCATAGTTTTGGGTTTAGATTATCGAGAGTCTGAGGATGACCAGCCTATCAGAAGTCCTCCCATTCCTACTATTTCAGAAAGTAGTATTGTGCTGCCAGTGGTTTTATTTGCATCGTGACTATGTGAATAAGGATGACTTGGAATCAATGAAATCAGATTTGAACAGCCACTTTGATGAGAGATTTGTTGGGTTAGAGAGAGATTTGACTCACAATCCAGAAGTTGTCACTTCTGCTGTGGAAAGGCTAGTTTTGTCCTCTCACTCCATCCCACTATAGGGGGTAAAGGACTATCAAAATCGGATCAGAAATTTGGAAGATTCTATGAAATATATGAAGTAGTCTATTGCTAGATTAGACTCCTACATTGTTTCAAAGGTTCAGGTGGACAAAGATCTTTGATATGTTAGAAGTGTGGTTCAGCAAATGGTCACTGTGTTTGAGGACTATAAAAAGTCCATGGACACACATGTGAGTGGCCAAGATGATGACGTGAAGAGGGTGATTAGTGGGATGACTAAATCTTTTAAGGAGATAGTGGCTTTCACTATGGCACCTCTGTGTGCATCTACTTCATCTTTAGCCTCAACTCCTACTGATCTAGAATCCTTCAGGTCAGTTGTTAGAGAAGAAGTTGAGAAGTTCTCTAGTACCAGTACCTCAAATACTCAATCAATGACTCATGTTATTTCCACTACCAGATAAATTCATAACCTTGTGGGAAATTATTTAAGGTAAGATTCTCAAGATCAAAAGGCCATCAAAGAACAAGTTTATTTCTACTAAAAAAGGGTATACACTAATCATCAGATGGATAGTCAATTAAATTTACTGTTGGAGAACTTGAGGAATCCACATGTCACTCAAGCCTTTAAGGATCATGTTAGTAGGCTTAAAGAGTTGACTCCTATCTTGGAGAAATTTATGGATAATAAAAATGATTTTATTCCATCCATGGAGAGAGGAGGAAGTATTATTATGGATTTCAAAAATCTTCTTTGCCCTTCCTCCATGTGGACTTCACTCATATCATTATTCCTCCAGCTTTGCCTTCTACCTCAGGTACCTCAGGATCTTTTAGTGCTGCTCCATTGATGACTCCTACACAGGCCATATGAAGCTTGACCTCTACCATTCCTCAGAGATCTACTCACTACAGTTCTAGTGATGCTTATGTTGCAGCTCCTCCAACTCTGTTTAATGCCATCCCTAGGCCTATCCCTCCATCTTCAGAACCTGCTTCCTCTAATTCCAAAGAAAAATATCCCTGGGACATCTATGATTTGGATTTAATGAGGGATTTCTTAGTTGATAGGGATATTTGTACCATTTTTGTATTTTTTACAATTGCTTTATTAATGGAAAAATATTCTTCTATATCTTTGTGTTTTACATTATTTTTGTTAATCACAAAGGGGGAGAAACATGCCAGGTTTATGTTTTAAGCTGCTTAAACATAAAAAAAGAAGTTGAATGAACTCTTTGTATATATATATATATACTATCAATATTTTTCCATAATAAACATGGGTCAAATGTTCTTATACACACCTTTGAAGATATTAGAAAATGTGATTAACCCTAATTTAGAAAATACTGACATAATTTGTGATTATCAAAAAGGGGGAGATTTTTGGACTCACCTGTTTTGATAATCACAAATCATGTTTTGATAATCCCAAATCATGTTTTGATATTCCCAAATCATGTTTTATTTATGTGATAATTATGTTTCTCTTATGATATAATCATTTATGTAAAAATCATGTTTATATCAAAGTGATAACTATGTATGTTTAATCTCACTACTCTCTTGTTTAAAGCTCACAATGAAAAATTTATCCCAGTAAAAAGGTCACTGATGCAAAGGTCACCGATGAAAAGGTCACTGATGCAAAGGTCACTAATGAAAAGGTCACCGATGAAAAGGTCACCGATGTAAAGGTCACCGATTCAAAGGTCACTGATGCAAAGGTCATCGACGTAATGGTCACCGATGCAAAGGTCACCGATGCAAGGTCACCGATGCAAAGGTCACCGATGCAAAGGTCACCGATGCAATGTCACCATTTCAAGGTCACCGATGCAAGGTCACTGATGCAAGGTAACCGTTGCAAGGTCACCGATGCAAGGTCATAGATGCAAGGTCACCGATGCAAGGGTATTGTTGGGAAGGCTACCAATGGTGAGTTATCGATGGAAGTTTACCAATGGAAGGTTATTAATGGAAGGTTACCGATGGTGAGTTATCGATGGAAGGTTACTGATTGAGAGTTATCAATAGAAGGTTACCATTGGGAAGGTTACCAACGAATGATTCTGATGTGCACTTACTATTTAAGCCTACCATTTTGAAGGATACCATTACGAGTCTACCATACTCTTCTACTACACACTTTGTCAAATTATTAAGATTATTATAACGCTCATATTTGGTAACTTTAGTGCTTTTAACATAAATTAATGCTAATTGTAGACATATCAAGAGACCATATATGGGGACAGTACGTGTTATGAGAAAGATCGCATGTGATGTACTTATTTCTATTGTCCGACCTCAAGTATAAAAGAGAAGACCAAAGAAGAAAAGAGATGATGAGAAGTGCATCTGAGCATGTTAAGAAACTTACTCGCTAGTTTAATGACTAACCATAAAACACTTACACTATGAGACCAAAAGCATCATGAAGATAATTTGTGACAAACTCACTTTTACCTTTTGTGATTCATCAACTCTTGATCACCACAAGAAGCAGTACTCTTAGTTCATAAAAGCTAGAACCTGGAGTTGCAACACTCTGTTTGGGATACAACTTTCAGATAAAGACTCAAACATCAAATTATTCACTTCAAGGAGTCAAGAGATGAATTGCAAAGACATAGCGCCTTCTAAACTCAGTATCATCATATTTTCTCTACTATGTTCTTTTATTTTATATTTCTGAGAAGTGTGTGTTTGTGTCATACACACTTTCTCCTGTGATTGAACTGGAGGATACAAAAATCCTCACATAAAACTTATCTTACAACTTGTTTTCCCATGTATAACTATGGAAGAGACCGTGTGTGGTCTTTGTTGTTTATCATTCCCATGAAGAACTATGGTAGAGGGTGTGAACCCTTGAAAGTTTGTAAAGACTGTTGAGAATCCTAATACAGGTTGTGTAAAAAGTTTATTGTTAATATAAACTGCTTGGTGGCTGGTGATCACCAAGTGGAGATTATTAAGTCTTGGCTTGACATAGTACCTCTTGTTTAACTTTTCTATGAACTATATTTTGTTATACTCTATTTTATCTGTTTTCCTCTGTGTATAATTTCTAAAACATTAAACTGTTTTGCATTCACTTGGATAGTTAGTTTTGGTTAGTGTGTGTATATGTTTAATTCAGTAAACTTGTTTCAAATTTTGAAGAAGTGTTTCACACCAATTCAACTGATACCTAATCACCCATTGAGAAACCTGTTGACAAACTAGAAATTTACATCTCTACTGCCTTAATTAACTGGGCCGTTTCAAAATTTGGGTGATCTTTATAATAAATTTTTTAACAGAAATTTTAAGTTGGAACTCAATTCACCCCCCTCTTGAGATTCTACTCCGACCAATAGAAATCATTGAGGTAAGAAATATTTGGTTCAAAAAAGTAATAAAACAATTTTGTTTCATAAACAAAAAATGTGATCCCTGTGTTTAAAATAGGTTTAGTTGGAGTAGGTTCATTTTCATAGTAGTATATATTGATAACATAGTACTAATTTTAAAATAGATATGAGGCTTACAAGAGGTTAAAGAATGGTTGAGTAGGTACTTCTCTATAAAATATGTAGGTGAATAATACTACATTATAAGTATCAAGATCATGCGTGATATATTACAAATTATTCTTGGACTAAGTCAAAGTAAATATATTGAACAAATATTAAAGTGTCTTAATATGGAACAATTCAAGAGGGGATTGGTTCCAACATCACATGGTATATATTTTTCAAGTAGATGTTTCCTTAGACACATTAGGAAATATTGAGAATGATTAAGATCCCATATACATCTGTGATATGATCTATCATGTATTCCATGTTATGTACAAGGATTGATCTTGAATTTCCTTCGAGCATGGTAGGTAGATATTAATATGATTTTGTCGAACAATATTTGAATGATGTTAAGGATGTACTTATGTATAAAAGGTGAAATAAGGACATGTTCTTGGTTTTTGAAGGAGATGAAGGGATAATCATGAGGGATTATATAGATTATAGTTTTTTGATAGAATAGAATGATCTAAAGTTTTATAAATCAAATTTATTCAGTATAAATGGAGGATCTATGATATAAAAGAGTTCATAACATCCATTTTTCTCTGATTATATATAGAGTCACATTATATTAAAACTTTTTATATATATAAGGAATTATTTTAGATTCAAAACTTTGTCCAAGAGCTTTATGTGGTGCCTATAATTCAAGAACAGATCAAACATTACTATGATAAAACTGCAATGGTGGAACTTTCCAAAGAGACAATTTTACATTAAAGTAAAAAAGAATATACTTCAGATGTTTCATCTCGCAAGGGTTTTTTATCAATGAGGGGAAGTTGCAGTGAGTAGAGTATCCCAAGAGGAATTTTTGGAGGACCCCTTTATGAAGGATATATCTTTTTAGAAGCATGAATATTCGGTGAGATCTAGTACATTAAAGGTTATTAACAATTGTCTTAAGTTAAAATAGGAGTTTATTGAATTTGGCTTCCTAGTACCAACTTCTATTTACTTGATGTTGAAATGTATTAATTTTATATAACATTAATGAATTTTATTATCACATATTGACTTTTAATCTATATGGAATAGTATTTGATAATAAAATAATAATATATGGCATAGTAAAAGGTTATAGTAGTTCCCCTGTATAATGAGAACCTAGAGGTTTCACGATAGTATTCTTTAATATATATTTTTTAGCAGGATGACATCATTTGATGAGACAAAAATGATACGACCTATAATGGGTCAAGACTCATTAGACATTGAGGCACCCTCTCATGGTGTACACCATTTGTAATTAACAGAGAAGGAAATTATTGTAATGTGACCTGCTAGTAGGAAATCAATATTTATATTCTTTATTGGATGTTACTGTATAAAAACTTGTGTTTTTATCCTTATAATTTAATATTATCATTAATGAATACCCCAATCCATATACTTTTATCTATTAATGAAAACCATGATCACATATGCTTGTAGTGAAGTAAGATACATTTGGTGTGTCATGAATGATAATATATTAATAGGTAATGGGAGAAATAATTTATCCCTTCTATTTTTTAAAAAAGGTAACTTCTCAAGACCTTTGAAGGTAATGAAACAACCATGATAAATACATATCCTTGGTGATCTATAGTCATGTTCATTTACAAAAAAAGTCAGAAAAATAGATGTTAATAATATAGGTTGATGACACCAACATTCAACCATCTTGATTGGATATATCTTGATAAAGGTATTATATTAGGAAATAGAAATTCATAGGAGTTTGTATATCATTTTCAAATTAAATTATTTGTCTATGTGTTATTTGATGTGTTTCTATACTCTACCCTTGGAAATTAGGTGTATATACCTATTTTTATGGAGATATAGGTATAATGGGTTACATAGTAAGCATATCCATAATCTTATTTAAATTATAGGTTGAGTTTAACACGTTAAAATAAATATTATTCATTATTTGTGGTTTAATAATTAGTTGGGTTTGGTTGGTCTCCAAGATTTTATCCTAAGTTATTTTAATGAATATTTTAGTTAAATAATAATCATAAATATTTATTTATAAGGTTTGGAAAATATAATATTTATTATATTTATCGATGAATAATGACGTGATATTTATTTATTGAATAAATTTACATTATTCTAGGTTCAATAAATGTCATAGAGGATAAGTGACCTGAGATTAATGGTCTGATTGGAAATTTTATAAATGATATTTATTTATTCTTAGGTGATTCACATGTCATGTGAATAATAATTATATTATTATTAAGATATGATGTTCACTAAGAAATAAGTAATTGGTAAGTGGGATTATATAAAATTAAGAAACCATAAATTTTTTTAATATATATCTAGTTAATTTATTTTTTAATTTAGGTTTGTTATAAAAATGGAGAGATTTATACTCTTTAAAACCTAGAGATAGTTATATATATCTAGAACATCATCACTCATAATCCCATATCATGCCATCGAGAGAACACTGACAATTCTCCATCCTCGAAGATAATTTTTATATTATCAAACCCGAATGATGTAAGTGATCAGGATTGACCATGCAAGTACCCAATGATTATTTTACATCATTCAGAGATTTTGGTGCATGTGTGGATCAATGGAAGAGGTATTGTACTCCAGGATATTACATTATAATGATGGTATGATGAAATTGAATCAAAAATATCATAAATGAAGAACTAATTACATGTTCACGTAATTTTAAATATTCTTATAATTTAATTATAAATTGTATTTGATGGTACTCATCTTATAGTTATAGCATCTAATTAAGAAAATTAATCTATGATTTACATTGTTTAATTTTTCATTCATCATGTATATCAGGGATTATTCGTAAATTAAGACTAAAATATTAGTTGGTCATTCTAAAATGTTCATCAACTGCACTAAAAACCAACATGTTTTATATTTTCATGTTCTATAGTAGTACTTTCTTGATCAAGAAGAAGAAAATATAATATTAACTATATTTTTAAAAGAGGATGGATTGGTGAAATTTTCTATGTAATCAACATGACATTGAAAAAACTGAGAAAATTATTTTCAAGTAATAGACTATTAAGTTAATCTATGTGAATTTTTTTTAACATAGTGTTGATATTAAAAAGTGAATATTTATATAAGTTAAAATTTAAAACCATGATGACAACCGTTCAATGAAAATATGGAATTATAGAAGTATAAGCTGAAGTAGAAGTATAAGTTGGAGTAGTGGTAGTGACAGTAAAAAATGATTCTAGATAATAGATGTTTGAAAGATATAATCATAACTTTAAAGGAATAACTATTGAATATGTAAGAATAAACATATAATTCCTTTAAGGTATTCATGATATGATTCATGGGACATTACAATGCTCATATCAAATGATAGATTATAGAAATTTCATACCTAATATCATATCAAGATATAATGATAAAATAAAATGATAAATAATAATACCTACATACCTAACTATCCATGCAGTCAATATTCACTGAAATTGAGTTTTATTAATATTCTTTATAAATAAAAAATTGGTTCTTACCTTTAGTAGTAACCACCAACCACTGGAATCACCAAATGTTTTGGTAGAAACTATTTTCTCTGAATGGTGTGCAAGAACCTTCTCTAAATAAAATAAAAAATGAAGAGTTTGGGAGAGTTTATTCTATTAAAGAAATAACATATAGTATCATAAAACACTGTAATTTAAACCCAGTCTACATAAGACACTGAAATCAAATGGAAGTTCTCATTGAAAGCATACAAAATTTAATTTATTATGAAATTATAAAATCATTTTAGATCCCCTTTTTGATTAATCTGAACATTATAAATTTCTCAATAATCAATTATAATTTACACATCATCACATTATGTGTTTTCATCAATAAATGATTATTCATAGCTCTATAATATTTTCTTGGTAGATATCTTTTACAAATATAATATGCACCATTATGTGGTGTAAAATACTATGATCAAACATCAACTGTGGTGAAGTGACCATCACCACACCTTGTTATATTATTTAGTTCATATTTTCCATAAATATTTGGCTTTTACTAAATCTTTATAGAATTTAATAGAAAAATTCATAAATTTTTGCAAATCCATTAAAACTTTTTTAGATAAGATTATCATAATATCTATCAAATTTTGGATAAAAATATTAGTCCAAAATAGTTTTTTTATTTCAAGAAGTTATGTGATATCTAATAAGACTTTATGGAATTGGAAATAATTGTGAATTCCCATAATTATAAGTAATGAGTGAACTCTAGAAAAATTTCAATGCAGCTAAATTTAGAAATCAGTCTAGTGTGATCTTGATCAAATAATCTAATATCTCTATTTGAGAATGTATACTAGAATATGTATCATATAAATAATAAGTATACATATAATCCCTTTTTCCATGACATAAAATGACCAATTAACATTCAACATGTCAATATAGTATTGGTCAAATCATACATTCATGATCCTCTGAAATAGATAGACTAGTTTGAATGAATAAAGCACATGTCATTCATTCAAATAGTTAAGAATATTTCATGTCACCTAACCAATTATGGCCATTCATTTTCTCAGTCTAATTAAATTAAGGGAACATATTTATTTTCTTTTTATACAATTGTGAAGATACCATCTTGGTTAATATCCCACTAGAAAATTGATCAGAAAAATACCCAACGAACCCTTAATTAGCTAAGCATAAAGAATTTCATAAGAAATGTATTCAATTATTAAGGGTATTATGATAGGTTTATTTCCATATATATTTAATGTGTATTTTTAATTATCATACACCCTAATTATATAAATTACCATTGGAAGTTACATGTGATATAATCTAGTAGGCCAATCTAGATAATAAGTTTTAACTTATTATCTCATAGTTCTATTTTTTGTTTCACACGAAAGCCTTTTTATTGAGTATAAGATTCTACTCATGCTAATATTAATATATCTCCACAATCCATAATAATCTATTATTATCATCTATTAGGAAAAAATCAAAGTCATACATTGAGGGGGTATTATCATTCTTCTATTAATTTAGTTTATATGTAGTGACAATGAATGAATAATAAATTGAGATTTCCTTTATGATAAAATTATGATAAATTTTAAAACCATTATATCCAATATATGATGTACCTATAACCAAGATATTCAGCATGAATATCATGATTTTTCTACATTAATGATTTTTTCAAATTATCTAATACATTATATTTTATAATCCCCCAACAGTTCTTTACATTACCCACCCCAATGATCTATTAGATGGGTTGGAATCTATGAAGAATATTTTTATACTTTCAGTGAGATTAGGGTTTTTTATAGAGCGCTGTTGTGGGCGCCCTGAAATGATTAGTGTGATTTTGGGGTACTTAGGTGCAGCAGAGTGGCTGACCAAGGTCGTCTCTCAAAGGAGGAAGTGAATTTAACAACTTATTAGAGGTATTCTAAAAAAAATAAAATATAATATAATATAATAAAATCACTAATTTAAAGGATTGGGTTTTGTTGTAGTTTATGAATCTAGAATAAGTTTGCTGGAAGAAGATTGTATAATTTTTTTTTGTTTTTAGTTTTGAAATTAATTTCGATTAAAATGACACAACAAGAAGATATTTTTTTATAAATCTATTTAAAATGCGTAATCGATCTAAATCTACCTCTTCACATTATTATTAATCATTATCATTTAAATTAACATTCACTTAATTATGATCCCTTAATTTGTTAAATCCCGAACCCTACAAGAATTAACTTTACCACGAAGATGATGTGAATTTAACCCTAGGCTAACTTCAGAACATGAAATCGCAACACCCTGCTTTGATTGATGATCTAAGATTAGCTTATGGTCAGTGATAAATTAAGGCACATATCCATTCTAGAAATGAGGATGAATTGTGTTTAGGGATTATATTTGAACTCTACAAATTTATCCCATGTGGTCTTGTGTTACCGATTAAGATCGCGCTCTCACAATTTACACAAAATCCCGACCTCGCGTGTTTTTGTGTTAATTGTTCAATTGCTTTCTTAGTTTCGTACAGTTTAAAAAAACAATTCATGGATCATATTAAGTGAATTTCAGTAGCTCAATGATTCAAAATAATTAAATGAAGAGGGTAGAATATAGATCGATTACTAAAAGACTACTCTTCCATGGGTGGCGTAATCATCGTATAAGCGTTTTGCATGTGCAAAGGTTTATAATGGGTATAACCCAATAACGCTTCTACTCAAGAATTCCTGCCCAAAGAGGAAGATTAAGAGAAGAATAAATTTAAACAAAACAGAAGAAAATAGAATAAATAAAAGAATAACAATGAAGTTTATTACACAAATGAAAACATTACAAAATGAAGAAGAGAAGGAGGCTTTGATGAGGGGATCCTTGCTTCAAGAGCTACCCCTCTTACAATGGTTGGAGAATTTGGGTGAAACAAATTCTCCTCTGCCTCCAATCTCCTAATTCACGTCCCCAACCCCTCCAAATGAGAAAAACTCTAATTTATAGAGGGGAGGGGAGGAGAGGTTACAAGTGGTTTCAAGTGTGAATGTGGAAATTTGGACAAATATTTTATTACAACTTGCACCGCCCATATGACCACCCAAACGCGTGAATTGGCCGGCCTACCAGAGGGATAAAATGTGAGGATATGGGTCTTATATCTCCTTTCCAAATTTGGGCTCAATACAGGCCCTTATTAAGGAGTTATGGCCGAAATACTGAAGCTTCTCCATTATGGCGAGCCCAGCCCAACTTTGACTTCATGGCCCAATGTCAACAACCAAATGAACTCTTTAGCTCTAGTGTCCTGAATAAAAGTTGTAGATAATTAAGTTTTAAACACTGTTACAAAATTTCAAATTCAAATAATAAATATAAAAATATTTATCTTCGAAATACTACAGTGAACTATAAAGGGTAAAACTGGAATGTTCATCAAATATTCAAATGAATGATCTAATCCCAAATACTTTCTAATTAAACATATTTAACACAATGTGAGGAAATTATATCATTTATTATCAATAAAATATTCAATAAAATAGTGTTTTATCAACCCCCCCACAATTATCCTTTTGCACTCCTGGGCAAAACCTCATGTCAAGTAAACATCAATATCAAATCAAAACCAATTTTAAAACACATATCCTTGAGATCAATCAATTTCCCACCAAGAATAAAAAGATATCATGCCTCATAAAAAACCTTATTTCAAGTTCTCCATTTATATCATTCAATATATTTCCACATCATTTATCCTCCCATGCACAAAACACTTAACTCGCTTGAATTTTCTCTCATCACTCAAATATCAATTTTTTTTGCAATGTCTTTCTCATCCAAACTCATACAAGAGTCACCATAGGCTTGATAGATTCCTACATCGCTACCCGATGTGAGTCAAGGACATATGTTTATCATGAGGACTTTTCAGGGTTGTTCTGTGGCTTTCGGTTGGTAGGATTAAGATGTGAAAAACTCTGAGGCTGAATGAGGAGGGCTTGACTCTTTTGAAGCAAAATTGCATTAATCTAATTTTCACTTAAATATGGTCTTCTCTTCAATCCCCATAGTATCAATTCAGCTCCATCATCATGAAAAGTCATGAAAGGTTTACACCATTCCTCATTTCAGCATAAAAAATGCCAATCTTCTCAAACAAGATTTTCTTGAAAGCTCCAGATGGGCACAACTTTCCACCTCAATTAGAAGCTCCAGAAAAGGCACAACTTCACTTATCATGAAAGCTCCAGAAAAGGCACATCTTTCAATATAATGACTTTTTTTAGCTACAAAAACATCTCTTCAGAATTTAATTTTCCACCCAAAGTATCACATAATGTGGTGGCACAACACAAGACAGCTTCCCCCACACTTAAGCTCAACTAGATTATGCAATTTCACTTCAAGAGTTTGTTGGATAGGGAAAATTGGCTTGTAATGTGGCTTAACCTAACAGGCTTTGCATGGATTCTAAGGGCTACATGGATTAAATATACAAGGTAGGCCATTATAAGAAAGGATTCTTTGAAATAAGGTCTTTAATACCAAACAAATGCTTTAATCATTTAAACATAAGTACCTCAAACCCTCAAGTTTTGACAGGAATAGTTCAAATTCTGGTTAAATCAAGTATGGTTTGGTTCTCTCAAGAAGTGAGGTGAATGTAAAGAATATGAAAATAATGGTTTATAAGCCTCACAGGAAAGTGATTTCAAATATAAAGACAGTGAGATTGGCATGGGATTCAAAATTCAGCGTACTTTTCATGAAATTACTAAATATTTGAACATGAAACAAAGTCATTTCATCATTCATTTAAGCTTAGTTTCAAGGGGTAAATTGTTTCACTTATTGATATGGATTTAAAAATGGTGACGAGAATCATTTCACCCCAAAAGTTTCAAAAACACACAGAAAATTGTAAAATAAACACACAAATTTTAAAAAACACACAATTTTTTTTGATTTTTTTTGAAAAGGAAAGCAATTGAAATTACTAAACTAAAAGGTTCCCTCCCCCACACTTAAAACATTGCATTGTCCTCAGTGTGAACCTATGAGATGATATATTCACATGAAATGCAGAATTTTTAAATAGGACAAATAATATAAAAGTGAAAGGGTTAGGAACAGCCTGATGTGCTCAAGTGATGATGGGGTCATGTAGTGTGATAAAATCCACTGCATCAGTAGGAAGTCCCTCAATGTATCTCTTCAAACATTGCCCATTGACTATAAAGCTCCTTCCAGTGTCCTCTTGTGTGATCTCCACTACATCATAAGGAAAAACATTAGTCACAACATAAGGACCTAACCATCTGGAACGCAACTTACCAGGCATCAGCTTCAGTCGTGAACTGTAGAGAAGGACTTTCTCTCCAACATGAAACTCCCTTTGTTGGATCATTTTGTCATGATCTTCTTTTGATCTTTCCTTGTAGAGCCTTGAGTTCTCATATTATGATAATCTAATCTCCTCAAGCTCTTGAATTTGCAGCTTCCTTTGGATTCCAGCTTGGGCCAAATCCATGTTGCATTTCTTTATAGCCCAATAAGACTGATGCTCAACTTCCACGGGGAGATGACACGCTTTCCCAAAAACAATCCAAAATGGGGAAATACCAATGGGGGTCTTGTATGCTGTCCTATAAGCCCACAATGCATCATCCAAGCGCTTGCTCCAATCCTTCCTATTTGGCTGCACGGTTTTCTCCAAGATTTGTTTCAACTCACGATTTGAAACCTCAGCCTGGCCATTTGTTTGGGGGTGGTATGGTGTTGATGTTTTGTGTGTCACCCCATACTTCCGAAGGAGGGAAGAAAAATTCCTATTGCAAAAGTGTGTCCCTTGGTCACTGATGATGGCCTTTGGTACTCCAAACCTGCAAAAAATCTGTGCTTTGACAAAGTCCACAACAACATGAGAATCGTCAGTCCTGGTGTCCTTGGCCTCCACCCATTTACTCACATAATCAAAAGCAACCAAAATATACAAGAAACCATATGAACTTGGAAAAGGACCCATAAAATCAATGCTCCACACATCAAAAATCTCACAGAATAGTATGGGTTATTGGGGCATCTCATGTCTCCTAGAAATATTCCTAGTGTGTTGGAAACGAGAGCATGACTTACAAAACACATGGGCATCATGGAATAAACTAGGCCAATATAATCCAGAGTCCAAAACATTCCTAGCTGTCCGTTGGGGTCCAAAGTTTCCACTACATGCAAGTGTATGACAGAATTGCAAAACAGACTCAAAATCATGATCAAGAATACACCTCCTAATAACTTGGTCATTACACATGCGCCATAGGTAAGGATCATCCCACACATAAAACCTAGACTCACATTTTAATTTTTGGACTTGATGCTTCTTCAAATTTGCTGGGATTTCAGAGGAAACAATGTAATTAACTAAATCAGCATACCAAGGATGCGTACCTAAGATGGTATAGAGATGTTCATCGGGGAAAGTGTCCCGAAGTGGTACCTTGTCCAAGGTGTCATCCTCTAGTGTGTGAGTAAGCCTACTCATGTGGTCCGCCAACAAATTCTCTGATCCCTTCTTGTCCTTTATCTCAATATCAAATTCCTGAAGAAGGAGCATCCAACGGATAAGTCGTGGCTTTGCATCTGGATTCTTTAGGAGGTACCTCAAAGCTGCATGGTCAGAAAAAACAACTACTTTAGAGCCCAATAAATATGAACAGAATTTATCTAAAGCAAATATGACAGCAAGAAACTCCTTTTCTGTGGTTGTGTAATTTGATTGGGCTGAATCCATTGTCCTTGATTCATAGGCGATCACATGTGAATGCCCCTCTACCCTCTGAGATAAGACATCTCCAACCGCGAAGTTGGAGGCGTCACACATAAGCTCAAAAGGAATCTCCCACCTTGGGGGCTGTATGATAGGTGGAGTGGTCATATGTTGTTTTAGCTCATCGAATTAATTCCTGCAAGAAACATAAAACAAAAAATCAGAATCCTTTTGAAGTAATCTTGAAATAGGAAGAGCAATCTTACTAAAATCTTTGATGATGCACCAATAAAATCTTGCATGACCTAGGAAAGATCTAACATCACACACACATGAAGGATATGGTAAGGATGAAATAATATCTACCTTTGATCTATCAACCTCTATCCCATGTTTTGACACTACATGCCCTAAGACAATGCCATGCTCTACCATGAAATGACACTTTTCAAAGTTCAGGACCAGATTCTTCTCAATACAACGATTCAACACCTTTTCCAAACTAATTAGACATTCATCAAATGAAGACCCATACACTGTAAAATCATCCATAAATACCTCCATGCAGGTCTCAATAAAATCAGAAAAAATACTCACCATACATCTCTGGAAGGTACCTGGGGCGTTGCAAAGTCCAAATGGCATCCTCCGGTAGGAAAATGTGCCAAAGGGATAGGTGAATGTAGTCTTCTCCTAATCCTCTGGAGCTATAGGAACCTGAAAATATCCAGAAAATCCATCCAAGAAACAATAGTGTGTCTTCCCATCTAGTCTCTCAAGCATCTGATCAATAAATGGGAGGGGGAAATGGTCCTTGCGAGTGGACTAATTTAGTTTCCTATAATCAATACACACACGCCAACTATTTTTCACCCTCATTGGAACTAACTCATCTTTCTCATTTTTAACAACAGTAACACCACTCTTCTTAGGAACAACCTGAATAGGACTTACCCACTGAGAATCTGAAATGGGAAAGATTATACCTACCTCGAGCAATTTCTCAACTTCTTTTTTAACAACTTCCAGGAGGGTGGGATTGCGTCTCCTTTGTGGCTGTCTCACCGGTTTAGCCCCATCCTCCAAGAGAATCCTATGCATGAAAATGGAGGGTCTAATACCTGATATGTCAGCCAAGGTCCACACAATCCCCCTAATGTTCTCCCTCAAAATATTCAAAAGCTTTTCTTCATGTTCAAAAGGGAGATTGTTAGCAATGATAACAGGTAATCTCTCACCATTCAAAAAGTATGAGTATTTCAGATTTGGTGGAAATGGCTTGAGTTCTAATGAAGGAGGGTGTAGTATTGATGGAGACATTGAAGGAACTGAAATATGTGCACAAAGAGCATCAGGATCAGAATAGACATCATCAAAATCAGAGAATAAAGCATCAAATCCATCAGCATACTCAACAGCCATTTCATAATCAGAGTTCACATGATCAAAATCAGAATATGATTCCATTTCAAAATCAAATCTTAGAGAGTCTTGTTCCTTAAAAACGGGTGTAGAAGTACTCTTAGACGTCAAACTAGAACCAATACTCATAATCTCCCTAAGCATAGGACAATCCAATTCCATGATGTTTTTACTTGGTGGTTCAAAATGGGAGATAACAAAAGCAGAATGGTCCTCTGAGGGGTACTTCATGGAATCCATAACATTAAATATCACAACTTCATCTCCAAACTCCATGGAAAGTGTACCCTCATTGACATTTATGATAGTTTTTTCATTTTTGAGGAAGGGTCTACCTAAGATAATGGGGGCATGAGAACTTACCTGATCATCCTCCAGGTTAAGTACATAGAAGTCTGCTGGAAAGATCATGTCTCTTACCCGAACAAGTACATCCTCAAGAACTCCCACTGGATATGCCGTAGCTCTATTCGCCAATTGCACCACTACTCTTGTTGGCTTCAACTCACCAACCTGCAAGGAAGAGAATACAGAGTGAGGCATCACATTTATTGAAGCTCCTAAATCACAAAGAGAATCAGAGAAGTGCAACTCCCCTATAGTACATGGGATGGTGAATGTCCCGGGATCCTTGCACTTTGTTGGCATTGCTAGAGTTGGTGTAATGAGTGCCGAGACATTCCTTCCAAGGTTTATCCTCTCATTTCCCTTGAGCCCTCTTCGATTGGTACAAAGTTCTTTTAAGAATTTCGCATACCTTGGAATTTTCTTAATGGCTTCAAGTAGAGGAATGTTGATCTCCACATGCTTGAATGTGTCCAAAACCTCCTTTTGCATTGCTTATTCAACCATCTGGTTGGTTTGAAAAACCCTGTTTGGAAAAGGAAGGGGTTTAGGAGGTACATCATCAATCTTTTTCTTACCTTTATCTTTCTCCTTGGATTTCTCATCAGTTGGTATGGAATGCAGCTTCTCTAGAGTAGAGGTGAATCCCGGTGGAATGGTAGGTCCATATGTATCATTCATTTGCTTCCCACTTCTCAATGTGATGGAACTAACATTCCCCTTTGTATTTGGAGTGGGTTGGGAAGGTAGATTTCCAGAATTTTTACTCACAAGTTCATGGAGGGCGGTGGCAATCTGACTCATTTGAGTCTTCAACTCTCTCAGCTCCGAACCTTGACTCTTCAGCTCATTCTGTTGATTAAGAACAATTTGTTTCAAAAGATCATCAGTGTTAGAGTCTACCTTGTGTTGGATATTCCCTTGTTGCTGACTCGTTGATGTTTGAGCTTCGAATCTCCTTTGGGGTTGTTGGAAACCCTGTTGGTAAGGTGGAGGCTGCTGGAAGTTTGGTTGAAAAGGGGGCCTTTGTTATTGTTCAGAGCCATACCTCATGTCTGACTGATCCTTCCACCCTTGGTTGTATACTGTATCAAACTTCTTTTGGGGATATGGTTGTTGTTGTTGCTGCTGAAATGGTCTCACAGGGAACACTGCTGCACAATCTTCTATCTCTTGTAGTTGTGGGCAACGGTCAGTTGGGTGGCTTGTCTCAGTGAAAATGCCACAAGGCCTCGAAGGAGGGGGTTGGGATGTCTTTTGAGCCAATGAAATCTTCCTCACCATAGTTTTCAATTCTTCTAACTTAGTATCAATTAAATGACTTTCAAGAGAAGAAGGACTTACTTGATGTACTCCTCGAACATGTGGTGTACCTCTATTACCAAATTGTTGAGAGTTTTGGGCCATTTTGTCGATCAATGCTCATGCAGCTACTGGTGTCTTGTCCACCATGCTCCTCCAACTGCATCATCCACCATGCTCCTCTCCATGGGTGTGAGTCCTTCGTAGAAGTATTGGATGAGGAGTTGCTCACTGATTTGGTGATGTGGGTAGCTTGCACACAACTTCTTGAATCTCTCCCAATACTCATACATTGAATCCCCTTGTGCTTGCTTGATCCCTGATATCTCCTTTCGAATGGATGTGGTCCTTGATGCTGGAAAAAATCTTTCCAAGAAAAGACGTTTCAAATCGTTCCAACATGTTACATCTTCAGGTTGTAAATAGTACATCCAATCCTTTGCATCTCCATCAAGTGAAAATGGGAATGCTCTTAATTTGATTTGATCTTCAGAAACATTTCTAGGTTTTAGGGTCGAGCAAACCACATTAAATTCTTTCAAATGTTTATTGGGATCCTCACCAGAGAGGCCATGAAACTTTGGAAGTAAGTGAATTAACCCAGATTTTAGTTCAAAGGCCGATTCGAGATTTGGGTATGCAATACAATTTGGTTGATAATTAATATCAGGTGCAGCCAATTATCGAATGGTTCTATTAAGTTCATTTCCATTGTTTTCAGCCATTGGTTCCTCTCTTATGTTTGAATTTGAATAGCTTCCAATTTCAATGTTTCCAGAAGAGAGGAATTCACCAACTGGTTGAATATTGAAACTTCCCGTAGACTGAGAATTTCTGATTCGAGCCCTAAGGCTACATTCAATCTCAGGGTCAAGATCTAAGAGATCTTCGGGATTAGTTCGTGTCATAGATCAAATAAAAATGAAAAGAAAGAAAGTGGACCATAGTAAAATAAAAATGAGAAGTTTGAGTTGATGGTCCAAAAAGAAGTAGAAGAAAATAAAAGAAGAAGAAGAAAAATCAAATTGGGTAAAGAAGGAAGAAAGAAGAGAGGAATAGAATAAAATGTCAAATAATATAAATACCTCTAATTGGTTGAAATAATTACTTGCCTCCCCGGAAATGGCGCCAATTTTATAGAGCGCTGTCGTGGGCGCCCTCAAATGATTAGTGTGATTTTGGGGTACTTAGGTGCAGTAGAGTGGCTGACCAAGGTCATCTCTCAAAGGAGGAAGTGAATTTAACAACTTATTAGAGGTATTCTAAAAAAAATAAAATAAAATATAATAGAATAAAAGTAGTACTTTAAAGGATTGGGGTTTTTTGTAGTTTATGAATCTAGAAGAAGTTTGCTGGAAAAAGATTGTATAATTTTTTTTGTTTTTAGTTTTGAAATGAATTTCGATTAAAATGACACAACAAGAAGATGTTTTTTTTAGAAATCTATTTAAAAGGCGTAATCGATCTAACTCAACCTCTTCACTTTATTATTAATCATTATCATTTAAATTAACATTAACTTAATTATGATCCCTTAATTTGTTAAATCCCGAACCCTACGATAATTAACTTTACCATGAAGATGATGTGAATTTAACCCTAGGCTAACTTCGGAACATGCAATCGCAGCACCCTACTTTGATTGATGTTCTAAGATTAGATTATGGTCAGTGATAAATTAAGGAACATATCCATTCTGGAAATGAGGATGAATTGTGTTTATGGATTATATTTGAACTCTACAAATTTATCCCGTGTGGTCTTGTATTACCGATTAAGATCGCGCTCTCACAATTTACACAAAATCCCGACCTCGCGTGTTTTTGTGTTAATTGTTCAATTTCTTGCTTAGTTTCGTACAATTTAAAAATAAAATCCATGGATCATATTAAGTGAATTAAAATAGCTCAATGATTCAAAATAATTAAATGAAGAGGGTAGAATATAGATCGATTACTAAAAGACTACTCTTCCATGGGTGGCGTAATCATCGTAGAAGCGTTTTGCATGTGCAAAGGTTTATAATGGGTATAACCCAAAAACGCTTCTACTCAAGAATTCCAGAACAAAGAGGAAGATTAAGAGAAGAAGAAATTTAAACAAAACAGAAGAAAAGAGAAGAAATAAAAGAATAACAATGAATTTTATTACACAAATGAAAACATTACAAAATGAAGAACAGAAGGAGGCTTCGATGAGGGGATCCTTGCTTCAAGAGCTACCCCTCTTACAATGGTTGTAGAATTTGGGTGAAACAAATTCTCCTCTGCCTCTAATATCCTAATGCACGTCCCCAACCCATCCAAATGATAAAAACTCCAATTTATAGAGGGGAGGGGAGGAGAGGTTACAAGTGGTTTCAAGTGTGAATGTGGAAATTCGGCCAAATATTTTATGCCAACTTGAACCGCCCATTTGACCACCAAAACGCGTGAATTGGCCGGCCTTCCAGAAGGATCAAATGTGAGGATATGGGTCTTATATCTCCTTTCCAAATTGGGTCTCAATACAGGCCCTGATGAAGGAGTTATGGCCGAAATTCAGAAGCATCTCCATTCTGGAGAGCCCAACCCAACTTTGACGTCATGGCCCAATGTCAACAACCAAATGAACTATTTAGCGCTAGTGTCCTGAATACAAGTTGTAGATAATTAAGTTAGGAACACTGTTACAAAATTTCAAATTCAAATAATAAATATAAGAATATGTATATTCGAAATACTACAGTGAACTATAAAGGGTAAAACTGGAATTTTCATCAAATATTCAAATGAATGATCTAATCCCAAATACTTTCTAATTAAACATATTTAACACAATGTGAGGAAATTATATCATTTATTATCAATAAAATATTCAATAAAATATTGTTTTATCAGTTTTTTATCTTAGTAAATTTATTTATTTTTATTATAATAAAGCTTAATTATTTCATTACTATTTGGAAACACTGAAATTTCAGTGTTGAAATTCTCGATCCAAACATCTTCATTCACAACATCTGATGTAGTGATATAATCCTCCGCTATTATCAAGTCCTATAATGTGGCTTGTCTAAAACTCATTCAATTGATATGACCTATGTTTAGGAAGAAATGAAACCATATTTATATCTTATATCATATTTTTTATAATGGAAAATAGAATCCGCGTAAACCCTTACATTATCTCATCCTCTCATCCAAATACCAATAACACATCCTTAGTTCTTCTTAAGTACTTAAGGATATTATTTACAACAATCCAAAAAATCATACTGGGATTGGATTTGTATATAATTTTTATTGTCAATTCAAAACACAGGGTTAGGTAGAAAACATGAAATATATGATAGATCTTATTATAAGAACCTAAATAATAACATCCATATTTTTTTAACTCTTTATAAGGATATTAAATATTTATAAGATTCATTCCAATCAATAATAAAAAATACCCCTTCCTGGATTTATCAATGCTTAACCCCTACAAAACTTAACTAATATATGTTTTTTCACATAGTTCAATTAACCTCTTATATGCATCACTATTGAACATCAAACCCATTATAGATCCCATTTCACTCATGTATTTCATTGAGAATGATTTTTATAATAACACATTTATAGAATGTAGATTTGGAAAATTATTTCTAATAAGTGCACCATCCATATAAAATATCCAAAATACCACAACACTCCCACTAATCAATTTTTACACATAAGAATCAGTAGTGTTTAAAAAAACCGAACTAAACTCAAAGATATATAAATGGATAGTAGCAACCTATAAATATTCTAAGAATCATTTGAAAAATCAAAACCCTCAGGATATATCATATATATATATATATATATTTATATATATATTCTTAACTAAATTATTGTTAAGTAAATATGTTTTTATGTCCATCTTACATAACTCATAATAATAATCTATCATAAATAACAATTTCCAAATAGACATTATTTTCAAATTTTGAAAAAATGTTTTTTATAGCTAGTACCATGATTTTTTTGTTACCCTTTTCCACTAGGAAATATTGATAGGTAGAAACTCTACCATCCATATTAGTTTTATTTCAGAAAAACCACATAAAAACTATAGGTATCACTGCTTTAGGTCTATCTACCATTTTCTAAACAATGTTAGTGTGTCTAGATTCCAATAAAGATTTATTAGAATTTGGATATATTTTTGAATCACAATGAAATCTCAGTAGGTATTAGGTCCCCCATCTTTGAACATTACATCATCATCATATGATGTAATAAATCCATATCTCTCAAGATACTAAAATACACTACTAGAAATTCTAGGTTCTTATGTAACTTGAGTTGGTTCTTCTTCCAAAACTCTTTATAAAACTAGCTTAAATTTTATCTCAGGTTCACCTCCTTTCTGTTGGTCTTGAACTTCCCTAAGTTTATATTTCCTCCCATTGAATCCTTGAAAAATGTGTTCCTTCTCAAGTAAAACACCATGTTGGGCTCTTATTACTTTATGTACAGTATGATTATAAAATTAATATCACACAATATATTTGGGATAGCGAAAAAAGGAATTTATCTAATTTAAGGACAATTTTATCTAATGAAAAATAATATATGTATTCTTCAAAAAAATGCCCATATAATAAAAACTGTGATTCTTCTCATACCATATCACTAATGTTCTCTTTATGACTATCTTATATAGAATACAATTAATTAGAAATGCATCAGTTTCAAGAATATACCCCCATAATGAAATATGTACGTTACATTAACTCATCATTGAAAATACCATGTATATCAGGGTAATATTTATCCTATTATAAACCCCATTAAATTTTTTTGTTCTTGGAGGATTTAGTTAGGGAATAATTCTACAATCTCGATGGTGATAAATGAATTCATTACTCAAGTATTCACCCACCTGATCTAATCATAGAAACTTAATAGTTATTATTATCTTATTTTGTGCTTTATTTTGAAAATCTTTGAACTTTTACAAATATTCAAACTTGTGTGTCATTAGAAACACAAAACCATATTGACTGAATTTATCAGTAAAGGGTTATAATTATTTATAACGAGAACTATCTTTTGTAATAATTTGTCTATATACATCACTGCATATAATATCCAATATCCCACTATTACTTTTCACCTTTCTACTAAAAGGTTCTTTAGTTATATTTTACAACAAAAAAGATTCGCATATATTAAGAAATTAAAGATAAAATTATTTCCAATAGTCTATATCTATTGAGTCATTTAATATGATTCTCATTTATACTTTCAGGGTAATAATATCAAAGGAAAATGTGGTTAGAATCAGCTTTGACCTCTTTATTCTAAATGTTATAGATTAAATTATCCTTGTGAAAAATATATAAACCATTCACAATATTCATAATTCCAAAAGAAATAATTTATATATACACACTAAATTTTATTCTTAATAATGACTGAAATTCTAATCAAGTACAAACAAGATAAGAGAATTAATTTTTTATTCATGGAAGGAAAATTGTAATAATTTTCAAATTCAAGGATGAACCCACAAGGTATACATAGATCATAAGTTCCAAACTCTAATCAAATAAATATTTACCCCTCCACAACATAATGTTATACTTCAACTATATTCAATTCCTTCCCATTTCTAGGTCTATTTTTATTAGTGAAAATATGTGATACACACTAGTTATCTAATACTGAAGAGTAAAAGTTGTCTAAATTGATTTTATTAATATTGACATTAAAATTTTAATATTTATTCTCTTTGAGAACACTTCTCAACCTTAAATTCTAATCTATAATTACTTCATAGGTTATACATATTAAAGATCTAAAAATAATAATCTTGATGTATACCATAATATATAACAAATACATATCTTTGGGTGAGTATCGTGTTTTATATATTAACATTAAGAACTTTTTTATGAAATCACTCACACTAAAATGATAACCCTATACATAATCATGTTTTGTGGGAAAAGTCCCATATTTAACCATGATATACAGTGGTTCAGCATGTAAATAAGTTATAATTGTATTTGGTAAACAATTATATCAATAATTTTACATGTGGGTCTTGGATAGTTGAGTCAGTTACTATTTATCACAATTCATCATATAAAATTATTGAAATATATTCCTCTAATATCCCATCTTTTATGGTTTCCCAACAAAGTGTAACTCAAGTCTTATATCATACATAAGAAACTAACAATTTGAGTCACCTATAATTTTCTTTAATTCCACATGTTAATTCATAAGCACTAAATAGTAAGGGTCACTAATACTAACTCATCTAGGTCTTTACAAGGAGTTTCCTAGGAATGAATCTCAGACATAGTATTTCAGTGGTTTTTCTTTTTCTCACCTATTTAATATAAATTACTTTCATATTGAATTTCTAACTATTATATCACATGAAATATTTATTATCTCATTATTTATTATTCTATATATTTATCTTTCTAATTATTTAGTTTTGGAATCCCCATTCCACCCACAAAATTAATATGTTCAAACAATATTAATTTGAAATTATTTACCCAACTCTTGGATTGTATTACTCACTTAAAAATAGAATCCAAACATATAAAAACATATTAAAATGCATCCCAATAATAATTCAAATGAAAACTTTCACATAAAGGTTTATTATTATAGATAATTAACAATATATACATGATTAACCTTAGAGTCATAGATATTAAACCCTTTCTTTTATATACAAGGCATAAGCCTCTAGGCCAGTGGTCAGTCTAACCCAAATTATCTTTAACCTAGATACCTTACTCCAGAATGATTTTAATTCCATCATAACTATAACACAAAATATTTAAAACTATATTCAAAATATAAATTTATGCTAATAACTTTAATTATAACATGAAGTAAAGGTATTGATAAATCTTATATTGTTCTACATAGAATTACATTATTAGTTTACCTGAAAATATTTATCACATGAATTTAAGAATACATAATATTCAAATCATATAATTTTTTTAAAAATGGATAATAAAATTGGAATAACTTAAATATATATACAACTAAGTTATTTAACATGAGATGAAAACATTAGCCAATCAATTATTTTAAAAATATTTATAAAATGGTATAATGTCATGTGGAATTATTGTAGGCCTAAAGATCCTATACCATCAAATAATTTTTTATAATTTTAATGAAAATTTATTTTTCATTAAAATTCCAACAAAAATGGCTTACACTATATAATTGTGCATGGTATTTTTACCTTCTAAAAACACAATGTATTAAAACTATTTAAAAAGTTGTTTTAAATAAAAAAACCATTTTATCTAAGGTTTTTTGGAAATATAAGTCATTTTATAAAATTTATAGTCAATCTTAACTGTGTCCTGGTAATCCTTGTGGTGGAGATCAACCATGGAACAAATTTCCACTAACCTTAGTATAGAGAATCAGCCTATAATGTTCTATTTTTTATGTTTTTAGAGACACATTAAATGGTCTTATTGATATGAAATATGAAATTCCCTAATAACATTTATGATCCTACTCCCATTTCTATGAGTAACATATTGTGTCACTCCAAAATAAAGAACAATAAAAAACATTTTTATGGGATAATGTCTTGGTCCATTGGTAGATGAAAATTTAAGAATAGATAATGGATATTTATCATATTAACTCTTCCCCAGTATTTTCTTTGGCGTTAATGATGGGATTTTTGGTACATTAAAATTCCCCTTTAGTGTGGAAAATTACATGAATTCAATAACCAAGATCTAACTAAGATAAAATGATAGAATAAAATGATAAAATAAAAATAAACGTGTTCTTCACTATCAAGGTTTTTTATCTTCATTGGAAGTGAGTTTAATTGATTCCCATTAGAAATAAACATTGAGTTCATTCCTATGATGGTGTCCACCAACCAATTGAACACTAAAAAATTTGAAAATACTACTTTTTATGAACGGTGAGATAACACCTCCTATAAGGAAAATATATGACAGAAAATTTGAGAGTGTTTTGATAGTGTGAGAAATGAAATCTAGTACTTAAAACCAAATTAAACAAACCTTTATTTATATATTGAACTCACATAAAATCCAAATACTCATTGGAAGATCATAGAATTTAAATTATTTCAAAATGGTGAAACTTTTTTTGGCTCACGTTGATTGATTATTATGAATGTTCAAACTCTTTAAATGTATAGTTATAGTTTAAACATGATCACATGATGTGTCATCAACTAAATATTGGAACTACCCGCATCGTTACAGGTTTTGAATTTCAAAGGGAATTTGAATTTTTTATTCAGTGAGGATTTTTTGAGAATCGACTCTCAGATTAGGATTCTGAGAATTTTTACGTGCTTAGGAAATGTTTTTGGATGAGGAATGAGGTCTAGACTATGATTTGGGTGGTCAAGTGGGTTTCAGAGAATAACATAGAGGCCTAGTGGAAATTATAGTTCTACTACCAAAATTCACATCATGGACTCCGTTATTCATGATATATAAGTGTACAATGAGGGATTTCATTCCTTAAAAGGGGAGGAAGCCATACCCTTAACAACCCGTCCATATAGGGTGGTTCTTTTTGGGGTGATTCATGTCGTAACCACTATACATGTTGTGAAAAATTAAATTAAAAGTGGTAATTTCTCCCTGAATATCCCTAATCATGCTATAAACCAACCATTGGATGGTTTTTAAGGGGAATTGTTGTGATTTTTTTGATGTCCCTATTTGGAATGACCCTTGTGATCCCCTTATTTTGCTTAACCAAATGGAAAAATAAGATCCCTCTTTGCCTCTCTACATCACTCTTTTGGAGACCCTTTAATATGGGTGAATCAAGAGTGTTTTTTTCGTAATTTTTTAGGAAATATTTATTCTCTCTCTTACCATATTAATTCTACTTCATTTTTTTATTTTTTTGGTTTACCCAGCTAGGGTTTTAAGCGAATGATTTCACCATATCATGGTAAAATCATCGTACTTGATGATGGTCTTGTATGTGGATTATAAATGATGTCTCATGAGGATTTATTCAATTTATTATTCATCATTTTATGTGAGGTATATTACATCAATTATTTGATTATTGTTGTTAGTGTTTTTTAGTGAAATTGAATATCAATTATGTTGGTTAATTTGATGAATTTGTGTAGATTAGGTATCAGTGCATCCCAAGAGTATATTAATCCTTTTTATTATGGATTTAGTACCATAGGGTTTCTCAGAGAGTTTGGAGTTGATTATGATAATTTGAGTTTTATTTTTAATTTTTTAATTTATTAATTTGATAGTGTTTTATAATAAGATAGATGATCATAGACTTGGAGGAGGTCATATTGGGACAAAGATGTTTGGAGAGGTTTTTGAAGGATATGAATGATGTTTTTAGAAAGTTGGATTAGCTTAAAAAGGTGTGATTTATATATATTTTTTATTTTATTTAACATAAAACATCTAACTTTTTAAGTATTCCAACATATAGTAAATGGATGGAGAAGACCATATTGATATTTATGGACCAAGTCCATCATCCGTAAGATTCCATTAAGAGATTTTTAGATAGATTTTTTCACTGAATCTTTATCTTACCATGCTTACAAGGATTATCCGATAGAGTTTTCAGTGAAGCACAAATATGGTTATGATCAGCTATTATTAAGTTACTTATATCACGAGTTATAAAAATATCATGATTTTTCTTGATTAAAAGGGGTGAGATATTTTTTGGGGTGTAAAAAGTTCTTTCAATGAAGATATTTTGTGTTCATCAAATAAAGGCTATCGGTTCACCAACCTAATGTTAGTAGAAAAAGAAGTGGATATGAAGGGTTTATTTCCTAATAAAATAAAGTTTCATGTTCCGTAGTTCAATTTCTTCAAAATTTGCGTGTTTTTATGGTTGGAAAGAATATTAGATAGATTTATATATAATGTTTTCAATAAGAAGGTTGTTGTTAAAGTTTAAATGGAATTTTCAAGGGTGTGAAATTAGAACAAGTTCATTAGATGATGCCATCAGATAAATTACACTAGATGAACCTACTATACATATGATTGAATTCGAAGAAAATAGTGATTGAAGTCTTCAGATATATGTTTCGGTATAATGTCTATCAAATGGAAGAAGTGATTTGATTATTATTGGATAGAATTGTTTCTATAATGTTTCATAGGATGAATGTTTAGTTTAGATATTTACTATTTCGAAGTTCTTTTTTGAAAACTTTCATAAAGATTTCAACATGTGATGATTCTATGTTTATCTTTCAATGTTCATAAAATCACAATGGAAGATCATGGTTATTTTCAATAGTAAAGAAGGTTTAATGAATTTCGTTAATACAGAGGTTAATGATGTTTGTGGAAATTTGAAAGTGACAAGTTTGTAATAATATTACAGAATACTATAGAAGTGTTGAGAAGCATCTAGTGAATTTTTATGGTCATAAAATTCAAAATATTAGTTTTCATTGAGTGAGAAAGATTAATAATATTCTTGAATTTTCTCATAATCAAGAATATATAAATAGTGTTCAAGTACAATATTGAGCTTTGTACTATTAAAACATGTAAGACAAGAAATGATATGGAAATTGTATCAAAAATAGATACTAAACCGAAATTATAAATCCAAAGTTTGAGTAGGGAAATTTTCCAACTGAGGAATCTCTAAGTTCAAGAATAAGTTGCTATCAGATAGAGGAGTTATGATCAAAGGAATAGGCCAGACATCAGACAAAGTTTCATATCAGGTAGAATTAGATAGATCATATATATATGTGAATGTATGGATATATCATAATAAATTGGTACTGTTTTTCCAAAGGAAACGTATAAATATTCTTGGATGGATGGTCGGACAGAGAAATAAAACAAAAAGGTGATTAAATGGAAGTTTAATATCGATTCCCAAGAACGAAAGTTATTTTCTACTTTCAGGAATGAAAGAGAGGAAGAAGTAAATTAAAGAAGAGAAAGTGTAGACAAATTACAAGTAACATAGTGACAAAAAACCGATTCCTATAGGTGATGTTTTTAAACAGTTGTTATAAAGTTATTTGTTATATCATTTACCTGATTGAAAAGAACATGCACTTTTTTTGATCATAGTGTTACACAAGTTTATGGATATTCCTTGATTGTTGTAACCACATTCAAAGTATTGTTTTCTTATGGATTTTTCTATTGTGGATTGTGTGGTATTGAAAATATCACTCATCCACCCCCTCCCCCACTCAGTGATAACATATATCCTAATTGGTCTATTCAAGTTATATCACAAGGAAGGTTCCATTTATTGACTCTTTGTTGAAGTTTGTTGAAAAGTGAAGCTACCGAGGATGTTTAGAATTCTATTTTTATGACCCCTCTGTTCAAAGATAACCCTCCTAGTCTGGCAATGAGGAAAGGGAGATAATAACTCCCCGTGTCCCACCTAAAGTAGGCCCCAGGTTAGTGACTAGAACCAAGGGTGTACAAAAATCACAATATGAGATGCATTACCCTTTATAAAAAACAATATCCAGAGATAGAAGGAATCATCTACAATAAGTAGACGACATAATATACAATAGAAATCCAAAGAAAATCCCAAATTCATGCTAAATTAGAACTAATAGAAATACAAGAAAGTCTCCAAAGTAAATACCCAAAAGAAAAAGCTAGGGTAGTGACATAGAAGTTGTCCAAAGGTCTGAACTAATAATACCCAACACAATCCAAGAAATCCTATGGTAAAACTAAAAGAAATTTTATATACATAGTGTGAGAATACAAGTATACCCAGTAAGAAAACCAAATTCACTCATGTAGATGTGAAATAAGCATACTAAAGCCCATGTGATAAAACAATAGAACAAAACAACACTTAAACTTGTATACTAACCAAAACCAACCTCACCAAGGCATGCTCACCAAGTATCAAAAGTCAAGTAATATAATATGTTATAAATCACATCGATTATAGGGTACCCCACACCACTTTCTCATTGGTATACCACTCTTTCCCAACATTGTACATATTGTCACTTCCATCCCTTCAGTATACCACATTACTTCTTGTCTGCACAAATTTGGGCCTCACAACACATCACACCCACACAAACCTGGGGCCCACAACACATCACATCCTATCCAATCCCAAAGACACTTGGGAAATCTCATCACATATCATCCTGAAGGCACATAGGACAACAAAAACCACCTCACCCGAAAACACCTAGGCTATCACAGCACACCTGAAGAAACAAGGGCCATCATAACCACCATCTAATATATTAATACACCTCCAACCATCATAGCTTGTTCCATACCTATCTCACCTGAAAGAGAGATTAGATAGGTTTGGGTACCCATCCATACCTACTCCTCAGCAAATGTTGGGAAAAAAACCCTCACATGAGGATGTAGGTGTTCAACAAATAGTGATCAACATGGGTGGGGTGCATCTAGAAATAAAAAGAATATATAAATGTGTGTATATTATCAAAAAATTAAACCTAATCTATGGGTTCACAAAGAATCAAACCATATCATAACATCATAACTTTTCCTTCCACCTCTAAATGCATTTATTAATAACTGTAATAGTCATTTAAGAAGGCGAAGAACCCTAATAAATTAAGGCAGATTCACATTTTCTCTATGTTCAACACCCACTCATTTCATCAATTAGCATCAATAATATTTAAACACCCAACCATAATTTTAATATTTCATTAACCACATCCATATCATTAACCAAAACAACCCAAGTCACTCCCAAATTTATCAAACAATTATTTATTTATTTCATCAATAATTGGAAAAATATTCAGAACTACACATAATGAGAAACATAGTAATAGTCATTCACATTCATGCAATGGATAGAGATCCATGGTAAATTGACACACATTACATTAATAACACATCAAACCATGACCTCTAGATATGGGGTGAAATTTTTTGAATGTTATTAATGGAGAAACTATAGGAAAATTACCCACAAATGTACTAAATTTATTCATCAAACTCATCTTCCCAATTAATCAAATCAACAAAACCAACCCCCAACTCAAAACCACATCCAACAACATACTACAACACAACTAGTTTCAAATCCCTGCTCCGTAATCACACCACACTTATCATATCCCCACTATACAACCACATGTCATCCACTTCCCCCACACACATAAAAATAAGGATACTTCACATTTAATTATTCCCACACACACAAACCAAAACAATCCCACACATCACATCATATGTTACAACACAAAACATTCAAGTTTAGTAAAAGGGGATCTTATTCAAGTTCACTTATATATTTAAGGGTGTTATCGTAGAAGCCATAAGATTTTGGGGAATCAATTTAATTAAACAAATATACGTGGTTAATAATTTATTATTTTATAAAGATACCATTCAAAATAAAATAGGGTATTTAAAAAAGAAGTTGATATAGAAAAATCATTCCACAACCAGACACAATTTTTATCAATGCATTACACCCATAAGATCATAATATGAGAAGGAATAAAATAAAAACAAAAAGAAGATGTAACATCATAACTCACATCCCCTTGACCCTTTAAATTAAATTTATGTTGATTAATTAACTTTATTAATTAAGATTCAACCATGTTTATAAGAGGTGACAATAACAAACCCATCCCACGTAATACACATTAGTAGAAACAAAGGAATAACCTGCCTAGAAGGAGAATGATCACCACTTGTTGGTTGCCCCAAAAATAGGGGCACATGTACAGGAGGCAATACCCTAGGACAACATGAACCAATTACCTCATCCTGGCCACACAAATCCAATGTGAAGAGGGATTCAAGGTGTCTCATATCTAGGGAAAACAAGAAGGAATGAACAAGGGGAAATATATATCATCTTTAGGAAGATCTAAATAGAGTCACAAGTTTAGATATGGTTATAATTTTCCATTAAAGGTGGATTCGTCCAAGAACATGTGTTTTGACAATTTAAAAGTATTTGAACACTTAAAAAATTAAAGATATAACTATTTTTTTGAAACGACTCTAAAATCCATCAATTTAGTCATTAATACAAATTCCTATCATAGGAGTCATAAAATTGGGAAAACCTGGAATAGATAAAAGAAATTGAAAAGTATTGGAACGGAGGCATTTTTGGTAGTGTGGAATTTTCAGGATGAATATCATGTCACTGTTAGTAAGTCACTTCAAGGAAAGACACTTCTAGACAAGGCACCTCCAAATGAGACATCACTTGGGTGACCTACTGTGAGGCACAAGGCACAACCAGATGAGTGACTACCAGGGCGAGACACCACCATTAAGCCACCTCTAGGGTGAGACACCACTAGCAAGCCACCACCAAGGTGATACACCACCGGCGAGCTAGCTCCTGGGTAAGACTGTCATGACCCATCCCCCGGGGCTCGTGCCGTGACTACCCCAAGCTTGCCTTCCAAAGGATAGGGGATGGAGACTAGCACTGAAAGGCATATTCCCTAAAACCGGAAGGCATTGCCTTTAAAACCATACAACACATGTTTTAAGAACATAACAAGAAGAAACTGTGAAGTAAACTGCTGTAGTAAAAGAGTGTTGAAAGGAAAGGGGCCAGAATACAAGCCCAACTGGAAAAGTGCAAGTGCAACGGAAAAGTAAACAATTACTGAAAAGGTGAGAAGCAGCTCTTGGATCATCCAACGTGGATCCTACCTTAAGGGTAGGTACAACTCACGATCAACATTCCTTTCATTGCATCACATTAAATGGTCCACCCCGGATCCTACCTAAAGGGTAGGTACAACTCACGATCAATAGTCCCTACGTCGCATCACACCAAATAGTTCACCTCCGAGAACCATCAAGTCCTAGTTCCCTCAGAACTGATCAAAGTCATACGTTATCTGCACAAGACACAACAAGGTGTCGGTGAAGCCCGTGCGGGGGTGAGTATAATGGTACTCAGTAGGGACCCCGGGACCCCGTAGGTCTCCTAAAGTTCCACAAAGAAAAATCCACAAAGCAAGACATCAACTCTACTTAGGAACATGTAACATTCCCAGTCACAACGTCAAACACCTCATATTCTAGAGAACTCCTCCTCTATTGAGTACAATGGGCCTACCACATTACATAGAGAGGCTTCCCAATAACCTTGGACTACTGAGGTACTCCTCCCCATTGCGTACCATGGGTCTTCCGGGTCACACAGAGCCGCTCCCCCACCATGGCCTACTGAGATACTCCACCCCATTGCACATCGTGGCTGATCCCCACTGTGACCTGCTGAGGTACTCCTACCCATTGCGTACCATGGGGTGTCGAGTCACTCTGAGTTGAAAAGTTAGCAGTCTTCAGGACTCAACCAGTTGCAGGGTTCCGTTTTTAGCGCGCTTGGGAGAATCGATCCCCAAGCCATTAGTCGTATTTTAACCAGAAGAAAGTCTCACAAATAAATAACCCGATGATCCTCCATGCCATAAGGGTTCCAATGCAGTAGCCGACACATCAACCAGACGCTTGGTCTGTGATTTATTATCATTTTAGTGTCGAGGGACTAGTTGAATTCAGGTGTGATCCAACCCATATATTCTCCAAGTTTCTCCAAAACTCTCATGGAGTAATTCAAAAAGACCATATCGCTCCAAGGATCCCAACACTGTATACGATTCATCAAAATGACGCCAGGTTCTCAAGATAAGGCCCTTTTTAGTGTTTCTGGGCCTGGGTCCAGTCCAACCTAGTCGAACAGACCTGGACCGACCTAGTCTGGTTTGGGCCGAGGTCTGGCTTGGCCCGCAATGGGGCGGCACAGAATGTAGAGGATGGACCAAAAAAGGGGTGGCACGATAGGGTGGCAACCCGCTTGGGTGGCGGCCCAAAAGCATGAGGCATGACGTACAAGGAGGTACGCCTTAACTGCCACCAGGGGAGTGAACCCTTGGTCTCCCAAACTCCTGAATGTCCTGGAGGTTGTTCGGTTTACAAAGAGGTGACACCGCTCGGTCTCCACGAAACCCGTTGGAGGTGTGGGTTCTGCCTCTGCTGCGGCTTCGGCTGTGACTTCTTGTCCGCCGGTGGTGCACTGGTCATGCCGCCTCCTGCTCGCCAGCGGCGCACTGGTCATGCTGCCTCCTACTCACCGGCGGTGCGTTGGTCGTGCCGCTGCTCCTTCCATGGCTGGCCGTCGTGCCAGACTCCTCCTCCATTCGCTGTGGCTGACGAGTCGTGTCCTCTTGCTCACCAGAAGCACGCAGTGGTGCACCACACCTCCTCCGCAACCGGCTAGTGCCAGCCGTTCTGATAACCACCACAACTTCATTCTGCAGCCTCCTACTACGACATGCGTCGACATGCTATTCCCAATGTAGCTGGTCGGTGTCACCATGATGGTGGTCTTCCATAGAGGCGCATGAATAGAAAGATACCAGAGGGTTCAGGCCAGGTTATTTAGGCCCGCACTGTAACACCCCGAGCTTCCACGATACGCCTCTCTTTCAATAATGCGATAGCTTGCATTGTACGCAAATTCGAGTTCTAAAACACCGCGACTAATCAAAGTAGCCGTTATGAATAGTAATAACAAATTTTTAAAATTATAGAAATTTTATATTTCAAAATGGACTTCATTTTTGTATTCGTAATATCGAAATTAGCCTATATTGAATTTTTGGAGAACTTCTAAATTTTTATGAATAGTGAAAATTACTTAAAAACAACTTTTTAAATCAAAATAATTTATATTGATAAATTATACTATTTAGTGGTTTTAAAGTATAATTAGAATATATTTTTACCATTTTATCCAATGGTGGTCATTAGAATTAATTTAACATTGAAATTGAACATAAACAATTGCCAATCTTTTGATATAAATTGTTTCTTTAAAACACGCTATTTGTTGTAACAACGGGAATTAATTATAAAATTAATTAATGCAACTTATATGTTTGTAATTTTGTAAAATAGAAATAATTTTTTAATTCGGAATATCAATTATAGCTTAGGGTGAAATTTTGGCCTTATTCTGAAAAACTTCAATTTTTGATGAATAGTGAAACCACTAAGTGGTAGTTAAATAACTGATTTTTCGTTTAAATGAAATATTACCACTTCTGTGATTTTATTTTCAAGAATCCGACATACATGGTTGTCATTAAGAAGTAAAATGTGGTTCAATGAGATTAAAATAATTTTTGGTGAATAGTAACTTTTAAGTTCTTAATCGCGATTAGAGGTAATTAGTGTAGTTTAAGGTAAAAATAATGTTTTAATAATATGAGATGGGCTTGACACTTGTCCTACTCCTATTGGATGAGTCATGGCCGACCAAGACAACCCATGGGTCAACTTGGGGACCCCAAAGAGCCACTTTAGTTGGAAAATGACATTAATATATATTTATTTAATGTTAAAATTAAATTGACACAAACATGAGTTGTTTTACTAAAACAGTTTTTAAGTGGGGTTACACAAGTCCAAATTTTGATTATAAATATTCATTAGAAAGATAAAGCGATTTCCTACATCATAGTATTTTTTTATAATTTTTATACATTAAATAAATTAAATTATTTATGACATCATTATGATGCGGCGATGACCTCATTATTTAATGATTTAAATAAAATGAGAGGATAATGCAAAATCCAAGGCTTACACTTGTCCAAAGCCTATTGGATGGAGAGATTTCGAACCCTTATCACCTTATCCAAGAATTATATAAGTGTGGGACCCTTAGAATCCGAAAAGCATTGTGTAATAATGTAACATTTCAATCTTTCCAAAAGAGCCCCTCCTCTCCACTTATAAAAGGCCCCCACCTCTCCCACCTTATTCACACCTTCAAGCCATTTGGCTAGGCCAACCTATGCCCAAATACTCTCCCAACATCCCTCTATTACTCCTAGAAGCCTCACTTTGGGCAGAACTCTTCCCAAGGAAGCCTTTGGCTCAAATCAAAAAGAGTTACCCGATTTTGAGGTAATGTCTTCTCTAATGTTGTTTTGTTTTATTTTTCTTCTCCAACCCCCTAAACTCTTTTTATTCATTTCTTTTGTAACAAAACCAGTATCCTCAATATACTAGGATGTTGTTATGAAAAGGATTCGAGCTACACTTACACACACCTACATCTAATGGTTAAATAACATACAGTTTCTGTGGATGGAGAATTTCTGCCTCACGAAACGAGGATTGTTCAACACTCATATAACACCTTCAAAGGTGGCCATTAAGATGTCACTATTTTTATATATGATATATAATATGTTTATGTTTTACTTATGCTTCTGTATTTCTCATTTATGGCATACTTTATGATTTCCATTATGGGTAAAACGCGATAATTTCATTTTGGGAAGTGCGGACTACCGCCCCCTCAAAGTGATTTGAATCGTTAATGCCATATGTGGGATGTATAAAGGATGGAGTAAATGGTATTATACACTATATTATACTGGAATTATATTATAAATTTATATCATTATGATTTTGTTCCATTAAATATGAAATTGAAATGAAAGTAGCATTCATGCGTACGTACGGCTTACCGTCTCCATGAACGGTGCATTTCATTTCTTACCTCTAAATGTTACGTAATATTATAAATGAATGTATATACTGGATATATAAGATATATATGACATCTAAATCCTCAATATAATTCTGGAGATAATGGATATTCTACCACATAAACAACTTGTAATTATAATAAGTTTATTGTTGACTCAAGTACCAAAGATCGACAAAACTACCGTTATTAACTTAAATAATTACATAATGTTCATATCATTGTAATAAGTTATATAATAAAGATAATGAAATTGAAAATGGTTCTTAATAAGGTATATATTAACTCTATTTTATTATTCAGGAGGTTAAAGAACGGTTGAGTCAAGTCAGACACGAGGTAAGGGAACTTCTTAACCCAATTTCCATTCTTTGGGTTAATCTCCTACTTTAAAATTACGTCATGATATTATTATGTTCTATCTTGTATTTGTACTTTCTTTATGTGTAATTATAGTGAATAAACATAATAGATCTATTTTATTTAAAAAATGATCCTTGTAAGGGACTTCGTCTCAATCCCCTTTCATTGAGGCACATTTTGTTTTATACACAACTTTCTTTTATACGGTGTATAAACCCCTTTGACTTTTACGTTTATTCAAGAGGAATATTTTTTATACGAAGCGTTTTGCTAAACGAAAAAAGGGAATTTTTTTCTTTCCGTACTTATGCGGCGACAACGAATTCTCCGCTGCCGTGACCATTATTTGAGTTTCGGCTTCCTCTACAAGCCATCATTTTTTTAATGAAAAATAAATACAAAGTTTTAACTTTCTTTTATTTTGGTATTGAAAATGGTTTTGAAAGCGTTTTTATTATATCAATGTGTTGTATTGATATCTTGTGATTGAAATGTGGAAATGTTATGTTTCCTTTATGCATGTTTTATGTGATATGATTATGTTATGGTTTATGATATGTTTAAACCTATTCATATGAGGAATGTATTGGACTTAATAAGTGACGGGTGGAGCCCGCTATAGCTCCTCGATGCATCGGTAGGTCTCATGAGACAACTAGACGTGGAATTTGCCGAGGCCCTTTCCCAATTTGATTTATGGTTTTGGCCGAGGCCTTAATCATTTTAGACGTCTTGGCCGAGGCCTTGACAAAATGTTTCAGAATGTCTGGCATTATACATTCCCTCATTATGAAAGTGGTTATTGATATTTCATGTGATTATTCGACCAGTAGAATATCTATGTGAAGAAGTGAATGGGATTATCTCATTTTACTTTTGCCATATTATGTTGATGTTCAAGTTTAAAAGGCTTTTGTTTTAGTTATACATTGCCTTAAATTTTTATGTTTATTTATGAAAGCTTCCGCAATATTGTTATCCTTACTGAGCATCTGAGCTCACCCCTTTCAATGTTTTAATATTTTCCAGGATGTGAAGAAGTATTTTATGAATGACCTGTAGGGATTGTGAGAAGAGGATATGAGTGTGGACTATGGAGACTGTGTTATTGTAGTTTTTCACTTTATGATGTAATGTAAGACTTATGAATGTATCTAGTGTTTCCAAGGCTACTAAACTAATCGGTCTTTCGAGACTTGATCTTTTGTGATCATGCCAATGTTACGAAGTAATGCACCGACTCTAGGTAGCTGGGGTCGGGGCGTTACAGTTGGTATCAGAGGCAGTTTAGTACTAACCTTGGAAGATAGATTTAGACAAACTCTGATTAGAGCACGTAGACCTAAGATGAACTTTGAGGATTGGTATAGAAGAACTTCCTAAAAATTTTGGTATTGTAGAGATTTTGTGAGTTTTCCGAGCAATACATCCCTGTCTGGATATGAACAGGTAGAGGCGGCTCTGGCACAGATGTACCTAGGGGTAAAACCCGAAAACACCGCTTTGAGCTAGACTCGAACGGGAACTGGTGCACGACAACGGGCCTTGCTGCACTCTTGGTTATGACACTCCCGGGGGATTTTCTTAGGATAATTATCATTTTCTTTACAAACCATTATGTAGGGTTTATGAGTATATACTTCCTCAAAGAAAACATTCTTATGATTATGGATTATATCTATAAACCATTCAATTTACATTAAGTATTTTAAAAGTTTGAAATTATTCATTGTAATTCATAAACTAACCTAGTTTATGCCATTGTTTAGAAATGGCGCCTAGTGGAAGGAATGGAAACCGTATCAATGCACGAACTCCGTGTAGGGATTGCCCTCCTGCTCAAGATAATTATTGTGGATCTGGAGATACAACTGGTGCTGATCAACTTATTACCATACTGGGACAACTCACTCAGGTTATGAATAATAACCTTACTCGTATGGAGCACCCTGATTCGCAACGTGGAGGATCAATGTTAGACCGCTTCATGAGGCAACAACCGCCAACATTTAATGGGGGTAAAAATCCATTAGTAGCTGAGCAATGGATAAACTCCTTAGAGAAAATATTCCATGCCTTGGGGAGTAGCGAAAGGGAGAAGGTTGTCATGGCATTTTACCGCCTCACTGGAGATGCCGACCAGTGGTGGTCGCTGATTCAAAACACAAAGGAAGATGATGATGTATCGAATATGGAATGGAGGGAGTTCAAAGAGCTTTTCTTAGAAAAATACTTTCCTCGTGACCATCGAGTAGATATGGAAAGACAATTTCTGAGTCTGAGGCAGAAGGAGGATGAGAATGTCGCAAAGTATGAGGCTAACTTTACAAGGTTAGCGAGGCATGCTGCCGATTATATACGTAATCCAAGGAGTAAGATTGATCTTTTCTTTGATGGGTTAAAACCATTTCTCCGTCGAGCTTTAGTATCACAATCCTTCTCATCATACGAAGATATTGTCTCGTGTGCTATCAAGACAGAAAAGGAATTCTCTAAGTCTTATGACAACAAAGTAAAGCAAGAGAAGAAGAGAACGAGGGAACAAGAGATAGATAAAGGGAAAAAGGGAAAGAAGGATTTTCCATTATGTGATAATTGTGGGAAGAATCACCCTGGTACGTGCCTAAAAGGAATGGGAGTTTGTTATAAATGTGAAGAAAAGGGTCACCAGGCTCGTGATTGCAAGGGAAAGAAAGAGGCTGTCAAAGTTGAATGCTACAATTGTAGGGAAATGGGGAATTATGCAAATGAATGTCCTAAGCGTCAAGGAAACTTACCTCAGAAAAGGCCAAGGGATCAAGGCCAATCTTATGCTGTGACTACAGTTGAAGCGGAATAATTAATGTATTGGTGCTTTTGGACTCAAGGATTATTTTCTGGTTATAAGAATAATGTGATATATATATATATATAAGGATTGTACTGCAGTACTTGTTGATTTCAGTAAGGTTTTAATATGATTAAGGTAATCATATTTTTAGTATGTGACAATAAGAGAAACATTACTTTGTTTGGGGAATCTGATAAATTGATTTTGGAATTTAGAGACCTTTTAGAGAGAGTCTGGACGGAGGTATTTTGGATAACTATTAAGGTTGGAATGGATTAAGTTGAACCATGGATAGTATTGTTTAAGGTTAAAGCATTTCTGAAGATTATTTTTGGAATATTATAATACTATAGTTTTAGGAAAAAGACAACCTGCAGGGTGGGGCATAACCCGTCGCGTCGGACAAAGCTGCATGAATCGAACCCACAAACATAGTGCGACAAGCCTTTATTTCCTACCACTAGCCTACAGGAAGTCCCTGTTTATTACAAAATAGTTTTACTAATCTAAATGGTATGTGTTAATATTTGGAACCTTATACAATTAGGATAGAAAGAATATTTTTGAGTTCCGTTACCATTTGGAGTAAAAGATGGGTTTGTGGTAAAAAATTATTAACGAATGAAAGTATACATAACAAGTATGTATATTCCCTTACGTTCTTAGTAAATCTCCTAAATAAATTCCTCAACAGTATAAAAGGTAACTTAAAATAAAAATGTTGTCGGTTAACGTTTCCAACTAGGGATTCAATGACCGTTTAACCAATCACAAGTTTGTGATTTTCTTGTAGTAAAACTTTCTCCTAATCCTGTTTTCTATAACTCTCCATCAGACCTTGATGGTTTGTTTCTCCTCCATATCCATATTTTCATAGAATCCTAGAATGGGCTATATCGGGTGACCTTTGTACTTATCTTGCTTTCTTTTAATGTTATATATTTATTAACCTTATTTCCGATGTGGGTTTTCCTCAAAGGTATTTTCTATTTTAAACCTTTTATTTTCAAAGAAAAAAATTTCAAATTGCGAGGACGCAATTTATTGATGGAGGGGAGAATGTAACACCCCGAGCTTCCACGATACGCCTCTCTTTCAATAATGCAATAGCTTGCATTGTACGCAAGTTCGAGTTCTAAAACACCGCGACTAATCAAAGTAGCCGTTACGAATAGTAATAACCACTTTTTAAAATTATAGAAATTTTATATTTCAAAATGGACTTCATTTTTGTATTCGTAATATCGAAATTAGCCTATATTGAATTTTTGGAGAACTTCTAAATTTTTATGAAGAGTGAAAATTACTTAAAAAGAACTTTTTAAATCAAAATAATTTATAGTGATAAATTATACTATTTAGTGGTTTTAAAGTATAATTAGAATATATTTTTACCATTTTATCCAATGGTGGTCATTAGAATTAATTTAACATTGAAATTGGACATAAACAATTGCCAATCTTTTGATATAAATTGTTTCTTAAAAACACGCTATTTGTTGTAACAACGGGAATTAATTATAAAATTAATTAATGCAACTTATATGTTTGTAATTTTGTAAAATAGACATCATTTTTGAATTCGGAATATCAATTATAGCTTAGGGTGAAATTTTGGCCTTATTCTGAAAAACTTCAATTTTTGATGAATAGTGAAACCACTAAGTGGTAGTTAAATAACTGATTTTTCGTTTAAATGAAATATTACCACTTCTGTGATTTGATTTTCAAGAATCCGACATACATGGTTGTCATTAATAAGTAAAATGTGGTTCAATGAGATTAAAATAATTTTTGGTGAATAGTAACTTTTAAGTTCTTAATCGCGATTAGAGGTAATTAGTGTAGTTTAAGGTAAAAATAATGTTTTAATAATATGAGATGGGATTGAAACTTGTCCTACTCCTATTGGATGAGTCATGGCCGACCAAGACAACCCATGGGTCAACTTGGGGACCCCATGGAGCCACTTTAGTTGGAAAATGACATTAATATATATTTATTTAATGTTAAAATTAAATTGACACAAACATGAGTTGTTTTACTAAAATAGTTTTTAAGTGGGGTTACACAAGTCCAAATTTTGATTATAATTATTAATTAGAAAACTAAAAAGATTTCCTACATCATAGTATTTTTTTATAATTTTTAGACATTAAATAAATTAAATTATTTATGACATCATTATGATGCGGCGATGACCTCATTATTTAACGATTTAAATAAAATGAGAAGATAATGCAAAATCCAAGGCTTACACTTGTCCAAAGCCTATTGGATGAAGAGATTTCGAACCCTTATCACCTTATCCACGAATTATATAAGTGAGGGACCTTTAGAATCCGAAAATCATTGTGTAATAATATAACATTTCAATCTTTCCAAAAGAGCCCCTCCTCTCCACTTATAAAAGGCCCCCACCTCTCCCACCTTATTCACCCCTTCAAGCCATTTGGCTCGGCCAAACTCTGCCCAAATACTCTCCCAACATCCCTCTCTTACTCCTAGAAGCCTCACTTTGGGCAGAACTCTTCCCAAGGAAGCCTTTGGCTCAAATCAAAAAGAGTTATCCGATTTTGAGGTAATGTCTTCTCTAATGTTGTTTTGTTTTATTTTTCTTCTCCAACCCCCTAAACTCTTTTTATTCATTTCTTTTGTAACAACACCAGTATCCTCAATATACTAGGATGTTTTTATAAGAAGGATTCGAGCTACACTTACACACACCTACATCTAATGATTAAAGAACATACAGTTTCTGTGGATGATGAATTTCTGCCTCACGAAACGAGGATTGTTCAACACTCATATAACACCTTCAAAGGTGGCCATTAAGATGTCAATATTTTTATATATGATATATGATATGTTTATGTTTTACTTATGCTTCTGTATTTCTCATTTATGGCATACTTTATGATTTCCATTATGGGTAAAACGCGATAATTTCATTTTAGGAAGTGCGGACTACCGCCCCTCAAAGTGATTTGAATCGTTAATGCCATATGTGGGATGTATAAAGGATGGATTAAATGGTATTATAAAATATATTATACTGGAATTATATTATAAATTTATATCATTATGATTTCGTTCCATTAAATATGAAATTGAAATGAAAGTAGCGTTCATGCGTACGTACGGCTTACCGTCTCCATGAACGGTGCATTTCATTTCTTACCTCTAAATGTTACGTAATATTATAAATGAATGTATATACTCGATATATAAGATATATATGACATCTAAATCATGAATATAATTTTGGAGATAATGGATATTCTACCACATAAACAACTTGTAATTATAAGAAGTTTATTGTTGACTCAAGTACCAAAGATCGACAAAACTACCGTTATTAACTTAAATAATTACATAATGTTCATATCATTGTAATAAGTGATATAATAAAGATAATGAAATTGAAAATGGTTCTTAATAAGGTATATATTGACTCTAGTTTATTATTCAGGAGGTTAAAGAACGGTTGAGTCAAGTCAGACACGAGGTAAGGGAACTTCTTAACCCAATTTCCATTCTTTGGGTTAATCTCCTACTTTAAAATTACGTCATCATATTATTATGTACTATCTTGTATTTGTACTTTATTTATGTGTAATTATAGTGAATAAAATAATATATCTATTTTATTTAAAAAATGATCCTTGTAAGGGACTTCGTCTCAATCCCCTTTCATTGAGGCACATTTTTTTTATACACAACTTTCTTTTATACGGTGTATAAACCCCTTTGACTTTTACGTTTATTCAAGAGGAATCTTTTTTATACGAAGAGTTTTGCTAAATGACAAAAGGGAATGTTTTTCTTTCCGTACTTATGCGGCGACAACGACTTCTCTGCTGCCGTGACCATTATTTGAGTTTCGGCTTCCTCTACAAGCCATCATTTTTTTAATGAAAAATAAATACAAAGTTTTAACTTTCTTTTATTTTGGTATTAAAAATGGTTTTGAAAGCGTTTTTATTATATCAATGTGTTGTATTAATATCTTGTGATTGAAATGTGGAAATTTTATGTTTCCTTTATGCATGTTTTATGTGATATGATTATGTTATGGTTTATGATATGTTTAAACCTATGCATATGAGGAATGTATTGGACTTACTAAGTGACGGGTGGAGCCCGCTATAGCTCCTCGATGCATCGGTAGGTCTCATGAGACAACTAGACGTGGAATTGGCCGAGGCCCTTTCCCAATTTGATTTATGGTTTTGGCCGAGGCCTTAATCCTTTTAGACGTCTTGGCTGAGGCCTTGACAAAATGTTTCAGAATGTCTGGCATTATACATTCCCTCATTATGAAAGTGGTTATTGATATTTCATGTGATTATTCGACCAGTAGAATATCCATGTGAAGAAGTGAATGGAATTATCTCATTTTACTTTTTCCATATTATGTTGATGTTCAAGTTTAAAAGGCTTTTGTTTTAGTTATACATTGCCTTAAATTTTTATGTTTATTTATGAAAGCTTCCGCAATATTGTTATCCTTACTGAGCATATGAGCTCACCCCTTTCAATGTTTTAATATTTTCCAGGATGTGAAGAAGTATTTTATGAATGACCTGCAGGGATTGTGAGAAGAGGATATGAGTGTGGGCTATGGAGACTGTGTTATTGTAGTTTTTCAATTTATGATGTAATGTAATACTTATGAATGTATCTAGTGTTTCCAAGGCTACTAAACTAATCGGTCTTTCGAGACTTGATCTTTTGTGATCATGCCAATGTTACGAAGTAATGCACCGACTCTAGGTAGCTGGGGTCGGGGCGTTACACGCACCCTCCGCGTTAGATCCAAAACATGAGGGGGTTAAGGGTTTAACAAACTCTTGGAATTTAAATCATGATAAACCCCACAAAAATACCCCACAATAACCTCCCAGAAGAACGAATTAATCACAGATCAACCGGTTAGTCGGTTGGTCCGCGTTCTTCCTATTATTCAATAATAGGGTAGAGGAAATCATTAAAAAGATGTAAACGAATAACCCCTACCTCGTAACTCTATTGGATATAATCCACGCTTGAAGGTGGATTGTGTTCTTCATTCCCTCAACCGGTTCCCAATGACACCACTCATATGTTGTCCTTCGGTTTGTGGTTCGGTGTCGCCCGCCACCTCCCACTTGGATCAGCTTCGTCCTCTAAGGGTTCGGCGTCACGACACTCCTTGAACACTTCATTTCTTGGCGAATTTATGTGGATACCCATCCCCAATCTCCATATATATTGGAGAATGCAAGGGTATGTAACGACATGGGGGAATTAATGGGGCCTCATAAATTAGGATCCTTCCTAATTCCCCAATGACGTCATTACTTAGGGTAGGCAGGTCAATACATTTATTGGCTTGACACATCATTGGCCCCACACACCTCTTTTCCATTAGAGGATATGGAAGAAAATAAAATAATAAAACAATTTTATTTCATTTATTTTAAAAAGTCACAAAACTTAAATTTTTCTCTAGACCTACTACAGTCAAAGTAATGTCTCCCTTAAGAGATTCTCAGCTCTATGGATTCAATGGTGCCCTTTGATTTTTTATTCGAGCACCCATTCAAAAGATAGAAAACACCGCTCACACGTTTACTGAACATACCTTAAAAAAGTTCAAAAAAATATTAACGTTCACCATCGACTCGTGTCGGTCGAGGTTAGGCTCCATCTAAAGAGAACACTCCCCAAAGAAGCCCATAGTACTCTTGAATTTTCAATCCAAGTTATCGTTTAGAAGTTATGGATTTAATAATAATATAATTTCCACTTAATTATTTTATTTACGGCCAAAAAATAACTTTCACTAGTGGCCCACACTGGCCAATGTTAGTATCATCCAAAGGAAATCGTACACTCATGAGTTCAGCCGTGGTCTTGTATTTTCAATCCAAGTTACCGTTATTTATTTATAAGGATTTTAAAAATAAAATAACTTTATTGAATTGTTTTATTTATGGTTAGGCCATTTTCGGATTTTCTCACAGGAGGCTCGTGACAACTAAACTTAAGTCGCGCCTAGGGTAAACCCGCCACCCTGAATGCAATGGTGCCCTTTGATTTTTTATCCGAGAAACGTTTTAAGACTTATTCCACTTTTTCAGAAAAACTTCTTACGCGCACTAATTAAAGCTTAAGAAAAATTCGACGGATCATTCCGGTCCTCGGAATCACACACTGTCAAATTTTACGATCTCGAAATAATTCCATATTATTAAAAAAATTATATGGAAATTTTGAGACATTATAAAGGCACTGCTAGAGAACCACCACCAGGGTGAGACACCACCAGAGATCCACCACCAGGGTGAGATACCACCAACACAAGACACCGTTTCCATGAGGCACCATTGGAAAATATGGAAAATTGGGAGTTTTGAAATGTCTTAAAAAGAGTCACCTCGAATTCACAGGACACCTCTAACATCATATTTACCACAAAGTAATGGATCATATTGGTTCGATCCACTATATTAGATACCTCTCAAACTATTGTCACCCTTGAGAATTCAAAACCAACCTGGAAGGAAAGAGTGGAAAGGTCCGAACAAACATCCATCAAGATACCTATCAAGGATCTCATCACACTTGTAACACTAAAATAAACTAAACACGTCAAAAGTTAAATTATAAACCACCTTGGTTTGTTCAAAAATTGGAGTAGAAACCTATACACCTAAGAACACCTCCAAACACGTCCTATAGAATATACTAACTAGGCCTTATCATTATGGTTGTTAACATGTCAATCCAAATGACCACAAAAAACATTGTATAAGCACAAGAACCAAACCATCAACAAAACAAAAATTAGAAAATTTCATCCTCCATCTCAAGATACTATCCACTCTTGGAGGCACTGACTCCCCCGCTGGGTTTTAATCCCATCACAAGTAATGCATTTTGATTAGAAATCAGGTCCTCCCCTTTTCATATGTCAAGAATTTATCACACATCACAAACCAAATAATAACGAATCATCTCATAATCAATAAGGTTTAAACATAGCATAAAAAAGAAAAATAGAACAAGGAAAAACTCAAAACAAATCTGGGTACAAGGGACACATATGTGTCTCTCACTCCCAAGTTCTCTCCTCCTAACCACCATGCCTCCACAATACATGAACCAAAATAATGGTCCATCCATGCAACACCTTCTCTTGACGATCCTCGATACCTACTAGCTGCTCTACAAATGTCATGTCATCCTCAATATCTAACTCCCCCAGTCAATGTCATGTGAGTCATCGTGAAGATACCGAAGAAGTTGAGAGACATGAAAAATGTCATGGATCCTCTCCACCTAAGGTGTTAATGTCAACTGGTATTCCACCTTGCCAACTCACCCCAAAACCTCAAAGGGCTAAAAACCTGGAAGAAATACAACTCCCTCAACAAAACCAATGCTGCCCACATCAAGGGAAAACCTTCAAGAACAAATGGTACCTAACCTTAAACTCCAAAGGAATACTTCTGTGATCGACATAAGAATTTTCCCAGTCCTTCACTACATTCATAATCTCATGAACAAGATGAACTTTCTCTATCCTGCTCTGTACCGCATCAGAACTAAGGGAAACTATCTCCCCAACCTTCGTCCAGCATAATAGAGAAGGAAACTGTCTCCCATATAAATCCTAATATAGGGAAATTCTAATGGAATATTGATAACTATTATTACAAGAAAACTATACCAAAGGACAGTGTCTTACCCAAGATCCACTAAAGTTCAAGACAAATTCCCACAACATATCGTCCAACTTCTAGATAGTCCATTCCATCTTCCCATCTGTTTGAGGGTGAAAGGCAATGTTGAGGTACAGTTGAGTCCTAAACGAATGCTGCAATCACTTATAAACTCATGAGTTAAACCATGAATCTCAATCTAAGACAATGGACCTAAGAACTCCATGAAACCACTCTACCTCTTCCACATACCTCTTAGCTAAGGAATCCACTATGCGTGACTCCTTAATCACTAATAAGTTGGATGATTTCATCAAACGATCCATGATCACCTTGATAGAATCACTACCTACCTAAGGAATGGCTAACCCTATGATAAAATACATCAAGATTTCATACCATTTCCACTCGAGAACATCCAAGGGCTGCAAAAAAACCACTAGTAATGTGATGCTAGATGTTTACTTGCTGAAAAACAAAGCACTTCTTCATAAACCCCACCACTACCCATTTCATCCTAGGCCACAAAAACTATAACATCATGCCATGATACATATTAGAAACTCCTAGGTGTACTTCCAGAAGTGAGATATGAAATTCATGAAAAAATCTATCATTCCTCACCACCAGAACAAAATACATTCCATTAAACAACATCTGGTTCTGACCATCCTCCGACTATCCCTCCATAGTATCCCCATTGTAGAGACCCGAAGCTTGACGTACATGGACATTACATTACTTTTGCGGAATACTTAGTATATAACAAAAATACACACACAAGGATCGTAATAGTTTAGTGTCTTTGGAAACTCGGAGTATAATCTTCTAATCGTGGGGAAAGATCTTCAACATCTCCCATAAAGATCTTCCTTTTTTTTTACCTAAAACCTTTCTTTATATCCTGGGGAAAAGAAAACATAAAAGGGTGAGCTCAAATTCTCAGTAAGGGTAAACAAAGGAAATATCAATCACATAATTTTCATAAGAACATAACATTTTTGGAAATCTTAACCTGCAAAAGAGAGCATAATTTCATAACAAGGGATAAATCATAGTAGTGAAATGAAATCATAACTTTAAACATTACTCATTGTGGCATACACACATAATCATAGAGAATCATTTCTTGTTAGTCAAGAATCATTGCCAAGACTATCTTAGTGGACAAAGTCCCTTTCTGAATCGAGTAATCCTCGTTTCAGTCCTGTTTCACTGAACCGGTATAACCTACCATTCCAGCCATGTCTATCTCATGAGATATAAAATCTTTACCCAATGCATTGGAGGGAGATATAGGTCCCACCCATCTTATAATGAATCCTTTCTTATGTGTGCCACATAATCATAAAACGTACATCATCGCATAACACATATAACAAAAATGGGATTTTTGAAACATCATGACATCATAAATCAATTCATATAAGATAAAGGAATTTATAAACATAATTCCATCACAACATAGTCAAAACAATGTAAAAATATGGATAGAAACAGAACCCTTTATTATCTTAGATGGAAAATAATTTTGATAAAACACTTGAATTGAATTCTTGAGGAAAATATCCTTTCTTCTTCAAAATCAATTTCTTTTCACAAAACATCATGCAATTTTAAAAGAAAGAGATTTTATTGAAAATAGTCATGAAATCTTTTATAGGAAGCTTCATGAAAATAAGGCTTTATAAAACAGTATAAATCCGTTCGTGCCGTATAAGTTAAAAACAAAACATTCTTCGTACTTTTGTCGGAAAAGTCAAAAAGTACCTCGTACGGAAAAACGACAAAAGATTCCTTTCATATTCTTTACTAAAAACTCACCTAAGGGTAAAATTGGATTTAAACTATTGCAAGTGGATGGAAACAATATTACATATTGAGGGAACATGGATGTGGATGATAAAATACACCCCAGTAAATACTTACGAATAAACAATCTCGGATAAAAATGAGAATGTGATATTTTCCCTTACCTTAGGTCCAATTTGCTTCGTATGTGTCCGAACCTCCTGTATAATGATTTAAATAATGTCATTGACTTATTACAGAATCATATTCATTGTTATGATATCATATATGGTTTACTTATGACATTATATTACCCGTTCTTTTGTAAATTCCATGTTAAAGAAGCGTTTTGGGTAAAATCGTTTCATTTATCGTAGGTGTTTTGACTTGTTGTTCTTGACATCATTATTACTTATATCATGATTTAATTACTTCCAGAATATAAAATATGATTTATATATCATATATATTCAGTATATATATATATATAATAGGTAGATAAATAAAATGAAAAACACCGTTCATGGAGACGGTAGTCCGTACGTACGCATGAACGCTGTTTTCCTTTCCTTATTGTCTTGAAATGGAAGTAAGTAGATGACATACATATGTATATATATACATAAATCCAGTAGCTTTATAATGTCATATATTTCATTATTATTTCTTATATATACATTATAATCATTCTTAAATGGTTAACATGGAGAATGAATCTCATCGCGTCGTGGAGACGGTAGTCCGTACGTACGCACGAGCGATGATATCATTTCTATAAATATTGAATTGAATTGGAGTGTATTATACAATATATCAGAATCAATATGATGTTGTAATAACTATGTATAGTTATTCTTTACACCATTATACCCATCCATGTAAGGTGGTGGTGGAAAATAGATTACACCACGGCGTGGAGACGGTATTCCGTACGTACGCACGCGCGGTGATTTCTTTTTCCGTAGGATGGATAGATGGTGAAATAGGGTTGTTTCATACTTATAATAACATATCAGTATATGAGTGATACTGATGTTATTACTTCATAATGAAACAACCTAAGAAGAAGAAGTGGAAGAAGAAATAAAGATGAAAGAATTGGTAACGGTAATTACCTCTTCTTTGAAGCGCCTTTTGGAGACCTCCTCTTAGGGAACTAAAATTGGTCTTTGAGTAAGACCAGAACCTCTAGGATGTTGCTAGGGAAGTGGAGAAGAGATTTTGGCATGGGTTGGCCGAGCTTGAGTGCTCAAATTGGTGTGAGGAGGAGGGGGAGGAGGTGTCCTTTTATAGGGGAGGAGAGGGGCACCTTAGGAATTCTTAAAAATATTAATTTATAATAAATCTAACCCCACTTAAAAACCTCCAAAAATGACTCATATTAGAATATTAGATGAGATAGGGTTGTAATCTCATCAACCAATCAAATTTAGACATGTTTGGATATTATTTTAAACCTTATCAATTAGATTTAACTCTAAGTTAAATAATTTAACTTTTACCATGTCTTTTTGTTTTCTTTCACTATATGGTTAATACACTTACTATAACATGGCAAACGAACCCCAAATTGTTTATTATTAATATATATATCCTTATCTATGTCATGTGGCCGATCCTTAGATTTTTAGGAATAAAATAACAATTAGTAATATAATATTTGATTTAAAAACTATTTTGTGTCAATTTTGACACTATTTGATATATGATTTTTGTGAAAGTCATAACAGAATTAAATGTTCGAACCAAGTTGATTAAATCAACATTAATATATCATAGTAACCTAGAAAATTAGTGGAATTCATAAAAAATCTCAAATTACATTTATTTTGGTGCTTATAACATCAATTATGTCAATATTTCATTAAAAAGATAATTACTGCATCATCGTTGTGTCATAAATAAATTAAATTATTTGATGTCTAAAAATTACAAATAAAATACCATCATATAGGAAATCTTTTTATATTTCTAATGAATATTTACAATCGAATTTATCTTATGTATAACCCCATATTAAAAATTATTTACTTATTAAACTTTGATTTTAACTATTTTAACCCTTCTTTAAATAAATTAATAATAAATGTCCTAATCTAATCCAAGTGGGCCTAAATGGTCATATTTTATTCCTAAGTTTGTTTTTGGTCGAATTACACTTGTCCAATAGAATTAGGACATGTGTTAGGGTAATAGTAATATCATATTTACCCTTAGTTACCCGATTTACTATTAACCGCGGTTAAAAAGGTAAAAAGTTACTATTCACCAAAAAATTATTTTCATCTCATTGAACCACATTTTAGCCCTTGATATTAACCATGTCTGTCGGATTTTCGAAATTCCATTCACAGAAGCGGTAAAATTAAGTTTTATGCAAAATTCAGTTTTTAACCTACCACTTAGTGGTTTCACTATTCATCAAAAATTGAAGGTTTTCAGAAAAATGCCAAAATTTCATCCTAAGCTATATTTCATATTCCGAATTCAAAAATGAAATCTATTTAACCAAATTCATAACATAGAAGTTGCATTAATTAATTTTATAATTAAATCCCGCTGTTAAAACAAATAGCGTGTTTTTAAGAAACAATATCTATCAAAAGATTGACACTTGATTATATCTGGTTTAAATGTGAAATTACATTCAATGACCAAAATTGTATTAAATTGTAAAAATATATTCTAAATATACTTTAAAATCGCTCAAATTAATAATTTATCATTATTAATTATTTCGATTAAAAAAGTTGTTTTTAATTAAAATTTAGTCATTTTCACTATTCATCAAAATATGAAAGTTATCCGAAAAGTACCAAAATTTCACCTTAGGCTAAATTCGATACTCCGAATCCAAAAATAAAGTTCATTTTGAAAAATAAGATTTACTGGATTTCAAAAAGTGGTTATTACTATTCATAACGGCTAGTTTTAATAATATTTTTATAGCATATCGTTGTTTAGTGAAACTCGGTATTGCGTACTACACACGCTATCGAGGAAGGTCGCGATTGCGTGTAATGCAAGTCAAGTCAAGGATGTGTGTTGTGCAAGCTCCTTTTGGTGTAGCGTACAACAAAAAACATTAATAAAATTAAAAAGAATATTTCTTTATAAAATCTTGGGCTGTTACATTCTACCCCCCTTAAAATGAATTTCGCCCTCGAAATTCGTCGGGGTTATAAATGGTTTACTATTCGAAAGTTTCTTTAATAGAAACCCACATCGTAAAAAGGAATATCAAAACCAATCTTTAAAAACAAAAGTATGAAACGTAACGGTTACCCAAATAAACTAATCACTGGGTTTCCACATAGGTGAAAATATGGATATGGAAGAGAAATATAACCATCATGTTCTGATGGAGAGTGGTAGAGAACATGGCTATGGAAAAGATAGCAATCACAAATCCATAAAATTGTGACGATCTAAGGTACCATCGGATTAATCAGATATAAGAGCACTAGGATGACATTTTTGGTTTTCAAGATCGTTTCCCTAAAGTTGAAGAATTTGAATTAGAATAAATACTTACTTTATTTTGGTAAAATCTCACTATTGTTCGTGCCTTGAACAATTTCTACTTTATCTCTTAAATAAATGAAGTTGAATTTGTTATTCGTGAAGTGTTAGCAGATCATGTGATAGAATGATGGGTCATTTCATCTGTCTCAAACAAAAGGTTAGAAAAAGTTATTAAATATACATAAGTCATTCTATAGTGAGATTAATCACATATGGTTCCTAAAATGAACTTATACATCACATATCATACTGCTTAATATAATAAAACTAGTTTCTACTAAACAGGGACTTCCTGTAGGTCAGTGGTAGGCGATAAAGGCCAGTCGCACTTCGGTTGTGGGTTCGATTCCCACAGCCTTGTCCGAAGCGATGGGCTGTCGCCCGTCCTGCAGGTTGTCCTTTTTATAAAACTATTTTACTATAACATCCCATCAATAATATCGAAAAAAAACTTCTATCCTTAAACAATACTAAATTATGTCCAATATAATTCATTCCAATCATTAGGCTCATAATACTGCAGTCCATTCTCATAACATAGTGAAAACGATTACCAGAGATTTAATACCATCGTTGATCCCCATATATCTTAAGATATATCTTGTTGGTCACATTCCAAACATTTAAAGGCCTTAATCTTGTACTCTCTTGAATACCCATTGAACCTTAGTGAAAACTTGAATGCAGTTAAAAGTTAACACTTTTCACATACCGAAATCCTCAAAATTCTATATACTCAAACCATGATATCACTTAGTCCTTATATCAATCATGAGCTCATGAATACTGTCAAACATTTCATTTTCCCCTTATCCCTTCATTATGCGCATATCATCTTCATTCCGAAAATATCTGAATAACCTTTCATGGATACTGGTAACATTAATCAGACAACAATGTTACAATCCTTACATGTCTCTTTATTCCATAGTACCATGAGATTACTTATACAACATTACACATGATAAACATGTAATCATTCCACTACATTCTTAAACCATTGACCGAGCTTCAACAATTCTTTCATCTCACATACCATTGGTAGTCTCTTCATCATCATCCACATAAATACTTCCCATATGACCATACTGATTCTCTTCATGAGTCTTTCCCTTAGGGCATTTGTTTGCATAATGCCCATACATTCCACATTTAAAACACTTAACCATTTTTGATGTCGTAGCAATACCATTATCCTCATCCCTGGTATTAACTGAACCTTTTCCTTTGCACTTACTGGCTTTGTGTCCTTCTTTTCCACACCCAAAGCATCTTCCAGTTCCTTTGAAACATTCTCCTTGATGCCTCTTCCCACATGATTTACATAGGGGAAATTGAACTTTCTTTCCTCTATGATCATCATGAAACTCCATCTTTCTCTTATTAGCCGAGTCAGGAAACTTACCAAATTTTACTTTATTGATCATATTATGAGATTGCTGATTCAGCATAATAATGATGTTTGGACTTCCAAATCCCATTTCATTTGGTTGCTCATAAAGAATATTATTCCATTGTCCATCATTTCATCCATTATCGTGAATCACCTTGTTTCCATCCATTTTCTAAAACCCAAAAAGAATAGCGTGAGAGGCAAAAATCATGCTAGGGAAAACAACATAATAAAGGGTTAGTACCCTCAATATCTAACATCTTAGGTTTAATTCTATGATCGTTAGCGTAATTCTATTACTATAACCTATACGTATACTTAACCTTAGAGACATCCCTAGACATACCTTAGAAATATCTCTAGGGATCTCACTAACGTTCTCACATCCTAGTTTCCAAAGGTTGACTAAACCTTTCCTCTGATACCAACTGTAGAGACCCGAAGCTTGACGTACATGGACATTACATTACTTTTGCGGAATACTTAGTATATAACAAAAATACACACACAAGGATCGTAATAGTTTAGTGTCTTTGGAAACTCGGAGTATAATCTTCTAATCGTGGGGAAAGATCTTCAACATCTCCCATAAAGATCTTCCTTTTTTTTACCTAAAACCTTTCTTTATATCCTGGGGAAAAGAAAACATAAAAGGGTGAGCTCAAATTCTCAGTAAGGGTAAACAAAGGAAATATCAATCACATAATTTTCATAAGAACATAACATTTTTGGAAATCTTAACCTGCAAAAGAGAGCATAATTTCATAACAAGGGATAAATCATAGTAGTGAAATGAAATCATAACTTTAAACATTACTCATTGTGGCATACACACATAATCATAGAGAATCATTTCTTGTTAGTCAAGACTCATTGCCAAGACTATCTTAGTGGACAAAGTCCCTTTCTGAATCGAGTAATCCTCGTTTCAGTCCTGTTTCACTGAACCGGTATAACCTACCATTCCAGCCATGTCTATCTCATGAGATATAAAATCTTTACCCAATGCATTGGAGGGAGATATAGGTCCCACCCATCTTATAATGAATCCTTTCTTATGTGTGCCACATAATCATAAAACGTACATCATCGCATAACACATATAACAAAAATGGGATTTTTGAAACATCATGACATCATAAATCAATTCATATAAGATAAAGGAATTTATAAACATAATTCCATCACAACATAGTCAAAACAATGTAAAAATATGGATAGAAACAGAACCCTTTATTATCTTAGATGGAAAATAATTTTGATAAAACACTTGAATTGAATTCTTGAGGAAAATATCCTTTCTTCTTCAAAATCAATTTCTTTTCACAAAACATCATGCAATTTTAAAAGAAAGAGATTTTATTGAAAATAGTCATGAAATCTTTTAGAGGAAGCTTCATGAAAATAAGGCTTTATAAAACAGTATAAATCCGTTCGTGCCGTATAAGTTAAAAACAAAACATTCTTCGTACTTTTGTCGGAAAAGTCAAAAAGTACCTCGTACGGAAAAACGACAAAAGATTCCTTTCATATTCTTTACTAAAAACTCACCTAAGGGTAAAATTGGATTTAAACTATTGCAAGTGGATGGAAACAATATTACATATTGAGGGAACATGGATGTGGATGATAAAATACACCCCAGTAAATACTTACGAATAAACAATCTCGGATAAAAATGAGAATGTGATATTTTCCCTTACCTTAGGTCCAATTTGCTTCGTATGTGTCCGAACCTCCTGTATAATGATTTAAATAATGTCATTGACTTATTACAGAATCATATTCATTGTTATGATATCATATATGGTTTACTTATGACATTATATTACCCGTTCTTTTGTAAATTCCATGTTAAAGAAGCGTTTTGGGTAAAATCGTTTCATTTATCGTAGGTGTTTTGACTTGTTGTTCTTGACATCATTATTACTTATATCATGATTTAATTACTTCCAGAATATAAAATATGATTTATATATCATATATATTCAGTATATATATATATATAATAGGTAGATAAATAAAATGAAAAACACCGTTCATGGAGACGGTAGTCCGTACGTACGCATGAACGCTGTTTTCCTTTCCTTATTGTCTTGAAATGGAAGTAAGTAGATGACATACATATGTATATATATACATAAATCCAGTAGCTTTATAATGTCATATATTTCATTATTATTTCTTATATATACATTATAATCATTCTTAAATGGTTAACATGGAGAATGAATCTCATCGCGTCGTGGAGACGGTAGTCCGTACGTACGCACGAGCGATGATATCATTTCTATAAATATTGAATTGAATTGGAGTGGATTATACAATATATCAGAATCAATATGATGTTGTAATAACTATGTATAGTTATTCTTTACACCATTATACCCATCCATGTAAGGTGGTGGTGGAAAATAGATTACACCACGGCGTGGAGACGGTATTCTGTACGTACGCACGCGCGGTGATTTCTTTTTCCGTAGGATGGATAGATGGTGAAATAGGGTTGTTTCATACTTATAATAACATATCAGTATATTAGTGATACTGATGTTATTACTTCATAATGAAACAACCTAAGAAGAAGAAGTGGAAGAAGAAATAAAGATGAAAGAATTGGTAACGGTAATTACCTCTTCTTTGAAGCGCCTTTTGGAGACCTCCTCTTAGGGAACTAAAATTGGTCTTTGAGTAAGACCAGAACCTCTAGGATGTTGCTAGGGAAGTGGAGAAGAGATTTTGGCATGGGTTGGCCGAGCTTGAGTGCTCAAATTGGTGTGAGGAGGAGGGGGAGGAGGTGTCCTTTTATAGGGGAGGAGAGGGGCACCTTAGGAATTCTTAAAAATATTAATTTATAATAAATCTAACCCCACTTAAAAACCTCCAAAAATGACTCATATTAGAATATTAGATGAGATAGGGTTGTAATCTCATCAACCAATCAAATTTAGACATGTTTGGATATTATTTTAAACCTTATCAATTAGATTTAACTCTAAGTTAAATAATTTAACTTTTACCATGTCTTTTTGTTTTCTTTCACTATATGGTTAATACACTTACTATAACATGGCAAACGAACCCCAAATTGTTTATTATTAATATATATATCCTTATCTATGTCATGTGGCCGATCCTTAGATTTTTAGGAATAAAATAACAATTAGTAATATAATATTTGATTTAAAAACTATTTTGTGTCAATTTTGACACTATTTGATATATGATTTTTGTGAAAGTCATAACAAAATTAAATGTTCGAACCAAGTTGATTAAATCAACATTAATATATCATAGTAACCTAGAAAATTAGTGGAATTCATAAAAAATCTCAAATTACATTTATTTTGGTGCTTATAACATCAATTATGTCAATATTTCATTAAAAAGATAATTACTGCATCATCGTTGTGTCATAAATAAATTAAATTATTTGATGTCTAAAAATTACAAATAAAATACCATCATATAGGAAATCTTTTTATATTTCTAATGAATATTTACAATCGAATTTATCTTATGTATAACCCCATATTAAAAATTATTTACTTATTAAACTTTGATTTTAACTATTTTAACCCTTCTTTAAATAAATTAATAATAAATGTCCTAATCTAATCCAAGTGGGCCTAAATGGTCATATTTTATTCCTAAGTTTGTTTTTGGTCGAATTACACTTGTCCAATAGAATTAGGACATGTGTTAGGGTAATAGTAATATCATATTTACCCTTAGTTACCCGATTTACTATTAACCGCGGTTAAAAAGGTAAAAAGTTACTATTCACCAAAAAATTATTTTCATCTCATTGAACCACATTTTAGCCCTTGATATTAACCGTGTCTGTCGGATTTTCGAAATTCCATTCACAGAAGCGGTAAAATTAAGTTTTATGCAAAATTCAGTTTTTAACCTACCACTTAGTGGTTTCACTATTCATCAAAAATTGAAGGTTTTCAGAAAAATGCCAAAATTTCATCCTAAGCTATATTTCATATTCCGAATTCAAAAATGAAATCTATTTAACCAAATTCATAACATAGAAGTTGCATTAATTAATTTTATAATTAAATCCCGCTGTTAAAACAAATAGCGTGTTTTTAAGAAACAATATCTATCAAAAGATTGACACTTGATTATATCTGGTTTAAATGTGAAATTACATTCAATGACCAAAATTGTATTAAATTGTAAAAATATATTCTAAATATACTTTAAAATCGCTCAAATTAATAATTTATCATTATTAATTATTTCGATTAAAAAAGTTGTTTTTAATTAAAATTTAGTCATTTTCACTATTCATCAAAATATGAAAGTTATCCGAAAAGTACCAAAATTTCACCTTAGGCTAAATTCGATACTCCAAATCCAAAAATAAAGTTCATTTTGAAAAATAAGATTTACTGGATTTCAAAAAGTGGTTATTACTATTCATAACGGCTAGTTTTAATAATATTTTTATAGCATATCGTTGTTTAGTGAAACTCGGTATTGCGTACTACACACGCTATCGAGGAAGGTCGCGATTGCGTGTAATGCAAGTCAAGTCAAGGATGTGTGTTGTGCAAGCTCCTTTTGGTGTAGTGTACAACACAAAACATTAATAAAATTAAAAAGAATATTTCTTTATAAAATCTTGGGCTGTTACACCCATGGCCAAAATGGTCACACATCACCTCTACGTATAATCATCTCCTATGAGAAACCTCCACATTCAAAATTATAGAAGACTAAACCATCATTTGAAACAAATAGCCTATAACACCACCCACTCTTGTATCTAACTATAAGGCTACCAACTCCTCTGTCTCTCTCCTAGAATCCACAGATTCTAAAACAACATCCTTCTGGGAATTTATTCTCAAAGTGATAGCCACAACATTCCCCTTTCATGAGGTGTAGGATATATCATAATTATAGCCATGAAAAAACTCTATCCACCTCTATTGTAGAAAATTCAGGTCATGTTGGGGAAATATATACCACAATATCTTGTGATATGTGAATACCAAAAAGCACTACTTAATGTGGTAATGACAACACAAATTCAGAACGAACGCAATGACTTCTAGTTCTAGATCATGGGTGGAATTGATATTTTTTGTTTGGATATAAATTCTCAGACCCATAAAAGATCATTTCCTTCTTCTACATTAGCATGCATCTGAATGATAAACTAGTCCTTCATAGTCAAATCTTTTAATGGGGCTGCAACTCGAGAGAAATTGGAAAAAAAACATCTCATAATAACCTACAAGACCAAGAAAACAGAAAACGTCTCGCACGTTCTTGGGTGATTCTCAAGAAACAAAATTCTACAACATTCTATGGGTCTACATACACACCCAAATGAGACACCATCTGCTCAAGGAAATGCAACTCTCATGTCCAAAAATTAATCTTAGAAAACTTTCCAGAGCACTAGTGGTGTCAAAGATCCTATAAGATATTTCTATGATCCTCGGCGTGCTCCACCTCTGACTTCTAGTAGATCAAAATTTCATCGATGAATACAATGATAAAATAATCAAGGAACTCATAGAAGATAGAGTTCATAATCTCCAAGATCATGGTTGGTTTATTTGTAACACCAAATGGAACGACTACAAACTAAAAGATCACATTATCACATGTGAAGGTAGTCTTTGATATATCACCATCCTTTACACATAAATAGTGATATCTAGACCACAGAACGATATTATAAAACCAACTCTCCCCTCTAAAATGGTCAAATAGTTCATCTATTCTCAGAGGAGGGTAATGGTTTTTGACTATCACATGATTGAACCTATAGAAGTCTATGCACAACCTCAGACCAACATCCTCATTTTTGATAACAATACTAGGGCACCCCATGATGAAAAACTGGGCTGGATAAGAGCCTTATTCATTAGATCATCTATCTGAATCCTCAACTCTAGAAACTAAGAAGGTGAAATTCAATAAGGATCCATCAAAATTGGTGAATCACCATGCTGCATGTCAATCCTAAACTCAACATCCCATCAAGGGGGTAGCATCACAAACTCCTAAGGGAAAACATCTAGGAACCCCCCCAATGGCCCTGGGAACCTCTACCATCTAAGTTTCAACTAATTCAACTAAAAAATCAGCCAACAATGAATGAACGGGCTCCACACACCAAATACCCACCTGAAAACCCTACTCGCCAATGAAAACCACACGTTGGCCATCCACATCAAAAAACATGACTCTCCTCTAGATGAAGTAGATAAACAAATACATGGAATACAACCAGTTGATGATGAGAATGACACCGTATGGATGCATCTATAGTAGGAAGATATCCCCATAGAAATAATGCAGTCTCATCATCAGTCTACCATCTCAGAACACAAAAAAAGGTCTAGACTCTGATTGGCATAATCAACACCAGGGGCATAATAAATCTTTTATGGATAGTCCCATAGCATGGGATAGAGTGGGAGAAACAAAGGAGGGCGAATCTACTAAATAAAACAAGGAACAAAAAAGGGTACTAAACAAACAAATAACACCTCCTATGATGTCTAGACCCTCTGTAACTTCTGCCTCCACTATGTGAAACAGACCACCCCCAGCTCCTCTATCTCCATGTATAAAACACTACCCTTATACTTACCCAAATCCAACCACTGGAAGGTGCACGACATCTTCTTCCACAGATCATCCTCCTCAATTGGATCAACAATATGAAAATCAACTAGATAATCCTACTGAACCACAAATTCCTATGCCACACACAGATGAAGACCAGGATCCACAGTTGAATAGAAAAAAAAATTTCCTAAGACCGAGTAGTATGTAATTTTCAGTAAGATTTATTTTATCCATTTTAACCATCCCAAAACAACCCAATTATGACAATAAAACAAGTCATTATAATTAATGTACATTTCCTAGGTATCTACCTTGCAAGTAGTTCCACCTCATCTGACTATTCAATAAGCTCAGGACCCATTCACTAGATCATGGGGCCCCCTAAAATCTTGTTTCCTAGATAGTATCCATGGATTATGTTACACGCTAAGGTCAGATGGAACTGTTTCCATACCATCCCATACAACACACACTATGAATAACTCCAAAATCTATCATATCTATCAACCATTATCTTCAATACAAAAATTTCATGACCCCCTCCCTCTAAAGATACCCCTCCTAGGTTGGAAATGATGAAAGAGAGATAATGAACCCCCCTAATTCCCACCTCTAGTAGGCCACAGGTTGGTGAATAGAACCAGGATTTTACAAATCTTACAATATGGGAGGCATTACCCTTTATAAGAATCAATATCAGGATATATAAGGAATCATATACCAAAAATACAATGAATAATATAAAATAGAAAGAAAAAATCCATCCACATGAATGAAAAATTAGAACTGATACAAATATAAGAAAGTCTCTTAAGTAAATACCCAAAAGAAAAAGCTAAGGCAACGTCACAATAGCTATCCAAATGTCCGATCTAGTAACACCCAGCACAGTCCACAAAATCTTCCTAGAAACCTAAAAAATGTTTTTTTTATAGGTTGGTTCAACATACAAGTATACCCACTTGGACAACCAAAGTTTATGGTGCACATGTGAATGAAGCATATTAATGCACCTATGAGAAAATGGAAGAACCAAACAACACCTAAACAGTTATACTAAAGAAACCCATCCTCACCAGGGCACACTAACTAAGTAACAAAATTTAAATAATATAATATGTTATAAATCAAATTGATGATAGGGTACCCCACAACACTTTCCCACTAATATTCCACTCTCACCAAACATCGTACGTCCTGGAACTCCCATCCCATTCGTATACCACATAACATCTTGACCACACACACCTGGGTCTCACAACACATCACGCCAACACACACATGGGCCTCACACCACATCACACCCACACACACCTAGTCCACACAATAAATCACATCACATCTCATCCTGAATACACATGGTAAATCACATAACATCTCATCTTGAAGACACCTAGTATTGCACAAACCAAATCACCCATAAAAACATGGGATATGAAACTTTCCTGAAGACACATGGTCCATGAAAACAAATATCTAAAGCACTAACAGACCTATGACCATCACAACTTGATCTATACCTATCTCTCCTAGAAGAGAGAGTGGAAAAGAGTGGGTATTGAGCCACTTTTACTCCTCACCGGATGTTGGGGTAAACACCCACATGGGATGATGTGAGGATTCAACACATTGTGCTTAACATGTTTGGAGTGAGTATATAAATCACATGAATAAACAAATATATGTATAGTATCAAAAAATCTATCCCAAACTATGGGTTCACAAATAAACAAAACATATCACAACACCATCACTTTTTCTTCCACCGCTAAATGAATATATTAGTTGATGTAATAGTCATTTCAATAGGTGAAGAACCCAAATAAATTAAGGTGACTTTAAATTTTCTATAAGTTAAAAACCAATTCATTTCATCAGTTAGAATTAAACATATTTAATAAAAAACCATCATTTTAATATTTCATTAACCACTTTCATCTCATTAACCAATCCAACCCATATCACTCAAACTTTATCAAATAATTATTTATTTAGTCTATCACTACTCGGGAAACTGTCAATCATGAAGCATAACAAGAAACATAATAATAGGAATTCATAGTCATCAAAGGGATGGAGATCCATGGTAAATTAACTCACTTCACATTAATGCCACATCATAACATGAACTCTAGATATGGGGTGAAGATTTATGAATTTTATTAATGGAGAAACTCTGAGTGAATTAAACACATAGGAAGTACTATATTTATTCAAACTCATCCACCGAGTTCATTATATTAATAAAACTAACCCACAACTCACAAACACATCAAGTGACACACTATAGAACAACCTGTTTTGTAGCCTTGCTGCATAATCACACTACACCCATCACCACTCCACTGTATAACTACATGTCATCCACTTTTCCCACACACATAACAATATGGATATTGCACATTACATTAGTCCCATGCACACAACCCAAAACAATCCCACACATCACATCATATATTACAACACAACACATTTAGGTTTACTAACATGGGATCTTATTTAATTTCAATTATTTATTTAGGGGTGTTATCATAGAAGTCATAAGACCATAGGGTGTCAATTTAATTAACTTAATATTTGTAGTTAATAATTTATTTATTTATGATGATACAATTAATGAAAAAAACATGGTATTTAAAAAGGAAGTTGATACAGAATAATCGTTCTACAACTAGACACAATTTTTATCAATGCATTACACCCATACGATCATATTTTTAGAATGAATAAAATCAAAACAACAAGAATCTATAAGATCATAATTCACTTACCCATACCCCTTTAAATTCACATTATGGTGATTTGTTATCTTTTTTAATTAAAAAAAACCATTTTCACAAAAAGTGAAAATAATAAACCGTCTTGCAGGATACACATAAGAAGAAATGAAGAAAAAACATACCTAGAAGAAGAACAATATCCATTTCCCGGTTTTCACAAAAAATAGGGGTGCACGTACAGTGGGTACCCCCCAAGGAAAACATGAACAAATTGCCTCATCCTAGCCACATGAATCTGATGGGAAGATGGATTCGGGGAATCCCATATCAATAGAAAACAAGAAGGAATGAACAAGGGGAACAATATCTCTACTTTAGGAAGATCTAAATAGAGTCACTGGTATAGATACAATTTTAATTTTCAATTAAAGGTATATCTGGAAAAGACAACACATTTTGAACATTTAAAATTCTCTGATCCCTTTAAAAATTAAATATATAATTATTTTTTTTAAATGTCTCTAATATCCATTAATTTAGTCATTACAACCAATTACCAACATAAAATTCCTAAAACTTGAAAAAACAGATGTTGGTTGTAGAAATGGAAAACTATTAAAAAAGAGGCACCGTTGGAAGTGAGACACCATCAAGATAAATGGCCTGCCATCGTTATTGAGTCACCGCGAGGTGAGACACCTCCAGATGAGGAACCACTGGACGAGGCACAACCCTGAAAACCTACCACAAGGCACAATGCACCTCCAGATGAGGCACCACTGGTTGAGTGACCACCAAATTGATACACCACTAGTGGGCCACCGCTAGGGTAAGACATCTCTATCATGCCACCACTAGGTTGAAACGCTATAAGAGAGCCACCACCAAGGTGAGACACCACCAACGAGCCACTGCCAAGGCGAGACACCACTAACGATCCACCTCTAGGGTGTGACACTGCCAACAAGACACCACTAGGGTGAGGTACTGACAATCAGCCAATACTAGGGTGAGGTACCACCAGCACAAGTCACTATTGACATGAGGAAACATTGAAAAATATGGAAAACATGGAATTTTACAGTGTTGAAAATTATCACCTTAAATTATCAAAACACCTCAAATATTAGATTTCCCTCAAAGTAATATATTGAAAAGGTTTGGGCTATTATATCTATGAAAATTAATGGGGTTTCTATTTTCAATGGAATGATCTATCATATTTAGAAACATATAATGCTTCTTTATCTTATGTAACTTGACTATAAAGTTTTAAAAACTAATACAGATGTTTTCCCACCTAGTATTGAGGTATTTCCTCAAATAGTTTCTAATAAAAAGAATTTGGAAAATAATAGGTGATATAGAAATGGAACAATTTTCTCACTCTCTAAAAGAGAGTTTCTTAGTGTTAAAGGAGTTAGAATAGGGAAATTCATATGGGAAAAGTTGAATAAATTATATGAAATAAATATGAAATTAAATAAAGAAAATTTAAGAATATAGAGTATAAAGTATTAAAATATTAGGATGAATGATTATGAATCTATTGGTGACTTCTTTATAAAGCCAAATTACATCATAAAAACCATAAGATATCTTTTTGAGAATTTGTAATATTAAAAAATTGTTAAAAAGATATTTTAAATTATTCTTGATAAATTTGATATAAAAGCTTCATTATTTTGGAGATAGAGTTCGTAATACTCTATCTATGGAATATCCAAATAGTACTCTAATAACTTTTTAAATGATAAAAGACAATATTATTAAGAACCAAGATATTTTTCTTTAGTAAATTTATTTCAAAGTATGCAAGAATAGAAATTATATGAATGTTATTGAAGAATAAGGTAGTGAATTTGATGCTGAATAAAAGTTTAGAAATATTTTTTTATGAATTTATGATTTTTTTCTAAAAAGGTGAAAAGAGGCATAAGAAAATATAAAGGAAATTTACTGCAGAAATATTTTGGATATGAAGATATTGTAAAATTTTATTCAAAATTCCCACAATGGAAGGAAGTTGAAGAATGTGATGATGATGAAAAAAATCATTATATACCTTAAGAATAATTTTTAAAAAATCAAATCATATTCTAAGGGAAAGGAATTTTTTTTTCAAAATCAAAAAATGGGAAACAATTTTTCAAAGTGTGGGGATAAATGATGTAGTGAAGTAGAGGTTGATAACATCTGGGATGATTCTATTAAAAAACATATTATTGGAAAATTGAATGACAAAAATTTAACCAGAGAAGAAAGTAATTGTTTAGAAGAAAAATATAAAGAGATTTAATTTATTCTAAAGAAAGGGATAAAATAATGTATTATACTAATGGTAGGACTTGACAAGGACAATAAGAAGTTAAAGATAGAAGATAATTCAGAAAATAATCAATAATATTATTTTTAAGATAAATCCAAGTCAATAAATGAAATTTGTGATCTTTATAAGTTTCTTGTTGTAAAGAAAACTATCAAAATAAATCTTGAATAAAATTTGAAAGTGAAGGAGGAAGAGTGATAATGTGTGAAAAAAAACATGTTTAAGTTGAGGAAAGAATAAAAAAATTCCAAAACCCAGTTACAGAAGTTGATAAACGTTTGGATACATTTAAACCTTAGGATAATCAAAATATATTTTCCCAATGAATTTTAATATGGGTAAAAAAATATAGTAGAAAAATAAATATAAAATGCCATGTTTGTTTGTAAAAATAGCAGAGAAAAAAAACATGAAGTTTCTAAGGTTTCAATATCTTGAACAAAAGAAAAATCCACAAGTGATTTTATTGAGGTTAAAAATAAAATTTCAACATGTTACCAAAACTTTAGTGAATAAAAAAATACCAAATTATATTGTAATAAAGTTTATGAAAGGAATATAAAACTCTATAATGTATGTAATTTAGAAATAGAAATATTTTTTATAATAACTTATGGAATATAAGAGGATTTATCAATATAATTAATGTGTTTTGGTTTAATAAAGAACATAATAGTTAATTTAGAAGAGACTGGAAGAAAATCTGAGGGGGAGTCAATCCACTCAGAGAAGGAAACCTGAGAAATTAAGTTTGATGCTTGAAAATAGATTCCAAACTTCTTAAACTATATAATTAGATTTGATAAATCTATAAATCTTAAAAAATGAAATATTTTATATAATAAATCTTAGAAGATGTATGAAAAGAAATAAAAAGGGAAAGAAAAATCATTAGTCGTTAAAACCACATTCAAATATAAAAAGGATAATGAATTTAAATATTAGATAGTGTGTTTCATTCACACATGATATGAGAATTAATGTTTTTAAATAATGTGGAATATTATAAGGAAGTTATAGTGAGGTTTGATAATGATGAGTCACTCAAAAAAAGCATTGGTTATATTATAATTACGGAAGGAAAGTTGAAATCCAAAGGATCCATGTTTTATGATAGACTAAAACACAAAATTTTAAGTTCTTCACAACTCTGTGATGAAGGTAACATATATGTTTTCAGAAATTATGGGGTTTTAAGAAGATATAAGATATAAAAGTTGTAACAAGTGGGAAACAAACTGTGGGAATCTTATTTCCTATTTGTGATTTAAAAATTTCATGCTATCTAAGCATGATGGAAGAAAATCATCTATGGAAAAATGGTTGGGGTATATTTATCAAATTAATAAGAGTAAACTATGAAGAGATAAGGTATTCCTGATATTCCTTACATGACTGGAATAATAGAGTGGTGTTTTTTTCCAAAATGGGAGATTACAAACTTTGTACATAAGAAAGTTTAGATTCATCCAACTCTTCCATTAGAGCTAATACATTATGATATCTAGTAGTCCTAGAATAAATAATCAAAAAATGGCAATATGTACTTTATATATTTTATTGATGAATTTAATCACATTATATGTATTATATTTTTAAAACATAAATTAGAGGCATATATTTTTTAAGAGTTTTAGACGTATTTATATCCTGTGAATTAGATTCATACTGACAATGGCGATGAATATTAAAGTGATAATTTTAGAGATTAATTGAAAATAGTGACATTCATTATGATTTTAGTTCACTATCCACACCACTGAAAAAGTGTTATTGAAATAATAAATATAATTTTAGGGGATATGGCCTAAACAATATTGATTGAATATGATACCCCTCGATAGATTTTAGTGGAAATTGGTTGGATAAGATGTTTAGAAACAATTTATATATATGATGAAATATGATACAATTCCTTATAAGATGTCCTATAAATAAACCCCAAGTTTTAAACACCCAAGGGTGTTTTAAAATAACCTCATTATAAAATTAAAGTGTGAGAATCGTAGGAATTTTGGTTAGAGAGGTGTTGATGAATTATTTCTTAGCTATAATCATAATGATAGAGGATATAGGTGTTATAATAACGTGACATGAAATATTTTTTACTCTATAGATGTTATTTTTTTTAACATTATGATAAGAAAGTTTCAAAAATAGTTTTAGATATGTTAGAAATGGAAAATGATGTGATTTAAGTTAATCAATTCGACGAATTTCTTAATGAAAGGAATGTATTGAAGCTACTTGATATGAAGATTCCAACACTACTATTTCAACTAAGGAAGGAAAATTACATATAAATCATCCAATATTGTGTAATTAAGTAAAAGTTTATGACATTTTTGGTGATCAATGAAAAAATGTTTAATATAGAATGCAATCATGTTTTGTATCCCATACATCCTTATATTAACATGTTGATCCAAAATATGTTGATGAAGATTTTGATCAAAAATCATGGATAGATTCTATTAATAAAGAGATATATCATATTTAAAAGAATGAAAGTTGGGAAATTATAATGAAACTAAACAATAAGAATGAGGTTGGTACAAAGTTGTTGTTCTGAAACAAGTCTAATGAGAAAGGTGAAGTGATAAGAAACAAGGAATGACTAGTTTTCAAAGGTTACAAAAAAATTATTGAAATTGACTTTTATGAGGGTATTTCTTTAGTGGAAAGATTATAATCTATCAAAATACTTTATACAATCATTTCACAATAAATATATAATTTTTTTTAAATGTTTCTGAATTATTTTTTTCTTAATGGGGAGCTCAATTAAGAAGTTTATATTGAACAACTGTGTGGCTTCATGATTTAGAATGAGGATAGATATATTTACATGTTGAAGAATCCTTCATGTTGGATGGAGAAATATCTAAGATCTTAGTATTCTAAATTGGATTCCTACTTAAGAAATATTAACTTCAAGAAAGGAACAATAGATTTTAACCTCTATGTAAAAGAAAATATATATTTTCCCTCAGTTTGATTGTTAATATTAAAGATTTCATATTTACCGTAAATGATGAAGAAATATATGTAAAGTTTTATGAGGAGATAAAGATTTTGTTTGAAATTAACATTTATGTAGAAATGAAATATTTTCTTGGATTAAAAATCTCAAAAAAGAAGAAAAATATTTTCATATCTCAAGAGAAGTATGCACAGGAACATCTAAGGATGTTTGGAATCGATGATTTAAAGATATAATGACCAACAGTTTTAGTGGGAACAATGTCTTCAAAAGACTAGGAAGGAGAAAAGGTAGATTTTGAAATTTTTAGAATATTGGTTTGAAATTTATTATATCTAATAACTTCAAGGCCAAAAATAGTGTATGATGTATAACAAACCATATCTTAATACACCTCAATTCGTGATTTATATTATAAAGGAAAACATAGTAAAATCATATAAGATCTTGAGGCTTAACAACTTTGGGAAGTTCAGTACATAGTACAATTATCAGAAACTTTAGTATAATAACATTATTTAAAAACATTATAACATGAACTTAAAATTCCAATTATCTTCAAAATATTCATGGGATAACCTTGGGACAATCATTAAAAAGGGGTGAGCTATAAATCCCAGTAAGGTAATAATAAAAGAATATAATAAGGTCAATAAGTACATGTGAGTTAAGAGGCATATCTAGCTAACATAATAGGTGTGAGAATCATAAAATTTAACATTAAAGCATTATATAAGATGATAACATAAAGACAACGTGGAATTACAGAAACAATGTAAAACACGACACCATAAAATTAAGTCAAGGTAACCACATAAAAATCATAACATATTGTTATTAGGATAACCTTTAATTAACCATACACAGTAAATCATGAGACAAAAACATTTCCCAACGCATTATAGGGGTATATAATTCTAGTCCCACCCATCACTTTCTTATCGAGTACATGAATCTGTGTGATATATATATATCATAGAACATAAAGATTTATTAAATAAATTTTCATAAAAAAATAAATGAGGGTGGGTAATATAAATGGATTTACTAAATCAATGATAGGTATGAACATCTAGGTGAATAACTTTGAATGGAAATGGGGATGTGTATTAAATACACAACTGTTTGACATTAATAATCACAAGGTAATTTTGGTAGCATAACATGGGTAAATAATGATTCATGGAAGGGTTTAATGGGAGTGAAAAAGGTATATCATCAATTGGAAAGAATAATTAAATTAAGAGGGATATGTATAAAATATCCCAACATGAATTTTGTTAATTAAATAGTAAAATATATAGAAGGTGATTGAATATAGAGGAGAAGGAGACGATCCCCTACCTTTAGATGTTACTTCTAAATGTTTGGGAGGAGATTATTAAGAGCTCAATAACACATTTAGAGGTATATAGTGATGGAAAAGTACAATATGTTCACGCTAAAATGGTTTTGAGTGAAGAGTAATGGAAGGTTGATTGGTTTCTTATAGAAAAATAGAGAATTATTTTTTAACATCAAAACATAGGGTTTGGACTCTATGATAAAATAACTAAAACCATAAACATTCCGTTAGACTTTTACCAGGTTTTCTAAAATGTAAAAGTGTTTTTAAATATTTTATATGTCTAATAACCAAAATCATTTAAAAAATACCCTTAGTGATGTGAAAGGGAGTCATGTTTGTAATTAATTAATTGTAAAACCTTAAAATATAATAAAGGATTTAGAGGATTCATTAAGGGTTTATAAAATCAATAAAAATATTTAAAAATATATTATTTTATAGGGAAAACATAATTATTTTTACATTACTTTTTGGGATTTTATAACGTCATAATACATAATATATATTTATACTATATTTAATTTTTTACCTAAAAATTTGACCATCTTATAATATAATAAAAAATTCACCATTGGATAACTTTGATGTGTTAATTTAAACATAATATTTATTTTAAAAATATAGTTCTCTAAATATAATAATTTACACTTTTAAATAAAAATTATCATTTATTGAGAAATACTAGGTTTTGTGATGATAAAAGTTTTTAGACCCTTATTAAAATTTCATTTGTCTTCATACAATTATATTATCATTTATATTTAAATAAATATGATTTAATATGAATATTTTATGAAAATAACAATTATTTAAAAAAACTATTGTATTCATCAAAAAACATGTCTTGATTGAAATAATATATTTCCCAAAAATAAAATTTGAATTTCATTTTATCAAAATATTTTTTTATCAAACTCGATATTTAATAATTTATAAAGTAATAATACAAAGGTATAAATATAATAAATATTTTAATAAAAAATGTACTCATTCATACTATTAGGTTATAGTTAAATAACCCTTTATTACACCACCATATTCCCAAGGGAAAGTTGTGTGATGGTGACACTTTCTTAGGGTGGTTCGTAGAACATGGTTCGGGTCATGATCTCAATAATCATGAACATCTCTTGTAAATTGTTTCAATCATGATTTGGTTGTCAAATATCATCCTAGGATTAGTCAAGTAAAAACCCAATGATTATATCTCCCTTGAAATCCTTGATAAATGGGATTTATAGGGTATGATCCTACTATTTTAGGCAGTTAAATATTTCATCTATGTCAATTAGACTTTATCATAAACCTTAATATATAATAATATTAATGGCAACTCTAAAATTTCTATATTATCAATGGTTATGATTCTTAAAATTTATCTAACTCTGGAAAGATATAAATTATAACCGTAAATGATAACTAGGTAGTGTATGTGTTTTTTTATAACATCATTACATAATAAGATATTTTTTTAATTTGAAAATGTAATTTAATTTATAAAACCTTTTGTCATTAAATTAGCCTCCGTTCAAAAAAATTTCCATTGGAATTTTATTTCATAATATAAAATAGATGATAGTACTTTTAATTCATCACCACTTCTAGTTCCCATGTTTCTTCCTTAAACTTGTGGTTCCACCACAATACCTTAACCAGGTGAGTTATCTTTCTTGATAGAACTTTTTATCTATGATATGAGATCTTAACTAGATACTAATTGTATGAAATATCATTCTCCAATGGAACCACTTATTGATTTAGTATATGTGATGGGTCTGGTATATACCTCCTTATGAGAGATACATGAAAAACATCATCTATTTGAGATAGGTTTGGTGGGAGTGATAGTCGATAAGCCAAAAATCCAATGTGACCAAGGATATTGATGGGGTTAATGTATTTAAGATTAGGATTTACCTTATTCAAAAAAATGAATAATTTATTTCATAATGATATAAGAATGAACACTTTATGTTCTGCCTAAAACTCTAGGCCTCATCAATGATTATCTATATAGATTTTCAATCGAATTTGTGTGGATTTCATATTATGTTGAATAGATTGATCCTTTTCTATCATATATTGGTTTATATTAGGTCCCATCATATTTTTATCTTCAATTTCATCCCATTATTCCATAATATGAAACATCTTCCCATAAATATTCTCATAATGTTCCATTTGAATACTTTAATAGAAATTGTTGTTATAATAGAACTACACTTAGAAAATGTTCTCATTCCAACATCCTTGAAAATTCATTGAACATGATCTTAACATATCCTCCAGAGTTGTAAGGGTACTCTCAAATTGATAATCCTTCAGAGGGTTATAAGAAATACTGAATCATAGATCTATATCCAATTTTTATTGAATGATTCTCTAGAACCATGTGGTAAAAGTAGAATATCGATCTAATGGAATAGAGAGTGTAACTCTATGAAGTCTTCCCACTAACCTTATGTATATCTTTACAATTTGGTAAATAGAGAAATATTACTTGATAGTAGTGAATGGAATTAACGTTTCAAGGTTATCAACAAACAACTAGATTGAATTATTACCTATATATGTCTTGGGGAGTCCTATAATGAAATCTTTGGTTATGTTTTCCAATTTCCATACTATAATGGGAAATGGTTTCATCATAACCATAGACTTCTATCATTTATCCTTGAATTGTAGGAATTCCAAGAATCAAGATACAAAATTTTTAATATCCATCTTCATGCTATCCCAACAAAATTTTTTATTTAGTTCTCTATACATCTTAGAGATTCCTATATGAATAAATAATGTTGAGATATACACATCATCCTGAAGTTCACTTATTCTTATCTAGTTTTTATGGGACACATATCATTGTTCATAACCATATAACTCATTCTTTAGAAATGTTGAAGTCTAAAATACTTTGCACCATTTATTTGTATCACCTCATCATATTTTTAAGCCTCCATGACCCAAAAAATAATTGATAGTTGAGTAGTAATTTGAGAAAGGTAAGATGAAGTTTATTTTCTAATTACTATGACTATCATTTTCATTTTCAAGAATTTTGGATCCCTTATAATACTCTACATGGGTTGGGTTACAGGATCCTTTCTACTGAGATCATTTAATTTTTTTTTGACTTACTAGGATGGAAATGGATTAAAAAATCATAATAATTAATCAAATATAACCACTTTATTTGGAACATATTGAGCCCCTTTTCTGTGAATATATAATTTGGGATTTTATGATATTTATATATGTCACAATTCTCCTAGTAGAGATATTGTCTTCAAATTTTCAATGTAAATATTAAAATATCCAATTATAGATCATGTGTTGTGTAGTTGTAATAATGTATCTCCAATTTGTGGGATGCATAATCATTCAAATTTTCATCCTACATAAGTACACAACTAATGTAATTTTTGGATGAATCACTATATATAAAAAATACTTCCCCACTATTGGGTAGTGTGAAAACAGGAGTGATAATTAGCCTCTCCATAAACTCTTTAATCATATAATAACATTCATCAATATAGAAAAACTTGACTCCCCTTTAGGTTATTTGGGTTAATGGGATTTACAACCATGATAAGTTTCTTAGAAGTAGAAGATTTTACCCAACTAATCCAAGGAAATTATAGATGTTTATCATAGATTTTGGTCTAGTCCATACATCAATTACATCTATTTTTACGAATCCATAGATAGGCCAATGATGTTGATAACATTCCCCATGAATATTACTTTCACCATAAAAAAATTCATTTACTATACTTTTAAAAAAAACTTTTTTTACACAAGGTCTTTGGTACATTCTTCAAATGATACTCATGTTCTTACTTGATTTGGGAATAGATAAGAATATAATTTATAAATAATATAAAAAATTTAACGAGGTAATCTATAATGGATATATTAATCAAGAACATGAAAATAACTAGATCATTGGTGAGTCTAAATGGAATCACTATCAACTCGTAGTGTTTGAACCTTGTATGAAAACCAGCCTTGTGGATATCCTCATTCTTTACCTTTACTTAATAATATCTTGACCAAAGATCCACCTAGGAGAATTATCATGCTCTATGTAACTGATTGAAAAAGCAATCAATATATGGATTATTATACTTTTTCTTTATCATTATCTTGTTTAGAACATGATAATCAATGTAGAGAAGTATTGACCCATGATTTTTCTTAACGAAAATACCAGTAATCCCCATTGTGAAGACCTTCGGTGTATATTACCTTTTTCTATATTCTCCTATAATTTCATCTTTAGTTTTTTAATTTCAATAGTGGCTATTCTATATAGTGTCTTGAATATTAGATAATATTTGTGTATATGTTTGATTGATAAATAAACTTCTAGGTTAGGAGGAAGACAATGTAATTATTCATGAAACACACCGGTGATTTCAAACATAATGGGCATGTCATCAAGGGTGATCTATTTCTTAGTCTCAGTCATTTGATCTAGATATTATGTCTCATAAGGAAATAATATCCATACTTGAGATGATGATACCAAAAAACATTCATACTCATCCTTGAACTTGTATAGAATCGGCATGTGATTTGTGATATGAAGGGTGATATCCTTCTCCTGAAAAGTTATGTTGGCTTTATACAAGGAAATGCAATACCTGGGTAAATTAGCATCTAATTCCACTAAAGCGAGTATCACAAGTTTTTCTAGGAAATTCAACCCATAAATATGGATAGTGGATAAGTTATATACTTAGGATATACTAATTTCATTATTTTCTATTTCTGTTGATATATATTTTTCCATTTTTTGAGGTGGTGTTTGAATAGTTCTAATAAAATTGTGTGATATGAATGAATGTGTAAAACAAAAATAAAATATTATATTAACTATTATTGAATGAATAACCATCATACTTGTCAGAGATTCATTATTAGGATCCACCTTAGTAGTTCTCATGTCATAAGATCTCCCTTGATCTCTAGGATTTGGATATTGTTATCATCAATTATCATAAAAAACCCTTGGCATAGTGCATTGATTCACAGTGTCCTTGTTATTTGTAGTTGTTACACTAGACAATAGAAAGAGTGTTTACTAGAAAATTATTTTATTCCATCACATTGGTGGGTTTCTCCCATTGGAAATTGATAGATAGGTTCTCTAACTTCCCACACCTAAATCATTTAATTTACCCTTTTAGAAAATATCTAGAATTCTTCTTCCCACACTTATGACAAGTGGAATGTTGAAATTTCTTTCCCTTGTGAGATTTATCTACCACACCACCAATATTAAAATCAATCATCTACTTTCAATCCCTATAATGATGAGACCCTTGAGAATATTTTATATCCATGTCCACTTTGAGGGTATATTGGAATTTTTTTATAACTATCAATATCTTGAATTTACAAGGTTCTTTGTAAAGTCATCATTAACACACCAAAAAAGTAGTCAACTATACTTTTATGTCAAATGAAAAAGCTAGAGGAATATCATGAAATTATTGTTATTTACACCTCAAACACCCTGATAGATTCATCTTCCTTTTGCTTAAGACCAAGCAAATACCTATCTATTTTAAGTCAGAGAGTACAGGTAAAGTATTTATTTAAAAAAAATTCTATAATTATTTCCACTCCATAGATTTGATCCCCTCCATGGGATTGATATTTTTTTAATCATATAAAACCAATGAGCAACTTATCCCTGCACATGATAAACATCCAACACAACCTTTTCCTTTCTAGAGAATTGAAGGAATGAGAAGATATTTTCAATGGAGTTGATCCAATGGTCCACAATTAAGGGTACTAAAGTTACACTAAAGGTTAGAGGCATTTCCCATATAGGGGTCTCAATTACAACTTGCATCTTCTTAGGGGGATGTTAATGTTCCTCATGATTCAAGTTGTTATTCAGAACATGAGTTAAACAAGAAAGTATTATTATAAAGATCCAAACTCTTGATCCCATCTGGTTGGGAATCTCATTTAAGCAGTTATCACATTTCCCCTCAAATTGGGTATTGAATCGATTTCTCCTATTTCCAACCAATGGCTAAAATAAAGGGAAAACTAGGCTTGATAATTTTTAAACAATTAATACATAAATGGGAAACAATGAAAATTATAGGGATAAATCATAGATTAAATATATTACATGACTTATGAATTTATAGGATTCAATTTAAGTTATCCATGATTGATTTATTAAGATAAAATCTTATGGTAAATTTCATTACCTTGATAATAATTTATAAGAAGACTGTAAATTTACCAAATAATATACCCTAGGAGTTTCAAACTAGGTGTGTAGAAAGCCATCTTTTTCATGCACCAAGTGATGATCATGTCATGCCCAATTCACCATTTTTGATGTTATTTTCCCTTGGTATAACTGTGTCAGAATCACATCAACTTTAGTATCTAGAAATTGATGTATATTCATGGAAACCACTTACTCTATAATTTACCAAAATTTAGGGATATTTTCCTATGTGTAGTATTATCCCAAAGGATTTTACTAGGGTGTTCTAATCATAATCCCCAAAATAACAAGAATTTCCATTGATAACATCTTTGAAAACCCATATTTTAATACACCTTAATTCATTATTTATTACATATTGGTAAACATAATACAATCCTGGAGGATCATGGGGATTATTTTCCTAAGTAAATTGGGTACATAAAATAATAACCTAAAACACGGGTATAAAAAAATTATTTAAAAACTCTATAATATGCCCATCAAATTTCACGAGTCCTCTAAAACTTCAAGGGATGGCCAGGGGTCGTAAATAAGAATGAGGTGAGATATCAAGCCTTGTAAGGGAATAATCAAAGCATAGAATAAGGTAAACTAATACATGTGAGTTAATAGGCATGTCAAAGGAGACATTATATGTGTGATAATCATAAACATGACCATCAAAATATTATTTAAGTCAATAAAATGAAGGCAACATGGGAATGTAGAAATAACAAAAACATGACATCATAAACGTATGACAAGGATAAACACCTAGACATAATAACATAATATTTTTAATATAACCTTGTATGCACCACACATGGTATCTCATGAGATAAAAACATTACCTAATGTGTTAGAGGTATTTATAATTCTAGGATCACCAATCACATTCATACCATGTACATGCATAAGTTCAACATATAGATTATATAATATAACGATGTCTTTAATCAATTTTAATCCCATGATTAAGGAGTGTGGGTTAAATACATGAAATTTTCTAATCAATGGAGTATAGTAACATCTAAGTTAACACCCATGAGTGAAAACAGGGATGGGCATTCACTATAAAAATGTTTGGCATGAAAAATTATAGGATGATTAAAAATAATAATCGGGGTACATAAATATTTATGAAAGGGTTTAATGAGATTGAAAGGTGTAACATCCTAGAAATTATAAGCTTATTTTCTTTTATTAAATGGATTAATTTATTATTAATAATATAAGTTAAAAATATTATAAATCTATTTACAATTATATATACTTAAATTATTTTTTTAATGGTAACTCTAGAAATTATATTGATACAAAATATAAAACTAAATTTAATGTTATAAATTATGATTTTACAATATTAAATGTAATATAATTTTTTTATAAAATACTGAAAATAAATAAAAATTGAATATTCATAAGTATGGATATTTGAATCAATATATTTTATTAAAAATATATGTAAATATATGAAATTATTAGGATATAAAAGTATTGTTGTTGTTAATATTATTATTTTTATAAAATCTTGATTATAAATTGTTTTATAAAATTTTAATATTAAAAATATATTATGATAACTCTATTATTAATATTTTGGATTTTAAAATATTATATATTTTATCATAATTAGTTTTAATACTATATTTTATATGAATTTATGAAAACATCTGTAAATATAAATATTGATATTTTAAAAAAATGAATAATTAAAGAAAATAAATGAAAATGAGATAAAAAAGAAATAAATCGAGAATTATGGGGGGTTTATTTTTGGGATAAGATAATATGAGCTGACTAGGGATTCATCTTTGGGAGGATTCAAAGTTGAGAAAGACAGAGGGATTGAGATCGAATGGGGGATTCAGCTACCAATGAGGGAGATCCAAGTGAGGATTTGGACACTAAACATAAAGGTAGTCCTCCTTTGGGTCGGTCCTTAGAGAAATAGTCTAACATGTGTTCTTTTTTTTACTATATCTAATACTGATCTTAAAGTGTTTGAAATTAGGATGGTTCTTTATGGAGATTCCATTATTTTACATTTATAATCCATTGGGTAAGTATTTATTTTTTTAGGTTTCTGAATCTTGTTTTTTATTACCTATTTTTATCTTTCTCATTTTCTTCGATTGTAGACATAAGCTATCCCAGTTTATTGTCTTTGATTTAATTCTGATATGAATATGAATATCATTGTTTTTATATAATTTTTAAAATTACACATTTTTTAATGTAAATCGTGTTTTTAATGATTTCAGTTGATGATTTTAATGCTTAAATTAAAATCACAAAATGATTTTCATATTTTTACTACGAATTTGTCTCAAATCATTGATGCTTTACCAAGAAACATTGATTCAACCATATTATTCATATGAATACATTATTTTTATTCCTTTTTTTCATCATTTAATTCAACCAAAAAACATCAAAAATATATATATATATTCCCCATCTTGTTAAATATGTCGAACCCATGATTATCACTTGTAGTGTGTAGTTGTTGATTTTGTCAATGTCTGAGGAAGAGAATTTTTTTTCCAGATGATATCTTCAAAAAAATAATTATTATTTTATATACATTTATTTTCAGTGTATAAATTGAATTCTTATAACTATTATAAAGTGAAACTCCCTTGGTTATATTGAAACCCTACTTTCTATTGTCTTGTCTAGTGTGTTCATGTTTCTGGAAGAAACCTAGTAAGTCGATTTAGTCCAATTTCATGGTAATGGAATATTGTTATTTATTTGAAACTCATTTTCCATACTTATTTTTTAAGGTAGTTATTTAAATATTTATTTATTTTTAAATTCTATACATAAAGTAAAAAACTTATACCTGAATTTAATTATCAAATTAACAAGAGTTTACTTGTTTTAAAACATAAATTATTTTTATGTTTTAATAATATACAAGGGATATAATTTAATAGAAAATAATTGGATGATCAAAAGTTTTATAAAATTATTATATTAAATAATAATTTTTTCTTAATGTATTTTGATTATTTTTATTTTAAACACCTCTCTTGACTTTTTTTATTTCAACATATTTTATTTTTCTAAAAGAAAATTGTGTTTATCAATTAGAAGTTAATAATTTATGTTTAACTTTGTAAAAATTATATTTTTAAGAGAAATAAGAATTTTTATTATTTTTATTATATAAATAAATATAATAATAATACCATATTCTAATTATAATTTTTTAAAATGATCTTTTTTCAAATGAAATTTGTATATTTTTCATTGGAAATGAATATTAAAGAATAATTTATAAATTACCATTTAATGTGAATTTAAGTTATGAATGTTTGATATGATTGTAGAATAAAATTTCATTATGAATATGAATATCATTCCATTAATTGAATAAAATGCTTGTATTTAATTTAAATATGATGTGCGTTTAAAATCTACCTTTGGATTTATTAAAATTATTGATTTATCCAAACTAAAAAAGTGTTTTATAAAAATATAATTTTGAAAAATTATTGATGAAGTAAAATTATTTTTTATTTTGAAAATAATTCATGTATATTTTGATTAGGTTTTAATGAGTTATTTATGAGAACGACATATATTTGTAAAAATATTTTCTTAAAATTAATTTGAAACATACATATCAAATGAGATAATAAGGAGGAATGGGGAGTGAACCCATGACCACATCAAGATGTTGTCCTAACAGTGATTCCGCTATATTTTCAAAGGGGGTTATAAGATCTATCGAGTATCATTTTTATCCATAAAGTATTATTTTTAAAATAATTTTCAAGGATAAATCGAGATATTTCTCAAAGAATATCTTCGAAATGAATTTTCAAACTGATATTATTTTTAAAAGGTTATTTTTGAAATTGTATTTTTTGTTGAAAATTATTTTCTAAAATTATTTTATATATCTAACTTTTAAATTTTATATAAAGAGTATTAAAAGAGTATTTAAAATAAATATTTACATAATATTTTTTAACTTGTTTTAAAACCCCTTACTGGAAAATATAATGCTCATACTATGTTTTAATTTTTTTCACTGGTCTTTTGTATATTCTATGATGAAAAAATTAATTTAAGTATTTAGATAACTTGAATTGAATTAGTTAATTTCGATTATTATTTTTTGTAAACTTTGATAAATGTATCCACCACCAAATTCATTTTTATCATATTTTTAAAAATATTCATTGTGGTTTGAAGGTAACCTTAAAATCCATCATAAAGAACCAACCCAACACCTGTGTCTCATAATTTCAAATTCAAAATTGAAAAACCAAAAAAATACAAATTTTATGTTCAAAATTTACAAATCACGCACAGAAGTCATTTCAACTTCCCTGGTGAGCACCCAAACAGAAAATTTATTATAGTAAATTCCCAAAATTCACTAATGACGTTGGGGGAGGAAATTATAGAGGATACATCAAGGTATCACTTAAAACGACCATCCAAAAAAGGAACATACCACACCATTAGAAACCACTCCATTGACATCATCGCAACAAATATACATTATTGGAAAACACTATCAACCATTGATCGATCTAAAATCTCTAAGTAAAACTACTTCAAATCGAACTTTGAATGCCGCCATAAAATGGAATCCGGAAGCAAGTGTTCGGATCTTTACAACTGGAATTAGAGGAATCATCTAAACAACATTGATGATTAGGTATTATCATTTGAGAAACAATCTATGAGAAAAAAGTTTATTTGACATTAAATGTAATTAAGTTCCCTTAGGAATACATGAGTTCTTATTTTTCTTAATTCTTAATATGGAGATAAATAATATTCTTACGTTTGAAAAATGAATTATGAGGGAACAATTCATTTAGGGGGTATCTAAAATCACATAAATTATAAGATATTTTTATTTTATTAAATGGATTAATTAATCACTAAGAAAATTTGTTAAATTTTTTAAAAATTTATTTAAAATTATAGGTTCTTAAATAATTTTTTTAAAGTTAACTCCAACAATTAGTTTTATAAAATATTTAAAAATAAATATAATGTTAGAAATCATGATTTTATGATATTAAAGGTAATATAATTATTTTTTAAATTTTTTTAAATAAATAAGATTTGAATATTCAAAGTTGTAAATATTTAAGTAAATATATTTTATTATAGACATATAAAAATATTAAATTATGAAGATATATATGTATTATTATTTTTATTATTTTTTTACAAAATCTAGGTATTAATTTTTTTATAAAATTTCAAAATTATAATTATAATATTATAATACTATTATTAATATTTTTTAATAAACAAATTATATATATTATCATAAATAATTTTCAGAAAATATATTTTTTGAACTTATGAAAACATGTGTAAACAAAAATATTGATCTTATAATAAAAATGAATGAATAAATAAAAGAAATGAAAATGAGATAAAAAATAAAAAAATTGAGAAATGGGGGTGGGGTTTATTTTTGGTATAAAAAATGAAGAATGGATGTGGGTTATATCTTTGAGAGGAGTTGAGGTTGAGTGCAGACCAAGGGATCGAGATTGAATGGGGGATTCGACTACTGGTGAGTGAGATCTAAGTGAGGATCGGGATGTTATACATGAAGATAAGCATGCTTCGTGACATCATTCAGAGAATACATCAGGCATGCATTCTTATTTTAGCTGGATATGATACTGATCTGAGAGGGTTTCGAACATGGATGGTGCCTGATAGAGATCCCATTATTTTAATCCTATAATATTTTAGGTATGTATTTATTTTTGTAGGTGTTTGAATTCGCTTATTTAATACATGTTTATCATATTTCTAATTTTCTTCTGCCGTCAAAATCAATTGTCCTAATTTACCATATTTTAATTAAGGGTGAAATGAATATTAGTATCATTTTTTTCATATAATTTTTTAAATTACACAGTGGTATTTTAAAGCAAGTAGTGTTTTTTAAATGATTTTGGTTTATGATTTTAATTTTTAAATTAATATCAGAAAATGATTTTCATCTTTTGACAATGACTTTGTCTTGAATCATTAGACTTTCCCCAAGAAAATTTGATTCAACTGAATTAGTCATCTAAATACTTGAGAGTGTTATTCCTTTTCTTCCTCATTTAATTCAACCAAAAATCACGAGAAATATATATATTTATATATTCCCTATCTTTTTGAATTTTTGGAACCCCCAATTATCACTTTTAGTGTGTAGTTTTTAGTTCTGCAAAAGTTTGAGTAAGAAAAGATTTAATTTTCAACCTTTTATCCTCCATAAAAACATTAATTATTTTATCTAAATTTATTTTTGGTTCAACAATTGAATTCTTAGAACTATTAAAACGTGAAACTCCCTTGGGTATCTTGAAATCATTCCTTCTACTATTTGGTCCAGTGTGTTCACATTTCTGGCAGTAACCTACTAAGCTGCTTTAGTCCAATTTCTAGGAAAGTGGAAATTGTGTTTCATTTAAAAATCATCTACCATTTTTATTTTTAATGCAGATATCTCAAAAAATTATTTATTTTCAAATTCTATATATAAAAGAAAAACGTATGCCTATATTATATTTTCAAAATTGTAAGAGAATAATTATTTTAAAAGACAAATGATTTTTATATTTTTGTCTTACGAATGATGGTTAATTTTATGAAAATAATTAGATGATATTAATTTTTATAAAATTAGAATATTAAATAATAATTTTATATATTTTCAAAATTATTTTGTTGATTTTTCTTTTAAACACATATTTTTATTTTTTTATGTTTTTAAAAAATTTATTTTTCAAAAGAAAATTATATTGTTCAATTAAAAGTTAATAATTTATATTTAACATTGTAAAAATTATATGCATAAGAGGAATAATATATTATTATTATTATTATATAAAGAAAAATTATAAAAAATTTATATTATAATTACAATTTTAGGAATAAATATTGTTTTCAAACGAATTTTTTTATTTTAGATTAGAAATACATATCAAATCATATTTTATAAATTATCATTTTATATGAATTTTAATTCTTAATGTTGTATATGAATATAGAATTTATATGAATTATGAATATTTATAACATTTTTTGTATTATATAAAACAATTATTTTTAATTTAAATATGTATGGTGTTTAAACTCTTCCTTTTAATTTTTTAAATTCATGGATTTCTCTATACATTAAAAGTGTTTTATGATAAGATAATTTTGACAAATTATTGAGGATATCAAATTGTTTTATGCTTTAAAAATAATTCATGTATATTTTAAAATGGGTTTGATGAGTTATTTATGAGAAAGTAAGATCTTCAAAAAATAATTCTTTAAATTAATTCAGTACTTTCATATCAAATAAATTGATGATTAGGAATGAGGAGTCAACCCACAAACTCATTAGGACGTTTTCCCACCAACGAGACTCGTAACTGGCCATTAGAGTTTTATAAGATCTTCCATGTATCATTTTAGTCTATAAAAGTATTATTTTTAAATTATTTTTATGAATAATTCTAACTGTTTTTTAAATAATATTTTTGAAACAAATTTTTCAAATCATAGTATATTTCCAAAGGTTATTTTTGTTTTTTTTGAAATGACAAGTATTTTGGAAAAGTTTTAAATTTTTTTATATATCAAAATATTAAATTTTATATAAATTATTTTCAATGTGTTTTAAAAGAAATATTTATTAAAGTGTTTTCCACGGGTTTTAGAACCCCTTACCGGGTAATTTATTGCTCATCCCATGTTGTAGAGTATTTTTCACTAGTGTTTTAGAAGTTCTAAGATGAATTACTTTGTTTAAGGAGTAACATCACATGAAGATAATTAGTTATATTTAATAACATTTTTGTATACTATGATAACATGAATGGTTTGGTCTAATTCTCTAGAACCTTGACTAGAAAAGTTCCTCAATTGTATAATTCACTTTTTATTTTTCAGTTACTTTTTTAATAAAAAATTAAACAATATGTTTTTAGAACTTAATTTGGAATTATGGGTTCATGTATTTAAAAAAAGGTCTCTATGATTAATTGGAAATAATAATTATAGTAATAGGGATGTGTAAAGAAATATCCAAACCTGAATATTTATAAATAAAAAACAAAATAATACAAATAAGGTTCTTGAATAAATAGAAGAAGATGAGGATCCCTTACATTGATAGGGCGCTTCAAAAACAATTTGAGGAGATTATTAAGATCTTGGGAACACATTGGGGGGAATATATATAGAGAAAGGTGAAAAACATTATTACTCAAATGGTTTATAGTGATGTGAAATGGGATGTTTTGTGGGGTTTTATTGAAAAATAATGTTATTTTTATTAATTTTAAAACATAGGTTTCCGACTCTATTTGATAAAATAATCAAAAACACATACATTACCATGTGGTTCTATATGGTTTCATCCAATGAGGAGTGGATTTCAATATTTTATAAGTATAGGAACCTAAATATTTTATGTGTTAACCTTGTAAACGTGGAAGTGAGTCATGTTCACAAAGAATAAATTTTAAAAACTTAAAATTTAATATATGTTTTAGAGGATACATTAAGAATTTATAAATAAATAAAATAACTTTAAAAACACATTATTTTAAAAGGGGAATATAATTTTTGTTGTGGTTACTCTTTACAGTATTTATTACATCAATTTTTACCATTTATAATGTCATGACCCATCCCAGAGGGTCCTGTGCCATGATTACACCAAGCCCGCCTCCAACAAGATTGGGGTTGGTAACTAGCACTGAGTAGGCATATCCCATAAATGGGAGGCATTTTCATAAGTACATGTACACACACACACACACATCTCCAAACAAAAAATACTGAAAAGTAAAAACACAAAGTAAAAATATTCATACATACCACTATATCCCAACCAACAAAGTACAGAAAGAATGTAAAGTGCAATGAAGTACAACTAAACTAGAATACAAAACCAACAAAAATAAAGAGTATATAATACAAGGTCATGGAACTCCTCCGTAGAAAACCCTACCTAAAGGGTAGGTAACAGAATGGTTTTCTGAAGCTGTAAAAGTGCACCTCAATTGTATGGTCTCTCTCTAATCACCACCAAGTCCAAGTCCACCTAAAAATCCTTCAAAATTTCAATGTTCTGCACAAGACATGACACGATTAGGCAAATATCATGTAGGGGTGATTAAAACAATACTTAGAAGGTCACCCTGAAACACAAAGTAAAAGATCACATAGGAAACATCATGAAGAAGATACCCACAAAAATACCAATATGGTAAAACACCAATAAGAAGATATAGTCATCTAAAAACAAGTATATTCCTATATCACATATAACAAGAACATCCATGTATACTTATAAAGGATTCTAAGATGCAAGGTCTAAACCACTTCTAGCTACAAAGTTCTATTCATAGCACACTCCTTCCAAGAGATATCACTCATAGATATATCTGATAGAAGAATGTAGAACGGGTCTACCAATAGTAACCAAAAAACACTAGGGTCTCAAATAGTTATGTAGTTTCCTTGAGACATAAATTCTTTCTAAGACACAGAGTTTCGATAACATGTGGAGTGTCAGTGACACACAGAGTGTCGGTAACACATGGAGCGTCGGTGACACCCAAAGCGTCAGTGACACATGAATATTTGATAAGTCTTGTATCCCTAAGTCATATAAAATGGAAATAATATGATCTTGATACATAGATAAGGGGTAATCCACACCCAGGGATCATTGGGAGGACTTATCTCACTGATTGAAATATCATCCTAGATAGGGGATAGGTGCCCGTGTATATATTGGTCACACCTTGTACACAAACCCTATCTAAGTGACCATGAAGAAATGTGAGGACTGATTAGGACTCTCCATGTGGTACATGCTCTAACCCACTGAGTCAACTATCAAAGCCAAGGTTAGACAAATCACATTAGAATACAGGTCATCCTCTATGATGGGAACGTGATCCAACATAGAACCCTCAAAGTAAAAGACCAAGGGTACACTCACAAACTCTACTGTTCAAACTAAAAACCCACCAAGCCATCTCAAAAGTACAGCCCTGTCGCAAGGGTCCCAAATCCATAAATGGCTCACGAATTAGACAATCTGTTAGAAATATATGGAAATTTTTGTGAAAAGGCCCAATCTAGGTTTGACTCGACCCACTAGACCTAGCCCGACCCCACCAACCGACCCGACCCGATCAGGCTGACCCAACCCAGCTCAGTTTGACTGACCTAGCTTGGTCTAGTCCTGTCTGAATTGGCCTGACCTAAAACATCTTGTCCTAATGGGTTTGTCCTGAACCAGCCCACTAGGCCGATGGAGTAGCCTGACTCACCTGATATGGTCCACACACGAGGGACAGTTTTGTTTCACCACACATAGTCCGCGAGACAGCATGTCTCCGCCTAGTCAATGCGGCACCGCTCCATTCAATTCAGTAGTCCACCGAGTCTGCCCGCCCCGACCATAATACTGTTGGCTCCTCCAAACCAATCTCACAGACTCCCAGTCATAAAGTTGAACCAAACCAAGGATCTAATACCACTCTGTCATGACCCACCCCAGAGGGGCCTATATTGTCACTAACTCATGCCCACCTCCAATAGTCCAGAGGCTGGTGACTAGCACTGAGTAGGCATATCCCAAAAATGGGGGGCATCTTCCTATGTACATGTACAAACACACACATCTTTGAGCCCAAAATACTAAAAATTAAAAACAATAAGTAAAATAATGCATGCATACCACTATATATAAACAAACAGAGTACTGGAGGATAGTAAAATGCAGTAAAGTACACCTAGACCAGAATACAAGTCCACCAAAAAGAAAGAGTCAATAGCACAAGGTCCCGAATATTGTCTGTAGAACAACCTACCTGATGGGTAAGAATAGGAACAACTGTATGAAGACATAGAAGTACACATCAAAGATCTGGTCCCTCTCTAAGAACTTCCTATTCATGTACCCACCCTTCAGTTAGGGTTATCCATGGACGAGCTTCATGAACTTGTTCTACAGACTCTATCTTTTTGATGGGCTTGTATTCTAGCCCAATTTTACTTTAGTGCACTTTACTTTCCTATCATAATATGTTGGTTGGGATATAGTGGTATGACTGCATTTTTTTACTTACTATTTTTACGTTTAAGAATTTTGGGCATAGAGATGTGTGCGTGTGTACAACTACATAAGAAAATGAATCTACTTTGTGGGATACGTCTAATCGGTGATAAAAAATATCCCTTAGCCTATTGGAGGTCTGTTTTGGGAAGTCAAGGCAAAGGCCTCTCTTGGATGGTTCATGAAGAGTGGTATTAGAGCCCAGGTTTTGTTCAACTTTAGGATAGATAGTATGTGAGATTGGTTTAGAGGAGCCCGTGACAGGAAGGTCATGTGGTACGCGGATACTGTGGAACCATGATGAATATTCGGAGGAACACAGTCTAGTGGACCACATGTGTTGAAAAAATTGGACTACGTTCACAAGCTATATCAGATGAGTTAGACCACTCTAGTAGGGTGGGCTGGTTCTAGATGAGCTGGTACAGATAGGACCAAACCATGCCACGTCAACCGAACTAAGTTGGGTCGGATCGAATGGACTAGAATAGGCCATGTCAGCTGAACCAAGCTAGGTTGGGTTGACTGGACTAGGTTTGGTTGACTGGTGGGTCGGGCCAGGTCTAGCGGGTCGGGTTAGACCCAGACCAGACTTAGATCCAACCTTTTCACGAAAATGGCCATATCTTTCAAACAAATCATTTGATTAATGTTCCATTTGTAATGTTGGGATGATTTTGATAGGTAGGTCCTTTTGATATGGCTTTGTGGTTTTTTAGTTGGATCATCAGAGTTTGAGAGTGTAACCTAGGTATTTTCCTATGAAGGTTCGATTCAAGATCTTATTCTTGTCATAGAGGATGACCCGTATTCTGAAGTGAGTTGTCTTAGCCCATATTTGATATTTGACTTAGCAGGAGAGATCATGTATCACACTAAGAGGCCCAATTGGTCCTCACTTCTCTTCATGGTACTGTATATAGGGTTTGTGGACAATTTTTGACTAATATTTACAAAGGAACCTCTCCTATATCTAGGATGATGTTTATAGTAGGGAGAGGAGTCACCCCAATGAGACCTGGGCATGGAGGATGCCCTATCATTGAATCTAGATTATATTATTTCTATTAAATGAGACTTGGGGGCTCCATGACTTGTCGACAATCATGCATGTTTCACTATCACTCTGTGTGTTACAAACACTCTGTGTGTTATAGATATTCCATGTGTTACCGACTCTCTATGTGTTATCGAAACTCAGTGTATTAGCAAGATTGTATGTATCATGGAAACTTTGTAACTATTAAAGACCCTATTTCTCTCTGGGGTACATTTGGTATGCATGTTCTATATAATTTTATAATATATCTTGAGGAGTGATATCTCTCGTAACGAGCATGCAAGGAACAGAACCGTTTATCTGGCAGTCAATGAGACCTTGAGTCCTAGAATCCTTTACGAGTACACATGGATGTTTCTATCATATGTTCTATAGAAATATACTAGTTTTGATTTGACTATATATTCTTAGCGGTGTTTTCCCTTTTTAGTATTTCTACATTGTATCTTCTTCGTGATGTTTTCTCTGTGGTCTTCTACTTTGTGTTTCTGGGTGCCCTACTGAGTATTGTTTTACTCACCCTTATGTGGGATTTTCACACACATGTCATTTATTGTGTATACCATCGATGTTTTGATAGAGTCTAGAGTGGACCCGGACCAGGTGGTGCTTAGATAGGGACCAGATAGTTGAGGTGTTCTCATATGGATTTAGAAAACTATTCCTACACCTACCCTTCCGGCAGGGTTTCCTACGGATGAGCTTCCGAACCTTATACTGGAGGCTCTTTATTTTTTGTTAGCTTGTATTCTAGACTAGTTATAATTTACTGAACATTACTTTCCCATCATTCTCTATTGGTTTGTATATAGTGGTATGCAAGAATTTGTTTACTTAGTGTTTTTACTTTTCAGTATTTTGGGTTTGGAGATGTGTTGGTGTGTACAAGTACTTAGGTAAATGCCTCAAATTTATGGGATATGCCTACTCGGTGCTAGTATCCAGCCCCTATCCTATTGGAGTCTGTCTTAGGGTATTCATGACACCTGAATCTTTGGGATGGGTCATGAAAGAGATAGTCACTCAAATAAATATATGTTTTGAACTGCTTCAATCCATCCAGCACAATTGTTGTCACACCTCCATCATGCCATGTCGGTCCTAGATCAGTGATATCAGGTCATTTCACCAAGGATCGAGTGTACAATGATCGATCAACCACAACATGTTGAGTCGTGGGGAAAATGAAGAATTCACATGAAGATTGAAGAATAGAGAAAGAAAATAACAAATTAAACAAGGGGATTGGACCATGATCAATTTTCATGTTGATCATGGGTTTTTTCCATTAGAATGACAATAGAAATCCAAAAAATAATCACAAGATCATTCCCCATCAAAACCACGCAATGATAAATACCATCTCGCCATAACGATCGATCCACAAAAATTTTGTTTTTTGATTGGTTTCCATTTGTTGGGGAATTCATGAATGGGGAAAAGAAATAAAATCACAAATTCCCAACCTCAATTCAATTTTATTCTGATGAAGAACAGTCACCTTATTTTTTCCATGGGTGAAGATCCTTCAAATCAGAGGTGTTTTGTTGATCATCGATCCTTGATCTATTTCTGTTCCTCAATATAGATCTATCTCCAAGCCTTAGAGGAATTCTTGGGCTATGGTGATAATTATGAATCCTCTTACAAATGCAAATTAAAATAAAATATTTTATTGAATAAAGAATAAAATAGTTTTTATCAAAATATTTTAATGATGCTTAGATCTAAAAACTAGCTTTCACAGTCGTCCCATGCCAGAAAATATTAGGCCTCTTCCAAGAAAAAAACCACATACAAACTCAACTATGGTTTCAGATTTCCAATCCGTGTTACCATTTATGAGTTGTTAGGATTTTAAAAATAAAATTATTTTATTTATGGTTACCCACTTTTTGGGTTTTTCTGCTGAAGACCAGCGCCAACTAAGGTTAATTATAACCGAGGGTAAATCCACTACTCTACGCTGAATGATTCCCTCATATTTCAGATATGGGACCCAATTTAAATTTTATTTCACTTTTTTAGAAAAGTTAGACATGCATGATATTAAAAACATAACATTTTTCAATGAATCATTTTAGGCACACCAAGCCTCAAGAATCACATTCCATCTCTACACATGGAAAAATTTTATTTTAATGCACTTTACTTTCCTATCGTACTCGGTTGGTTGGGATATAGTGGTATACATTCATTTTTTGACTTAGTGTTTTTACTTTTTAGTATTTTGGGATTAGAGATGTGTGTGTGTACAAGTAATTTGGAAAATACCTCCCAGTTTTGGGATATTCGTACTCAGTGATAGTCACCATCCCCTAGACTCTTAGAGGATGTATTGGGATTTTCATGACACTTGCACATCTGGGATGGGTCATGACAAAGTGGTATCATAGAAATGAACACGGAGAAGATACCACACAGAAATACCAGAAAGGGAAAACACTACTATGAAGATATCATTATCTCAACATAGGTATATTTCTATCGCTCATATAACAAGAACATATAGGTATACTCATAAAGGATTCTGAGATGCAAGGTCTCATACACTGCTAGATACACAAATCCATTCATAGAATGTTCGTTCCGAGAGATATCTCTCCGTGATATATCTGATAGAATCACATAGAACAAGTCAACCAAAAGTACCAAAGAGAGCAGTAGGGTCTTAATATGTTATGTATTTTCTCAAAGACATCCAGTCATGCTAATACAAGGTGTTTTGATATCACACGGAGTATTGGTAACACATAGAGTTTTAGTAGCACATGAAGTGTTGATATGTCATACAAACCCCAAGTCATATCGAATAAAAATAATCTGATCTCGATACATAGATAGGGGGTCCTCCACACCCAGGGATCACTGGGGGGACTCCTCGCCCATTTGAAGCATCATCCGAGATAGGGGATAGGTGTCCATGTTAATATTGGTCACACATTGTCCATAAAACCTATCTAAGGTATTGTGAAGAGAAGTTATGACTGACTCATCCACTTGGTGTGACACATGCTCCAATATACTAAGTCAACTATCGAAGCCAGGATGATATCACTCACTTCAGAACACCTGTCATCCTCTATAATGAGAACAAGATCCTGCATCGAACTATGATAGGAAAATTCCAAGGGTACTATCTTAACTACTACTGATCCAACTAAAAATATACCAAAATATTTCAAAAAACAACCATGTCACAAGGGTCTCAACGATGCAAAAAGATCCTCACTCAGATGCTCCATTTGAAATATATGGACATATTAGTGAAAAATCCCTGATTCAGGTCCGGTCTGGGTTAGACCCAACCTGATAGACCCGGCCAGACCCCATTGGTTTACTCAACCTAGTTCGGCCAACCCGACCCAGATCAATTCGGCTGAACCGGCCTGGTCTAAAACGGCCTGGCCCGGCCTGATGGTTCTGGCCCAAACCGCTCATCCCGATGGATGTAGCTGCTGGAGCAGACCTTTGGGCTGTTGGAGTAGCTAGAATCACTTGTTTCATCCCATATATATAGGTCAATTTTATTACACAAAATGTGTTCCACCAGACAGCATGCCTTTGTCAGGTCAATGGGGCACCACTATGTTCCACGCAATGGTCTGTTGTGTCCGCTTTCCCCATTTCCTTGTTGTAATGGGATCTTCCAAATCAATATCATAGAAAACTAGTCCTAAAGTAGAACTGAAACTTTCCTCTGATACCACTCTATCACGACCCATCCTAGAGGGGCCTATTCCATGACTACCCTAATTCCACCTCTAATAGACCAAGGGATGGTGACTAGCACCGACTATACATATCCAAAAAATGGGAGGCATTTTACTAAGTACATGTACACATGCACAAATATCCAAGGCCAAAATATGGAAAAGTAAAAATACTAAGTAAAAAAATGCATGCATACTACAATATTCATGCGAACAGAGTACGATAGGAAATTAAAGTGCAATAAAGTACAACTGGGAAAGCAAAAAAACCCATAAAAAAGATAGAGACTATACCACAAGTTCCAAAATCTCATCCACAAAAAACCATACCTGAAGGGATGGTACAGGAACATCTATCTGAAGCCGTAGGAGCACACCACAACTGTTTGATATCTCTCAAAGTACCTCCTAGTCCTGGTGAACCTCAGACTCCGTCAAAAAATCGATGGTATTCACAAGACATGACACATATGGGAAAATCTTGTGTAAGGGTGAGTAAAACAATACTCAAAATGCTACCCTGAAGCAAAAAGTAAAAGACCATAGAGAAAACATCATGCATAAGATACCATGCAAAAATTCCACAAAGGGAAAACACCACTAAGAAGATATAGTCAGATGGACACAAGTAAATGTTTATTGCATATATAATAAAAACATTTATGTATACTCGTAATGGATTCCAAAATGAATGGTATAATCCATTTTTATCTACATGATTCCTTTTGTAGAACAGTCATTCTGAGAGATATCACTCCTTGAGCTATCTGATAGAAGCATCTAGAACAGGTCTACCAAAAGTACCAAAGAGAACACTAGGGTCTAAACAAGTTACATAGTGTGCTTGAGACATCCATTATCACTAAGACATAAAGCATTGATAACACACAAAGTGTTGGTATCACATGGAGTGTTTGTAACACATAGAGTGTTGATAAAACACAAAGTATCAGTAACACATGGAGTTTCGATTAGTCATTCAACCCCAAGTCACAATGAATTGAATAAACTTGATCTCGATACATAGATAAGGGGTCCTCCTCACCCAAGTCTCATTGGGGTGACTCCTCACCCCATTGGAAACATCATCCTAGATAGGGGATAGGTTCCCATGTAAATATTGGTCAAACCGTTTCCACAAATCCTCTCTATGTTACCACGAAGAGAAGTACAGACTGAACAAGCCTCTCAGTGTGATACATGCTCCAACCCACTGAGTCAACTATCAAATCCAAAATGAGACAACTCACTTCAGAATAAGTTTATCCTATGGGATGTGTCATGACATATGATGTAATAATACATACCCTATATTTATACCGTATTTAATTTTTACCCAAAAATTTGACTATCCCTGAAAATTATGAAAAATTCACTCACAACTAATTTCAATGTTCTGATTTCAAAAATAATATTTATTTTAACAAAATATTTCTCTAAATATAATAATTTATAGTTTTAAATCAAAATTCCCATTTATTCAAAAATAAAATCTTTTATAAAAATAATAGTTTTTTAATGTTATAAAAATTACATTTGCTTCGTCAAATTATATTATCATTTATATCAATATAAATTGTATTTAACAAGAAAATTTTATTAAATTAAAATTTATTAAATAAAATTTTAAATTAATCAATAATAGTGTCTTGATTTAAACTGTATATTTACATAAAATAAAATTTCAATTTAATCATACCAAAATCAGGTTTTTTAACAAAATCATTATTTAATAATTTATAAAGTAATAATAAGAAAGGATAAATATAATCATTATTTTATTAAAAATAAAAATATAAAAAGTCATATTGTTATGGTCTAGATACATAACTTCTTATTACACCATTGTATGCCCAAAGGGTAATGTGTGTGATTGTGACACTTTCTTGGAGTGGATAAATGAACATAGTTTGGGTTGTGGTCTCAATACACATGAAATTATACCATAAAAAGTTTTCTTATTATTTAGTTGTCAAATATCATTTGATATTAGTAAATAGTGAATACCAGTGATTCAATATACCCAAGAAGTTATGATAATTGTGATTCATGGGGTATTATCCAACTAGTCTAGTCCATCACTTCTTCTATCTGTGTCATTTGGACTTCATCATAACCCTTAATATATACTTATTTTAACAATAATTGTAAAATGGATATATTATCAATGATTATGATGAATAATGTTATTTTATACCCAATTAGAGTTTTCTTATAATGATCTAAAATAACGAAAGTAGTGAATATGTTATATATAACATCATTACTTAATAAGGTATATATTTATTTCAAAATGGAATTTCATTTATAAAACATTAGGCCATAAAATTTTTGTCACTCTCTATTAAATTTTTAGAATTTATACAAAATATTCTCATATTATGGTTAAATAGAAAATCCTAAGATATATAAAAGGCACAACTCTTTTTCATTTGAAATATGAAAGCACAAGAAAGATTGATTTGTTTGGTTATACAGATACAGATTGGGTTGTAAGTATATATAATAGAAAATCTATATATAGTGGAGTATTTATATTAAGATAATGATGTGTGAGAACTCATATGGAAAAAGAAAGCACAGTTACCCAATATAAAGTAGAATCTGAGTATATTTCTATCACAAAATATTCTTTATAACATATATGGATGAAGACATAGTTTGAAGACCTATTTGTTGATGTGAAGTTTACGCTTAACTTGGGTTGCGATAATCATAGTTATATAAATATCACTAATAAAATAGTGCAATATTCTCATTCCACGCACATTGATTTAAAATATCACTTCACCAAAGTGCATGTGGGGAAGAATTAATTGAAGTTGGATTTTATTCCTAAAATAGAGAAAGTTTCACATATTTTTATGAAATCATTCCCAAAGTAATCATTTCATAATATAAAGTTGATAATGGGTTTTCAACAACCCTCAATTAAAGGATAAGTTAATAATATCCTATAGAGCATTGTTAATTCCTATATGGGTACCAAATTTAAAAAATTTATAACACTTGAAAAAACAAACCACTAAACTACAGGGTAGTATAGGACATGAAATTACAAGGTTGAACCCACAGAGACAAAGTTGTGGAAAATATAATCTAAATAATATAGACAAAATTTAATTAATATTTGAAAAAAATATAATATACAATGAATTTGTGTAATGAACAACATGATTGAATGAAAATATAAAAAATTTTATTGGGTAGTAATGAATCTAGGTTCATGGGATGAAAAGGTATGTAATAATTAATTAACAATTATGCAGTCATCAGAAGTATGTCCTAGAAACTACAATAGTCATGGTAAACACACTCCAACCAAAAATATTCTTTCTCATGGTCAGGTACATCAGATTTCAATGGATTCATAACTTAAAACATTATTGTAACATAGAGAAATGAAAAAACCAATGATCATGCTGGAATTATAAACCCTGGACCCCATATTAAAAACATTCATTCAATAAACTCCAGAAATGGTCTTACTCAAATAATGAAATAAATTAAACACAGTCTCTAACCCCACTGAAAATGTTCATTCAAAACGTAATCAAGGAAGAAGAATAATCAAATATCTAACATGAATAATCACCATGAATTGTAAAAAAAATAAAATACCTCATATAATCAATCCCCATTCATCATGTACACTATAACACAAAGAAATCACCCCTGATGCTATCCATAAAAGGGTGTAGAAAAAGAATTAAAAAAATCTGTAGATATGTGGTAGTAGAAGGGTTCCATGGTAGTTCATGTATCCAGAAGTGGGTGTCCATGTTCATTGCTCCTCCGAGATAATTCAATATGTGTAAACAATTTTATAGTTTGTTAAAATTTTTATGTAGGAAAAGTTTATATCATAAAAAAATTATTTTCATATTTACTATTTTAAGTGGAAGAATTAGTTTCTATCGATCATATGAAAATGTTTTTTATGTCACTTATTATGGATATCATTGTATTTTTTTTCAATGATTGAAATTTCATACTCCATTTTTTCTCACATAGGCTTATAATTGTTTGACAAGTAATCCATTTCTTGAGTTGTAAAGTTTAGTGACTTATATAATTTGGTTGAAAACAAAATCCAATGGGGAGTTTATTGGGACTAGGAATTTTGGAGGTGTTCTAGAAGGAGACTGAATATATTTAGAGAATGTTGGTTTGGATGAATAATATATGATCCATGTTTTATATATCTTTTATTTGACCTAAAAAACTGACTTTTTTAATTCTTAAAATAAATAAAGAATGGACAAAGAAGACTATAGTGGGTTTTCTAGACTATGTTAATCAAATAAATGAGTTCAGAAAAAGATATTTAGGTAGATTTTTTTGATGAATGATTATCTTACCATAATTAAAAATATCATCAAATCAATTTTTCTATAATTACATTTTTTTTATAATTTTCTATTAGTAAGTTCTATATTTCACGAGTTCTGAAAATAACATGATTTGAGCTTGATTAAAAAAGGGTAGAAGTTTTTTGGGTGTAAAAAGTTATTTCTATAAATAATTATGGAGTTTACAAAATATAGGTTGTCAAAAATAAGATTTCAGTTCCCTAACCTAATGTTACCAAACAAAAAAGTAGTTGTGTATGGTTTATTTTCTCATAAAATAAATTTTTATGTCATATAGTTTGAATTCCATGATGTTTTTGTGTTTTTATGGTTAGAAGTATTGTCGAATATAAATTTTTAGAATTATTAATAATGTTTTTGTTTAAGTTCAAAGGGATGTTGCAAGGTATTGAAATAAGATTAAGATCGTCAGATGATACCATCAAAATGTGTCCATTAGATGAAGCTCACAAAAAATGATGAAATTTATTTAAAATGTATAGAGTCCATTGGATGAACCATTTTCATAGTTATTAGAAAACAATGATTGAAACAATTATTATATGTTATTATATAGAAGGATATTATACATAAGACAGTGATTGAAATTATCCCAAATATCTGTTGGTATGAAGAATACCAATTGAAATAAGTACAATGATTATTATCAGTTTATTGTATTACTAAATTATTTCACCGGATGAATGATTTTGGTAAATATGTTTAGATTAAAAAGACATTATGATTTTTTTAAATATATTGAGATGAGATAATGTTGAGTTGATCATTCAATGATCATAAAATCACAACGGAATATCATTTTTCTGGTTAATAGTTTAGAAAATATGATAAAGTAACTTTACATAGAGGTTAAGGAATTATGTGGAATGTCACTAGGGATGAATTTGAAAGAATATTATAGAATAATCTAGAAGTATTGGGATGATTAAAGTGAATTTATATGAGTGGGAATTTTGAAATTATATTTTTCATTGAGTGAGAAAGTTAAAATTTATTCCCACCTTTTCTTATACTCACACATATGTAATAGAGTGAAATTATAGTATGTATATATGTACCTTCAATGCACATAAAAGTATAAGTTCTATATAAATTGTATCAGATAATGATACAAGATAAAAATATAAAATACAATGTTTCAGAATTAATTGTTTCCAACAAAATAATATATTGTTCGAAGATGATTTTACTATCAGATAGAAGAGTTGTGATCAGAGGCATTGGTCACATACCATATTGAGTTTCATAACTAGTGTATTTAGATAAATCAAATTTTGAGGTGAACATATAGTCATATAATAAGAAAATGTTATCCATTATCAGAATGTATTAGATAGAGTTTCCCAGATAGATTATCTGATTGAGAAATCATAAAAATAGGTGATGAGATGGAAGTTTTATATAGAATTACCAGAGGGAATTTCTTTCCTAATTTTAGGAAATAAAGTGAATAAAATGTATTTATAATAAGTTTAAGTGTGGATAATGTATAAGTATATCAATATAAATATAATTACCCTTATTAGTGAATGTTTCAAATTGTTTCTATAAAAAATATTTGTTACATCTTTTACCTATTCAAGAAGAAAATTCATATTTGTTTTATCATAGTAAAATTAAAGTGTATGTATATTCTGTTATTAATATAAACAAATTAAAAGGATTATTTTTTAGTGTATTGTTTGGTATTCTATTTTTTCAAAACCATTCAAATTACTAACTACTCTTTTTAAGCACTAAACCTTGTAAATATTTATGTTAATGTGGATTTTTATTGTGTGCTTGTTTTCCAAAAAGTAGTTATTCATTAATAGGAGTAAAAAAATTTATAATTAAGAAAATATTAAACTAATAGACAATAGATTCAACCCTACACCTCTCAATTATCACAAAGATCTTGATTGTTCCTTTTAGGTTAGTACGAGTATAATTATGAGTTTTGTTCATCAATTGTGGTAGGTGGACTTAGTATTATTTGAGTCTCATGATTAATTCATGATTTTATATTTTTTTAAATCACTAAAATTGTCTTCTCGCATGTTTCATGGTTATATGGTTCCACCATAAGTAAAGTATGGACTTCCATCATCCTAATAGTCAACATTCCCCACATAGATTTCAAAGTAGTATGATAGTGGCTCCTTGGTTGAATAATTGATGTTAGAAAACTTTTATATTTTATTTGTGGTGTGTATTGGATTTAAAATAGAAAAGGATTTCCATTTTAAAACATTCTTATTAATTTTAGGAATTAAATGAGATCTCAAGGTAAAATTAGTTATTTAAGAATGTGTTTTAAAATGGTATTTCAAAATGAAAGTGTTGTTTTATAAAGAATGTTTTGATGTGACTTTATCCAATGGAATTGAATGATTAATATGACACATGATTAATTTTATGTTTGAATTATATGTAGATTTTTTATTGGGATTTAAAAGGAAATATTTAGAGTCATGGTTTGATATTTTTTGGTCTCATTGACCTTGTGTGGTTGATGCGTTGTTTTAAAAATCTTTTGTGCTTTTTGTGTCCATTATTTTTTTGTTTTCTGATATGTTTAATATTAATTGATGATGTATATTTTATGCGTTATTAAATGATGTTTATTATTTGGTATCAATGTTAGGGGTTGATCTTGATCGATTTGAAAGAACTCACAGAGCGTTGAGATGGGTGTTGAGATGGGTTGAGACGTGAGGATGGATCCTATGTGGCTAGCTCCCTCTGTACGAGTTAGTGAGATTGTGAGATGGCATGTGTGACTTATGTGTTACTTCCAATGTGTGCTATATGAATTTTATAGATAATGATTTTTGGTGTAGGAGATGGTTATAAGTACTTTGTTTTCCATAAGTGAGATGAAATTGGTAGGAATACTACAAGTTGGATTCCTATTTTACTTTTAAAGTTTGGTACCTCCCTGACTGAGATAATTGTCTTGAGAAATATGGTCCATAAATGAGTGATATAGTTGATAATGGTATGATGTTGGGTCACTCATAAGTTTTATTACTATATTTGGGATGTGAGATCAGATAGTGGGACCACCAAGAGTGAGATGGTGTCTGAGGTGTGATATTTTAGGGGTTTTGGATGGATTAACCCACCTTGAGTGATAACGTAGTGTCCAATTAGTAATATAGACACGATTTATTGATAATGGATGGTAATATTATTGGTATGAGATAGAACATAGATGAAACCATACCCTGAATCTTCAAGATTGTGTTGGGATTATGGTACATTGTGACACTTCCTTCTGGAATTGGACGAATCAAATATGGTTAGGTGTCATGGTGTCTTGGTTAGCATATGAAAACATTAAATGTATGTTTCTACTTTTATAATATTATTATATTTTTTTGGGTCGATGTATTGGGTATACGTGATTAGATATATATATATATATATATATGTTATATACACATCCACTTGATCACAACATCAATATATATTATTGAGACATTGGGGATTTTTACTAGGTCATTGGACTCACCCATACCCATGTACATGATATGGTTTCTATATACATGGGTATACCTTGTTGTTTTCTCTCAAGACACAAGTATCAATTGGATATAAACTCATGGTATATGACTGATAGGCCATGGAGGACAATAATTTGGCATGTCGGTTCATGAGTGTTGGGCTGGAGGCCATGTATTTATTTTTTAGTTATTATTCAACATGTGTGATATCTATCTTGTCAGTATTAATATGATTAATAATTTATTTTTTATCGGTTATTATTGGTATACTTTGTAAAGTGACATCATATAGATTGTTTTAATATTTTTTATTCTAGATTATGGGGGCCCTATCATCTTTCTATTTTAAATGTATTAGTTTTTAAGATGTCTATCATATAGATGGGTCATGCTGAACTTTTTTTAGATTTATGAAAGATCCTTGGGCCTTGTTTTAGTGATTATAATCTCCCTAAAACTATATTAGTCCCTCACTTCTGGTAAGAGGCTTCTGGAATATAGAGAGATGGTCCTAAGGTCACATAGTGTTCCCTAATCAGATTCCATTTGAGAAAATCAGGCCTGGTGGGGGTGGGGGTTAAAAAATGGAAACAAATCATGTATCAGGATAAAATAGTATAATTAGTGGTGGAGTTAGGTTTTTGGGACATATGGGATAGTCTTAAAACATGCCTTACCACATGACATTGGTTGAAACAAAAGTTTTTTAAGGATATCTAGTGTTACGACTAGATGATCTAGTATGAGTGAGATTTTGGATTTGACCTAGAATAATAATGTGTGATGGGTGAGACTAGTTATGAGTTATAGATATTGACAAGGATCTAGTGAGTTATAAATGCATCAGGAAAGAAACATGCTTAGAGTATGACACACATTCCTATGAGAAGTGTTGTTTGACATGAAATCTCTTCAAAACCTAATATTAATTGAAGAAAATTATAATATAATTGATTAATTCTTGATTATATTATAAATATTGAATATATTAATATGGATTATAGGGGTACATTTTTTGATTGATTATGATGTGATTACTAATCCTCCATTGAAAAATGGTTATTGGGAAGGTTTGAATTTTGATTAAAAACAACTTTTTGGAAAAGAAACTCAGGAAGTGGAATGTAGTAAGTGTAAAATGGTTTTTATGGTTGATTTTACTTGAAATGGATCATGGAGCTTGTAAATTTTTTTAGCATTTTAGGTTTCAATAATAAATAATGAAAAATGGTTTTTGAATGTGAATTTCAAAAAAGTTTCTAAAATTTTATTTTGAAGGTTTTTTGAAGTGGGACCCATTTTTGAGAGTCAGGGTTTTTTTATTCAGGTTTTGGTGAAAAACCTTATATTCAAAAGGGTGTTTAAAAAACGCGGGTGAGTTTTTCTCTAGGTGAATTTTTTTAAATGGGGTTTTAAATAAGGCATCAGTTCCCATGTACACTGAAATTCTTGGATTTTATGTTTTGGATGGAAATTCTTTAGATGTCTTAATTCTATGCTCATATTTTATGCCATGTTTGTTAGAACTTCCACTTACGATTAGTGGGTGTGGACTTGTTTTGGTTGGATGATGGGAGATATGGACCAGTTTTATAGAAAACCAGGATTAACACACATTGATATTACATTTTTTACCAGATATTTAATACATTACAAAAAAACATTCTTGAGGACTATAATATTTTAGTTTATTTGGAAACTTAGAATATAAACTTCTAACTTGGTGAATAATCTTCAATTTTTCCCATGAGGATCATCCCATTAAGTAATGCTATTTTAAACTTTTATTTATAAACTTGGGGAAGGAAACATAAGAAAGGGTGATCTCAGATTCTCATTAAGGTTAAATAAAGTAGATACATCATTATAACATTAAAATAAGGGTATGAGAACAATAGAATAACATTTGAATATCCTAACCCATATATCAAAGATCATAATCAAGAGTCATGGCACAAATATTGAGAGTTCATAAGATATGAATCATAAAGAAATATAAGAACCTGAGTCATGAGAGAATAAAACTATCATAAGATATAAAATTTTAGTATACTCCTAAACAGAGAAAATCTTATGTCAAGGCTAGCCACCATTAAATTCATAACCTGTTAGTCTTGGGATGACCTCCCATATACCTACTTCCATCTTGGGATAACAACCTATGTACCGTATTTTTTCAGGGTTGGGCAAACAACCCATGTCCCTCTTACATTCAGGCTTGGATTAACAACCCTTTTAAGCTCTGGTCTTCAGGATTGGGATAAAAACACTACTTACCATGTTGTTTTTAGGATTGGGATAACAACACATATACCCTATTGTTTTTGGTATTGGGATAACAACCCATGTACCCTATTATTTTTGTAATTTTGAAAAATCCCATGTACCCTCTTGTTTCCAGGCTTGTGATAAAAACTTGAATACCCTCTTGTTTTCATGCTTGGGATAACAACTAGTGTACCCTATTTTTCATGATTGTGATAAAAACCCACACTCCCTCTTTTTTTCGAGAATTGGATAAAAATACTTGTACCCTTTGATCTCATATAAAATTTATCATTACCCAATTAATTAGATGAAGATATAGATCCCACCCATCATATAATGAAAACCATATTTATGTGTGCCACACAATCATAAAAATTAATCATATCATAACCCATGAAATGAAATGGCTATCATAAACATTGCATCATATCAATACCTAAAGAAAAGAGATAGGTTCCATAATCATTATATAATAACTCATAAAATTAAGTGGTTTTCATAGAAATTAATTTTTGTTATATCCCATGGATGAGAAACAAGTTTTCATAAACATAATACCATTAAAAAAACCATTCAGAGAAATAATACGAATGATATCATTGGATCCTAACCCTAGTAATGCATATGTAACATCTAAAGACGTTATCTTATATGGAGAATAATTTTAAATGACAATTTAAAACACTTTCTGAGGTAAATATAATTTCATCTTTGAAAAATTATTTTTAAAACAAAGAAACTTTTCAAAAACATTTTCAGTGAAGATAACCATGAAAATGTGTAAAAAAATTGAAAAACTTTTTAATAGTATCTAAACTATAAAACGTTTTAAAAAACATTTTACATGAAAATTAATTCAAAATTTAATTTAAAAATATTTTTAAAAAAATTGTAGAAAAAAAAGATTTTGAAAAAAACAGATTTCTAATTGAAGAGAGATATAAGGTCATATTTTCATAAAAACACTTTATTAATTATCTTAAGTTCCATAGAGAGTAAAATGGTACCATTAACATTAAATATAATGAATAAAAATTAGATAAAAAATTGTTATAATTAATAAGAGGTATATGATGAAATTTTAACATTAGAGGCTTGATTATAAACAATCTCGATAAACAGTGAGATTGTGACATTAAGCTCTTAAAACTTTGGTATCCTTGAATCCTAAGACCCAAGAAGGAATAAATAAAATTGAAACATATAATATCATTAGGATGAATAAATTTATGATGTTACATGTAAAAGGGGATTTATATACACCTCTTGAAACAATATTGGTTCATAATATAACATAATCCTCAACGAAGGAAATTGAGACCAAAATCTCTTACCAATTTGGTAACTTTTGAACTAAAATTACCATGAAAGATAGATCATATAAATGATATATAAATAAAAAAATTTAATTATAATAATTATAAATTAAATTCATGTCTATTATATACACCACATAGAAGATAGAAGTGGTGAATATAGAATGTTTCTCACAAAAGTAAAAAGTGAGATGAAAATCCCTTACAACTTGAGTAACTTTTGAATCATGATATCAGTGAAATTATACCATAAATTAAAAATTTTAATGTTAATAAATTAATTAAATTCCTGATATAGAATTTCATATGGAAGTATAAACACCACACAAAATAATTAAGGGGTGAATATGACATAAGTCTCACAGAAATAAAACAAGGACTAGAAATCCCCTCACCTTATGTCTTGACTCTCACCGTACTAGTTCAAAACTCATATTTAATAAATATAAGTTTATTATAAATATATCATAGAACTATATTAATATATATATATAATACCCTATATTATTTACTTATGACTTTATTTTACTTGTTTATTAACAATTCCATGTTAATGTTAGCATTCAAGTAATAACCACTTTTTTTCATACATTTTTTGATTTGTTATTCATGTACTATTACTTATATGATGATTTCATCATCGAATGAATGTATAAAATTATATATATATATCAAATATATTAATTATATTTTTATTTATAATAATAATTAAAATATATAAATATTAAATGAAATACACAGTTCATGGAGACGGTAGTCCATATGTACGCATGGATGTTATTTCCATTTTCTGGTCATATTGATAGAAAAGGAAAGTAAATGATATATATATATATATTATCATTAAATTATAATTATTATTTCATATATATATATATATATATATATCTTATATTTCTATTAAATCCATTTTTAATACATTCCATGTAAAGAATGCATGAATCACATCTATTCATAAGGTATCAGTCCGCCGTACACATGAAAAACACTATCATATTATCATAAAATGGAAATAATGAAGGCATATATCATAAAATAATTATATAAGAATAAATAAATCATAAATATCATATATAAACTATAAATCCATCATTGTTACCAACCTAAAAATGTGGTAATGAAAGAAAGAAGGATATCTATTAGCAAGGTGGTAGTTTTCCATACACACGAATGATGATTGTATATCCAAGTTGATGGAAGTGTGTGAAGTTATATTTTATACTATAAAAATAGAAATATATTAGTATATTTAATATAATTATGTTATTATATACTAATTATATAAAAAAATTGAATATTGTTTTATTAATAAATAAAATAAAAATGTTCATTGATTGTTGTTACCTCTTCTTTATATATCTCCTTTTGGTTTTCACCAAAGGAATTCATTGGTTGGATATATTCAAAAATGAAGGATTTGAGGTTAATTTTATGGAATTTTGGAGTTGTTTTGGGTTGGAAGATCCAAATGTATTGATAGGTGTGAATAATTTTGGGGGAGAGTTCCCTTTTATAGTGAAGGAGGTGTGGAATTATTGTAAGTACAAAAAATTAATACTACTGGAAGGTTTTCCATACATAACGTGCCTACAATAATGAACCATTTTAGATAAAATAGGGGATATGGTAGAAATATGTTCTTCTAATTGGTTTTCTAAAAGTTTATATTTCATTTTCACTAATAATTATGGTAAAAACTAAGTTGGAATTATTATACGCAATAAATTATGATGATTAAAAATATGAAATAAATTTTTAAAAATAATTATCATATAAGTGGTAGAAATTAATTTAAAAGTCATTCTACAGATGGGACGAGGCAATGAGTTTTTATAGTTAAAATGTTAAAAAATCTGATTTTTATCCAATTTCGATGTAAAATTGATTTATATGGAATAATTTGGATTAATAGATGTAAAATTTAACTAATTTTACATGAAAAATAATTCAATATAAAATTTAACAATATATATTTTTTAAATGAAAAGTCAGTTTTCAATTAAAATTTAGTTTTTTTTACAATACATTAAAAAATAAAACTTCTCTGAAAATACAAAAAATTCACCCTAAGAAAAATTTTATGTTCCTATTTAAAAAATAAAGTTTATTTTTTAAATTATAATTTTTAAAATTTTCAAAAAATATATTTAAAATAAGTTCCCTATTTAATGATGATGAAACTACTTTTTAGAAAAAAACACATATTTATGTATAACATTGGATTTATTCTTATATATTGTATATAAAACACATAATATGAATGTTAAATAGTTTAAATAATATATATATTTCATTAAAAACATTTATCAAAAGTAGGTTGTTTAATTTATTGGGATAAAACAAGTTTGTGCATAGAAAAATAATTTTTCATAAAATGAATTTTATTATTTTCAAATAGCACATACACTCACTTCTAATTAATTAGTTACTAAATAATTCATTTTATACTATTTTATATAAAATATTTTCATAATTTAGTAAATATCATTCATAAATGTTGGTCTGATGACTAGGTGGGAAATATAATAATATTTTAATAATATTATTAATTGTGTGTTGAAGTTCTGTAAAAATCGATCTTGTGAGTAACATAAGCGATAAGGGAACATGATATTTCATTTACCACAAGATAAACTAAGTGTTTCATATACCACAAGATTAACTTAATATATAATGAAACATAAGCCACTAATTGTATTTATTTATTAATTTTTTTTATAAAAACTCAGGTTGTTACACTCTACCCCCCCCCACAAAATGAATTTCACCATCGCAATTCGTATGGGTCATAAAAGTTTTAATACAAGAAAGATTCTTTCAAAGAAAACCATGATGTCAAAATTAATACCAAAACATCCTTAAAATAGGTAATGTTGGAAACATTATGGTTATCCAAAATAACTCATTATGAGGTTTCAATACAAGAGAATATAGGTGGAAAGTGAAGACATAGACATAGAAGAAAAGAGTAAATAATCATAGATAGTGATAAAGATCACCAATCAATAGAAAGTGAGTGATCCAGAGAAGGTTAGTAACCATAAAAACAATACCCAATTAGGCATGAATAGGTTATTCATATCATCAAAATTACGATAATAGGAAAACATTTTATTTCAATATTCTTTACCTGATGTTGAAGAATTTTTACAAGGAGATATACTTACTTGATTTAATTAAATTTCCTATATAAAATCCCACCCTTAGGTTGGTCCTTTATTAATTTCCACTTCATCTCATACTCTAAGTAATGAAGGTGAGTTACTCATCCCTAATGCACTAATGGATCATAATACCCATAGATATAATGATAAGTCATTCTATATATCTTCAGTTATCATAAAAAAAAGTAAGAAAAGTTTTTCTAATATAAAAAAAATATTTATATTATGAAAAATTAATATCAAATACCTCATCTGATAATTAACTTAAACCCTTACTCAAATAGTTAACATTTTAACCCTTCCTAAAATGAAAATCTAAAACTTTAGAAAGAAGGTCAGTACATTTTTCAAAATCAACTTAACAATGACCCGTCATATATCATAATGTAGCTCTTGGTTATTTTATACCAAACATATATATACCTTTATCATGTATTTTATTCATAAATGGAAATAACCTTAATTACCATACAATCGGATTGAAAACACACATGCATCTTCATTCCTTAAATTGAACACAAATTATTTGATATACTATTTAAATCCAAAAATTCCATAAACTTCATCAATGATAACATAAACTACCTTTTCAAAATATCCTCTATTAGTTTTGAGGTCATCGATACTATCCAATTTACATTATACAAATCAATTATCTATTTAACAAAGATAAAAAAATTTCTCCGCATTAGGAATACGTTTAGGGTCACTGTACCTTAATGAAAATATAACCTTTCCATTAAATCACTTATCTAGGTCATTAAATACATTTAATATATTTTTTTAAAAATCCTTCATGAAAAAAATATACTTCATGATTCATATGACCTAATTTTTGAATTCCAATATATATATTCTTTAATCATCCAACTTCTACATCAAACCATTAACCAAGCTTCATAATCTTATTCCTGAATACCCCTTTCCTAAAATATGATGAATCATGTATTAACATTTTTCAAAATCAATTTAATTATTAATATAAACAATACCATTAGAACAACATATACCTTTCAAATTCCATTCATGGCCCCTTTATCATCAGTGGAAAAACCATTACCCATACCATCATTCTGAATTTCTTCATGAGATTTCACCCTTATACATTGATTTGCATAATGATTATACTTTCCACACTTAAAAGATTCAACTGTTGATAATAACTTATGGAGTCTAATATTTTCATATATTACATTAATTGAAATTTTCATTTTCCTATTGCAGTTACTTTCTTTGTGTTCTTATTTATCACAATAAAAACATATTCTAATTACTTTGAGTTATTCACTTGGGAGTTTCTTCCCACATTATCTAAACATAAGAAACTGAATCTTATTTCCTCCATGGTATCCACTACTCAAACTCTTAGTGAACTCTTTCTTTCTCTTATTCAGTGATTCTGAGAGTTGGTTAATGTATACAATGTTAACCATGTAACATTAAAAATGATTTGGAATAATTGCAACGTCATTCACTCTAGTAATTATATCATTTGACTACTCAAAAGAATATTTTCTATCACATTCAATGCTAACAAAGTTCTTTATAGTTCTCTACATTGATTAAAACAAAAAGGAATAGTTTTATAAACACAAATCATAGTAGAGAGCCACATAATCTTAAAAAATACCTTATATGATATTTAAATCATGATAGCTTATTTACAATATATATACCCTTAGGATTAATCAAGGTTATTGATTGTATTTACCTATTTAGATCCTTAATGATGGTTTTTAAATTTTTTATGAATTTCCAAAACATATATCCTAGGAGTATCAAACCAGGTGTGTCGTAAGACCCATTTCCATGCACCAGTTCCTGATGGAGTCTAGACCAATACAGTGTTTTCAAGGTTGTTACCCTTACATACATCTATGCCAAAGCCACATCCACTCATATTATCTCGACATAGATATATTTTTAGGAAACTAGTTTCAATATCTTTTACCAAAATTCCATGGAATTTTCCTAAACTTTGAATCATACTTAGACTTATTCTTAGAGAAATCCCTAAACATATCCTTAGAAATATACCTAGGTAACTCACTTGATTTTTCTCATCCTAGTTTCCAAAGGTTAACTAAACCTTTCCTTTGATACCAACTAGAGAAACCCAGGCTGAACATACATGGATATTACATCTTTATAGAAGAAAATTCATTACATAACACAAACACAAGACTAATGACCGCAATATTTTTATGCCTTTGGAAACATGGAACACAATATTTTAACTTGGTGAAAGATATCCTATGTTTCCCACTAATATCATCACATTTATTACCCATACTTAAACCATTTCTTTATAACCCGAGGAAAGAAAACATAAGAAAGAGTGATCTTAGATGTTTAGTAAGGGTAAATAATGGGGATACATAAGAAAAAAATGATCATATGGGTATGAGAACATGAAAATAACACTTGAATACAATACCCTACATATCAAATATCATAATAAAGATTCAGGGAATAAATATTGGTGGTTAATCATACATGAATCATAAATAAATCAGAAAACATGAGTCATGAGAGCATAATATTGGCACAGGACATAAACTTGTGGCATACACCTAAGAATAGTAAATATTAGGTCAATGATAGCCCCTAAGAATTCATAACGTGTTAGGATTTGGATAAACGACCTTTTACCTTTTTTGGGGTTGGGGTAATTACCTATGTACCCTTTTGTTTTTTAGATTAGGCTAAAATAAAATGTGCCCTTTTATTTTTAGTCTTAGGTTAACAACCCATGTTCCCTCTTGTTTTTAGGCTTGGGAAAATAACCCATGTATCCTCTTATTTTCAGGCTTGGGATAACAACCTGTGTACCCTCTTTTTTTCCTGAGTTGGATAACAACCTGTGTAACCACTTTTTTTAGGCATTGGCTAACATATAGTGTACCCTATTATTTTCGGGCTTGGACTGAAAACCCATCTACCCTCTTATTTTTAGGATTGGGCTAACAACCCATGTACACCCTTGTTTTCAGGCATCGGATAACAACCCATATACCCTTTGAGATCAGATAACATTTATCATTACCTAGTGAATTTGAGGTAGATATAGGTCACACCCATCACATAATGAAAACCATATTTATGTGTGGCAAAAGATCATAAAAATTAATCATATCATAACCCATGAAATTAAATAAGTATTATAAAAATTACATCATATAATAACCAATAGAAAAGGCATAAGTTTCATAATAATTATAGAATTACCCATAAAAATAATATGGTTTCATATAAATTAATTATTTTTATAACCCATTTATGATAAATAGGTTTTCATAAACATCATTCCTTCAAATCATAACCAGACAAGTCATGAAGAATATTTAATAGATTAAGGCATGAACCACATGCACTATTTTAGAAGGAATACTTTTCCTATTATTATCTTAAAATATCATTTCTAACCAGTAGATTATGGTATACATGTGGGGGAGATAAGGTCATATTGCATTCCCCACTCAGGTTTCATTTTGGTGATCTATTCTAGGGTGTTATAAATATGATTGGTAATCACTCTAGTATAATTTCCTTATTGATATCTTATACCAATTTCAAAAGTACCACAACATGGTGTAAAAAAGCAAGATCATAAATCCATTATGGAATAGTGACTACAAAAACAATATGGTCTATGCATTATTTCATATTTCCCATCACTATATTAGATTAAATGGATTGTTTTAACTATTCAATAAGTAATAAAATTTAATTTGGTGCAGTTTTCAATGAATTTGACTGACCAGAGGGATGAACACAAAGATGGAAGTTAGTGCCACCGTCTAAATAAGATGAAATTTATATAAATAGGTGAGTGGGAGAACCTTATTTATATTCTCTATAAGGATTAAATTATTCATTCATTATAAATGAAAGTAGTGGGGTTTCTCCCATGGGGGTAAGAAAATGTTTGAACAATTTAAACACCTTTGTTGTTCTAGGAGAAAGTGAGTTCATTTTTCCTTCTACTATATGTGTGTTTTGGAAGATCTACATAGGTCAAGGTGATTTAGTGGAAGATGTTGAATAGTGGTTCCTTTTTATAGACTTATACATTAGATTATTCTAGTTTTGGAATGTCTGAATATTTTCCCCATGTGTGGCTATAGAAGTGAGTTAAAAAACATAGTGTTGTAAACACAACATAATACAGTTCATTAGATTCTTCCCACTGTGGGTTTGAACCATGGGAAGTGGATCTCTTGGAAGCATATGTGTAACTTCCCACTAAAATTGTGTTTGATGAGATTCATCATTTCTTTTAAATTCATTGAACTGATGAAATAGAATATAAAACTAAACAAAGAAAATGATAAGATAAATAACATGGAATATTTTTATGGAAATATTTTGATATGAGACACTCATAATTTAACCAGGATATTTGTAAAATTTTAATATGTTTAGATAAAGATAGCTTTAACATGTTTAAGTATATAGTTTTTAAGGCATATAATGAATTTTTATTGATATAAAATTATTCAAAAAATTTTAAAAGAAGGATAATCCTAGAAAATGACATATTATTGTCATGAAATAATATAAAAGACCCTAAATTAATTAATGACATTTATTAACAAACAACACATCGAGTCAATATGCATTGAGGCTAGAATGACTAAAAAAGATATTTTTAAAGATAAAAAGTCGTTAAAATCATCCATAAGAGGGTTAAAACCATGCAAATGACTGCGAATCATTGTGAAATATTAGGAAAATGAAATTTTAGTAAGTTTAACATTTTGGAATAGGTGAAACATCATCCCAAGTTACAGTATACTTGCAATGATTTAAAAAACTACATTTACTATTTTATTTGTCTAAAATATTCATTTAATTGTCAAAATGTAAGAAACAATAAAAAATCACCCAAAATAACATAATAATGATATTTTAGTAAATATTTTCATTAAAACATATATTTACCATAAATATAATGTTCAGTGTATCCAAAATAACTAAAATTTTGTTTTTTGAAGATATAAATGTCTTTAAAAACATTCATTAGATGATCAAAACCTATAAAATGACATCATATTGTTATAAAATATTAGGAAAAGTATATTTTAATAAATTTTGGTGTGTAATAATAGATCGCATGTCAATATAATGTTTAGTCTCATTAAAATGGTGAAGAGTACGTTTTTAAATATATAAAGGTATTTAAAAGCATATATTTGCGGTTCAAAACCATGAAAACAATGTCTGATTGGCTTAAAATCATAGGAAAAAATTTGAAGATAAATTTTTGACATGTAACAATAGAAAAAATGTCATTTTGGTGTGTGATAAGATTAGAATGACTAAAAAAAGATTTTTATGATATAAAAGTTTTAAAATTTTGCATCAAATGGTCAAAACCTTGAAAATAACTTCAAATCATTGTGAAATATTATTAATATAAAGAATAATAATTTTTTCACATGTAAAAATAGGTGATACATAAATTAAAGTTTTTATTTTCTCACAATGACTAAGAAACAAATTTTATAGTTTTATATGCCTAAAATAGTGTTTAACGGTTAAAACCTAGAAAAAAACCATTCATTGATGTGAAATAATATAAAATTATCATTTAATAAATTGATACATGTATGATTTAACTATAATTGAATTTTATTCCTCGTGTGCTTGGAATGAAAAAAAGTGATTTTTTAGGATGTTAATGTTTTAGAAAATGCGCATAAAAGGGTCAAAACCTAGAAAATGGCATTATATTATTATGAAATCATTGAAAATGAATTTTTTTTAAAAAAATTATGTGTATTGAAAAACAAGACATCAATAAAATATACTGTGTGCTCATAATGGAAAAAAGTTTGTCTTTAAAGATTTAATTGTCTTTAAAAAGGCATTATATGGTAAAAACCTAGAAAATTAAATCATATTATCATGAAATTATAAGAAAATTACCATTCATTATTTAATATATTAATAGACTCACAATGATATTATGTTTGTTGTGCATTGAATGAGAACTAGTAAAATTTTAATGAAATTTAAATCTTTGAAATCATTCATGAGATGATAAAAACCTATAAAATTACTCAAGATTATAGTTAAATATTAAGAAAATGATTTTCAAGTAATTTTTTACATATAGGTTTAGATGACATGTCAATATATGTTGTAGTTTTCTCAAAAAGTCGGAAAAATATATTTTATTGTTTTAAATGCCTAAAACACATGTTTACTGAAAAATGTGAAAAACAAGAATGAATTGATTTGAAATAATTTTATTTTTTTAATAAATTGTGACAGTATGAATAGATGAAACATCATTTCAACATCTAGTGTACTCAAAATTAACATTTTTCTAAAGATATAAATTTCCTTAAAAAGATAAATATCAAGGTCAAAATCTATAAAATGATATCTAATTTTCATTAAATATTTTAAAAATTATATTTTAATAATTTTAAACATGTGTGGGTAGAAAACTCATAAATCTGAAAGCTAAGGTACTCATAATGGAAAAAATAATTTTTTTAAAGATATAAAAGTATTTAAAAATGTGCATTATAGGGTTAAAACATGGAAAATGACATTATATTTTCATGAAGTATTTGGAAAATAAAATTTTATCAATTATTGATTTGTATGAATATGCATCCAATCAATCCAACATTTGGTGCACTCAAAATGACAAAAATGTGTTTTAAAGACATAAAATTATTTAAAAATATAAATTAGAAGGTTGAAACCAAGAAAATGACATCGGATTAATGTTAAATAATAGTAATATGACCATATATTAATTTTATATATGCATGAATTGATGGAATGTCAATCTAATGTATGGGGATTTCCGAATGACTAATAGTGAATTTTTAAATATATTAAAGTCTTTAAAACAATGAAGTTGATGAAAAAACTTGTAAAATGATATATTATCATATTGATTTCTTATGATAAGAATCTTTGAGTAATTTTTGACATGTTTGAATAGAAGAAACATCAATTTTACTGGTGGTTTTATCACAATGATCAAAAAAACTGTTTTACAATGTTAAATATATTTTTTTCTTGTTTAATGAGAAAAAATATAGAAAAAAAAACATCAAATTGATGTGAAATCATTGGACACTTATTTTTTTAACAAATTTCATCCTTTATTAATATTTTTCACATTAATATTATGTTTATTACGATCAGAATGACCAAAAATAATTTTTTGAATATATAAAAATACTTAAAAACATGCATCAATGGGTAGAATTCGAGAAAATGTCATTATATTGTTGTGAAATATTAATAAAATAATTATTTAATAATATTTTAGTTATTTAAATAGATAAATTGGTACTATAAAATCTAATGTTCTTGAAATTAAGAAAATTTCATTTTAAAGATATAAATTTATTTTTATACATGCATTAGAGGGTCAAAATGAAGAAAACAACATCAGATTATTGTAGAGTCATAGGAAAATTACCACATATTAAATTATTATATTTATGAATATATTGAACACAAATTGAATGTGTGGTGTGAAACAAATGACCCAATAATTCAATTTAAATATATAAAATTCTATAAGATAATGCATTAACAGGTCAAAACCTAATCACCTCAGATCATGGTGAAATATTAAGAAAATGAATATTAACTAATGAGTGATATATAAGATAAGACAACACATTAATATATGTTTCATTTTACGGGTAATGTCTAATAAAGAACTTTACTATCTTAAAATTCTAAAACATCCATTTAATAGTTAAAAAATAATAAATGGCCACAAACTGCTGTGAAATCATAGGAAAATGATTTCTATTTAATTTGTGGAATGTACTAATATATGAAATGTTAATCCAATATTTAGTAAGGTTAAAATAATAGAAAAATAATTTTAAAAATATAAAGACTTTAAAATCATACACCAAAGGATTGAAACTTATAAAATGACCACAAATCACCATAAAATCTTAGTACAATAAACATCAAGAAATATATGACATTTATAAATAAAATTCACATCAATATGAGTTTTATTTCGATCAAAATGAATAAAAAAATAGTTTTTTTTGTTTTATATTCCTTAAACATGCATTTAACAATCAAACATTGCCAACAACTATGAATTGAAATGAAATCCTTGGAAAAATTATTGTTTAATGAATTGTGAAATATATCAATAAAATATATATAAATAAAATGTTATGTGAGGCTTGAATGATCAAAAATAAATTTTATATTAATAAATGATTAAAAATAAGAGATACTTCTAAAAATAAGTAAACAACAACAATTTATTTTTTAATTTTTGTAATTTTAAGATTAAATAATTGTGTGGATTATGATAATTAATTATTAAATATTTATTATTAAACTAAGTTTTACTTTAAATTAAATTTAATTTCACTATAGAAATTATTGAAGTGTAATTTTAATAATTTTATGGAGGTTACATTTTAAATAATTTTATAAATTTTTAAAAATATTATTTATAGTGCGCACATGTAATGATTTTTTGAATTATTCTTGGTATATGTATCCATTTTTTTAAATATCTAGTGGATAATAGGATATCTATAAAATATTATTAAAATATAATTCTATATAGAAACCACTTTATGAAAGCCATTTTAGGTTCTAGAAATCATTTCTATGGAAACCACAAAATGGTTGTTATTATAGGCTATAGTAACCATGACACAATGAATTCTAGATGATATCATTGTATTGCTGCTAAATCTCATCGATGACTTCTTTTGGATGTAGTTAATTTTGGTTTATATAGTAGTGATATTAATAATAATAATCATCATTATGTTGAAGACAATGGAGATCATAATAATAATAGGAGTATTTTTAGTAGTAGTAATAACAATAATATAACTATTCATGATAAATAATCAATTAATAGTAACTAAAAAATAAGTTGTTAACAATTATTAATCATATAGTGATTAATAATGATTTTAATAATAATAAAAAATTGAATTATTAAAAATAATTAAATTCATAATCTAATTAATAATAATTATTTATATAGGTATATTAGATCATCCACGATGGAAAACGATGCAATAGGGGGCACCCAAGAACTACTTTAAAAAATTTATCTAATTTAATTAAACCTCTTATACTGATTAAAGTCTTTATACTATCATATTTATGTCCTTTAATCTCACCTAGACTATGCTATAAATAACATTAAAAGATCACAAATATGTACAAGTTTCAATCTTGAAAGGGTTCTCCTTGACATGATTGGTTAGACAACCCTGTAGGGTCCTGAAAATTCCGCAAGGGGGAAATCCAATTACCCCAAAACATGGAAAAGGACCAAACCGGTCTGCGCACCGGCTCCCAGCAACGGTACGTGGCCGGTTCGGCAGACCGCCCTTTCGCAGACGTTGTCGTTCGCGAATTGAGGGCGGGGCGCCTCCACGGGTGCGAACCAGGAAGACCGCCGATGAATCTAGGCCAGCCCACCGCCACGAAGCGCGCCATCCTGCCCACGCCGCGCGCGCCGTTGTTCCCGAAATGGTGGAAGAGCACCTATGCGGCCTCGGACCACTGTCGTCCATGGAATAGAGGCAGATTGGTGTGCCGCCACGAAGCAACCCCACCGCGACTCATTAAATATCCCAGTTGACCGAGTCATCCGCGGGGTGGGAATTCCTTCACGGGCTTCCGCAAAGGCCGTGTGCCCATCCTATTCGCGGCTCTATAAATTGTCACCGAGGAGAAAAGAGGAGGACGGAGGAAGGACGAGTGAAAATCTGTGGGGAGGCGCTGGAGAAATCGCTCCGCAGCCATCCGCGGACCACATATCATCCGCAGATGAACTCTTCCACATAGAGGAGAAACCAATCCGCAAACCACATGCGTAAAACTCCTCCGTGGCCAGCCCTTAGTGTCCATCTCCTTCATGGATGGCCATCTCCTTCACGGAAAACCATCTCTTCCACGGACCCGTGTCGTTCGCAAAATGGAGGCGGAACACCTCTACGGGCGCGAAGTAGGACGAGCGCCAACCCCTCTGTAGACGTCCTTCACGGACAGTTCCCTCGTGGCTAGCTCCATCATGGCCCGCCTCCTCAGCGGACACCCTTCGCGGACACCCAAACTACGAGTCCTTCGCGGACAGCTCCTCTGTGACCAGTCCCTCGCGGCCAGCACCTCGCGGCTATCTCATTCGTGGACCGCCCCATGCGGAAAACCCCATGCGCTCGCTGGTCCATACCATGGAGGCTGCGCCCCCGCACCCCCACTGGGGGACATTGACGGGCTGCTGTCCCAGCCCTCCGGGCTGGTCCCTTTGCTACCGTCACTGACCCCCATGAAAAATGGAGAGTTGCACCGTTAACTTTTCGGGTCGGGTCAACAGTATTTTACATTACACCCTTGCACCGCCCCAACATCCATCCTATACATTCCATGAGTCGACCTACTCCTCATGACACTCCTATAACCCCGTTTCCTAGATCCTTTTTCTAGGTTCACCCAGAAAGGTCCTCCCTTGCGTAAGTCCCACATTGACCATTGCTAGGTATCTCCTACCTAGTCATCCTGATCACATGACATTAAACTGTATGGTCTTCGTCCTATCCATATGATGTTAAACTATGCCGAAACAGTCCTCTCTACATGACTATGAACTGTAGAACACCCTTTGTTCCAAACAAGAGATTCCTTATTCTCCAATCATAAGATGTCGCATGCCATGTTTACAGTGGCATAACTTCAAGAGCACTGGAATCCATTCAAACATTCCATCACTCCACCCCACGCTTTGTGTGTCCTTCATTTGGATCTTCATCCTCTTTCATGTCTGAAGGGACCCCCTAACGGCATGCTCCCATGCCGCCTCGTCTCACCTACCGTCCTGGGCCAATGACCTAGAAGACTTTGGACAACACTTCGAGATAGGTCCTATGTTTCGAACACGGTCAGCAGTCGACCCTCATTTGTTTGTCTCCATTTCAGGCTAATGTGATTTGAATGCGATGTTTTGAACATGGTCAGTAGTTATCCTCCATCACCATGCCACCCTCATTGTGTCCCGAATGTCGGGAATGTAATTCACACTTTTCATCTCCCTTTGTTTGGACAGATTCCAATGCCCTTGGCGTTATCCCGCTTGTGCACTTGCGCATAGGCCTTAGCCCCCATTATATCCCCAACCCACCAACGGGTTGGAATGAACTCATGACCAGACATGAGGAAGACACTACGGGCGTCCATCTCGGAGTAAGCCCCGAACTTCTGGGCCTCCTCAGAGTGTAAGTCCCAATCCATCACCCTGGGCCACCTTCATGTGTAAGCCCCACTCCACTTCTCACAGATGCACCTTTCACGACGTGATCCTCTGGTCCCTACTGCCTCTTGTTTCTCACACCGATCATGACTCATGTGGTCATAGAGTAAGCATCGACCATGACATCCTCCCATGGGCTGCTTCAGAGCGTAAGCCCCAAGCAAAGCGAACTACGGGGACTTTGATCCATGTCAAGGAATGGTACGTAGGAAGCCTCCATGAGGTTCATGACCACCACTCGGTCGTTTCTTCACGTCGAGTTCCACCCTCGTCCAACATGAAGTTAAACTATATGCCCCGTCCAGCAGGATGTTAAACTATTTATTCGAACTACGTGGACTTTGATCCCTGTTTCCTAGACAGTGTACGTAGGAAGCCTCCATGAGGTTCAAGCCCACCACCCACCGGACCACCTGGTCTCCCTTCATGTCTGTTCCCCGGCACCGAAGTGAACTACGTGGACCTTGATCCTTGCCTCCTAGACAGGGTATGTAGGAAGCCTTCCTGAGGTTCAAGACCAACAACCGGTCGATCCGATCATCCCCGCATCGGTTCACCATGCCAGTCCTAGTGCTGCCTCAATCGAGTTCCAACCCTTTGGGGTCATTAATCCAACGAGGGATGGTAAACCTCAGGAATAAATGATTCCGAACCCCTACGTGTCACGAACCAACCCGGGTCGACCCTGAACCGGTCACCCGAGCCGGTCCACGACATGGCCCGAGAGGCGTTCCCGATCCTCCCGGGCTGGCGACAAGCGCCAGGGCATCAACAGAGGCTATGGGAACGATTTCGCCCAAAATAAATAAATAAGACAGTGGAAATAATACAGAGCAGCGCAGAAAAGTTAAACCAAATAAAGTGACTAAACAAGAACAAACAGAAATCAAACTAACCAAACACGACGTCCGAACAACTCCGTGCGACCTCGCGGGTCGCTCTCCGACTCAACGATCAAGCGTCGCCCTAGGTGAGCGCATTTAAGCTATAGCCTGCACAAACACTAAAAACAGAAAACAACTATAGGCGTGAGTATTAAAACTCAGTAGGGTAGCCCGATATCTATTCCCAATGCACTACCTTTAAAATAAAAGAAATATCATTTCAAGTTTGAACTACAATTTATAAAGGTATGTTTTTCTAAGCAATTTACTTAAAAACAAAGTACGAACCATTGCCCTTTTACCATTTCCAAATTCGGGGTTTATTTCATTAGTGTCAATGAAATTTCAGGAAAAGGGAAAGTGATGTTTACATTTTTCAAATTTGTACAAAGGGGATTAAACACTTTCATTTGGAAACAATTTTTTAGAAACTTAAACAAAAACGATTTATCACCTTCCAAGGAAAACAATACACCAGAATGCACAAATTAAAACACACAGCAAGGGCAATGTAGGTATACATGTGAGCATCATAATCAGTACCGCAAGCAACAGAAGCTGAATAGACATGGGCGAACCTAGGAGATCGAGAATAAACCAGAAGACACCAATACATGAGAAATCATCCTTATCGACATGTCACGATGAAATCAAAACGCACAATACGCTCGACCATCCACTCACAGGTAGGTCAAGGGCAAATCCCATAGAAATAAACCCAATATATCCACCTACTATGGGCCACTGGTCAGTACCATAACCTACCAGTGCAGCAATCGTTCTTTGAATATTCTCTCAATATGCCAGATTCCCATGTCTCAAGTGTTTTAAAAAAATGGGGTGAGCCAACCGATGCCAACCGAGCATCCAATCAGATATATCTATATATAAAGAACGACAGGCATTCCCCGAGCCACTCCATGGGACAACCTCATGACTTAAAACTACTCACGTACCTGGGAGCTACTAAGCGCGGCCTCCCAAACAATCAATCACAACCAAGGCATGAGAGTCGTCCTAAGAGGGTTTTTATCAAAACATTTTCATCGCTTTCCATAAGGTGCCAAATGGGCATTTAATACATTTCACAAACACCACTCAACGAAAGGTTCAACATCTCTATGAGACAAAACCCAGTTTAAACAATTTCAAGAACCACAAAACACTACTTCACAGGTTGCCAAAAATTGTATAAACCAAACCAAACCATTTTCCTTTTCCAAATAAACTTTAAGAGCCAACCGGGCAATTTCTCAAACGAACCAAAGTATTTGTTCACGCCTCAAAAGGAATCATTTCTCATTAAACCAGAACTCCATTTTATACTCAGTGAATTATGTTTAAAAGCCATACATGCATTCTTTCATTATTAGGTGTCCGCTCGTCAAAAGGATGTTTCAAGTGTCCTGTATAAAATAAACGGCTCCTTTTGACATTAAATATCCATTTAAAAATTAACTCTCTTATATTAAAAATTAATTACCATATATTATCACTTATTTATTAAAATTAATAAAATATTTATTTCGAACTACTAGTGTGCGCAAAAAGAATGAAATAATATAACTTAAATTTTAAAAAGCAGTGCAAAGGGAACCTACCTCAAAAACCAAGCGCGTCGACACAACAACCTCGGATCCAAGGCGCGATGACACGACGTGTGTCCGAAGCCACGCGATAAAGTCCGACACTCTATATAGTCAAAACCAAGGACTCAGACACATACGCAAACTCACTAGGGCATTCGAAACCAAGCGGCGGGAATAAATGCTCACCTTGAAACTAAAGCGCGGCGACGACGGAACCTCAGAAACAAGGCGCGGCGGTGGCGCTCACTTGGAAACGCCCTGCGCAGGTCCTCAAACAATAATCCTACCAAAAGAAACATAAATTGATAACCCTCTACAGAGCAAAGGCCAAAGCAGGAATAATGATGATAATAATAATAATAATAATATTAATAATTGTAATAATAATATCAATAATAATAATAATATTAGTAATAATAAGAATAGTATGAATAATAGTAATAATAAAATAATAATAATAATAATAAAATAATAATAATAATAATAATAATAATAATAATGTTAATAATAATAATATTAATAATAATAATAATAATATTAATAATAATGATAATAATAATAATAGTAATAATAAAATTAGTATTAATAATAATTACAATTACACTAATAATAATAAAATTAATAATAATCATAATAATGATAAATAATAATAATAATAATAATAATAATAATAATAATAAAAATAATAAAAATAATAAAAATAATGATAATAATAATATTAATAATAATAACAATAATAATTAGAATAAGAATAATGATAGTAATAATAATAATAATAATTATAATAGTAATAACATTAATAATAATAATAATAACAATAATTATAATTATAATTATATTAACAATACTAACAAAATAATAATAATAATAATAATAATAATAATAATCAATAAGAATAATAATAAAAGTAAAATTAAAAATAACAAAAAAAAACCTTTCAAGGAGGGCGCAGGTCTGGCCGCAGGAGGAGGCCGGAAAGCGAGGGTTGCGTGCCTTGAGCAGGGAGTAGAGGAGGCCGGCCGGAGGGAGTGTCGCCGGAGTGCTGGTGCGGAGAAACGGCACTGGAGGGAGTCGTCGGGGTGCTGGCGCAGCGACGGGAAGCCGGGCTCTGGGCTGCTGAGGAGGCGACGGGAAGGCAGTAGGGTGATTAGTGGAGGACTGCGCGGCCGGGAGCAGGCCGCACTGCTGCTGCGGAAGGAGGCAGGGGGGCGCGGGAGTCGTCGCGTAGAGGAGGGCGGGCCAGAGCCGGGGAGCCGGATGGGGGTGCGGCGAAGCAGCGCCGGAGGGATCCGCCGAGGTGCTGGCATAGCGACAGGAAGCCGGGGCCGGAACCGGCGGTCGCCGGAGCGGCGCAGGAGGGAGCCGCAGCGGCCGGAGCGCCGGGGTGAGCGGAAGCCGGAGAAGGGGGGGTTTAGCGGGGGTCCGGGGGTCCTGCTTGCGCCACACCTAAGGGAGGCGAGGTGTTGGGGGAGGCCGCTGCAAATCTGTTGGTGGGGAGGCGGCTAGGGTTAGGAGTGGGGTGCGGGAAGAAGAAGAGAGAAATGGGAGAGAGAGGGGGCGGCGCTCAAGGGGCTACCGAAAAAAAACCCCTAGGCCAAAAGGATAGGAAAAAAACAAATAAATAAATAGAAGTAAAAAAAACGACCATAACAATAAATATTAAAATAAATAAATAAAATAAAATAAAGCATTAATTTTAATTGCAGTATTTATAATAACACTAAAATAATAAAAGTATTTACTTCATTTTGAAAATAATAAAATAACAAAATCCGTTTTCATAAAAATATTAAAATTCCTAATAACCATAAAAGAAATTTACATGACATACTAAAATGATATCTATTTATTTTAATTCTTCAAAACCGAAAAAAAGTCACACAATTGCATGGGCAAAGCCGTGCGGCATTGCGCTCTGCCCACGCGTCCAACGTCGTCGAACCCAAAAGTGTGTTTTTTATCAAAAACTGAGAAATTTAGTTCGGGCCTTACCTCAAACCCCAGCAAAATAATTTAAAATCAAATAAATCATAAAATAAAATAAACACACCGGTCGGGGTGTGACAATTCTCCCCACCATAAAACTTTCCGCCCCCGGAAAGCCACTACACCAACCAGCTGATCGATCAACACCTAAGGATTTCACAGAACACGATCCAACTTCTTATCTCGAGGATGTCACAACGACTACCAACGGGACTGAACCTCATTGCCCAAAGTAAATCACCAACAGAGGGAAGGCCTGAACGGCTCCCCACCATAAGAACTCAACTAGCATTTGATAACGACTTAAGAGAAAACCCAAAAGACTCATGGTGGGTCTCCTCACCATAAAGGACTGACCTCTTAGCGGCCAACCAGAAAACTAATTTGGACCTGCATCAAGCCTTACCAAAGCTAGAAAGAGCACCATAAGAACATTTTAAACACTTACTCTCGTCCGAAATGGATAGAATCTTAAATGGATACTTTGCACAACTAAAACCCTAACCCCATGGGCGGGGAGGGTGGGCCCAAGGATCAAATCACTAAAACTACGACGTACGACTACTCATGACCCATCACTTCGGGATGGACACAAACCAGGGCCGCAACTGATTTACATCAGTGGCCCACACAAAGTCACTGATCAGCAACTTACATCCAAAAGGCACAATTCCCGACGTTACACGAGGGATAAGTCCATCGCGCACTTTGCGACAAGAGAGGACTAAAACGACAGAGAAACCAGAGCAACAACACCAAAACTATCACACCACGACGTTAGAGGCACGACTTTCACCAGACTCTTTAAAATTTCCCCGGGGGCTCCTGACTACGCGCCGGCTTCACTCCGAGACCTTTTGGCTGGAGCTATGATGGATGAAGCATCTCCTGCCTCACAGTCAGGTTCTGATAATCCCAATGAGATACATACATCTTTTGATCTGACAGATTGAAGGACAAGATTTTAAAATTAAAACACACCAGCATTGAAAGCCGAGGTTCTTCAAAAGACCCATGAAGTTCCCATACATTTCAAACCCAAAACAACACACATACATAGGCCACGATAATAGATCACTTACACTGAAAGGAAACTTACACTGGAAACTTTGAACAAGGACCCTACAACACATTACTTCTGAGAGCTTCCTCTGCGACGCTTCCTTGCTACGCCCCGACAAAATCGTCGCAAGTGACCCAGGCGTCCACATGCCTAGCAGGGCTTCGGAGTGCTTGGGCACGACGACTTCTTGTGACCCCGCTTGCCACACTGATAACACACAATAATCTCTCGCTCCGAAGAGGTTGATGAAAGATCCCAAGGCCTCTTGATTCCACAACCTGATCCATCCACTTCCATTTTCTTACTCATTTCCTTTCCAGAATCTTCACCACTGCTCTTAGGGATCAAAGGAGGGAGGACTACTTCGAGCACTCATGCCATCACGGCTTCGATACGAAAAGCTTGTCTTGCCACATCGACAAAAGAAGTTAGGTTGGACTCTGACACCTTCGACTGCAGATCAGGGCGGAGACCCGCCTCAAAGCGTCGAGCCTTCACGGGGTCATTTGTGGCATACTCTGAATCATAAGGTACTAGCTCCACAAAGCGATGGAAATATTCTAACACGGATCTGTCACCCTGCTGCAAACAACACACTTCCATCCCCTTCCTCACCCTTTCATCCTTAGAGAAATACTGGTGAATGAACGAGGCCTTGAAAAACTCCCAAGTAATCTCTTGACGGGGCTTATTCCGAGACACTGACTTCCACCACACCCACTGTGAACATTCAAGCATGAAGGTCGCAAACTTGACCTTCAATGACTCAGGCAACTCAATGAGGTTAAAGTCCCTTTCAATCTTCCGCATCCACTCCTCTGCAACGGAAGTTTCCACATGACCATAGAAGAGAGGTGGATCCAACTTCCGAAACTCAAGCATAAAATCCTTAGGTTGATCAACCGCACTACGATCACCCATCAAAGCTTCAAGGGATAACCGCTGGACAAGGAAAAGTCAAAAACCCAATCAAGGCCAACTCAATGAATGAATAAAAACCTCAAAATCAAACACTGCATAGGTGACAAGCTCAAAATCCGAGAAAACAAGTTATCATAACATCAAAAAATTTCTCTTTGAAAACATCTTTAATTTAGAACAAGCTTAGTGGGTTAAACCTTCGCCATTGGTATTCTTTAGAGCCTCACTCACATGCATGTATCCGTGCCACCCAGGGCATCCATCCACCATACCAGATATCCATCCACATTTCCAACATACCAAAATGCATGTGAGTACTCATCGGAACACCAAGGCCAAAACAAAGCAACTTCATTTTTTTTTCAAAGACAATTTATTCATACCACTTCTTTTAAAACAAAATAAAAATTAAACATGTCATTTCAAACAACATTTTTTTCCCTCAAAACCAACTTTTCTAATTCAAACCACTTTCAAAAATCAACGGAAACCCAAAACAAATCAAACAGGGGACTAGTGTCAGTGGGTGACTTGACCATATGGTTGGCGGCCATATGCCAAACACGCCACTGACACAGAGAGCCTTCTTGGACCATGCCCCTAGATCCACATGGCTTGCCAGGCCGTGCGGGTTAGGAGGAATAATGGCCCAACTCCCTTTGTCGTATCCCAATCGCAAAACATTTCCATAAAAACCCAAAGAGACAAATTAAACTGGACTTCCCCTGGAAACCTAAGGATCGGTACGGGCAAGAGTTCGCGACGCTCTTCTCGTACCTACCCCTCAAGTCCCGACAATCCTACTCCATCTACCTTGACATCCCAAATAACAAAGGGTGCTCTGTAAAGTGAGGTCGCTAAGAGCTGACCTCCTCTGATACCATTTTGTCACGAACCAACCCGGGTCGACCCTGAACCGGTCACCCGAGCCGGTACACGACATGGCCCGAGAGGCGTTCCCGATCCTCCCGGGCTGGCGACAAGCGCCAGGGCATCAACAGAGGCTATGGGAACGATTTCGCACAAAATAAATAAATAAGACAGTGGAAATAATACAGAGCAGCGCAGAAAAGTTAAACCAAATAAAGTGACTAAACAAGAACAAACAGAAATCAAACTAACCAAACACGACGTCCGAACAACTCCGTGCGACCTCGCGGGTCGCTCTCCGACTCAACGATCAAGCGTCGCCCTAGGCGAGCGCATTTAAGCTATAGCCTGCACAAACACTAAAAACAGAAAACAACTATAGGCGTGAGTATTAAAACTCAGTAGGGTAGCCCGATATCTATTCCCAATGCACTACCTTTAAAATAAAAGAAATATCATTTCAAGTTTGAACTACAATTTATAAAGGTAGGTTTTTCTAAGCATTTTACTTAAAAACAAAGTACGAACCATTGCCCTTTTACCATTTCCAAATTTGGGGTTTATTTCATTAGTGTCAATGACATTTCAGGAAAAGGGAAAGTGATGTTTACATTTTTCAAATTTGTACAAAGGGGATTAAACACTTTCATTTGAAAACAATTTTTTAGAAACTTAAACAAAAACGATTTATCACTTTCCAAGGAAAACAATACACCAGAATACACAAAGTAAAACACACAGCAAGGGCAATGTAGGTATACATGTGAGCATCATAATCAGTACCGCAAGAAATAGAAGCTGAATAGACATGGGCGAACCTAGGAGATCGAGAATAAACCAGAAGACACCAATACATGAGAAAACATCCTTATCGACATGTCACGATGAAATCAAAACGCACAATACGCTCGACCATCCACTCACAGGCAGGTCAAGGGCAAATCCCATAGCAATAAACCCAATATATCCACCTACTATGGGCCACTGGTCAGTACCATAACCTACCAGTGCAGCAATCGTTCTTAGAATATTCTCTCAATATGCCAGATTCCCATGTCTCAAGTGTTTTAAAAAAAATGGGTGAGCCAACCGATGCCAACCGAGCATCCAATCAGATATATCTATATATAAAGAACGACAGGCATTCCCCGAGCCACTCCATGGGACAACCTCATGCCTTAAAACTACTCACGTACCTGGGAGCTACTAAGCACGGCCTCCCAAACAATCAATCACAACCAAGGCATGAGAGTCGTCCTAAGAGGGTTTTTATCAAAACATTTTCATCGCTTTCCATAAGGTGCCAAACGGGCATTTAATACATTTCACAAACACCACTCAACGAAAGGTTCAATATCTCTATGAGACAAAACCCAGTTTAAACAATTTCAAGAACCACAAAACACTACTTCACAGGTTGCCAAAATTTTTATAAACCAAACCAAACCATTTTCCTTTTCCAAATAAACTTTAAGAGCCAACCGGGCAATTTCTCAAACGAACCAAAGTATTTGTTCACGCCTCAAAAGAAATCATTTCTCATTAAACCAGAACTCCATTTTATACTCCGTGAATTATGTTTAAAATCCAAACAGGCATTCTTTCATTATTAGGTGTCCGCTCGTGAAAAGGATGTTTCAAGTGTCCTGTATAAAATAAACGGCTCCTTTTGACATTAAATAACCATTTAAAAATTAACTCTCTTATATTAAAAATTAATTACCGTATATTATCACTTATTTATTAAAATTAATAAAATATTTATTTCGAACTACTAGTGTGCGCAAATAGCATGAAATAATATAACTTAAATTTTAAAAAGCAGTGCAAAGGGAACCTACCTCAAAAACCAAGCGCGTCGACACAACAACCTCGGATCCAAGGCGCGATGACACGACGTGTGTCCGAAGCCACGCGATAAAGTCCGACACTCTACATAGTCAAAACCAAGGACTCAGACACATACGCAAACTCACTAGAGCATTCGAAACCAAGTGGCGGGAATAAATGCTCACCTTGAAACTAAAGCGCGGCGACGACGGAACCTCAGAAACAAGGCGCGGCAGTGGCGCTCACTTGGAAACGCCCTGCGCAGGTCCTCAAACAATAATCCTACCAAAAGAAACATAAATTGATAACCCTCTACAGAGCAAAGGCCAAAGCAGGAATAATGATGATAATAATAATAATAATATTATTAATAATTGTAATAATAATATCAATAATAATAATAATATTAGTAATAATAAGAATATTATGAATAATAGTAATAATAAAATAATAATAATAATAAAATAATAATAATAATAATAATAATAATAATAATAATAATATTAATAATAATAATATTAATAATAATAATAATAATAATAATATTAATAATAATGATAATAATAATAATAGTAATAATAAAATTAGTATTAATAATAATTAAAATTACACTAATAATAATAAAATTAATAATAATCATAATAATGATAATAAATAATAATAATAATAATAATAATAATAATAATAATAATAATAATAATAATGATAATAATAATATTAATAATAATAACAATAATAATTAGAATAAGAATAATGATAGTAATAATAATAATAATAATTATAATAGTAATAAGATTAATAATAATAATAATAACAATAATTATAATTATAATTATATTAATAATAATAACAACAAAATAATAATAATAATAATAATAATAATAATCAATAAGAATAATAATAAAAGTAAAATTAAAAATTACAAAAACAAAACAAACAAACAAAAAAAAAGAAAAGAAAACCTTTCAAGGAGGGCGCAGGTCTGGCCACAGGAGGAGGCCGGAAAGCGAGGGTTGCGTGCCTTGAGCAGGGAGTAAAGGAGGCCGGCGGCATGGAGTGTCGCCGGAGTGCTGGTGCGGAGAAACGGCACTGGAGGGAGTCGTCGGGGTGCTGGCGCAGCGACGGGAAGCCGGGCTCTGGGCTGCTGAGGAGGCGACGGGAAGGCAGTAGGGTGATTAGTGGAGGACTACGCGGCCGGGAGCAGGCCGCACTGCTGCTGCGGAAGGAGGCAGGGGGGCGCGGGAGTCGTCGCGTAGAGGAGGGTGGGGCAGAGCCGGGGAGCCGGACGGGGGTGCGGCGAAGCAGCGCCGGAGGGATCCGCCGAGGTGCTGGTGCAGCGACAGGAAGCCGGGGCCGGAACCGGCGGTCGCCGGAGCGGCGCAGGAGGGAGCCGCAGCGGCCGGAGCGCCGGGGTGAGCGGAAGCCGGAGAAGGGGGGGGGGGGGGGGGGTTCAGCGGGGGTCCGGGGGTCCTGCTTGCGCCGCACCTAAGGGAGGCGAGGTGTTGGGGGAGGCCGCTGCAAATCCGTTGGTGGGGAGGCGGCTAGGGTTAGGAGTGGGGTGCGGGAAGAAGAAGAGAGAAATGGGAGAGAGAGGGGGCGGCGCTCAAGGGGCTACCGAAAAAAAACCCCTAGGCCAAAAGGATAGGAAAAAAAACAAATAAATAAATAGAAGTAAAAAAAAACGACCATAACAATAAATATTAAAAAAATTAAAAAATAAAATAAAGCATTAATTTTAATTGCAGTATTTATAATAACACTAAAATAATAAAAGTATTTACTTCATTTTGAAAATAATAAAATAACAAAATCCGTTTTCATAAAAATATTAAAATTCCTAATAACCATAAAAGAAATTTACATGACATACTAAAATGATATCTAGTTATTTTAATTCTTCAAAACCGAAAAAAAGTCACACAATTGCATGGGCAAAGCCGTGCGGCATCGCGCTCTGCCCACGCGTCCAACGTCATCGAACCCAAAAGTGCATTTTTTATCAAAAACTGAGAAATTTAGTTCGGGCCTTACCTCAGACCCCAGCAAAATAATTTAAAATCAAATAAATCATAAAATAAAATAAACGCACCGGTCGGGGTGTGATAATTAATGTGACAACTGGGCCCCAGTGACAGCACAACCACCCCGCCTTTAACATGGCCGTCGGGTCCTGACCCACCAGGTACCACCAGTTGCCCCCGCAGACACGTGGGGCCCACCCAAGGGTCCACCCACATGCCTGAACGGGTCATCTGACTAATGACAGTCCCCACAGGCCAACACATGTCCTTTCCAGTGTGCTTTGTCCTCACTCACACACACCCTGGGAAACTTCCCAGGAGGTCACCCATCCTGATTACTACTCCAGGCCAAGCACGCTTAACTGTGGAGTTCTAATCAGACAAGCTCCCGAAAAGGAAGGTGCACCTTGTTGACATGAGTCATATCATTTAGTCATTTAACCCTTTATCATTTGGGGATGTTACAATCACCCCCCCCCCTTTAGAGCACAACGCCCTCGTTGTGGGCCCTACATATCAACCCAGGCAGTGCACCGCGCACTTAAGGCTGGGTTCCTCCTCTGATACCAAATGTGACAACTGGGCCCCAGTGACCGCACAACCACCCCGCCTTTAACATGGCCGTCGGGTCCTGACCCACCAGGTACCACCAGTTGCCCCCGCAGACACGTGGGGCCCACCCAAGGGTCCACCCACATGCCTGAACGGGTCATCTGACTAATGACAGTCCCCACAGGCCAACACATGTCCTTTCCAGTGTGCTTTGTCCTCACTCACACACACCCTGGGAAACTTCCCAGGAGGTCACCCATCCTGATTACTACTCCAGGCCAAGCACGCTTAACTGTGGAGTTCTAATCAGACAAGCTCCCGAAAAGGAAGGTGCACCTTGTTGACATGAGTCATATCATTTAGTCATTTAACCCTTTATCATTTGGGGATGTTACAATCACCCCCCCCTTTAGAGCACAACGCCCTCGTTGTGGGCCCTACATATCAACCCAGGCAGTGCACCGCGCACTTAAGGCTGGGTTCCTCCTCTGATACCAAATGTGACAACTGGGCCCCAGTGACAGCACAACCACCCCGCCTTTAACATGGCCGTCGGGTCCTGACCCACCAGGTACCACCAGTTGCCCCCGCAGACACGTGGGGCCCACCCAAGGGTCCACCCACATGCCTGAACGGGTCATCTGACTAATGACAGTCCCCACAGGCCAACACATGTCCTTTCCAGTGTGCTTTGTCCTCACTCACACACACCCTGGGAAACTTCCCAGGAGGTCACCCATCCTGATTACTACTCTAGGCCAAACACGCTTAACTGTGGAGTTCTAATCAGACAGGCTCCCGAAAAGGAAGGTGCACCTTGTTGACATGAGTCATATCATTTAGTCATTTAACCCTTTATCATTTGGGGATGTTACACTACGTCCAGTTGACCGTTTCCCAACAGGGTTAAATCCATGGATACTATTTCTCGGTATAAACCAAAGATTCGCGAACATATGAATACGTCTTAAATCTATAAGAGAGTCCCGGAATAGGCAATAATTTCCCCCCAAAAGAGTTTGGTGAGCCCGACTTCCCATCCTCTCAACCAATGTGAGTTCTTAAGAGTCGCTGGTCAGACCATCCGGTGAATGCCTGCCTTTGGAAAGCAGGTCCATCAATCATTGGATATGGATCCATTGGGTGTTTTGTGGCCGAAAACCAAGAACGAGACAAACCTAACCATGGATTCTTCTACTATTGACATGAGTGGTTACATGATAATGTCTTGCACTATTCTTACTTGACATATCACCATGTTCTTTACCAACCCAAATGAGGGTCTTTATAATGTATTTTATAGTTTCCATCCCCCATAGGTTTTTATTGGTCTCTCACAACTTAGTTATCACAACTATATTGGCTACATAACTTAATCAATGAATAACACTTTTAATAACAGATAAGTGTGTCTTTACTATTATCACTTCTTGGTGTCAAACATGCTTTCCCTTCTCTTCTTTAAAGTATGCTTTATACAACCTCTATTGATCAATTTCTATGATACTGTTTTATCCTAGGCCTCCAATTTCTTCTTCTTATTCCTCGATACAAGAATGTGTTCAAATTTCTTGTATAGTATAGGGTTCAACTTCTTCAATAGGTTAGAGTTTATTTAAGTAATAGTAGTTTCAAAGCATTATCATTTTATTATCCTCATTCTATTTTTATACGTATAGGATCCTGAATATTATTTACATGCTTAATTATAAAAACTCTATTAATTAAAGAAACAAGTGATATTATCATTTAAAATCATTCAGACTAAGTCAATGGATATATTTAAATATCCCTTAAGACTTGTGAAAATTTACTACTCTATAAAATGTTCAAAAATATTTATATTCTTCTCTCTACAAAAACTAAAATTTTAAAATAATTTTTAATTTCTCCATGTGTGAATTAACCCATTTAGTACAACATAGCAGCGTGTATTATAATGTGGAACTCAAATTCTCAGAAACTCAAACATGAATCATCTTTGGCTTGATTTAATAAATCATCTCAAATCATCATCCCATAGTGACGTTTAATCATTGAATAATAGCACCTTAGCATCATTTGATTAAAAAATTTATCAGAATATCCATTCTAATATTTCTTATAATAATCCATTATATAATTCTCCTAAATTATGAAAAGGACTTCATCATTACAATGTAATGATCCTTACAGTCCCATACCTCAGTCAAAATCATAGATTAAAACAACTTCATATTAAAGAGTTGACCCCTAATATGGTAGCCTCTTATCTTTATATGAAAGGTTATATACTTTTTAGGGAAGTATTGACCACATATAAGATCCTCATTCTAATATGATAGGATTACAAATGTATAAAAGGCATCTGGATTTATATGAATGGTTTTCCATTTTTATTGAAATAAAAATTTCATATGAACTCACCCATTTTCTGAAAATCCACAACACGTCAAAAATATTTAATATAGAATTTTATATTTTACTCCAATCATCTTAGAACCTATATATTCTTTAGTGGGATTTATCAAACACTATCAATCTTTATAGAACATAATTTTGATACTATATTCTTCAAATTATAGGAAATATTACTTCCAATAACTTTTGGATGTTCCTCCGTAACATTAGCTAGCCTCTTTCTTTTAAAATGTTAATCCTTAAAAGAACACACTAGTTGGAAACATCCAAACTCTTAAAAATATATTGTATAGTATACTATCATCATTAGTACATTTATTTTTCATTAATAACATCTCACCAATCATCACAATTAAATGATATTATATTGAATTTTTCTAATTGATAACTCTATGTATCAGCCTTAAATTATTTTATTATTCAACACATAAGCACTAATCATATCCTCTTAGTATCTCAAAAAATATTTACATATTTGTAAAAAAAGGATTCATTCATTAATGAAAAAAATAAAATTCTTTTAATTGGAACTTGAAGTCCCCCCTTTGGATTTGTTTTCAATACCACCAAACACATTTTTTGTCAAGGTGTGTGAATTTTTCTCTCTCTCCCTTGTTGATAATAAATATAAATTACTTATTGGGGCCTTCTTATTTAATCAGAATTATTTCAAAAACCACTTCTTCTCCCTTTCTTATGATCAAATTTATGTGATGAACTTATTATGGGATAGAATTATTCACATGAATTTTTAGTAATGAGACTTTAATTATATAGATCTAACTCTATAAGGGCTAACTCAATGTAGAAATAAGGAGTGCATAACTAAGGTGATCAAAGATGTACATAACTAAACCATCATAAGTTTCCCCTCCCTTTTTCTCATTATGGGGATATTTAAAACACATTTATCATAAAGTATATATCCTTAACTAATCTCAAAAAACACAACAACAAAATCCAAGTGCATAATATAAAACTCTATATTTTTTCATTCTTTCATCAAGCAAAACCCCTCTTTATAAGAAAATCTAATTAATAGAAACATAGATGTTCATTTGATTAGAAATTATCATTCAATTATCTAATAATGATACCTATAAATTCTAGATTACCTAAATAATTATGATTTGAAAAATTTATCTTCATTTATTCTCCCCCCTCAAGGGACATACTTAGTCATCTTATTTATTACTACTACAAAATTATATAAATTAAAATATTTTTTTCTTTATAGTGGTGAAAACCTTATCAAACTCATTAAATTCTTTATATATTATGACAATTAAATAATAAAAAATGGAATAAATAGGATTCCTTACTATTTTCATGAGATAATAAAGGATTATACTTGAGTCTCAACCTATACTTCTTTTTATCCTCATATTTCTTTGTGTTTGAATCTATCCATTTTAATTTTTTCATTAGTGTATATAGAGTTTCTAATAGATTATTTTAATTTTTAGGAAACTCCAATTATTTATGTTTCATTTTCATATATTTGTGTGGTTTTTTACCTTTTACACATAATTTCTATTAGGACCAAGCTGATGAGGAAGGCGATTACATGCATGTGTTGTCTTTTTTGTCAAGGAATGTGTTTGGAAATTACTTCACTTTGTTTATAAAAAAATTGTATTGAGGATCGTTTTCAAATGAATCAAATCAATGTTTTGTAAAGAATCAGACTCATGTTTTCAAAAGAATTAGGTTCACTATGAAAGTCAATCATTATGAGAAGAATCTATTTTAGAAGAAGTGTTTTTGATCGAACATGACTCAGGGAAAAATGGTGAAATTAACTTACTCGAAGTGAATGCCATCAGATTCAATTTAGAACCAATGTAAATGAAGTGGATGTTTTCAATTAGAGTCTATGTGCCTACGTTGAATTAATTGTGAGGATTATTTATTAATTTTTATTTAATAAAAATCATTAGTTGGATTGACAACATATAATGAAATCTTTATGGATGAAAGGAAGAGTAAGGGGCGATGCTGATTAGAATGGGGGTATCGATTAGATAGGTGGCCCCGATTAGAAAGGTGGTGTTGATTGGAAAAGTAGTACCAATTAGAAAGTTGGTTCCGATTAGAAAGATGGTTCCGATTATAAAGGTGATACTGATTGAAAAGGTTGTGTCGATTGAAAATGTTGTGTCAATTAAAGAGGTGGTGCCAATCTAATGTAACTATTGTAGCATCCGACTAATCTATCTGACTGACCATAAACATTTCATACCCAAGATGATCATACCCTAGCCAATCATACACATATATATTATACTCTATATATCATAATCCGGATGAATTAAATGGTTGTTTGAATTGTTAATGTAAGATATAGATGAATAGCTATTTACACTCAAATATTATTTTCTAGGTGGGTCAAGATAAGAAGATAAGAAGTTTTTTTAAGTGGTTCAAGAGAAGAGAAGGAGAAAATTAGATCAACAATGTAGTCAACCATTTAAAAAGGCTTGAATTACTTTTTATGTTTCCATTTGGGTTAAGATAAGAGGATAAGTTTATGTTTTAAATCTCATGTGGGTCAAAGAAAAAATAGAAGGAGACTGATAAATGAATCATCAAGGGAGAGATGTACATTCAAATGACAGATTTTATTTCAAAATTGTTCTCAGAATCGTATTCAGTAAATTAGAATGGTATTTCTTTCTTCATAATTTTTTGTTCAATTAATTCATATATTTGTATTGAAGAAACTGAATTTAGAGAAATCAGACTTATGTATTGAAATCATACATAAGATTCAAATGGAAGCCAAAAGTAGGAGATAAAATTTGAATAAGAATCGAGAAGCTTTGAGAAGCATTGAAGAAATTATAATTGGTTTGACATTTTAGTAGAAATTACGATTTTATTGAATTTAGGTGAGCATTAAATTTTTTGGGATTCTAAACTAAACCTATTTTTGGTCACTTATAAAAGGAAGAAAGAACATCATAATTTCCTGACAATAGAGTACCGTTCACCATAGTAGAGAGAGAAGTTCTGAGTTTTTATTGAGTTAAATAGATATCATATTGATCTGTGTTGAAGAAATTTTGATGGGAAGAAGACATAGAAGAAGAAACAATATTGTAATGTTGCATTTGATTGTTCACCATATTTAAGATTTATCATACTCAGCTGGTTATTGTATTCAGTTGATCATTATATCAGACTAAATTAATCAGCTTTGGGATTTACGTTTTAGGTTTCTCAGATTGAGGATGTATCATACTTATTTTATCTTACTCATGAATTGAAGTGGAACCGATTCATTTCTATTGTATTTAGAAATAAAATCGAACTGGGAGAATTGTAATCGAAGGAATCAGACAGGGAAAATTGGATCTAGAAAAATTAGACTGAGTTTTCTGCAACAATGCCTAGGAGGCTCTTACCTTTATTCTAGGTAAGTAATTGAATAATTTTATTTTAATTGAATACATTTGTTGAATTGAAATGAGACATAGTTAACATGAGTTGTTATATAACAATTTTATTAGCCTATTTATACTAAAAGGGTACACACACACTAGTGGGATTATTTCATTGTGCTATAGAAGTTAAATGTTATTTCATTCTCATTGTAATACAAGTATTTGTTTCTAGTAGATTTTATGGTATAAGATCATTTCCAAACTATACTAGGGACATAAATATTGTTATTGAATAATGAAACTTGTAAATATTTGTATTCAAATGGATGTGTGTTGATTTTTTTAGTAGGGAATTGAAATCTATAATAGGAGGTGAATGTTTTTTTAATTGAAAAGAAACACAAAATAAAACGAGTTTCACTGATTCAACCCCTACCCCTTTTAGTGATACAAATACATTGACTGGGAACTTTTAAGTGGTATCAGAGCATCGGTTCCCTTCATTTTTCTTTGCTAATGAAGAATTTGAACTATGTGAATAGTAAATGTGTTATAGTCTTTGATGTAAATAATTATAATATATGAAAGGATAGAATGTTGAATTATCTTATATCTATCAGTTATGATGTTTTCGAAGCTACAACAGTTGGGTTTCCACCCATTAGTGATAAATCTACTCTTAGATATGTTGATAAGGAGGATCTGGAAAATGATGGAAGGGAGAAGAATACTATATTTTCATCACATTATGAAAGATAATTCTTAAGAGTGAAAGGTTTTGACACTTAAAATGGTATATGGGACAAATTTAAAAACATATACAAAGTCAATAAAAAAGCCAAGAAAAAAAACAAATCTATGGATTGAAGTATAAAGACATGAATATGGGTGAACATGAATAAATTGGGTACTTTTTTACTAGGGTAAATGATATTGTGAGTACTATCGGTTTTCATGGTAAAAAGATTTATGACTATATAGTTGTTGAAAAGATATTTAGAATCCTACCTGAAAAATTTGATACAAAAGTTTCTTCATTTGAAGGAAAATATCCTAAAAAATTATCTCTTGACGATTTTTGTAGTACTATTATTACTTATGAAATGTGAAGAGAGAAATATTTGAAGAAAAAAACAAAAGTTGATAGAGAAATGTATTTCAAGGATGCCAAGAAATAAAAATCAAAGAGTATTTATATTGGATAAGAAGATGGTGATTCTGACTCTGAAAAATGAGGTATGTAAAAATCTTAATGATATTTTATCCTTGTTTTCTAAAAATATCAAAATTAGTGTAAGGAAATACAAAGGGAAACTTCTCTTGAAATGTTTTGAATGTGGATGAGTTGGTAACTTAGTAGAAAAATATCCTTAAAGAAAGAATGAATAGGATTTTGATGATGAAGAAATTAATACAAGAAGATCATGTAAAAAATAGGGAGACAAAGAAAAATTGAAAAACAGAGGGAAAGAAAAAATTTATTCAAATCCAAAAGAATAAGTTTTTTGTCTAAGGATAAAGAAGAAGAAGGCAGTGATGTTGTATCTGAAAAATTAGTTGAGTATGGTATTAAAAATACTCTTATTGTAATAGTGAATGATGAATAATTCAGAATTAGTAGTTCTAAAGAAGAAGAAACTCAACTTGAAATACATTTTAAAGAAGAACTAAAAGAATGTCTGAGAATGATCAGAAGGATTGAAAAGCATAAATTTTTTGGAAGATGAATACTTTTTAACAATAAATCAAGATTGTTTTATTGATGATAATTTGAAGTTAGAGAAATAGATTGATGATTTTAATAAATATATTGAAGAAAAAATGAATCATAATAATTATCTGGAAGTGAAGTTGAAATAAAAAAAATAAGAGTTGGAACATGTCCAACAAAAGTTATCTTGTAACATACCCGACCCAGGAGACACCAAACAGGTTCCCCGAGCTGGGTTACCACATGACCTAAAGCAAGAATCCATGTATTCCAACGGATACAGACTTACAGAAAGGTTCTAATAGGTCATGCGGGGAGACTATAACCTCATTACTAGAGTAAAGAACAATAGAACAAAATTTAAATAGTGGAAAAAACTAGAAAAAAGGTAATATCATGCATAAATAACCAACTACCAAACTGGGTATAACCACATACTACAAAAAATATGTCATTCCATGTTGTAGTTCCAAGTGAAAAAAAACCCCAAAATATAGAAAAATAGAAAAATCCCCAAAATGGTTCAGACTCCATGTCTGGAACCTCACCCATACATGTCCCATGTCCAACTCAACTCCCTAGCACAAAGCCCTTGCCCTTGTCCTGACCTGTAAGCATGAAATCTACTAGGGTACTCAACGACTTCCCAAGCACGGTGTGAGTATAACTCAGTAGACCACCACCAACAGTGTCTACAAAATATACAGTAAATGTATATAGTTCATGCAAGTGATAAATAATAGAAATAAAAGGTAAATAGTTCAATATTTTATTCTAGACTATGTTTCTTTAAATTTTTATACCATTGAAGTTGGGTTCACAACTTAGGAATCCCATGGTTTAATATACATTTTCATGTATTCAATACATTAGGAATGTTCAATGTTCTCAAGAATATGGGAATAAAATCATATCCTATCTCACTAGGCATCACATTATAACAACCTCGTAATACTCACCTCGAAGCCTTAGTCTGGGTGTAATACAATCGTCAGGGAAATAGATCTCTGTACCCTTCCTTAACCCATCCATTTAGGGGTAGAGCTATAACATCAGTCCAACTCAACCTAAGGGAATATATCATCAATTCTATACCCCATTCTACCAATACATTTGAACATGATTATTTTTCATTATAAAAATTAACCACATCACTACAAAGCATAGCCAATATCTTTTGGAACATCACAAAATATCAATAAATGGGAAATTAACCTCATTCATCAATCCATTAACACATTCCTTTTTTATGTCACATAACCATTTAAACCCAACTACCATTCCTAATGCCTATCTCACTAAGCATATTTACATGTAAACATAATTCCTTATCATATTCACAATAATATCATTTAACCTAATTTCATGTCAACCCAACAATCCCTTAGCCTTTAACCACATTAGAAACAACTAAGCACAATGTATTCTAACTCATTAAATAAACCTATTAACCTCTTTGCTAAGTCTCTACATCATCATGTGTCAATTTTTTGCCTTATATATCCATTATTCCCATCAGGAGGTCCGGCACGCCCCATGGGTGGCCCTAATTTGGTCAATTCCTCCTCTTTCCTTCCCATGGGAATCAAGATGGGTTCAATTAATCATTTATCACCTAATACACCCCATCATTCTAATATAATCAAGAACACATCAAGAAGAGAATAATAATTAAACCCTACATTCAAAAATCTCTAAATAAATTGTGGTATATAACATGTAGACTTCCTACCTTGAATCCATTAGTGAACACACACCTAATCATGGCCTTATATCTCGGTTCAATACACCTTTTAAGACTCAAATTAAAAATCACTTGAAATAAATGGTTTTAGAGATTTAGAAGGAGATCGATAAAATTTGTGAACCCTAACCCAAAAAGACAAGAAAGGAGGAGGTTAAACTTACCCGGATCTTCAATCAGTAACTAACAGCACTCCAAATAGCCTAGGACTGAAGAATAATCACCTATTTGAAGATCTTGGTAGCTTGTCTCATCACTAGGGTTGAAGGAGGAAGAAGGGGGAGAAATACCAAGTTTAAATTTAAAATCACATAATGTAATTTTTGTAATTTTCTCAATGTTATTGGACTGCATGGTTTGAAAAATTGTGCCCAAACCGTGAAGATGCTACTATCCAAAAATTTTCCTCCTCACACGGTTACCTCGAATTTCTACACGGTTTTTTTAACCGTGGGATAATCGTGTGAAATCCTTTGTCCAAGGATGTATGGTTACCTGGGATGATCATTATTGTTTTCACTAACCATGTGTAAATCGTGCAACTTGCCCAAAAACTACGGTTTCCTCCATTTTCACATCTGAAACCCATAGAACAACCCCAAGACTTCTCGAGAACTTTGGGAAACAATTATTTAACCAAAATAAGAAACTGAAACTGAAACTTAAACAAAAACATACCTTATGGGAGATCCAGGATATTAAAACCTCCCCACCTTATGAAAACTCATCCCTGAACCACTCTTCCTGATCATCACTGAGTTCCCAAAGAAAGGAGATTGGGCCACTGGACATGTATATCTAATTATGTATCCCAAGTTTCTTCCTGAACGTTCCCATTATTCCACATAACTCAAACCAAAGGTACAACATTACCTCGCAAGACCTTCTCACCGCAGTCCATAACACGAAGAAGATGATCAACCTCCAAGGATGCATCCATTTCAATATGGACATCATTGGCATTGATCACATGAGTTAGATCATGGTGACACAATAGAATTTTTGAAACTAGGAAAGCATCATGCATCCCACTATACCGCTATGAAAGATCTAATCGGTAATCCACAATCTTGATCCTTTCCACAATATCAAACGACCCCACATACCTAGGTTCCAACTTTCCCTATTTCTGAATATGACGGTGACCCAACCTTGGTGACACCTAAAGAAACACACTACCACCCACCATAAACTCAAGAGGTATAAGAAGCTGATCATCATATGACTTCTGTCTACAATGAGCTGTTTTCATTCACTTTTGAATCAATTGAAGCTTCTCTGACTTCTCCTATAACTAATCAATCCTAACATCTCAGACTCACCAGCCTATAACTAACACAGTAGAGATATACATGGTCTCCCATAGAGTGACACAAATGGATCCATCTAAATTATGGACTGAAAAATGTTGTTTTAGGATAACTCAAAAAGAGATAAGTGACTTTCCCATGAACAACTACAGTCGTGAACACATACTCTCAACATATCTTCTAATACCTGAATTGTATGCCCTGACTATCAATTAGTTTGTGGGTGGAAACGTTTACTCAAAAACACCTGGGTACCAGGTTCATATTTTAGTCCCTTCCAAAAGAAAAAAGGTGAAACATGGATCATGATATGAAACTATGGTTCTCAATACACCATGAAACCATAATATTTATCGAACATACAATTATCATAACTGGTCGACTGTATAGGTATTCTGGATCAACAATAAATGAACCACTTTGGTCAGCCAATCTATAACCACCCAAATTGCATAATTTTTCCGAGGCATCCTTGGAAGACCCACTACAAATTCCATCAATACATAATTCTACTTCCACTCCAAAATAGGCAATGACTGTAAAAACCCACCTGGACGTTGATGTTCAACCTTCACCCACTGACAGGTAAGGCATCGTGCCACAAAACTCCCTTCTTATTTCTTCATTCCGAACCAAAAAAAATTCTGACAAATATCACCATACATCTTACTCAAGATAGGATTCACTGAACATTGTGATGCATGAAACTTGTTCATCAACTCCTCCCATATATCTCCCTACACCACAACACGACTGTGAACATATGTAACTCTATTGGGACCAAAAGTCCAACCAAAAGGTGACTCCCCACCTTTAATAATTTCCTTTATATCAAAACACTCCAGATCCACCAACTGACTATTTTTAACTCGGATCAAAAGTGTAAATTCTACTGCTATAGTCAAAAGTGTCATCTTTCTGTTCTTATACAGTACCACTAAATGCATCTCACCAAACAAGGCCATCATTTTACACTAGGAACTGGATTTCTGAACAACCTAATTCGGAGTCTTCTTGATCAGAACATCAACCACACTATTCCCCTTCCCTGATGTATAGACCAACTCAAAACCAAAGAATTGTAGGTACTTGACACACGTTTGCTACCAAAGATTCAAATCCCACTGAGTGAATGTGTACTTGAGACTTTTTTGGTTGGTAAACAATGTGAAGGGTTCTCCCAACAAGTAATAACTTCAATATTTCTATTCATGAACCACATCATCTAGATCATGGCCATGAGTAGTTTAATTTATTTAATGTGGTCTCAACTGCCTCGACCCATATGCTACAACCTGATCATACAACATTAAATCTACCCCAAGTCCAACACTAGATGAATCACAGAACAAGGTGTACCTCTTATTGGGTTCGGGTAAATCAAAATCGGTGTAGTAGTCAACCATTTCTTTGGATATTGAAAATAATTCTCACAAGTCTATGAATATTCAAACTTAATCACCTTCTAAGTTAATCTTGTGATCGGTGCTTCCAAACGAGACAAATCTATAATAAAATTTCATTGATAACCAACCAAATCAAGAAAACTACGAATATCAAAGATGTTATTGGGCTGCTCTAAAGACACCACATCCTACACCTTCTTGAGATCCACCAAAACATAGGACTCAGAAATGATGTGTCTTAGAAAGTGAACCTCATCAATCCAAAACTAACATTTTGATCACTTGGCATAAATTTTATGCTCTCTTAGTGTTCCCAAGACAATGTCAAAATGTCTGGCATGATCTTCATGAGTTGTGTAGTATACCAAGATTTCATCAATAAATAGAACTATGAATTGATCCAGATATAGGTGAAATATCCATTTCATCAAGGCCATGAACACACCTGGTCCATTTTTCAATCCAAAAAGAATCACCAAAATTCATACAACCTGTACCTACTTTGGAAAGCTATTCTGGGTATGTCCTAAGGTCTCACCCTCAACTGATGGTATCCTAATCTCTAGTAGATCATAGAGAACACCGATGAACCTCTGAACTAGTCAAACATTTAATAGATTATAGGAAGAGGGTATCAGTTCTTAACCATCATCTGGTTCGGCTTCCTATAATCAACACATAGACATAGAGATCCATTATCCTTATTATGAAATAGCACAAGAGATCCCCAAAGTGATTTACTAGGACGAATAAACCCTTTATTCTCCAAATCCTCTAATTTAACCCTCAGTTTGTGGAGCTCCACTAGTCCCATTCAATATGGAAGAATGGTAACTGGATCCATCCTCGGCAATAATTAAATCGTAAAATCAACATATCTCTTAGGTGTTAACCACAATAAGTCCTTAGGAAACGCATCCTAAAACTGGTCGACAACAAGGGGGAAGAATTCCTACTTTTTCTCCCCCTTATATAACATTAGTCATGCTACTTGGGCTGTGAGTTCTCAGAACTACTGGCATAACGTACCTACGTGGCCCACTCGAGTATCCCGCACACCATAAAGGACTTATGTTCTTATATTGAGAGCTGTGAACATTCCACGACATTTGTAAAAGTAAATATGGGCTTGATATAACACCAAAAAAGCCATCCCCAGGAGTATGTAAAAACCTAACATCTCTAGGAAAAAATATGACCAAAAAGTTTATCCATGGACCTCTAGAGGAAAATCCTTACACTACCAAATGTACTCAAATCATACCCCTAGAGGAGTATCAAGCGACATCACTCCACATGTAGTCTCCATGTTTAAGCCCAATACAATTATAAACTAAGATGAAATAAATGAATCCATAGCAACTATCTCAAATAAAGCACTAGAAAGTGTGGATGCTACAGGAATAGTACCTAGAATAGTAGGTAGTCCTAACCTCACCACCAATAGTTGTAGTCTAAACTACATAGAGATCACCTACCCCTTTACCCTAGGCTCCAGCTTGAGTACCCTATATTTAACTGCCTTGCGGATAAGGATGATCTCGTCCTAGAGTTCCACATCCACTGCCCCTACCATCACGACATATGGTGCTCTAACTGCGAGCCTGGAATGAGATAACCAACCCCCACCCACACTCGACATCTGTCTTATACATTCATCATTATCTAACTGTTTTGGTTTCTTGTAGAACCTTTGCACATGGACTAGCTTACTATATGCTCATTACTCGATTGGTGGTTGGGGGCACTTGTCATGCTTGTGCCCCAACCTACCACACTGATAACAGAATACCTGGTCAGTGTCTTGAGAAGCTGACCCCTTATTTGGATTGCTCTGTGTGTTTCCAACCATCAAAAATATTCCAAAACGATGCTTCCTACTCTAGAAAGGGGCACCACATGCCCACCTAGCTGGCACTAGAAGTTCACTACCAGAATCTCCCTTCGGGTTCCCCTTCGAGATACGAGATTGGCCCACTACTTTGGAAAACCTTTTCAGATGATAGATATTCACCTAAGACCTAATCTCATGTCTCATCATTTCATGGAAGAGTTTCATTATGGATGCCTTTTCTACATTCAACATCAGAACAAAGCATCTCAAATATATGAAACGACTAACATAGTCCATTACAGAAACTGTCCACTGGGTCAACCTGATAAAATTCACAACCTTATTTTGAGTCATGGTTTCTGGGTAAAAGTGTTCAAGACACTTCTCTTTAAAATCTTTTCACATCAATATTTTGTCCTGCTCCGTCTAAACCTTGATTGTACCACCAACAATTTTCTTGACCTCTCATTATATAGGCTTCTAACTTGATTCACTTATCAAGAGTAGTCTCTAAATGGTCAAGAATATTTTAAATGGAATCTATCCAGAACAGTTCTACCTCTGTCCCACCCTCTCCAATGAAGGTCAGAGGGTACCGTAGCTAAAAATCCCCGGTCAGCTCCAACATACTCGGTGTAACCCGCCCTGGGTCCCCTTCCATCATCTATATAAAATGAACAAGGTTCTCATGGAACTTCTCTTCTATATCCCCCTGGGTTACCACATTTTATTTCTCCAATATTTGATTGGTGTTCTGAGCAACATCCTCCTATCTCTCAACCAACACACGTCTATGAGGTGGAATTTCTCTATAATGCCAAACATGAGATTTAGAACTCAAGAAATATGCTATTACAAAAAGGAAAAAGATATAGGCAGTTTCAACAGTTTTCATAACAAAAATAGTTCATATACACTACCAATGATCCCACTAAAAACCCAAACATTACCCTTGGTTGTCTCTCCTAAAGTCATGGCTAACACGCGTATCTTACTCACACAGATACAAGCCTTATCTTTTAAACCAATTAAAAAAAATTACACATTCCAATTTACACTTAAAACATGTTAATCTAATTTTACTACATTATTTAGAAACATTTTATAATTACTACTTACCATTTTTTTACTATCATTTTTACCCATTCATACAATCCTATTAGGAACAATTTCATTACTTATAAGAAAAAAAATGCATCCTATCATTTATATCCCGCACACCCATCCCATGCATTTTCCTACCATGATTAATGTCACTTATCTACATAGGTTCCTAGAATGATGCATGAATGCACCACCTCGTACCCTTCCATCCATGAGAGAAATATCACAAAAATGTCAAATCATACAAAAAGTGCATCACCTAATGGTGAAATATCATCAAATATAAAAACAAACAACAAGAACAACAATCCCCTCCCAGGGTGAAGTGGGGTTTCCCTCATACATGGGTTATCTACTCCCAAGCATGATCACATTACCTAGGCTTGAAACTTTCCTAACCTCTTATCTACCATCCCCAAATAGTAAAAAAGTGAAAAAAAATCTTATGATACATCTTTGTAACGTCCCCGACCTAGGATCCACTAAACTGGTGCCTCGATTTGGGTCACCACATGACCTCAAGCATAACTCCCCATATATGAAAGGTTTCCAACTAGAAATTATGGAATAATAGGTCATGTGGGGAGACTATACTCTCATCAACAGAGTATTCCACAAAATAACACAATTTAAATAGTGGAACAATAAGAAATAATTAATAAAATTCATAGATAACCAACTCCAAATTTGGGTACAACCACATACAACAGAAAATATATCATTCCATTATATAGTTAAAAGTGAACAAAATCCCTAAATAAAGACAAATAGAAAAATACCCAAAAATGGTCTGGACTCAAAGTTTGGAACCTCACCCATACATGCCCCATGTCCAACTAAACTTTCTAAAATGGGGTCATTGCCCATGTCCTCACATATAAGCATAAAATCTCCTCAGGTACTCAACGATGATCCATGAAGGGTGTGAGTATAACTCAAAAGTACACCACCAATGTTGTCCATAAAATATTTAGTAAAAGAAAGTGCATGACAGTGATAAATAATAGCAAGAAAATGTAAACAGTTCAATAGGCCATTCTAGACTATGTTCCTTTAAATTATGATACCATTGAATCTAGGTTCACAACTTAGGCATCCCATGGTTTAATATACCTTTTTCAAGTGTTCAACTTATTAGGCATGTTCAATATTATCAAGAATATGGGAATCAAATCAAATACAATCTCACTAGGCATCTCATTATAACAACCTCATAATCCTCACCTCGAAGCCTCGGTCTGAGTAGAATGAAACCATTAGGTGAATAAAACTCCACCCCATCCCTAACCCTTTCATTTAGAGGTGGATCTATAACCTTGGTCCAACTCGACCCATGGGAATAGATCCTCAATTCTATACCCCCCTCTACTAATCCATGTGCACATGCTTATTTATCAACACCACAATTAACCACATCACAAAAAATCATAGCCAATATCCTTTGCATCATAAAAAAATATCAATAAATGGGAAATTAACATTATTCCACAATCCATTAATATATTCTTTACTTATATCACTTAAACATTTTAACCAAACTCCCATTCCCCATGCCAATCCCACTAAGTATATTCAAGTGTAAACATAATTCCTTATAATATTATCAGTAATACCATTTAACCCAATTACATGTCAACCTAACAATACCTTATCCTTTAAACACATTAGAAACAACTAACAACAATATATTCTGACTCATTACATAAACCAATTAACTTATTCGTTATGTATCTACCTCATCATGTGTCAATTTCACACCTTATATTTCCATTATCCTCATCAGGAGGGTCGGAACACCCCATGGGTGGCCCTAATTTTTTCATGTTATCCTCCTTGTATCCCATGAGGATAAAGAGGGATTCAATTAAACATTTAGACACCCAATAAACCACATCTTACAAATGGAAACAAGAACACATCAGGAGGGAAACAATAATGAAACCCTACAAGCTAAAATCTATGAATAAATTAAGGTATATTTTTTGTAGACCGCCTACCAAGAATCCATTGAAAAATGTACTCCAAATCTAGGAATTATATCCCGATTCAAGACACCATTGAATCCTAAAACTAAAAATCACCAGAAAGAAAGGGTTTTATATCTTGAAAAGGAGATGGAGAAAAGGTATGAACCGTAACCCAAAAAGATAAGCAAGGAGGAGATTAGACTTACCTGTATCTTCATTACGAAACTAAGAACACTCCAAAAAACCTAGTATTAAAGGAGAATCACTTCTTGTAAGATAATTTAAGCTTGGATCATCACTGGGGTTGAAGGAGGAAGAAGGGGGAGAAATCCCGAGTCAGAACATTAAATCCCGTAATGACATTTTTGTAATTTTCGCTAAGATACTGGGCCACAAAGTTTACCAGAATGGTTTGAAAAACCGTGCGGAAACTATGCCGATGATACTGTCTGAAAATATCCCCCAATCACATGGTTACCAATGATTTCTACGTAGTTTTCTTAACCATACGATAACTGTGAAAAAGCTTCTCTCTAAGGCTACACGGTTACTAGGGATGATCCACATAGTTTTCACTAATAGTGCACAAACCGTGCAACATGCCCATTGACTCATTTTTCCTCTATTTTTACATTCCTACCCCCTAGATCACCTCAATCCTTCTCATGAACTTTTAGAAACAGTTATTTAACCAAAATAAGGAACTTAAAATGAAACATAAACAAAAACCTACCTTAAAGGAGATACGAGATTTTACATATCTAAAGATGAATTTAGAAATAAATGTTTCCAAAACTCTACTACTAATGTTGTTGAATTTTATCTTAATTAGAAACCTGAGGATGTTCAAAAAAAATTAACTTCAAATGGTGAGAAGAAATATATAATTGTTTCTAAAAATAAGAAAGAGAGAAAATTTATGCATGTATCCATAGTGAAGAGTTCAGAAGTTACAAAACATCCTGATTCTGAAAAAATATTATCCAGATCTAGAAATGCTTCAAATAATTATGATACATTTAATTCCTAAAAGAAGAATAATAATCCAATTAACAATGAAAAGGTTTCTGTCTCATAAATGAAAGAGAAGAGGGTGGCTGAGAAACATATTCATAGTTCCAATCAATATGAATGTTTCAGAGGAAAATACACATTCTTTGGATATTACTGGTATTTTGGTGGATTCAGACACACATTAACTATGTGGTGGTTCAACAAAGAATATTATACTATCCTAGAGGCTTGTAAAGTCAGAGTTTGAGGGAGATTCAATCTTCTCAAAGAAATAATTCTGAGAAGGTTTCCTAGAAGAAACCTGAAAAGGTTAAAGAAAAGATTGAAAATAGGTTCTGACCCTTAGAAACTATTTTCAAACGATATGATCAACCTTGAAATCATGAAAATGTATATCTTGTTTTGTTACCATCTCATCAAAAGATTCTTATTTCTCATAAGATGAAAGTGAATAACTAAAAGAAAGTAAAAAAAGATCTTATTGTTGAAACTACATTGAAATAATCAAAGGGATAATAACCTTAAATACGTGTCAATGGGTGTTATTCTCACTTTATTAGATACTTGAAACTATTAAAGAATGTTAAATGTTTTAAAGTAAGCATTGTGACATTTCTAAATGACCAATCAATAAAAATCAAAGGTGCTGGGTCATCTGTCATTGGAAATGAAAAGATGAAATACAAGAAAATACAGTTTTTTGATGGGATTAAGAAAAACATTATATGTGTTTCCCAATTATGTGATTAGGGTAACAAGGTTTTCTTCAAGAAATATGGGTTTTTTTTAAAGAGTGAAGAATATGGGAATATTTTTATAAGAGGCCAATGTAAAAAATATAATTTGTTTTAGGATGGTGAAATAAAAAAGTCTTGCTACATGAGCTTGTTTGGAGAGAAAAAGTTGTGGAATAAAAGGTTTGGAAATATGTGTCAAAGAAACAAGATAAAAATATCTAAATGTGATATTGTTTGATACATTCTAGACTCTACAAGAACAATAGATTTGTGTTGCACTATTTTCCAGAAAGGAAATATTACAAATGCTATGCACAAGAAAGTTTATATTTGTTCAAAACAACCCCTAAAACTAATATATTCTTATATATGGGGGACAATGATAAAATATTTGAAAAATTAAGATAAGTTCTTAATTACTTTCATTTATTATTTTACACTCATTACATGTGTCATGTATATGAAACATAAATTAGATGCTTCGAAAATGATTAAAATTTTCAGAAGAAAAGTAGAAAAGTAATGTGAGTATTCAATGAAGAAGTTGTGAATATATAATGGTGGAAAGTATAGAAGTGAATATATTGAAGACCCTCTTGATAATCATGTAATTCAACATGATTTTAGTTCTCCATATACTATCCAAAAACTGGTGTTGCTAAATGAAAGGACAAAATCTTGGTGGGAATGGGAAGAACCATGTTACTTAAACATGCTATTTCTCATTACTTATGGAGGCCAAACATGATTACTACTATTTATTTTCAAAACCTTTGTTTCAATAGGCCTCAATCAGGTATGAATCCATATGAATTGTTTTATGAGAAAACTCTAAGTTTGAAATAGTTTAGGTTTTTTAGGAGTCCATGCATTAAAAAAATAAAGGTGGAAAATAGGGTATGTTTGAGAAGAAATGTGAAGATGGAATATTTCTTGTATATGATCATAAAGTAAGAGGATACATATGGTTCAACAAATAAAGAAAAATAATTGTTTATTTAGTTTATGTTAAAGTGATTGAGAGATATGAGAAAGAGAAACATCCTTTAAAAGACAAGGAAGTTGAGAAAGTTGAAGGAAACAATTATAATAAAAATACAGTTAATTTTATTCCGTCCCAAGAAGAAGAAATAGACTAAGATATTTCTAATGATGACTAAGACAATGTAAAATATCATCAAAATATGAAGAATCAAGTGAATTCTCAGAATATAATTGGTGATCAAAATAAAATGGTCCAAAAGAGAAGAAAAAAACTCCATTACACATACTTCTTTATATTCAATAGTTGAATCGAATGATGTGAGAGAATATTTTGAGCATTTGAAATGGGTTCAATCCATGAATGAATAATTGGATCAGATTGAAAAGAATAATACATGGTAACTCATACCAAAACCTAAAAGAAAAAAATAATTGGCACAAAATGGGGTTTTTTGGATCAATCTGAATGGAGAAGGAAACATTATAAGAAACAATGTAAAATTGGTTTGAAAAGGGTATTAACTATTTGAAAGAATTGATTTTGATGAAACCTTTTTTCATGTGGCCAAATTAGAAACAATTAGAACCTTCCAGGCTATTACTACATATTAAGGCTACAATATCATTGAATGGATGTTAAATCTGCATTCTTGAATGGAGATATTAATGAGGAGGGTTTTATTGAAAAACGTTGTGGTTTTGTTGTTGGAAAAAATGAAAGTTATGTTTTCATATTGAAGAAGGCCTTGTATGGGCTAATACAAGCTCTAAGGGCATGATATTCAAAATTGGATACTTTTTTTAAGGAATATGGATTCCAATAAATGAAGAGTGGATAAAAATATGAATATCAGATAAAGTAAATAGTATTCTCTCGATTTTATTGTCTATTTCCATGATATTATATCTATTGGGAATGATGAAAGAAGTTGTGAAAGATTTACTGAAGAGATGAAAATGGTATTTGAAATGTCCATGATGGGGGAATTGAAAAACTTTTTAGGGTTATAAATCTTTCGAAAGAAACAATAAATTTTTCTCTCCCAAGAAAAGTATGCTAAAAAAATTATAAATATGCTCATCATGGAAAAATAAAAACATATGTTGACACTAATTTTAGTGGGAACAAAATTTAGTAATGAAAGAGAAGAAAAAGAAGTTGATCAAAAAGTGTATCATAAAATGATTGGAAGACTGTTGTATTTGACTGCCTCAAGTCTTGACATTGTTTGTATTGTTACCTTATGTGAAGGATTTCAGATTGGTCCAAAAATAATCCCATATTATTTTTGGAAAAACAATTCTTAGATAAATTATGAGAAGAACAGAATTCAGGATCTGATATTTCATATCAGATAGTATTTTTTTGGGAATTCAGATACAGATTTGGAATGAAATATTCATGATAGAATATCCACATCTTGTGGAGTATTGTTTATGGGAAATAATTGTGTTAGTTAGAATTCAAATAAATAGAATTAAATAGCTATAAGTACAGATGAATCAGAGTATGTTGCTGATACTCAATCCACTACTCAACTCTTGTAGATGAGAACTCAATTAAAAGATCTACCTATTATATTTAAGTTACCCTTGATCTTGGGTTGTGATAATCAAAGCACAACAAATCTCACCCGAAATCCAGTTCAACATTATAATTTGAAAAATATTGATATAAAATATCATTTCATCAAATATCATGTGGAGAAGAATGTAATAAAGCTAGAGTATGTTCCATCATTAAAAAAAGTGGATGACATTTTCACAAAAACATTAATGAAGGAATATTTCTAAAAATTGAGGTTGAACATGGGTTTATATCCTCTTTATAATCAAGTTTTAGGTATATGTTTTAGTCCCCTCTCTCATATTACCTTTGGATTAAATTTTCATGTGGGAGAATTGTATTATTTCATAAATCTATTTTATAAAAGAGAGAGTTCTGGGTAAGATGAGAATTTAGCATTGTTTTTTGAGTGAACTATTATAATTGTTTGTTAGAGTTGTTATAGGAAAAAGGTTCTTTTATATCCTAGAATGGTTGAAGAAGAGATGAGAAAAAAAATATGAAGTTGTTTTCATAATCACTAATTTTAGACAACATGGATTTGCTATCAATTATTATTGTTTCCTGCAATGAGTTAGCTCATGTAGGATTAGAATTGTTGATATGTAATCCATTTCTTGAGAATACAAAGATAGGTTTTATAAAAATTAGTTAAAAAAATCCAAAGGGGGAGATTGTTAGGACCAAGATGATGAATAAGGTGACTGCAATCAGGTGTTGTCTTTTGTTTTCAAGAATTATCTTAGAAATCACCTCACATTGTTTCTAAAAAAAATTATATTGAGGATTTTTTTCAAAAGAATCAGATCCATGTTTTCTAAAAAATCTCACTCTTGTTTTCAAATGAATAATGTTCACTGTTAAAGTCCATCGTAATGAGAAGAAGCTATTTTGGAATAAGTGGTTTTGATCGAACATGAATCGAGACTAGAAAAAAAAGTAAAATCGCCTTAATAGAAGTAAATATCATCAAATTCACTTTGTAACTGATATGAATGTAGTGGATGTTTTGAATCAGAGTCTCTATGACTACGATGAATTAATTATGATGATGCATTACTGATTTTTATTTCATAAAAATAATGAGTTGAATTGAGAACTTATATTGAAATATTGATGGAAGAAAGGGGTAGTAGGATATGCTGCTGATAGGAAAGGTGGTTCTGATTAGAAAGATGGTGCCGATTAGAAAGTTGGTGTCGATTGGAATTAAGGTATAAATTGGGAAGGTGGTACCAGTTTGAAAGGTATTGATAATTGGAAAAGTGGTACCGATTGGAAAGGTGGTACTAATTATAAAGGTGGTGCTGATTGGAAAAGTGGTACTAATTGGAATGGTGGGGCCGATTGAGAAAGTGGTTCCAAGTGAAAAGTTGGTGTAAATTAATGAGGCAGTGATAATATTCTGTAGCTAATGGGGCATCCGACTAATCCACATTACCGAACATAAACTTTTTGTACCCAGGATGATCATACCCAGGTAAATCGTACTTAGAATGATTATACCATGCATATCTTAATCAGGCTGAGTTAAATGGATATTTCAATTGCTAAAGGAATAAATAAGTGAACATTGATTTACTCTCAAATGTTCTTTTCTAAGTGGGTAAACATAAGAAGATAAGAAGAATTTTGGTTTAAGTGGGTCAAGAGAAGCGAAGGAGAAAATGAGATCTACATTGTAGTCAACAATTTCAAAAGGGTTGAATTACTTTTTAGGTTTCCATTTGGGTCAAGAGAAGAGGATAATATGATGTTTTGAATCTCAATTTGGTTAAAGAAAAAAGGGGACGAGATTGCTGAATTAATCTTCAAGGGAGAGTTATACATTCAAATTATTATTTTTATTCAAATCAGTTTTGAGAATCATATTTCGAAAATTAGAATGGTATCCATTTCTTCATACATTTGTTTTCAACTGATATAGTGGTTTGTATTGAAGAAATCAGATTGTGAAAAATCAGACTCATGTATTATAATTGTATTGATGATTCAAATAGAAGTTTGAATAAGGAGACGAAGTTTGAAGAAGAATTGATAAGAATTGAAAGGAATTGATGAAGTCATAATTACTTCAATATTTTTGGATAAATTCATATTTGAGTGAATTTCGGTGAGCGGGAAAGTTTATGGGATTCCCACCTAAACCTGTTTTGGGTCACATATAAAAGGCAGAAAGTACATTGTACTTTCTTGATGATGGAGTACTGTTCACCACAGTAGAGAGAGAAGCTTGATGTTTTTAGTGAGATAAAGGGAAACCATATTGATCCATGTTGAAGAAATTTAGATGAGAAGAATACACAGGAGAATAAATAAGATCATAACATTGCATACGACTAATCAGAGTATTCTGGATTTATGGTACTTAGCTGGACATTGTATTGGTCTGGTCAATTGTATTTGACTTATCATCGTATTAGACTAAATCAATCAGCTTCGGGATATCCGTATTGAGTATCTTGGACTGAGGAAGAATCATATTGAGTTTATCATACTCATGAATTTAATTGGGACTGACTCATTACTATTGTTTTTAGAAAGAAAATTGGATTGGGAGTATCATACTCAGAAGAATCGGACTGGGAAAATTGGACCCAAGAAAACCAGACTGAGTTTTCTACAACAAATTTCCAGAGGTTCTTACCTTTATAATTGTTAAGGAAGTGATGAATTTTAATAAAATAGAATACATTTTTTTAATTGAAAAGAAGCATAGGTAACATGAGTTGTCACATAATAATTGTATTACCCAATTTGTTCTAATAGGGTGCACACGCACAAGTGGGATTATTTCATAATGCTACATGATTAAAAAAGTATATCCAACTCATTGTAATACAAGGATTTTTTCCTAGTCGATTGTATGATATTAGATCATTTCCAAACCATACTTGTGACATAGCTATTCTTATTGAACAATAAACCTTGTAACCTATGGATGTGTGTTGTATTTGTTTTCATAAGGGAATTGACATCTATAACAGTAGGAGAAGGTTCATTCAATTGAAAGGAAACATAATAGAAAAAGAGTATCACTGATTTACACCTCCCCTTCTCAGTGATACAAATACACTGACTGTGAATTTTCACTTTAAATATCCCTTAAGTTACCATTACTTAGAAACATCTCTAATGATTTTCTATAGGGATTCCTGTAACTAAATAAATCATATTTTATCTTCTCTTAGATTGAATATCTTTAATTTGTTAACTTATATAATTAAGTATTGAAATTAAGGTATATTTTAAAATGGTGTATGAGGTGGAACCTCCTTCCATAGTAGAAGTGTCATCATTTTATTGCGACATACATTATAACATATTTTTTTACTTCATGGGAGTTGTTTGGTTCCACACTTATTTTCTATTTACTTACCAACGTTAAATTATTTTCTTTAATTACTTGTTTCTTTTCTGTTGAGATATTTTCTTCACCTTTTTTTGTCAGTTTTGATGATTTGTTTTCTACCAAAAAACATCTTCACTATAACTAGTATAATATAAATAATCACATAAGACTTTCAAGTGAAGTAATTTATTCATAGTAGATAGTTTCACCCTTTCCTTCTATATATTCATTGCATTAGTATATTTTACCCTTTCAAAAACTCTCATCCTCCTTAGACTAGGCCTACTATGATCTTCAATTTTTGAAAAATGGTTTACAAATTCTATCGTCCAATGTTTAAATATTGAAAATCATCAACAGTGTCCAAAAATCACTTTCTTTAGCGCATAGGTGTAGTTTTTCTAGAATTAATCACTTGCTATTTTGAGGTAGAAATACAACCTTTTTGCTACCATCATGGGGTTATGAATTTCATATATGTTTTTACATTCACCCTTGATAATGTAGTGAATTATTTATCATTTTTCATTACCCAACATTTCCTATATTTTTTAATGAAACCGGTACTATCATTTAAAAAAATATTTTTACAAATAGAAATATTTGGTTAATGGGTTACCTTTTACTTGAATATTTTTGTGTCTTGATCATATGACTTTTTCAAGATCATATTTCCATTAATTAGTGTGATTTTAGAGCCATAAATTTCAATCTAATATGTGGTGGCATTATTCTTATATGTAGAAATATAGGTTATCATTTCTGCCCACTCTAGATTCATTAGTGTGACCTATAGTTCAAGGAACTTTATTTTGATGATTTTATTATCATCCTAAACTAATATAAACCACTCTACCCAATTTATATTTATCTTTCAAATTTTATCCTCATGAAATTTGATACTTTTATATAGGGAAATATCAATAACCATAATAATTTTATCTTTGACATATAATTATGAACCCTTGAAACTGGTAATAGCTTGGTGTGACACTTCAATAGTAAAAAAATCCCCTCTTAACTAATCATAAAATCTTTAGTCTTTTCATCAATTTATCTTTTCCGGTATCCATCAGCCTTGGTGTAATTTATTTTTTGGAACAACAATACCTATTCCTCGACTTTAACATATTTGATATGACATTTACACTATTGTAATCATTATATAATGGATTAATAATTTAATTAAACCTCATTCTCTAATTATGACTTTTTATCTGGTAATATTTTTATATACCCTAATATATATAATAAATTAAATATGAACCATGTTAAAATAATCTTTAATCTCATAGAAATAATCCTTATGCGATTCTCTTTTTACAAAATAATCACAACTTGATCTTAAACCATCATTGGAATTACAATAATCTGATTTGGATAAACATTCACCACTCTATTAATGTTTAAGTATTGGTGTATCTTCTTTTGTATTCAAATTCTTACTTATCTTATTTGACTCTTTATTATGTCTTTTAGTTTTTTGGATAAAACTTTTATATTACTCAAGATAAGGAAAAATGACCTCTTCTCTGACTAATTTTTTTGAAATATTCATTTAAGATTAGATATTTTAGAGGGAACTTATATTTTCATTGATACCAATCAAAGATCCTAGGTTAAATGGATCATATGGGGGTGGGGTAAATCAATGATATCTTTTTTACAAATTATAATAATTTAATTTAACATCTTAAACTGAGTAAAATATAAATCCTATCATATTTTTGTCTCTAAGAATCATCTGAATTATATAGTAGATAAATTATCAAGAACATAATGAATTTAAAGGTATCTCATTGAAACTATACTTCTTTTGTGATTAGTTAGATTCCCAAATAATAGATTATTTCACTATTAACATGAGTGGTTACACGATGTATTGACCCACTATTCTTATATTATATCCCATAATGTTCTCTAACACCCCACTAGAGAGTCTTTATATTGAATATCACAATTACCATACTACCATTGATTCTTCAGCATCTCAAAATATTTAGTCCTTACATCCAGATTGACCGCCTCACATATTCAGTGAATGGATATTTCATAAACCATTGAGCATGGCTTTGTAAACTACTTTAATTTTATGTGGACCATTTTTCTGTTGAAATAATTCCCAGTATTCTTCCATAAGAATATTTTAATCTACTTCTATGATACTATTTTGTTATATGAATCCTTATTATACATCTTTTTATTCCTTAATACCATCAAGTGTTCTTATTTTAGGTATAGTATTAGGTTCACTTTCTTTGACTGGATACTATTTCTTTTGGAAACAATAGTGTCAAATAATTCTTAAATTATTATCCACATTTTCTTTTTATATTCATATAGTAGTGAATATTTTTTCTACACTAAAATTTTGAAACTCCTTGAATTTTTAAAATATGTGATCTTATCCTTTATACTAATTCAAACCGAGTTAATAGATTTTTTTAAATCCCCCTTATAATTGAGGTCGTATTTGTCTCCATGTGATATTAAAAAAATTTTATTTTCATTCCTTATTAAAATCAATAGAATTAAAATAATTTTAAAATTTTCCATGTGTAAATGATCTTATAATGTATAGTGTGTCAGTGTGGATTGTGGTGTAGAACTCAACTTCTCAAAAACGTTTACTTGAATCCTATTTAGATTGATTCATTGGAATATTTTTAATTAGAATCTCATTAAGATTTTTGATCATTGAATAATAGAACATTATTATCATCGTATGGAACAAATTCATCCTTATGAATAAATGATCTTAATGGTACCACACCTTAATTAAACTATGAAACTGAAACAAATTCATATAAAAGGGTTGATACCTTATATGATAGCCTCCCAGAATCATATAAAAGGTACTAGACTTTATATGAATCTCTCAGCCACATATGAGAGTCTCATTATTATATGAGAAGACTTCAATTTGGATGAAAATTTTCTACATTCATATGAATGGTTTTTTTTACATCTTAAAAAAATAACTATTTTATAAAAAAACAACCTTTTTTTCCAAAAATCCATTGCCCATCACAAGTATTTAATATAAAATTCATGACTTTTTGTACACATATCAGAACCACTATAATTATTAGATGTCTTTCTCAAACACCATAAATAAACTCAAAACATCATATAAATATTATATTATTCATTTTATAATATTTTTTACTTCTTACTCTATTTGGATGTGCTTCCACTACTTCAGTGAGACAATTTATTCTATAATATCAGTCCTTCAATTTCTCTAATATTTGGAAAATTCTAAACTCTTTCTAACCTATTGTTCATAACAACCTCATCATCAGAACATGTCTTTGAAATTAATAATAACTCACCAACCATCAAAAATAAAAAATCCATTCTTAAATATATCCAATTAATATCTCCAAGAGGCAGCCTCAACTTCTTTTTTGTTCCTCATGTAACCACTTATAATTAAATCTTAGTCTCTCAACACATATGATTGCTTAGAGAGGAACTACATCATTCATACTATGAGATGCATGGGATTCTTGGTGGCGTCCATCGACATTTTCTTCGGATGTTACAGTTGTTCGTGGTTCAATATTATTTTTGCAGGGAAGTAGTGTGGCTTTATTAAGTCTGTGAGAGGCTTACGGTAGGGGGACTCCCTGTCCTCGAACCTTTTCATTCTGGCCCAAGATGCCCTTACCAGATACTTTTCTAGGGCCATGCAACATGGCAATGTTTGGCCCTACCATTGTGGCTCCCAGGTTCCCAGCGTCTCCCACCTCCTCTTTGCAGATGACTTACTGTTCTTCATTAACGGGCAGAGTTCCTCAATCAAAAGTTTTGTCTTGATTATGGATGAGTATGCCAAATGGAGTGGACAAGTGATAAATCAGGAGAAGAGTGGGGTCTTTTTTCCTTCGAAATGTTTAAGTTAGCGTAAGTCTTCCATTGAAACCATCCTCGGTATTCAGGAAAAGAACTTTCCGATGACCTATCTCAGGGCTCCTTTTTCCCCTGGGAGAATCCGGGTGCATCACTTTGAGGACCTGTCCAACAGAATTATTAACCATATTAACAAATGAAAGAACCACTTCCTCTCTTTCGGTGGGAGGATCAACCTCATCAATAGTGTGTTGTCTTCAATACCTCTGTACATCCTTTCCATCCTGAAGGTTCCCAAGTCTATTATCAGCCGTCTGGAGTCCATTCTGAACTCTTTCTTGTGGGTTTCCCATGGTGAGGGGAGATGTTGGTGGGCCTCTTGGAGAAAACTAGTGAGGCCTCTAGAGCACGGTGGTATCAATGTGAGAAGCCTAAGTCAGGCCATGTTTTTCTTGCAAGGTAAGATGGCTTGGGAAGTTATTGAGGGATGAATGTTGTGAAGTCAATTTATAAGATGTATTATGGTTTTGGTATAAGGCAGAATGATAGGAAGGCATCCCCTCTGTGGAGCTCTCTCTGTAGGCATGTGTCCCTCCTCTGGCTACAATCACAATGGATCATCGGGAAGGGTGAGGCCAGCTTCTGGGAGTGCAACTGGGGTAGTGGAATTCTCAGATTTCCAGGGTGCCCAACACCGGATCTATCAGTCAGTGAGGCCTCCCTTTACCCTTCCTTTCTTGAGGTCGTGCTCAGCCCATCCCAAGAAGAATACTTCCACGACATCTGTGTGGACAAATCCATGGATAGGTGCGTGTTTTAGTTATCTCCTTCTAGAAGGTTCTCAATGAAGTATTATAGGAATGGTATGTATAGGCAGCCGACTGGTGACCCATGGGGAAAAGTCCTCTAGTGAAAATATATTCCAGCAAAGTTTAGATTTATCGTCTGTGGGGTTCATTCCAACGTCATCCCCATGGAGTTGGATATTAAAGCCAAAGGCATTCCCCTTGACTCAAGATGCTTCTTTTTCTCCACCCCTAAAGAGGAGACCTTCTTCCGAAGCGACTGGGATGGACACCTATGGAACTATCTTAGGGAGTTTATGGATTTGTCAGGGTAGTTTCTTCTCTAGAGTAATTTTCCAGCACTGGTTCAACGGGGCCTCCACAAAGCCTGAGGAGGAGGGCCGGTCGATCCTGTATGCGGCGGGGTTTTGGTGTCTTTGGCAGGAACACAACCAAGCTCGTCTTTCTGGGCATCACTCCTCCCTTCATGGCCTGCTTCTTAGCACAAGGTTTCTCATTGCTGATCTGGCGTCTCTCCATAAGCACCATGCAGCTGCACCCTCCCTTCGAAGACATATCAACAGAGCGTGCCCCACTGGCTCCCCAGCCCCTCCAAGTTCCGGCTCCTGGGTGAGATGGCATACTCCTTTTAACGTGTAGAAATTGAACACAGATGGGGATTATAGGAAGGTGGTATGGGGGGAGGAGGGACTGTTTGGGACCCTTCCGGATCAGTCAATCATTCTTTCAACGCCTTATTTTAGGAGGGGGACTCCCTTGTGGCGGAGGCTAAGGCAATGCACACCAGTATTGAAATTTGTCTTTCAGATGATATTCTCCTCACAGTAGTGGAGACCGACTCTAAGATAATTTGGAAATCCCTTAAGGGTAACATGTCCCCCCATGGCATATCACCTACCTCTTTCACAAATCCAAGGCGATTATTTCCAGTAATACTGAGAACCTTCTCACTTGGCAGAGGGGGAACTGGTTGGCTGACTTTTTGGCTACTAGTGCATCCCAGGACCACCCTCTCTTGATTTTCTCCTCTCTCAGGTCTCTTCCACCAACTGGTGTGGATATAGCTATAAAGGATTCCCTCGGACTACACTACTATAGGCCCCCTTGATTGTTGCTTTGGTTTTTTGTCATTTTTTGACTTTGTTTTTGATTTTCATGATATAATAAAAAAACATATATATTTTTCATGGAGGTAAAAAAAATATAAATATAATATGTTTTATTTAATGTTTAATATTCATTTTATATGTTTTCTAGATATGATTTATGAAAAAATCCAATTGTACACATAAAATAAGTATTTTCCCAAAAAGGAGATGTTGCCGCCTTTCAAATGAGAACTCATTTCAAATTAGGGATTTTTCACTTTTATAAGTTCTATTTGAAAAAATAAACTTTTTTTGGAACCAGGACATCAAAATTTACTTTGGATAAGTTTTTGGTTTCTTTAAAAAAAATTATTTTCTAATTAAAAAAGAAAAATACTACATTATAGTTAGAAACCTATTTTTCATTTATATAATTATTTTAATTTAAATTGATTTCAAATGTCATACTAGATCAATAATACATGTATTTAACCAAATTTAGTCATTGGAATGGTAAAGACACGTAAAATTCAAGGAAATGTTTTTCTTAATTTTCTTTGGGATTTTATAAGAACACAGTTTCTGACGGCACCTGATTCTGAGGCCCGGTGTGCCCGGAATCAATTTCCGAAGTTTAGCTCGGGTACGTTCAGTGAAAGAACGAGCGGGAATTTCTAAATTTTGGACCGTTGCTCGGAATCAAATTCTGAGGGCACCGATGGAACCACAGCGCCGGTATTTTCTTATGAACGCCTATTCCGGAGTTGCGTTTACTTGAGAGAAGTTGATAAAAATTGTGGAAGTTAAAAATAAAAATTTAACAACAATTTTTATTTTACTCTAAGTGTTTAATCCTTTGGAAGGATGTTGGGTAACTACCCAACCTCCCATGGGAGGTTATGAGGGTTGTGGGGCCCACACGAACCCCACCCCTTCATATCCTCTAACCCCCTCAACTCACCATTAATATTGTTAACTTAAGTTAATAACTTATGACATTAATGTAGTGAGTTTAATGAGAGTTTTTGAAATTCAAACACTTGAATTTCAAAAGCCATGTTGAGTTAATAAATTAAGTGTGGCTTAATTTATTTTGGGTTAGTTCCTTTGTTTCTTGAGAGGACTTGGGGGAAAAAGAAGGAAAGGGGCTTAGAGATCATCTTCTTCATATTCGACGAAGAACGCGAAGAACGAACGATTTCCAACGAAGAACGCTGAGCCCTCGGAGACCGTTTACCGCGACACCATACCCGCGACATGCCACCCTTCGTTCTTCTTCCCACGTAAAAGGACGGGAGACGAAGTTCCATCTCGGACAATCTCTGTCAACGTCTTCAAATCCTCTTTCCGCGACTCTGCTCTTGAAACTGAGGTAGGGGGTTTACGTGTTTTCTATACGTGATTCTCTTCCATCTTTTATCTGCGTCTATTTGGACCGCATGATATCAGTTAACGGGAGGAGGCCGGACCGCACAAACACGGTCGTCCCCCTCCCTTATTGTTTTTATTGTTGTTGCGGATCGAATGAAATTGACGCGGTGCTGTCGCACAGCGCGGGATCGAGCGGCAAGGATTCGCGACATCGTCACACCGTGCGGGATCGAGCGGCAAGAATGCGCGACGTCGTCACGCCGCACATTCAAATTTTAAACTCTCGTGCGTGGGTATTTGATTGCAAGGTGTTTGTATAATTTATTTTGGATACTTTATACCCTCGTTAATGATTAAAATCATGTGTTTATTTTTTTTCCAATTGATAACACCTAACGCGGAGGACGCGGGCCGAACAAACACGGCCCGACAACCTTCCGCAGCTTGTTAATCGATGTGCGGATCAACGGACGATGACGAAGAAGACCGCTATGGTGTTTGAATCCCTTCGCAGTGAAGGTCTGGTCCCGAGAGGACTGTTGGTGAAGACGACAGGAGAAACGGACCACCGGAGCGCGTCCGGTGGTCCGCGGAAGGCGGTGGCGGCGCGCCACGCCGGCGCACTGCCGGAAGGTTGGCGGCAGCGGTTCGCCGCCAGCTTCAATTAGCGGCGAGGGGGGGGGGGGACCGCGCACCCCACCCACGGTTTCCGCTCGGCCGCGCTGGCCGAGCCGCGGGGGGCCGGTCGGGCCGGGCCGCGCCGGCCGGGCCGGGCCGGGCCCAGCCAGGTCGGACCCTGGTCGGGTCGACCCGGTTCGGGCCGACCCAGGGGGGTCGGGCCGGGCCCAGACCCCCCGTTTTCAGACCCTCATTGGTCTTTTGCCCATATCATGGTCTACGAACCTCCGATCGATGCACCATCAGTTGCGTAGCGATCCTTGGAACGAGTCGGTCGTTTTGATATATCACACTCAAGGTTTCAGAATACTTTGGGTTCGGCCAGGTTCGTTCGGATACGAAACCAACCGGGCCCTCGGAGCGGAAACGCTTATATCTTGAGCTCCAGACTTCCGATTGACGTGCCGTCAACTTTGATGGATTCCTCTAGGTGAGACAGATCTTTTGGATTTCTCCACTCGAGGTTTGGATGCCGTCGGAGTACGGTCGGGTTGGTTCGCTCACGAAACCAACCGGGCCCCTGGAACGAAAAAGTTAATAACTCACAGACCGGGCGTCCGATTGACGCGCCGTCTGTCTCATTGAATTCCTTTTGATGAGACAGAACTTTTGGAATACTTCGCCCGAGTTTTGGTTGTTGTTGGATAGTGGCCGGGTTGGATTGTACCCGAAATCCAACCGGGCCCTTGGAACGGAAAAACTGTTATCTTTCAGACCGGACGTCTGTTTGACGAACTGTCAGCAGCGTTGGTGATCACATTGAGAAATGGTACCTATGAGTATACCCTATGAGAGTTTAGGGTACATTTGAGATACGGCCGGGTTGGTTCGCTCACGAAACCAACCGGGCCCCTAGGACGAAAAGGCTAATAACTCACAGACTGGGTGTCCGATTGATGCGCCGTCTGTTGCGTTGAGACCCCGAAGACGAGGCGGTCCTTTGAGATACTTTTTCGTGGGACTTTGAGTTACTTGGAGTATCGAACTGTAGCTCGTGGAGAGGACCCTCCCAGAGACGAGCGTGTGGAGTACGGAGACCGTGTAGCCGACTGAGACCTGACGACTGCTTGACCGACTCAACTTGGAGTGAGTCGACTAGCCCAGTGGACGGAGCACTACTTTGTTTGGGTGCAGACCCATGGTGGACGGAGCACTACCTGTGTGATAGTGCAGACCCGCAGTACTCATCCGGGGAGTACCTCAGCAGGCTACTAGGGGGTGTGCACTACAGTGTTTGGGTGACATACCCCGGCGGGAAGCAGTACTGTGTTTGGGTGGCTGACCCACGGTACTCGACAGGAGGAGTACCTCAGTAATCTTAGGTTATTGAGCAGTATCTCGGAGTCGTGACAAGACCACTGTACACTCCATAGACAGGGCTCTTCAGTAGTTACGGTTTCGATAATGAAAATCCTGGTTTGAGCTGAGACTTTTGACCTTTGTGTTTACCTCATGATTGAGATGGGTCACTTGATAACATAGGTATATGTATGGGCATATACATGGGTAGTGGTTAACCGTTGATTTCATGATCTTGGTGTTTTCCTCATGATTGAGATGGGTTATTTGATAACTTTGGTATGTGCATGGGAATATACCTAAGTAGAGGTTATCTGTTGAGATCTTCTTTGTGGTTATCCTTGTTGGTTTTTAGTGAGACCTTGACGGTCTCGAGGTCCCTACTGAGTATCGTTATACTCACCCCTGCACGGGCTATGCCCGCACCTCGTTGTGTTGGTTGCAGATGACGGGCAGTGCTGACGGAGGCCGAGTGTTCGAGGATTGGACGGTACCCGGAGGTGGACTACACGACGAGTGAGTACCCAGAGGTGGACTACATGACGAGTCAGTATCCGGAGGTGGACTTTGAGATGAGACGAAACATGGAGGAGGTTGACGGGCGAGAGCGTTGTGGAGGCTATCTATACCTACCCTTCTGGTAGGATCCTTGGTGGATGATCTAGGAGCTGTGCCATCTGTACCTACCCTTCAGGTAGGATCCGAGGAGGACGACCTAGGAGCCACTTCTGTTCTTCCAGCTGTTGTCTTTTTCTGTTGTACTTTTTTCAGTTGTAGTTGTACTTTCATTTGGGTTTGTATTCTGGCCCATTTACCTTTCAACACTTCTCTTTGTACTTAGTGTTTTACTTCCTCTTGTACTCTGTGGTGTTTTGTTTACTTTTATAAAGGCAATGCCTTCCCAGTTATCGGGATTTACGCCTTTGGTGCTAGACGCCAGCCCCTGGCCTATGGAAGGCGGGCTTGGGGTAGTCACAGCATGGGCCCCGAGGTCGGGTCGTGACAAATTGGTATCAGAGGAGTCGGTTCTACCGCAGAACTTATAACTTTGATATTTTCTTTCTGTGAAGCAATACTGTTAAGGGTACCGAGTGTGGTCTTCAGTTCAGGGAGTCCAGTGTTGGTGCGGGCAGCCGACGTATCCATACATCAGGACCCTGACAACTGATTTCCGACTTTGTGCACGAAAACAGTGATTGCATGTGTGTTTCCAGAAGTTTTATTTAAATATCAGCTCAAACCAGGTCAGCTCACCAGGTATAAACATTGACCGTGTCGCATCTGTTTAGGATGTATCCACGCAGACAGTCAGTTGGAGTTCCGAGAGAGTACTCGATGACGGCCCACCGAGCGATGAGGCTCTGGTGCAGGGCCCTTTTTACTATGTTGGCACCCTCGGGTGGTGTACCAGCAGCACCACCACTTGTTGGGCAGCAGATGCCAACAGCTATTCTAGCAAACTGTGCACGCTGGCAGAGCACGTTGCACGAGTTCCAGCAGCAGCGGCCTCTGAGGTTACGAGGCGAGATAGATTCCTCGACAGTAGAGCACTGGCTGGAGGCGATTTCCAGAGTTTTTCGCCTAGCTGAGACATCAGTAGAGTGGATGTTGTACTTAGATACTAGTATTTTCTAGTGATTGACCATGAGGATGGTACTCTTAGTGATGAGGATTTGGTACGTCGACCGATGCCTGGGATAGTGCCTTCGGGTAGTGTGTCAGCTATACATCACTACCTGTTGGTCAGCAGATACAACCGGCGGTACCGGTAGGTGACATATGTAGGCTTACTGCCTTATATGTGTTCCAACATCAGATACCCTCAAGTTCTGAGGCGAACCTAACTCACAGGTGGCTGAGTACTGGCTTGAGGAGGTAGGAGATAGTTTTCTAGAGCTTATACAACTTCGGCAGGATGACGTGTCGGTAGCTGAGAATTCATCGAGGCGTACCGAACATTCCAGGTACTCGATGAATACGATTCGATCAGTGCTATAGAGCTCATACCTCTGAGCGTGGTGTGTTTAAGGACATTCGATCCAACACCTTTTTCTTCTATGCAATCTTACTCACGTTAGGGTGATAGAGAGAACCTTGAGGTTGAATGTTCTTTGGCTGAACGAATATAGCCAGTGTATGTTAGGAGTGGGAAGATGCGAACTGACGTCAGTCACAGAGACGTGGACGTGTAAAATGTTTCAAAAAGAGGAAATGTTAAGGACAGATGAATCTGCAGAGCAGCGGACATGGAGGTAGAGCTAGGAGAGCAGCTTGTGGTGGTGTACATTTCAACATGTTACAATTACCCGCCTTTGTAGTCCCCACTAGGCTCAGGGAGTTGGAGAGCAGGGGAAGAGAGTAGCTTCTTGCGGTCATGAAGTGCGACCAAAAAGGGCTCTAAGGATGATTCGAAGTGCGGACTTTGTCTTCTACTAGCTATCGTAGCCACAGACATCGAAACGAATCATCCCTTCCTTCCATGAATCTAGTCCCAGACCTAGAGTTTACGATTAAGCCGTTGACTTGCCCCTCACGTCTGGAGATACCTTTGGGAGGAGACTCGATAGTCACACTTACGCCGACAGCGTGATATGACCCTTGAGGCGAGAGTCTCGGTTGGGACCTCTTGGTGGCAGCGTCGAGGCCTTACGACGTTAGTTTGAGTATGGATTTGGCAATCACTGTTCATACTCAAATTGACGGTATTAGGCAAACGTCGGGATGGGTTTTCCTTGGTTGGAGAAAAGGAAACCCTGGGTAGCACAAGTTAAACTCGTGCATGATAGGGTGTAGCCGATCATTCTTGGGTTGTCCAACCTTACCCTCGTGGCAGCAGGAGTTTTGATTTTCAGTTCTAATCTGAAAAGGGAGACCTCTAGAGTTCGAGGATGGCGACCACGTTCTTATACGGGTCTCACCTCGACGAGGTTTACGGAGATGTAGCCGAGGCGGTGAGATATCTCCGAGGTTCAATGGACCTTTCTAGGTCCCTAGCAGGGTAGGCGAGGTGGTTTACCGCTTCACCCATCCACCTCAGTTGTACCGGGTGCACAACGTCTTCCACGTATCTTAGTTGAGGAGATACGTGCACGTCCCGACACAAATCTTTGACCATGGGGAGATGGTCTTTGATGATGGGGTGACTTTTGTGGAGGTTCTATTGGAGATTGAGGTTCGATGGGAGCGGGTACTACGAGGATGGTTGATTCCTCTTGTCCATTTTCGTAGGCAGCTCAGAAACCTCCAGGTGAGCACATGAGAGCGGAAGGCTCAGATGCGTGCTCAGTACCAGTTTTGTTTCCCTAGTTTGTGTTATAGCTTTACGGGGACATAAAGCCCTGATGTGGGAGTAATGTAAAGACCCGTAAAATTCAAGGAAATTTTTTTCTTAATTTTCTTTGGGACTTTACAAGAACACAGTTTCTAACGGCACCTGATTCCGAGGCCCGGTGTGCCCGGAATCAAATTCCGAAGTATAGCTCAGGTACGTTCAGTGAACGAACGAGTGGGAATTTCTAACTTTTGAACCGGTGCTCGGAATCAAATTCCAAGGGCACCGATGGAACTGCAGCGCCGGTATTTTCTTATGAACGCCTATTCCGGAGTTTCGTTTACTCGAGAGAAGTTGATAAAAATTGTGGAAGTTAAAAATAAAAATTTTACAACATTTTTTATTTTACTCTAAGTGTTTAATCCTTTGGAAGGATGTTGGGTAACTACCCAACCTCCCTTGGGAGGTTATGAGGGTGGTGGGGCCCACACGAACCCCACCCCTTCATATCCTCTAACCCCCTCAACTCACCATTAATATTGTTAACTTAAGTTAATATCTTATGACATTAATGTAGTGAGTTTAATGAGAGTTTTTGAAATTCAAACACTTGAATTTCAAAAGCCATGTTGAGTTAATAAATTAAGTGTGGCTTAATTTATTTTGGGTTATTTTCTTTGTTTCTTGAGAGGACTTGGGGGAAAAAGAAGGCAAGGAGCTTAGAGATCATCTTTTCCTCTTCGATGAAGAACGCGAAGAACGAAGGATTCCCAACGAAGAACGTTGAGCCCTCGGAGACCGTTTATCGTGACGCCATACCCGCGACGTGCCACCCTTCGTTCTTCTTCCCACGTCAAAGGAAGGGAGACGACGTTCCATCTCGGAAAATCTCCATCAACGTCTTCAAATCCTCTTTCCGCACATCCTCTCTTGAAACCGAGGTAGGGGGTTTACGTGTTTTCTATACGTGATTCTCTTCCGTCTTTTATTCGCGTCTATTTGGACCGCATGATATTAGTTAACGGGAGGAGGCCGGACCACACAAACACAGCCGTCCCCCTCCCTTATTGTTTTTATTGTTGTTGCAGATCAAATGAAATTGACGCGGTGCCATCGCACCATGCAGGATCGAGCAGCAAGGATGCGCGACATCGTCACACCGCGCGGGATCGAGCGGCAAGAATGCGCGACGTCGTCACGCCGCGCATTCAAATTTTAAACTCTCGTGTGTGGGTATTTGATTGCAAGGTGTTCGTATAATTTATTTTGGATAATTTATACCATCATCAATGATTAAAATCATGTGTTTATTTTTTTGCCAATTGATAACACCTAACGGGGAGGACGCGGGCCGAACAAACACGGCCCGACAACCTTCCGCAGCTTGTTAATCGATGTGCCGATCAACGGACGACGACGAAGAAGACCGCTATGGCGTTTGAATCCCTTCGTAGTGAAGGTCTGGTCCCGGGAGGATCGTTGGCGAAGACGGCAGGAGAAACGGACCACCGGAGTGCGTCCGGTGGTCCGCGGAAGGCGGTGGCGGCGCGCCGCCGGAAGGTTGGCGGCGGCGGTTCGCCGCCAGCTTCAATTAGCGGCCAGGGGGGAACCGCGCACCCCGCCCGCGGCTTCCACTCGGCCGCGCCGCGCCGCGCCGGCCAGGCCGGGCCCAGACGGGTCGGATCCGGGTCGGGTCGACCCGGTTCAGGCCGACCCAGGGGGGGTCGGGCCGGGTCGGTCCGGGCACAGACCCCCTGTTTTCGGACCCTCATTGGTCATTTGACCATATCATGGGCTACGAACCTCCGATCGACGCACCGTCAGTTGCGTAGCGATCCTAGGAACGAGACAGCCGTTTCGGTATATCTCACTCATGGTTTCGGAATACTTTGGGTTCGTCCGGGTTGGTTCGGATACGAAACCAACCGGGCCCTCGGAGCGAAAACGCTTATATCTTGAGCTCTGGACGTCCGATTGATGTGCCGTCGACTTTGATGGATTTCTCTAAGTGAGACGGATCATTTGGATTACTCCGCTCGAGGTTTGTATGCCGTCGGAGTACGGTCAGGTTGGATCGCTCACGAAATCTACCGGGCCCCTGGAACGAAAAAGCCAATAACTCAAAGACCGGGCATCCGATTGACGCACCGTCTGTCTCGTTGAATTACTCTTGATGAGACGGAACTTTTGGCATACTTCGACCGAGTTTTGGTTGATGTTTGATAGTAGCCGGGTAGGATTGTACCCGAAATCCAACCGGACCCTTGGAACGAAAAAGCTGTTATCTTTCAGACTGGACGTCCGTTTGACGAACCGTCAACGGCGTTGGTGATCACGTTGAGAAACAGTCCTTATGAGTATACACTATGAGAGTTCGGGGTACAGTTGAGATACAGCCGGGTTGGTTCGCTCACGAAACCAACTGGGCCCCTGGGACGAAAAGGCTAATAACTCAGAGACCGGGCGTCTGATTGATGCGTCGTATGTTGCGTTGAGACCCCTAAGACGAGGCGGTACATTGAGATACTTCTTTGTGGGACTTTTAGTTACTTGGAGTATCGACCTGTAGCTGGTGGAGCGGACCCTCCCAGAGACGAGCGTGCGGAGTACAGAGACTGTGTAGCCGACTCAAACCTGATGACTGCTTGACCGACTCGACTTGGAGTGAGTCGACTAGCCCAGTGGACAGAGCACTACTTTGTTTGGGTGCAGACCCATGGCGGAAAAAGCACTACCTGTGTGACAGTGCAGACCCGCGGTACTCGTCCGGAGAGTACCTTAGCAAGCTACTAGGGGGTGTGCACTACTGTGTTTGGATGACATACCCCGGCGGGAAGCACTACTGTGTTTGGGTGGCTGACCCGCAGTACTCGATAGGAGGAGTACCTCAGCAGTCCTAGGTTAGTGAGCAGTGCCTCAGAGTCGTGACAGGACCACTGTACACTCCAGAGACGGGGCTCTTCAGCAGTTACGGTTTCGATAATGAAAATCCTGGTTTGAGCTGAGAATTTTGACCTTTGTGTTTACCTCATGATTGAGATGGGTCACTAGATAACTTAGGTATATATATGGGCATATACCTGGGTAGTGGTTATCCGTTGATTTCATGATCTTGGTGTTTTCCTCATGATTGAGATGGGTTACTTGATAACATAGGTATATGCATGGGCATATACCTAAGTAGAGGTTATCTGTTGAGATCTTCTTTGTTGTTATACTTATTGGTTTTTAGTGAGACCTTGAGGGTCTCGGGGTCCCTACTGAGTATCGTTATACTCACCCCTGCACGGGCTATGCCCGCACCTCGTTGTGTTAGTTGCAGATGACGAGCAGTGCTGACGGAGGCCGAGTGTTCGAGGATTGGACGGTACCCGGAGGTGGACTACCCGACGAGTCAGTACCCGGAGGTGGACTACACGATGAGTCAGTATCCGGAGGTGGACTTCACGATGAGATGACACACGGAGGAGGTTGATGGGCGAGAGCGTTGTGGAGGCTATCTGTACCTACCCTTCAGGTAGGATCCGAGGAGGACGACCCAGGATCCGCTTCTGTTCTTCCAGCTGTTGTCTTTTTCTATTTTACTTTGTTCAGTTGTAGTTGTACTTTCATTTGGGTTTGTATTCTGGCCCATTTACCTTTCATCACTTCTCTTTGTACTTAGTGTTTTACTTCCGCTTTTACTCTGTGGTGTTTTGATTACTTTTATAAAGGCAATGACTTCCCAGTTATCGGGATTTATGCCTTTGGTGCTAGACGCCAGCCCCTGGCCTATGGAAGGCGGGCTTGGGGTAGTCACGGCACGGGCCCCGAGGTCGGGTTGTGACAAGAATAATTTTTATATCAAATGTATATATAAAAACCTATTGAAATTTTCAATTTCTCTTTTAGCCTCCTTCTCACCACATCAGCGGATTAGTGTTAAAATTAATTTATCCTCTTATATGAATTGAGTTTTAAAAAATGGACAAACACAGTTATAATAAGTATAAAAATCCTGTTTTGGTAGTATTAAATTATTTTTTGTTAATATTAACTTTAGTATTTGATAGAGGCATGCCTTAATGATATTGATGTTGGGTAGAGGAAATTTTTTATAGTCTTGTTCTGTGTTGTAACCATTTTATTTTTGGAATCTCGTTAATGTTCTCATGTCTCTGAAGTCTTGGTCCCCCTTACCCTTACAACGACCTTATCCAGAATCAATAAAAATTTTACCCTTCAGGCAATTCATTCATAAAAGAAATTTATGGACTAATATAACATGTTAGGGATGAGTTAAATTAGTTTTTAAGAAATAATGTTTTTTGATGTTTTTAGAAATTAAATAATTGAATAGTGTCAAAATTTACATTTATGATCTTTTTAAATAAATAACGATATATTAAATTATATAAAATTAAAAAAAAATAAACTTTATCCAAATGATTGGGTTAATTATTTAAATGTAATTAATGAAATATTTTTGGTCATTTAGAATTTTATAGTAATTATATTTACTCTCAAAGTTTAAATTACTTAATTTCATGGTAAGAACAAATAAGGGTTAAAATAGAAATATAAGGATTAAAAATTATCAAAACATGTAAAATATTAATATGATAAAGGTATTTAGACCCAAAATAATATTATCTTCTGAATAATATTGTTTTTAACCATTTTTAATAGAAAATGAATTTATATTAATTTAATTTTTTTAATAATTCCAAGAGTTCCACTCACCTCTGCTATAAAGGGCACTGATTCATCTATATTACTTACACTTAAAAAAAATTTGGTTTGTCCAATATATTCACAAAAACATTCCTATAAACCCTTCCCAAATTCTTTAGGCCTTATTTTAGGTACAAAACACTCTTCGTAGGTGTGAATGTGTTAATCAATGGTGAAAATCCAAAGGAATGATAACATTTTTAATTAAGTGTTTCTATTTTATATTTCCTTCCAATTCCTTCCAATATTTTTCAACCATTATTAAATAATACCTCCATTATCCTAAATATAATTAGATATTATTATGTTAATATCATCACCTAAATCTATCTATGATCCCATCAAATGGTAAATTAATTAATTATTTGTGTGTACGTGTGAATTATCACATCCACGAACCGATATAATTAGTTTTCCATTAATATCTCTCAATACTTGTTATAAATATTGAATTAATATTTATATGTATTATTAATGGAATATTAGTCATTATAAAGTAATAATATATCAATTACATTATTACCTTCCATGCACATAAAAATGATAACATCATTCGTGCGTACGTGTGAACTATCACCTCCATGAAGCAATGAGATTCATTTTTCAGCACCACAACACATGGATGATATATATAAGTATATATAAATGATTTATAGGATATTATGACCATTATATAATAATAATATAATACTTACATCTTTCCATAATGATCATTCAAAAATGGAAATGTTACCAATGTGTACGTACGACTTACCGTCTCTGTGATTGTAAAGTAGTTCCCTTTTCATAACCTTAATTAATGGTTTTATGTAAAAGTATAATTGATGTGTAAATGTGACTATTATTTAATTAATATTATTTCAGATATGATGGAATAATGACCACATTGACTATTGACATCATACCAAATTCATTTTGGACTCAAGTATAGAATATCATCAAAACATCCAGCATGAACTTAAATAATTAAGTAACTATTTTAACATGATAATAAATGATATAAAAGGAATAATAAACTCGAAAAAGGTTCTAAATAAATTAAAAAATTAACTAAAGTTTATTATTCAAGAACATAAATAATATACTAGAAGAATCATACTCGATCTAAGAGACTTCGTCTCAATCTCCTTTCTTTGTGACATTTATTGATGATATATACCTTTATTCTTTTATAAGGTGTATATACAACCCCTTTGATATTCCATATCAATATTAAATCTATTATCTCATTAATGTTTTGATGAATTTTATTATTTCATTTGTATTATGATTTAAATATTCAAAGTGGTATCGGATTCTTTAAATGATCAAAGATTTAATTGTCAAGAATTTTTCTCCATGCCAATATTCTTGATATTATATTAAATATTTATTTATATGGATATAATAGGATTATTAAAAAAATTTATTTATATTTTTAATTTAATTTAAATGTTTTAAAAAATTAATCATTTTATGTTTTCAGTACGTAACCTTTGACTTTATTTTAAAAACCTCTTTTATATTTACTCTTTCAAATATTTTTACAAAACACAAAAGGAATGTATTTTAACCTATATTCCATGAAAAAAATTTATCGCTTTCTTGTTTATTTAATTTTTTTATGAATCCTTCAAAATTTTTCATTTTTTTTGAACTAATTTTTTTTCATTTACGAGTGTGTGACTTTGTAGGAATGAGATGTGATTTCAAAGTGAAAGTGTTATTTTTTTCCTTTATGCTTGTTTTATGTGTTATGATTATGTTATTGTCCTTGGGTATAGTTTATAAATATGGGTTGTTACATGATAAAACAAGGGTGGGTGAGACCGTGATAGTTTTTTAATGCATTATTTAATGAGACAAAGTTAACAGATTGGGTTTCTCCTAAGTGATTAAGGGAATATATTACAATTGGTATTCCAAATGTGACCATGATGGTTACTCCCTATATAGTCATGAAAGTTACAATTTAAGAATGATATGGATTTCATAAGTTACCATTAATATTTTGGTTTTCTATTTTGTTTTATAGGAATATTATGATTTCATGAGGTAAGATAATGAGTTTATGTTTTATGTGTGAAAAGTATGATTCTGTGAAAATGTTTTCATGGGTTTAAAGTATTGTTGGACTAACGGTTTCCTTACTTAATTTATATACCATACTGATATTTTGGTTCTCATAACAAATTTTAAAACGTTTTTCACAGTTATTAATATTTTTAAGGATAAAGAGTATGTCACGCGAAAGTATCTAAGACATGACTTGAAAATAAAAAATCTTTTATTATAAAAGGATTTCTTTTAGTAAATAAATGGATACTGTTTTTAAGTGTCCACGACGTATTTTTAGGGTGTTATAATGTATGAGTTATGAACTAATTTTATAAATCTCTAACATGGAAAGATCCTCAATTTCAAAGGAGATAAAATTATTATCTTAATCAGGATTATGTAATGTTTTAAGGTTGGGTCCTTAGAGTTGGTATCCAAGGATGGCTTAGAAAAATTTTAAAATTAGGATGTTTTCCAAAGAGGTAGGGATATATCAATGAGTTTATAATTTTAAGGATGATCATAAGATTAATTTCTTAGAAAATCCTTTTGAGCCTTAAAGTTATTAAATTCAAAGGCGATTAACAGTATTTTTAGAGACATTTATATTTGAGGATTTTATTTTTTTAATTTTATAAGTATTATATCATTTTAGAAAAAGAAATACCCATATTATGGGTGAAAACCTATCACATCAGACAAGGTTGAGGGAATAAAACTCAGAACAGAAGGGTGAAAGGGTGTATCGCCTACCATTGGACTACATGACATCCTTAGTTAGTATAGATTTTTCTTTTTTAGTTAATCAATTTTATATAATAAGAATAAGTTTACTTCGAGAAATTATATTTTATCAAATTGATATCCTTGGTAATAGAAAATGATTTGAGGATTAACGTATAAATATTATTTTAGAATATGTTCACAATTTTTGAACCTTTCTATGATTGATAAATGTAGAATAATATGGTATTTTAATTGAGGATTAACTTTTGAATTATATTATTGAAGAATATATGATTTAATGGTGGACTTAAGGTGATTTTGGTAATTTATAAATATAATTAGCATATATTCCGGATTATGTGATTTCGGAAATTATATTTTTGGTATGAGACATTAATAGTGATTGATTTTATTTCGAGATAATTTCTTAAAATTTAGCTTAAAATATTATGTGATCAAATACTTATGATTTTTGTGTTTCAATATTAGCCTAGACTATTTTTGAGAAATTTTAAGGATACTTATTTTTTGGATGGTCTATGTTAAACTTCCAGTATTACTGTTGAATTTTGTTGATTAATTTAGTTTTTAATCATATAAATGATTATTGTTTTTGGGGAATTATAACATCTTATAGTAAATTTTTTTTCTTTGGTTAATGTTTAAATATGGGAGGAATGGATAGTTTATCTTTTGTGGATTATATGATTCTATAGAAGTTTATTCTTTTTCTTTGAGCATGAAAAAATCATCTTGAAAACTCATTGTTTATAGAAAAAGACAAGTATATGGGGGAAATTTACTAATGTATGAAAATATACTTTTCAAGTAAGTTTTTTTCATTATTTTATTATTCTAGGAATTAAATTAATTCCATAACACTATGGAAATTACCTTAAAACAAGTACGTTATCCATTTAATTTTCTTACTAAAAATCAATTAACTATTAACCCATCAAAAATTTATGGTGTTATGATTTTCAACTTTCTCATGACTGTGTTCTATATCACTCTCCATCATAACATGATAGTTAGTTTTCTCTTATATGTCCATGTATTTCCACTTGGAACCCAAGTATGTGTCATCTCATGTGACCTTCATACTTTCCTTTCTTTATTTCAAATTGGACGTTTCATTGTCCCTTTTTATAATGTGGGATTTGAATAATGATATTTTGAAAAGTAAAAACCATTGTTTTTTATATCAACATCAAATTGCGAGGATGCAATTAATTAATGGGGGGATAATGAAACATCTCTATGTTTTAAAAGGAAAATAATGTGTTTGATAACATACAAAATACGCCACGTCGATCTTAAAATAATAACTAAATATTATTATGTAAATGTTATTATTATAACATAGTCATTATAATAGAAAAAATGAACATTATTAATTTAATTATGAAAATATGGTTTACACGTGTGTATATAATTAATTATTTTTTGACCAATTAATGATAAAGAAAAGGAAATGTTTTTATGAAAAAATATTTAAATGTGTACAAGTGTGTATTATACCAATAAAATAATACGTCAATATTTTTGGATTATATTAATGAAATTTACATATAATCTGTTTTATTTAATGTTTAATATTCATTTTATGTATTTTTTATATATTATATATGAACAAATCCAATTTGACACATAAAAGAAGTATTTTTCAATAAAGCATATTTTGCCATCTTTTGAATGCGAACCCATTTTAAATTATGTTTTTATTTTACCTTTTATTATTTATATTTGACAAAATAAAATTATTATTCAGAAGGACATAAATATTTACTTTGGTTAAGGTTTTGGTATTTTTCTAAAAATTTTTATTTTTTGATGAAAGGTGAAAAAAACCACATTATAGTTAAAAATGGGTTTTCTTTTAAATAATTATTGTAGTTTAAACTTATTTTGAAAGTCCAAATAGATCAATAATACATTTATTAATCCAACACAATTATTTTGAATAATTTTTATATTAAAATTAAATATAAAAACATATTGAAATTTCAGACGTCTTTTTTATCGCCTTCTCACCACATCTATAGAATTTCTATTAAAAATTAATTTAGCCACCTATGTGAATTGGATTTTGAAAAAATATGCATAAAAGGCTATAATAGTTTAAATTTTTTTGGTCTAATAGGATCATCTTATTTTTTTTAATAGCAACTTTAGTATTATATTTACCATAGTAAAGGGTAAATCCGGTAGTTAGGGATAAAAAATAAAATTATAAAATTATAAAATTTCCCTTACACTTTTCATGAGTTCATTGGATTAGTGGGTTCCGACCAAAATCAACATTTTCTGAAATTATAACATTTTTAAGTAACTTATGAAATAATGTGATATTATTTATATTTTATTTAAAGATAAGTTAAAAATGTCATACTCATGTTTTTAATAATTAAATTGTTTTTAATAAAGGGTTATATAGAAGATAAATTATATTATAAATAGTAATTGTTAATATAAAATATTTATCTACATCAGGATAATTTATTTACATTATTTAAAAATTAAATAATTAAATTTAACTGGGACACAATGGTGATGCAGTAATTGATTTTGTAAAGGAAGAATCAAATAAATAATATAAATAATATTAAAATGAATATAATTTGAAATATTGTATGCTATACAAAACTTTTATGGGAAACTCTGACATGTTATGGATGAGTTAATGTGGTTTCTTTGAACGAATCGTGTTTTTATGATATTTTTAAAAATACAATTGTTGAATAGTGTCAAAATTGACATTTGTGACATTGTTAAATAAATAATTTTGTATTAAATGATATAAAATTTAAAAAAGTATAAAATTAGGTGAAATTATTTGTTTAAGTCTATAAATTTTATTAATGACCCATTTTGTCTCATTTTTATTGTTATATTTATTTTATTTACTCTCAAATTAGAAATTACATAATGTTATAGTATGAATTAAAAATGGTTAAAACAGAACGATAAGGATTACAAAATTATCATTTTTTTAATTTTAAATAGATGAGTTTATTTCAAAAAAATAATCATATATTCTAAATAATTTATTTTGGAGGCATTTGTAACAAAAATAGAATTAATATTAATTTAGTACTTTTAATAATTCAAAGAGTGTCCCTCTCCTCTTCTATAAAAGGGAACCCATTCATCTCTATTTATTACACTTCCAAAACCATTTTTTTCAGACAATATCTACCCAAAAAAATTCTTATAATCCCTAATTTGACATTATTTATTCCTTTTTTAGGTAGAACACCCTACTTATTAGTGTTAAGGTGTTAATCAAAGGTGACTGTCTGAAGGAAAGGTAATGTTTTTAATTAAGTGTTTCTATTTTATTTCTTCTTCTAGTAAATTAAAATACTATTAGACCATGATAAAATAATAACTCAAGTATCATAAATATACTTAAATGTTATTATGTTAATATCATCACATAAATCCAACTATGATTCCATCAAAGGGGAAATGAATTAATTGTTTGTGCATGCGTGTGAATTATCTCCTCCACGAACCGATATAATTCGTTTTCCATTACACTCTCTTGATAATGGTTATAATTATGAAATTAATGTTTATATGAGATATTAATGACTTATTTATCATTAAAAAATAATAATATATCAATTATGTTCTTACATTCCATGAACATAAAAATGATTACGTCGTTCATGTGTATGTGTTAACTATCACCTCTATGAAGCAATGTGATTCATTTTTCAACACCACATCATATGGAAGATTTATATAAGTACTTATAAATAATTAATATGATATTATGATCATTATTTAATGATAATATAATACTTAAATATTTAAATAATGATCAATGAAAAATGGAAATGTTACTCATGCATACATACAACTTACCGTCTCCAGGATTGTAACATAGTTCATTTTTTATAACCATAATTAATCGTTTGATTTAAAATTATAATTTATGTATACAATTTATTATTATGTAATAAATATTATTATATATATAATGTAATAATGAACACTTTGACTATTTAAATCATACCAAAGTCATTTTGTACTCAAGTATAGAATATCATCAAAACATCTAGCGTGAATTTAAATAATTAAATAATTGTTATAAATGGTTATAAATGAAAAAAAATGAATAATAAAGTAGGAAACGTTTCTAAATAAAGTAAATAATTAAATAAATTTTATTATTCATTAAGATAAATAACATACCTGGGGAAACATGATCGAGGTAAGAGACTTCCTATCAATATCCTTTTATTGAGACATTTCTTGATGATATGCACATTAATTATTTTATAAAGTGTATATACATCCCCTTTAAAATTAAATATCCATATTATATATATTATAATGTTATTTAATGTTATATTAAAAGTTATTATTTCATTTGGATTATGATTTAAATGTTCAAAGTGTTATGGGATGCTTTGAATGTCCAAAGATTTAATGGTCAAATATTTTTCACCATGTCAATATTTTAGATATTATTATAGATATTTATTTATATAGATATAAAAGGATTATTAAATAACTTTTATGTCGATTGTGAATTTCATTTAATGGTTTTTAGAAGTTAATATTATTATTTTTTCAGTATACAATATTTGACTTTCTTTTAAAAACCTCTTTTAAAGTTTATATTTTAACCATTTTTACAAAATCCAAAAGGAATGTTTTTTTAACCTATACATGATGAAAAATATTTCTTGATTCCATGTTACTTTAATTTTTTATTTATTAATTTACAGGTTTATAATTTTATTTTTAATTAATGTTTTTCATTTATGAGTGCGCGACTTTGTAAAAATGAAATGTGATTTCAAATTGTTAATGTTATTTTGTTTCCTTTATTCCTATATTTTGTGTTATGATTATGTTATCATTCTTGGGAATAGTTTATGAATACCAGTGGTTTCCTGAGAAAATTAGGTTTTGTGAGCCCGTGTTAGCACTCCAATGTATTAGGTAATGATATGGAGTAAACTGGTGGGGTTTCTCCTAAGAGATTAAGGGAATAAACTTCGATGGGTATTCCAAATGTGACCATGAAGGATACTCCCTATATATCCTTGAAAGATAAAATTTTTGAATGATATGGGTTCCAAAAGTTACTTTGAGATTTATGTTTTATAAAGAGTTTTATATAAATCATTTGATTTCATGAGGTAATATAAAGTGTTTATGTTTTGGGTGTGAAGATTTTGATTTTGAGAGAATGTTTTCATGGGTTTAAAGTATTTATAAGCTAATAATCTCTTTAGTTATTTAATGTACCTTAATGATATTTTTATTCTCATCCCATGTTTTATAATTTTTTTCATAGGTCATAAGATTGTTAATGATAAATATGATTTTGTGATGAAATTATCAAAGATGTGACTTGAAAAGAAATCATGTTTTATTTTAAATGGACACTGTTTGGAAGTGTCCACTTCATATTCTTATGGTTTTGTTATGTGTGAGCTATAGACTAATTCTCTTGAGATATAAAACTAAAAAGATCCTCAATGTTAAAGGAAGTAAAATTCTTATCTTATTAAAGATTATGTAATGTTTTATGGTCAGGTCGTTATATAGTAAGTAACAAAAATATCATTTGGTAGAATCTTATCCATCATATTTGATCCCATATAATTTTTTTAAATATACTCAAGTTAAAATAGTCTCTAATAATAAGCATAACATATCTAATGATAACATACATTAACATATTTTTATCATCCATGAAAAGTGTGATTCTTTAACAAACAAATATCACTCTATGAAGAATAAAACAAAACATACCCATCATATTTAAAATTGATCTCATGAAAAAGATTCTTTATTCTAAAAAATTTATTATATGTGTATATAGTAGTAATAATATAGGAGAGAATGGTATTCAAACCAATATATCTATGAAATATAAAATTAAAAGATACAACTCCTATATAAAAGTGATAAAATATCCTGGTGTTGGCTTCCCTAAATATATATATTTTATAAAATATAAATAATAAACGACAGAAAATATTGGTTTACCACTTCTATAACACGATATAAGATAATAAGTACCATAAATATATCAAAACATATACTTCACTTGTCCATAATGTTCTCTAACACTACATGATAGAAAATGAATGACCACAAAAACTAAAAAGCTATATCAGGTCTAGGATACACCATAACCATCAAATACATGAGAAAAACTTCAAAATACATATAAGGTATGTGTTATATCAACCCACTCTCCTCATTATTATAATGTGATTAATTAGTTTTGAGCATAAAATTCAATGAAAGAAGAAAACTAACAACTTTATTATCACCCATCTAAAATATCTGACGAACTTTCTCAATTTATGTATATTAATATAGGTACATTATTTTATAATTTCTATCATGAGATATTTGTATTCCATGATTTTATCATGTAGGCCCCAAGTCTTTAATCGTAAATGATTAAAAATTTCTTTCATTATCCAGTCAATTCTAGAACCGTTATGGCCAACAATTAAACACATGATCAACATAAAACACCAATATAATAAAATCATCATCAGTAAATGTCTAAATGAAACACAACTATTTGAATAGGTATTCTTGAAACCATATTTAAAACTCATAGCCTCAAACTTCTTATACCACTTCCTTTGAGCTTCATTTAGACTATATAATATTTTATACAACCTATAGACATAATCCTATTTACCTGTTTTAAAAAACCCTTACGATACATGGTATAAATCTTTTCCTCTAAATAACAACGACGTGAAATTTTCTTAACATCCATTTTCTCAATATATATTTAAAAAATAACATCCACACTAAATACAATTAAAATATAAGATATTTTGATTTTTTTTTAGAAAATTTACTTGCAATCAATACCTTTTTTCTAATGAAATAATTTAATAGTTATCATTATCTTATATCATGGAACAAAACTAGATTATTCATTTTTAATCTGACAATTCCAACAATTTTGAAAATATTTCTTATCTCTAGGTAAATTCATGAGATCACCAGTGTAGTTTTCATTGAGTGATCTCATCTCATCGTCAATTTATTTAACCCATTTATCAATCAAATTACATTCCATAATTTCATCAAAGGATTCTACTTATCCCTAATCGACAAGGATTTAATAATAATTAGGTTAATACCATGAATAATTGGTATGATGACAAGATGATATCTTAAGTGAAACTGTGGTTTAATTAACAATTCATAGAACTAGATCATTAGAAATAAAAAATGCTTCTGGAACATTAACTTCCACATATATACCTTGATGAATATTAGGTATATTAATATAATTTACCGAATCAACAATGTTTAGAAAAAATGAATTAAAAACTAGTTCAAGACTAAAAACATCATAATTAAAAGAAGTGGATTTTCTCCTACATAATTTTTTAATTATCTTAACATCACAACCATAAAATCATGAATTCTTTTGAGTTTCTTTAAAAAAAATCACAAAATATGTACCCAAACTCATCATACCCATAACTAATGAAAATTAATTGATTTTTCTAGCCATTAGATTTAGACTTCTCAAACCTTTACACATGAACATATGCCTTTCAAACTAAAACATGAAAGTGATCATACTCGATCTTGTTTCCATAACAAAATATGTTAGAAGTTATTCCTTTTCAAATAATGGTGGGTGATAAATTGATTATATACATAGTATTAAATAATGTACCACCATAAAAATGAATAATAAACTTTGCTTCAAAAACTAAATTTTGAACTATACCTATCAAAGTACTATCCATTACAAAAACTATGACTTTAAATAAGGTTTCCTAGAAAATTAATTCTATTATCAAACACCTTTTTTCCTATAATACTCATAGAAAAGAACTAGAATACTGACCAAAATTATATATACAAATAGATTTCATGTTCATTCTTACTTCACTCTCAATAAAATTATAAAACTTCATTAAATCAGTAAACATGTGGCTTTTTTCATTGAAAAATAAACATAAATATTGCATGAATATTTCATAATTAAATTCATAGAGAAACATTTTCCACTAAAATTCATTGACATCAAAGTACTATAAACATAATAATTTACCAACTAAATTTCCCATGCAATTATGTGCAATGGATGAATTTAGAAACGAACATTTCTCTATTTTATATCCATTTAATGTTCTCATGTGTCTAATTTGGAGCCCTTCATACTAGGAAGAAAAGTTAAATTGAAAAAATAACCTAGGCCTTTCACACTGATCTGAATGAAACACATGCTCGATAATTTAGAATAGAAAGTACACTGAATAAAAGAATAAGTATTGAAAGAAATGGAATATATGGCCCAATACAAACACAAATTCTTTTTTTATCAAGGAACAATCCATGAACCATGTTAAGGATTCCAATTTACACCCCTAAAAGTACAAAAAAACCATCACCAAAAACAATGTTATAAATGAGTTTAAGACAAACATTCTGAGGATGTAGAAAATTTTTCAAAATTAACTTATTTCATGTAATTGTATCTAAACCAAAAGTCCCCATAATTTCCAAATCATTATAACCATTATTTAATATATTTAAAATCCTAACATAACTTATTTTATAAGTTGTAAATAATTCTTTCCATGATGTCACATGAAAGAAGGCTCCACTTTTAACCTCCTAATAAGATTCAATAGTATAAATAATAATTGATTGTTAAACAATAACAAGATAACCTCTTATAACAGTGGTGACATGGTCATCACCAACAAAATTATTATTATTATTTTTCTTTAATTATAATTTATATTTTGTCTTATAAAAAACATTCATTTAATGTTCTTTCCAAACACAATGTCGACATTCAAATTCATTCTACTTTGACCTGAATTGTATTCTACCCTTTATTTTACCTAGGATACTATGTTCTTGATTCCTATCCCGGATTCTCTTATAGTTCTCCATGAATAAAATCATTTAATAATATCATTCATTAATACACCTCTAGAATTATTTATTTAATTTAATAGGCTTATAAAAATTGAAAGTCACAATGTCATTAGGGGAACACCCATTTAAAGGAACATGTAAATTAACCTATGAATCAAGTAAATTATTATGTAGAAAATGAAATTAAAACATCATAATAGAAAGTAATACTCATGATAAAAAACTAATAAAAAATTCCCCCAAATTCACATAAATAAATAGAAATAGATGTACCTTATTTGTAACATAAGTTCAATAGATTTTTGAGAAGAATTAATTTATTATTTCTCATATAGTAATCATAACTTTTTAGATCCTCCCATAGATATATATAATGATATATCTTGAAAATATTATTAATCAAGATGTAATCGATCCAATGATAAATAGTGTGAAAAACCATTTCTGGCTTATACTCCCTGTATTCCTCTGATTTTTCATTTGGATTTTGGGTAGAAAATACCACCTGATGTACCCATTTGATAAATAGTAGACCCTTCATTTTTAATCATGACATGTGATAATTGGTATCATTCAGTAGGATCATCCAACCATGATTTTTACGTATAAGAATTAAAAAAATCACTATATTATATGATACAAAATATCATGAATATTGATGAGTGATGAACATGAAAATGAATTAAAAACATGAATGTGTAGGGAAATAAAATGTTTTCTCTCCCATGAGAGTGATCCAGAGATCATTTTATGAATATCAAGGTTCTGAAAAAAATACCCAATATCTGAGAGACTATAAATTTCAATAAAAGATTTCAAAACCAAAAAATCATTATTTATTGAATACATATCATGTAAAATTATTCCCTTCTTTTCTACAATATCACCGCACCAAAAATTCACATAGAAAGAGAGAAGACACCTCCTAAAATTAGGGAACAACACCCAAAAATATGTATTAATAAAATTTGAATTTAACTTTTTATATAAAGAACAACCCATCAAAAGTGTTTAAAAATGCATATCTCAATACGGGCCCTGGGTAAGGAGGACCCACTATAAGGGGATGGATGATTTTATAAGGCCCCAGCCTTAAACCTTACTTAATCTTGAGTTATTACAAGATTACACATTGAGGATCTTTTCAGGTTTAAAGTTTTAGAGAATTAGATCATGAAACTTGCATTACATTCCACATTTAAACAAAGTGGTTACATAAAAGACAGTATTCATTCTTCCCATCAACGGAAACATATTTAAAATATAACACAGATTCTTTATTGACACATCCTTGACACTATCATCACATCATGTACCTTTCCCTTGACCTGTGAAAAACATTTCAAAAACTTGGGATGAGCACAAAATGCTCAGTAAGGGATAGAAAAATATGGAAAGGAAACATGGGTACACATATACATAAGAATGAGTTCATACTTTACCCATAAAACATAGGCATATCAAATCATGAATAAATCATAGAAAACATAAGACATAAAGGTAACTTGAGGCATTCATAACATTCTTACATAGGGAGTAACCCTCTTGGTTACGTTTGGAATACCCACCACAGTATATTCCCTAAATCTCTTCGGAGAAACCTTAACGTTTCACTCCTTCGCGTTACCCAATGCATTGGAGAGCTATATCGGGCTCACCCGCCCTTAGTTTATCACGGAACCACCCATTTTCATAACAATGCCCAAGAACCATAACATAAACGTATCACATAAAACATGCATAAAGGAAACAAAACATTTCCACATTTCAATCACAATATAACATTTTAGTATTTTGAAATAATGAATCCAAAAAGAAACCATTCCCAAAACCATTTAAAACATTTAATAAAATGATTTTTGAATCAAAGTGTCCCATACCACCTTGAAGCTTAAAATTTTAAACCATTAATATCCATATAAATAAATCCTTAAAACCATTTTGAAAACATGGATATTAATAAGAACAAATAATTAAAACATTTAAAACGATATTTTGGTTAAAGGGGTTTTACCAAAATTATAGACACTTGAATACAATAATTGAGGAATAACATTTAGTCAGAACTTTATAATATCATGAGAATAAATGGATTCATGATATAATACTCCAAAGGACAGTATATACACCATATAAGAGTGAATTGGTGCATAACAACAATGAACCCTCAATAGAAATGTCAAATGTGACGAAATCCCTTATAAAGAAGGTATCCTTAAATTAAGGACAAATCAATCTCAAAAATATGTGTGAAAAATATAAATACACTCAATATAAGTGGATATTAAGTGTAAAACAATAAAAGGACATTCACATATATTCAATGGATGACATAATCAATGACTACATGTTGAACCCAAAGAAATCGAAATTGGGTTAAAAAGTTCCCTTGACAGCCTAACGGCATCACATCAAAATGAGTTGATGAGAGATAAAAAGTGTATCTCATCACTTGGACATAAAATTTACATCAATAAAGATATATGATAACATATCCCAACATAACAATATGTAAATTAAAAGACCCAACAAAAGAAGTCTTTTAAAAAAAAAGAGGAGGGTGAAAGGTTCCCTTACCGACTTGGGTATCTTTCAATACATACACCCCATGAAAGAAAGACAATAGGTCATTGATGTAAATACTCATAAACGAAATTATATTACACAAAGAGTAGAATAAAGGGAAGTACATACACCACTCAATGGAATTTGTGGCAAATGTAGCATAAATCTCATGGGAATGAAAGTGAGATGAAAAATCCCTTACAAAAGTTCGGCAGCCTAACGGCGCCACTCAAAACTTACAAAATGGATTGATGAGAGAGAATAGAGTCTCTCATCACATGAACATAAAAATTACAGTAGGAGTAATATAAAAGAACATCCCAATCATAAGAAGGATGAGCTTAAAAGAAATGACATAAAAGAGTGTACTTATAAAGAAAGAGAGTTGTAGGATCCCTTACCTCGGGTCCGACTTGACTTGATCGTTCTTTAATCTCCTGAATAATAAACTTGAGTTAATTTCTACTTCCTTAAGAACCTTTTTCAAGTTCATTATTCCTTTTATACCACTTATTACCATGTCATAAACATAATGTAATCATTTAAGTTAATAATATTTGTTTTGCCGATATTTGGTTCTTAAGTCGAAAGTGGACTTCTTACAATTACATGTTGTTCGTGTGGCCAAATGTTTATTATAAACAGAATTGTATTCATGATTTAGATATCATATATGTCATATATATCCAGTACATTCATGCATTTATAACATTACATAATCATTTAGAGGTAAGAAATGAAATGCACCGTTCATGGAGACGGTAAGCCGTACGTACGCATGAACGCTACTTCCATTTCTATTTCATTGTTTATAGAATGGAATCATAATGATATAAAGGTATATTATAATTACAGTATAATATCATATATAAAATCATAGTTCCATCCTTTATACATCCCACATATGGTTTTTAACGAATCAAATCACTTTGAGGAGGCGGTAGTCCGCACTTCCTAAAATGAAGATATCGCGTATACCCATAATGGAAGCCATAAAGGTAAGACACAAATGAAAAATACAGAAGCATAAGTAAAACATAAACATATTATATATCATATATAAAAATAGTGACATCATAATGGCCACCTTTGAAGGTGTTAAATGAGTATTGAACAATCATCGTTTCGGGAGGCAGAATTTCGCCATCCACGGAAACCGTATGTTCTTTAACCATTTGATGTAGTTGTGTGAGAGTGTATCTAGAATAAATCTTATAACAACATCCTAGTATATTGAAGATACTGGTTTTGTTACAAAAGAAATAAATAAAAAGAGTTTTTGGGGTTGGAGAAGCAAAATAAAACAAATGAACATGAGAGAAAGAATTACCTTTAAAAGTGTAACTCCTTTTGATTTGAGCCTAAAGGATTCCTTTGAAAGGATTATGCCCAAAGGGAATCCTCTATGATGAGGAGAGGGATGTGTAGAGAGTAAATGGGCAGGGGTTGGCCGAGCCAAAGGCTTGATGAGTGTGTGAAAAGAGGTAGAGGTGGGGGCCTTTTATAAGAGGAGAGGAGGGGCACTTTTGGAAAGTAAGAAATATTACTTTATTTGAAAATGTATTATGGTTTTAAAAGGTCCCACATTGATATAGGTCGTGGATAAGGTGATACGGCTTCGAAATACACTCATCCAATAAGTTTTGGCCATGTGTAGTTCATAGATTTTACATTATCTTTCCATTTTATTTAAATCGTCAAATAATGATGTCATCGTTAAATCATTATTATGTCATAAATAATTTAATTTATTTAATGTCTAAAAATTATAAAGGAAATACTATGATGTAGGAAATCTTTTTAGCTTTCCAATTACTATTTATAATCAAAATTTGGACTTGTGTAACCCCACTTAAAAATTGTTTTAGTAAAACATATAATGTTTGTGTCAATTTTTCTTTTACATTAAATAAAATGTTATTTATGTCATTTCCCAACCAAAGTGGATCCATGGGGTCCCCAAGTTGACCCATGGCTTTTATTGGTCGGCCATGACACAACCAATAAGGTTGGGACATGTGTCTAGGTCATTTTATATTATTAAAGCATTATTTATACCTTAAACTACCCTAATTACCACTAATCGCGATTAAGAACTTAATGAGTTACTATTCACCAAAAAATTATTATAATCTCATTGAACCACATTTTACTTCTTAATGACAACCATGTATGTCGGATTTTCAAAATTCAATACACATTAGTGGTAAAATTTCATTTAACAGAAAAATCAGTTTGCTTGATTACCACTTAGTGGTTTCACTATTCATCAAAAATTGAAGTTTTTCAGAAAAATCCCAAAAATTCACCCTAAGCTATAATTGATATTCCGAATTCAAAAATGAAGTCCATTTTACAAAATTCAAAACATATTAGTCACATTAATTAATTTAATAATTAATTCCCGCTGTCAGCGCAAATAGCGTGTTTTCATAAAACAATAAGTATCAAAAGATTGACACTAGTTTAAGTCTGATTTCAAAGTGAAATTAATTCCAACGACCACTATTGGATTTAATGGTAAAAATATCTTCAAATTTCACTTTAAAAACAATTCAAAATATTATCTAATCATATAAATAAATTAGATTAAAAAGTGGTTTTGAACTAAAATACAACATTTTACACTATTCATTAAAAAAAAGAACCTTATCGGAAAGATACCAAAAAATTACACAAAGTAAAATTTGATGTCCCGATTCTTAGTAAGAGTTTTATTTGGTCCAAAATAATGTTTAAGAGTGAACAAAACTATATTTAATTATGGTTCAACATCAAAAGGTGATAAGTGAACCTTTAGTGAAAACTAGGGCATATACGCCTAAAATTGAATTCTTTCCGTATTTTAAGCCTCTATCCTTTATTGGATAAATGTAAAAACATATAAAAACATATATAATCATATCTTAGTTATTTCTATCCATTCCCGCCAATACAATGGCTACATGTTAACTACCATTTAAAATTATTTTATTAGAGTGCAACGTAAGATTCCCAAGAAACTCGTTGTTGCGTGTTGGGTACGCCATCGAGCATAGCATCCCCTTTAAAGTCATATTAATATTTAATTCACAAATATGGACAAATATGAGAATGTCATATTCTTTATTTACCTGGGGTGTTACATCCTTCCCCCCTTTTGGGAATTGCGTCCTCGCAATTTTAAAATTGCTCTTGGAAACATCCTTGAAAGTCCCACATCGGAACAAAAGTCGGTAAAACAGACACTTTAAAATAAATAAAGATAAGTACAAAGGTCACCCGAGTTAACCCATACTAGGATTCCAAGTATGCAAATATGGACATAGAGGAAAAAACAAAGGGTCATGTTCTGATGGAAAGTGACAGAAAACATGTTTAGGAGAAAGTTAACCACGAGAAAATCACAAACTTGTGATGGGTTAAACGGTATTCGATTCCCCAGTAGGAAAATTTAATAGACAACATTTTTGTTTTACGTTACTTTTTATTGAGGAATTTATTCATAAGGAAACATAATCACTTATCATATTGACTTTCAACCTTTATTAGATTCCTTACACAAACTCATATTTTCTCCAAAAGATGAGTATTTAGGAAGACTTGTTCACATTAAGAGTACTATAATCAACTTCTAGAGAATCACCTAATCCACAAAATAGAACTATATACTTCCCATGTCTTTAGAATTTAACCAAATCCAAAACCAAAAAGGCTAGTACAAAATCAGATAATTTAGAAAAGGATAACCCCTTATAAAAAGAAAATCTATTCTTAATCTCCAAAATTTGTCCAACAAAACCCAAAGTTCAAAGAGGACCATCCGATAAACAATTTGTCCATAAAATTCTTCAAAGTAAACCAATATAAGATTGAAACCCAAATATTTGAAGGATTTAGTCACATAGTCTTCCAAGTTAAATCGTAACATTTATCTCCAAACAACATCAGTTGCTCCTAAAGTCTCACATTGAAAAGTAATTATCCTATTCACATATCCTCCATGATAGGTTAATCATTTTCATAAATAACCCAAAATCAACTTACTCTTAATTCATAAAATCATATAACTGAAAAGAATCAGTCAAACTGACCAGGGACTTCACGTAGTCCAGTGGTAGGCGATAAATAACAGTCGCACTTTGGTTGTGGGTTCGATTCCCGCAGCTTTGTCCGATGCGACGGGTAGTCACACGGTCTGCGTGTTGTCCTTTTTTCAAAACTATATAATTCTCAAATCATTACCCAAAAAGGGATAAAATCATCAAAAATAACCATAACATAATTTAACCTCAATTTTATCTCATTCCTTTCACTTCAATCATAACATATGGTAACCCATAATTACCTCAAAAGTAAGGATCATATAAACCCAAATGGTTCTTTATAACTATGTCCACAAAAGAAAAGATAACTATTACTTGAATAAAATTTGCCTATATTAAACATCAGGGTTACATATAATATAAAAAGTCTTCTAATGTAACCCCATCATCAAAAGAGACTTAATACTCTTAAGAATTTCACCCTAACTCTTGAAGCCCTTATATGTTGACATCTTACTCATTCAACATTCTTCATGATCCATTATCCATTCCTTTCCAACTTATTCCGAAATACCTCTTTCCTACAAACAAAATCATGAATCATATCCTAAGATTCCAAAATAAGAAAACAATAGTCATGAAATAGTACATACCTTTGATTGGTCATTGTCAGTTTCTTCATCCTCAATCGGAATGACATTAGGTATTGGTAAACGAATATTGGTACGCTCTTGGTGACCCCATTCACGAAACTTCTTCATAGGACATGTGTTTGCATAATGACCATGCACACCACATTTAAAACATTCAATTTATCCCTCAGAAAGAACTTCTTTCCCTTTCCTCGAGTCAACTGGATGCTTCCTTTTTCCATGACAGGTTCTTGATTTATGACCTTCATTTCCACATCTATAGCATATTTCTGTCCCTTTGAAACATTTTCCTAGGTGTTTCTTTCCACATCTTTGACACATAGGTTTTTGAACACACATACCTTTATGATTATTTCCTATACTTCCGTAGGGATTTGTTTCTTGCATATATGATGCCTTAGAGAAAACTCCAAGGTTTAGGTGGTCAATCATGACTCCAGATAGTTGGTTGAGGATAATCAGAAGAGTTCTCATTGCATCTCCCATATCATTCAGTTGCTTGCTCAAAAAGCTGTCACAGTTTCCTTCACATCCACTGTTACTTTGGTGCCTGCTAGATCCAGCCATTTACTAAAACCAAAAAGGTCAGTGTGAGTATATCAACAAAACCATCATGTACTAATGAGGAAGGTAAACACTAAGATACACTTACTCATTCACTTTATCTAAAACTAGGACTCTTTCTGAAATCCTAACCATTATGGTAATGTCACTTATGCTTAAAGAATACCCTAACCTCTAAAGTTATCTAAACCGACCTTTGATACCAACTATAAGGCCCCAGCCTTAAACCTTACTTAATCTTGAGTTATTACAAGATTACACATTGAGGATCTTTTCAGGTTTAGAGTTTTAGAGAATTAGATCATGAAACTTGCATTACATTCCACATTTAAACAAAGTGGTTACATAAAAGACAGTATTCATTCTTCCCATCAACGGAAACATATTTAAAATATAACACGGATTCTTTCTTGACACATCCTTGACACTATCATCACATCATGTACCTTTCCCTTGACCTGTGAAAAACATTTCAAAAACTTGGGATGAGCACAAAAAGCTCAGTAAGGGATAGAAAAATATGGAAAGGAAACATGGGTACACATATACATAATAATCAGTTCATACTTTACCCATAAAACATAGGCATATCAAATCATGAATAAATCATAGAAAACATAAGACATAAAGGTAACTTGAGGCATTCATAACATTCTTACGTAGGGAGTAACCCTCTTGGTTATGTTTGGAATACCCACCACAGTATATTCCCTAAATCTCTTCGGAGAAACCTTAACGTTTCACTCCTTCGCGTTACCCAATGCATTGGAGAGCTATATCGGGCTCACCCGCCCTTAGTTTATCACGGAACCACCCGTTTTCATAACAATGCCCAAGAACCATAACATAAACGTATCACATAAAACATGCATAAAGGAAACAAAACATTTCCACATTTCAATCACAATATAACATTTTAGTATTTTGAAATAATGAATCCAAAAAGAAACCATTCCCAAAACCATTTAAAACATTTAATAAAAAGATTTTTGAATCAAAGTGTCCCATACCACCTTGAAGCTTAAAATTTTAAACCATTAATATCCATATAAATAAATCCTTAAAACCATTTTGAAAACATGGATATTAATAAGAACAAATAATTAAAACATTTAAAACGATATTTTGGTTAAAGGGGTTTTACCAAAATTATAGACACTTGAATACAATAATTGAGGAATAACATTTAGTCAGAACTTTATAATATCATGAGAATAAATGGATTCATGATATAATACTCCAAAGGACAGTATATACACCATATAAGAGTGAATTGGTGCATAACAACAATGAACCCTCAATAGAAATGTCAAATGTGACGAAATCCCTTATAAAGAAGGTATCCTTAAATTAAGGACAAATCAATCTCAAAAATATGTGTGAAAAATATAAATACACTCAATATAAGTGGATATTAAGTGTAAAACAATAAAAGGACATTCACATATATTCAATGGATGACATATTCAATGACTACATGTTGAACCCAAAGAAATCGAAATTGGGTTAAAAAGTTCCCTTGATAGCCTAACGGCATCACATCAAAATGAGTTGATGAGAGATAAAAAGTGTATCTCATCACTTGGACATAAAATTTACATCAATAACGATATATGATAACATATCCCAACATAACAATATGTAAATTAAAAGACCCAACAAAAGAAGTCTTTTAAAAAAAGAGGAGGGTGAAAGGTTCCCTTACCGACTTGGGTATCTTTCAATACATACACCCCATGAAAGAAAGACAATAGGTCATTGATGTAAATACTCATAAACGAAAGTATATTACACAAAGAGTAGAATAAAGGGCAGTACATACACCACTCAATGGAATTTGTGGCAAATGTAGCATAAATCTCATGGGAATGAATGTGAGATGAAAAATCCCTTACAAAAGTTCGGCAGCCTAACGGCGCCACTCAAAACTTCCAAAATGGATTGATGAGAGAGAATAGGGTCTCTCATCACATGAACATAAAAATTACAGTAGGAGTAATATAAAAGAACATCCCAATCATAAGAAGGATGAGCTTAAAAGAAATGACATAAAAGAGTGTACTTATAAAGAAAGAGAGTTGTAGGATCCCTTACCTCGGGTCCGACTTGACTTGATCGTTCTTTAATCTCCTGAATAATAAACTTGAGTTAATTTCTACTACCTTAAGAACCTTTTTCAAGTTCATTATTCCTTTTATACCACTTATTACCATGTCATAAACATAATGTAATCATTTAAGTTAATAATATTTGTTTTGCCGATATTTGGTTCTTAAGTCGAAAGTGGACTTCTTACAATTACATGTTGTTCGTGTGGCCAAATGTTTATTATAAACAGAATTGTATTCATGATGTATATATCATATATGTCATATATATCCAGTACATGCATTCATTTATAACATTACATAATCATTTAGAGGTAAGAAATGAAATGCACCGTTCATGGAGACGGTAAGCCGTACGTACGCATGAACGCTACTTCCATTTCTATTTCATTGTTTATAGAATGGAATCATAATGATATAAAGGTATATTATAATTACAGTATAATATCATATATAAAATCATTGTTCCATCCTTTATACATCCCACATATGTTTTTTAACGAATCAAATCACTTTGAGGAGGCGGTAGTCCGCACTTCCTAAAATGAAGATATCGCGTATACCCATAATGGAAGCCATAAAGGTAAGACACAAATGAAAAATACAGAAGCATAAGTAAAACATAAACATATTATATATCATATATAAAAATAGTGACATCATAATGGCCACCTTTGAAGGTGTTAAATGAGTATTGAACAATCATCGTTTCGGGAGGCAGAATTTCGCCATCCACGGAAACCGTATGTTCTTTAACCATTTGATGTAGTTGTGTGAGAGTGTAGCCAGAATAAATCTTATAACAACATCCTAGTATATTGAAGATACTGGTGTTGTTACAAAAGAAATAAATAAAAAGAGTTTAGGGGGTTGGAGAAGCAAAATAAAACAAATGAACATGAGAGAAAGAATTACCTTTAAAAGTGTAACTCCTTTTGATTTGAGCCTAAAGGCTTCCTTTGAAAGGATTATGCCCAAAGGGAATCCTCTAGGATGAGGAGAGGGATGTGTAGAGAGTAAATGGGCAGGGGTTGGCCGAGCCAAAGGCTTGATGAGTGTGTGAAAAGAGGTAGAGGTGGGGGCCTTTTATAAGAGGAGAGGAGGGGCACTTTTGGAAAGTAAGAAATATTACTTTATTTGAAAATGTATTTCGGTTTTAAAAGGTCCCACATTGATATAGGTCGTGGATAAGGTGATAAGGCTTCGAAATCCACTCATCCAATAAGTTTTGTCCATGTGTAGTTCATAGATTTTACATTATCTTTCCATTTTATTTAAATCGTCAAATAATGATGTCATCGTTAAATCATTATTATGTCATAAATAATTTAATTTATTTAATGTCTAAAAATTATAAAGGAAATACTATGATGTAGGAAATCTTTTTAGCTTTCCAATGACTATTTATAATCAAAATTTGGACTTGTGTAACCCCACTTAAAAATTGTTTTAGTAAAACATATCATGTTTGTGTCAATTTTTCTTTTACATTAAATAAAATGTTATTTATGTCATTTCCCAACCAAAGTGGATCCATGTGGTCCCCAAGTTGACCCATGGCTTGTCTTGGTCGGCCATGACACAAACAATAAGGTTGGGACATGTGTCTAGGTCATTTTATATTATTAAAGCATTATTTATACCTTAAACTACCCTAATTACCACTAATCGCGATTAAGAACTTAATGAGTTACTATTCACCAAAAAATTATTATAATCTCATTGAACCACATTTTACTTCTTAATGACAACCATGTATGTCGGATTTTCAAAATTCAATACACATTAGTGGTAAAATTTCATTTAACTGAAAAATCAGTTTGCTTGATTACCACTTAGTGGTTTCACTATTCATCAAAAATTGAAGTTTTTCAGAAAAATCCCAAAAATTCACCCTAAGCTATAATTGATATTCCGAATTCAAAAATGAAGTCCATTTTACAAAATTCAAAACATATTAGTCACATTAATTAATTTAATAATTAATTCCCGCTGTCAGCGCAAATAGCGTGTTTTCATAAAACAATAAGTATCAAAAGATTGACACTAGTTTAAGTCTGATTTCAAAGTGAAATTAATTCCAACGACCACTATTGGATTTAATGGTAAAAATATTTTCAAATTTCACTTTAAAAACAATTCAAAATATTATCTAATCATATAAATAAATTAGATTAAAAAGTGGTTTTGAACTAAAATACAACATTTTACACTATTCATTAAAAAAAAGAACCTTATCGGAAAGATACCAAAAAATTACACAAAGTAAAATTTGATGTCCCGATTCTTAGTAAGAGTTTTATTTGGTCCAAAATAATGTTTAAGAGTGAACAAAACTATATTTAATTATGGTTCAACATCAAAAGGTGATAAGTGAACCTTTAGTGAAAACTAGGGCATATACGCCTAAAATTGAATTCTTTCCGTATTTTAAGCCTCTATCCTTTATTGGATAAATGTAAAAACATATAAAAACATATATAATCATATCTTAGTTATTTCTATCCATTCCCGCCAATACAATGGCTACATGTTAACTACCATTTAAAATTATTTTATTAGAGTGCAACGTAAGATTCCCAAGAAACTCGTTGTTGCGTGTTGGGTACGCCATCGAGCATAGCATCCCCTTTAAAGTCATATTAATATTTTATTCACAAATATGGACAAATATGAGAATGTCATATTCTTTATTTACCTGGGGTGTTACAGATTTTCTTGATTTAATATGGTTTGATGTGCGTTTTACAAGCTATCAAGGGGGGATATGTTTCTTAGAATCTTATTTCATATTAGTATTAGTGTTTTAAGTATATTTCCTACAACACATTTTTTATAACCTATACTTTTATAGAAGAAAATTCACTTGCAAATCATCTTTCTAATAAAGGTGTGTTATGAAATTATGTTATTTTGATTGATATATATTGATCTAGTTTGACATAAAGCTCAAAATATCAAACTCTCATGACTTTTATTTCGATTTTTGAATGTTTTCTTTTGCCACATTTTTCTATTATTATTATTCATTAGTGAATAATCGATTTTTCATGTTGTGTTTTTTGAATTTTCTTGTCTATTATTAAGCGATGTTATTGGAGACAACATAGTAAATAAATTTTTAACATTATTTAACTAACAAAGAAAATGTAAATTGATATTTTTTATCAGTTTTCACACCATTTATCCAATAAACAATGTTAAAAAACATTTTTTATGCTGGTTATTATATAAACAACATGAAAAATAAATTACCCACTTGCTTTTCACGTTAGTTATCCAATAAAAGATGAAATTTTATAAACTAAAAATTGTTTTTTCCTTCACCAAAGTAGTATACAATAGAAACATAACAACAAAAAAGGCAGTGGAAGACCAGTAAAAGACACTTACAATTGAACTTTAAAGTTTACTATGTATATTACAAATAAAATAAAAATTCATCAAACCTGTATAATGATTAGAATATTCAAATTCCTCAAATACTCTACACTATATGTCCATGGATAATAAAAAAGCTACAATATAAAAAAGAAATCATTTAACTTGAATTTTCAATAAAACATATGAAATATAAAGGAAACATTTCTAAATAAATCTGACATTCTGAAGCTTTTTAACTGCCCCAGTTGAAATTATATCATACAAAAATATTAAAACATAATATCCATGATCTTTTAAACATTCTTGATCATGAATTTGTTTCAAAGTGATTTTATTTGGAAAATAAATTTTTATGTAGTATATCAAAATTTTTTAATTTTAAATGAAAATTCACCTTAGTTTATAGAGATTTGATCTTGAAGATCTTATATACTTTGATATCTCTAAAGAAATTCCATTCTCTATTGGAAATTAATGTGAATAAAATATTTTTTTTCATTTTAATATAAAAAGTAATAAAATAATAAAACTTAAATCTTTAATACATTCTAAATATTTTCTCTCAATTCACAATAGATAGAGAAAATTCAGTACAATGTTCTCTCTCTTAGACAAAAAATACCCAAAATCCAATGACCAGTGATATATAAGAAATTTTAATATTAGTTGTTAATATTATATGTGATATATAACACTTTGTGAAATAAATATTTTCAGACTCTTGATGATATAGAAGCATCCAATACTGAATAATGAAATTCTTCTGAAATCCTTACGCTATATAAACAATTCATTCGGCATCGGTCATTATAAAAGCAATTTGAAAAATAAGATGTGGGTCTATAAATCTATATACACCTATATTATCAATATTTATATAAATTTTATTCATATTCCTGATACAAAAAATAAATAAATATAAATTTTCAATAAATTAAAAGAATAAAAACATTTTATTAATCAACCTACATGGAAACAATTTGCATCATGTTGATGCCCAATTGATCTCCACCTACAAGATATATGATATCATTTTTCAAATTTACCATAGTCATTGTATGCTAGAAAATAGCAACATAAATTAGAATATCATATACCGATTGTAGCAAATTTGAGTATGCTGAAAATATACCAAGAATAGTAGAATCAATATATGATGCCGTGAAACATTGAGTTTTTTTCTATTCAATATTGCATTACCTTTAAAGAATTTTTGTAAAAAATTAGTTAAATATATAAACTTTAAAAGGAGAAAAAAAATTAATAACAAAATGAAATAAAAGATAACATATATACATACCTCTATGGTAATATTCCGTAGTAGTCTATATAGAAAAACTAAAAAATGACAGATACCTTGTCCAACTCTACTAACCACATAAGTAGGATATGATATTTTTTGTGGTCTATTTATAATATCTAGTACAATGACCCTATGATTCTCTATCTCAAATACTATTGATGAATAGTATTGTTGATATTATATATTATTCCACATGAAACAATATGATGCACTTCATCAACATATAACACATAGAAACTAGGAATATGTGTAAGAGGGGGTATGGGTAGGATAAGAAGTGGGGTATAGAGGAAGAGATGTATGAGTAGGATAAGAAGGAGGAGTGGGATCTGTTGGAGGAGGTGGAAGTGTCAGATTGGCAGGTCGAAACAATCATTGTATGTCTGCAAACATCAACTATACCAAATCTCTGATATTTTACTCCATCATCACTTGAGTATCTTGAAATTTTGATTCCAAAGATTCTATTTTTTATAAAGAATCTCCATTGAAGAAACTTCTATATTTGGAAACTCTCTTTGTTACCGATACAGCAGTTGGGTATCCTTGTATATGATTGAGGTGTTTGGGATTACCTAATGATGTATCTAAAATATCCTTTCTACCCTCATCAATAAACACCCCTAGTGTGGTCTGCTACTTAAGAGAATCCTATATGGAATATTTGAAGAATTATGCAATGAATCACAATATAAAAAGAATTTATTTTACTTAATGAAATAAATAATGTAAACATCTTATAGTCTTCTCAGATACAACTCTTGTATCTTCTGTAAGATATTTTACTTTTTTGTTCATCCAACCCCTCTTCCATTTTTATGTCTATTAGAGGGGAGGTGAAACCTCTATAGACCCTGAGGACTCATATATCAACTTTTGAAGTTTTTTCTATCATATCTTTTTTCAAATAACGTATACCCTCCCCATGATAATGTATGAGGGTATATGTTTCAAGATAGAATCTCCTTATGGGATCACCTTGATTGCTGTAAATTAAGAGTTAATAATAAATAAATCATTAACATAGTTATTAATATAAAAAAACTTCTACAAAGGTAACATTTCACATAAAAAACACTTATCATCATCTTCTTTTAAAAAATTTATTCCATGTATCTTCATCTATTAATAGATATATATCACATGGATTTAGAAGTTGTTTATCGCCAAAAATAAAATGTGATGTGGGGTATGATTTAAAATTCCTCCATCTCTTAACATCAAATGATAAAAATTTCATACAGAATCCTCTAGTATATGGTTTATCATATTTCATCTGATAAGAATTAGGAAAACATATATAACTATAAAAATTTCAAGATAAGTAAAACAATAACTAACAAAATTACCAAAAAGGTCTCCCAAAATTGTGATAATGTCACTTTGTCAACACGTTTCCAATCATTAAACAAAATTCTAACTTTTCTTTTATCATGTACTCATACAAATGTCTTGAATTGTTTTGAATTTTCAACTCTTGAAATATCATTACCATCAATGTATATTGGTATCCTCTGTTCCAAGCTATGAGTAACTGATAATTTTGGAAAACATGTGGTGCCATATTTACCAACCCTCGAACTCTTTTTCCGCCATGGAAGTATGTGTCACATGTATAGAAGGAAGAAAAGGCTCATCAACAGGAGCATGTGTACATTACTCCCTAGAGGTATGGGTATGATCATCTCCAAAAATATATGGTCAATCATAGGGTTGATCCGTCATTATCCTAAAAATCAAATAAACCATAATTAGTACAGAAATACACAATTCCAACAATTACATATAATTGTAAATAAAAAATTTACAATTATCAAACAAAAAGTAAAGTAAACTAAAATTAACACATATTTGTTAATATTTGTTATAGTTAACTAAAATTATAAAAATATTAATGAGATATGAAATGAAATAAATTAATGACAACTACATGGAAATAATGACATAATAAAAATTCACCATCGCGATAAATCATTTTTAGAATAAATTTTTTTATTTATAATATACTCCTATAAAATATTTTCTGTATTTATATAAAATGTTAAATTTAAAATAATTGGTTTTAAACAAAATCAATTAATAAACAAATTACGTAATGGTAAACATGAAAAAAGACTAAAATAAACTAATACAAACAAATAATTTAACGTATTGTCTATAATACATGTTTTATTAATGAAAATAATTTAAAAATATCTTACTTATGAAATTTTAATAAGTAAAACATAATTAAATATATGTTTCCTGTAATACTACGAATGTCCTAAATTATTGTTTTCCCAAATTTTTTCATCACGATCATTCCATAGGGAGCAAACCATGTCTACTATGTTCTCATCAATATTATTAGTTATTCATTCCATGGAAGTAGGGTTCTCACATAAATCATCATCTTTGCCCAGTTTATCATCACTAACATACTATTTTTTTTCCTTTTAAAAAATAGAACACTGAATATCAAATTGATCAAGAACATAGAAATTTTGTTTTACATGTCTTTACATGATAAAAGGATCAATTCACTACGGAAAAACTATTATTTACGATGAGTTATTTACGACAGGAATAGGTGCCCCGTTGCAAAAACTTACGTGCGGATTGGCACAGATTGTGCACCAAACCGCATGAAAGAGGATTTGCGATGGGTAGGCACCGCCCATCGCAAATGCCCGGAGGTGGTAAGACCTAGCTGGAACGGGGGGTCACCCGTCGCAATTAGTTCGACCCTTGAAGGGTATTTGCGACGGGACCTATCGCAAATAACCGGTGGCGGTAAAAACCTATTTGCAAAGGGATGTTGTCTCGTCGCAAAAAGTGGGTCGGTAGGTTACTTTTTCTGAAAGGCCCCTTCACAAATAACTTTTTAACTGCCAAGTATAATTAATGTAGCCGAAGGTATTTGTGATGGGACCCGTCGCAATAAGTACTATTAGTGACGAGATTCCCATCGATAATACTCCTGTTGCAACTAATCTAACCTATATATAACCCTCTCCGTTTTTCTTATCTCCTCATGAATTCTTTCTTCGTTTGCATCTGTAGACTCTAATTTTAGAGTGAAATTTTTTTAGTGTTAGTTTTTTTTACGAAAAAGTTGTGAAGCCGCCTATAATTATAAGAGAACAAGTTTAAAGGTATATATGTTTTATTTAATTTATTATTTATTTAATTTCTTTATATTAATTTAAATTATTGTTGATTAGTTGTAATTAAGTTAGATTTAAATTGTTTTGTCATCAGTATTTATTTGTAATAAAAAAAATTATTAGTACTAATTCTTAGTAATTTGTAATAATTAATAATTATTAACGATAATTAGTAATGTATTTAAATGATTAGTGGTAATTAATAATTAGTAGCTGCATTTTGTAGTAATTGATACTAATTAACACCAATTAGTAATAATTAAAAATAAATAGAAATAAATATTAGCAATTAGTAATAAATAGTATTAATTAGTAATAATTAGTAATAAATACTAATAAATAGTAATAAATACTAATAAATAGTAATAAATACCAATAAATAGTAATAAATACTAATAAATAGAAATAAATACTAATAAATAGTAATAAATAATAATAAATAGTAACAAATACTAATAAATACTTATAATTAGTAATAAATATTAACAATTATTAATAAATACTAATAATTTGTAACAAATTCTAATTAATAGTAACAAATACAAATAAAAAGTAATAAATACTAATAAATACTAATAAATAGTAATAAATAGTAATAAATACTTATAAATACTAATAAATACTCATAAATAGTAATAAATACTAATTAGTAGTAATAAGTAGTAATAAATAGTAATAAGTTGTAATAAATAGTAATAAATTCCAATAAATACTAATAAATAGTAATAAATAGTTATAAATAGTAATAAATTTTAATAAATAGTAATAAATACCAATAAATAGTAATAAATACTAATAAATAGTAATAATTCGTAACAAATAGTAACAAATAGTTATAAATAGTAATAAATTGTAATAAATAGTAATAAATAGTAATAAATAGTAAAAAATAGTAAAAAATAGTAAAAAATAGTAATAAATAGTAACAAATAGTAATAAATACTAATGAATTGTAATAAATAGTAATAATTACTAATAAATAGTAATAAATAGTGATAAATACTTAGAAATAGAAATAATTACTAATAAATAGTAATAAATAGTAATAAATACTAATAAATAGTAATAAATAGAAATAAATAGTAATAAATAATAAATAGTAATAAATACTAATAAGTAGTAATAAATACTAATAAATACTAATAAATAGTAATAAATATTCATAATTAGTAATAATTAGTAAGAAATGGTAAGAAATAGTAAGAAATAGTAAGAAATAGAAATAAATAGAATTAAATAGTAATAAATAGTAATAAATAGTAATAAAGAGTAATAAATAGTACTAAATAGTAATAAATAGTAGTACATAGTAATAAATATTAATAATTAGTAATAATTTGTAAAAAATAGTAATAATTAGAAATAAATTTTAATAAATAGCAATAAATAGTAATAAATTGTAATAATTAGTAATAAATAGTAATTATTAGTAATAAATAGTAATAATTAGTAAACAATTGTAATAATTATTAATAATTTTCAATAATTAGTAATAATGAGTAATAATTTGTAATAATGAGTAATAATTAGTAATAATTAGTAATAACTAGGAATAATTAGGAATAATTTGTTAATAATTAGTAATCTTTAGTAATAAATAATTATTATTATTAATAATTAGGAATAATTAGGAATAAAAAGTAATAATTATTAATAATTAGGAATAATTAGGAATAATTAGTAATAATTAGTAACAATTAGTAACAATTAGTAATAATTAGTAATAATTAGTAACAAATAGTAATGAATAGAAAAAATTAGTAATAATTAGTAATAACTAATAATAATTAGTAATAACTAATAATAATTAGTAATAATTAGTAATAATTAGTAATAATTCGTAATATTTTTTAAATAATTAGTAATAATTAGTAATTATTAGTAATAAATAGTAATAATTAGTCATGATTTTGTATAAATTGGAATAAATATTATAAATTATAAATAATTAGGAATAATTATTAATAATATTAATAAATAGTAATAAATATGAATAAATAGTAATAAATAGTAATAAATAGTAATAAAAAGCAATAAATATAAATAAAGAGTAATAAATAGTAATAAATTATAATAAATACTAATAAATACTAACAAATACTAATAAATAGTAATAAATACTAATAAATAGTACTAAATAGTAATAAATACTAATAAATACAAATAAAAACAAATAAATAGTAATAAATACTTATAAATACTAATAAATTGTAATAAATACCAATAAACAATAATAAATAATAATAATTAGTAATAATTAGTAATAAATAGTAAATAATAGTAATAAATAGTAATAAGAAGTATTTGTAATTATTTATCTTCTTTTTTTGGATACTGTTTTTCTAATTTTAAATTATTCAAAAACAGTAATGATTTTATATTTTGTAGAAAAATATGGAACAAGGAATTTGGAAATTGTCATTATTAGATGATCATTCTTGGATAAATCAGCAGAGAAATCCAAACAGTTCTGGTTTAAATCCTATATATATTAAGGGTGTTGAATCTTTCTTATCATTTTCATCATCAAAAATAGAATTTGTTTCAAAAGGAACAATTAAGTGTCCTTGTAAAAAATGTGCCCTGTGAACGTTTGACACATTTGAAAAGGTTGGGGGATATCTATTGCGATTTTGTTTTCTACCAGATTATGTTTTTTGGTATCAACACGGTGAACACAGTTCTAGAGAAGATACTAATAACTTGATTCTCAATCCATCACTGTTTTAAAATTTAGCACATGATGTTGCTGGTCCATCTGTTCAACAAACTAAAACTCAGGATGCTATTGATTTAGTTCCTAAGTTGGCACCATCAAAATTTTATGAGTTGTTGAGGTCTGTTGAGAATGCATTATATCCTGGTTGTAAGATAAGAAAATTAGAAGTGGCTGTAAATTTTTAGCTATTAAATCAGATAATGCATTGTCAAACAACTGTTATGATCAGATATTTTATTTGGTTAAAAAATTGTCATCTGAAGTAATGTGTTGCTTGGAAAAATTACTATGAGAGAAGGTGACTGGTTCGTAATCCAGGCCTAAGTTATCAAAATATCAATGCATGTGAAAATTATTGCATCTTATATTCTAGTGAAAATGATTCATTGGATAGTTTTCCCACATGTGTAAAATAGAGGTATAAAGAAGCTCAACCAGGGAAGTCTGGATCAATTCCTATGAAACAGTTGAGATCTTTCCCCCTCACAACTATGATGTTGCGTTTGATTATGTCTTAGAACATAACTTCAAGGTTGTCATGGCACAAAACCATGATTTCAACAGATAAAATCTTGAATCATCCATCTGATGGTGACTCAAGGAAACATTTTGATCGACTGCATCCATATTTTTCTTTAGAAGCCTGAAACATGCGATTAGGTCTTTCTAATGATGATTTCTATGCATTTGGTTCTTATGGTAGTCAGTATTCATGTTGGCCTGTCTTTATAACTTTGTACAATTTACCTCCGTGGATGTTGATGAAGGACCCCTATATCTTTTTAACCTTATTAATCCTAGGACATCCGAAAAAGAATATAGATGATTTTTTGAAACCATTGAATGATGAGTTAAATTCATTGTGGAGTAATGGTGTTAGTACATATATTGTTTCTATGAAACTAAATTTTATATTAAAAGTTGCATTGATGTGGACAATTAGTGACTTCCAGACATATGGAATGTTATCAGTCTAGAGCACACATGGTCAAAATCATGTCCTTACTTTATGAAAGAAAAAAAATCCTTTATGCTCGTCAATGAAAAAAAAACATGCTATTTTGACTGTCATCATAGATTTATTCCAACCGATCATCCTTTCCAGAGGAACAAATATCATTTCAGAAAAGGAACAATTGATAGGTATAGACCTCCAAAAATGATCTCAGGTACAGAGTTAAATTCCGTTGTATTTTCATTACCTCCCATCGCATTTGGTCCTACGGTAAACCAACTTAAAATTCATGGCTTTGGGAAATAGCATAACTGGATAAAACAGAGCATTTTTTGGGATCATCCATATTGCTCTGATTTGTTGGTTTTTGACAAGTTGAATGTCATGCATATTGAGAACATCTGTTTTGATAATTTATTTCATACAATTTTGGATACACCAGGTAAAACCAAAGATAATGTAAAGGCATGATTAGATCTTGCCCAAATTTTTAGAGGACCGAAACTTGAACTGTTTCAAAATGTCAGATCACATAGGTTTTTGAAGACAAAAGAAGCTTATACACTGTCCAAAGAGAGTATCTTATTATTTTGTCATTGTATTGAAGATTTGAGACTTCCAGGTCGCTATGCTACCAATTTGGGAATATGTGTTAAGAATGGTCATATTACCGAATTAAAAAGTCAGGATTGTCATGTTATAATGGAAAGACTTATGTCGATTGGATTCCAAGGTTTGTTGAATTATATGATTTGGGATTCGATAACAGACATATCATATTTTTTTCGAGACATTTGTGTGGAAAAAATGGACTATGATGTACTAAGTAAACTGGAAGAATATGTTGTTGTCATTATACGTAAACTGGAAAAAAATATTCCCGACTGATTTCATTGAGTCAATGGATCATCTGATATTACATTTTCCACATGAAGTTAAATGTGAAGGCCTAGTATAGTTTTGATAGATGTACCCATTCGAGAGATGCATGTAGAAATTGAAAAAAAGTATGTAACAAAGCATCAGTTGAAAGCTCAATTGCTAAAGCTTATTTGCAAGAGAAAATTGTTTTTTTTTTGCTCTCATTATTTTGAAATTGAATATCCCTCAAAACACAAACACATGGGATGGAACAAGTTGAATCCTGATGATCAAATGGACAATCAATTATTAGTTTTTAATCATCCAGAGCTTTGCATCAGTGGAGTTCATAAATGATTACTTTCAGATGATGAACATCACAAAGCTCATACATATGTTCTACTTAAGGGTGTAATTTTGGCCCGACGGCTCGAAAGCCCGATAGGCCCGGCACGAAATCCCAAGTGGACCGGCTCGGCAAAGCCCCAATCGGGTCAGGCCGGGCTTGGGCCGCAGGTTCAGTGGGTCAGGCCTGGGCCTTTCTAGGCAGGTCCGCGGGCTAGGCCGGGCCAGCCCGAAAAAGCCCCACCCGTAGGCTCGCGCGAAGATTGGCCTGCTGGCCCGCCTACTATAAAAAATATAACAGGAAACTGCAAGTAGGGGGATTTGTCCCCTACCTCAAGCTCCCAAGGCTACGCTTGTAAATTAATCACAGGTCTATGTATATATAGATATATATATATGTAGATCTATATATATATTTATATATATATATTTGGATATATCTATCTCTATATATCTATCTATATATACATATATCTATATATGTCTCTATATTTATATATATATATATTTATCTATCTCTATATACATATATCTCTTTATATATCTGTATATATACATACATATATACATACATCTATATATATCTACTTATATATCTATATATACATGTATCTTTATACATTTATATTTATCTATATATGTATATATGTGTGTGTGTGTGTGTGTATTTCTATCTATATGTGCATATATCATTATATATTAACAAAAAATGATATTATATATATACATATAATTATTATTATATATAATTATAATGTGTGTATAAATATATATATACAACGATATATAATTATATATATAAACAAAGTCATTAATAATATATATCAATTAAGTGTGGTTTTTAAATATCCATTAATAATATATATATATGTGTGTGTGTGTGTGTGTATGTATATGTATATGATTTAATATAATAATATATATATATATAAACAAAGCTATTAATAAATATATATATATATATCAATGATTTAATATTATATATATATAATAACTTGTTGTATATTAATAAAAAAATAAGTATGGTTTTTAAAAATCCATTAATAATATATATATATATATATATATATGTATGTATATGTATATGTATATGATATGATATATATATATATATATCAATGATTTAATATAATAGTGTATATGTATAAACAAAGCCATTAATAATATATATCAATTAAGTGTGGTTTTTAAAAATCCATTAATAATATATATATATGTATATGTATATGTATATGTATATGTATATGTATATGATTTAATATAAAATATATATATAAACAAAGCTATTAATATATATCTATATATATCAATGATTTAATATTATATATATATAATAACTTTTTGTATATTAATAAAAAAATAAGTATTGTTTTTAAAAATCCATTGATAATATATATATATGTGTGTGTATATGTATATGTATATGATATAATATAATATATATGTATATAAACAAAGCTATTAATATATATATATATCGATGATTTAATATAATAGTGTATATATATAAACAAAGCCATTAATAATATACATCAATTAAGTGTGGTTTTTAAAAAACAATTAATAATATATATATGTATGTATGTATATGTATATGTATATGATTTAATATAATTTATATATATATATAAACAAAGCAATATATATATAAATATATCAATGATTTAATATTATATATATATAATAACTTGTTGTATATTAATAAAAAAATAACACACTCACCTAATGATGTTCGTGCAAGTCCCTCAACTTCATTAAATTTTTTAAGTACGTTGCAACATGCATAAATTATATATACTATACATATATAAAGCTATTTAGAAAAAAAATTAACTCACCCAATGATGTTCGCGCACACCCCCAATATATATATATAAACAAAGCCATTAACTCACCTAATAATGTTCGCGCACACCCCCTAATTATTTTTTTACAATTTTATCAAATTATATATATATATATATATATATATATATATAAACTTATTATATATTAACAAAAAATAACTACCCACTAAATGATATTCGCACACCCCCAACCTCATTATATTTTTTAAAATATGATAAAACTTTTATATATTAAATATATTATATATACATATATAAATTTATTTAGAAAAAAATTAATTCACCCACTGCTGCGCACCCGCTAAGGGTATAATTTCAGTCGAGATAGGGCCGGGTCCGGCCTGCCCTGCAAAAAAATTAAAAAACGTTTAAAAAATGTTTTAAATTAAAAAAGCTAAAAAATTCTTTTAATAAATATGTTAAAAAAAATAAATGTAAAAAAACGTTTTAAATAAATGATAAAAAACATTTAAATAACAACACTTTAAACTCACCACTCATTTCTGCGCAGCCCCCAATAACTCATTATTAATATTTTTAATTTGTATATAATATATATAAATTCACAGACATGTATAAATCTATTTAAAAAAATAACATATTCACCCACTGTAAAATGTTTTTACAAAAAATGTGTAAAATATTTAAAAAAAATACATGTAAAAAATATGCATTCAAAAAAACTTTTTAAATTAAACGTCTAAAAATAAATGTAAAAAAACGTTTTAAAAAAGTGTTAAAAATTGGTTTAAATAAAAATGTTTAAAATGTTTTTAAAACAAACATTTAAATTATTTTTTTTAAAACAAACACTTAAAAAATACTTTTTACATTAAAATGTGAAAAAAGTTAAATGTTTTAAAAAAATACTTGTAAAAAGCACGCGTTTAAAAAAATTAAAAAATGTTTTAAATTAATCATTTAAAAATAAATGTAAAAAACGTTTTAAACAGATGTTAAAAAAACAGTTTAAATAAATATGTTTAAATAAAAAATACTAACAAACGCTTAAAAATTATAAATAAGTTAAAAAAAATAAATGTAATTTTTTTTTAAATAAATGTTAGAAAAACATTTAAATAATGAGGCTTTAAACTCACCCACGACAGTTGCGCACCCCTCATTATTTTTTTACAATTTACAAATAATATATATATATATATATAGACAAAAAACATATCTACCCACTGTAAAATGTTAATAAAAAATAAAATAAACATTTTTACAAAAAACATGCATTTAAAAATAAATGTAAAGAAATGTTTTAAATAAATTTTATAAAAATGTTTAAATAAAAAAAATTAAGAGACAATTATTTTGAAAATAATAAAAGCCCACCACGGCCCGATTTGAAAAAGCCCGGCCCGGCCTGAAGAAGCCCGGCCCGACCCGATGCTTTGGGCCGGCCTGAGGCCGGGCTTGGGCCGCCTCATGGGGTTGTTCGGGCCGGCCCGGCCCGACCCAAATAGTAGTCAGCGGCCCAATACATTGCATGGCAGGCCTGGCCCGGCGCCAAGCCGGGCGGGGCCGAAATTACAACCTTAGTTCTACTCAACTGTGAAGAACTGACATCATTTGTACTGTGAGTGCTTATATCACTTATTCTATAATTTATGTTGTAGTAAGTAAACTTATTTTATTTGTAGGTTATATGATAATCATATTAAGAAACAACTTACACAAATTATAGCAGCTTCTCTTGAAGAACGCTGATAGAAATGTTTTTCTCAATGGTTTTAAAAAATGGTAACAAAAATTATTGATGGTTTAATATATCAATTCATTTTATTATTTATTATATTGATAATTGTTTTGAAAATTATCTGGTGTCTCAATATACTGATAAAATTGATCACTGACTCTATATATTGAGTAACCCACCTTTCAAAATGGTGAAATATTATAATTCATATGTGGTGAATGGTTTTCAATTTTATACAGGTGCATATGGGGAATAAAAAAATGAACAGTGGAATTTTCTAGTGAAGATCACATTAGGGAGAAAATGAAGGTGACATTTATGGCATGCTGGATGAAACTATTGAACTGTTTTATCTAGGGAAAAATTAAATTAAAATGTTTAAATGTCGGTGGTTGGATACTGAGAGAGACTTGCGTGTTCATCTGATTCATGGAATCATCAATTTTAAATTAAAAAGTATTCTTGTAGTAAATGAAACATTTTTACTGGATTAACAGGCACATCAAATATATTACGCAAAGTATTGTGCTATTTCAAGATACCTGAGTGATTGGTGGAGCAAAATAAAAATGAAATCTCAGGAAAATCAATTTACTCAAATTGAATGTGGTTCCGATGAAGTTCAAGGAATTGAATTTTTTCAAGAGACTACTCAAAATCGATCTTTTTCACAAAAAGACATCAATATCGATGATGAAACCCCACAATCAAGGTCTGATGGTGACGATTATGTTAATGATGATACAAATGAATGATAAATGACAAGAGATGATGAAATTGAAACTCATATGGATCTTCATGATGTTGATGAAGGAGAACATTGACATAGTTTAATAATAATTATAATTGTAACTAATATATATGTAATAGTTATTTTCAAATATCTTTTAACAATAATAATTTTTTTAGATGGACCCTGATCTATTTCGTGATTTGGAGGAGGCTAATCTACCTTTGGATGAGGAGGATTTGGGATCATCTGTCCCTCAGCCTGCTGGCAGTTCAAGGGGTACACGGAGGGGTTGCAATCTTACATGACTGATTATTCCTAACCCGATCCCCGAGCAGCGTCCACATCTTGGTTTTTATCCACACACATAGAGGTATGATAACCTGTGTATTTTAGTTATCATTCATTAATTTATTTATATACTAATTGTTTTATTTTTTGTTATTTTTTCATAGTTTTGCGCATGTAGTTATTGGACAGGGGAGCTCTATCTTGAAAAATTATTTTTCTCAGCCATGGATCACATGAGAATTGATTCCTGTTGATATGTGGCTTGGAATTTTCAATCATTGGCTGGTACGTAAATAAATAACATTTTTTAGTAATTTAATTCATTAATAACTTGATATTATAAATTATTTGTAGGTTTTTTGGTATACCATCGATGATAGCATGCGCGGCGCTATCCAAAAGGCATGGAAGGTGTCTATGCCTGAGTGTTTCTGTCAGTTTTTGTATAATTTGAGAAGGAAACCCATTGATAAAGAAGAAGTGACAGTATTTGATGAGTCATGTAGATCCCACCGACCATAGTACATTTCATCAAACGTTTGGGATGAATTATGTTCACACTGGTTGTTTGGTGGATTTCAGAAGAGATCTTCATTGGGCCGACAGAACCGAGGGAGACAGGAGGTGACACATCAAGATGGTAGTCGTACATTCAGTACTCATAGAGAGAATCTGGTAAGTATATTTTTTAAATATTTTATACAATATTAACTATAAACAGTTTATTTTATATTCATATAGGATGTTGAGCATCCCGATATTACAGAGTACAACGTTTATTGAAGGATGTATAGTGATCAAGCCACTCCAGAGATTATAGTTGATTACCAAAATTAGATTCTGGTTAGTATTATGTTTTTTTCACTTTGAAAATTAACTGCATATAATATTTTCATTATTTTAATATCAAATTTAAACTGAAGGAGTCATAAGAGACTGAGACCTCTCAGACACGGGTTGAGAGTCAGGCCAAGACAGCTAATCAGACTAGTGCCCAATATTTGGATGAGGTGGCATGGATGCAGGAGACCCAATATGCCTTCGAGAAAGGACGATTAGTTGGTATCAGCTCTCATTTGACTCCTTGGACTTATAATGGTACTGTTGCGATGTCATCGTCCAGCTCGAGATGAGTTCCTAGAGAGGCATCATCTTCTGGCTCACAGTATCACGAGCAGTAGCAAGCTCAAACTGAGCTTATAGAGAGTTTTCAGAAGCGGTAGACAGAGATGCATTAGCAGCAGCAATAGCAGCATGAGGAGGACATGCATCGATGGCAGCCGCATCAGTAGCACGAGGAGGACATGCGTAGATGGTAACACCAACAACACGAGCAGATAGAGAACATGTGCCGTCTGTCTCGTTGTTTAGGGATGAAGTTTCCTCCACCATATTCTCCATATCCTCTAGTTCATCCAGAAGACTAACCCCCATAGTGATTTTTTGTTCTATTAAAAGCATTTGAAATGAACATTTGTTTTAATATGAACTACTTACAGTTTTTGTCTTTTATATTCATTCGAATATTCCATATTTTTTAAATATTTTATTATTTTATCATTTTTATTAGTATTATATTTTTTAATATTTGTTTATTTAACTAATAATAATAATAATAATATTTTATGAAATTTTATATTTGTTTTGAATATTGATAATTTTAATTTTTTTTATTATTTTAATAATATTAATATTATTATTTTTCATTAATCATAATTTTATTATTGTTTTTATTTTATTAAGTATTTTCAAATATTGTGAATTTTAATATATTTTTTTATTATATTAATTATATTAATATTTTTTTTTCATTAATCATAATTATATTATTTTTTTATTTTATTAATTATTTGCAATAGGGTCTTTTGCGATTGGGGGACCATCGTAAATATATTATATATATATATATATATATATATATATATATTTTAAAGTATTTTTGGAACGGCCTCATCGCAACATGTTTATAACATATAAGCTATTTGCGACGGGATACCGACCCATCACAAATACTTTTTACGGTGGGTCTGTCGCGAAAGGTTCTTGTATATATAATGTATTTAATTGGAGATCTATTAGCGATGTGACCACTCCCCGTCGCAAAATTTACTAGCTGTGATGTCATTTTATGCAACAAGCTATTTTCCACGGGACCCCGTCGCAAAAGAGTTTTTGCGACAGGATCACATCACAAATAGACCGTCACAAATATCTGAAATTCCAGTGTTGCTCGTGTATTCTACTTTTTTTTCTTCAGATTAACTAGTTTCATTCCAAATTCATCATGTTAGACACTATTTTTACCAATAAACCATTTATAATTAAAAACCGGAACATGAAATTTAATGTAATAAACCTCCCATATTTCTTCAATTGCTCCATAATATTTAGTTGATGCAGAGGTTGGTTGTTTGTCTTTGGCACTCAAAAAATGCATTGCTTTTGTGAACACCAACACACTATTCAAAACCACACTTCTGTTGTCCTGATATTTTGTACGAAAAGTATATCCATTAATGTCATACTCAGACCATGTTTTCAAATTTAAATATGGACCTCCCAATAACCACCTTAATGTTTCTAATATAGATGATTTACCAAGCACGATCTCTTTAAACCATGTAAAAAATGTTTTTTTTCTGCTCATTCAAAATTCACATGTCATTTTTCATTGGATAATATTGTTTGAACACATTTATATGCAAAGTGAATTATGGTTGAGCATTATCTATGTTATTCAAGATGTATAAATGTATCTTTTTTATCTATTCTCCTATCAAACATTTTACTTTCAATCCATGAATCCCCATTCCCCCATAATTAACTCATTCATGGAGAGATGTAAGGAAAATGATTTACCCCACTGTAGAAAAATAGCTTGTACTAAACTCTAAAACATCCTCAAAAATATAGTTCCCATGTAAAACCTTTGGATTTAATAGTACGTTATCTCTTTATAGTAATTGTATAGCTTTCGATACACGCAACACTGAGTACAAGCGCACCATGACTAACCAAACTAGCATTTCAAAAATCGGCTATGAATAGTATTAACTGCATTTTGAATTTTATATACTCCATATAATTTTAACATCTATATTATGTGTTTCTTAGACATAACACAAGAACAAATTAAATTATCTAGATAAAGGAAGTATTTTTCAAAACAAATGCAATTTTATCACCTTTTAATGGAAAAACCTTTTAAAATCCAATATATGAAACCTTTATATATTCAACTTGAAGAAAATAAACTTTTTCTTTAGAAGTGGGTAATAAAACCTTAGTTTCAATAATTTTTTGGGTTTTTTAGATAACATTCATATTTTTATTAATATTAAAAAATACTAAATTTTAATCGAAAACAACTTTTTTAATCAAAACAATTTATAGTGTTAAATTATTCATTTGAATGGTTCTAAAGTATAATTAGATTATATTTTTATAATTTAATCCATTGTTAGTCATTGGAAGTAATTTTACTTTTAAATTGGATATAAACACATATCAATATTTTGATAGTTTTTACTTCTCAAAACCCCGCTTTCTGGTATTAAAAACGATAATTAATTTTAAATTAATTATTTCAACTTCTATGTTTTGAATTTGGTAAAATAGGCATCATTTCTGAATTTGGAATATCAAAATTATCTTAGATTGAATTTTTGTTATTTTTCTGAAAACATTCAATTTTTGATGAATAGTGGGAAATACGTTATAGTACATAAAAACTGACTTTTTTTATTTATTTTTTTTTTAATTTAAATTTATTTTAAATTAAAAATAGATGTATAAAACCTATATTATTCATGTATAATTTCTTATAGTCATTTTCTAATAATATTATATATATAAAATTATAGTGATCTTTTTAATGTCTTTTACCGACCTTCTAGGCACATTTGCAAATTTACATAAAACGTAGTTTTGCCATTTTTGCGAATTGAATTTCAAGACTCAGAGAGACACGATTTATGTCAGTAAGTAAAATGGGGTTCAATAGGATGAAAATCAATTATGATGAATTGTTACTTTTGAATTATATTTACCACGGTTAAAAATAAATATGGTAAGTAAAGGTAAAACCGATATTATAATTACCCTAACACATGTCCTAATTCTATTAGATAGGTATTATTCAACCAAAATCAACCTTAGAAAAAAAATATGATCCTTTTTTATCAACTTGGATTAGATTAGAACATTTATTATTATTTTATTTAAAGAATAGTTAAAAGTGTAAAATTCAAAGTTTAATAACTAAACAATTTTTAATATAGGGTTATACATAAGATAAATTAGACTATAAATATTTATTAGAAATAAAAATATATTTCCTACATCATGGTATTTTATTTAAATTTTTTATACATTAAATAATTAAATTTATTTATGACACAATGATGATGTAGTAATTACCTTATTAATGAAAGATTAAAATAATTTTTATTATAAATATTAAAATAAATGTAAATTGAAACTTTTAATGAAAAAAAAATTTATAGGTCAATATGACATTTGAGGGTTGATTTAATGTATTTTTTTAGAAGTAATCAAGTTTTTTTAACTTTCACAAAAACCAAATACTAAATAGTGTCAAAATTTACCTAAATGAGTTTTTAAAAAAAATACAATATTATTAAACGATATAATATTCCTAAAAATATAAGGGTTGGAAAAAGGGATTATATAATGATATATATGTCATTAATGAACCAATTTAGGTTCTCTTGGATTTTTATACTAATTTTATCAACCATTTATTATAACAATACAAGAAGAGATGGTAAAAGATAAACTATTTAACTAATAGTTAAATGTAAAAGATAAATTTAATATGGTGACCAAAACATTTCTAAAACCAATTTTATGAGAATATATATACCCATAAAAACCTTATACTATAAATTTATCCATTTTGAGCCATTAGAGACCGAAAATTATTTTATAATAAAATAATATTTCAAGTTTTTCCTAAAGTGACCGTCACCTCTCTAATAAAAGGGTACTTCCTCTTCTCTTAATTTCACAACTCCAAATACATTTTTCTTAGTCAAAACCTACTCAATTATCCTAAAAACTACCCCCACTTTAACCTAGAGGCCTTAATTTGATCATAAAGTCAACCTAAGGATCCCTTTTGATCAAATCAAAAGGAAGAACCTGGTTAAGAGGTAACAATTTCATCAACTCTTTCAAAGTTCATTTATTTTTCCACTTCCTCTTTATTTGTTGTTACCATACCAAAATAATAACTCCACTACCTTATGCATACTTTGATGTTATTATAAATATGGTTCAACCATATTCATTATTCTATCCATCCAAAGAATAACAAAGTCACTATACGTGCGTACGTATGGATCATCGTCTCCACATCGTGGTATAGTTGGTTATTCAACACTTAATTATTTGGATGGTTATACTAATCTATATAATTTTTTTAAATAATAAATATAAAATGTTAACAATTATTTATATATGATATACTATCCAATTACATATGATTTCACCATCAATAGAATGATATTGTCGCTTGTGTGTACGTACGGATTAACGTCTCCACGAATGCGATGAGATTCATTCCCCATCATAACCATTCAAGAATAATTTTTATTTTATGATTAAAAATAATGTTTATGAACTTAATATAATTCTATATATTGATCAAATAAATCATATCCATAAAAAACATGACTTACGTAACAAAACAGATAAATAAAAATGAATCAGTTAACACCCGAAACAATGATACTACTGAAATATTATTAACAAAATAACATAAAACGATCATATGAGAAATCATATTAATGTATATGGTCATTGTATAATTTAATAACAATGATTTAACTAGTATATAAGAGTTTAAACTACCCTCATTCAAGGAAAAGTACAAGGTAAATGTTAATTCATCAATCTCATTATTATCCAAGATTGTCTATATGTATGTATTTACTGAGACATTTTTATCATCCATGTCCATGTTTCAAAAAAGAAAATTCAAAATAAATATTTTAAGGTTTTGTAGAAGGGACTATTTATCAATATCATCATTTTAAATGTTTTAATGATTTATTTTTCAAAATCATTTTAATTAATGTCCATGATTTAAAAATGGTTTTAAGAATTTATTTCTATGAACATGAATGTTTTAAAAGGTTAATACCTTTAAAAAGTTTCAAAGTGGTATGTGACACTTTGATTAAGAAATATATTTTAAATGAATTCATTTATAAATGTGTGACTTTTTAATGATTTCAATAAAAGGGATATTTCTCTCAACGAATTTTACTGCTCAGTTTCAACTATTTCAACATCCTTTACTAAATATTATTGTTGATTGAGGATGATTTAATATAATAAAATCTACCATATTATATTGAATCGGGTATGAAATTCTTGACTGTGGATGTGCTATTTTTATACCATTCATTGTTTATGGTTAATGTATTGAAATTTCGTATGCTAGTTTTAGTATAAATGTTTATGTTATGTTTCACCTTATTTAATATGAGGAATGCATTGGACTTAGTAAGTGATGGGTGGGGCCTGCTATAGCCCCTCAGTGCATCGATAGGTCTAATGAGACAAATTATTGTCTTGGCACAAGGCCTTAACAAAATTTTTATTTTTAGTCTTGGAACAAGGCCTTGAATATGTGGTTATGATGTCCGGCATTATGCATTCCATCATTATGAAATTAGCTACTGATTTTTCATGTGATTATTCAACTAGTAGAATATCCATGTGAATAAGTAAATGGAATTATTTGATTTAACTTTTCCATATTATGCTGAAGTTTATGTTTAAAATGCATGTTTTTAGTCTTATACATTGCCTTAAATGTTTATTCTTATTTATGATAGTTTTCACTATATTTTTATCCTTATTGAGCATCTGAGCTCACCCCTATAATATGTTTTATTTTCTTAGGATTCCAAGAAGTGTATTATGATTGATATACAGGGTTATTCTAAGAGAATAATGTCACAATAAAATGATTATATATGATGTGTTTTATGTTATAAAGTGTAATTTAATGTTCATCTATGTAATCTATTTTCCAAGACTGCTAAAATGATTGGTCCTTCAGGACTTGATTCCTTGTAATAATGCCAATGTATTAAAATAATTCACCAGCTATGGGCTTCTAGGGTCGGGGAATTATTGTTGATATAAGAGGAAGTTCAGCAACGTCCTTGGAAATAGATTTAGAAAAACTCCTACTCGGAAACATTACCCTAAGATAAACTTTATGGATTAGTGTATAAGATCATCCAGAATTCTTGGTAATGAAGATATTATTTGGGGTTTCAAAGCAATACATCTCTATTTGGATACTAAAAGTGGATGTGGTTCTAGAACAGATGTACATAAGAGTGAAAATTCTAACAAGGAGTTTTAGGTTTGACCTAGAGTATCCTGGTACATGAAAATGGGCCTTACTATACACCAGGTTTGACACTCCTGATGTATTTTCTTAGGATAATTTACATTTTCTGTACAAACCATTATAATGGATTTATGAGTAAATATGTCGGCAAAGAATCCAATGTTATGATTATGAAACTAGATGTGTGTAAATATTCAATTAATATTTGGAATTTTTCTATTTTATTTATTATACATTTTGATATAATCTAACCTAGTGTATGTCATCATTTATAAATGTCACCCAATAGAAGGAATGAGAACTCCAACAAATGAACATGATCCAAAGAGTAAGAAGGATCATATCTTTCATGGTCTTAAGCCAACATTTAGAATAAAAATAGTCTCCCACGTATCCGTATCATATGAAGAAATAATATCATGTGTTAATAAGATATGAAAATAATTCTATGAGTCCTATGTCTTTAAGGGGAAGCAAGAAAAGAAGAGGATGGTAGAAAAAATATGGATAAAGGGATGAAGGGAAATAAGGATTTTCTTGTTGAGATAGTATGTCTGAGTATAATATACTCTATAATACCAAATATAGGATCTCATATGTAAAATGAGATACAAATACAAGGGGGGGGGGGTGAATTGTATTCTTTAAAAATTACCTAAGGAAATTTTTCATAACCAAAATTCACAACACCTCTAAGTTATAAAAACTTGCTTGATTCCAGAAAAGTGATTCCGGAAATGAAACTTAACAAAATATTACAATAGATACGATTCTACCTTAAAGCATATAGAATCTAACTAAATCATAGTACAAGATTGAGGAAGTATATAAAAGTTATACTTTCCTTAACAATTCAAATGCACAGCAGAAAACAAAGTATTAACACTACAAGTAACATGTAGAAACTCTCTTAACCCAAAGAGGAGGGTATCCAACAACCCTGGATAATATGTCCCATGATTTATACTTTCAAGAAAGTCTGTCTTACCCAAACCCAGGTAAGCCCTAAATCCGAAGATCGATATCTATCTTGTTATCCCCGCAAGCCCTCGATTTGTAAGGAAATCAGTACCTCTGACTTCACAACCCGAAGTCTCTGATTTTCAGGAAATCGATCCTCTGCACAAAGCAAATCTGCACGAAGCAAAGTTTGAACAAGTCCTTCAAACTTTATGCACGAAGCCTGAGAGTTTATAAGAGCCTCTCTCTCTAGAAATTACTTCTGAAAGTTCTGAGCTTTAAAATTCCAAAATTTGTAATGTTCTCTTTCAAATTAACTCCTATTTATAGGCGTTGCTTTAATGGCTGTCTCCCACCTCCAACAGTCATATTTTTCATTGAATTTCAGAGGGACCTGTACACGTGTCACTCAAACAACGGTTAGTGAGTAACTGAAAGCACGACATCGTTTTATAACTAAAAAAGTGTAAGCATATCTAAATTCGGATATTCGGAATATAGGTAAATATAAAAGTTTTGAGTCAAACAAAAAATGAATTCAGAGTATATTAATACAAGGATATTCGAATTCTGTTTTCTAGGAATTTGGAACCTGAATTCTATAGAATCCAGAGTCTGAATTTCAAGGAAATTCGGAGTCTGGATTCACAATAATTCAGAACCGGAACTTACAAAGTTCAGAGTCAGAGTTCATGAGAATTCGGAGTCAGAACTCATAAGAGTTCAGAGTCTGAATATAGATAACTCGGAGTCTGAACTTTAGAAAAGTTCATTACCATAACTTGTATTCGGAATTTGGAGTTAGAACTTAGAAAGTTCGTATCTAGAATTCATAATCAGAATTCGTAGTCAAAATTTACATAAGCCCATAATCAGAATTCAGAGTCGAACTTCACATAAGTTCGTAACCAGAATTCGGAGTCGAACTTCATTAGAGTTCGTAACTAGAATTCTGAGAATTCGGATCCTAGAACAAAATCCTTCATATCTAGGTATTTATTGAATTCTCTGGTTTTGGTATCAATTTTAATTTTACACTTAGAAATATTATGATATGGAAAATGAAAATAGGGTAAGATGTATTTCCATGGGGATGGGAATTTTCCTTAGAGAAGTAAAACAGGGGTAAAAATAGATTTTCCTTGAGATAAGGTATTTGTGATTTTCAAAACAAGTGAAATGGTAAAGTCATAAGGAAAGACTTAATGACTTAACAATCTCCCCCTTGAATGAAGGAATGGAAAATTCAAAAGGAAAACCTTATTGACTCAACAATATCCACCTTTTTGGAAAGCACAAACATCCTTACGAAAAATAATACAAGGAGTTCGAAAATTTTTCTAGACATTTCAAATAAAACTTATCTCCTAGATTTTCAGAATGATAATTTTCATTTGAATGTGGAAATCTTCGTAATGAGAACTCCGCCTTAGATAAATCCCCCTTACTTATGGATAGTTCTTCTATACATATAAATATTTTTCCTTATTCCATTTAGAATTCTTTTTCTTTCTCCCCCATTGTGATTTTAAAAAAGTGGTTGAGGGAATGGAAAAAAAATATGGTACCTAAAATATCAGTATAGAAATCGAAAACAAACATGAAACCAAATTTCATTATGATTGGAAGAATTAGTACAAGGAAAAGAATACAAAAAAAGATCTGATTGGGATTCATTTTGCTTCTTTTTCCTTGGGCATTAGCCTCTTCATGATTGTCTTCAACATCTTCACCTATTTGTGATCTTCCTCAGCTTTCTTTTATAAGACTATGATTCTGTCCTGCTCAGCCTTTAGGGCCTCTGTCTGAGCCTTCAACAAGTCATCTTGCTTCACAAGCTTTTCTTCTATCTCAATTCGAAGTACCCTTTCATTTTTACAGCTTTGGACAAAATAACTCAGCTTCCCATTCAGATCTTTAACCTCTTGAATCCGAGTATTTTGTTCAAGATTTAGCTTTTCCTAAAAGCCTTCTGTATGATTTTTTATTTTGGTGTCTTTGGGACCAAAGGCTTCCTTGACATCTTCTAAGAACTAATCAATATCATTAAAATATTCATTGATTTTCTTTGACCAGAGAGTCATTTTCCTGTAGTATTTTTTACGAGGCTCATAATTGATAAGGATATTTTTGTGTTCTGCCTCAATCTTAACACATCTATCCATCACCATGGATACAGAGTCTGTATTTTGATTCAGGGTGTGCTGAAGCATCTGGCATCTGGACTTGATTGCTGGAAAGATAGGAATGGTATCCACCAACTTCATTAGAGACTGAACAACAAAATCATTCCCTAAAGCTGATGACTCTGAATCAGACAATTTTCTTGGAGATGGTTCTTACTCTAACTCTATCAGCTTCCTCTAGTTTCTTTCTTCCTCATACTTTATTTCGTTGGGGTATTAGTAACAACTTGTTTCCCCTTGTTAGTTTTTGGTACTGCTTCCTCATCAAGAGATTCTTGCTCACTTCCAGATAACTGTACAATTTTATCTTCATAAACTTTTTCCTTCTCAGCTCTAGCTACAATATCCTCAGGAAGAATAAAGTCATGATTGTGACTTTCTTCCTCAGATGGATTGTTGACTTACTCTTCACCTTTCTCATCATCTCTAGGTGTAAAAAGTTTAGATGATCCGGCATGAGAAGTCAAGAGTGAAAATTTCTCGGAAGCACTTTCCCTTTCTTGAAAGTCTTCTACTTTCTTTAGCAAATTATCTGTCTTTTCAGAGCTCTGAGATTACTGGACTTCTTCCACAGATTCCTTCTCAACTTCCTTCTCTTTGAATTTTTCTAGAGACATGAACTTCTTTCTTGGAGTCTCAGGAAATTGTTCTACTAGGATGGTTTTCGGTATAGGGATTCATTCGGATGCAACCTCGGTGGCCTTCAAAAGAGATTGGACAATATCTGCCTCAGATATCTTCTTCTTCAACCTCTTTATCTTGGATTTCTTTTCTAGTTCATCTACTGCATTTTATTTCAAGGCCATAGACTCAGTACGATCCAAAAAGAACTGTGGCTCCCCTGCTTTTCTATCCTTCTTATCCTCCCTTCATTTTGCTACAACTTCATCTATGTAGGCTTCATACTTCTTTGGTTTAGGAGCTATGGATTCAGGTTCTTTAGATTTGGGGGTTTTATCTTTTTCTTCCACTTCTTTCAACTTCCTTTTCTTTCCATCTTTATTTGATGGTTCAGATTTTTTAACATTTTCTGGAACAACTTCTGCCTCTTCCTCAGGTAGATCATAAAATTCTCTTGACTCCTTGGAGAAACCAACCTTCATCCTTTTTAGGGTATCATCACTGATAAGAATAACATTGAAATTTATTGCTATGGAACTATAGGGAATCTTGAATGATTCGAGACACCAAACTTTCAGCTTGGAAAGAAAGGCCATATACATGATAATATGAGCTCTTAAATTCCCATTTTTTATATTCTCGATCATAATGAGGATATGTCTCATGAGATTGACCATCCATAGATTTACTAAAATGTCCAGAATATACATGTCACTTTTCTTAAGGGTGTTCTTATCACCCTTCCTCAGAACGATGATACCTTGCACCCATAACTGTAGAATCCGATTGTTGGTAGATAGATGGGAAATCTTGGCTGTGTTGACATCTTTGAACCCAAGGAATTCCATAGCCTTTTCCTTAACAAAACTTCCTTGAACCTATGGCATCTTGTGTGAATAGAATTCAGCTTCACCTTCATATGAGATCCCTACTATGCTCGCAGCCTTGGTGTAAGGGTGTTTATATGTCTTACCATAACTCTTGAACGAGAATTTTTCTCTACCCTCTTCCTTAAAGAAGCAAACTGATTCACAGAATTTGATGAGAAGATCCGGATAGACTACATCTTGAGCTGTTATCTTATAAATAGCTACACATTCTCACCCATTGAGATTTATGTTCTTGGAAATAATGGAGTCATACTTGTTGCAAATGTTTGGGTGTACCAACCTCTCCCTATATATTTGAAACTCTAGAATCGGCTTAACTGTAGACATATCCTGAGAAGGAGCTTTTACAGACATTCGGACTAGAGCACTTTTGAAGAATTCATAATGGGCTTTTGTAGAGTGGAAGAGTTTCGAGACGCAAAATCATGATAACCGATGTGGGACAACCATTTAAAGGTCCTTTATATATGCGATGGAAGTGAGATTTCAACTTCCAATTGCAATCTAACGGTTGGGAATTCTTCAGATCTGATTTGAGAGTTGAAATGATAGCTCAAGGAAAAAATTTGGTTGAATTCGATCTTTTGAGGTTTTAAAAAGAAACATTTAGATATAAGAAAACTAGAATCTGAGAAATTTTAAAACCAAAATATACTAACAGAATGTAAAATGTAATTATGAAAAAATCAAGAAAAAGTCATACCTTTCGGATTGCTAGGAAGATTATTCACACTGAGGAATATTCTTCTTGAAGAACATTGGATTCCAAAAAAAAACTTGAATACAAAAAAAAACTTTACTACGAAAATTTCAAATCTAAAAAGTCCATTACAAATTTTTTAAAAACTATCAAAAAAATGTACTCCCCCTATGAAAAGAAGTTAATTATTGTAAGGGGATTTGTGTAAAAATAAGTTAATCAAGGAAGATTACCTTACGGTTATAATTCCTAACTTCTGTTTAATGTATTAAAATCTATCGAAGGGTAAAGATTTTGTGAAAATATCAGCAAGTTGATCTTGCGTATCAATAAATTAAAGAATGATATCTATTTATTGTGTGTGATCCCTAAGAAAGTGATGCCTAGTATCTATGTGTTTTGCATGAGAGTGATGTGCATGGTTTTTTCTAAGGGCAATGACACTTGTATTATCACACAAAATTTGAGTCTTAGTAAAACTCAAGCCATAGTCTGTGAGTGTGTGTTGTATCCACAACACTTGAGCACAACAACTTCCAGCTGCTACATATTCAGCTTTAGTAGTGGAAAGTGCTTCTGAGTGTTGCTTCTTACATGGCCAAGAAACTAATGAATCTCTTAAGAAATGACAAGTTCCAGATGTACTCTTTCTATCCATTCTACATCCACCAAAGTCAACATCTAAAAAACATTTTAAAACAAAATCATTTACAGAAGTATAAAAGAGTCCTAAATACATGGTTCCCTTTAAGTAGCGAAAAATTATTTTCACTTCCTTTAAATGAGATTCCTTAGGATTTGATTGATATCTTTCACATAAGCATACTAAAAACATTAAGTCCAGATGACTAGATCTCAAGCAAGGCACACTTCCTATCATACCTCTAAAAGATGTTTGATCTACTGGTTTCCCAGCTTCATCAAGATCAAGTGTGCTTGAGGTACTGATGGGAGTACTTATACTCTTAGTGTTGTCATATCAATTCTTTTTAAGAAGATATTTAATATACTTATTTTGGGATATATAGATTACTTCTTGTTTTTGAGAAATTTGAAAACCAAGGAAAAATGTTAACTCACCCATCATACTCATTTCAAACTCAGATTTCATTAGATCCACAATGGAATTAGTTAAAGATTTCTGAGTTGAACCAAATATAATGTCATCAACATAAATGTGAACAATATTTTTTTTTCTTATCTTTCTTTATAAAAAGGTTTGGATCTGCATTTCCCTTAACATAGTTATTTTAAAGAAAAAATCCTATAAGTCTATCATACCAAGATCGAGGGGCTTGTTTAAGGCCATACAAAGCTTTGGTAAGTCTAAAAACATGATCAGGATGTTTTGTATCTTCAAAGATTTGAGGTTGTTCAACAAAAAAATCCTCTTGAACATAACCATTAAGAAAAGAACATTTCACATCCATTTGAAAATGTTTGAAATTAAAGAATGCTGCAAAGGCAAGTAAAATATGAATAGATTCAAGTCTGGTGACTGGAGCATAGGTCTCATCATAATCTATTCCTTCTTGTTGATTATAGGATTTAGTAACTAATCTAGCTTTATTTCTAACAATGACTCCATTCTCATCACACTTATTTCTGAAGACCCACTTTACTCCAATAACAGATGTTTTTTAGGTCTTTAAACCATGGTCAAGTCTTTATTCCTTTCAAATTCATTTAGTTCATCTTGTGTGGATTTAATCGAATCATCATCACCTAAAGCTTCATTAGTGATTTTTGGTTATAATTGGGATAGGAATTCTAGATGTTATACTTCATTTCTTAAGGAACTTCTAGTATTTATAGGTTGATTCACATCACCAATGATACTATCACTGGGATGATTCTTTAGAAACAACTGATTTGGGTTTTGTAAAACATTATCATCAACATAGGGTAGAAAATCTTCTGGGGTAAATGTTTCAGAAGTATATTCTTGAAAATTTTCCTTATCAGAAGGATCTTATATCAAAGGTTGATTATCAGTTTTTGAAAACACATCCGAAGATATAGGTTGGGGTTGTTTAAAAAAAGGATTAGTTTCATCAAATTTGACATGTACTGTCTCTTCAACAATACAAATGTTTTTATTGAAAACTCTATATTCCTTAGAAGTTGTGGAGTAGCCTAAGAAAATTCCTTCATCAGATTTTGGTGAGAATTTATGAAGATCATCTTTAGTATTCAGAATGAATACCTTTCAACCAAAAACCTTCAAGTAAGAAAGTCTAGGTTTTCTACCATTCCATAAGTCATAAAGAGTTTTATTAAGAAAAGGTCTAATCAAAACTCGATTTATAGTATAACAAGCAGTACATACAGATTCGGCCCAAAAATGTTTGCCTACAGAATACTCACTCAACATTGTTCTAGTTATCTCTTGAAAAATTTAATTTCTTCTTTCAACAACACCATTTTGTTGAGGTGTTCTGGGTGCTGAGAAATTCTGAGTAATTCCTGTTCTATTAAAAAAAGTTTCAAAATTAGAATTTTGAAATTATCCTCCATGATCACTATGAATAGTTTTCAATGGATGGATTTTCTCATTCTTAACTTGGGCTCTAAAACTTTTTAAATATGTAAAGGCTTCAGACTTCTTTGTTAGAAAATAGACCCATGTAAATCTAGTGTAATCGTCAACTAGAACAAATACATAGTACTTGCCTCCAATGCTTCCAGTTTTTGTAGGACCAAAAAGATCCATATGAACTAGCTTTAATGCATCAGTTGTTGTGACTTCACCAACTGATTTAAAACTTGATTTATGTTCCTTTTCATATTGATAAGGGTCACAAACTTTATAATAATCAAATCTATGATCTGGTTGATCCTTAACTAATCTTTTCTTAGAAAGTTTCCATAAGTTCCTAATGTTACAGTGTCCTAACCTTCTATGCCATAACCAAGAATGATCTTCATTTCACTAAGGTAAGGTAGATCTTGGCTCCTAAGGTCTTCTAAGTTTAGTGTGTAAACATTCTCTTGCCTATTCGCAGATGGAATAAATTCTTCCTTGGAATTGTGTACTAATCAATTTTCATTCCTAAAATTTACAAGGTAGCCTTCATCACATAATTTTATTATGATAATGAGGTTGTTCTTAAGACCTTTAACAAATAAAAAATTTTAAATCAATGTTTTTCCATGTAGAACATTGTTACCTATACCAATAATTTCACCCTGAGCAATATCTCCGAAAGTTACTTTTACTCCGTTGGTCATGATAATATTTTCAAAATAGTTTTTGTTACTAGTCATATGCCGGGAACATCCACTATCCATGTACCATGTATTTCTATTGTTACCTTATCCATTTTACTGAAAATAAGAAAAAGTTAGATTTTTGGAATCCAGAATTGCTTGGATCCGGAATTATTAGACAACAAAATTTTGGGTATCCACATTTTTTTGGAAAAATAAGTTGTATGAAACCCAAGAGATTGAAATTTTTTCAAGGAGAAATTTTTCTTCCAATGCCCACCACTTTGACATTTAGTGAAAAAGGGGCTCTAGAAGGAACAAATAGTTATTTTTGAACACTGGTTTTTGGTGAGTATAACCTACTCCAATAGTGTTTCTTTGAAGTTTAATTTGAGAATACATCTTGTCAAAATTTTCTTTCCCAGAGGTAAAGTTTGCAAGAAGCTTCTTAAGAGAAAATATTTCGGATTTCAGTATGATGACAAAATTTCTATCCTCAGGAATCATTTCCTTAGAGTTAGATTTTTCCTAAAAAACTTTTATCTCTAAAATAGCATTCTTAAAATCTTTAGAAAGTTCTTCTTTATCTGAATTTTCTTTCTCAAGTTCTTTAGAATGTTTTTCTATAAGCTCTTCTTTATCTCTAAGATATGTAGAAATATATGAAATATCTTTTGAAATAATTTCTTCCCTAGTGTTTGCCTTGTCTAATTTCTGGGAAATTTTACAATTTCTCGCTTCAAGTAACTTGGAATGTCTAGAAACTTCTTCATATGAAGGTATTTATTCATTTTTTGAGGATGACGTGTCTTCATTATAAGTACTATTTTCAGAATAGTAATTCTTATCAAGAGATAAATTTGTTAAAGCCTCAGAAAAGCATACCTTGGTCATAAGACATGTATTGGGGAAATAAGTAGTAGCAATGAATCACATATTCTTCCGTGCTGATGAATCATATTCAGAAGATTCACTTTCGGAAGAGTCTCCATAGCTAGCACTCCAATTATCATTAGCTTTAAGACTTTTCTTGTGCTTTGATCAATAGAAATTCTTATTGTTCATTTCTGAATTCCTTTACTTCTTTTCCTTCTTTTTCAAAAAAGGAAAAATCAGGTCTGATATGACATGTTCTTCTACATTCATAAAAAGTAACTTCTCCATATTTCATATCTCTCTAGTCTTTCTTCTTGTACTTATTCTAATGGATCTTTTGAGCTACAATCTTGTTCATTCTTCGAGAAAGATTAGATAACTCATTCTCAGACTATTCTGTGTCACTAGATTATGACTGAATAATGAATTTCTTTGACTTTTATCTAGTTACTCTTTATGGGGTCTTTGATTTCATATGTTTAGAAGTGGTTGTAAAAGAAACTCCTTTATTCCCATTTTTCATCTTCACATTTTCAACATCTCTTTTCATTCTGGTTTCATGCTAAAGAAGAGTTCCAAACAAATCATCTAAGGAAATCTAAGTGACTTTCATGTTTTAATCAATAGCTGTCCTCTTGGACTCCCATTCAGTTGGCTTGATATCTATGATCTTGTCTATAAGAGCCTCATCATCCAAACCTTTTTCTCCTATGGATTGTAAGATATTCATGATATTCATAAACCGTTGCTGTACTTTGCTTATAGGTTCTCCATAACGAAAGTTAAAGCTATGGTATTTATCTCTAAGAATATATCTTTTAGTTTCAATGACTTTGGAAGTTCCAAAGTGAGTAACTTCAAGTTTTTTCCATATTGAATTTTCTGCTTCACAAGATGAAATATGTCTATATATATTTATAGTCACAGAACAATGTAAAGTATTGTGTACCTTATAATTCAATTGATATTCATGATTTTCTTTATTAGTAAAGGTACTAAATTCTTTGTTAGGTATTTTATATCCTCTAGTATTGATAATTAAATCCTTCATTCTATCTCTAAAATATTTGTAATCAATTCTATCAAAGATAGGTGGTCTTGTTGGATTGAGATTGTCTATGGATCCAACAATGAAACCTACCATCCTTAAGAAAAATCATTCCACACAAAACTTGTTAATAGAATAAGTTTGCAAACAAGGAAAATATCCTAGGCAAGTAAAATATAGAACCAAAAGGAATCCGAACTATATGAGTCCGAAAAACAAATTCTGAAAAAGTATGAATCTGGAAAATCAATTCCGAGAAATCAATTCCGAAAAGTAATAAGAAGAATTATATTCAGAATCTAATAGTGAGATTAATTCAGATTGAACCAATCGCTTTGATACCAACTGTTGAGATGGTATGTCTGTGTATGATATACTCTATAATACCAAATGTAGGATCGAATATGTAAAATGAGATACAAATACAAGAGGGGGGGGGGGGGTCAATTGTATTCTTTAAAAATTCCCTAAGGAATATTTTCATAACCAAAATTCACAACACCTCTATGTTCTAAAAACATGCTTTATTATGGAAAAGTGATTCCAGAAATGAAACTTAACAAAAGCTTACAACTGATAAGATTCTACCTTAAAGCGTATAGAATCTAACTAAATCAGAGTACAAGATTAAGGAAGTGTATAAAAGTTATACTTTCCTTAACAATACAAATGCACAACAAAAAACAAAGTAGTAACACTACAATAAACAAGTAGAAACTGTTTTAACCAAAAGAGGAGGGTATCCAACAACCCAGGATAAGAGGTCCCTTGATTTCTACTTTCAAGAAAGTCTATCTTACCAAAACCCAGGTAAGACCTCAATCTGAAGATCGATATCTATCTTTCGATCCCCGCAAGACCTCGACTTGTAAGAAAATCAGAACCTATGACTTCACAACCCAAAGTCTATGATTTTAAGGAAATCAAAATTCTGCACTTAGAAAATCTACACGAAGAAAATTTTGAACAAGTCATTCAAAATTTCTGCATGAATTCTGAGAGTTTATAAGAGCTTCTCTCTCTCTAGAAATCACTTTTGAATGTTCTGAGCTTCAAATTTCCAAAAGTTTTAATCAGATATTTCAAATGAGATCCTATTTATAGGCATGGATTCAAGAGTCAGCTCTCTCCTCCAACAGTCATATTTTTCCTTGAATTTTGGAGGGACCTGTACACATGTCACTCAAACAACGGTTAGTGAGTAACTGAAAGCACAACATCGTTTTATAACTAAAAAAGTGTAAGCATAACTAAATTATGATATTCGGAATGTAGGTAAATATAAATGTTCATAGTCTAACCAAAAATGAATTCAGAGGCTATTAATACAAGGATATTCGCATTTTGTTTTCTAGGAATTTGGAATGTGAATTATATAGAATTATGGAGTCTGAATTTCAAGGAAATTCAGAGTCTTGATTCACAAGAATTCAGAACCTGAACATAAAAAGTTTAGAGTCAGAGTTCATGAGAATTCGGAGTCAGAAATCCTAATAGTTCGGAGTCTGAATACAGAGACCTTAGAGTCAGAACTTTAGAAAAGTTCACCACCAGAATTCGTATTCAGAATTCGGAGTTAGAACTTAGAACGTTCTTATTTATAATTCGTAATCATAATTCGTAGTAAAACATTACAGGAGTTCGTAATCAGAATTCGGAGTCGAACTTCACATAAGTTTGTAATCAGAATACGGAGTCTAACTTCATGAGAGTTCGTAACTAGAATTTTGAGAATTCGGATCCTAGAACTGAATGCTTCATATCTAGGTATTTATTGAATTCTGTGGTTTTGGTCTCAATCCGAATTTTACACTTAGAAATATTATGATACGAATAATGAAATTAAGGTAAGGTTTATTTCCATGGGGAATGGAATTTTCCTTAGAGAAGTAAAAAAAGGGTAAAAATAGATTTTCCTTGAGATAAGGTGTTTGTAATTTTCAAAACAATAGAAATGGTAAAGTCATAAGGAAATCCTTAATGACTTAACAATCTCCCATTAGAATGAAGGAATGGAAAATTCATAAGGAAAACCTTATTGGCTCAACATTTCCCACACGTGATAACTGTGGAAAGAATCACCTTGGTAAATACTTGAAGGGAATGAGAGTTTGTTATATGTTTGGAGTAAAAGGACACCACATTCGTGATTTGAGGGTAAGAAAGAGGTTTAAAATGCAAAATTATTCATCTACAAGGAGTTGTTACATTATCCAAATAAATGTCCATATCATCAGAGTATACCCCAAACAATTCCATTGGATAATAATCAAGTTATGATACTACCGAAGATAAAGAGGAATCATTAGTGTTCTTACGTTTTTATTAAATAATTGTGTCATTTGAGTATTGTATTAATGATGTACTAGTTATAAGAATTATAGAGTATATATGGATTTTACTACAGTACTATTTCATTAAGGATTTGAGATTGTATGGTACCAAGTAAAGTGAAAGAGTTTCAAGTTAATCCTTTTGGAAAATATATGGTTGGGAGATATATAACCCTTAATGTGTTTATAAAAAAGAGATAATTATTTTTGAATAAGAGATAATTTATTTGGATAAAGTATATTGGATATTTTTGACTACCTTGGGACTGATTAATGGTATGTTTATTCCATCATTGTTGGAGTATTCAAAATTTTTGGACATAAGAAATGTATCTAGTGTTCTATAAGTAATAAGGGAGCATGAATGTAATCAATAAAATTTTATGGTAATTTAGGGTGTTACCATGTTTTAAGAAAGTACATGATGAAGGTACTCACATGATATTATGTTGAAAAAAGAGATCTTCATTATGTTATATTGACCTTCCATATAAAATTTTGGACTATGAGTTTGGACATAATTATTTTGGATAAGTCTAAAGGTTGGAATGGATTAAGTTGGAAATTGGATACTATGGTTTATGGTTAAAACATTTCTTAAGATTATTTTTGGATTTTTTTATAAAAACAAAAACCTGAAGGATAGGTGACAACCCGTCACGTCCAGCAAAGACGCGAGACCTGAACCCGCAACTGAAGGGTGAGAAGGGTGCATCACCTACCACTGGCCTACGTGATGTCCTGGTTTGTATAATGTATTTTTTTAAATGCTCTGACTGATGCTTTATAAATTCATTATTTTTGGAGCCCTATACGATATGGTTAAAAAGAATATTTTTTAATTTTATTATCTTTTGGAGTGAAAGATGAGTTTGTGGTAGAAGTTAGTTCAAGGATGGAACTCTACTTTTCAAGTATTTTTTCACTTATTCTATGAGAAATTAAGTTCTAAACATTAGGGGAGGGACTTAAAACCAAAAATGTCTTATCATAATACCTTATGTTTTTTTAAATGATGATATTTTAAATCATCGTAGATTTATGGATTTAAGGCCACCAATACTCCATTTATTGTTCACTTGTTTGTGTTTGATGACCTCAATCACTACCTAAAATTATTTATGTTTTCCCACCAATTATGTGTCTCTAATTTCAACCAATGTTCTTCTATTCGATATCATAAATTGGTGGTGACTTTTTCATTTCCATTTTCCACTTATTAAGACTAAATTTTGTTAACCCTTTTTTTAATGTGGGTTTTCCACATAGGTATTTTCTATTAATAACCATTTATTTTCAAAGAAAAATTTCAAATTACGACAATGAAATTCATTGAAGGAGGGGAGTATGTAACACATTAGGATTTAGTAGTATGTTTCCTCTTTAAAGTAATTGAATAGCTTACGATACACACAACACCGAGTTTGAGCGCACCACGACTTACCAAACTTGCCGTTCAAAAAGCAGTTATGAATAGTATTAACTACATTTTGAATTTTATATACTCCATGTAATTTTAACATCCATGTTATGTTTTTCTTATACATAACATAAGAACAAATTTAATTTTTCAGATAAAGGAAGTATTTAAAAAAATGCAATTTTACCACCTTTTAATGGATAACCCTTTTTAAATCCAATATTTGACACTTTTATATATTCAATATGAAAACATATACTACATTTTTAGAAGAGGGAAATAAAAATTTAGTTTTTATAAAATTTTGGTGTTTTTATGATAACTTTCATATATTGATGAACATTGAAAAATACTAAATGTTAATTGAAAAGAAATTTTTTAATCAAAATAATTTCTTCTATTAAATTATAAATTTCAATGGTTTTAAAGTATAATTAGATTATATTTTTATCATTTAATACAATATTAGTCATTGTATGTAATTTTACATTTAAATTGGACATAAACACATATCAATCTTTTGGTACTTTTTACTTCTCAAAAACCTCCTTTCTGGGTTTGTCAATGAGAATTAATATTAAATTAATTAATGAAACTTCTACGTTTTGAATTTATTAAAATAGACATCATTTTTGAATTCCGAATTTCAAAATTATCTTAGACTGAATTTTTGGTATTTTTCTAAGAACAGTCATTTTTTGATAAATATTTAATAATAATGCACAGAACAAAACACCAACTTTTTTATTTAAATAATAATTTTTAATTTAACTTTATTTTAAATTAAAAATAGATATATAATACCTATATTAGTGTTATGTAATACAATAGAGTCAATTTATAAAAATATTAGATATATAAAATTTTATTGAACTTTTTAACGTCTTTTACCCACCTTTTAGGCACATTTGCAAATTTTCATAAAACGTAATTTTACAGCTTTTTTGAATTGAACTTCAAAAATCCGAGAGACATGGTTGGAATATTTAAGTAAAATGTGGTTCAATAGGATGAAAATAATTTTCGATGAATAATAACTTTTTAATTTTATTTACCATCATTAAAAGTAAATAGTGTAATAAAAGGTAAAAATGATATTATAATTACCCTAACACATGTCCTAATTCTATAAAATAAGTGATTTTTAGAAAAAATAAACCTTAGTAGAAAAATATGATCCTCTTTGATTCACTTGGATTATATTTGGACATTTATTATTTTTTTATTTAAAGAAGATTTAAAGGTGTAAAATCCAATGTTTAATAACTAAACCTTTTTTAATACCGGGTAATACATAAGATAAATTAGACTATAAATATTATTTAGAAAGATAAAATAAGTTTCTACATCATGGTATTTTATTTATATTTGTTAGACACTAAATAATTAAATTTATTTATGACACAATGATGATGTATTAATTACCTTATTAATGAAAGATTAAAATAATTATTTTTATAAATATTAAAATAAATTTAAATTGAGAATTTTGATGCATTACACTAATTTTATTGGATAATATGTCATGTTAGGGTTTATTTGATGTATTTTTTAGAAGTAATTATTTATTTTTGACTTTCACAGAAACCAAATACTAAATAGTTCTAAAATTCACATATATGAGTTTAAATAAATAATATATTATTAAATGATATAATATTCGTAAAAATATAAGGTTTGGGAAAAGGAATTATATAAGGATATATATGTCATTAATGAATCATTGGAAGTTCTATTGGATTTTATAGTAATTTTATTAATAAATTAATATAAAAATACCAGAAGACATGGTAAAAGTTAAACTATTTGACTAAGAGGTAAATCTAAAAGACAAGGTTAATATGGTGACCTAAACTTATCTAAAATCAATTGGTTGAGAGTATATAAACACATACCAACCTTATAATAAAATTAAATATATTTGGAGCCATTATAAACCAATAATGAATTTATAATAAAATAATATTTAAAGCTTTTCCTAAAGTGACCCTCACCACTCTTATAAAAGGGTACTTCCCATTCTCTTAATTCCACACCTCCAAAGCCATTTGGATCGGCCCAACCCTACTCAAATAACCTCCCAAATACCCTCAATTCAAACTAGAGGCCTTAATTTGGTCATAAATCCAACCTAAGGATCAATTTTGAGTAAATCAAATGGAAGCACCCAATTAAGAGGTAATAATTTTATCACCTCTTTCAAAGTTCTTTTCTTCTTCCACTTCCTCTTTATTCGTTGTTTCCAAAACAAAATAATAACTCTAGTACCTTCTACATAATGTGATTTTATTATAAATATGGTACAACTATATTCATTATTCTATTTATCCTATGAATGACAAAGTCACCATACGCGCATACGTACGGCTTACCATCTCCACGTCGTGGTGTAGTTTGTTATTCAACCCTTCATTATTTGGATGGGTATAATAATGAGTATAGTTGTTTTAAATAATAAATATAACATGGAAATGATTCTTTATATATGATATACTATCCAATTACATACTATTTTAACATTAATAGAATGATATTATCGCTCATGCCTACGTAAAAATTACCGTCTCCACGAATGTGATTAGATTCATTCCCCATCATAACCATTCAAGAATAAATTTCATTTATGATTAAAAATAATATTTAAGAACTTAATATCATTCTGGATATGGATCAAATACATATTATCCATAATAAACACAACTAACTTAACAAAACATTTAAAGCAAAAAGAATCAGTTAACACCCAAAATAATGATACTACTAAAATATTATTAACAAATCAATATTAAAAGATAATATATTATATCATATTAATGTATGTGGTTATTTTAAAATTTAATAAAAATTATTTAACTATTATACAAGAGGTTAACATACCCTCGACCAAGGAAAAGTATAAGGTAAGGGTTAATTCCTCAATCTCATTATTATCCGAGATTGTTTATGTGTAAGTATTTACTAGTACATTTTTATCATCCATTTCCATGTTTCACAAAAATGTTTTAAAAATTAATATTTTAAGGTTTTTTTGGAAGGAACACTTTATCATTATTATCATTTTAAATGTTTTAATTATTTATTTTTCTAAATCTTTTTAATAAATTTACATTTTTTAAATATGGTTTTAATTATTTATTTATATGGACATGAATGGTTTAAAATGTTAATTCCTTTAAAAATATTCAAGGTGGTATGAGATACTTTGATTCAAAAATCTCTTCTAAATAACTTCTTTTATAAATGTGTGACTTTTAAATGATTTCATAAAATGTGATATTTCTCTCAAAGAGTTTTATAGATCATTTTCAACTATGTCACATCCTTTACTAAATATTAATCGTGATTGAGGTTGATTTACTATAATACAATATTCCATATTGTATTTAATGAGTTATGAGTTATGATATGTTTGACTAAAGATGTTCTGTTTTTATACCATTCATGGTTTATGGTTAAAGACTTGACATTTTGTATGGTTGTTTTAGTACAAATGTTTATGTCATGTTTAACCCATTTTCATATGAGAAATGCATTGGACTTAGTAAGTGACATGTGTGGCCCACTATAGCCCCTTGATGCATTAGTAGGTCTCATGAGACAAATTAGTGTATTTTTTTGAAGGCATTTACAAAATTTTTATTTTTAGTCTTAGAACGAGGCCTTGAATATGTGGTTTTGATGTCCAACATTATGTATTACATCATTATAAAATTACCTATTGATATTACATGTGATTATTCAACAAGTATAATATCCATGTGAAAAAGTAAATGGTATTATTTGATTTATCTTTTCCATATTATACTGACGTTTATGTTTAAAAGGCATGTGTTTTAGTCTTATATGTTGCCTTAAATATTTATGCTTATTTATGACAGTTTCTGCTAAATTGTTATCCTTACTGAGCATTTGAGACCATCCCTTTATTATGTTTTATTTTCCCAGGATGCCAAGAAGTGTATTATGATTGATATGCAGGGTTATGCTATAAGAATAATGGCATAATCAAAGGATTATTTATGATGTATTTTATGTTAAAAAGTGTAGTGTAATGTTCATGTGTGTAATCTATTTTCCAATACTACTAAACTGATAGGTCCTTCGGGACTTGATTCTTTGTAATCATGCCAATGTATTAAAATAATGAACCAACTCTGGGCTTCTAGGGTCGAGGAATTACATCCCAACAATGGATGCTTCATCCAGAAATGGATTCTTAACATACCCGTTCAACATCATTATACAAATTTCAAAAGGGTATATCCAACATAGATATACAGGTCTGAAAAGATTTATTTCTCACACCAAATGAACCATTAAACGCACAATGATATCAAAAAAGATGGGGGACAATTTTTAAATTTATAATTTATAAAAATTTCTTCATTATACAAGTGAACAAAGCATTAAAATTAATCACCTTATTACAAATTGAATTAAAAAAAGTAACACACCTTAATAATATTCATTCTAACACAGGTGGGAAATATTCCAGACAATGTAATTGGTAAGTGTTGTTTTATCCTGATATGATAATCATGAGATTTCATACGTGTCAACTTAATATCCATTAAAGAATTATATTTTACATTTGAAGAATAAACATGTGGTACTTTGATATCATTAAGACATGGAAAAAAGATAATTTTCTCCATATTTGATAAGGTATGAAAATCCATGGGTAGGAATGTTCACCTTCCATCAAGAGTGGGATCCAACTCCAAAAGTATTCTCATTGAGAGTAAATCCAATATTTCATTCAACCCATATTTAGTATTTCCATTAATTTATAACAATGTTCCAATCAAAATATCATAGATATTCATCTTCACATGCATGGCATCAATTTTATGTTTCACCTCATGATATATCTAATATTATAGATCAAAAAATATTTCTATCATTACTGGATTTATGGTTCTTTATGAATATCACATCAATGTTTTTTACCCTATCAAAATACTGATTATTTGATAATTGTTTTGGAGAAATATTCAATTCATGTGTTCCATTAAAATTGTATTTTAAATATATATAAGTGTAGTCCATATGAAAGACATTCAGTGACCCATGTATACTGTTTTTCTCACATGATGTAGTTGATAATATGAATTATTTTGTTCACAAATTGGAAAATATTTATGCCCCTTAAAACTGTATTCAAACAAATTACATATGCTATGAAGTCATTTATAGTAAACAATATCATTTCATTTTGTTGAAAATATTCCATTTTATTAGAATCATACACCCTTATAACTTCCTCCCATAAAAGTTTCAAGTCATCAATTAATAGTGACAAGAATATGTCAATATCATTATTGGGTTATTTTGGACTAGATATCATTAAACTCAACATGAAATATTTTTTACATTAATATAAAATTTAGGACAAAACTTGTAAATTTGTAATAAAATAGGCCACAAAATATGTGTGCTACTAAGGTATCAGTATATATTCATACCATCTTTGATAGTCTAAGTCTAATATTTCTAACTTCATTTTTGAATATAGAAAACTGGTGATCAATTATATTCCCCTGTGGACAATCAACTGGGTGAAATATTTTTCCATCACATATCCACTCACTAACTTGTCATCTTATACTTTTTTCATCATGTGAATTAGAAAATTAACATTTCAAATGGGAAATTATTGGTAGATACCAAAATTTTTTGGTATGAGTTTCTGTAATGACTAAATAAACCATTTTTATTTCAACTTATACCATGGAATCCAAAATTTTTCACACCCTAAAAAAATAATATTCCGTCCAATATAGAACATAGTCATAAGATGAGCACCTACATAGAAAAGAAGGACTCATTTATTTATAAAAATAAAAATTACATAAGATCAACACAAGTCTAAAAATAGGATGAAAAAAATTATCCCTTTGAAAAGAATACAAAAATGTCCAAAGGTATTTCATTAGACAAGGCACAGTCATTTACGACCACACCCTTGTTGGAAAGGCAATGCACCAAAGAATTAGATTCTATATAGATGTATGTGACAATGTAATAAATGGAATAAAATAAATTCAATAAAATCTTCCATTGATTAGTTATCTTCTAAATAACATGAATATACTCATCTCTTATAGCCTGAATGACAAAAGTGGAGTCACATTCCAAGAAAATCATTTTCCAACACCTGTTTGTGGCATGCTCAATTCCCATAATTATTCCGAACTTCCCAGTTTCAAGAGAATAAGAAACTCTATAAGAGTCATGTAAACAGATTAAAATGACACCATGAGAATCTCTAAATATAGCTCCATAGCTCGAAGGACGTGGATTTACTCTTGATGACCTATTAGTATTTATTTTAATCTATCCAGTAAAAGAAGGATACAAGAGAAATTTTCATAGTTCCAGAAAGAGTAAAAAAGATACTCATGATTCTAATCCTTATAAGAACAAAAATATCATGAATAATGCAATAAAAAACACTTTCTAGGGATTTTAACACTTTTGATAGAACCTAAATTTTGATCCCAAGCAACATAGGTATTAAATGAAACCAAACCATGAAGGAAACAATTTCACGCCTTCCAAAGAATATACATCAATTCTACAAAAGCAACATGAAATAAAATCGATAGATACAGAGAAATAGGAAGCTCCAAATAGCCCTTAATAAAGTCATGAATGGAGAGAAATATGGGGAGTCGAACCCAAATAATATATAATATAGCTTTCTATATTGAATAATAAAAAACACAACTCCAGAATAGGTGATCCAAGTTCTTAACATGAAGATGAAAGAGCACACAAAAAAAGCCCAAAGATATTCCACATTTTTGTAAAACAATCATTAGTTGGTAGCTTATAATGAACCACACTCCAAAAAATATTAAAGTGTTAAGGAGAAATAATTTTTCTATTGAACTTCCTAATCCATTTTAGACTAAAAACAGAGCTAATAATATGTTGATAAAAGAGGTTTGAAGTGAGAATCCCACTTACAAACCAGTTCCAAAGTCTAGAAATATTCACCCAATGAGAAGAATTATCTTTAAACCATACACTTAATGTGACAAATAAGGGATTCCATGTCATTAATTTTCTATTTAATAGAGATAAACATATTTACATTTGCATCATCAACAGAAAGATTCTCAATCAGTGGAACACCAACCCGGTTTTTTAACCAAGAATTGTGAAAAGACTCAATAGAAATAGACCATTTAGATTGAGAATCCCCCAAAGAAAAAATGAATTTTGAAAGTAGGCCAAACTAAAGAATCAATGTGATTTCAGTTTATATACTTTATTTTGGTTATGAATTGATCTTGTAGTAAACCAAGTGCATCAAAATCACTATTCAAAAGTCTCCAAACAAATTTAGCTTGAAGTGACCAGTTAAACATCCTGATATTTTTAATTCCAACACAACCATATCAATAGGGTTACAACATAAATCCCAATAAACAATGGATAATATTCGATCCAAAATACTACCATTCCAAATAATATTCTTAATGTCAAAAAAAATTCTTTTGATGAGGGAAATGAACCATTATTACCCCATGAATGAATAAAAGAACATAGAGATGATGCCCGATTTAAACAATCATACCCTGGCTTCCATAGTAATAGATTTTCCTTTACAAGAGTAAAATTTTGTTCTGACCTAGATAACAATAATAGTAAAGAAACAAACTTTTGGTTTACCCCAGAACAATAGGACACTAAGATAAGTAAAAGGAAAGACTCCCTCTCTGCTACCCAATTCATGAATAATATCAACATTCCTACCAGCTTATATGCCTCTAAAAAAATACCCATAAGACTTATTACATCTAACTTGTTTCCCTTAAACTTATTCCCAATGAAAAATATCCTTCTTTATGTTTATTATATTTCTCTTATCTCCTCATGTGAAGTGTGTGACATCATCCACATATAAAAGATGAGTTGGAGCCAAAATTCTTGTACCAGCATGGATACAACTCAACTTTCCATTACCAGCCACAAATGGAAAAAATCTACTAAGGTAATCTTTGACAATAGAAAATTAATTTGGAGACAAAGGATCACCCTATCTAACCCCTATCTAAAAATAAAAACATCACTCAGGAGATCATTTAATATGCATATAAATGTGAGACAAGCATTAGATGTTTTTAATCCAATTAACAAAAACATCATCAAATATGAAATTCACAAGGATACTATAACTAATGCTCCAATACATCATATAAAAATCTTTATTGATATCAATATTAAGAGAAAAACTCCCTCCTCTAATGGTATTTTTAGAAGATTGATGCATTTAGAGGCAGTGATAATGTAGTCTTGAATTGAATTCTTTTTAATAAAACTGAATTGATTAGAGGAGATAATTTTGATAGAAATAGAATCCAATATGTTAGAAATTATCATGGTGACAAATTTATAGATTGTATTCACTAAAGGAACATTTCTAAAGAAATGAAATTCATTAACACCCCCTACTTTGGGAATAAGTTTAAAAAATGGGACATTTAGTCAATTAGGAAGGGAACCCTCTTTGAAGAAATAAAAAACCAACTTATAAATATCATCATGAAAACTATACCAATAAGTATGAAAAAATAAGTTTCTGAACCCATATGGACCAAGAGAAATATCATGATTGAGACCTAAAAACACTTCTTTTATCTCAGGATCCAAAGGAGTGGAGATTAGCCTCAAATTGTCCATTTGAGAAACCAACTTTGAAATGATATCCTCCACATGGTCAGTAATAGTGGATGATCCATTAAAAAGATACAAATAGTAAGAAACAATATTAAAATTGGGATCTTTCATGTTATTAAAAATATGGTCCCCATTATTTAGTTAATACAATGGCCTGGAAACATTTCCTATTTTTTGAAGGATCTTAAAAAAGATGGAATTTATATCACCATCATTAAGACAAATAGCCTTGAAATAATCTCTCTATTAATCATCATTAATATTCAACAGTATGTTATGTTAAGAGACAATTTCTATTTCCACTAAAAATCCACCATTGAAACTATAACAAGTAATATTCTCCTGGATACGCTGTAAAGAGGCTTCAAGAACCGAAATATCATTGTCCAAATTGCTGATTTTTCTTTTAACAATTTTTCAAATGAACCTAGAGTAATTTCAATTTAATAATGCAATAATAATGACTATTTTTTATACTTCCCAAGATCAAAACCCCTTGAATAATTTTATTACAATATATATGAGAAACCCAAAATTTATTGAATTTGAAAAAGGGAGGTTTTGAGTCCTTTATAGACAACTAATTCATGATTGGGTGTTGATCAGAATTAAGCTGAGATAGAGTCATGCAAGAAATGGATTCATAAGAATCAATGTAAGACCCATTTAAAATTTCCCTATCAATTTACCTATCTACTATATCCTTGAGGTGCCTATTATACCATGTAAACTTGGAACCCCTCAAATTTACCCTTATCAGTTCATTATTTTCAATACATATTCAAAATTATTTGGAAGAAACATCATTGGTAGCAGCCACAAACATTTAATTAGGATGAAAATAGAATTAAAGTCACCCATAATTGTATAAGGACCATTTATGAAACTCTTAAAAATGTCAATTTCATCCCAAAGAGTCCTGCATTCTTGATAACTATTGGAATAAAAAAATATTGGAACAAAAATGAAGAGTATCCATGACATTAAAAGAACAAGTAACAAGTTGATTAGGGGAAATAACCAGATGAGTATCCATTAAAGAAAAGTTAGCCAAAAACCATAAATTATTAATATCAGATAGACTATAATTATTACCCCACATGTGAAAACCCAAATCCTCTAGATTATAATATATGTAAGAGAATATCCTTTTCCAAGAATATAAACTCATAAGAACAGGTCTATGTTTTTTGATGTTATTCCTAAGAGAGATGGAGATTTCTTTGTTGGAAAGTCTAAGGGAATTCAAGAAAAACAAACTCATTTAGATCTTGTTTTAGGGGGAATCCCTCCCTTACTCTCATCTTCTATAATCATTTTATTCAGCTTCAAAGGTCTTCCTACCATTTTTGAGGGTCCTAGTGGGATGGATAAGAATTCTTTTTTCAACAAATTCATTTTTCTCATTTACACTCTCTTGCTGAGAGGTTGACAAAATTTTCTTCTACTATAAATCCATAAGAACCATCTTCCTTAATTAAATCATCTATTGAAATAATAATAGGATCTAATTTCCCAATACCAGGTTTCTCATTTGAGACTTTGACACCATCAACCAACTGTTGTTGAGTCTTGTGATCATAAATAGTGTCTCTAATTTCTAAAGAAACATTCTTAATATGCATAATATTTGGAGTAGGTTAATTAAAAGAAGGACTCACCAGATTCTAATTTTTATTATAGATTTAGTGAAGTATTAGGATGTCAAAATTATTAAGATCATTAGAATACTATTCCATTTGTAAGAAAATAACCAAATCACTAATTTCTTGGGTAAAATCAGAATCTATCTTCTGCCCTCCCAAGACTTGTTATAATCGGATGACTAAATCATTGATATCTTGAGAGATTACCAAGGTAATGATATTATCAATCGAGTCATCCACATTAGAGAAATGTGGAAGACTATGTACATAAGGAAGTAATTCATCATCTTCGACAATGTCGACCCAAGGTTTTATAAGTTCAGATGTTGGGAAAGGAGGAAGATACTGATGACTATCCACCTCATTAGAGACAATTTCTCTATATGGAATCACTAATTTATTCTTTTTTATGTTTGTTAACATCCATTAAATCTTTTGGTTTGTGGGGTACACTAGCCTTTCTATGAATCACTATGCAAACTTTAATTGAATGACCCATAATCTTTAATGGTCATAGAATAGAGGAACCCTTTCATAATCAATCCTAACCTCAATATTATGGTTATTGACATACATATTAATAAAATAAAGGTGTCCAGACGCTAATTTTATATCGACCAAGATCCCAATGAAAAAAACCTAGTTCCCCATCAATTGTACGTTGCTTTATCTTGATCAGAGTTCCAATACAAGATGGAAGGCCATTAAAGATCATAAGATGCCAATATATCCAACTTAAACCATATAAACTTACCTAAACCTATGAATTTTATTTCTTATAGGTAAAATGATTAATGTTTCAATCCAATTCACATATTCGAAGGATCCTCGGTTGAAGTTGAAGATTACTAGTTCTACGAACCAGATACAATGGGTTTTTACAATCTCCGTAGAGATGCTCAATTGTAAATTTTTTCTAAATTTCCCTGACTTCAATATCATGAATAATTTCTTAAATTTGATTAGAATTATCACCATGAAATGAATCATCATCAGGAGATCTGAAATTCTTCCTAGTTTCACAAGGAAAATTTCAACGGTTGTAACAAGGATTAAAACGATAAAAAATTAAATGATCTTTGATCTATCTTCTTTTAAAATTCATTATGTTTAAAAATTTCTAGGAATGGATAGAAAAAATATTGTTTTTGGAACATTATGTTTAGAAAATTCTAGAAAAGCATCAACACCCTCTTTATATTCATCACTTATTCAAAGTTCCATAACCCGAATCTGACTAATTATTATCACTAAAAAATATAACAAAATTATATCTTGTCAAGTTAAACGAAGTTTAAATTTACATCAAATATTTCATAATTTGAATATAACAAAATTTTTAAATATTAAAAATTATATTCATTTTTGAAATGTATAATTATAAATTCTAGACAATAATGAAATATAAGTTTAATTATATTTGGTAAAACATAAAAAATGAATGGAAGTAATTTAAAAAACAATATCCCCAATATATATATATAAAGTCCAATCTAACTGATCATATCTAAAATTACATGATTCCACCTATCAAAAAGAACAACCTACTCTACTGTTTTGGGATGAGCGAATTGGGAAGTAATTTTTCAATCCCTCAAATAATGATTTTTAAACTCCTTCAACATTTGAAGTTTTTAAACATGTGAAACATAATAAGCACATAACCATATCATCAGGATTCATAAGTTAGTGTTGTAGGGAACCTACACCAAACACTCACTTGAGCATACATTGGTTTTCATACATCACTATGTATTATATAAAAGTTTCTATAATAGATATCAAAACTCTGAGATTTTTTCTTCAATCCATAAGTGGAATATTGAATATTTAATACCTTAGATACATCATTTATAAATTCAAAACCATCATGATATATTATATAAACCTCTTATATTAAAATATCATAATGAAAGAAAAATATAGCATTCATTAAATAAATATCATAATCATAATAAACTATACTGGTGATAAATATCCTAGTAGATTTTATCATAAACAATATTGAAAAACTCTGTTCATAATTAATATGATGAATTTTTTTACAAATGTGGTAATTAGAAATAGAACGAAATTATCAAATCCATTAAAATGATGAGTGAGTGGAGAATGCACAAACAAAAAATAGAATCAAATGACTTAATGCACAAAAACAAAAGGCAGGGCTTCAGCGCCATTGAAAAACCAAAAGAAAGGAGAAATGTTTGAATATTACCTAATTGGAGAAGATAGACTGTGCAAAAAATGATGCTGATGAAATGGTATATAAAGATGGAAGCTTGAGTCCACCAGATCAATGAAATGAGGGTTTGTACTTCTATGAGAGAGAAACATGTCAGTTTCCCTAAGAGAGTAACCCCAAAATGATCCAAACCACTCATTCATAAAATTTTAAATCTTATTTAACTATAGTTATTATATAATCGATGTGACAAAGAAATGAAATTTTCTTTTTCACATCAGTTTTTACTTAACTGATGTTATAAAGTGGATTTATCTTGTTTGTTATATAATAACCATTGTGATAAAGAATGTAACTTCCTTTACCATATAGATTATGAAATAAATTTATGTGGTTAATCAAAATTCCCACATTTTCCATGCCAGTTCAATAATAACTAACATGAAAAGGAACATTATCTGATTTATCATGTAGGTTATAAAATAATTGACAAGAAAATTAATGATATATGATTTTATCACATTAGTAATGAATAACTGACATAAAAAACCTAATGTGATAAATACCTTTTGTACGAGTGATTATTATTATTAAACTGGCAGGTGAACTATTGATCTGACTTTTGCGGGAGAACTGAGATGAATATATACCATTGGAGTAGTTACGATGTACTATAGCAGGATTCTATAAGTGAGATTGGTAATTTTTAATTGGTACAATAAGGTAACTATAAGGGTTTACATGGGTGAGGGATAACCCTTTATGGGGATAATGGCCTAACCTAATTGAATTATTTGGGTGTATATGTATCTTCCTTATAATTTTCACCCTGAAATAATGGATATATTTATTATTAATGAAACTAAAAATAATTAATGATTTATATTTTAAATAATTATAATTACTAATAATTTATTATTATTATTTTATATATGTATTTAAAATAATAATAATAATGAATTTAATTACAAAATATGTTTTCTTATCAATTTATCAAATTTTTAATGATTTGAATTTATTATGTGTGCTATTTGTTATAATTTTTTAATAATCAATTATTATTTATATAGTATGATTATGTTTTAATTTAAATATATAAAATAATTTTTTTATTTTTTAAATGTATCATAATTTTAGTGCTAAAATGCTCCATATAGTTTTTTTTAATGTTTGAATGTCATGTATTAAAACAAAAAAATATATACCATTTATTATTTTGTTTATTATATACATAATTTGTATATATATATTTATTTTTCTATATTAATTCCATACTTGAAATTTCAATTAAATTATATTTATATTTTATATTTTATAATTTTTCAACCAATATTTTTTTTTCTTCAAAGTCAGCTACCTAGAATCAAAGAGGTTATAATTTTTTATATGAAAAAGTTAATATAATTGATAATAAAATATAACTTAAAAATAATTTTTACTAACTACGATTATGACATGATAATATAAATAGTATTATATATATTTGATAGTAAAATAACATAAATTATAAATATGTTAAATGTAAATAATCACTTAACCTATGTCTTTAATAGAAAACATGCTCCACTAAAAGAAATGAAATATTTTTTTGTTCTAATTAGGAATCTTTGAGAAATTATGAAACATAAAATATGAAAACAATTGAAACGAAATTAAATCATATATATATCTATAAAAAATCACAACAAATATAATGATTTTTATGAAAAATAATAATAATTTTACTTACACAAAATATTGTTGCTTTAACACATAATATTTATACATTAATGATATTATTAATTATCTATACATATATTATTGTTAATAATTACTTTTTTAATGAATTACTATAAATTAGTAATAATATTTTTTATTAATTATTAAAAATTATTAACATGTACATTATTATTAATTATTAAATTATTAATTACTTATTATTATATTTATTGAGTTTTTATTTGGAAATAAATTCAATTATATATTGGTAATTAAAAAATTATTATGTAATTTAATTTAAGATGAGTTAATAAATGTGTTTTAGGCATGCAACACATGTAGAAGAAAATATCACTATTAATGATTCTATTGAATTATTCTTTATATTTACTTTGTTTCTTATGAAATGATTTTGGAGTAAAAAAACTCTAGTATGTACTGTATTAAGAATTATACACTGATGTTTTCCTAATTGGATAATTATAATTTCTCACCACATTATTTTCTTATAGTTTAATAATATTTCTTGTGGTGATTATTTATTCCTTTATTATTTTTTATTTATGTTCGTTATCATTTTTATCAATCTACTTATTCATATAAATTTTATTCTTTTGATTATGAGATTATTTTATAAGTATAAATTTTTTCCAATAGATTATATAACACTTATTAATTTAAAAAATATATAAACTCATATGGATATTTAATGTCTGATGCTAATGTCTTATGAGGAAAATACATCCTTTATAGAGAAATTTATATAGCTAAACTAATGTTTTACACACTATTCATAATGTTTTCTAAGGTTTATTAAGGTTGTATAAGACTTATAAATTTCTTTGATTTATGTAAGTTCATAGAATTAAAACTAAAATGGTTACAAAATAGTGAAATGTAATACACACTATAAGAAATTTATATATTTTGAACAGAATGTATTACGAAATAAGATGTCATATTAAATATGATGAATTAAAGGATTTAGAGCCTTATGTGATTAATAGTCATATGATATTCATATAACATAATAGTTTTTTTCTAAATCTAATAATATACTCTATTTTTTATTACATTTTATATTTTGATTTACTAAATATACTAATAATTTATTATAATCAACTTAATTTAATGATAATTATTTATTCATTATTTTTAGTTTATGAAAATATATTTGAGCATATTTTATGAAGAATTAAATTAAAATCATAGAGGATAAAACATATTTTATTTTCACTGTGATTTATTGGAAAATTGTGACTCTTAGATTTGAATTGTTTAAAATATAAATGGTTTGTATCTCTTATTTTTATAGAGTATTATAACAACATTAATATTTATTATTTTGAATATTAATGATTATATAAAATATTATAATGAGTTTTTTTTTATTTTTTTATATTTTATAGACTGTAAAATATTCTCTCAATGTTTATATAAATCATTATTATTTATAGAGAAAAAGTCATCTACATAGGACAATAATGACTAAAATTAAAATGCATGGAATTATAATTTTTGAATGTTTTTTTGCATGAATGAACTATATGTATAGAGTTTGTAAGAACCAATTCAATTAGCATAGGTTGATTATATTTTTATACTACACTATGAAACATTATTTTATGATCACATATCATTACAATTTAGCATGGTAAACTTTATCATACTCATTCAGTGCTGCCAAAGTGATCACTACTACCTCGATGATCAAACTCTCATTATCTAACATGTTTATATATTATTGATTTCCTTCTATCTTTTTATATGCACAATAGTTTTTTATGAATTTTATTTCAAAATCATGTCTTTAATGATTGGTTATACTAGCCCAACAAAAGGTATGTGTGGGTTGTGCCTCTTGGTGAAGAAAGAATTTCTTTGGTTGTTCCGTATTCGATAAAAGATGGGGGATTTTGGTTGTTCCTTGGTCAACATATAAGAAAAGGTTGGTTCTTCCTCCACATCAAAAGGATGTTTAAGGATTGTTCTTCCATGTGTGAAAAAGTTAGGATATTGGTTGTGCCTCTAGGTATAAGGCTTTATAAATGGTAATGAATCCCTTGAAAATTTAGGTCACTTATATGTGGATGAAATACTATTATTTTGATATTGTAGAGAGTACAAATATGATCACTTTTATCTTAAATAATATAAAAATAGTTGTGTTCTATTTTTTTATTTTTCTCTTTACAATTTTTTTATCTTTGATAATTTTTTAAAGTTATATTAAAAGTAAAATTCACCCTCTCATGACCATTTATCCATTACCATATATAGACCAAACAATTTATATCAATCTAGGAACATGAATGGTTTATTACCATTGTAATAAATATTTATATTATCACTATCCATAACCCAGACAAAACCGTCTAAAGAAAATATCAATTTGATAAGGAAGGAATAAGTTTTAGTGATCTTTAGATTCTTTATAGAGTACCATTTTAAACAATAAGGAAGATGTTTATTTGAAAACAAGGATACAAGCTTACCTAAAGAAGATTATAATTGGTCATTAGACCCTATTGATTTTTTTTAAAGATTACATATTTATTAGGAGAGAAAGACTTTTATTTTCAAAATAAAGCAAGGTTTTAAGATTCTAAAAGGGGAATTTTATATATTAATAGAAAGGGAGATAAAAATTTAGGTAGATAATGATGATCTTAAATATTTTTAAAAAATACTATAATTATGATTTTATATTTTAAAATTAGAAGAAATATGTTCTGTCGTATCCTAACTTGTAAAACTACACGTGATATATGGAGGTTATTTTGAAAAACTCATTATCAAAATGATAAATTAAAAAGAACGAAACTTTTCATTATTAGAGATAATTATCAAGACATTAAAATGGGTGAAGTGGAAATTTCTAATAAATTGTTTCATTGATTTACTAGTTTTGTTAATATAGTGAGTCCATTATGAGAAGAACTGGATAATATTGTTATTAGGTATTTACCTAAAAAGTGGCATGAAAAAAGAGGAATGATGAATAAATAAAGGACTTTTAAAGAATACATTATTGATAAATTTAGTCAATATTTTCTATAATATAAATTAGAAAATAATAATATTTCTATTGAAGAGTCAACTAAAAAGAATGGAAATTCATTTAAATATGTGAATATTCATTATTACATATTATATTTTATGTTATATAGAAATTTATATTATGTGGTTGATTAGGTTTATAAGGGAATAAAACTAAAGAAGAAATGTGTAATTGGGGTTTGGCTTAGTGGTAAGAACCCCTTAAATCTACATGAAAAATGGGGGTTCAAAAACCCATTGGGCACAGGTTACTGTAGCAGTACTGTAGTGTATTGTTGCAGCGACGTCACTATAGAAACGATATGCACTATAGCGGCGGCAGGTCACTATAGTGGCAGAAGAGTACTATAGCAGCGACGGGTACTGTGCAGTACTATAGCAGCACGAGTACTGTAGCAGTACTATTCACTGAACGAGGTTTGGGCTTAAAAAATGGGCCTATGGGCCATGTAATGGGCTAAATACCCACTGGGCCTTCGGGCTATGTAATGGGTCTCCCTCTACCCAATTAAAGAGGTCTTTTCTTTGCTTTAATAATAAATGAGGCTTCGGCCCCAACCTTTAAAAAAAACATAAAGAAGAAATGATATCCTAAATGATTTAATTATTATCCTTTATTGGATTAAAATATTAGATGAAAATGTAATATTGATCTTAGTGATGTTTTATTTGTTATTTTTATGACTTTAGGAGAAAAGGAACAAAAAACATGAATTCCCCAATTTTAAGAATGAATGGACAAAAATGAAAAATAATAACAGAAGATAGCATTCATTTAGATAGAGATTTACCTTGGAATCATATTCAACTGATGAATTTTATTGTGAAAAAGAATTTGAAAATTTATTCTCAATCGAATCATCAAATCAGGTTAGTAAATCTAAATTTGAATTTTCCCTATATTAATTTGAACATCCAGAAATTAATGAATTATATAGTAATTTTTAAAAATTTAAGAATCATATAATTAATATTTTAGATATAAACAAGAATCTCATGAATAACTATGTAAAACTTATTGAAGAAATTTAGACAACCCTTGAAGAAAATGAAAAAAATAAAAAAGAAAGCTTATAGTAGTAATGATAAAATTTCTAATAATTTATAATTTGTTCAATTTGAAAATAATAAAATTAAATATTATCTTTACAAAAATTATAAGGCTCAATAAATAATGTTCAATACTATTTTATATGAACATTATTTGCGGAGACATGAAGTTGAATGATTCAAATCAGATCTATCCAAAAGTATTCAAGGAAAGAAACTATGAAAATATAATAATAATGACAAAAATATATAAAAGTAATATTTTTATTGGTTATGATAATTATTTAACTAAAATTATCATGGTTTTTATTTTTAAAATGGTCAAATGGAAGTGTTCCAATAGTTACACATTTCAATTTTGTAATGAAGGTACATTATGCATGTTACTTTCAATTGAGATTTACACAATATCTTGGTTGCAATAAATCCTTTATTTATAAATTTTTATCTTCTATATTACATATAAATAAATGTTTGAAATCCATTTAGGTTCCCAAGAGTTATTTTTTCTAATTAAATGGGACCAACATTTTTATGGTTTCCAAAATTTTCTTAAATTTGTTTTATAGGAAATTTATCTTCTAAGTGTTAAAGAATACTATTGGTGTATGAATAATTTATTCTCAAGACATATGAATAAATATAATATAAACTTCCTATATTTCAATAGTTTTGAAAGAGTTAATGTGACATTTGGTGGCAATTCAAAAGGTAAAGTGAATACATTTGTTGAATCTAGTATTTCAAAATATTTTACAATTTATAATGTTTTATATATATAAATGTTAAAGAATAATTATATTATTATTCTCAACTATGAATTGAAAGAATGCATGTAAAATTTTAAAATTATAAGATCATATTATTTAAAGATAAATATATCCTAATTCATGAAAGCCAAGAAGAAAACATTTATGAAATCAATTTTGTTGAATTGAATGAAAATATATTAAGTGTTTAAGTTCTATTTTGTCAGAAAACATCTTAGGAAATTGGATACTTTGACATTATAACAGTATATTACATAATATTTTTAAAAAAATATAAAATGATTCACTTTATTTCAACAATAATGTTGGACAACACCCACATATCAGACTCTTTCATGAAAGGTAATCACCATAAATTGTCTTTCAGACCTAGCATGGAAGTACATTCATTAAGGCCTTCACAACTTATACTTCATGATATATCTTAACATATACCAACTTCTAGTATTTTTGGTAGATGATTTGTCTTTGTGATTTCTATTTACATTAGAATGTTTACACAGACTTATTTTCTTTCTCATGAATATTAAACCATATCTAAGTATATTTCTTATTGTAAGATATTTCAAAAATGACATTGGATATCTAATTTTATCTATATAAAGTGATAGAGGTGGTGAGTTATTAAATCTATAATTTTAAAAATTATATAAAGATAATGGTTATTTTCATAATTTTTTATCCCTTAGGACATGAGAACAAAATAAAGTAGTGGAATGGAAAAATATAAAATATCATGAAATGTGTAAAAATATTTTTTAAATAATTTAATGAATCTACATATTTTTCATATGAAATTGTATAAATATATTTTTATGTATCTATCATACTTATTTTAATACCATTTTTAATGAGGAAACATTTGTAAATTTTAAAATAAATAAATCATATAGTTATGTATTTTTGTGTATTTATATGGAAAGTTTATATCCTTAACCCTGAAGATTCAATAGATATGTCTGATGAAAAATATGAGGAACAAATATTTTTTGGTTGTTAATATAATACTAAATCATATATATTTAATTATAAAAGGACCCTGAATGTATAATAATCAATACATATTAAAACTGATGAAAATTATTTAAATAAAAACAATGATGAATTAGACAATATTGAATAAGTGTTTAGAAATTTTAATTTAGGAGAGTTAAAAAATCAAAATGAAAATTCATATATTGAGGGGGAGGATCACCCCTCTCATGATAAATATTAGTACATTTAGAAAAACCTATTGAAAATGAAATCATAAATATTGATTAATGGATTAAAATAGAAATTATCTCAGAAATATTTGTTCATATAATGATTTCATTTATAATTTTTAATCCAAATAATATTTACAAAGCTTTAAAATAGTCCAAATCGACTCTATAAATAGAGGAAGTGTTAAATTATTTCTTGAAAAAAATAAAAGGTCTTTAGTTGATGTTCCAAAATATTAAAAATTTATTGGTACTAATGAGATAATAAGGAAAAACCTTGATGAATATGAAAATATTGTTAAAAATAAGTCTATATTGGAAGAGTAATGTCATTCTTAGGAATAAGTCCTATATTAAAAATAAATATTTTCCTAGGTTTCAATATTATATACTATAATCTTGTTGTCTTATAAAAAATGATATGATTTTAAATTACTTAAAAAAACTGTCAAAAGTGCATTTCTAAATTCATTTATTTTGGAAGAAATTTATGTCAGTCATCCCTCTAGGTTTGAAAATGAGAATCATAATAATGATGTGTTATAACTTTCTAAATCTCTAAATTTATATAAAAAGTCCCTAGGGAATGATATGAACAGTTTTCAAATTTATTTTAAATGTTTCGTTAAAGGTGAAATAAATCTTACATTATTTATAAATAAATGATCTATATATATCTTGATTGTGAAAATTTATATGGATGATTAATTTTATTTTAATTAAATGATATTTTTTTATTAATTTTTTTTAGAATTAATGAAAAATTAATTTGATATGAGTCTCATGGGGGTATTGAAATTATTCACAGGCAACAAATATTTCAAAGGGATGATGATTGTTTTCTAAAAAATCCATATATATTAAGGAATTTTTTAAAAGGTTTGGAATTGATAATTGTAAAAGTTCAAATCAACCAATTATCATATCATAAAAATAATATTATAACTAATTTGAGAAAACTACATATAATATAATTTTAGAGGTATGATTAATATTTTATTATATTTAACTACATTTACACTGAATTCAATGTTTAGTGTTTACATTTGTGAAATATTTTAGATTGAACCTAATGAGAATCATTTAAAAACTATAAAAAGAATCATAAAGTATGTAAAAGTTCTATATCTTTAGTCTATTTATTCCAAATATAACTCCATGTGATTTAAAAATTTATTCTAATTAAGATTTTGGTCGATGTAAAATTGATAGAAAACCGACCAGTGGTACGTGGAACATTTTGGAAAAAAATTAGTGCCTTATATTTTAATGAAACAAATATCTATGTATTTTTGAATTATTGACATAGAATACATAGAAGATAAAAGTTTGTGGGATCAACATTTTTGAATTAAAAACACCATAACTCATTTTTATTATTAATTTAATAAATTACATATTTTTTTGATAAATATTCTATTATTTATAAATTTAATAACTCTTTAAAACTTTTCAAGAAGTAAACATATACAAGTTAGATATCATTTTATTAGAGATAATGTTCAAAAGGTTGATATATCATTATAATATGAATTAATGGTGGAGAAATTAAATAATATTTCTTCCAAACATTTAGTTTTATCTAGGTTTTGGAAAATAAATTTAGAGATTTTCATGACAGATAAATAATTTTATTATTTTCATAGAATGTGATTGTGTACAATATAACTTCATTCAATGATCTGGGTATTCCTTGAAGTCTAAAATCATTTAACCTTCAAAACCCCACTTTATATCAGCTTTATTATCTTTTTATTCATTATTGCTATGATATGTTGTTATATTTTGTTAGTAAGAACACTTACAATTATTGTATTTTATAGCTTATTGGCAAGAACACAATTATGTTTTCTTAGAAAGTTATCATACAAATATGGTTCATTTTTTAATTTGTGGGCATAAATTTTCATAAATTTTATTAATAATTCAATTTTAAGAAATATTTTCAATGATCCATGAATCTTATAATGTTTGTATACATTTAATGTTATTCCTGATTTATGAAATGTGGAAATTAAAATATACACACACTTGTTTTAATATTATAAAAAAATTATTAAATATTGTAATTTCAATTTACTTTTTTGTTAGTATTTATTTTTAAAATATATGAATTTAGTGGATATTTAAATATTTTTTCATTTATTTTTATTTATTTTTTGATAATTTCAAATACAGGGAAAACATTTTGAAATTATATATATTTTTCAATTTTAAATTGGGTGTTTATTGGGTTGATCCTTTCCACTTAATTAAATTATAATTGGATAATTATAAATTTTTTATTTTATTTCTTCAAAAATGAGTGAAAAATTTATTTTAATTCTGAAATATTTATATAGTAAAATTTTAATATTAATTTAATCTACTGAATTTTTCATAGTGTTTTCTTATGAACTGATTTTTTTGAAAAAAACCAAGTTAGTATGTGATGGTTTAGGACTCATACACTGAATTTTTTTATTATTGGATAATTATAATTTCTCATAATATTTTGTTTTCTATTTTTTAATCAACTTTGTGTGTTTGTGTGTGTTTTTTTATTTATAACCCTTCTAAATAAAATAAATATTAATGTTCTTAAATTAACTATTCATATTATTTTTATACTATTAATACTAGAATTACATTATAAGTCTTTAATTTTTACCTATTGATTATATGAACCTTTTTTTAAGATTTTGAAAATATAAATTTATAAAGATATTTAAATCCTTACACTAAAGTATTTTTAGGATAATTAATACATCATCAAGAAAGTAAGATGACTAAACTAAAGTTGTGAACATTTTTTATAAAGTGTTACAAGATTTAATAATGTTGTTCAGGGATTATAATGTATTTTATATTATATAAAGTCATATGATTAGATCTCAAATTATAAAGAAAAAGTGAAAAGTCATACACACTATAGGAAATTCATATATTTTGTACTAATAGTATTGTAGAATGTAAATTATTATGAAATATGAAGTCTTATTGGATCTAAAGTCATACATGACCTAAAGTCATACAAGATTCATATAACCTAATAATTAATTTTTTCTAAGACTCAAAATATAATATATTTTTTTCTAAATTTCTATATTTTGAACTACTTCATATATATGAAATGTTAAAATTTATTTAATTATTTCATAATTAATTATGAATTATTTTTATGTTATGAATTTTTTAATAACATTTTATAATAATTGAATTATAATATCAGGGGATAATAGTTTTTTCATTTTCACACATCTTTCTTGAAAATTTATTATTTTCCAAATTCAGTTTTTTGAAATATAAAGAGTTTTTATCTCTTGTTTTTAATATGTATTTGAATAACATTAATGTCCCATCCATATCATTTTTAAAATTTTTATAGAACAATAATTTTATTTTTATTGATAAATGATCCTTTTCTCAACTTTTATAAATTTTTTTATTATTGATATAGAAAAGTTCAACTACGGAGGAATAGAAATTATCTAATGTTTATGCATGAAATAATAGTTTTGAAGGTTTTTTTTTCATGAAGTAACTCTATATATAAAGTATGAAAAAATATGTTCAATTATATATGTTTGAGTTTATTTTAAACTATATTGTGCGGAATTATTTTTCATTTTCATACTAATATAATATGGAATAGAGAACCTCACCGTACTGGTCCTATACTTCAGAGTGATAATTTATACCTCAACAGTGAAGCTCTTATTATTTAACTGATTTCTATAGTATTTAATTCTTTATATCTTTTTTTTCATCCATTAGTGTGATATTTTATTATTATATAAAAGTTATAACTTTAGTAATGTTTTTTTCTTCCTCAGTAAAATGTATATGTGGTTGTGCATCTAGGTGAAAAAGGTAGTTCTTTGGTTGTGTCTTATCGAGAAAAAGGTTGGGGATTTTGGTTGCTACTTGATTCAGATAAAGGAAAGTGTGGTTATTCCTACACTCCAAAATGGAAGTTATATGTTCTTCATCTAGGTAGGAAAACATTATGATAGGGGATTGTCTCTCTAGGTGCAAAAAATGAACATTAAAGGAGTTTGAATCCCTTTAAAAGTGAGGTTACTTATATAGCGAGTTCCATAGTATCATATTGAGAGTGTAAAGTGTGTACATTGCATCAATTTGATTTGAATCTCTATAAAAACACTTGTGTTAACCTTTTATTTTCCACCACAGAATTATCTTAAATTTATAATTATTTAAAATTTATAAAAATTCCAATTCACCCTATCTAGAAAATTTTCCCATTCTCATATCAGAACCAAAAAATATTAGTATTATCAATTAATTTTTAATTGTTACACTATTATTAATAATAGAGTAATTAAAAACATTATTAATTTTTAATAATCACACCATGCTCCCTGGGTGTGGATTAGCGGTATTTAACCTATGGAGTGTTGGGGATCTGCTGAGTTCTTGTATCCCTAACTTCTTGCATATGTGAATTTTTTATTTTCACTATGTTTGACCCCCACCTTGGTTTTTTATAATAATCACATCATTATTAATTTAATTAATATGAATTTTAATAATATTAAATTTTATTAATTATATTATTATGGACACTTATTTTTTAAATAATAATTATTAATTTTATTATTGTTATTAATTAATGGGTGTGATGTAAGAGAATCATATACAAGATCATAGAGATTTATAACTATTGGGTTTTGTGCTCTAGACTTGTGAAATTTTAAAGAGTTCGAGTAACCAATTTGAGGAGGGGATGTTGCCCTAACTTGATTGGTCCCTATGGGTGTGTGTGAATTTCTTAATATTATACAACCAAATACGAGATATAATTATTAATTAAATCATTACTATTAATTATGATTATTAATTATTATTTTTTATATTATTTTTATTAATATTTTTTAGTTATTTATTATAATTTTACTGTTTATTATAATTATTAACTTGATGAATTATGAAAACACCATTTAGTATACACTCGGGATTTTTAGGATTCAAAAATTGTACTCTATTCATTTGGATCGATATGAAAGAGTGTGTATCACAAATTTGAATTGGGGATGTTAGTGTGATTGAATTAAACCATATGGGTATTTTTATACTCATAATGATTATAACCCCAAATTATAATAGTAATTATGAATTAAATTATTAATTATTATTAATAGTTAGTATTAGTAGTTATGGTTTACTCCCATGGATATTGTGGTCGTCATGGGTTAATTCCATGTCTATATTAGTAGCATGAGTTCACTCCCCATAACATCTTGGTTGTCATGGTTCACTCCCATGTACATATTTGTAGTAAGGGTTCACTCCCAAGACCATCTTAGTCTATATCAGGAGATATAAATCTTTTTTTAATGCATTGGAGGGAAATATAGGTCCCACCCATCTCATAATTAAATCATACATACATGTTCCGTAAGATAATTAAAAGTCATATCATAAACCATGAAATTTTGTCAGTATTATAAACATGTAATCATATCATAACCTATGGAAAACGATACAGGTTTCATAATCATTTCATCAAAAGAATAACCAATGAAAAGAAGCGGGGTTTAGAAGCATATAACCAGTGAAAGGGAAACGAGTTCATAAATATCCTGCTATCAAAACATAATCCATTCATTGAAATAATATGAATGAAAAAATTGAATAATTTTCCCCAAAATTCATAAGGTACACCAAATTATGTCATATTAGATGTAAAATAATTTTAAAAGATCTTTTAAAAACATTTCATAAGGAAAATATAATTTATGCTTTGAAAAATTATTTTAGAAAACTTTTTTTTTCAAAAAACCATTTTATTTGAAAGTATATTTGAAAAATTATAAAGGAATATTGGAAAATAATATTTTTTTAAAAAATATATTTTCCTTGTAAATTTTATTTAAGGATAATTTGAAAACATTTTTGGAAAATGTAGTTTTTGAAAAAAAAAACAGTTTTTCGACCGAAGAGATAAATACGATCATATTTTTCATAATTTTTTTTCTTAATTGTAAGAAGTAAAATAGAGTGGTTAAATGGTAATAATACATGTATATAACATTAATTAATATATAAGAAGGAAACACAAGAGTATTATTGGGTGATGGATTATAATATTTCTTCAAAGGAAGTATAAACATAAAGAATCTTGAAAAGCAATGAGATTGCTTCATCAAACTCTAATCACGTGGTAAATTGGTATCATACTATCCATGTTATAAAAGGAAATTAAATCAATCATAAAATATCATTAAAATTATAATATTCATGATATAAAATGTAAAATGGAAGTATATACATCTCAAAAAATAATTTAGGTGCATAACAAAACATGAGACTCAAATATGGAAAATTGAGAAAAAACTATTCTACCAATTTGGTAACATTTGAAACATAAAATCCATGAAAGAAATATCATAAAATGGATATTTAAATACTAATAAATTTATTCATAAGAGACATATAATAAATCAATGTGAATTATATACATCACACAAAATAAAGGAGTTGTGAATAATGCACGGATCTCACATAAATAAAAAGTGAGATAAAATTCTCTTACCTCATGTCTTGACTCTCATTAAAATATTTAAAACCTCATGTATATTAAGAATAAGTTTATTATAAATATATCATAGAATAATATTATAATATATAATACCACATATAGTTTTATTATGACATTATATTACCCACTTGTTAGAAATTCTATATTATGTTTTCCCTTTAGGTATTATCCGCTTTGTTCTTTAGATGTGTATTAATTTTTTATATCCATAGACCTTAAACATATATAATGATTTATAAAAATTTAAACCATGATATAAATAAAAATTATATTAATTATTTTTATATTATAATAATCTCTAGAATATTGAGGTACAAAATGGAATACACAGTTCATGAAGATGGTAGGTCGTACGTAAACAAGAACACTATTTCCTTTTTATTGTCGTATTGGAAGAAAGAGAGTAAATAACTTATAAGTATATATTTATGAATATAATTATATACGTAAAATTATTATATCATATATATAATATATTTTCAATAAAAAAATCCATAATACACTCCATATAGTGTGTGAATGAATCACATCTCTTTGAGGGGGCTGTAGTCCACATTTCATGAAACAAAATTATCGTATTTACACCAAATGGAAACTAAAATGATACATGTTTTAGAAGTATTAAATTATATTAAATACATAAAAATTATAATATATAACATTACAAAAATATTTTTTATCATAATTTCCACCATGAGAGGTGGTAAATGAAAAATGAACAATCATCGTTTTGTGAGGCGATAGTTCTCCGTAAACATAAACAGTATATTCCTTACCCATTAAATGAAATTTTTTGTATGTGTTGGTCAAAAACATATCATAAAAACATAATAGTATATTTCGGTTAGTGTTGATATCATAAAATCACGGAATATAAAAATTTTATGGGGTGGATAATTGAAATAAATTAACAGAACTTTAGGAAGAATGTTACATCTTATTGGGGTAACTCATTTTGGTTTGCACCAAAGGGTTCCTTGGATTGATTTATGAGAAAATAAAGGATTATAGTAAAGGTAGAGGGATATTTATGAGTTATTTTAATAGATATTGGTCGAGTAGAGGTGGCTTGAGATGTTTGAGAAGTTGGAGGAGCAATAACTATTTTATAGCAGAGGAGTGCTACTCTTGTAAATTTTGGAAAATGAAATTCCACACATGATATTACTATGTAATGTGGATAAAATAATGAATAAAAATGTATCCAAGGTAGTATAGGTTCAATATATTTCTAGAAAATGGAACTTGGATAAGTTTCTAGGACTTTAAGATTAATTTTCAGTGCCTTATTAAGATTAATTTTTTCTTAATCTTTGTAATTAATTTTAATTACTTTCGTTAATAATGTTTGTCACATAATAATTTGAAATTTTTGGAAATTATAAATTATGGTGATTTCAAATATGGAATCTATTTTTCTTAATTCCAATCACATAAGTGATATAAATGAATTTAAATTTAATTGCGCTGATGGGTTGACAATGGTGGTTTTTAAAGTAAAAACATTCAAAAGTGTTATAATTTTTATACCCAATTTGAATGTGAAATGGATTATAATAAGTGAAATTATCATTTTTAATAAAAATATATCCTAATTAAAATTAAAAATTAAATAAAAATACAATTTAACTTTTTAAATAAATTATATTAAAAAGAATTTTTGAATTCAAATTAGGCATTTTCCACTATTCATCAAAAAATTAAGTTTCTCGGAAAAATGCCAAAAATTAATCATAAGATAAATTTGATATTATAAATTCAAAAATAATGTTTATTTAATAAAACTAAATTTATAAATGTGTCTATTTTTAATTTCATTTCTTTTCATAGTAGGAGACAAAAAGAAGTTTATTTGAGGAAATATTATTTTTAAACATATAAGGACTTTACCACAAATTATATATTTCATTATAAATATGTTTTAGTTATATAAAAACATTATAAAAAATATTTTAACCGTTTTTATTACTATTAATTTTAATAGATAAGTTATAATTATCCCATTTAAATAATTATTACAAAAAAAGATGTTTCGTAGAAACCCAATGTTGCATGTAATTTATGTCAAGTCAGTGTTGCATGTAATGTACATTGAGTCGGTGTTGTGTGTAGCATATTCCATGATGGTTCTGTGTGAATGGAATTTTTAATGTAATATAATGAAATATATCAAGGAAAATTTAGTTTATTTGAGAAAAAAAGGTCTCTAAAATCTCATGGGGTTACATTTTACCCAATTAAAATGAATTTTACCTCAAAATTCATCACTCATGGTAAAAAATCAGGATACATTTGCTTCATAATATCCTCAAATTCGATGTATCTTCCTCTAAAAGTGATTTCTCTATAAAAATTTTATTATGTGAGTCGTCTTATTTCATAGAACTTTCTTTATACAATCCATAATTTCAACTTGTTGTTCCTCATAAGGATGATTACACTCCAGTGGTATGACCTCTAAGTTCAATAAATGTGAAGGGTTAGGTAATTAATTCCTCAGAAGAGATAAATAGAAAACATCATGGAAGTGAGATATATTTTTAGGAAGTTCTAAGAAATAGGCTACCATCCCGATATGATCCATTATATAAAAGGGACCGATATACCTAAGGCTTAGTTTCTCTTTTTTCCAAACCTTATAACCATCTTACATGAAGATATTTTTAGAAACAAATTTTTATTGACTTTAAATTCTAGATGACATTGTTGGTTATCAAAATAACCTTTCTACTGAAATTGAGCTCCTTTATGAGATACTGAATCTTTCTAGCCTTATCGACCATTTTTTCAGCGATCATAGGTCATAATAGATTTCTTTTTCCAAAATTATACCAGAAATTTAATCTCTATATTTCTTCCCAAAGAGGGCTTCATAGGGTTCCATGTAAATGATCGAGTGAAACATATTATTGAAATAAAACTCAATTAGAGGAAGGCATTGATCTCAAAAAAATTTGAAATATATAGAAGAGGATCTCAACGTATCCCAGAGGGTTTGAATTGTTCTTTCGGACTGACTATTTGTATGAGGATGATAAGTAGTGATGAATCTTAAATCTATATCAAGTACTTGCTGAAGAATTCAACATAACATTGAGGTAAACCTCATATCCAAATATGATAAAATAGAATGTGTTACTCCATGAAACCTTAAGACTTCCTTAATATGTATCCTAGAAATATGATCTAGATAGAAGTCTTATCTGATAGAAATTAAGTGTTTTGACTCTATAAGAAGATCGAATACCACCCATATATCATTAAACCCTTTAGGGGTTTTGGGTAGCCTAATAAAAAAATCAATAGCGATGTTATACAATTTCAATTCGGGTATGGGTAATGGATGAAATATCTCCTTTGACTTTTTTCTTTAATCATTAACTTGTTGGTATACCAAGCACCGATATTCAAACTCTACAATACCTCTCTTCATTCTATCTCAATAGAATCTTTCTTTCAAGTATCTATACATCTTCATACTTCCAGGATGAATAGAGAATTAATAACTATGGTCTTAATATGATATCTCCTTCTTCAGATCTAGTATATATGGAACACATATATGGTTCTTTAACATTATTATTCCATCCTGATCAAGGTTAAACTCTAAAATAATATTAAATTTCTTTTACAGCTATACACATTCCTTCTACACCTCCTTAATCTTCACTTAGATAGATCATTGAACCTTCATTTGAGAAAGATTTGATTTTTATGTTCTTTAAGGATTTCTTTATCCACCCTTTGAAAATCTAGAAATAATGGATCTTTTGTGACCCTTATGATGCATAATCTAGCATGATCCTTTTATCTCAAAGCATCGACCACCTTGTTCATTTTCATAAGGTGGTAATTTATTGAGTAGTCATAACCATTTATCATCTCCAACCATCTTCTCTAGTGCATATTCAACTCCTTTTATATAAATATATATTTCATGCTTTTATGATTGGTATATATATCATACTTTTATCCATAAATATAATGCCTCTATATCTTTAATGAAAATATTACCACTTTTAACTACAAATGATGAGTTTGGTAATTTTTCTCATGAATCTTCAACTACCACGAGGCATGAGAGATAACCATGTTATTATTCATAATAACAGATACCAATCCCTTCATTAATGAATTTCCATATATTACGAACTCTTTTCCACTACAGGGTAATGTAAGCACAAGTGCACTGACTAGCATGCTCTTTAGTTCCTCAAAATTTTCCTCTCTTTCATCTATCCAAAAGAATTTAAAACCCCTTCGAGTCAACTAGGTCATAGAATTATATAGTGATGAAATATTCCCTATAAACTATTGATAATATGTAGCTAAACCAAGAAATCTGTAGATCTCAGTCACCGTGGTTGGTCTAGACCAACATTCAATAGTCTTTTCATTTGATGGGTATACTTATATACCATCTCTTGAGATTATGTGACCCAAAAAATGAAACATTTTTCTTCCAAAATTAGCACTTTGTAAATTTATCAAATAGATTATCCTTCTTTAGGGTCATCGGTACAATTCTAAAGTGATTTTCATGCTATTCATTTCTCTTTAAGTAGATAAAAATATCATCTATAAATAATACAAAAAATCGGTTGAGGTAATATTTAAATACTCTATTTAATAAATCCATGAAGATAACAAAGGAATTATTAAGACCAAAAGGCACCACTCTATATTCCAAATGTCCATAACTTGAACAGAATTAATTATTTGGTATATCCTCTTTTTCGACCCTCTATTGATGATATCCAGAATGAAGGTGAATCATAGAGATGTATTTATCTCCACATAGTTGATAAAAAAATTCATAAATATGAGAAAGAGGTTAACTGTTCTTGATTGTAATCTTGTTTAAATCACAATAATAAATGTAATGTCACATTTTTCCACCATTCGTTTTCAGAAAAGGTGCACCCGTAGGTGACAGACGTGATAGAATGAATCCATTATCATGTTTTTTGGTAGTTATTTCTTCAATTACAGTAACTCAATTGGTTCCATTCTATAAGGAGTCTTTGAAATTGGTGAGAAACCAAGTATGTGTTCTATTGAGAACCCAACTTCACATTTTTGTGGAAATGTTGGAAAATATTCAATAAAGGAATCAAAAAATTAAAAATCAATAGGTATATAGTTAATATGGATTTTATCCCCAACCATTGGAGATAAACAACCCTATTGAATAGTAATTTAGACCCATATAGTTGACTTAATCTCTATAGGAAGTTCATGCTTATCGTTACATTGAGAGATGATCACTAGAGTGTTTTAAATATAAAATGTGACTTTACTTCCTCCAAAATTGTTGTGAGATTCATGTAGATAAATCCAATCCATGCCTAAGATGATATCAAATTCAACCGAATGAATAATAAAAATATTTGAATGAAGAAAAATCCCAAAAACATCAACCAAATATGAATCATAGACATGGGATGCAATCATCATATAATTAGAGGTTTGCACTATTAATTCCATGTCTAATTATTTTGATGGATTCTTAACACCCATAAGAAATTATATAGTTAGGAAAGAGTGGGTACATCTAAAATCAAATAATATATTACCAGTTCTAGAGTGGATGGTAAGGGTACCTTTCACCACATTATTATTGTACCCATAATCATAAATAGAAATTTCATTATATTCCCCCTTTTCCCTCTTCTTAATAGGTTACTAATATCATTCATTATCACCAGCCCTTAGGTTTGGGAAGTGGTTAACAGAATTCCCATTCTCCTTACATGTGTAGCACAAAATCATAGGAGGTGCATTCTATATCAATTTTTTTCCTTTTACACCATTTTCTAACTTCATCCCATCATTTCGGAAATCAAATTGCATATATCCTTCACTTCCACACAAAAAACATTTATTAGACCCATTAAGAAAATTTACTCCATGCTTTTTTCGAAAAAATAGATTAGAATGGAAATTTTATCTTCATCTCTTCATGGTTTTTAGATTTTCCTTTAAAATCTATCTTTATTGTCTTTTCAAAATCTTGATATTTATACGTGACTACAACCTCTATTTAAACTTTGATTGCATAGTAAAAAATCTATTCGTAGCTAATAATGTCTCTTATGGACAATTCCCTTATGAGAATTGGATTCATGACACTAGAGAACCTATCAACATTTATTTCAGAATTGATGATAATTCTTAAATATTACCTTGAAAGTCTCATGAAATTAGGCTCATAGGTACCAAAAGATTCATCACCCCTTTGATTCAACTCAAGGAACTCTTTATCTATATTGGTAAGAAGAATATGAGTAATGTTTTTATGGAATAATAAGTTCTTGAAGTTGTCCTACTACATGGATTGAATTTCATCTAGTTACCTTTTATTCTGGATTAGAGTTCACAACTAGTCTTCTTTGACTTTTAATCGATAAACTGCCAAAATTATTTTCTCATGATCAAAACACTAGAGAATAAAGAATATATTTTCAATAGTACCAATCCATTGTCCAACAAAAAGTGGATCAGAAGACACTATAAAATAAGGTTTATATTTCCTCATGAAGGACTTAATAGAATGTTGTTACCTCCTTTTCTTATTAGGAAGACCACCATGATTCATAGCTTGAGAAGGATGTGTGAGCATAATAATAATTTTTTTCATTCCAAACCCCATAGAATTCAGTTGATCCAGAGAAAAATAATTACAGTCCATAAAAATCACTAGTGATATGGTTCCTCCAGGTTCAATACACTTACTCAAACCAAAAATCATAGAGTAATAAATATTTATCATATTGGGGATCCACACAATCATGAAATGTAAATTATAAGTTGTCTTACTTATAATAACTTCTTTAATTAATGACACGTTAGGTTTATCCTATATTATTTGTAGAGAAATTCTATTTAAATCATTCATAATGGTTCATGAAGATTTTATGAATTCCCCAAATCATATCCCCCGGGAGTGTTAAGAATGTTGTGAAGCAAGGACCTTTTTCATGAACCAGATTACACCGAGTTAGTCCTAAAACATCTTGTCATATTTTTTACCTCTATGTGAATATCTGTAAGATCCAAATCAACTTGTAGAGTCCAGATATGGATTTATTTCTAAAACATCACTCATTCTATCCTATACCAAAATTCTAGGACATTTTTCTATACTTCTCCTTATCCTTAGACTTATATCTATACATGTCCATAGAGTTCTCACTATGGTTTTCTCATCCTATATTCCAAATGTTACCTAAATATTTTCTCTGATACCAACTATACATACCATATCTTTTCATACATTAACATTAAATAAAATTTGTGGAATACCTAAAACATTATACAGACAAACACCCAAAGACCGTACTAATCTATTTCTTTTGGAAACGTGGAAAGAAAATAACTGATACATAAGTAAGCTACATTATCTCCCAATAGGTCCTTCTTAAATAGAACCCTTCTTAAACAAATCAAACATAATACAAATCTTCCTGACATGGGGAAGGTAAAATAAAAAAGGGGAGTTTTGTTGCTCATAAAGAGCAAATAAGGGATATATATAAGCATAATAATGAGAATGAGGGTATGAGAACATGATCTTGAAAATAGAAGATCATACCCTACATATCCAAGATCATATACATGAGACATAGATTAAATCATAGACGTTCATAAGACATGAATCCTATGTAAATAAATAACATAATCCATGAAGGCATAAAAAAGGAATAAGTCAAATAATTGTGACATACACATAAACATATAATATTATTTCCATAAAAGTCAAATCATTGATACCATGATCATCTTCAAAGTATAGGTTTACTCCCCATACCATCTTGGTAGTCATGGTTCACTCCCATGGCCATCTTAATAGCATGACTTCACTGCTCATACCATATTATTAGTCAGGGTTCACTCCCATAGACATCTTAGTAGTCAAAGTTCTATCACAAGACTATATTAATCTACCTCATGAGATATAAATCTTTACCCATTGTATTAGAGGGATATATAGGTCCCACCCATATCATAATGAAATCATACATAAATATGCCACAAGATCATTAAAAATGATATCAGAACCCATAAAATGAAATGGATATCATATACTTGTAATCATATCATAACATGTGAAAAAATATAGGTTTCATAATCCTTTCTTTAAAATAATAATCCATGAAAATAAGTGGGTTTCAAAATCATATAACCTATGAAAGATAAAAAGGTTTCATAAAAATCATGAAATTAAAAGAAAATCCATTCAAAAAAAGAATATGAGTAGAAACATTGAATAATTTTCCTAGAAGTGAATGAGGTATAATAATGTATTTCATATTAGATGGGAAATATTTTTAAATATCTTTTAAAAACATTTCTTAAGGAAAATACCCTTTCTTCATTGAAAAATTATTTTAAAAGAAAAATCATTTTCGAAAATCATTTTTCTTTGAATATTAATATTGAAATTTATAAAGAAAGGTTTGAAAACAATTAAATTTTTTAGAAATCCTTTTTCTATTGAAAGGATCTTCAATAATCATTGGAAAACAGTTTTTAAAAATGTGGTTTTTGAAATAAAACAGATTTCTAACCGAAGAGAGAAATACAGTCATATTATTATTAATTTTTTTATTAATTGTATTATGAAAAAGAGAGAGGATAAATGATAATAATAAATGGAGATAACTTTAATAAATATAGGATAAGAAAACTCATGAGCATTCTTGTGATATAAATCAGAATATTTCATCAAAGTAATTATAAACATAAACAATCTAGAAAAGTGATGAGATTGTTTCAATAAAATCTTGTCACATGGAATCTTGGGATCATACTATATATGTAATATAATAAATTACATTAAGATTAAAATATCATGAAAATATGGATATTCTTGATATAACATGTAAAATGTAAGTATGTACACCTCAAAAAAGAATTTAGGTGCATAACAAAACTTGAGACTCAAAGAAGGAAAATTATGACCAAACTATCTTATCGATTTGGAAAATTTAGAAACATAAAATACATGAAATAATGTTCATAAAATGTATTTTAAATAAAAATAAATTTAATTATAAGATACATATAAGAAATTCATGGTCAGTACATATACCACACCAAAGATGTGAGTGGTTAATAAAGCATGTGTCTCACAGAAATGAAATATGAGATGAAATTACCTTACCTTGTGTCTTGACTCTCATCGTACTATTTAAAACATAGTATATAATAAGTATAATTATATTTTACATATATCATAGAGACATATTATACTATCTAATACTGAATATGGTTTTATTTTGACTGTATATTACCCTCTTGTTAATAATTCTATGATAAGGTTTCCCTTAAGGTAATGTACGCTTCTTTCTTTTCTTGTGTCTTAATTTTTTATATCTTTGGTTGTTATACATATATAATGATTTATAGAATTTAAACAATGATATAAATATCATTTATATTTATTATATTTCTATTATAATAATCCATAGGATATCAAAGTAAAAAATGAATAGACTATTCATTATGACAGTAGTCCGTACTTACGCACGAACAATGTTTTCGTTTTATTATCATATTGGAAGAAAGAGAGTAAATGTATTATAAGTATATATTTATGTATATATATATAGTTATTCTAGTATAATTAGTATATCATATATATATATATAATATTAGTTAAATAAACACATCCTTAATACATTCTATATAGCATGTGAATGAATCACATCGCTTTGAGGGGGTGGTAGTCCACACTACCTCAATCGAATTTTTCCGATTTACCCCAAATGAAAAGTATATATATATGTGATTTAAAATAATTAAATAATATTAAATACATAATAAATATATAATATAAAATATATAAACATATTTCCCATCATAATTTCCTCTATGAGAGGCGGAAAAGTTAAAATGAACAATCATCATTTCGTGAGGCGGTAGTTTACCGTACATGTAAACAGACTGTTCGTTTCCATTTAGATAGAAGTGTGTGTATGTATAGGTAGAAACATTACTATAAAAAATTCAAATATATTTAGGATACTGGATTTTTTATAAAATCATGTAATAATAAGAGTTTACATGGTGCATAATTGGAAAAATATAAAAGAACTTTGGAAGAATGTTACCTCTTATTCAGGTAACTCCTTTTAGTTTGTACCAAAGGGATTCATTGGATTGATTTCTTCCCAGTGATAGGATTATAGTACAAGGATAGGGATGTAAATGAGATATTTTGGTAGGTCTTGGTTGATCTAGAGAAGCTTGCGAGGTGTGAGAAAGTGGTAGGAGATGGGGTCTTTTTATAGTGGAGGAGGAGTGGCACTCTTGTAAATTTTCGGAAAATGAATTCCACCCACGTTTTTCCCACATCAAGTGGAAAAATAATGAATAAAATTAAATAACGGGGATTATATAATATAAATAAGGTTCTATAATGGATCTTGGAAACGTTTATAGGTTGTTTTGGTCCTTAAGATTAATTTTTAGTCCCTTATTAAGCTTAATTTTACCTTAATCGTTGTAATTAATTTTAATTATTTTCATTAATATTTTTTGTCAAAAAAGTTGAAATAATTATAAATTATAAATTATTATTATTATAAATTTGGAATAATATTTTTAAAATTACAATCACATATTTTCAAAAGATTAATTTAATTTTAATCCCACTGACAGGACACATCTGTGAGTTTTTAAGGTAAAAACATTCAAAATATTTCTACGTTTTTATCCCTAATTTCAATGTGAAATTGATTATAATGAAATAAATTGTATGTATTCATAAAAATATAATCTAATTAAACATTTAAATCAATTTAAAATATAATTTTACCAAATAAATAAATTGTATGGAAAATATGTTTTGAATTGAAATTCAACATTTTCCACTATTTATCGAAAAATGATGTTTCTCCGAGAAATCCCAAAAATTCATCATAAGATAAATATGAATTTATAAATTAATTTTTTTTTTACTTTCTCAAAATAAATTTCTTAATGTTCCTAAAATTAATATTATGGGTTTTCACAGAAGGATATGAAAAGCAGTTTATTTGAGAAAACAATATTTTTAAACATATAAAGACTTTACCAAAAAATATATATTTAATTATCAATATGTTTTATTTTTTAAAAAATATTAAAAAAATTATATTAAAAGTATTTTTTACTATTCTTTTGAATGGTTATGTTATAATTATCCCATTTAAATTATTATATCAAATAAATATGTTTATTAAAATATTAATTTTGCGTTTAACTTACATTGAATCCATGTTGTATGTAATGTAAACTAAGCTAGTGTTGCATGTAACATAATGTAATCCAGTTCCATGTGAAATTAACTTTTGACTTAGTCTAATGAATTATATCAATGAAAATTTGGTTTATTCAAGAGAAAAAGGTCCATAAAAACTTTGGGTATTTAAATTTCATATTGGAATGGTGAAGGGAAGTTGGGGTATTCAAGACACACAAATTTTGTGTTATTAGGAAAATTATGGTTTGATAATGCGCTATGATTTCAAAATTATGAAAATGAAGTAGTGAATCTAATGGTTAATTTACCTATACTAGAATCCTATTATCCTTATAGTTATTCTGAATCAATTAGGAAGCATTTTTTAGGATGATGACCACAATCTAAAACTCAAGAATCCCATAATAATGAGAAATTACATCAAAATGAATTTTTCATCACCAATTCCATATAATTTTAATATTATTATCAGAAATCATGTGGGTGTCTGACAAATAATTGTGTATGATTTTAAATAGGGAATTTATTACTCTATACTATGCGATAAATGATATAATATACCTACTCATTTAGTGATTAGATTAATGAAAACAACCAATACTCTTGTATAATATGAACATGGATCAAATCCAATAATAAAAATGACTGCAAGAGAGCCTTCATGTTCTATTGCGTTGGATGATATGAAGACTCAAATAGAAGTTATTGATCACTAAAATATGAAGCTTTCCAAGGTCACTCATTAATTTTTTTGATTCCATGATATACGATGAATGTGAATAAATATTTCATCTTATAGTGAAGATGAAACTCAAAGAGTATTCAGAGAGTATTTGATTTCAATTTATATGAAATTTTAGAAATAAAATTTATATGAGTACAAGAGTCTACTAATTATTACTAAACTCTTTAAAATGGTGCTGATGGTTGATAAAAATAATATAGAAGTATTGAAGGCCCCAATATATTTTTATTTCAATATCTTGTTAGGTCTAGTTAATAAGGGAAGAGGTCCAGGGGCGTGAATTGACTCATTTTAAAAATTAAATATTTGAATTAAATCTATAAATTGATGTCATTGTTAATAATCACGATCATTCAAAAATAATAAGCAATGAAAAAGTAAAGAGGGAACACATACAAATTTTATAGTAGTTTAGTTCAATGTTAAGCAACATAAACTCTTCACACCCCTTAAATATTTGAGAGGTATGTTATACACTAATTACCTTATTTTTAAATGGGTATCACAACCCAATTACAATATACCTTTTCTAGTGGAGTTATTAACAATAAACACCTAACTTTTAATAGGTAGTCATTAAACATTACTAAACTAACATTAGATATTAGAATTAAAAACCTAAAGATTCCGAAATTTGAATCTGGTAGTCACAACTAGAATATGAAGAATGATTTTATTAAAAAAGGAATAAACGAAAAAATAAAATTCAAAGTGAGAGAGATATATAAAGAATTAATACAATATAAAAACAACTATGGAGATGAAGTTTTTGAAGGCATATGAAGCACAAACATTGGGTCTTGAGAAATTTATTAGTATTTCACTTCAATTCAATTGTCATCATTGAAGATTAATTTCTCCTTGAGATTTGTAGTATATTGGATCACTTAAATTTCCATTGTACTTCACAAGTCTTCACAATTTCCCATAGAACATGAATTTTTTAAATTACACACTAAAATATTATAAAATCACTAAAATGTTGCCTTTATCACTTTTTATGAGTCTCGACCTCTTTAAATAAGTCTGAAAAATAACTAAACAATAAGAAAACAATTAATTAGATAATTTAAATTATAATTTAGAATTTTAAGTTAAATAGAAATATTATCATTCTATAAATATAATTGATATAATAAACTAAATATTGATTCAAAACAATTTGAATTCATCATTAAATAAATCAAAAAATATATAAAATAAATGTTCAAAATAAATCCAATAAATATCACAAGGTAGTTTTGCAATAAGATCAAAAAATTTATTTTTAATGCATTTACATTATATTTATGCAGATTTGTATCAAAAAAATAAATTAAATAATACCAAATTCAATTATATAATCTATATTTGAATATATTCATTAACACTGATCATGAATTGAGAAACATTAAAATAACAAATCACTCATAATTAATAAAATAAAAAAATTTAAAATTCTTGTTGTTAGTTTAGGTGTAGATGAAATGTTTTTAAATAATATTTAAATATGTTTAGAAAATTCAAAAAAACACTTCACATCGTTTATATATGAATAAAATAAATTTTTAGAATCAAAAAATCAATTAAAAAACCATTATAAATATGTTATGAAAGAAAATATCAAAATAAAAAAAACTAATAAATCTGTAAATTTCATGAACATAGATGATTGAGTGTGATGTTTAACCTAATGAATATAATGAAAGAAAAAACAAATAGCCACAAGGTTTAAAAATATTATGTATTGATAAAATAAATTTATTGAATATAAGTTGTAATCAATTGACTGCAATTGAAAATAAAATGACCAAAAGTAAAAATCAATCAAACACAAGTGTAAATTGTCTGACATAAACTAAAATATAGAATTAAATTGTCTAAGAAGATTAAATTACAATGAGTATTAACCTACAATTAGGTTAAATTTTCCATGATCTAGAAAAAATAATACAACATGGTCAATCTACCATTTAATAGTCAAACTATATTGAGGTGGAAACATGATAAATAAATATGTAAATAGTGAATACATAATCCTTTATTAGAAACAATATATATAAACCGCATTAAAAATAAATTTCACATTAATTTAAAATAAATCATGCATTATGTAAATAATGATTTGTGAAATTATAATTATATATTAGTTCAAGTATTTTTTTATTTCAAAGACACAGAAAATATAAACCAAAAACAAAATAATAAATCATAAGCATTAACAAAATTCACCATTTTAAAATTACAAAAACAAAAACAGAATTTATAAAATTCTCCCACTTTTTGAACTTTATCAAAATTTAAATAATATGAACTAAATTAAAATGCTATTTAAAATATATTTTAATAAAAATAGTTTTTAAACATGAGAACCCACTTAATAAATTCATATTAAGTCAAATAAAAAACTGAATATTCATCCTACCATGATCAAATTTCATTTTCTCAAATTTTTTAATATCCAATAGTTTAGTAAAAATATCTTCAAGGTAAATTCCAGTTAAAACATATTTTAGGATAATTTCTCATATAATTAAAAAATATAAAATAAAATTAAATCACAATTCAATATGATTTATTATAGAATGTTGTAAAATATTTTTTAAAATAAAAATACAAGAATAATTTTCACAATAAATATGAATCATTTCAAAATTAAAACCAAAATGTGAGAATACATATTTGATCCACAATGATTGATAACCACATGATATAACATAAATTTATTCTCTTCAAAGGATAAATAAAGCAACTTAATTTTGTTTGATTGATCATCAAGATACTGAACTTTTACTAGGAAAATGAAACATATCTAATGTAATTTTTTTTCAAGTCTATAACTTCCAAACAAATTAGAATAACAAATCCAATAAAATTAGTTTTTTATAATAAAAAAATAAAAAATTTATAGTTACTCTAACACATAGCTTTATTCATTTAATAGGTTTTAATTAATATTCCTTAGTATGAGATTGAAATCTTGCACATAAACAACCAATAAACTAAATATTAGGAGAATAATCAGTCAAATATAATAAAATTCAAATTATACCTAGAAATATTTTAGAATATATATATTTCTCTAAATATAACTTATAATTGTTACTCCTAACAATTTTAAACGTTTTAATTGAATCTATATAATACATGTCAATTAAATCTTTATCATATTTACTTTGATTAAAAAATATTCCATCATTTCATTGAAAACATCGAAAACCCAAAAATAATATAATTTATCCCATTAAACTCACATCAAATTAAATTTTTATCATGTTATAAAATTCAGTACAAAAAAATCAATTGAATATATAAAATAAATATCATTAACATACATTTAAACAATAAAAATATATATTAAATTTATATTAATAAATTATACAGGATCAAATTTACCTTTCTTAAAATCATTATTCGGTATAAAAAAATTTCGTTTATCATACCTAGTATGAGGTGATTTATTAAGACCATACAGAGCCTCTGATTACATGAAAGCATGGTTAGAAAAAAATTTAATTTTAAGAACGGGGTGGATATATAACATGAAATATTTATAAATATACCCATTTTAAAAATAAAATTTAAAATCTATTTGAAAAAAATTAATAACTTTAAATGATAAAAAATAAAAACAATTAAATTAAATTAAATCTAGAAACATGTTCCAAATATTAATCAAAATATATACATTATTCAAGACAATAACCTTGGGGTACATGTTTAAATTTATAATTAATAAATTAACCTAATGCACCTATTTTAATCCTATAAATCTTTTTATTTCCAAAAAAAATTTATCTTAGGGGGTTTTAATTAAAAAAGAATCATTATTTCCAAAAATTTTATTAAGTACATCATTCATATTAATGATCCAATTATCATCATTAAAAGCATAAAAAAGAATCTGGAATACATTTATAAATAAAATAACAATTTTAAAAATAATCCAAAGTATATTTGTAGTTTTACTTCCAAAATTAACATTTCAAACTATATTATCAATATGGTGGTTTTTATGAATATTACAAGATTTAGGGTCAAAATGAGAAGGGTTATTCCCAAAATATTTATAGTACTATCTTCAGGTTTTTCTCCACCAATATAAAAGGTTTTAAATTATTCTTGAAATTTCTATAAATCTAATACTCTTTTTCTATTAACTTCATAAAACTTAACATGGAAATAATCCCTCAATAATCTTAGTTTTTTATAATATACCCTTTACGATTTTTTTTTTGAATACCCATATAAAATGATATCACCAATTTTAGGATAATATTTTTCAAATATTATTAGTATTTAAAATAAAATAATTACACAAAAAAATTATGCAATAAATAATATTAGGTTTCTTACATCTAAAAAATTTATACAAAATTTTCTTTAAAAAGGTATAATAAAAATTATTTTTAAAACATTTGTATTATTATTTATATATTTATCATAAAAGTTTTTAGGTAAATTATATTAATTTATCAATATTTTAAACATTTCTATAATAATTATATTTTTCCATTTTACAATACCATTTTGTTATTGTGTTTTAGAGTAGAAAAATTATGAAAATATCCATTTTCTTATATTTTCTAAAAATAAATTTTATATAATTCACCTTAATTATAAATTATGAATATAAATAATTTAAAAAAAATTATTTTTAAGTATTTTTAAAAATTAAAAAATTTAATTAATGTTTTTCTTTTAGGAGACATATAATAAAAACAAGTAAATATACTAAAATCATCAAGAATAAAAAAATATTTCCTCTTAAAATAAAAATATATATTAACAAATAAAATCTAAATTAATGTTTTCTAAAGGAAAAATTGTTTTAAAATAATTAATACATAAAAAAATTATCCTATATTATTTACCTTTTAAAATGGAATCACAAGTAAAATTCTTGTACATTTTCAAATCTGGAAGCTGCTACACATGTCTTTTCTCGGAAAGTTTGGGTAACAGTCAAAAGGTCAAAAATCCAGGAAACTTATTCCATAAAATATCACACACACATATACATATATATCATTAAGACACATAATATTTTGGTTAGTTTACTAAAAAAATAATATTCTCTTCCATATTTGGAAGAAATAAAATTAAAATTCATTTTTGAAAGCTAAACATTTATTATAATCAAATTTAACACCCTTAATATCATCACATAATTTTAAAATAATAATTAATGTAGGTTTTAAATAATCAGAAAATAAAAATTTAGAAATAAAAATTTTGTAAGATATACCTACTTCACTAAATCCATTAATATTTCCTGTTCAGGTCTCGCGGAATGTCATAGAGACTTTATAAAATTAATTATAAGACAAAAATATTGATGGATCTTTAGTCATGTGTATGGAGTAGCTACTGTGTCCCAAACAGGCCGGAGTACCCTAGTAACCTAATAACGAATTCAAACCTGACACAAATCGTAGGGTGTTCCTAATCCCCTCAGGTCGGTGACTTGCACCTGGTATTCTACAGCATACAAGTGGGAATAAATTTGCCACCAAACATAGAAGAAGCATGATTTGAAAGTCAATATGCGTATAAAAGAAACTCCACTTAGAGTAACATACCAGAAGTCAACAACCCAAAGTACTACAACCTAAATACCAAAATAGGTAAAACAACCCCAGTCTTCAAGGACCCAACTCAACACTTCCAAGGTTTAATGGATGGATCCACATACAAAAGATCCTTCCCCCCTACTCGATCCTGGAAGGAGATAATCTACAGAAACCCTAAGAAAAAATTAAGGTTTTAGCTAAAAATAATAGTAATGTCTCACCAAGGATTCCAAGTCAGATTATAATAATAGGTTAACCAGATGAATACATTCAATTTTCGAATAAACAGGTTTGGAATTTTAAAGCATATTTAAAAAAAATCATGTTATAGAATTAAAATGATGGAAAATACTCTAATAAATAGATTTACAAGTGATGGAATATTTATAAAATAATGGAATAAATAAAAAATTAAATATAATTTTTTATATAAATCCATAATGAATTTAAAGAAGTTTAATAGCATTGTCATATATTTATATATGAAATATAAAACATGTGAGCGACATAGACATCTTCCAAATAGGTATAAAAGTTCTAGGATATATGACTCCACACAAGTGATCATGGAAATATTTTCATACACACATCCCTCTAATAATGAAAAAAGTGAACTCATCACCATCCCATCAGGTATGTGACCTTCTATATTTATGTTTTATAACATTGTGTAAGAGTATGGTGTATCCAAATAACTCACAAACTACCCAAGTCTTGCATGCGATCTTACACAATCAATGATGGGAAATTTATTTTAAGACTACTTAAAATAAAATTAAATCCCATTACCCTATTTAAAATTCCAATTCTCTATTTAAAACCAAAATAGGTTTTCATAAAAAACACGACTTTTTAACAAGATAAAACCACCGGGTTTTTATCAAAACTTTTTAATCAATTCTCAAAAGTTTGAAATAAATTTAAATCCAATTACATCAATCTCAAAATCCATTTCAATTATTAAATTAAACTATTTAATTTAAATATATTCTATTAAATTTATAATTTAAATTAAACATTTTAAAACAACCAACTTCCACAAATTCTCCCCAATTCCATAGAATTGTGGGTTTTGCCAATTTTCATGCTAAAACTATTTTAAATTTGAATATTCAAAAGAATTGGGTTTTATGTAATTAATTTGAAAAAAAGTTTGTGAAATTAAAATTTAAACAATAATTTAAATAATTGAATCAATTAAAGGTTAATCAATTTTTCCTGATGGAATGAAATAACCTAGTTTTCCCTAAAAACCAATACTTACAATGAAACCTATCAATGAGAATGAAGGTTTATAATACCTCAAAACTGAAGGTAGAAATGATATCCAATAGTATAAAGCATATATCCATCAATTTCAAGACGATCCATTAAAATACCAAGGGAGGATAAAAACATAAATATGAAGAACAAAAAGGATGATTACCCGAGAATCTACACCACAAGCGAAATGAAGATCAAACACTAAACAAAGGAACCTGAAATAATTAGGGGGCTCAATGATCACCTAGGGAAGGAATTGGGTTGTGGGAAACAAAACTAGAGTGGAAGGGGAAATATGATCTCATCTATGCTACCTATTTAAAACTGTAGTCAGGGTATGACACAATGTGTAATACCAATACACGTCGTGAAATAGTTAAGATTCATAACTGTTAAAAAACACATCACTTTAAAATAAAAAAATATCATTAAAATACTTAGGGAATTTAAAGTCTTGTCAAGTTGTGTAACATTTCATGTTGTGTATATTGTCATGACATAAACCTTCTAACAATATTCCTCTAGCGCCCATCACATGTCGTGTAACCTAATTACACAGGGGTAACCCTCTAGAAGCCTAAAGAAAATTCCGGTTAAAGCCAAGATTACAAAAAATATTTGAATTCACCATTATAGATATCCTCTCAATTCATCATCAACCCTACATAGTCAGTGAAATAGAAAACCATTAAATGTTTAAAGATAAACATTTCATATCAGAAATAGGATCTTACAATCTACCGACCGTAAAATTTTTCTATCCCCAGAAAGCGTATTAAGATGATTTCATGCCAAATATATGAGGTCTCTGATCTATCACAAGTGCCTCATGTTCCCACATCTCATGATTATGAGAACCATGCTTCCAAATCACATGAACCAAAGGTATCATCCTTCAATAAAGTACCTTGATCTCAAAATCAACTATCATAACTGGAAGCTTATTCAGAGATAAATAAGGTTCAATCTCAAGATCACTCTAGATCAAAACATGATATGGATCAAATAAATAATTTCTCAGCTATGATACTGGAATACATTATGTTTGAAAATCAGCTATGGTGGAAGTTATAAGTGGAATACCCCCCCCCACCTTTTTTACAACCTCGACAGGTCCCAAAAAGAAAGAAGCAGGTTTCACTTACTTTTCAATACATTGATGACCCAACCAGGGTGAAAATATCAAGAACAACTAGTCACCAACTATGATCCCTAAAGTTCTATGATGAAGATCAGTATAAGACTTATATCATCTCCATTTAGTAAAAATTATATAAATAATTAACTAAATCTTTTCCATCATCTCATGGACCTAACTTGGTCTAACAAAGGAACTTTCAGAAATATCTTACCAATAAAATGAAAATTTACAAGGATGGACACAAAAGGCCTCAAAAGGATATATTCTGATCCTGGACTAGTGAATATTATTATAAGAAAAATCAGTCATCGCCAAGTGATTTTCTCATGCCCCACTGAAGTTGAGAACACAAGTTCTAAGCATATATTCAAGAATCTGTATATCTCTCTCTATCTAGACATCTGAATGTGGATGGTAGGCCATGCTCAAATGGACCTAAGATCACCGTTCATCCTGTAGGCCTTTCCAAAAGTGTGAAGTGAAATGATGACACCTATCAGAGACTATATCATATGGAACTACAAGAAAATTAACAATCTCTTTCATGTATAGATTTACAAACTCTTGAACTTTGACTATATCATGAATGGGAATGAAGTGACCTGACATGGATAGTTTATTGAACACAACCCATATCTCATTTTTCTTTATCTGGGTATGAGGAAGCACAACCATGAAGTCCATAGAGATATCATCATACTTCCAATTAAGTACTGAAAGTTTTGGAATTAAACCTAAATGTTTTTTATGCTCATCATTAACTTGATAGCATGTATAATAGTGGGAAAGAATCTCAACAATTCCCCATCTCATACCTGGACACCATAACTATTGACGCATGTCACAAAACAACTTAGTGGTTTCTGGGTGTACCACCCACTAAGAATTATGAAAATACTTCATCATAACCTTTATTTCTACTAATGGAATGAAAAAGTGATCCTGATAGCATAGAATTCCCTCCATTTAGAATGACTATTGAAAAAATATATCCACACCATAATGAGAGTCTCTAATGCTTCGTGATTCATTATCATTATCTTGATCCTGGAGAATCATTTCAAGAAGAGTTGAAGTCCACTGAATGCTGCCTAAGGAAACTTCTGCCCCTTCCTCTTAAAATACAATATGAAACTGTGCAAAGTTAGCCATCAAATTAAACTCTTACAAGGATTCTTTAACTGCATGGGTTTGACCTTTCATTCTCAATTCATCTATAATGACATTAACTTTCCCTGGAGTTTAAGTGATTTCAAAGTTGAAAGATTTTAGGTACTCTATAAAAATCCTCTAGTGGAGGTTCAAATATTTTTTAGAGAAGATATAACTTATGTTTTTGTGGGCTAAATACATATTAATCTTTTCATTGAAAAGGTAGTGCCGCCATATCTTTAGTGAGTGAATCATAACTGCATGTTCAAGTTAAGGGGTAGGATAATTATTCTCATGTGGCCTAAGATGATGAGCTCTATAAGGAGGTACATGATCACCCTTATTAAGAACGCAACCCCATTCCTAAACCCGATGCATCACAAAATACAACATTTCCCTACCTAATGTCTGTTAGAGTTAACACTGGTAAAATAGTAAAATGAAGTTTTAGCTCACCAAAGGAACTCTAACATTTACCATTCCTATAAAACATCAAACCCTTCTAGCTTATAGTAGTCATCGGAGAATACAACATATAAGAGTCCTTTAAAAACTAAAAATAATATCCTTCTAATCCCAAGATGCTCTGATTCTCAACGATATCTCATGGTTTCTCCCATGTAATAAAAAGCTTAAACTTCTTAGGATCAACTTATATACCCTGTTCCGACACCACATGGCCCAATAATTTCATTTCCTAAATCTAGAAACCAAACTTCGAAAGCTTGGCATAAATTCAGTGATTTCTCTATAGACTCAAAACTATTATCAGATGATTCATATAATCATCCTCATACATGGATTAAATGAGGATTTTATCCATAAATACTACCACAATGGTATCCAAATACTTTTGGAAAATCTAGTTAATCATATCCATGAAAACTGTATGATCATTTTTTAGACCAATGGGCATAAAATGGTACACATAATGGATATACCTACTCTGAAAGAATTTTTCTAAATTTCTAATTCTTTTGTCCTCAAATGATGCTAACTAGATGAAATGTCGATCCTTGAAAACCACTACTCCCATTTCAACTGATCAAATAATATATCAATATGTGGAAACATATTGTTTTTCTCTACCAAACCTCTATTGAGATTTTGGTAATCAACACATAAGAAAAGAGATCCATCAGCCTCCTTAGAAAAGAGAACCGACATCAGCCCATGTTACATAATCAGGAATATAAATCCTTTCTCAATAAGATCATCCAACTGGGAATTAATATCTTTCATTTATAATGGATCTATGCTGTAATAAAAAATAGAAACTGGTCGAGTACTATATATTAAGTCAACAAAAAACTTGACCTCTATTATCGGTGGTAACATAGGGAAATCAGAAGGAAAAAGGTTAGGAAAATCGAGGATAACTAGGGTTAGATCCACACTCAAAGACTCCTACTCCAAATCAAAAGTAAACACTGATTTTAATTTCCCTAGATCTAGTTAAGAAGGACTAGCTTTTCTCAACTTTGGGTATCATTATCCTTGAAAGGTAAGAGAAACACCGTTGGGTGTAGTATGTTAGACTCGTTGAAGATAAAAATCAATCTAAGAATTTTTGAAAATGAGCCAATACATTCCGAAAATTATTTCAACAGGTTTCATGTTGAAGACCATAAAAGTCAAATCCATCTTAACATCTGACAGAGAGAAAATACACAAGCATGACTATAGATACCCTGATTTTTTTTCAATCCAAGGGGTGTATTAATATCAATTTAACATAATAAAATATCCATAAGAAGATTTATATGATTGAAAATAAGGGTTGAAATAAACTAATGAGATGAATCAATATCAAATAGAGAAGTCACTAATGAGGAAGATATAATAATGTTACCTCTCACAGTTTCTTGACTTGTGTTTGTTTCTTCTAGAGACTCTTCCACTACGTGAATTAGCTTCATTCTAAATGCTTATGTCTGGAACCACTTTATATGTGAAGTATCTAATTTCCCAACAGTTTTAGGAGGATCTAATGATCTTATTACACTATGTAGAATAGAATATATATTCCAGATTCTCTATAAGTTTCTTGAACTTCTATAGGGCTATAATTCTTGGGCACCTCAGTGCAAACCCTCTAGGAATGTCCTGACTTACCATAATGATAAAAAGTCAATAGAATTACCCTGGAACTGTAGGAGGCATGGAATGACCATTATCTTGAGAAATAAATTTAGAATCATCATTATTCCTCTTTCCCTTGAAATAACTGACACTACCACTAGGAGAAAAAGGAACACCCATCAACCCTAACTTTCCAGCCATGTCCACCTCAACCATCATCACCCAATACAAAAAATAAAAATAAGTTGAAGGCTTTAAAAAGAAGAAAAGTGAACCAATATATGTTCAATGTACCAAATTGGAACATCGAGCCTTCATCCTCTCATTAGATAAAACATCAGGTGTAAGCTTCACTTGCTCAACAAAGCGATTTAATATCTCAGTCACAATTTTTTCAGCCCGATCGTTCTTAGAAAAATCCATAGACATAAGAAACTCCAATGAATTTGGATATAATTGGCCAGTGAAAATAATCTTTATGTCCTTCCACACTAAGACCTCATGTTTATTTTCAATCACCATAATGTCCCACTATCTCCTTCTCATTCCCTCCAGCATGAAGCAGACACACTTCACCCTGATCACGTCCAGTGTCTCCAAGAACTCAAATGGATGTTCTATATTACCCAATTATTCCTCATCATATTGGGGATCGATGGAACCTTTGAAAAATGGCGGCTTCTGGTTAAGGAACTATTTTGAATAATTTCAAAGAACATCCCCCTGAGGTTCCACAACTTGATCTAGAATGGGGACTAATGGTGGTGCCTGTCCCAGAGCATGGATAGTGCACACAATCACCTCAACTAGATTCGGGTCAATTAGAGTATTTTCCCATTTTAGTTCAATAGAAAAATCTTTATGGATATGATTATCATGACTCTTTAAGGCATTATGCTTGACAACATCAACAAAAAATAGGGAAGACATAAAATTAACACTCAAACTAAGCAATAAGGGAAACTAATATAATCATAAAAAACATATATTTCAATCTAAATCTATCCAAATCTCAATTGGGAAAATAAAAGAACTAATTTACAAGACATCTATCCGTAACCGCCCCTGGTGACTTAAAGATTATGGCAGTGAGGACTATCTAGACACTCAATTTCAACTAACTCAAAAGTCCCGACAATATTTAAAAAATGTAGACTAACTTCAAGGTAATAACTAAATAACAACCTCCTTCTAATACCATTTTGTTACAAACTATCCTAGATACCCTGGTAACGTGATAACCGAGCCGACCCTAACATAGCCCAAAGTGCGTTCCCTATCCCCAAGGGTGAGTGACTTGCACTTGGAATCCTAAAACATGAAAGTGATATATTTATTTCCACAAAAAAATTGTGGAAGAAAGAAAAGAAATTAAATATGAATACAAAAGAAACACCATTGGGAGTATTTTACTATAATTTAATAAGGAATAAAATCCTAGAGTACTACAACCCAAGTACCAAAATAGGGGAAAACCCCATATCCATAAGAAAACAACTCACCATGTCCAAGGTTCTACAACTGGATCCTCTTCAAAAATATCCTTTCCCGCTAGTTGAACTTGAAAGGAGATAATCTATAAACACCCAAAGGCAGAAGAAGGGTGTGAGGTAAAAATACAAATAGGGTCTAGAAAAGGATTCCATATCATATTAATACAATAGATTAACCAAGGGAATGTATTTAATTTTAGAATAAACTAGTTTTAATTTTAAAAAATATTTAAACAAGTCATTATACACAATTAAAATGATGGAAAATAATTTAACCAAAATATTTACAATTGATGGAATATTTCAAAAACAATGGTTTACATAAAACATTCTTATAATTTTTTTTACATAAATCCAAAAGGAATGTAATGATGTTTAATAAAATTGAAATATATTTATATCTAAAATATAAAACAAGAGGGAAACATGGTCATCTTCCAAATATGTATGAGAGTTCTAGGATATAGAAATCCACACGCTTTATGTGATCATATAAATATGTGTATACACATGTCATACAAACACTGGACAAAGATGACTCATCACCATCCTGTCCGGGCTATGACCTAGTGCATTTATGTTTTAGAATACTGTATAAGAGTAGAGTGTGTCTAAATAACTCATAAACTACCCAAGTCTAGTATGTGTTCTTACATAATCAATGATGGGAAATTTATTTTAAGACTTCTTAAAATACAATTAATTTCCATTTCATCATTTCAAATTTCAATTTTCTATATAAAACCAAAACTGGTTTTAATAAAAAAACATTCCTCTTGAACAAGATAAAAACACTGGGTTTCTATTGAATCCTTTTAATCAATTTTCACACGATTAAAATAAATTCAAAACCAATTCCATAATTTTTTTTCAATAATGAAATTAAAAAATTTAATTGAAATATCTTCCATAAAATTTAAAATTAAAATTAAACATTTTAAATCAACCAATTTCTAAATAGTCCCCCCAATTCAATGGAATCAAGGGTTTTACCAATTTTAATGAAAAAACTATTTTAAATATACCAATTCAATGGAATTGGGTTTTATCAAAATAGTTGAAATAATGTTTGAGAAAATAAATTTAAATAACAAATTTAAATAAATCAAGAAATTCAATGTTAATCAATTTGGACCAACATAACAAAATCATCTATCTTTTTTCTAAAATACAACACTCATAAAGGAACCCTTCAATGAGAAAAAATGTGTAGAAGACCTCAAAACACAACACAGAAATGAAATTGAACTGTACGGAGAATAGATCCATCAATTTCACAATGATCCATTGAAATTCTAAAAGAGGATATGGAGATAAAGGGGAAGAACAAATAGTACACTTACCCAAGAATCCACACCATAAGAGAAATGAAAATAGAATGTTGAATGAAGGAACCTAGAAGGATTGGGGGGATCCAATATCACATAGAGTAGGATATGTGTAGATAGAAGCAAAACTTTAGTGGTGTAGAAATGAGGATCTCAGTCATTCTTCCTATTTAAAAACTATAATCAGGGTATTACATAAAGTGAAATCCAACTACACATTGTGAAATAGTTTAGTTTCATAACCTCTAAAAATGCATTACTTTAAATTCAAAAACTACTCAATAAATGAATCACAGTGTGTAAAGGCTCAACACAACATGTGGCCTTTCATGATGTGAATCATCTCATGACATGGACCTTCCCACAGTATTACCCTAGTGACCATTACATGTCTTGTAACCTAGTTAAAAGGTGTGTACTCTTCCTATATTCTGAAAAAAGTCCAATTAATAACAATGGTCCATAAAATATTTGAATTCACCATAATAGGTATCTTATCAATTCTTTCTCAACCCTACCAAGTCAATAAAAAGGGAAAACCATGAAACATTTTAATATGTACATGTCATAGTGGTAACGGTATGTTACAATATTCCCTCTATAAAAACATTCTATCCCCAGAAAGACTATGAAGAAGCCTCCATGCCAAAAAGATTATGACACTGCTCTCTCATTAGTTCCTCACATTACCATGTCTCATGATTATCAAAACCATGATACCATAACACAATAACCAAATGTATCATCCTACAATAAATTACCTTAGTCTCAGTATCAACTATCCTAACTGGCCTCTAAGTAAAAGATAAATCATGTTCAATATCAAGATCCCTCCATCTCAAAACATGAGATGGATCACAACCCTACAGTCATTAAGAGGTATGATATACCCTATTGAAATTATTTTTAATGTGGAATCATAACCTATTAAAAGCATACCTTTTCTAGTGAATGTATAACCAACAAATAAGGTAATTTTAATGGGGAGTTATTACTCATTAGAACTCTACTTTATATACTGGGAGTTACGACCAAAAAATCTCAACATAAAAATCATAGATACAAAATTTGAAGAGAAAGAATTTTTTTATTTGGGAAACAAATAATGAAATAATTTATGAATGTGAGAGGGAGAGATTGGAAAAATTAATACAGAACCAAATAGAACCTAGAAGACGAATCAATAAAGATAGATGAAGAACAACAATTGGTACTTGAGTAATGGATCAACATGTAACATCCCAAACCAGCTTCCAATAAAACTAGATCCCAAAAAAGGATACAACATAAAACCAAGAAGGCATACTAAAACACTAGAGAATGATGAATAATATCATGGGTATGAAGTGGAACTCTGAGGATACTATAACCCCATATCAGAGTTCACAACGAGAGGTAAATTACAAAATATCATACACATATGACTAAGGAGAAATAATAAATTAACTGAAATTTAATCATGCCGTAATTAAATAAGTTGATGTAAATATTGAATAAATATGACATAGATACCACCAACCACCTAATAGACGAGTTAAATAACTTAATAAAATAGACATAAAAACAACTAAAAATCCATTTAAACACCGAACCAAACCCATCCAGTAACCTGATACCTCTTAGGTAATCCTACTTGACCAAACAATACTCAACATCTGCCTCAACCTAAACATGCTCCTACAACAAACATGTGATCGTTTCATGGGTAACTAAGCGCAATGAAAACTAGTAATAAGCATGAAGAAAAGGGGTTCATGGATATATTATCGGTGGGATGATAGAGTATATGGGAGGATAAGAAACTTTCTCACCACAAGCAATCTCCCTCCGGCCTAGCCATCAAGGTTGAACTAAATGTTTGGTAGCTGAAATGTGCAATCTTCTTGCTTTTACAGATGATTCTCCTTCTATCATAAGTTTTCTTACCAACTCAATTGTAGGTCTCACTTCTGCAGAAAGGGATAAATGGGTGAGAAGTTACCCTACACTCCATGGCCTTTAGATCAACATAGTTGGTTCCTGTATCCAAGGCAAGATGTGCAGCAGCAGAGTCATATGGGACCCTCTCGGATCGATTGTATTTGCATTTATCTCATTCTATGGAGCTAGAAATTCCAATTATTAACGGTTCAGGACATGGTTGATGGACTTAAATTTTGTATTATTAAAGGAATTTTATTTTCAACCATCGAGGTAGACTCAAAGACAATTTAGAGTTCTACCAACGATACTTACTCTCTCCCTTGGGATATCACCGATCTGATCCGAAGATGAAAAGCTCTGATTCCAAATTATGTTGAGTTTTTCACACGTGGCAAGAAGGGATCTATTTAGCAGATTTCCTGGCTTCTATAGCATCACTAGGCAACCCTTTACTGGAATTCTCAAGTCTTATCTCCCTTCACATAGGATGTAATGACATGATTATTAAAGATTCTTTAGGACTCCACTTCTTCAGGCCACCGTGATCTTATAATCCTTTATCGAGTATGTTTCCACCACTGTTAATAGAAATTTAGTTTTTCTTAAGTGTAATGAAAACCCAATTAGGGTGTGAGTAAAACATATTAAGCCACAAAAAACTGTGTTTAATGAAAATAATAGTCAGTAAAATAGTGCATACATGAGAAGGAATATCTGTAGACAAGTAGGTAAATGGAAAATGTTTTATTATTTAACATGGTGAAATTAATCACTTTTATTATTGGTTCCAAATGATTCCCATTTCCATTAAACCTCTTTGGAATAATCCCATCATCTCAAACTTATATCATAGGGGTCACTGGCTCGAATGGAAGGACCCTCAATCCAAGTATCCAACTGGGATCTAGTACTCTATGTCTGGCCAGCCCAAACATTAGGTCACCGATTGGAAAACAAGGAGGATTTTTCCAAGTATCTATTCAGGACATTGAACTCGTTACTTGAGCATCCCAACATTAATATGAAACACATTTTCCATACCCTTAGAGTCAAGAGAAATAATCCATCATCTAAAAACTACATTACACTGGGGAACCTTGAGCATCAGTATAGCCCCCCCAAAACTAGGGAGTGGATCATTAATCCATACACCCAAAAGCATTATTCATAGGTTAAAAAACATGAAGAACTAGTCCATGAATCCAAATAGGATTCAATATGTCATGTCTGACACTCCCTAACCATTCCATTATCAATGATTATAACTTATTCCAACATTTATATGGTCTATTAATTCATCATATAAAACTGAATTCATAATTAAAGCATTTCAACCATTTCCCAAGTACAAATTCATTAAATGTTCTTCAAACCATTTAAAATTTAATCACACTCCTTTTTAACAATTTCCATTTCCACTCTTTATCATAACACTTATCATAGTCCCAAAGAACCATTAAATCATGATATAGATTAAATAAAACATATCTCTTTTTCTCATTTCATAAAACACAAGAACAAAAATCCTTTTCAAACACTTGGAATCCACCCATTTAAAACATGGGTATTCTTATTAGAAAACACAGAAGGTCAAATGATTCTATTTTCCCTAAAAAGAATAAAAGATTCACCAAGAAATTTTCAAAAATGGTTCACGAAACACTCATATATAATAAATGTTTTTAAATTTATTTTAAACCCCTTTAAAATAACTTTAAGGTCAGCACCCATTTAAAAACAACATCCATTTTAAAACATTGGTTTTCCACCTTAGAAAGCACAAATGAATCTAAATACAAATCAACCTATTTAATCAATTAAATACCCCATGTTATTTTTACAAATCTTAACACCAAATTAGTTCTATTTCTCAATGGTGTTACAACACATTGGTTGTCTTAGGTCTATCTCACAACATAAAATGGATCCAATAGGGTCCATGTAAGGTATATGGTATCAATATAAACCCCCAACCATATACGCAAGTCCATAGAGAAAGAATATGTCACATGGATTTTAATAATAGTCCTTAAACACATGTAATAAAACTATAAAGACTATTTTTAATGTGCTAAGACCCCCTACCACATTTAAAAATGTTTCAAAAAAAACTTCCAAATAATAAAAGCATTGTCAAGTCTCATCTGAGCCTTTCCACAACTCTTTAGTACCCAACATAGACCATCTCAATATCCTAAGCCTTGACTTCACACCAAACATGAAGAATTAATTAATTAATTATAATAGTTATAATTAACCCTAACTTGGAATAATGGTGGAAAACTCACCAGGTGCTCACCTCTAATAAAAAATCCATGAAACCACCATTAATGTTCCCCAATGGGATCCTGAAAAAATTCCTTTGAAAAAACCTAAGATGAAATACCATTAAAAAATTTAAGAAATTTATATAACTAATAAACCTAATAAAATTCCATGAAAACGCATACCGTAATAAAATTCAACACAATGACATCAAGAAACCATACCAGGGTAACTTTTACCAAAGCTGACCAAATTCCCCATGAGAAACAAATAATTCCACCGTGCTCTAGTGGAATTGAAAAATATACCTAAACTAGAGATCCAAAAAATTAAAACAAAGGAAGGGGGAATAAATCCACTAAAGTTGAATTATACATAAAAATGATAAACAATATCTAGTAAATTACCACTTTAATGAACATTAAAGAATAAAGAAAGGGAGGAGAATCCCTTCTCCAGTTTGTGAACATAAGGGGGTGAGAAAGGGGTAGGGTAACATAAATGATCGGAGATGGAAAATAGTAAAAACACTATTATTAGTGAGATAATATGTATCCACATGGTTTGGCTATATGATTGGATATTTTTTAATCCAATTATGCACACCCCATTGGACCTCTATATATCAGGGTGCATAATTTTTCCTTAACCATGCGTAGGTTGTGCACCATGCCCCAACCCCCCTTATCCTCAAATGGTTTCCACTGATAACGTACACAATTTTTCCTTAACCATATGGTAATTATGAAACCTGGCAATGTGCAGTTCAAAATGAACTTAATAATTTATAAGAATCAAGGCGTCATATGATTTCTCCTAAACCATGCACAAAAAATTTTGTAATCTAGAAAGAAATCTAAAATACTCTTAAAATATAACTAGTATCCTTTAATGATCTTCCAAACACTCGAGGAAAACTCTTTAGCATAATTAATCATCTCAAAACACCAATTTAAAGTATTCCAACTCTTGAATATCCTTTTGAGTATTAATTCAATATTTTGACCAATCCAATAATGAAAATTTAAATTTCTTTTAAAATTATCCATCCATTTGAACATTAGATCTTACAAAACTACTTTTAATAATATTATATAAAACCCTAAAATCTAGAAATTTAAATTATATATTCAAAATTTATATAAAAATAATTCATTTATTAGGAAAATAAAAAACCAAAAAATGAAATCAAAGGTGTGGGAGAGATTGAAATAATTAATATAGACTCAAATAGAACGAGGAAAATGAATCAATGAAAACATATGGAATTTAACCATTGGTTCTTGAGTAATGGATCCATTTATCCATTCATGTAAATAATAGTCATATTATATTATCTTCTACTTGATATTTATCCAAAATATGAGAATAACTTTCACTATATCATTGGATTTTTCATAGTATCACACAATATATCACAGTATTACAAAACAATTTAGTGTTTGAAAGTTCCACATTTAATTATTATATTATCAGAAAAATTTATTATCCACCACTATCAATGACTATAATTCCTTTTAATTAATAATAAAAAAACGAAACAAAATCCAAGAAATCAATTATATAATTCAAATAATAATTCCCAATTATAAGAGATAGAAATAATATTGATCCAAAACATATCATTGACATTAAAAAAAGTAACAAATAATTTAAACTAATTTTAATTAATTACTAAATATTTCAATTTATCACCATAATAATTTTTCAAAATAATTTCCAAAATTATCACAGTATAGATCTTAAATTGTATTCAAATTTGATTTAAAAAAAATCATGTAAATGTATTCAAATATACAATAAAAAATAAATTAAATAATTATAAATTTGATAATATAAAATTACTTTGAATATATTCATTAGAACTATTCATGAATTCATAAAAATTAAGAGAAAATAAATCACTCATAGTAAATAGATTCATAATTTTAAAACATTAACAAATAGTTTTAGGAAAAAAATGAAAAAACGATTCAAATATTAATTTAAAACACTCAAAAAAAATTCAAACAAATTTAAATTGTTCCAATATGACTAAAATGAATTTTAGGAATCAATAAATCAATTAAATAATACTGAAAACTTAAAATAAAAGAATATATTAAAATACATGCAAATTAGTGCAATCTAAAAATTTCCAAAACTAAAAATATTGACCACATTTTTCAACCAAATAGATAGAATATAAGAAGAAACAACTGAATATGAGGCTTGATAGGTGACCATGAGGATAAATCTATTGTTTCAACCATAAGTGAAAATTAATCAACCACAATGGTAAATCAAATAACTGAAAGTACAAACAAACCAACTACAATTTCAAATCCACTTACTGTAAGTTGAAATAAATCTATCACAAGTAAAAATAAACCATCCAAAAGTAAAAATCAACGGACCACAACTGAAAAATAAATTTACTAAAAGAATAAATCAAATTCCTATAATTATCTAATTACTATGATGATCAGCTTACCAAGATGATCACCTTTCCATGATCCTATCAAGATATTGAAATGAAGCCAAGATACTATTATGTAGTTAAGATATAATAAGGTAAAAACAATATAAATAAAGATGTAACCAATTACTAAAAAATTATTTTTTTTAAAAAGTATATAGAAATGACACAAAATATAAATTTAACATTAATTACTTATTAATTACACATTTATTAAATGATGTTTTGAAAAATTATAAATATCTATTATTTGAGGTATTTTTAATATTAAATATAATAAAAATATAAAGAATAATGATCTATAAAAGTACTATGAAATAATATATATCATGGTTTTCCTCTAAAAAAGGATTTTGTTGATTCCCCATCAACATTGGTTGAAGAATTAGATGTCAGATTATCAACCTAGAATTATTACCCCAATTATAATGGCATAAGAAGATAACATGGGAAGGAATTATAAGAGGAAAACATTCATGAAATTATTATTGTGATTGATTATAGTTTAGTAAAAATGGATGAGGAAAATCATTATAAAAAATCAATCTATATGAATGACATCCAAAATAATTATTTAATTGTATCCATTAAAGAAGATGAATAAATGCTTTCCTTTACTGCCCTGGTAATTTTGGTATCCTATTAAGGGAATATCTATTCTTTAATTACTACACAATTATGTTCTTCAATGTTTTATATTAATTTAATCACACATTTTTTAACTTTTTTGGAATTCTAGTTTAGAGAAATTCAAGAATCATAAATCTTATTCTAGTATGATTAGAATATTTTTTATAAAAAACATAAATGAGGGTATTATTAAGAGGAATGAGATATATCATATATAGTTGAGAAGTGTATCAAGGGGATGAGGAGGATGAATTCTCATCTGACTGTGAGAATTCTACTTTGGATCTCTTTCTTTACCTTCCATGTATGATGATGACCCTAGATATGAAATGGAGGTACGCCTCATCTATCACCCATAATGCCACATTCAATTTATTTTATAACATATTCTATAAAATTGAGAATGTTATAAATTAAGTCTATTTGGGACACTATAATTTTTATAAAAGAGGATCATGTTACATTAAGAAGTATCTGAGACTATGTTATTATAAAACACTTTCAATTGATGGAATATTCCCACACTCAGAGGATACAATAATTGAAGATAAAGGTGGGGAAGATTTTTCTTTATTTTTTCTGAGTATTATGGTTCTTATTCCATTACTCTTGTATGTTTTTTGTGTTCTATTTTATTCCTAGGATGGTGTGAGAGTTGTTTTTATTTTTTCTCAAATCCATCAATTTTTTTATAAACAAGGCCATTTTATCAATTTTTTTCCAATATCATTATATTGTATGTTTCAATTATATCCATTGGCTGGTCATATTTTGTGTGGGTTTGGTGTTAAGTGTTGTATGGTTTTTTCTTAGAGTTTTTTTTTGTGTTTCAGGTCTTTTAATTTTACTAGATATAATGAAAAAATTTCATTTCTTCCCAAAATTTATATTATTAATTAGATGTTGAATTAATAATAATTTTTATTAAATGTACTATTAATTATTGTAAACTTATTAATTCAATTATTAATTATATAATTATTGAAAAATAAAAATAAAAATTAATTATAATTAATTACATGTAAAAACTCTATCTCTTTTGAGTATTTTTTTAATTTAGAAATTTTAATTTAATTTAATTAAGAATATTTTGTATTCAAATTTAGGATAGAAGGGGTGACAAAGGTTATTTGGGGGTGGACAACTAATGTGAACTAGAATTTCATAGTAGCAGGCCACTAGGACTACAAAGGTTCCATTGAGAGTTTTATGACTAACAAAATGGTGAGGTAGCCATTGAGAGTATATTTAGGGGCCAATGGTTAAACATTGGGATCTTGAAGAACCATCAAAGGTGTGGTGGGGTTTCATCAAGAATTCAGGGGAATTAACAGTTTTTTAAGAGGGGTATTATTTTAATTTTCTTGTTCTGTGAATTATAATTAAAAATGTAATTTTCAATTCCAAGAAAATAATATCCTACAAAAATACCTCCAATTTCCCTACGAGAATCCATTATCTTCTACTAATGATATTCAATTAAATTCTTGAAATATTTTTAATCGATCTTGTGCTTTAAGATAATGATGATAAGTTGATTATTTTACTATCGAAGAAAATGAGGTTTGAATACTATTATATTATATTTTTTCATCATTATTCCAGTTTGATGTTATTGATTATTCTTAGTGATTGACTAGGAATTAAAAATTTATCATTGGTTCCAATTCATAATTGAAATAGAGTTGGGTCATCGATTTTATTTTCTTGGTTTATAAATATATGATTTTATATGATTTTTCAATTCTGAAATGTGATCCTAGAATTATGTTTACCAAATGAGATTAAAAATGGAAAACATTCTAATGATAACAAAATTCAATAAATAGATAATGTTTAAACATCTATTGTTATTATATTTAATGACTTGAATAAGGTTTTATTATTGAAATAGTATTAAAATATTTAGGATTTAAGTGAAAAAAATCAAGATTAAGATTTTAACATTATTATAAATAACAATAATTGGAATTTTGTACTAGAAGTGGTGAAATTACAATTCAATTGTTCTGTTTGTACTCATTTGTATTTTATAGTTCAATGAAATCTTGAAAAAGTGATTCTAAAAGTTTTGACCTGTGAAAATGCATCGAGAAGAGATATTTTATTCGTGAGAATGTGTAGTTTTATGTGGAATTTAATGGATAAGATGGTTGTAATGATTTTTATGATTTTATAAAATAATAATTAATTTTAATGCAATTGTTGAGTTTTAATATGTTTTTGAAATGTTTTTCAAGCTAAAGAATATTTAAAGTATTGTTATTAGTAAATTAATTCCAATTAATTGTTCTTGGGGATTTAAGAATAATATTTGAGTTAAAATTCTATTTTATGTATGCTTTAGAATTATGAAGTTATGTAATGGAGTTTTTTTGTCATTGTTTTTTAAATGATAAAGGAAAATGTGGTTTGATATTTTTTCATGAGATCTTAATGTGAAACAATATTTCTGAAAATTCATGCATGATTTTAGATAAATTTATGTTAATTGATTTATTGTAAACGAAATTTGAAGATGGTCAGTATGATTATGGGGTAATTTCAATTTCAATATATTATATGTTAATATACTAAAAAATGAAAATATTTCTTCATTAATAAGGTGTTTTATTTTAAATTTATAGTGATTATGTTTCTAATAATGTATTGGATGGATTGGATTTCTTTACAGGAGATGAAGAATTAGTTTTTATGATAAATTTTATATTGAGTCTTCTATATTTTGATATATCAATTATTTTTATGAAATGGACATAATTTAGGATAAAATATAGGTAATTATTAGATTAGTCTATAATGTTTAATGCATTAAGGGATTATCTAGGCCTTATGGTAGGGTATAATATATGTATTCTATGGTATTGGGAATGCCTTTTTTTATTATGATATAAATTTACATGTGCATAGAGGGAATACGATACAAGCTATTTTTTGGTTTAGATGGGAAATAATCATTTTGTTTTTCTACAAAATACCCTTACAGACATATAGATCATCTCCAGCGTTGATTGAAGAAGGTGTATTTAATATCAAGGGGGGTTAGTTAACATAAAAAATTCAATGATTTTTTATATCTTTGAAATGATAAAATAATTATTTAGAATTAACCCACTTGAAGTTGCATAGTTATCACTATGTTTAGGGTAATTACAGTTGTGTTGGGTGGTCCTTTACAATCTCATTCTGATTTAGTTTTTATAATTACTTCAACCAGTCAATATTTGTTTTTTAATAAATTTTTTAAGTGTTACATATTTATTATGTCAAAGTATTTATTTTATATCAAAAGAAATAGTGATCATATTACGCTGGTGTTTATTTTATTTGAAATATAAGTATATTATCTTCATTTCATCTATTTATGTTCTAATCCAATTCAATTGTTTCGATGGGGAAAAAATTCACCGAATCTGTTATAAGCTGTTCAGGTGATATTACAGTTTTTAGATTAAAGTCAATTTGGAATTTTGATGATATCCCAAGCTATATTGAATGGATTCATGGGGGCATTATACCAGTAGGTAGACAATGGAATTATATAAAAATCATTAGTTTATGTGTATGTTTGAAAAGGATGGTTTGATACTCTAAAAAATCACCGATGTTTCTAAAGTAGTTTTTCAACTGTATAGTTAATAGATTTGAAATCCTATATTATATATATTTCTGAAAGTTCTACAGATGTTGTAATCAGTAAAGAAATGATTCCATGGAAATCCCATAAGTTTATATTTATTTTATCTGTTTAAAATGATGATTAAAATATTTTTTTGAAGGGTCAACAAATTACTCGATAATATGGATTTCTGTTTTAGCATCTATTTTTTCTGCTCATAGAGATTCTATTTTTTAAATAAATCACGATTTGTAGAAGTATGATTGATTCTCTTCTTGAACTGTTGAAAATATCTTTAGATTTATCAAATTTAATTCTTATGTGATTAAGGCCGAAATAATGCTAAAGGGATAAAAAATATCCAATGAAGTTTGAAGTTAAGTTGTTTACATTTTCCAGAAACACTCTTCATACCCAATGTTGATAAACATAACATATGGAATCAACAATATGCTATGCTGAACAATTCGTGTATTGGTTATCATCTGTATGCTACTTTTTGATCCCTAAATTATGTGTAGATTAATGTATGGATAAGGAACCCTACGCTATGCATAGAAACACTATGCTATACAAATAGAACCATACGTTACGTTTTTAAACCCTACTTTTGATATTATTTGATTACATGAAGGAACACTACATTTGAATGTTCAATGATACTATTTTAAATTCTTTGTATTTTTTGTTATTTCTTCAATATTATTCCTAATAATAAAGTTCATTATAAATCTATTTTATGACGGGTTCAATGGATTGCATGCAAATAATTAAATAATTCATATTTAGAAGGGATGTTATGAATCCCTTTAAATTATTTAATTTCAAATATTCATGGTTTATTGTAAGGCTATTTTTTAGGAACTGTTTTGACTATATTTAAAGTAGTTTGAATGGATTTAAATTGGTGTTTTAAATTAATAGACATTGCTATTATTATGGAGATATTATTGTAGGAGTAATTCAGATTATTTGGAATGCATTTATTAGAGATTTATTCTGTAGGAATAAAGTGAAAATAGTGTTATGCTATTATTTGGGATATTTATGAGGGATATTAACCTTATTTATATTGGGTATCCTAAAGAAAGGGAATGATGTTACAACTGTTGGATATTTATTCTCTATATATATCTCTCACTGATTGGAATGTAATATAAACAGCAAATAAAATCAGATATGTGAATACTCTATTAAAAAGAAGGTGCTGAAAATACTCATACAAAATATTGACTCTTTTTTGAGATAGAAATAATTATTTGTTCATTATTATTCTTTCCTACTGTAAATATAATGGAATCCTGCACAATCATTGTCTAACATATTTGATTCTGTTTAAAGAAGAAGAAGCCTTCTCAACATTAAAGATTATTTTGATGCTGCTACTATAAATTATTAAAGATCAACTACATCTGTCATTTTATGCTACAATTATGAGATAAACCTATTTCACAAAAAACATCATCTCATGTATTTTATCTAGAGTATCTATTACACGGACTCTATTTTGGTGGAGTATCATTTTCCCAGACTAAGCTTTGTATATTTTAGTTCTCTATAAAAGAACCATAAGGCCATGTAAAATCCTTGTAAGGTGTCTACTACCTATACTCACATGTAGACAGTCTTATGATAAGAGGACCTACTTGTTAAAATCACCAAACTCGTGGAGTAGAACATTGGTGGATTAGACTAGTGGATTTCTATGTCCCGAAAAAATTTATATCATTGTGTTTTTTCCTTTATTTATTTCCGATGATCACTTTACTTTAAGGGAGAATAAAAGGATTGCTTCATTTCAAAAGGGATGTTTTAAAATTATCTTGTTTTTTAAATAGACACAATTCCCCCCTCCCATGTCTTCATCATATCCATCCTGATCTAACATGTTTTTTACCCTCTAGTGTTAGATCAATTTCAAGATATGTATCCTAAGGATTTTTTAGAAATACCTATAGGGAGGGAAGTGAATTTTTTAATATAATTGGTATATGATAGAGAATATATCTATCCTACCCCACAAAATATATTTCTTCATCAACATATAGAATTAATTATTAATTTAAAAGATCATGAATTCAAGGTATTCTTCTGGCAGAGTGTATCACCTTGGTATGATCGTATGATTTCCATCAAATATCTTGTAGAGATTTTGTGATTATTTGTTGATTATTGAAGGAAAAATGAAGAAATGATTTTGAAATAATATAATTATCTTGGATTTATGATATATTTGATCAACTAAGGGTGGATTTATAGTTATGTAAAATTGATATTCACTATGAATATCATCATCTTTGGGAGTGATCTAGAAATATACCACAAATGTAATTTATAATGTGTTATAACCATTTTTATATTTTGGGAACATTTTGGGGGTAAAAAAATACCCTATAAGTTTTTATTGATTTTGTGAATCAATACCTCCACCATTATTTATAATCATTCATAATCATTCAGATTTAAGATATATTAATCTATTCATAATATTATGAGAGTCATGGGGATAATTTATTTATTATCTTGGAGATGTTGAGGACTCACTTAATTTATTACATAATGTCAAAATACCATTTTTGGATTAATGAAGTGATGATTTTTTGACAAGTAGTTTTTGAGTCTTGAATATCTATTAATCCTAAGAAGGTGTATGTAGTTATGTATTCATAGTTACAAAAGAATATTTTTGAAAATTTAACTTTCATGGGGATATCTAGTTATTATCACTAATTTATTATGTAATTTTCTCATTTAACTACACAAATGATGATTTTGAATAGAAAATGGATGAAGTTAATATGGGATGATAAATTTTAGGTTATGCTATGGGAGTTAAAATGAAGATTAACCATTATACCCTTTCTTATCTTACTTTTGCTAGGTAAGTATTATGAGGTTTGTTATAATTTATCCAGTGTGGTACTATGTTGAATGTTTCTAGAAGATGGTATGATATGGGAATATTATCCTAAAAAACATTAGTGGAATAAGAAGAATTATCAAACCAAGGATCTTGAACTATAATCAATAGTTCATACACTCAAGAGTTGTTAAAATTATTTAGTTATTTAAGGGTTTATTATTTATAACAATTATCAAAGAATTAAGATTATTTTATCTTAGGTAGAATTGATTATTTTTAAAAGAATATCTATTGAAAATATCAATTCATTGAACATTAAGATGATATACACCAATATAAAGTGAAATTATGTTGTCATTTTATAGAGCAGAAACTCTCTTCTTTATGTGGTTCAAGAATTAAATGAGTTTGGGTAGATCATGTATGTCACGAACCAGCCCGGGTCGACCCTGAACCGGTCACCCGAGCCGGTCCGCGGCAAGTCCCGAGGGACGTTCCCGATCCCCCCGGGATGGCAACCAGTGCCGGGCATTAAGACTTGATCGTTGGGAACGATTTCGGCCCAAAACAAAAGTAAGTAGAACAGAATAAATAAACACTAGCAGCGGAAAAGAAATAAAAGCCACACAACCACGTACCTCTATGTGACCTCTCAGGTCACCACCCAACTAGAGAGCAACCTCGCTCCAACACTGAGCGACTCAAAACAGAAGACCTGCGACTGAAATGGTAAAAGATAGGCGTGAGCACAAAAGTACTCAGTAGGTGAGCCCCACAACAAATCCCAATGCACTGCCAGTAAATAAAGAATCAACATAATCCAGGTTTGAACTATATTGTATAAAAGTAATTTTTCACAATGTTTTACTTGAAAATCAAACACAAGACATTTCCCTTATTCTTTTTCGAAAGGTAGCTCCATTTCATCAGTTTTTAAACTCACTCTGAAAAGCAAAGTGTTACATTTTCAAATCAAACCCAAAGCGAATAAAGCATTTTCATTTGAAAACCATTTTTCTCAAAGTCTAACAGTATAGGCTGTGAAGTATGACTGAAGGAAAACAAGCAGGGAAAACAAGTACAAGTAAAAGTAAACGGGCAAGGAAAACCAAGTGCAAGTAAAAAACAAACCAGAAGTTATCAGCAATAACCATGGGTGATCCTGAACATCCCTAGAAAACCCCTGGACGTACTCGGGTTCAGACTACCTGCCGGCATGGTACTCCACAGTCAATAACCAACTGGCCGCCCTAATAGCCAACAAGTGGCACATCCCACCTGGCCTGTCCACAACTCCAGAGGGTACCAACCCATCTAATCAGGGTTAGCAAGCAACCGTCACTCGATAATCTATAAGACGCCCAGGAACCCATAGTAGTTTTTGTAACACTGTGTAAGTGGGAGACCCGCGCACGCGTGACTCATCTCACCGCACTTGCCAGCCCCTTACACGGACATCGCTACACGACAACCCTCGAAGGGAAGTCCCCCTGTAGAAATGCCCTCACAAGTACGTATATATATATATAATCACTTCACATTCAATAAAGTTCCAACCGGGCCGCCATGTCACTTACATTTTGATCATTTAAGACTAAAGCATTTTTAAAGAGGGATGACACACGCCATTTCATTGAAAACCAGAAACGCACTTAGAAATTTATTTAAGAAACTCAAATCAGCATCTTAACCTGGAACACATTTGTTTCACAAGTAGAATTATTTTCCAATATCAAAACACACCCCACTTTTATCAAGAGCCAAACGGGCCTTTAACCACCTCTCTGAAGAATACTATTTCTCAAACAAAATCCAAACCTTTAATCATGCGTAAAAAAGAAACATTTTTCAACAACCAAGAACCACATATAAAGTTTCCAAAAACGAGTTTAAAGGTCATAAGACATTAACTCTAATCAAGGTTCCATGAAAAACACAATTTTCCCTAAACAATACACCTACTAATTTTACACATCAAAAACATTTCAAAACACAGTTTCACATTTCATAAAGAACCATTCAGCAATATTACCATGGAAGCCCACAATTGAAACTAAGAAAACACTTCCAACGAAACGCTAGGATTTAAATAGCCTTTATCAGCAGATCACCACACTATAAATAACTACTTAATAATACTTTTAAATTTGCTGAAATTCAATAAAAAGACAAGGAATAAATAAATTCTTATTTTAAAGGCGAGTGCAAAGGGAGACCTACCTCAAGATCCAAGCGCGACGGTAAAACGACCTTGGAACCGAGGCGCGATGACACGACGAGTGTTTGAGGCATCGTGATAAAGTCCAACACTCTCGAAACTGAGGCGCGGAGACGGCGGAACCTCAACGGAAAGTAGAACGGATCCTCGCGGACAAACTGCGCACGCTGAACAGCGGAAAAAGTGCACGTCACTCAACCCGCGACAGAAAAAGGATTAATATAAATTAAATATAAACACCAAGTTGCCACGAAGGAAAAATAAATAATTAAATAAATGAATAAATTAATTAATCAATTAATTAATAAACAAATAAGCAATTAAACAAATATATATAGATAAATAGCACATACAAAAATAACCAAGAGAATAAATAAATAACAATGATAATTTAGCACAATAATAATATTATAGTAATAACAACATTAATATAATACAATAATAATAATAATAATAATAATATGATAACTAAATAATAATAATAATTATAACAATAATAATATGATAATTAAAATAATAATAATTATAAATTCTAACAATAAAGATAATAGTGATTATAATAATAATAATATTAATAATAATGATAATACTAATAATGCCAATAATTATAATAATAATAATAATAATAATAATAATATAATAATAATAAGATGTTAATAATATGATAATATTAATAAAGTAATAATTTAATCATAATAGTAACAATAATAATTATAATAATATTTATGATAAGATAACATTAATTATAATAATGACATTATTAAAATAATATTTATAATATGCTAATAATCATAATAATAATAATAATATAGTATTAATGTTAATAACATAATGATAATAAAAATAGAAATAAATAAAAATAAACAAAAAGACTTACAACTGGGGGGGAAGAGGTTTTGCGCGGGGAAGCCGGAATGGAGCAGGGAGGCCGGTGCCGGCGCGGCGGGGCGAGGCGGCAGGCCGGGACAGGGGGTGCGGGTCGGCGACGGCGAGCAGGATAGGTGAGCGCGGAGGGGCTGCGTGCACCCGCGTGAAGGAGGGGTGAACGGGAGATGCCGGCTTGGGCGAGGCGGGACGACAGGGAGCAGGGGGTCGCGGCGTCGGCGCAAGGCGGAGAAGCAGGGGAAGGGCCGGAGGCCGGGGGCGCTGCATGCAGTGGGAGAGGGAGAGCGGGACGCTGGGCTGTTCGCCGGCGGTCGGTTGGGATGGAGGGGCCGGTGGTGTGGCTTCGGACGCAGGAGGCAGGGCGGAGCAGCGGGGAGAGGAGCGACGGCTGGGTGTACGGGGAGGCCGGGATGCCGGTGGTCGGTGCAGGCGGCGCTGGGACGGGACAGCGGCGGAGACAGGGTTAGAGGGGGGGTGAGGCCGGCAAGGCGCGGCGACGGGAGCAGGAGGGAAGCGGGGCGGAGAGGCGAGCGGCGGAGCAGGGAGGCCGGGACGGCCAGCAGGGGCTGCTGGGTGCGGGGCGCGGCGGAGTGGAAGGAGGCCAGGGCGCAGCCAGTTCTGGCGAGGGAGGGAGAGGGAAGGGAGACCAGGTGTGCGGGACGGCGGAGGAGTCGGGACGGCCGGAGATAGGAGGGCGAGGCGGTTCGCGCAGCTGGGAGGAGCCGGGGCAGGCGTGCGGCGCAAAAGAGAGGGGGAGAACGGGGAAGAAAGAGAGGGGAAGAGAGAGGGGGAGGAAAGAAGTGGCGGCTGGGTAGGGACGGGGTAGGTTAGGGTTAGATTATAATATATATATATATATATATGATGAAAATAATAATATCAATGATTATAATAATAATAATAATAATAATAATGTTAATAATTATAATAATAACAATAGTAAATCAATAATAAAATGTATAATCATAATAAAACCTTTTTAATAATAATAAAATTTATCATAATAAAAATAATAGAACTTATAATAATAATAATAATAAAACTTAGATAATAATAATAAAACTTACAATAATAATAAATAATAAATTAGTTAATTCAAATAATAAATGTTTTGATCAAATATTTAAAATAAAAATTTTAAAATAATTTGAAGATGTTACACACATATATACATATTTATACATACATAGTTCTATATATATATACACACATTATTATACATATATCTATGGCCATACATAAACATATATACAATAATCATAACACAAATAAAAAGTTACTAATAATAAAATACCAACATAAAAATTATAAAATTTAAAACGCCGGGTGAACACACTGTCACCCGGGCTGAACGCACGGTCACCGCTGGCAATGCGGTGACCGCGCACCGGCGCGAAACCGTCAATGAAATTAATCTCCGAAAAATTTAAACCGGGACCAAGAAAAGAGAAAAATTATGGACGTCCGCGGTCGGGGTGTGACAATTCTCCCCACCACAGACACTTTCTGCCCCCAGAAAGTCACCAGGTCACAAGTCAGCCAAAAACCAAGTCTATGCCCAGACAGAACTAAAGGAACTGAAGAAACTGAGGTTCTCGGGGATGACCTTACTCTACACAGGTCACACCCGACCGATTCAAGAGAAAACTAGGGGTCCGAGATCGAGGGGAGAACACGAAGGGGTTCTCCCCACCACAAGAGCTCAACTTGTGCAGAAAAGTTGACCATCTAAAAGGAAGACCCTAGAAAAGGGGGTCGACGCGGGAACTCCCAACCAATTTGAACCAACTCCTATAGCACGATTAAAACAACACTTCCGTCAAGACATTAAATCCTCGACCAGAGTCAACAACCTTCAACACCAGGGAAAACCTATAGAAAAACATTTAACCGACATCAAAATGGAGACATGATCCACCGTAGTCCACAAAACATAACCACATCGACAACATAACTAAAACGAGGTCAACCCACACGAGAGTCAAACACACTCTTAATAAGGACACACGATTCGGAATATTACATTCTCACGACAAGTCCGCTTAGATTTATCATAGAACAAGTCCATTGCCACTTTTTAGAAAAACAACACATTTACATAAACCAGACTACTTGGATTATGATAGAACAAGTCCATGATAACCCCATGGTAAAACGATGAACATACAACAACGTCAAAACTTATCAGCAGAAAAACAAGTACTAAAAGATCTTGATTGTTCCACTGCTAACGCGGAACTCAAACCTGGACCAAGGCTTCACAACCCTGGGGACTCCTGACTGTGCGCGAGCTTCACCCTGAGACTTGTGGCTGGGGCTCTGATGGCTGAAGCATCTTCTGCCTCACAGTCAGGTACTGACATTCTCCCATGACAGCTTCCTCTTCAAGCAACGCTTCTTGCAAAACATCTCCAGATGACCCAGACAACCACAGCGATGACATGTCTTCGGAGGGTTGCGACAAGACGGCTTTAAATGCCCGAAACGACCACACTGATAGCACACCATCGAACGATCTGATGAACTGGAAGCTGGGACCAAAGGGGATAACTCATTGGGGACAGGTATCTCTCGCGCCTTTTCCTCACCAGAGGGGGAACTCTTACGAACAACAGGGGACGCTGAAGTAGTAACCACCCGCACACCGGAAAGCAACTCAGCCAAGAAAGCTTTCTCCACCAGCTTCTCGAAACAAAGGTCTTTAGAAGGGAGGACTCACTCCTTGATCTCTGGACGAAGACCCCCAGTGAAAAGAGAGGTCTTCATGAGCTCATGTGACGCTACATCTGGAGAAAAGGAAATCAATTCCTTGAAATAGTCAACATAAGCCTTCACCGTCCGTTGACCTTGTTGAATATGCACAAGCTCTCTCTTTTTCTCCAGCTTCACTTCCTCAGGTACAAACCATTGGATGAAAACAATTCTAAGGACATCCCACGTTATTTCCACTTGCGCCGATGGTGGGGCAACCACCTCCCACTGGTCCAGAGCTGGACCCTCAAACAACTTCATAATTGCACGAACCTTAACATTATCGGGAGTTCCCAACATTCTAAAGACACGCTCCACTTCCTCGAGCCATTTCACTGCCTCTAACGGACCCTGATCACCATGGAGAATAGGCAGAGTCTGAGAAGGACCAAAAACTGGGCATGACATATCCGAATCCTTAAAGACCCTTCTGGGCGGCATTTCCTGAGCGACATATAAAACACAAGGCCAAAACCCACATGAAAACGAAGCAACATCAATAAAAGTGCCTTTCATCAAAAACAGTCAGCACAAGGACCAATCAAATACAACACAACCCAAAATAAAATCTCCTCCTTAAAATTCCCTTTTCATTTTTGATTTCAAAACCACCCTTTCTCAAAATCACTTTCCAAAAACCAACCCACTTTCAAACCAAAAACCTTCCAAAATCATTTCCTCTTTAAAACCAATTTAGAAAACAAGGTCAAGCCCTTAATTTCAAATACACACCCCGGTAATCTCATGAACCGTTGCACATGTCCTTATCCACATTCCATTCATACGCGCATCAACACACACTTTCCATGCATTCTCACACATGTGCAGACGTTCATAAAGAGGAACCGAGGTTTCAATCCAAATCATTCTTATCCAATTCCAAGAAAGCAACAGATTTTCAAAACAAGAGATTTCAGTTTCAAAACCCATTTCATACATTCAAAGTCTTTTAAAAGAAACCAGTCCAATTTTCCAAAAACCTTTTTCGTTTCCAACAACGCACTCACACAAACCAAAACGAAAGCAGCAACCAAATTTGCATCAATCACTGAAATGAGGGACTAGTAGTCACGCTCAACCTGGCGACATGGTAGTGGGCCATGTCCCAAGTCAGCGTCGACCACTAGGAGGAATTCAAACCACGTACTCGGACTCCACATGGGTCACTACTCCATGTGAAATCACGACGTAACGTCGGCTTGCCTCCATTGTCATCCCTCAATCCAAGACAAACCAGGAAAGACAAGGACACAATTCCCGAACTACCCCTGGTAACTCGAGGATCAGTGCGAGCAAGAGTTCGCGACGCTCTTCCCGGACCTACCTCTCGAGTTCCGATAGTCCTAATCTCCTTCTACCGAACAACCCAAATAACAAAACCTCCCTCTGATACCATTTTGTCACGAACCAGCCCGGGTCGACCCTGAACCGGTCACCCGAGCCGGTCCGCGGCAAGTCCCGAGGGGCGTTCCCGATCCCCCCGGGATGGCAACCAGTGCCGGGCATTAAGACTTGATCGTTGGGAATGATTTCGGCCCAAAACAAAAGTAAGTAGAACAGAATAAATAAACACTAGCAGCGGAAAAGAAATAAAAGCCACACAACCACGTACCTCCATGTGACCTCTCAGGTCACCACCCAACTAGAGAGCAACCTCGCTCCAACACTGAGCGACTCAAAACAGAAGACCTGCGACTGAAATGGTAAAAGATAGGCGTGAGCACAAATGTACTCAGTAGGTGAGCCCCACAACAAATCCCAATGCACTGCCAGTAAATAAAGAATCTACATAATCCAGGTTTGAACTATATTGTATAAAAGTAATTTTTCACAATGTTTTACTTGAAAATCAAACATAAGACATTTCCCTTATTCTTTTTCGAAAGGTAGCTCCATTTCATCAGTTTTTAAACTCACTCTGAAAAGCAAAGTGTTACATTTTCAAATCAAACCCAAAGAGAATAAAGCATTTTCATTTGAAAACCATTTTTCTCAAAGTCTAACAGTATAGGCTGTGAAGTATGACTGAAGGAAAACAAGCAGGGAAAACAAGTGCAAGTAAAAGTAAACGGGCAAGGAAAACCAAGTGCAAGTAAAAAAACAAACCAGAAGTTATCAGCAATAACCATGGGTGATCCTGAACATCCCTAGAAAACCCCTGGACGTACTCGGGTTCAGACTACCTGCCGGCATGGTACTCCACAGTCAATAACCAACTGGCCGCCCTAATAGCCAACCAGTGGCACATCCCACCTGGCCTGTCCACAACTCCAGAGGGTACCAACCCGTCTAATCAGGGTTAGCAAGCAACCGTCACTCGATAATCTATAAGACACCCAGGAACCCATAGTAGTTTTTGTAACACTGTGTAAGTGGGAGACCCGTGCACGCGTGACTCATCTCACCGCACTTGCCAGCCCCTTACACGGACATCGCTACACGACAACCCTCGAAGGGAAGTCCCCCCTATAGAAATGCCCTCACAAGTACGTATATATATATATAATCACTTCACATTCAATAAAGTGCCAACCGGGCCGCCATGTCACTTACATTTTGATCATTTAAGACTAAAGCATTTTTAAAGAGGGATGACACACGCCATTTCATTGAAAACCAGAAACGCACTTAGAAATTTATTTAAGAAACTCAAATCAGCATCTTAACCTGGAACACATTTGTTTCACAAGTAGAATTATTTTCCAATATCAAAACACACCCCACTTTTATCAAGAGCCAAACGGGCCTTTAACCACCTCTCTGAAGAATACTATTTCTCAAACAAAATCCAAACCTTTAATCATGCGTCAAAAAGAAACATTTTTCAACAACCAAGAACCACATATAAAGTTTCCAAAAATGAGTTTAAAGGTCATAAGACATTAACTCTAATCAAGGTTCCATGAAAAACACAATTTTCCCTAAACAATACACCTACTAATTTTACACATCAAAAACATTTCAAAACACAGTTTCACATTTCATAAAGAACCATTCAGCAATATTACCATGGAAGCCCACAATTGAAACTAAGAAAACACTTCCAACGAAACGCTAGGATTTAAATAGCCTTTATCAGCAGATCACCACACTATAAATAACTACTTAATAATACTTTTAAATTTGCTGAAATTCAATAAAAAGACAAGGAATAAATAAATTATTATTTTAAAGGCGAGTGCAAAGGGAGACCTACCTCAAGATCCAAGCGCGACGGTAAAACGACCTTGGAACCGAGGCGCGATGACACGACGAGTGTCTGAGGCTTCGTGATAAAGTCCAACACTCTCGAAACTGAGGCGCGGAGACGGCGGAACCTCAACGGAAAGTAGAACGGATCCTCGCGGACAAACTGCGCACGCTGAACAGCGGAAAAAGTGCACGTCACTCAACCCGCGACAGAAAAAGGATTAATATAAATTAAATATAAACACCAAGTTGCCACGAAGGAAAAATAAATAATTAAATAAATGAATAAATTAATTAATCAATTAATTAATAAACAAATAAGCAATTAAACAAATATATATAGATAAATAGCACATACAAAAATAACCAAGAGAATAAATAAATAACAATGATAATTTAGCACAATAATAATATAATAGTAATAACAACATTAATATAATACAATAATAATAATAATAATAATAATATGATAACTAAATAATAATAATAATTATAACAATAATAATATGATAATTAAAATAATAATAATTATAAATTCTAACAATAAAGATAATAGTGATTATAATAATAATAATATTAATAATAATGATAATACTAATAATGCCAATAATTATAATAATAATAATAATAATAATAATAATAATATAATAATAATAAGATGTTAATAATATGATAATATTAATAAAGTAATAATTTAATCATAATAGTAACAATAATAATTATAATAATATTTATGATAAGATAACATTAATTATAATAATGACATTATTAAAATAATATTTATAATATGCTAATAATCATAATAATAATAATAATATAGTATTAATGTTAATAACATAATGATAATAAAAATAGAAATAAATAAAAATAAACAAAAAGACTTACAACTGGGGGGGAAGAGGTTTTGCGCGGGGAAGCCGGAACGGAGCAGGGAGGCCGGTGCCGGCGCGGCGGGGCGAGGCGGCAGGCCGGGACAGGGGGTGCGGGTCGGCGACGGCGAGCAGGATAGGTGAGCGCGGAGGGGCTGCGTGCACCCGCGTGAAGGAGGGGTGAACGGGAGATGCCGGCTTGGGCGAGGCGGGACGACAGGGAGCAGGGGGTCGCGGCGTCGGCGCAAGGCGGAGAAGCAGGGGAAGGGCCGGAGGCCGGGGGCGCTGCATGCAGTGGGAGAGGGAGAGCGGGACGCTGGGCTGTTCGCCGGCGGTCGGTTGGGATGGAGGGGCCGGTGGTGTGGCTTCGGACGCAGGAGGCAGGGCGGAGCAGCGGGGAGAGGAGCGACGGCTGGGTGTACGGGGAGGCCGGGATGCCGGTGGTCGGTGCAGGCGGCGCTGGGACGGGACAACGGCGGAGACAGGGTTAGAGGGGGGGTGAGGCCGGCAAGGCGCGGCGACGGGAGCAGGAGGGAAGCGGGGCGGAGAGGCGAGCGGCGGAGCAGGGAGGCCGGGACGGCCAGCAGGGGCTGCTGGGTGCGGGGCGCGGCGGAGTGGAAGGAGGCCAGGGCGCGGCCGGTTCTGGCGAGGGAGGGAGAGGGAAGGGAGACCGGGTGTGCGGGACGGCGGAGGAGTCGGGACTTGCCGCGGACCGGCTCGGGTGACCGGTTCAGGGTCGACCCGGGCTGGTTCGTGACAATGTACCTATTGGAAAAGATATATCTAAATGTATATAAAGGGTAATTTCATATGGTTTATGGAATAGTTGAATATTATTTCATCATTAATGGATCTATTAGAGGAAAATGATGGTTTAGATTCACAGTTCATGGTTTTTCATTGGAGAATTGGAGGTGAGGACTAGATACCAGGGTTGATGATGTGAAAGACTACATAGATTTAATCAATACTAGTTTAAAAAAGCAGAAGAAATATGAAACATTTAAACCCATGAACAACCATGATTGGTAACCAAAAACCATGTGTAAATAAAATTAATAACAATGTATACCTTCCACCTGGATATGATTTTCTATAATCTCCATCACATTTGATTTGATGAATATCACTAAGAGATAGACCAAGGAATCCATCTTCTATGTTTTATCCATAGGAAGAAATTAATTTAAAATATATAAATAAATATATAAATATGAATAGGTCTTTAGGGATAAAAAGAGATAATAGTTCAAAAAATAAAGAAAGCTCTAATCCACACCATCTCATGGTGATTGACCCATTTAAATAACACTGAATATAATTTAGTTTTATCCGTTACTTCAATCATACATTATGAAATTCATAAGTTATGCATTTAGTTTACAAGACCTTTTGTAATATTGAGTATTATGATTCCCCTTTGTGTTTCATCTCATGAAATTAATATTGATGATAAATTTATGAGGTTCCAAAATATTAATATTATAAAATTCAGATTCTAGGAATATTATAGGGTGTTGATGTGTATTATAAAATAGTATTTAAAACAAACCATTTATATTGAATAACTCATATATATTTTAAATAATATATTCCATCCATACAATATTAAATTTATATATAATAATGGATATAATCTCACACGATATACCTTTATTTTATACTATGATATACACTAATATATATCATATACATACTAGGCTATATGGAAAATCATATTAAATCATCTTATTACACTAAAGTATCATAGTCTTAGTTTCATTTCACCTAATATCATGTCATATATAAAAACTTTTGAAATAGTACCCTAAATTCCTTTTGGATATCTTCAAAAACATCTTTTGGAATGATGTATTTAATTTGACAATGTATCACATCTGTTTCAATACCACAAGAACACCCATACAAACACAACTTGGATAAAATCTAAAAAACTTTTTGAGAATCTATCTAAATAAAATTCATACCATATTTAGTCAAACAATATGTGTGTCCCTATAAGCCATTGTACCATTGGAAGTAATTACGAATATTCATATTCATAAATCAAACCAATGAGAGGACTCTAGAAAATAATCAGTGCTACTTAATCTATAAAGGGATATAGAATAATCTTCATAAAGCATATGTAACTCTATACCTATTTCCATAAGCTGCATAATATACAATCATAAATTATCATAAGATCCCTTCATCAGATTAATTGACTAACAATGAGGCAAAAAGTATGTAAATCGTATATACTGACTCATAAATTATCAATTCTCTAAGTACATAATTTTTATGCTAATGAAAACATAACATGTCATTCACCTTTATGGATGAGAACATAATATTTTCCCCACTCGATAAATAATCATATCCTATGTGTGATCTAGGTATGATATACACTTACATAGTCAATCTCAATCGAGGGCCCATATATCATTCCTATAATATGAGTGGAAGAGTATCATATTGATTAATCTTCAACCATTGACATGATCAATGACATACTCAACTAACCCTTGATTAGATAATCTTAAAGGATTGCATAAGAAAGGTATCAAAGTTTAAAGGTTATCATTCTAGGCATCTCTCCAACCATAGGTAATGGGGACTCCAAATATTAACGTACATCCCAAGTATTCTGAATATATAGTGTATTCCAATCTATGTGGTACACTTCATGGTCCATCTATTTAACAAAACTAATTTCATACATCTTGAAAATATTCTATATTAGAATACAAAAATCCTACCCTTGATAACCTTAACATTTTTTCATAACCTATAATAATTATTTATGGAAATCAGTTAGAGATAACTCAAAGCCATACATTGATAGGCCAATCATAATTTCACATCATGATATATATATATATATATATATGAGTGTGTGTGTGATTCCAACCGATGTGAATGAATTATAAAGTGTATATTTTCTTTTTATATGACATGATATAGTTTATATTCATAAAATATTTTAGTAACACTTAATTAAAAAATCCATAATAATATATCTAACATATCACATAAGATAAACTACCATATTATCTTTATGTTTTATACCCTTTTGGTGGAATTTTGAATTAATTAAATATTTATGTAATTAATACTACATATCTATGTCGTCATCTGATTGAATACTCCCACTAATATGTTTTAATGAGTAACTTCTATTAGGAAATCTTGATTAAATATTGGTGATACTTATGAATCATATTCCTAATGTTCAACTCCTTGAACATAATAAAAATCCTTAATGCGACAACATCTAATGTTATGATGTTAATGAGTTATATTTTATACTTATAACACTTTCTATGTTTATCACCATTAATCTTTAAACCCTTTACATAGAAATAATTCCTTTAATGTAAGATTAAATTTTTAATTTTAAATAAATAATCATTTCTTTGTTAACTTTGAACTTATCTAGGTCAAACTATAATCCCTCTAGTTTCATTGAGAATATATTCTTTTTAGAATAAAATTCTCAGATACAAAAACTCTTTTGTGTTTAGGAAATAACACTTATTTACTTTAATCAATAATTTAAATAATAAACCATTTTATCCATATTTTATATGGTATTATATATGTTTATAGCATTTAAAAAGATGATTCTTTTAAAATATTTCATTAATGACTGGTGTAACTATATCACTCTATGGAAAATATTAGATAAACTCTTTTATATTTGATGAAATAATTTTATACTTATATTCATCTGAACATAGGTTATTGAGTCTAATGAATCATAAACCATGTATACAACCATAATATATCATATCATATTAAATTATAAAACTTTAATATAGACCAATTGATGCTTGATAATATTTCTTGCCATTCAAATCCATGAATCAATAACCCATTGATTGATCAATTGAATGAAAACTATATTCTATATAAATTATTTTCTTGATTTTGAAATAATGTATACTTACAACACATATATTGTATACCTTTAGTATTATTTATCATTAAAAATAATAAAGTTTATTTTTTATAACTTATATACATGTCATGAAAAATCATTGTAGTTTCCTAAAACCCATCAAGTATTATAGACTACTCTATCCTATAGAATTATTATTTATTCCTCCCAATAACAAAATTATGTTTTAATAAGATTACTAGATATTTGAAGAAACATTATTGTATTCCCCATTTAACTTTTCTTATTATGGTTTAAAATTTTACCCAATTATACTATTAATGTAGTATCAATATATAAACATCACCTACCCTGTTTATCATTTATAAACACTTTGATAAAATTAAGAAAACATTTCATGAAAAAATTCATATTGCTAGAGAATATAAAAAAATCAAATTGAAATGAATTTATTAATTGTAATGGTCCTTCATAAAACCTTGAGTGAATCAAAATTCCCTTCGGACAAGAATATATATTCACATATTGGACAATTTCAGTAGTTTGTTTAGTCATGAAGGTTTTTTACAAACATATAACATTTTCTTACTTAAGAACCATTCTTAATTTTTATACACATTTAATAAGTTTCCTACATTAATTTTATCTTTTAAAATATTGATCTAAAACTTTCATTGGATGATGATGATGATGTCATTTTTCTACAAAAAAATCTTTTATCAGATGGGTATCATATTTTATAAACATTTTATAAGGAATCTTATTAAATGTGCACCCGTTGAAATGATGTAACATTTTAAACTCATCATATAAATTAGTGGTCCAATATCAATATTTCATATATACTTACACTAATTTATGAATATAAATGTTCCATGTCTATATATAGTAGAACAAATATCAATAATTTCATATCTTAATCTTGGATAGTTGAGTGAATAACTCATTTCCAAATCTATCATATGGTTTATCTCAACATGATTCATATGGTATTATAATGATTATGATTTATTAATTAAGTGTATCTAAAATTATATAACTAGAATTATGAACCTAATGGTTTGGTTTAACTACTTACTTTCTTTCATTACAAATGATATTCAAGAGGCACCTATCTTTGGCATGGCCTATCCAGTCGAATGATTGAGGTCTTGATAAGTGTCACTTTGGATGGAATCTAATACATAGCATTTTTAATGGGGATTTAATCTCACTATATAATATCATGTTTTTTAATTTAAAATTATTCAATATTATAGGGATTTAGTATTGGAAACCTATTCCTTATACCGAATTAATATTTTCAAACCATATTAATGTTTAACTCTTTACACAACTTTTTGTTTATGATACTAACCAAAATTTAAAGCTAACTATATTCATACATATCCAAACGAATACCATGTATAAGGAACATGAAAATGTTTCATTTATAGGTTTAAAATCATAAAAAATATACATCCCTAAAAGAGTAAGATACAAGTGAAAAATAGCCAACAACTATTTTCTAGATTATGCACAAGCTTCTAGGTCTGTAAATAGTTTGACCAAATTTCCCTCTACCTAAGGATAATTTACTCAAAAGATTCCTCAATTATTTTATAGTTATTACAAAAAATATTTATAAACTATAATTAAAAATAAAACTAAATATTATAACATAATAATAGATAAATTCAATATATTTGAAAAAAATAAATTATCATGACAAGCATGAAACTCCTTATATGAATGTGTGATAATGTATAGACTTATTTTAACACCTTCAAATAAAGATTATTAAACACCTCATAATTTAAAAATATATATTCATGAATAATATAAAAAACTAAACTAAATTAATGAGTTATTTATTTGTTTAAACATTAGACAAACATTTATTAAGAATTTATAAAAATAAATTGTAATCATTTTATAATTTTGTATGAATTATGGATATTATATAATTAAAATAATGAAATTTTTATTTATTTATTTCCAATATGATCTCCTTCGTGTTCCCATTATATGGAATTTTCTATAAATATATGACATTGCATGAAATATAAACAATTTACATTATATAAACGTCACATATTAAATATTATTTATATACTGATCAACTGAACCATAAAAACTCATTTTTAATGTGGTTTAAATAATTTTTTAAATTAGGACATCAATTTGAACAATTATAATTAATTAATAATGGTCAATTAATTATTAAAATATATTAAATTTTATATTTGGGAATTATTTTTAATTAGTTATTTTTTTGTATATAAAAATTCTAATTTCAATATAAAATATTTATACCTAAATTATAAACAATTTAGATCTATATTATTGATATTTTTTTTAATAAAATGACATGTGTTAGAGTAGTAGTGTTTTTGTTTAGGTGTTATTGTGGAATATACAAGACGATATTTTTAATGTTGGTACCCAATAAGAATTAAAGAGGAAACAAAGTTTGTGATATGGATAGTTTTCTAGATTCTAATCCCGAAAAAGTGATCTCATAATCTAGATATTATATAGAGTTTGTAAATAGAAAAAATAAGTGGATGTGATATTCTTTGATGGGATCTCTCTCCTCGTTTTCTAATTTCTATGGTTTTGGATGTAATTTTTATGATTTTAACTACTCTTGTGTATTTTTTTGAACTTGATTTTTATAGGAAATTCCTCTAGGGAATATTATTTCTTGAGCTTGTTATATTATATTACTTTATTTATTAGTTTTTCTACGATAAGATATTTTTTTTAGAAAAATAAATTTGATTTGATCTAATATTTGATTCTAGTTTAATTATTTACATGAAAAAGATATGTTTCATTTAGTATACCATTTCAAATATTCTATAAAATGAATAATATAGAATTATGGGATGAATTATTGAAAAAAATAAACTAATCCTAATTCATTCATTCATCCTAAAGAATATTTTATCATTTTATATTAGGGGATATGTTTTCTTGGCAGTCTGTGTTAAATCGACATAATCCATTAATTGATAGTTATGTTTATGCGTTGTTTATAAAAATTGTTTTACTATAAAAAAATTAAAGTTGATGAGTATGATCAATATGTTCACATTTTAAAAATTAATGAGAAAAGTAAAATATAATAGAATCATATATCATGATTGAATCGACAATAGAACAAAGTGAATGATAAAAACACAACTACTAAGTTATTCATTATAAAAAAAATGTTTTCAATATAAAATTTTCAAATACCACTAAATTACTAGAGAATTGGTTTGAATAAGTGAACTATAGATAAAATAGGTGGTAGTACTCAAATACATCATGCAATGTTATGAATTCATATTTCATACAGAAAATCACTCTATACACCCAAATGTATAAGGGTACCTAAAAAAGTGGGAATAGAAATTAGAAAAAATCATAGAGAACCACTTATAATGTAAGGTATTGATATAAAGACTTTGTAAACACTACAATATTGATAGATAGATTCTAATTCCTTCATCCATAAGACCATTATACTCTAAGGATAAATGAATCCACTAATATCCATTAAGAAGAAACATTAATATTAAAAATAATGATATGTCTTTGTTCAATTGAGAAAAATGAAGACCATTAAAGAAAATCTTTCTTCTACGCTTCATCTAAAACTACCTCTTGTTAGAACCTGATGTTTATTATAAAATGATAATTACACATAATAATTTCCTAGAATAAATAAAGTATCATTGAATTGTCATCAAAATTGGAAAAGTGATGGGAGAATAAGCAGTACCACAAGATATATGGCATGTGGAAAACAATAATGAAACACACCATTAGAAGTAACAACCATATAAAAAATTAACAGCACATAATAACACAAGATAGTATACACGAGTAGTAATGAGGATCGAGTAATCAAAAGAGATGAAAGAAACACACATAAACAAATAAAACAGAAACTCACTAAGATGTATAATCAAAATGATTGTTGGTTACAAGATGCCTTATATATATGTTACTAATGGAATAAAGAAAAGATAAATGTGAATATATTTATTAGCTAAAAAAATAAAACCATAAATATTTAATAGATAAAAAAATGTATGTATGCTCATATAGAAGAAGGAATACATGAATAAAAAAAATAAAGTAAATAATTTAATTACAAATCAAAATAAAGTATCCACTATATTTCTCAAATCTATAACATTGAAAGAAAATAGATTATACATAATCATGTTCTCACAAGCTATGTTATTGAACTAGGTCTATATTCATTTTCCTTAAACAACTCATAAAAATTGATAGTTGAATAACCTTAGTCAAAATATCAACTAGGATTTTAGAAGTGTTTATCTTATTGAGACACACTATCCTAGTCTCAAAATCCTCTCTAATAACAAGCTATTAAATATGAATATTCTTCAACCTACCATGGAATAAATAATTTTGAGATATGTTCAAGGTTGATTTTATGTCACAATATACATAAATGTTATCAAAAGATAAATCAATCTCATTTAAAATATATTTTAACCAAATATTTTATTTAATAGATCCATACAAAGTTTTGAATTATATCACAGTGGTGGAGAAAGAAACAATAGATTTAATTTTACACTTATATGAAATAGGATAACCATAGTAAAAAAACATAGCCAGTAATATATTTCTTATAATCCACATTAGAAACATATTTAAAATCAATAAATCTCACTACATAATTATCATAAAGACTTTTATTTCCAAAAAATGAACTGGTCAAAAGTCATAGATACATAAATCTAGACCCATTTAAATGCATGTGAGTGGGTTTTCCCCAAATTACCCATAAATTTACTTAATGTACAAAAAATATTTCTAGTGGAAATCAAGGAACACATAAGGATACATACTAAATTATAATATTATATCATATTCATATATGTTATATCTGACAAATAATTAAAGGACTAGGATGGAGAAATCATAATTTATTATCCTAAAATCACATTTATAGGTTAAAGTGACCCTATAGATACTGTTTTAATACATTCTTCACATAGCTACATTATGAAAGGTATCAAACATCTGTTTCCCTATTTCTAATTATTTACATTACTAATATTATCTTAGCACCACCTAAACCATTCATTTATTTTTTTGGTTAAGTGGGAACTTCACACAATTTATCAGCCTCATGTTCTTAAAATGAATAAACTTGTCGTTATTATATAAAAAACATGTAAATATTTTCATTCTTAATAGGATTAAAACAAACAGATGCATCATACTTGCTTCCATTAAAATCATTTTCTAGATGAAAAAGAATCAAACTACTTATAAAAATTCCATGAGAAATCTTTAAATACATTAAATTATTTTTATATAAGGATGAATTGTCTATATTTAAAATATTTTAAAAAACATTTAGGATCATTCTTGAAAATTTCTTCATCTCTATTTATATATAGTGTAATACTGAATGTATATGTAACTATATATATGTGATTGATCTAATAAGAATATTGAATAGTTTTTATATCCCTATATCACATCAAATAATACTCTTTAAGGTCACTCACTCCAAAATTTTAACTAATTTCTAAATATAATTCACTATGAACCAATGATAGAGGAACAATAAAGATAGTATCAGGTTTAATCGACTTATATGGTTTTAAATGTACATCAACAACCATAGGTTCAAGAATGCCAATGTCGTTAGATTATACTATTTCCTGTTTATGAAAAATAAACTCATAGAATATAATATAATAACTTATAATGTACTTATGGTAACCAGGATGGTCAATCCATAACCTATAACCCTTAACTGTGATGCTCCAAAAATAAAAAGTAAGAACCTTTTATTCGATAACGTGTATGACACGAGACCCAAAGCTTGTAAGGTAAAATAATATCTAGATACTTTATAATATATTTTATATTTATAATAGATTCTATATATTTCAATGCATTCAACCCAAGTTAGTGTATATTACACGCAAGAGCGGCCTTTCTTGATGGCTTCTATTACACGCAAGACCGAGTTTTACCGAACAAAAATATATTATTGAAATATTATTATTTAATATAATATGATATAACCTAAAAATTATGTCACTGGTTATGAATATTATTAACTAAATTATAAAAATTTATTGTCTATATAAATATAAAATGAATTCATTGGTTACCAATTAAACATAAACAAAAACAAGAATCAATTGGATATTAGAAGAAATATTATCATATTTGTGCTTCCAAAGAAGTTTTGAATTAATAAACCTAATTAGTTAAAATTATTAAATTATTTTAAATAAATTAAAAATTATACATATTAAATAATATCTTTTTTATATTCATCTATTATGTTTGATATGCATAGGATAATAACAAACCCAAATTTACACAGAAAACCTATATTTTTATAAATGAAAATATACCACCTTTTAATGGAGGACCCATTTTAAAATTGAATTTTCAAACATTAATTTATTTAATATGTTAAAATAAAATTAAAATTTTAAATAGAAATATAATAATTATGTTAGGGTGAAATTTTGATATTTTTTAAAACCATTCATTTTTTAATGAATAGCTGAAATACTGGGAATTAATTAATTTTTAATTCAAAATCAAGAAGATATAAAAACTAAGTCATCAAAAGGGAGAAAGTAATGGATACCAAGTGAGTAATTTCTGAAAATAAGTTTTCATTCATCGGGAAGATATTCCAAGATGGTGTAAGTAATCAGTCTCTCTCTTGGTCTTCCCTTTCTAGCTAACAAATCGGCATCATAATTCCCTTCATTCCAAGTAATACTGATGGAAATAGAATCATTGTAAAGGTTCCTACATAATGAGAACATATAACCCAGATCCCTGGGGATGGACCCTTTGTTTTGATGTAACATGACCATCATAGTAGAATCTGTCTCTACCTTAATGATGTGGATATAAAACAACCTATATGATAAAATTCTAGTGACCAAGGCATTAGCCTTCACACCCATGGAATTATCTACACCAAAGTATTATCTAAATCCCATAAGCATAAAACCCCTTCCCTCTCAAACCAGCCCTCCCCCTATCATCTCCCAATTCAAGCAAGACCAATCCGCATTCAATTTCATCCCCATTCAGGGAGGTAACCATCTAACCCATCGACGCAGATTGAGTTGTCTAGAAAACATACCCGAGTAGAAAGTAGAGAGAAATATTCTCAATGTAATAGAGTGCACAGTATTTTTTATTAAATCACCCAACTCCATCACAAGAAGCCTCTTTTGCACATGTAAATGGTTTTTAAAAATCATGGTTCCATAGATGGAATTGTTTCCTGCCTCAAACAGTATCTAGAAAGTAGAAAAGAATATCATTTTGTGTATATTGAAATCTATGGAAATGTTACCTAACCCTTGGAACAAGTTCTCAATCACGTCCAATATGAAAATAGTGAACACATTAATTTTTAACCCCTACTACATATAATTCTAGACACCTTTTTCCCAATCACTGAGAAAAAAAGCATTCATCGTCGTTTCCTGCTACGTCCTACTACATCATTAACACTAGGCAGACATGTTTTCTCCTCTTCATTGTACATTATCATCAGTTCAGATAATATTATTTCTCACATAACAAAATATGATGCTCATATTCCTTGGAATATAATTTCACTATAGCTTTGAAGCCCACATATCCATGCCCTTAATAGAGTTAATCAGGTTTCAAAAATTATCACTGGAAAACCTACTTTAAGAGGGTTCTAGTAATTTATATCTATTCATTTCATCCACCATAATGATACTATTGAAAACTTACCTTGCATCCTTATACAAAAAATAGCATCAATGAAGGTTGGGTATAAACTAGCCTCCTTAAACGAGATGGTTGGAGCTGGGAAGCCTAGAAGGTGGAGAATATTTCCCGGCCAATTTTTATTCTAGAAGTTGATATCACCAAAACCAATAATCTAGTCTACACATCTTTCCCTAGCCTCTATGTGACTAAGCATGCACCACAGAAGACCTGGTAATTTCATGGAATTCATAACCCAACTCCTTTAGTCCTCACCATATCTATCAGTATTGAATTTTCACCATAAGAAGTTCCCTTTATAAATATACCAAGCCATAATTTCCCACATGGAAGGCATGGAATCCTCAACATCATGAACAATAATACCCCCTTCATAGATAGGTCTATCCATTCATTTCCATGAGGCCCAATGACAATGTCCAACTTCATTTGCATCCCATAAGAATGTGGTCAAAACATTTTAAAAAATCTTGATTGTCCCCTTCAGTGGCCTAATAATGTATAACAGATGCATTAGAAAAATAGACATGAGAACACTGTTAATCTATGAGATCCTACCTCCAAAATAATGAAACAAAATTTTATAGTTGAAAATTCTCCCTGTAATCTGATTGATAATTTCTTCCAAAAGAACCTTTTTGTTTATTCTTTTAGAGATGGGGGAACCAAGATATACCATATGAAGTTAAAATTTTTATATACCTATCATGGATTGGATTTAAAATATGCACCTTCTAGTGAAATTATTGGAATGAAAACAGTACTCTTTATAGAGTTAATTCTTTGACCCCTCAACTTGGAAAATTTTATCATAATGTTGGAGAACCCATATTTTTATTTTTTTCCTACCATAAATAAAGAATAAAACATCATCAGAAAACATTAGGTGTGAGACTATTCCATTACCAAACCTATTATGATAAGGAATACTCTCCCCATCCACAAGGCGTTGACAGATATTCCTCGTGAATTCCTCTAGAGCCATGATGAACTAGGTAGGTTACAAAGGATCACCTGTCCTAACACCACATGTTAAATTAAAAAAATCCAAAATCCTATCCCATAAGAGAAATTGGGATCCATGGGAAAACATTACATCAAAAGAACAATTCACACACCGAGTCTTGAAATCCAAAATTCCAAATAACACGGAAAATAAATTTCCATTCTAATTCATCGTAGACCATGTCTATACCCACCTTAATCAAAATATTTGAACCAACTGCTGTTTTATTTAAATCATCAACCATTTCCTGGTTGATACTGATGGACAAATTAGTTAGTTTTAATGTTTAATTAGATCATTATTTTTTCAATTAATACCATTTATTTCATTTTAATCAATTTCAATTTTAAATATATTATAAAAATAGAGGAAACTTTCAGAAGTTTTTACTTTAAAAACCGACATTGTCGTCCTGCATGTGGGATGAATTTAAAATTATTTTCTTCTATAAATATGATTGGAATTTAGAAAAATAGATTCTATATTTAGAATCAAAATAATTTATAATGTCTAATAATGCCATCTTTTTTTATGACAAAAAAAATATTATTGAAAGGTATTAAAATTAATTATAATTACTAATGTAAAAGTAAGCTTAGTAAAGGACCAATCCTTTAACATAGGGGAAAAAATTCCTTTCCAATTTTTATAAAACCAATTATATGGCCTTAATCTGGTCAAGAACCTTCCTTTATTGTGTTATTTTTTTTATGACAGTCGTTTTTTGTAAAAATGTGGGTACACCATACTTATTTTCAAAAGCACCAATTGAGTCCTTTTCCTCCCTTATAAAAGGCCACCACCCCTCCCCCTTCCTCACACCTCTAAAACCACTTATGTTCAGCCGAGATCTACCCATAAGTTCCAAATTTCCCTACCCTATACATTAAATCCTCCCTTTGGGTGTATTTTCTTCCAAGCAATAATTTTGGTACAATCTAAAATTAGTTACCAGATTAAATAGTAACATGTACTCTCATGTTTTTTAATTTTATATCCATTATAAAACCACTCGTATATTCTTATTATATTCTTGTATAAAATTACTAGTATCCAAAATATACTACTATTTTGTTATGACATGGTTTTGACCTAAAATTGCACACACTTCTATCTAATATGTAACAACTATACTATTTTTCTGTACGACGAACTACTGCCTCATGAAAAGGTGATACTTTATTTTTTTCCTTTACAAACATTCATGGTTGGCCATTATGATGAAAAATAAATTTATATATTATATATATTATATTTGCTATTTCTTTATTATTTTTAACCATTTTATAGCACATAACTTTAAAACATTTTATTTTTCGTTAATATGATAACATCATTTGAGGAAGTGTGGACAACCACCCCTCGAAGAGGTGTGATTCCTTCACACGATCCATTTAATATCTACAGGATGATTATATTTAAAAATATGTGACATAAAAAACCTACATATGATATTCATTACATAATTAATTTGCTTTAAATAATATATATATATATATACATTTATATATGTATACCATTTTAATTATTACCCTTTCAAACACACTTAAAAAATGATAACGTCATTCTTGGATTTATGGACTGCCTCCTACTCGAAATGATGTGATTACTTTTACAACACAATATATATATATATAATTATGTATTCTACTTATTATAAAATGATCATTGTGGAATGATATAATGTTACATAACTTCTTTACGTAACGATCATTGAAAAATAAGAATGTTAGTCATGTGTAGGTACAACCTACTATATCCATGATTTCAACGTTGGTTCATTTTTCATAACCATATTTAATGAATAATTTAAAATTATAATTAATGTAAAAAATATTAAAATTATTCCATGATTATTATTCTGTATATGTTATATAATGACCCATTTGACTATAGTTGACCTACATAAGTCATTTTTGACACAAAATCAGAATTTGGTCAAAACATTTGACGTAAAAACAATTTTTTAAGTAGTTGTATAAAAAATAGTAAAATGTGAAATAAAATTAATTATAAACATGAAAATGGTTCTCAATAAAGTATAAAATTAAAATAAGTTTATTATACAGAATGTTAAAGGATGTTCATATGAATGGGAACTCAAGGAAAATGATTTCGTCTCAATTTACAATCCATTGAGAATTAATTTTAGTTTTTCACCTCGATTTTTTTTATACTACCATTTGAAATGTTTTATCATGGAACTATTTATTCTCATAAAATTCTAAGATTTATTTAATATTATTAGTTCATGTAGTTTATGACTTAGATACTTCAAATTAGTATGGGACACTTTGGAATGTTTAATGATTATTCTCCTTAAGAACATTTTTATTGATTATCTTTGTAATATAACTTTATTTTATGATTGTTAACTATATCTTGAAACAGTAAAATTTTTTTGTGCACTTAATTTCTTATATATGGAGAATATACATAATTTTTTTATATAGTATCATTATTCCTTCATTATTCATGATACTTTGAGTTTTAATTTGAATTATTTCATATAAGTGGATTTGAGGTAAAACTTACCAAGAAGAAAAAAGTTTTGATCACCTAATTGCTTTTCATTAGGTTATATTAATTCCTCATTATCATCAATATTCTAGAATTATTTATATAATGAATTTTTATATATATTGATGTATTTACTATTATTTGTGTGGATTTATAGTTGATAAAAAAGCTCAAATCATTAATTTATTCTCACTACAAAATTATAATCTTTTAAAGAGTTTACATTATAATATCATATTTTTGGATTATTTAGACACAAATTTTCATCAGGGGAAATTATTTGATCAATGTCTAATAAACTCTTTAGTTTTATTCTCCTATGTTTATTAATAACCTTTATTAAGTGATAGTAAAAACATTTCACTCCTTGGTAATCAAAATGTTTTATAAAATGTTTTTTTAGTAAACCAGAATTTATTTCTATATTTAGTCGGAGAACCTTGTTTCTTCTAAAAACCATGATTTATTAAAACATTTTCAAAAATGATTTTTTAAATTATTTGGTAAAAACATTTTTACCTTTTTTATCTTACTAATGTTTTCAAAGGAATCTTCTTGTCACTTTCTGAACAAGGAATTTTTATAACCTTAAACTGTGCAAAATGAATGTTCGTTTTACCTCGTACATCTTGTATGGATTTACCTTACATCCCTTCTTTGAATGATAATTTTCATTTTTAAAAGGATTCCTTTTAAGGAAATATTTTCCGAAGTTATTTTCATTGAAAAGGTTTTTCAAAATGATTTTAATAATTAAAGGATATTTTCCTCAAGAATGCTTTTAAAAGATCATTTTGTAGTATTTCAAATCATCATTGAAAAACCCTTATGTTTAATCCACTTGGGATATGTGGTATTGATAACATCATATTTCTTCCTCTAGATGGTTTTTGATTTATTTGGCCAAGGATAATATTAATTTTCACTTCTTTGATTCATTTTTTAGTCCTTTTAAAATATTCAATCTCCTATGATAATTGAATATTCAATTTCCACCAAAATATAAATTTCATTTATCATTGATTTTAATATTTCCTAAACCATATACCTTTTTACATTTGTTGTCTACTTTGATATTTTATTGATTATTTGGAGAAATATTGATAAATCCATATTCATTATTCACTAAGGATATTTTACAATGAATATTATTTATTAATTAAATAAATAAATTGATAAAAATAATTCTTTGGACATGAAATGATGGGAGGATCCGAGAATTTCTATATCTTCTTGATGCATCGATAATTTATCATGAAACAAATTGGTTGCACAAATTAAAAGGGTTTCATTCTGATGTTTTTAAAACTCTAGTCGATGGATCTTGACATTTTTTGTTTTAATGTGTCAGAGACATGTTGTCTAACAATTAGGCATTTCCTTCATTTTGATTCACTATTTATTCCATTGAACTTTACCCTAACTGATAATTTAAACACACCCTTATTATGTTTCTTTCCCCAGGAATCCAAGAGGATTACTATGAAATATATGTAGGGATTTAATAGATATATTAGAGTTTTCCCCAAAGTTATTTATTCAGAAAGAAAAAATATTTTTTAATTTGTGTATTCTTTTATAATAAAAGGCTAATTTATGTATCTGGTTTAATATGAATACTAAACTCTTTTGCACTTAGAGATTTTATCCCTTGTAATTATTCCAATTTTAAAGTATAAGACCCCAGATCTGGGATATTTTGGGCTAGGTCACTATAGTTGGTATCGTAGGATGTTTAGTAGAAACCTTGGGAACTAGATTTAAGAAAACATATATTAGAGAACATAACCCCAATTTAAAATTTGGAGATGAATATAGAAGAACATCCTATAATTTTTCAAGGTATAGATTATGTGGGCATTCCTAGAAATACATAAAATTATAGATATTACAAGGGGAAGTGGTTCTAGAACATAGGTTACTTAGAGTAACAAATCTAAAAAAGTGTTCCGCGCCTGACTCAGTGTATCCTGGTACATAAAAACAGGCCTTACTGCACACCTTGTGTGACACTCCCAAGGGATCATCTTAGTAAAATTAAATTTTTTTACAACAAACATTAATGGTATTTATAATAAATAATATAGTTTAATCCTCAGTATTGTTAGATGAAATATAAGGGTTCATGATTTAGAAATACCATAAATGATATTATGGGTAAACCGTAGACGAATGAAGGACCTATGTGGAAAATAAATGGATGTAGTATTTATGTGTTGATATTGTATTGAAAACCATAGTTAAAAGGATATTTATTAAATAAAACTATTTCCAAGATGTCCATCATGTTTATTTTTAAAATTATATTCATTTTGTTTTAAATAAGGAAAACCAATAAGTTGGGTGCCAACCATTCAAATCAATTAGGACTGTGGTTCTTGAACCTATTATTGAAGGATTAAAAGGCTTTCATGCCAGTAGCTAGACTTGAATCTATTCGGATTTCACTTTCCTTTGAAGCATTTATTAATTTAAAACTTTTTCAAACAGATATAAAATGTGCTTTAGTTAATGGATATGTTCAAGAAGAAGTTTATGTTGAACAACCTTCGGGTTTTGAAGACACAAAACATCCTGAACATTTTTTCAAACTTAGAAAAGATTTATATGGACTTAAATGAGCTGCTAGAGCCTGGTATAATATAATTTCAAGAGGTTTTTTACAAAACAATTATGTTAATAGAACTATTGATCCAACTACTTTTATAAATAAATATAAGAGAGTTTTTTTTTTACTTTTAATATTTATGTTGATGATATTATATCTTGTTCAACTCTACAATCTTTAACCGATTCTTTTTCGAAAATAATGAAATCTGAGTTTGAAATGATTATGATGGGTGAGTTAACATTTTCCCTAGGTTTTCAAATTTCTCAAAAACCATAAGGAACTTATATATATCAACATTATTATATTAAATATCTTCTTAAAAAGTATAGATATGACAATTCTAAAAGTATAAGTACTCTAATTGGTACCTCAAATTATCTTGATCATGATGAAGCTGAGAAACCAGTAGATCAAACATCATTTAGAGGAATGATAGGAAGTATACTATAGTTGATAGCTATTCATCCTTTTTTAATGTTTTCAGTATGCATATGTGCAAGATATCAATCAAATCCCATGGAATCTCATTTAAAATTAGTAAAAATATTTTTTCTCTATTTAAAGGGAACCATGAATTTATGACTCTTTTATACTTCTGGAAATGATTTTGTTTTGAAAAGTTATTCGGATGCAGATTTTGGTAGATGTAGAATAGATAGAAAATGTACATCTAGAAATTGTCATTTACGAGGATATTCATTAGTATTTTGGTCATTCAAAAAGCAACACTCATTAGCACATTCCACTACTGAAGCTGGATATGTAGTAGCTGGAATTTGTTATGATCAAGTATTGTGGATTCAACACACACTCACAAACTATGGAATGAGTTTTACCAAAATAAAGATAATGTGTGACAACACTAGTGACATTTCCCTATGAAAAAACCATTCACATCACTCCTATTAAAAAAATGGATATTTTCCATCACTTTTTTAGGGATCACACACTAAATGAAGATATCATTCTTTAATTTTTTGGAATGGAAGAACAAATTGTTGATATTTTCAGAAAATATTTACCATCCAATATATTTGAATACTTTAAACAAATGTTTTGAATGATAACCATAAGGTAATATTCCATATTAATTTTTTATTGAAACCTATCTCTTTACATTAAGATACTCTTTTTCATAGGGAGAGTACATTTTCTTGTTAATCAAAATTTTTCGTAACCAAAATATTTTGTAATAAAAAATATTCGTAATCAAAATTTTTTGTAATCAAAATTCATCATAATAAAATATTATTGTAATCTATATTTTTTTAAATCAAAATTTTTTGTAATCAAATTTTTTCATAATCAATCTTTTTTTTAATCAAAATTTTTCATAATCAATTTTTTTTGTAATCATATTCTTCGTAATCAAATTTTTCGTAATCTAAAGTTCTTCAAAAAGAATTTTCCTCATTACTAATAAATTTTTCATGCAATCTGGAAGGTATGTTTTCTTTCATAAATTATCATAATAACATTTTACTTTTTTATATTTTCATCTTATATTATGAAAAATTTTCAGATTCTTTTTTCCTTAAATATGAATATTTTATCTTAAAACATCAATAGATAGAAACCTACCAAAATCCTTATTCGGATTTCACCTCAACCGTCAGATCAAATCTTTCTTGTTTTAACCATTGGATCAATCTAGGAAGATTAATTATCACTTCAAACGACTATATAAAGGCACCCCAAATGGTTGTCCCACATCTATTTTCAAGGTCCTGCATGTCGAAGCTCTTCCTCTCTACATAAGGGTTGTTCTATATTTCTTGTTTACACAAATCTGAATTTCTTTGAAAGAATCGATGAAGAATAAAATTTCTTTATTTAAGGAAATATATTAATCAAATATATATAGAGATAGGTTAGTAGATCTAAAGTTCTTCACTAAATATTATTCTCTTATTTCGAAGAACATCAAGTTGAATTTCTTGGAGTGTTTTTGTGTATCCAAACCAAAGGAAAAGGATCTGGTGTATCCAAAATTTCTCATATTATTTTTTGAGACCATATGTTTTTTAATAAAGGTGGGATAAATAATTTATCGTTCAAAAGTTATGAAAAAACCTATTCCATTTCCTATAGTATGGTAGCCAAATTAATTGGAATTCTGTATGAGGGGGAAGCTGAGTTCTAAACTCATAAGCTACCAAATATATTATTATGTATTGATAAGTAGAAGGCCATAGAGTAACTTGGTATATTAAAAGTGAAAACACCAAAAATAAATCATATTTCTACAAACTTCAGGATTATAGAGTTATGGGTTTAGGTATTTCTCATTCCAAGAAAAGGTGATAAGGATACCCGAAAAAAGAGTGATATTTATGTTTTGGATTTTCTGGTGAATCTAAAGAAGCTTAATCTAGTGAAGTATGTATTTCTTACCATTATGAAGTTAAAAAATGGTTGTCTAAAATCTTATATTCTTATGAATCTGGATATTATTTCCAAGATCATTATTCTTTGTCTAGATTCGTTCAGAATCCTATGTAGTTATAGGCCATGAAATTTCAAGGTAATGTTGTAGAGTGATGATACATTCAGAAGGATGAAGTTTAGCTTTAACAACAAGTCCAAATAATTTTATGACTTGTCTGAAAGTGTGATCGAAGCCTTATACAAAAATCCAGAAGTAACTGAGACTTCAAAAAAGGGTACCAAGAAATGAAGATTGAAGGAACCGTAAGTGAAAGAAAAAACTCCTGCAGTTTAGGAAACCCTATCCGCTCCTCCAAAATCTAAGAAGAAAAAGACCTATATGGATGAAGTGGTTTCCCAGTGGAGAGAAGATAAGAATAATACGAAGGTAGGGGAGCCTAGTTTTGGCTTGGACCAAGCTGGAGAAAAATCCTTGAAGATCATGGCTGTTAAAGAGAATGAGAAACATGAAAATCTATAGAAGTAGAGGAAGAAGATGTCAGTGGATGGAATTGTTCAATCTCTTCTCAAAGACACTGAGAAAGTCCTTGAAACAAATACAGATACCAAACTCGTTTATGAAAGAATCCCTTCGAGTGTCTCCGGGAAATAAAATGGTGATTCCAGAACCAAAAGAAGATGAAGAAATTGTGTAGGAAGAGGAAGTGGAAGAAGAAGAAGAATAAGAGGAAGAAGGGGATGACACTGATGATTTAATAAGGCATGTTAATGAATATCATGAGAAGGAGAGTACTTCTAATAAAATGGAGATCCAAACTTCCCAAAAAAAATATTAAAAACTAGCTACCCCATTAAAATAGGATCAGGTTGAGAATGAATTAAACAAACCAACAAAAGAAAATAGCAGCAATCATGATTTGATTTAGCCAGGGGATCTGGTGGTATATTCTGAAAAAAAAATATAGGAAGATAAGTTAGATTTTGTTTCAGATAGTGAACAGGAATTTCTAAAAGCAGTAGAGATCATTCCGAGAACTGATAAAGGAAAAGTGTTGTTAGTTGACAATCCTAGGAAATCCATGGTGGATAAGAATGATTTTGGTGGATCCTCGAAGAGAAAAGATGATGACATAGAGAACGAATCCTCACCATTGAAAGAATCTGATTCAAAATCACTATCTTTGGGTCATGATTTTATGGTTCAATCCTTAAAAATTTTTTTTGCTAGAATTCCTTTGTTTCCGAGAATTGACTCGAGATGTCCAATGTTTCTGAATACTTTTAATTAGTAATCAGATTCTGTTTCAATGCTTATAGATAATTTTTGAGGCTTGAGTCTAATTTTAAATCCTTCTACATTGGTTATGATGCAAACAAGAGGTCATTCAAAGAAATTACTAAGTGTTCCAATAACACAATTGACATGATGAGAATCTTTGATGACTTTCAAGATAATTTGAAGGATGATTTTGATACTGAATATTTCAAAATGAAAGATCTTATTACAAGTTTTGATAAGAAGCTCAATATTGAACAAATATTTAAAAAGTAGGAAGTCAAGGATCTAAATGGGAAACTTAATTCAGTTGATTTGAATCTGAAATAGGAAAGAGATCTTAGAATTGAGTATGAAAAAAAGTGTTGTAAGTAAGAAGAGATTTTGAAGACTCAAGAAGAAATTATTAAGGCTTAGGAAGAAAATATCAAATATTTTTCAAAGAAAAATGAATACTAAGATCAGCTACTCAAGAATTTTGAAGAGTATCATAAGGAAAATAAAAGGCTGAAGACCATTGTCACAAATCTTATGCCGAAGGAGAAATAAATATGATTTTTTCCTTAACTCCGATCTTTTGTATTATTAATTTTCTTGCAAAAAAATTTCCAATCAGAATGAAAATTTCGGTTATTCTTCATGTGTATTATTACATAGTACAAATATTTTAGTGACCATTTTTTTCCATTCCCTTTATTCCTTTTTGAAAATCACAAAGGGGGGAAAGAAATGATAAAAAGAATAATATGTAAAGAAGATAATTCCATATGTAAGGGGGAGTCTATATGAGGGGGAGTTTTATGTAAGAATATTTACTTATTAAAAAAAAGAAAAATCTATTAAAGGAAGTCAAGAATACGAACCTTAGGGATTTCAAAACCTAAGGGGAAGTTAGTCGTATTCTCCATGATTCATAAGTAATAGGAGATATGTTTTTATTTTCATAAAGACAAATTCTATATCTTTATATTATTTTTCATAAGGATGTTTGTTCTTTCCAAAAGGGGGATATTGTTGAGTCAATAAGGTTTTTGTATGAATTTTCCATTCCTCTATGTTTGAAAATAAAAAACACTTTATCATAAGGAAAATAGTTTTTACCTAAGTATTGTCTTTATATAGAAAATTTTCCTTCTCTAAGGAAATTTTCATCCTTACCTATGTTTTCATTGTTTATTTTATAGTCTCTATAAATCTAACTCATTTTATTCCCAAAGTAAAAAATTTGGATTCTTATTTAAAACCTTGGAATCATATAATTCCTTGGATATAGAATTTTCTGAAATTCCGATTCTGAATTCTTGGTAATTCAGGCTATGAATTATCTAAAATTTTGGTTATGAAATCTATGAAATTAAGGTTCTGAATTCGATAAAATCCAGGTTCTAAATTATTTGAAATTCATGTTCCCAATTATCTAAAATTCATGTTCCAAATTCTCTGAAATTTAGTTTCCAAATTCAATAAAATTATGATTTTGAATTCTCTGAAATTCATACCCTGTATTCCTCTTTATAATTCTAATTACCAATAATTCAGATTCCAAATTCATTGGAATTAAGACTCTGAAACCTATAGAATCCAGATTATAAATTCATTGTAAAATAGAATATGAATTTCAATGTCTTATAGACTCCAAATAATTTTTTGGTTAGATTCCAAATTCAATTTTTCCATAGACTTCGAAGAATAAATTTGATTATGGAATTTCAATTTTCTTATACTTGTTATGAAACGATGTCGTACAATCCATTTCGAATTTATTTTTGTTTAAGTTACATTTGTACAGGTCCCTCCAAGATTCAAGGCAAAATATGACCGTTAGAGGAGGGAGTTGAGCGCTGGAGATGTGCCTATAAATAGGTCCTCATTTGAATGAGCTCAAAACAATTCCATCACTCTGGAGATTTCATGCAATGGAAGTGATTTTTAGAGAAAGAGACTCTCATGATTTGTGTGGTTCTGAATATCTTGGTTAGATTGCTTCGTGCCACTCTGATTGTTGATGAGTACAATCGAGGGATTCTAGGGATATGAAGATTGTGGTGTAGATTACCTTAAATAACGAGGGATTTTGGGGATGGAAAGACAGTTTTTGACATTCTTATCAAGGGCTTACCATAGAGTGGGTAAGATATATTTTCTTGAAAGTATAAATCAAGGATCCTTTATCTAAGGTTGTTGGATACCTTGCTATTTTGGAGAAAAGATTTCATACTTTTTAATTGTTTTGTTTCAAGTTTATTTCTATTGTATTTTGACAAAGGAATAATTTATAACCATATTATACTTTCTTATCATTTTTATATACTCTGATAAGTATGATTCTATACGATTTAAGGAAAAATATTTTCATTGTAAACATTTCTTAGGATTCATTTCTGGAACCATATTTCCGAAACCTAGCGAGTTTGTTTAATAGAACTAAATTGGATTTTGTGAATTTACCTTGTTTAACTTTGTTAAACATAGATTTACTTAAGGTTAAAAACCAACGTTTTTAAATGTACAATTCACCCCCTCTTGTAATTGAGAATCTATATCATTATTTAGATCCTATAGAGAACCCCAGTGTGATATACTTGGATGGTTAAAACCTTTATCCATAAAATATTCATACTAAGTCTTGGGCTCTTGAAGTTCTATTGGTACCGTTATGTATGATAGAAAGGAAAATGGATAATCCCCTGATAAGAGATAAATATTAATATCTACCTCTCTCTTAGGTGTAATCCCTAAAAATTCCTCTAGAAACACATCAATGAACCTGGCCACTATAGGTGGAAACAAATCCCATTTCAGATTCCTATCATCCAAAAACTAACTAGTAACCTGGGTGGTGAGATCATGTAGTTTCTGATGAACTAGCCCTGCACGACCCTTCGTTATATCCCACTCTACTAAGTGAATATAATTTTCACCCTCAAGATATATAAACATCACACTCTTGTGGTAACACTCAGTGTAGGCTTAGTACACCACTAACCAATCTATGCCCACAATTAGGTCAAATCCTGACATATTCATAATGTAAGGATTCTATAGAAAATGAAACCTTATAACCTTGAGAGGACACCTATATCATAAACAGATATCCCTCAACTTTAATCCAAATTTTGTATCAATCATCATAAACTTGATCACAAAATCCACTGCCAAACTCCCCCCATTCCCAAGTTTTGAAGATATAAAATAATGAGAGGCTCCATTATCAAATAAGGAACTAGATAGTATAGAATTTATAAGAATCATACGTATAACTATTGATGGTATATCCCCAATATCCACTAGTGTAGGATGAAAATCATGCAACTTCTGTACTAATATTCCATGTGATAGAGTCTGAGTCCCCTAAGCTACACAACTCTGCTGATATGGGTTATTTTCCATGAAGTACAATGTCCATTATCTCTACCACCAAGTCCAGTAGAACCCTAACTACTAGAATGATTTAGTGTATAATATCCCCTTCCCAAACTCTATATCTATCTATCTTCCCCATCACTACCCATCTATCATGGGTTCTTATAGAACTACTATAGATGTCCCATCTCATCAGAAACTCAACACTCAACTGGTCATTGGAGAAAATGTCTATGAAAGTGCCACAAACTACCACATTGGTTGAAAAGAACATCAGTAAGATCCTATGTAAACGATCCTTCCGCCTAGAAATTCATTTTCCAGTACTTTGGTTAACAAGATCATTATGAAACTTCCTACTCTAAAAAGACAGAACTCAAGATCGTCCATCGAAAACGACATATCGTACACTAGAATCCTCTTTCAGGTTCCCCTTAGATATGATAATCTGATCCCCCACCTCATCCAAATCCTTTAAACTAAAGACGTTAACCCGGGGCTTAATCTCAAATTTATGTTTGTTCAAGAAATATCTTTCAATAGTTATCTCATCTCCCACCAGCACTATAAAAAAGTGATGCAAGTTAGTAAAGTGACTTACATAGTCCATCACAGAAATAATCTATTGGGTCAACCACATGAACTAATCTTCCCTCTCCCTTCCCCGTGTATCTAGATAATAGTTCTTTAGGAAATTCTCTTGTAAATCCTTATATACCATACCATCTTTCTGCCCAATCCAAACCTAAACATCCCACCAGTGTTTCACTAATCCTCATGATATATAAGCATCAAAGATGGCCCTCTTCTTAGTAAAAATCTCTTAATGGTCAGGTATAGTCTGTATGGACTCAATAAATAACTCGTCTACCTCAGATCCAGCCTCATATGTGGATATTGGATGGTGATGTGACTTAATCACCCATGTGAATTTAGACATACTATTTTGGTCAAACATTGGGTCACTCTCCATGAACTAGAATAAGTGATTAATGTTCTCACAGATCTTCTCTCTAACTTCTTTACATAGAACTATCAGCGCATCAGGTTCCACTATTGGAGTATAATTTTCACCATATCATCTTTTCATCATATCAAAAAACTTCAGTGTGGAGGCATATCTCTAGTATTACAAACACATGTATTAGGAAAATTTTCACATCATTAACAAAGATAACGGTATTCACATAAATTCCTAACAAGTCATCCACCAATTCCTACCACATGGTCAAAACTGAGGCACTATCATTTAACTTAACGACCCTATAACTAAGTCCTTATTAACAAGTATAAAAACATTCCAATTTTATAGTTTTCCATCAGGCATCCAATTATTCAAATGTTTCATCAATTTACCACATTCAATTCCACATCAAGCACCATTTTCATATTAATTACACAATAAAGGGAAAAAATATCAATTTCAACAACTTAACCAATAACCATTTTCTTGTACATACCTAAAAATGAAGCATGTCACAAAAATTAATGAGTTACTAAAATGATTCATGTATACTCAACTCTCATTCCATATTGTGACATGAGTCAAATATCATGAAATCTCAAAAAATGAAGATCACATCATACAATAGGTACATCACCCAAGGTAAAAAAACATTGAAATGCAAAACACCAATAAAAACAATCCCACCATGGGTATTTCGGTATTTCCCTATTCACGGGTTATGTATTCCAATGAGTGAGATCATGTACATGGTACAACTCTTCACAGTATCCTATATACCTTTCCCATATACTAATACCAAATAAGTGAAAAGAAAACCCCTCAGATACCACTTTGTAACATCCGAACATGGGTTCCACACACCAGTGCTCCAATCCAATTGGTTACATGGCCTCAAGTGTGCCTCCTCATATGCTAGAGGATACTAATGAGAATTGATGGTTTAATATAAAACATGGGATACTATACCCTTCTTATCAGAGTAATAAAATTGAAGAAAAAGAACAAGAATAACCAAATGATATAACCAATAAATAGTAAAACTAATATCACATGTTGACTAAAATAGGAATACAATATCCAAACCTAAATAATTTATATGTTAGGACACGTACGTAGAGAGTGTCAAATGAAAAACAAAAAGAAAGACATGCTGACACTCCCAAGTGGGTCCTGTTACCATGTATGTTTTCCTCATCCATGATCCATCTTGACTTAGCCATCTAACATAGGGTTTTTTCCTTTATCCTTAAAGGTAAACATAACGTCTATTTGGGTACCAATTCAGAAGCCCAACTAGGGTGTCAGAATAATTATGTAGGCCACCAGCAATGGTGTCTATAAAATATTCATTAAATAATAGTGTATATAGTTGTACAATGAATAACGTACAATTCATAAAGTAAAAAATTATCACATTTCATTATTCTTAAACTAACGACATAATTATTTAGGTTCACGATGTCACCCATATTATCAATATTTGAATCAGACAATTCTGGATTCTGAACATTCCCCAAGGGATAGAATATATCACAATACCATGGTTATCATTTATCACTTCATTTCAATTCATATCACTGTCAATTCGAATCGTAGTCCAATGGAAATATCTTTGGTGTAAAGAACCATGTCTAACACCCCATGGGTATTTGAAGCCTCTATCCCTATCACACACCACATTTATATATATATATTTGGATCCTCCGTCCCAATCCCATACTAGTCTACCAGAAATGGGTATTTGGAGCCTCAATCCCTTTCCCATACAGTAATAATCACATATGGTTATTTAGAGCCTCAATCCCAATATGAAGATCACTATCTTATATGGGTGTGTGGAGCCTTATTCTCAGTACCACACCACATTATCACAAATATTGAAAATATTACAAATATCACAATATTAAATAAATCATAGTTTCATATATATATATATATGTTATGCATCATTAAGCTTCTCATACAACATTATCTTTTAAGTAAACGTTTTAAATTTATCACAACAATCATAATTTTTTCCTTTATCACATGTAATAATATACAAAAATCACTATTAAACCAATCAACAACATTTATCAATATAATTCATTAACACTTCATGGTTAGTCCAAAATTTCTTTTTATTCCCATTAATTAACCGATTTATCATTCAATTAATCGATCAATACCCAAATACCTTCAATTGAGAAATAATAAAATCCCATTAATCAATCAATTTCATGTCCCATAAATCACTAATAGCATAATCACAATTACAAAATTCAAGATTTCCAAGATCATCTCATTTCATAATCAAAAGGAAAATCAATTAATAAATTCCATAAATTAATTAGTCAATTAATTTATTCGATTCAAGATTCAATTCCCAAATTTGGATATTAAAATTTCATAACACTTATATGAAATTGGAATTCAAGACTACATGGAATGAATTTAGGCCACCTTCCTGAAGATAGATGATGAACTCTCACCAATGGGAATCCCGAATTGAAGTGGAACAATAAAGATCATGAAAAAGAACAAGATTTAGATCTGAAACATAGATCAATGATCAAACATATTATATCCATGAACATCTAGATCTATATCCATCTCAAACATAGGGAAAAATCTCTTTAAATGATGATAGAAAAATGGGAGCGAGGGAGGAAACCGATCGAGATGAGAACACATACCTGAAATAGATTCATATCTATCAAATGATCATTGATTCATTAAGAAAACCTTGGGACTCATGTAAAACCCTCTAAATTTTATAAGAAAAATTGGAGGCCCAAATGTGGGTTATTATGGATTAATAATAGGTGGTTCAAGATTCTATTTTATTTTTTTGTGGTTTAAATTTCCACATGTATGGTTCCCTATTCAGGGCACAGGGTTTCCCTAACTATGCACCTAATTGTGTGTATCCTTCCTAGGGATCTCAGGGTTACTACTGGGAGGGTGCATGATTTGAAAAACCATGTTACAAATGTGTAAATCCTATATTTTTAGCTTTACATGGTTTACTATCCTGGTAACATAGTTTGGGAAAATTGTATTCCAAATATGCACTACCCATATACCTTCAAAAATTCACAAAATTCGCCCAAAAAGACATAAGAACCTAGTTTTGACTTAGTAGATATCTTCTAATTTGGGTCTAATTCATTATATTGAACCTAATATGAATGCGTAACAAGTTTAAAAGGGTATTTGGGGTGTTTGGGGATTTTTTAGAGCCTAGAAACCAACTTTTTTGGATTACTATTTATATCACACAGTTAGAGGAAACTGTACAAGATTTGGAACATAGTTAGTTTTAATCGTTTGAGGCTAGAAAATAACCATTAGGAGGGTGTACAATTTTTCCTAACTGTTTTATTTAGGGAACAAAACTCTACGAAAACTATAGACCAAATTAGAGAGGTTTTTTTCAGGGTTGGCGTAAGGTTTCCCCAACCGTGAAACATAACTATGCAGGTGTGCCCTCCCTATAACAGATCGTATGTGGTTGGCGCATAGTTTGGTGAACAATACAACCAAACCATGTGAGATGATTTTTTTGTATGAAATGAATCCTTTGACCCTAAATTATAGTTAAACCTATCCATTCCTCTAATTCTGATTTCCAATAGATTCATTCCATATTTTCTTCCATTTTCAGCCTAAAAGACATCTAAAGTATGTTTTGATCCCGTATCACCGTCTAATGTTAGATTCAACAACCATTTATCTCGTTGGATCTGCACTGGTACGATCGCGATTCATTTTTAATATTTCACCATTCTTCATATAACATCCCAGTTCCAAAACCAACCCAGAGGTACCCTGTTCCAGGTTGGTCACATGGACTCAAGAGTATTTCCCTAAATGTCAGAGGCTGATGACTAGTAGGGAGGGCCTTGGGTGTGATAGTGGGGAATATATTCCCTCATTTCCAGAGTAATGTAGTGGAAATAAATAGATAAAAATAGTGGAAGAAGTAAAACATGCAATAAGTAAATAACGAACGTAATAAACAACTGGATAACACATATATAAATGATGAATGATACATATGTCTAGGAAAGCATCCAAACAATTCACAATTCTACATTATAGTACTAAACCAAAGTCCAAATAAGACAAATAAACTACATCTGCATCACAATCCTCATCTTAGTTCCACGCTCTCCATCTTCACAACAATCAAGTACCTAAAGTAGAAGGGCACTTGCCCTTTTCTAGACCTGCCACAATATAATTTTTTTGGGCCCAAAAGCATGACCCACATAGGGTGTGTGACAAATCCCAGTAGGAAACTACTCAAAGATTTTTTTCCTAACATTCAATGAATATATATGGAAGGAGACACAAAAAATGAATCAATAAACACGGAAGTACTCAATTTAAAAAATCCTACAATTTAAATTACATCCATTTTCATTTATTATTTAAGAAACCAACAATAATAAGTAACCCTATTGGATGTAATCATAGCCTAACCCCTCTACTTTAACGAATCAAATACATGAAACCCTCTGGGAAGTACTCACAGTCTAACCCCTCTAGTTCAGCTTTAGCAAAGACACTCTGAGGAAGCACACACTGTCAATTCCCCCTATGGTCTCATATCAGTAACTATAGATGCTTCAGGGAAAGCACACAACATCTAATTCCCCTTGTGGTCTCATAACGAGGAACTGAAGACACTCCGAGGGAGCACAATGTTCACCCCCCTATGGTCTTGCTACGTAAAAGTAAACAGACACTCTGGAGAATCCATCATCATCAATTCTCCCTATGATTCACAACACCAGGTTACCACTACCCCATGTAAATCAATCATGCACAAATGATATAAGAAAACCAAAGTAAACCTCAAGTTCTACGTGGCTAAATAGTCTATAATATCTCCCAACATATCAGAAAAAATCAATCGATCTTAACAATACTAGGCATTGTAACAAAGTAGATTAAAAGGGAAAGAAAGACCAAATGGCCAATAACAATAAAAAATTGGCAACACATCCATATAAATGTAAATAAAACTATTTACAAAAATATATCTTCTACTCAAGAATACAAGGAATAACATGCAATAACATGGCTAACAACCATAAACAAGAAATACCCCAAACAAGGGTATTTGGAACTTTTTCACATATAACTCATGGACTAACTACATAAAGGCACAACCCACCTTCCTCTATGTGGTACGATTGCTATATGGGAATCTCATTCCTTGAATCACCCTAGAACACTGTAGATCTATAAAAATGCTAAAAATGTTTAGATGAGGATATCTCACAAAGGACGAGAAATCAGGAAACGATGCGCTAGAATATTGAAGATCTTACAAAGGTGATTAAAATGAAATCTACGATGGTAGATTTATAGAACGGATGGTGGGTCGAGGGTTTGTAAAAGAATAACTAAATATAGACACTCTTGGATGAGATGAGCTGAGAAGAAGGGCATTCTTCAAATTATACATAACCTCGGTCCATTTAATGAAAAAAAGAAAGTACATGGCATGTCTTTTAAAAGTACATGGAGTGTACTTTCCTTTACTGATCCCTGCTTTAGGCAGTCTCTAGGTCACCCCACAAGGCCATGTGTTTGACCATTACACAGCAAACACACGGCTACTCGGGGAAACCGAGTACACGGTGTGTATTCTAGAAATTTCAAGAAACTCTTCTTTTTTCTCAAAAAAAAAATTATACCTGAAAGGAAAATCTAGGTTCTTATAAACTTCTCCCTTTAAATAAATTTGACCCTGCAATTCCCTAGAAAGGTGTAGTAGAAGAATAATCCAAAACAACTCTAGCCACTACGATCATACATTAGCCTCCCTCTCCCAAGTCACAACCTATACTATCCCTTGCTGTCGTAACACTCGTAACAGAGGAACAGACTAACCACGAATAACCTTATCACTGTGATCAACAATTCAGATTGGATACTCCTAGATCATGGAGTCCACCTCTAGCTCAACCTCCTCAGGTTGAAAAACATGAGACTTGTATTAGAAGTGATGCCATAGCTGAGAAATGTGAAAGAAATAGTGCATATCACGGTACCTATGAGGTAACTGTAACCGATAAGAAACTAACCCGACCCCTTCCAAAACCTCTAATAGTAAGACATACCTCGGTGAAAGCTTACCTTGTCTCCTAATCCTCCTCTCTCCCAAACTCGGTGTGACACGTAGAAAAACATAATCTTGGACCTCAAACTCTAGAGGTCGTCTCTGTCGATCAGCGTAAAACATTTTCCATGACTATGAAATAACCATCCTCTTCCGAATCAACTCTATCTGCTCTGTGGTCTCCAAGACAAGATGAGGTCCCAGTATAGCTTCCCCTCTTACCTCCAGCCAACAAAGGGGTTATCTGTATGACCTACCATACAATGGCTTATAAGGTTCCATCCGAATAGTTTCTAGAAAACTATTATTATAGGAAAACTCCACTAGAGGTATGTGCTTCTCCAAAGAACCTCCAAAATCAAGGATTCATGCTCAAAGCATGTCCTCTGTCACCTGAATCTTATGCTCGGACTGGTCATCTGTCAGGGGATGGTAAGATGTACTCAGAAGAACCTGGGTACCCAAAGCCCTTTATTGTCCCTACCAGACCCGAGAAGTAAAACATGCATCCCTATCTAAAACAATAGAGTTACTAACTCAATGTAAACGTATAATCTCTCAGATGTACAATCTTCCCAGCTCATCTACACTAAAGGTATCCTTGATCGTCAATAAGTGAGAAACCATCACGAGTCTATCAATTACAACCCATAATGCATCATTCCCTCAAGGAGATATCAGTAAACCTGTCACAAAGTCTATCGTGACATCATTCCATTTCTACTTAGGAATGGTTAATTATTGAAAAATCCATGCTTGTCATTGATGCTCCACCTTCACCTACTGAAAGGTGAAAAAACTCATCACAAAGCCAACAACATCTCTCTTCATACTTTTCCACCAATACTGATGATTTAGATCACTAATACATCTTGGTGACACCAGGATGAACTTCCCATACTGGGTAATGAAAGCCTTGTATTAGCTCCTCCCTCATATTTTCTGACACCCATACATGTCCATGAAAACACAAGATCTCATCCTTACCTAAATTTTATCTAGGAATAATTTCCTCTCTGGACACACTTTACCATAGGAACAAGCCTTCTAAATCTGATACCTACCTCATTCGCAATCAATCATGTAGAGTAGGGGTGACAGTTACAGAAGAAAGGAATATTTTCCCCTGTTCATCTTGCACCTCCAAATGCATCTCAGAGAACAGATCCATTAGCTTCCACTGACTACTAGCCTCTTGAAATGCATGTATCTGAGTCCTCATACACAATGCATCAACTACTGTGTTTCCTTTCCCAAGTGTGTAGGCAAGCTCAAAGTGAAAGGACTGAAGGTACTCAACCCACCTTCACTGTCTGAAATTCAGATCGCACTGAGTAAAGATATACTTGAGACTTTTGTGGTCAGTGAAAATGAAAAAATTATCTCCCAATAATTAATGTCTCCAACAATGTAAGGCATTAAAAACATCATCCAACTCGAGATCATGCATTGGGTTGTTCCTCTAAAGTGTCCTCAACTGCCGAGACCTGTATGTAACAAATATTTCTCCCTGCATAAGAACAGCTCCCAACATGATACCTTGTTCATCACATTACACATTATAACTATTCCTGGATCTAGAAAAACTAGTATCGGTGCTGAATTCAACCTTCATTTCAGCTCCTGAAAGGATGAATTACAAGAATCATATGACAAGAACATTTCACCTTTCTTAGGTAGGCCCATCAATGGAGCTGCTAAGCATGAAAAGTCTTATATGAAATGTCTGTAGTATCCAGCCATCCCTAGAAAACTCTGTACCTCAAAGACATTCTTTTTATTCTCCTAGGTAACTACTACTCTCACTTTTTATTGGTCTGCTGAAACTCCTGTCTCTGAGATAACATGGCCCAAGAAATGAATCTGGTCCATCCAAAAGTGTAATTTTGAGATCTTAGAAAATCAATGATGCTCTCTCAGTGTACTGAAAAATGATATCAAGTTGTGTGGCATGGTCGTGTCGAGTGTGAGAGTACACCAAGATATCATCCACGAATATTACTACAAAATAATCCAAGTATGGATGGGACACTCGGTCTATCAGTTCCATTAAACTGCACGTGCGTTCGTGAGACCGAATGACATAACCACATACTCATATAGACCATACATGCTTAGAAAGGTTGTAAGAGGTATATCAAATGGTGTACCGTTAAAATTATGATAATCGGATCTCAAGTCAATTTTTCGAGAACACCTGGGATCCTTGAATCTCATCAAAGATATCATCAATCCTTGGCATGGGATATCAGTTCTTTACCATCAACTAATTCAACTTCCGATAATCCACACAATGTCTGAGGATACTGTCCACCTTCTTTGTAAATAGGACATGCAAACCCCAAAGAGAAGCATTAGTTTTGATGAAACCCTTTGTCTGTAACTCTTCTAACTTCTTCTTGAGCTATTGTAACTCTTGTATAGCCATATAATAAGGAGGAATGGACATCAGTGCTACTCATGGCACAAGATATATAGAAAGGTTCACCTCTCACTCTGGAGGAAATCCTGAAAATTCCTTTTGAAACAAATCTATGTAACGATCCACAATTGGTGGAAAGTGCATCTGTGAAGTCCACTGGTCACCCAAATATAGACTAGAAATATGGGCTGTAACTCCTCCCAACCCATGATGCTCAGGTCCTTCTAGACTTTCCTAGACATCCCCTTCACCCTAATGAAGAAACTATCCACCTTGTAGTGACATAAAACTCACCCTATAGTGATAACAGTCAATAAATTCCTAGAAGGGAACTAACCAGTCCATCCTGAGAATGAATTCATAGCCTGTCATCTCTAGAACATAGATGTCCCATAAGAAGTGACAGCTACCAACCTCAAGAGGGAAATCATTACACTATCGTACACTGGACATTCTTGTTCCCAATTGAGTGTCTAGCATCAAGACATCAGTAGAATAAAATATACATATCCTAAGGCTCTCCACAATATCTCCAAATATAAAGCTATGGGAATCCCATGTATTGAAAAGTATAGAAACTAAAACTGAGAAAACTTGGATTGTACCTCAAATTGTAAATGGTCTGGGATCCTGCTCTTACTGGGTGTACTCCACTACAAAATTATGGTCTGTACTGTAGCCCTGTGACCCTACCTAACCACCCTAATCTGATCCACCTTGTTGTCACTGAAAGCCTACAGAATGGGTACCACGACCATGACCTCCACCTCAGCCTTAATGATAGGAATAACTCAAGTTCCTAGAATGATAAGAAACTAGTTGGGTTTCTCCTGAACGAGGAGTCATAGAATAACCTCTGTCACTCGTTTCTAGTGGAATGATCTGATAGAAATGCTGGAAATGTCCCATATTTCCACAATATCGGCACTCCACTGGGTCTCTCGGGTAATGTGTCCTCGTATGCCTTCTCTTCCCGCACTGGTATCACACCAACTTGCCACCAGAATAAGTATCCCGCTTCCTTGGATCCCCACACATAGTCTCCACACGAAACATCCTATTTTTTGAAAATGGGGTACCAACTATGGGTGTCAAGACGCCCTGGCTCACAGCTCTAGAATCCATCAGATTTTACTATGTTATCAGTGCTTGATTAACTATAAAGTTGATGGAAGTCAACCTAAATATGTTCACCTGATATCAGATGTCATGCCTGAGACCATCCACAAACTTCGTTTCCAGAAATAACTTATCACCTACTAGAATAGGCATAAATAACTACAAATTAGTCAAGTGAGAAGAGTAATACATGACTAAGAGAGTACCCTACTCCAGAATCATGAACTCTCGGGCTCGATCGAACCTCAAGGTACCATGGTAGAAGTAATCATAGAAGGGATGATGAAACTCATCCCAAGCCCTGACCTGCTGGTGTCCCACCTGTGAGATCACATCCCATCATCTCTTGGCGGAGTACCAAAGAAGATACATAGTTATCTTCATAATCTTCATTAGAGGCATCTCCAAATGAACGATGATAGATAACATGGCTTCCAACCATGACTCAGCAGCATGTGGTCCTCTGTCCCCTATGAAGGTAAGAGGTTCCTACTATTAAAAGACCCTTGTCAGCTCTTCCATTGATGGGGAATGAGGCTGTACTCCTCGTAAGGTTTTCATAAACCTCATAAATCCCTCTCAGAACTGTGCATTGGCATCTATATCCAAGATAATGGATAGTTCCAAGATGGGCATGACTGGAGGATCTTCTGGCAGTTCCTGGTCTACCATATCCGGTGTTTGGGCAATGCCCTATAAATGGCATACAACCGGGGGACGTCTCGATGGAATGAATCTTCAAGGTCAAGTGCACACCTTAGTTCAAGATTATAAACGATTGAAACATAAGAGTGAAAGAAGGTAACTAGAGAACAAAAGAATTCATGTTCTTCAAAACATGGATACATGACGTGGATGCCCCATACATAGCGTGTGTGTCCTATACACGGCATGTTCCTTTATGCCTTCATTGGGGCATGTACTCTGACCAACTATAGTCATGTAACACCTCATACACATGGTGTGTTCCTCCAAGACATGGCATGTACTTGAATCATGTTCCCTTACCTATGTTCTTCTTCATGAAAATCCCACATAGTTCCCCTAGAACAAGACTACACAATGTGTTTGTGCCAGACATGGCATGTACTTGAATCATGTTCCCCTACCCACATTCTTCTATATGACTAACCCACATAGTTCCCCTAGAACAAGACTACACAAGGTGTTTGTGCCAGAAATGACGTGTACTAGTTGAACATCACTAACCCATGTGGTTAGTCACACGACCGATTACATGGCTGACTCTACATGGTGTGTTTAATCCAGACACAACATGTACTAGAAGAACTTCACTGACCCGTGTTGTTAGTTACAAGGTCGGTTACACAACTGACTCTACATGAATTTTTTATGCTAGACATGGTGTGTACTAGACCAAATTCACCGACCCATGTTGTTAGTTTCATGTCCGGTTACACAACTAATTCTACACGGTGTGTTTATACTAGACACGGTGTGTACTATCTACACATTATCCACCCCTGTCGTTGGTCACATGGATAGACACATGGTTTATACAAACATCATGTAATTATGGTACATGACATGTTTCACCAATGATTTCCCAACCCCATGTCTCATCCCACATAGGCAGTAACATGGTTAGAGAGGACACGATGTGTACATATAGTACACAATACGTACTTAAGAAAAACAGTTCCTTCCCGAATAGAAGGATGTGTGGAATGTATTTATCACTACATGCCATGTATTGTGGGTTTTTCTGGATAGTAAGCCTATAAAACTACTCTGAAACCCATAAAAATACTGAAACAAACATTAAAGTTCTAAATTACAATTTGTGAGGTCCCATACTCTTCACAAATAAAATATTGGCATCTTCTACATGTCAAATAAAAACATAACAGAGCAATGATCCACCAAATTCTGGTCCATGAGGGCCCTTAACACCTCAAGAAATCAAGTCTGGAATTCATTCAAGTGAACTTTAAACATTATTAAAACCCTATCAAACAAAAAGTATTCTATCAAGTCATCTGTCACAACAACATCCATATCTTGTACAACATCTATCAGAAAAACATGCAATCAGTAATGAACTCTAAATGGCATGGAAAGAATGCATGACATGTGATATCTCGCAAGTCCCTACATGATGCATGAGATAAAATACCCCCATCTCACCAGGTTGTAATAGAAATAGAACCGCAATAATATCAACTATAACAACACAAAACATGTGAATCACCCAACGATGAAATCAAATCCACTTTAATAATTGAAAAACCTGAAAATCATAACATACATGGTAAATTGGATTTGCCCTATAAAAAAGTTAGCTACTCCCAGGAAAAACATATTACCATGTAAATATTCTTTCCTAATCTTGGATATATGGTCCAAATAGTAAGTCAATACGAAAAGAACGTCCTTAGATACCAATTTTTAACGTCCCGGTTCTGGAAGCCGCCCAGAGCTACCCCGTATCAGGTTAGTCACATGGCCTAAAGCACAATTCCACAAATTACAGAGGCTTCCAACTAGCAGTGAGGTCTTTTGGAGTGATAGTGGGGGAATCTATACCTTTATTGGTAGAGTAACACAACAGAAATAAATAGATAACAATAGAAGAAGTAGTAAAACATGCAATAAGTAAACATCAGAAGTAATAAACAATTGGAGAAAACATATATAAATTATGCATGATACATATGTCTAAGAAAGAATACAAACAAGTAAAAATGCTGGAGTATATTACTAAACCAAAGTGAAAAGAAGTCAAATAAACTCTAGTAGAATCACATGCCTCAGTTTGGTCCCATGATCTCCATGTCCACAACAATCAAGTACCTGAAGTGGAATGGTGCTTTCCCTTATATAGACCTAAAATAATATAATCTATTTGAGCCCAAAATCATGAGCCAAACAGGGTGTGAAATTAATCCTAGTAGGAAACCACCCAAAGATATATTCCTAACATTCGATGAATATATATGGTAGACAACATGGAAAATGAAGCAAAAAATAAGAAAGTACTCAAAGTAAACAATCTTATAGTTTAAATTACATCCATTTTAATTTATTTGTTAAGAAACCAAAAATCATAAGTAACCCTATTGGAAGTACTAACAGCCTAACCCATATGGTTCAACCAATCTTACACAAGAAACCCTCTAGGAAGAACTCACAATCTAGCCCCTCTAGTTCGGCTTTAGTAAAGACAATTTGCCGAAGCTCTAACCTTCAATTCCCCTTATGGTCTCGTATTGGTAACTATAGACACTATGGGGAAGCGATCAATGTACAATTACCCCTTTGGTCCCATAACGAGAAACTACATACACTCGGAGGGGGCATAAATTCCGTCCCCCCTATGGTCTCGCAACATATAAGTAAACATACACTCTAGAGAAGCCCTCAGTGTCTATTCTCCCTATGGCCTACTACACCAAATTCCCACAACCCTATGTAAATCAATCATGCACAAAATATATATGGAATCAAAATTAAATCTCAATAACTACTTGGATAAATAGTATACAATGTCTGATAGCATGTTAGATAAAATCACTCCATCCTTACAATACTAGGCATGGAAACAAAGAAACCTAACATGAAAATCTAGACCAAATGGTCAATAACTAGAAAACATGGGAAACACATCCATATAAAGGTAAATAGCCCTATTTAAAAACATTAATCCTCTACACAGGAACACAAGTCATAGCAAGAAATAATAGGGATAACAACCATAAACACACAATACCACGAACAAGGGTATTGGGAACTTTTGCACATATAACCCAAGAACTAACTATAGAATGACATAAACCACCTACCTCAGTGTTTTATGATCATAATACTTGATCCTAATGCCTTGAATCACCCTAGAATGTCATAGATCTACAATATCTCTAAAAACATTCAGTCGAGGATGTCCCACGAAAGAAGCGAAATCAGGAAACAAGGATCTAGAATAAGTTAGATCTTACTATGGTGATTCCAACACAATCGACGATGATTGATTCAATGAACGGATGGCAAGTCAGGGGATTGGAGTAGAATCACCAGCTATGGATGCTCCTAGATGAGATGATCTGAGAAGAAGGGTGTTTTTCCAATTAGACGTGACCTCAGTCTGTTTAATGAAAAAAATAAAGTACACATCGTGTCTTTTAAAAGAAAGGGGAATTTACTTTCCTTAATTAAGCCCCAATTTAGGCAGTCTCCATATCACCCCACATATCCATGTGTTCTGCTATTACATGGCTAGCACATGTCTACCCGTGGAAACCATGTACATGTGTATACTCATAAGTACACATTACGTACTCAAAAAATTTCCAGAAACTCCTATTTTTCTCGAAAACACCAGAAAACAGGATTCATATGTAAAAGAAAGATCCAATTTTTTACACTTCATCCTATCAATGATGGTATTTAGATGAAGACTAACATGACACATTTAATGGGTATTGATCAACTCTTCATATCTCTTACAATCCCGGATGAACCATAGGCAGATTCTAGATGATTAGAGTAATAGGAGTATGAGGTAGGTGGTCTATAACTCATCCCTTAAGATTCATCTATTTACATATTTCCATGTGGCTGTGCCGATATCATTAGGCATTATTTTTCAAATTTATATGCCTTGCTTAGAGTCATTAGAACTGTTTTATAAGAACCATGCCATATATGTGATCCATCATTGGTGGTTACATCCACAATGATGACCACCCCATGTTGGGTGATTTCCTTCATTATTATTAAATGTCTATTATGACCTTTTAACTCCACTATTTGAGTGTGCGGATTTAACCTTCTCATGGTAATACCCTATAATTAGATGATTTGTGAATTGATAATGCATAGACCCTTTTTTTATTACCACTTGACTTGTCTAAGGAAAGTGCTTCGACTTGAGTAATCAATGTTATATGGTGAATTGGAAAGTATACTGTGTATATATGACTTGGGATTATTAATTGTAAATGAATTCTTGGTTGTACGTATAGAGCACACATTAACATGTTTATGGAAGGAAGGTGAGTGGACATTATTATTTGAATATTAATTAAATGAAATTACGTCAATGTATTCATGCCCCTTGGCCTTGTCACAGTAATGAGAGGCAAGTTTTGAACCAAATGAACTTATAAAATGTATGCTTAATTACATGGAATTAATTTTTAACTGAATATATTAAAAGGATCCTAATTGTATATCGACCATGAAATCAATATTTTTGTTTCTAGACTCAAGTTATCTTTCGGATTCCTGACGGAATTCGTTGATGAATCATGGACTCCATTTCAAATTCAATTATTTTGGTTTCATTAGTTGAGACTGACAATTGAACCTGATCCTCATCTCTCAGGGGATTCCTAGTATAAAACTAGATGTTCCCTCATTTACTATTATAGGATTCCTTGTATAATCTCCTTACATCAATCATAGATTCAACACACATGAGACTCCTTGGTTACATCCAGGGGTCCGACAATTTCATATCCCTTTTTTACTTTGGATGTATTCCATAGACTCAGTTAGATCATACTATTGTAAAATGGCTTGGATGATTATCCTTTGATTACAGACGTTCACTTTATCTAGTCTCCAATTATTATTGAGTTGGTTACCGTGGAGGTCAATGATTCCTTGGCTATTACCTTGGTACCCCATCATTATTATGATCATCAGGGTGTCTTGTTATATATTGGAACATTCACTATTACTATAATGAGGTGATATCAGTGATGGTTTTTTCTTTTATGACTTAATAAAATATAAATTGGAACTTAAATAATTAATGAATTAGTTACTTATTCAAACACTATTTGAGGGATGAAGTAGGTACTTGGGTATTTACATTACTACACTATTTTGCTTTTATATATGCATTCTGGAACACTGGTTCAATTTATATTACATGAACAAGATGTTATATATGTTTTTGGTGGAGGACTATTGATATTTATCTCACAACCTCTCTGGGCCTCCATTAGATCATGGAATGATTAAATATATATAGGTGGTGATAATGCGAAGCGTAATTCAATAGAAAGTTGATTGATTGCTTTCATAGGATAGAGGTGGTTGAAGATGACTGAGTTGCAGCTCAGGATACTAGGGATGGATTTTGAATTTATGTTTTCTACTTTTTTATAGAAAGTAATGCATGATTCTTTGTATCCATGTTTTCCATATTTATATGAAAATACATATAATCATCATTTTTTGAATATTTATATTATTTTCTTAGTTATTATTACTTTAGCATGCATTTACTGTGACATATATCAATTTATTACATTAATAACTCTAATTATCTACTATTATATTATATCCATACATGATGATACACTCCAGTAATGAGGGCATAGTCTCCCCACAGACAAACCTCAGGCCGTCACTATGAGATAGAAGCCTCTAGAGCTTGAGGAGATGTTCTTTAGTTCTAATATCCAACTAGGATCAAGGAACCTCTTTATTAGAATCCACGTCTAGGATGTATTAGTTAAAGATAAATAGTTTTATCCTTTCATGATTTTTTATTTCCATAAAATATATTGGAGATTTGGAATGCTTGGAACATGTTCATAAGCAATAATTGGGTGTCACAAACCCATAATTGAGGTAAATATGGAGTGTTATGATTTATAATTGTTTGTTCTATGTTTTCCTATTATAGTTGATTTCATATCACCATTGAGTGACTCACATGATATGTGGTGTTGTTAATTATTATTTTGATTGAGGATCATATTTCATCTGTGACCTAATTATATAAGGGTAGGGAGCATTTTCACATGCATCATTGTAGAAACCTAGAATCCACATGCCATGAATCTTTCCATGCTATATAAGTGTATTTGACTTCATTCATTACTTGATATGCTTTTCATTTTTGAGTGATCCTTGTTTTTTATAAATGAGGGTGATGATATTGTCTATTATTGAGCGATGGCTTGTTTCAATTCATGAGGTGTTGTGGGCCTTCCTGGGTTAGAATGAGTAATTTACTCAGTCGATCCATTAGATTAAAATAAAATGGCTACCAACATCAGTGATAAGGTGTTTGATCCCAAATTCACCAGGAATGATGATCCATTCTACATGAACCATGATATATGGAAATAAGAAAATGAAAATTGAAAAGTGAAACAAGATTGATTAGAATGTAATTGTTTCATGTATGTGAAGAGGTAAGGTATAGTTGACCCATCATCAGCTAGAACCCCAATAATTTATACTTGAGAACTTACCAAAACCTTGACATCTAAGTGGGTAGTTAGTGTATTATTCCATGGGTAGTGAGAGTTTATTACATTCATCTTCCACTCTTTCTATCTATATTATTCCGGATTTTTCTGTGGAGTGTGTAAAATTACAGACAAATGCTTCCAAGATATCCTCATGTCATACTCTAGGTGGGTGGTGATGACCATACTCTAGACACGGTGGGCCTTGAGCTAAATATCTCACCGGTTGGAGGGAAAACTTAGGCACCAATCGTTATACCTGAACATGTAATTGTCACTAAGAAATATGAAAGTCTTTTACTTTTGATGACGTCCATACAAGGTGGCTCCTGACCTACACCTACGATGGATGATCTAACGCATGCGTTCGAGCAACAACATCCCCCATCCTTCTTGGGGGATGATGGAATATAGGATGATGAGTCATGGTTAGATTTTCCCTTGTATATAATTGAACATATGAAGACACCTCCAGATAATAGGGTCAAGCTTCATACTTATATGATATGTGATTCGTCCATGAACTAGTGGGATGTAATTACCCAGGTTGGTCTCTAATAGGGTAAGGAAAGAGATGATTTATAGACTATATTCGACGAGTAATTATTTCTTAGATTTTGATAATAGACTAATCCAGAGATTCCATGCATCATAAATAGGGTTCTATGCTAGTTATGGAGTATTTAGGGTGTTTCACTGAGTTACACCATTTTTCATTGCTTCTAGCCAGTGATGAGATTTTACAAGCTCGAAGATTCAAGGATGGGCTTTAGTATTCCATACATACACTTTTGATTATATTTTTCCTACCTAACATATCTAAAATGGTCAATCATAATCTTATAATTGAGAGAAATTGGAGGGATGGTGATGGTACCATGTATACAGGACCAGTGCTGAGGAAGGGAAATAGTTATTTCCCTAGAAGAAAGTGATCCCTTGAGGTTTCTTGTCAATGAATTGGGAACCAAAGTACACATGATAGTAGTTCCATGGTGTGAAATCAATGTGGAAAATAGGGGAAACTAAATTCTTAGTGTGATAATGACCCCTGAGAGCGTGGAGATTTCGACCACATAGGAAACCTTCAAACATTGTGTTAGACCTTTCCATCAGTTTTTAGTGGAAGAGGTTCCACACAAACTCCATCTTTAGGATAATATTATTTTACGCCATACCAGGTGAGGAGTTAGAGTTGAACCATTAGGAATGGATGTGGAAGATTTCATGACCATAGAATCCATATTCTTGATCACCAGTAGCGCAATATGAGCATTCATGATCGTGGACATTCAACTATTTCATAGGCTTATAGTTCACGTTGGTTTAATGAACTACAAACTATACTAGAGGATCATGTTCTATAGTATGAAGTACTATTCTAGAAGCCTCCACTATAGAATCTGATTTATTTGACATAGTTTCCCCATACCCATTCATCAATTTATCAATTGTGGAATGTATAAGTTTGGAAATAAAGTATTACTATGGTGTAATGACCCTAGATACACTATTGGGAATACAGTCGTAGGGTATATTCCAATATAGGGAATATCCAATTATGTTATGTACTTTACCTTTATTATGGTACATATTTGTTCTCAGAATGACATGCTTTGATTTGATTATCGAGGTAGATTGATCTATTCTGCATCATGACTCTGTAGACTACTATCACCGCATGATTTTTTTAAATCACCAGGGGGAATTGGTAATATAAACTAGGTGAGTAGAATGACCATAATGATTGAGCTGGACTAGGTAATATTGGGAAATGTGGGGTGAACGCCTGTATTTATAATATTTTCATGAAGGTTTAGGGTTTACATTAGTGCGAATTCCCTCATGTAGTAGATTATTTTAGGGATGTATTTCAAGAAAACTATTTTGTATTACCTCATGAGAGTGGGGTACATTTTACACTCAATCTTGTTCGTGGAGCAGCATCACTATCCATTCATCCGTACAGAATGTAACCTATTAAACTATTGGATAATAAGTTGTAGTTGGTGTATTTAGAATTCACAAAATTCGTATAGGCTAGTACTTCCTGTACGAGTTCACCCATGTTTTTCACCAAGAAGGTGGATGGGACCCGTCATCTATTCATGGATTATAGATAGTTGAACCAACTTATGGTAAATAATCTCTATCCAATGCCTCAAATAAATGATATCTTTGACAAGCTACAAGGTGGTATGGTGTTTTCAATGATCAACATGAGACCGGGCTATCATCAGGTGTGAGTCAGGCCATTATACGTACCTCATACAACATTCCATAGTAGGTCTGGTCTGTATGAGTACCTCTTTATTCCTTTCAGTAAAAAAAATGTGCCCACTATTTTAATGGATTTTATGAATAGGGTTTTCTAACCCCATCTGGATTCCTTTTCCATAGTATTGGTGGATGACCTCTTGGTGTATTCTCGTACTCGTAGTTACCATGATAATAACCTTGAGATTATTTGAAGTACACTAAGAGAGCATAATCTTTATTAAAATAATTCTAAGTTACACTTCTCGAATTAAAATATAAATACTTGGGTCATATTATCTTAGAATCAAGAGTCTCTGTTGACCTAAATAAGGTGAGTGTTTTGGTTTCGTAAGAACAACCATGGAAATTGTTTGATATATGGAGTTTCTTATGGATGTCTGGTTATTACATGAATTTTATACAAGACTTATCACTACACTCATAACCTCTTACTAGTCTTAAAAATATGGGTGTTAAGTTAAGGTGGTCAGAAGCATGAAATATATCCTTTCCGGATTTGAAAGGGAGGCTTGTCTTGGAACCTATTATGACTCTTCTATATCCTAGAAGAGGCTATACCATGTTCTGGGATACACAAAAAACTAAACTAGGTTTAGTGATCATGTAGAGGGATAGAGACATTATGTATGGATATTGAAAGTTGAGGTGTCATGAGAGAAATTACTTAATGTATGACCTTAACCTAGTAGCTTTTTTCCATACCTTTTGTTGTTGGAGACACTATCTGTTGGGTGAGATTTTTATGGTATATAAATTCCACAAGATCCTAAAATATATCATTAAATAGAGTTAAATGAATCTTAGATAGAAAATATGGGAAAAAATATCTTCATTACTTTAATTTTTTTCTTTTCTATTCGCCTGGAATTGGAAATTTTGAAGCTGATGCATTACGTTAGGAAACTCAGTCACAATCCATATGGGAAACCAGTGATGAATGGAAATTCATAGAACTATTTTCTGAGTTTCATATATAGCTTCATGATAGTTAGAATTATTCTTATCTCTCAGAATCGATAGTTAACTATTCCCTCCCCGATAAGGAGAATAGAAGAAAATTTTTAGATCCTTGAGGAATGGTTCCCCAAGAGAGTATTTCAGGATCTGAACTGCCTACATATTGGTCTGTGGAGATAGACGACATCCTGTATATACATGGGCATGTATAGTTTCCCACAAATTCTATAGATAATTTGATGTCAGATTCTAACATTTTTTATGGAATAGTTTATCCAGGAATATAAAAAATGTATCAAGACATGCGATGATAGTATTGGTGGCCTAGGATGACGCTTTAGATAATAATATGCTTCACTAAGTGTTCCACCTATTAGCAGGTGAAGGTGGAGTAATAAATACCCAAAATCTACATAGATCCAGTTTCATTCCTGAAATTTAAATGGGTTGATGTCTCCATAGACTTTGTGGTCTGTTTACCGAAGTAGTCACGCTGTATAGGTTTTTATTGAGAGACTAAAAAAAGTAACCCAATTTATTCCTCTCTGGGATACTTTATCAGTCGATGATCTGGGTAGATTGTCTTTCTGTGAGATCATTTGAGAAAAAAATGTCCCTCTTACTATAATTAATGATTTGAGTTCTCATTTAATGTCATGGTTATGGCTGGGGTTTTTGAAGGATATGGGTACACAGGTGCTTCTGAGAACATCCTTTCACCCATAGAATGATGGATAGTCATATCATATAATATGGCTTCTATAGAACATTCTACAGACATGAATCCTTTATTTTGGTGGTTCATGGGAGAAAAATATCCCACTCACTGAGTTCGCCTATAATAATATCTTTTAGGCTATAATTCAGATGCTCCTGTTGAGGCTTTATATGGTAGGCTATGATGTTCACAACTGTGTTGGCTAGAGGCGGGAGAGGAAGCCCTACTAGGTCATCATCTTGTTCAGGAGACATCAGATCATGTTCATCTAATTTGGAAACATATGTCTACTAATTAGTATTGACATAAATTTTATTTCAATTGCCAAAGATGACCTCTAGAGTTTCAGGTCGGGGATCGGGTTTTCTTGCGAGTATCGTCCATGCTTGGGAATAGACCGATAAAAAGGTAAGAGAAGTTATAACCACATTACATCAGGTCATTTGAGACACTAGAGTGAGTCGGGTTTGTACCTTTTTTATTTCTACTACCTCATAGGTATTTTTCCATGCACGATGTCTTCTACGTTTCACAGCTTCACCATTATCATGCTAACACATCTCATAATTTTGATCCCAAGAAAGTTGAGCTATATGTCAATGCTTATTTTGAGGGGTATCTTTTATGCATCATTGATAAGATATTTAAGTATCTATGAGGACAATTATTCCCTCTAGTAAAGGTGTTATGGCAGCACAACCGCATATAGGATGAGACATGGGAGTGAGATGAAGACGTACGTTCCCAGTGGTCATATTTGTTCTCAGATAGTGTTTCACTGCCCTTGGAAGGTGAACTTAGGGATGAGTTTCTTTAAGGGGGAATTATGTAAGAACCTAGTTTCTGACTCAGGTTTGGATGCATTTAATTTTGGTATAATTAATATTTTTTGAACCGAATACGGATTCCTAATGAGTTCACATGGGTCTCATGGCTATCCAGGGTATGTTCAGAACCCAAAACATAGCATTTTGGGAGAAATTTTCTTATTGCATGGTTAGTGATAACTGGATGAGGATTGATGCATAGTTAATTTCTACCATGTGAGGTAGAACATTGAGGTGCAGGATAGAATATATTTTTCACAAACCATTTTACTTTTGATTAACAGTCATGTGAAAAATTCCTACCAAATTACAAAGGGTGTTTTAATTTTTGGCGCATAGTTTCACTAACCATGTAGCCTAACCATGTGGGTTCCCCCTCCCTATAGAAGATCATGTTGGGTTGACACATGGTTTTTCCAACCATGCATCCAAATAATGCAACCCTAATTTATGGGTGAAAAGACCCTTTTCCCTTAAATTCTAATTAAACCCATCATTTCCTCCCATTTTAAATTTATATGGAGGAAACCCTAATTTTATCCCCTTTGAAGCCTAAAATCCATCTAAATTTTATTTTGATACTACATCACTATCCGTAGTTAAATTCAACCACCATTCATCTCGTTGGATCCACACCAACAGGATCTCGATTAAATTTTAATCTCTTACCATTCTTTTTCCAATTAACGACTCTATTTAGATATAGGATCATATGCCCCAATTTTTGGAAATTGACCAGCTCTTCAAATAACATCCAATCTAGGTTGATATAAAGGATGATACTGGACGAGGTAGGTCATATGAGTATGAAGTAGGTGGTTTATAACTCATCCCTCAAGATTTTTTATTTTAGAAACTTCCATGTGCCCATGATGGTTTCGTCTTACTCCATATTTTTAATTTATATGCCTTGATTGAAATCATTACAACCATGTTCTAAGACCCATGCCATATATTTGACTCATCATTTTTAATTACAACCTAAATGGAAGCCACCCCATATAGGGTGATTTCCTTAGTTATAATTAAAATTGTCATTATGAACTTTTAGATCCACCTTTTGGGTGTGTGGCTTTTCCCTACTTATGGTAATCCCCTCTAATTTGATGAATTGGGAAGTGATAATGGCATGTGATATTTTTTCTTCCAACTCAAACTGTATAAGGTAAGTAATTTAAATTGATTAATTAATGTTAAATGGTGAATTAGAATGCATATTTTTTTATATATGACTTGAGGTTATTAATTGTAAATGAGTCCTTGGTTTCATGTCCACATCAGACCTTTACATATTTATAGAAGGAATCTTATTGAACCTTATTAATTGAACCCATATTAAATGAAATTAATTTAATGGATGCATGTCTCTTGGCCTTCTCACAATACTGAGAGGAAAGGATTGAACCAAATGAACTTATAAAATGTATGAGAAATTACATAGCCTTAATTTTTAACTAAATCAATTATAAGGTGATGAATTTTATATGGAATATACCATCACTGTAGGAGAGGTTAGACTCAATTTAGACTTCGAATTTCCATGGGAATTCCATGAGCACTCATGGACGCCATTAGAATCAAAGGATGATAGTTTCCTTTCTTGATATCCACCTTGGACCCGAATCCTCTTATATTAGTGGATACCCTATATGACACCGTAGGTTCCCTCCTTTACTATTATAATATTACTTGTAAAAACTCTTTGTATCGAGCATAGATTATACATACACAAGACACCTTAGTTGCATCCTTGGGTATAGTCATTTCTTATCCCATTTACCTTGGATGTATTCCTTATAATCAGTTAGAAAACACTATTGTGGAATGATATAGATGATGCTTCTTAGTTCGAACTCTTACCCCTTAGCCAGTTTGTAGTTACTACTTGGTTGGATACCCTTGAGGTCATGGTTTACATGTTTATTAAATTGAAACCTCTTCATTGTTATTATTATAATATCTCAATATTATATATCTTGGAACATTCACTATTACTATCATGAGGGATTGTGAGTGGTGGTTTGACCTCACATTAAATAATTAAATATAAACGGGAACATAATTAATTAGAAAATGGATTACATGTTTAGAGACCAGATGAGGGATAAAGCATGTAATTGGGTATTTATGTTACTATACTACTTTACTTTTATATATGAATTCTTTCACACTGTTTCAATTTATATTACAAAGACATGATGCTGTAGAAGTCATTGGTGGTGGACTAAAATGACTTAACTCTCACAAAATCCATGCCAACATTTCCGATAGGAATTATTACATCTATGAAGGTTTTGATAAAAGCATGTGTACTAATTTAGACACTTGATTGCTTACTTAATTAGAAGGGAGATAAGAGGATATGACAGATTTTTACATCAGGATGTTAGGGATAGTTTTTGGATTCCTTTTTTTATATTTTTTATAATGTGTATTGTCATCTTATTTTTATTCATGTTTTCATTTTTTTATAGAACATGACATATCATAATATGATTTTTTATACTTATATTAGTTGGCTGAATTATTATTAATTCAGTATACTTCTTATTTTTTTTTTAAGAAAGTGACATGGATTGGTTTCCCAATCCATGCAAAAAGGAATTTGTTAATAGAAAAGTTTACAGTGAATACACGAGGTGTAATGAAACTACACCAACAGAAATAGATATGACAGCCAAATCTAATGAATCTTTAAAGAACCTGGAAATATATCTTCTAACAGGCTCAAGATTGGTGCAGAGATATCTCAGAGCCATGGGTGTGGAAGCTTGAGCTTGAAATGCGCACCAGTAGCAAGCTGTTCTGAATAAACCAGTGTCAGCCAGGTGCAAACTATCCCATAGCAGGGACAAACTCATCTTCCAGAGCAGGATAATAACACAAATTGTCCAAATATTAAGTGCTTCAAAGCAGCTCATCATCCAGGCACTCCTGCAACCAAACACTTAGAACAGAACAAAGCATCAAAATCACTTCCATCCATACAGGGTCCCAGTAGAAATGTAGTACCTCTCAAAATCCAAAAAAATGCAGCAAGATCAACTCCAGAAATCAATTTCCATAAGTCAAACCATTTTCATGAGCAGACTGAGCAAGACAAGAAGGTAAATCATATAGACAGCCAAGAAACAAATAATCATAACAACCCCAAGAGAAAAAGGCATGTCAGTGGAGAGAAAGAATGGAAATTAACCAAACCGACATAGGACATCCATCATCCACCAGAGAAGATCATTCAAATTTCAAAGCATGTCAAAGATAAGACAGGTCCAGAAGCTCAGGATTCTAGAAAAAATAAGCCATCCCACCATAAAGGCCTCACTAGAATTCTCAACAAGACATAAACGCAAATAGAAACACATATAAAAGTGCCAGTACATAATCACAAACCAGGAAAGAAAATCAGATAGAAGGCCATATCACTATACAGTTAAAGAACTGAAATCTGCAGATCCGGCCAGCCAGAAACCAGATAAATTTCCCCAAGAAAAAGTTAATCAAAGATCTATGAAGAAGTCACAGAAGAGTACCACAATAGATTTTCCATCCAGCATCAAGATTCTCAAAAAATATAAACAAACAGAACAGTGAAGTTCCGGATACAAAACCTCATGATTTCAGAAATAAAACACTGATATAACTGCCTAGTAGGATGCATCCAACTCAAAAACAACAAAACCAGAAAAAACCAGCAATTGAACTTCCTCACAAAAAGAATCATCCAGAAGATTTTAAATTCATTTTCAGTTTCTCATTGTAAATGAATCTCTTAACTTCTAGATATTGGACAACATTGATAATTCCCTGTTGCAGCTCTTGATGAGCAATTTCTTGTTTCTTTCCCACATGAGAAATACACTCTTGAATATCTTCTTCTGTGAAAAGTGGTGAGAAATCATATAAGAGAGTGCTGGATTCCTCAATTTCTGGTTTTTCAAGCTCTTTATCAGGAGAAACCTTTTTATTGACATCTGTCGACCTAGTAGAAATGGTTCTCTCTGCTTGTGAGTAGTACTTACGTCTTCTAGTTACCTTTGGATTTGGGATAGTGAACCCATCAGCATCAACCATTGGTTTTTTTCCTTTTTTAGCCATGGATTTCAAATATGCTTCTTCTAGTTTTCCAAGAATATATTCCTTCTCATCTGATGATCCACTATATTCAGAGTCATCATTCTGGTCCCTTTCTCCTACTTCTTGATCTACATTAACAAATATAGTAGGACAGTCTTTACTTGCATCATTTGATGGGTTAACATCAAGATATAAGTTGTGATCTTCCATGGTACGTTGGACAGAAACCTTGACATTAACAGAATCATGTTGAGTGATCCTATTTTCCACATTAGTTTGTTATGTAGCATCAAGAACAACCTTGAAAAAATCTCCAATTTGATTCTCAACGTTGTGAGAATCAATAGAAGCAAACCTAACCTCCAGAATAGGGTCACTAATCTGTTCAACCACTTGAATAAGCTCTTTATAAGTACTTGGAATACTAGAAGAGTTAGGGATTTTAGAAGGGGTTGAGATCTTGCCAACAACAGTTAAAAGGTTCTGAGAATTAGGAGTTTCCTTGGGAACTTTTTCCACCCATAATTACTTTATCTGTTTTGGAGGGATAGCTTCCTGTTTTCCACAGTTACTGGAAACATGTCTAGTTTTAAAGCATTTATTACAAAACACTGGTAGGTTTTCAAAAACCACATTCTGCACAAAGCCCTTATCACCATTTTGGATCCAAAAGCAGCTCGGAAGGTCTTTGGACAGATCAATCTCGGTGCATACTTTTGCAACCGAGGGCCTTGTTATATTTTCAGTAGCATGATCTAGATTGATTGGGGTTCTAAAGAGATTAGCAATAGCAAATAATGCTTTCCTTTTAAATAAATGGATCAGAAAATCTGGAAAAGAAATCCAAATTGGAGCGATGGGGGATTCAAAACCAGCAAGATAATCGGGCGACCATTTAAGCACTTTCATGTTGGATCTCCCAAAGTTCCAAAAACCACGTACCCAAAATCTATAATAATCCGAATCTGATGAGAATCGAAAAAGAAAATTCCAAGATTTTAAGAAACAGATTTTGAAATCAGAGAATCCAATCTTTTCAATAGTATTTCTTAGGAACAAGAGCGATTGACGATGTTTTGAGAATTTACCTATCAAGGAGAAATGTAAATCTGATGCAACATTGTTTACCTCCTCCTTCGAGAATGATAAGGCGTTTAATCCTCGGACATAACCAAAGCACCCGAGAGTGAAACCCAACCAAGATACAATAAAACAATGGTAAAAGTGTACCTATTAATAATATCTATAAAATAACAAAAAAGATTAAAATATTTATTTAAAATTGGTGTATTTATTACACAAGAGTTTAATATTAATTATGGAAGTTGAGTGTTAACAAATGTTGTTCTTGCTATAAATTGAAATTTCAAGAGATATGTGTTATATTATGAATCATGAATTCTTTTATATGGTGTAATTATTTTCCCATAATTTTTTACATATGCTTCCATAATATACTTGATATTTTCATAAAAATATCAATTTATTTCATTCGATTGATTTTAATTCCTGGAATACAAAATTCACAGTTGTTTCTCATCTCAATTTTCATTTTTAGTGACATATGTCATACCCAATACATTTTTTACATTGTGTGGTTTATATAATGAACTATCAATATTTTTACCATACATTCATGAAAACTATTAATTAAAAAATCTATTTTATGTTTTAGCTTTCATGGGATTTTGATTCAATGGATATTAATGTTTTAAGTGGGGTTGAAAACTCGAAACCCATTTTTTGAGTTGTAATGATTTTACATGAAATTTTTTCATCCACATTTTCTTTCGCAGACCATAATATTTTATTATATAAAACATTCTCATTATATATGGGAAAATGAAAATTTTATATCCAAGCCGCTTCCTTGATGAATTTATTTCTCAAAACATAATAACGTTAATAAGAATAATTCCCATCCATTTCAATGATAATTGTTTCTCCCAATACATATTATTTATTCTATAAATATTTTCTTCCTTATTTTGAAATATAAATATCTATTATTTACTATTATATTCATATATATCTTTACCACTTTTTAATATAAAGTTATATTAACTTTTTTTATGATGTGTGTTTTAATAAATGTATTTTCAATATATTAAAATGTTTCTCATTTTATAATAATATATTTTACTATGAAATCAAAATTACATTAGGAAAGAATTTTTGTATTATTAAATGGCCTTTTGTTAATATATCCTTCAAAGTTTTTTTTGAAAATTTCACCATTTTAATTTTTTAAAAATGATATGATTTTTGAAAATGACAGACAACATCATATTTTTAAGATGTTATTGAAAATGTTTTGTGAAATAATTTTTAAGACTCCACTTAAATATCTTTATTTAATTGTTAAAGATATATCTCCTATAGAGTTGATTTATCACAATCACCCTATTAATGTATTTATGAAATAAAATTTTTTGATGATTGAATTGTTGGTATAAACTGATATAATCCATGAACTCCTTTTATATGATCCCATTTGTAAATGTTAGAAAACACATTTTATTTATATGGGATATCTAAGATATGATATTATATTGATTTTATGTGTGGCACACATTTGTATGAATTATCATTATAATGCAGGATGGGTTTGTTTAATCGCATAGATATTTTGTGTCAATTATATCTATGTGACAAGTTGGGTCATTAAAATCAATGATATTAGCCGGGTTAATTCAATACCAAAGATAGGTTGTATCTAATAAACCTATGAGATGGTTTTAGGGCCATTTATCCATTATAATTAATTGTTTAATGTTTTATATCACATGAGACAATGACATTGTAATGACCCATCCATTCTCATTGGCTTGAGACTACAACAAGTAATTACTTGGCCTTAAGAGACATCTTCAAGATGCCAAAGGCTGGAATTAAATGCTGAAGGGTTTCATATAAAAGTGGGGGATGATTTAACCTTTAAGAAATAAACCAATAAACCAACCAAACAAAACTAAACATTCACTATATGATTCATGTACAAATGAATGACAACTCAACAACTTCATGAATCTCAAAACCACATCAAATTATGTAACAAAAGAATAATAACCAAGTATCAAGGTATAAAATGGATAAATGCCACAAGACTCTCTAAAGCCCACAAAACACTATGCTTCATAGGCTCAAAGCTCCAGAATCTTCGAATATCCCAAAAATCCCGAGGTAGTGCTAAAAATGTGAGAAATGTTACCTTTTACCCTGTCCTAGAAGATAGTATCTTCCAAAGCACCAAGGTGCCAATGTAGGGGTGAGTATAAAAATCCGTAGGTTCTCCCCCGATGACTTCTCCACTCATGCCAATAGGATAGAAGAGTTAGCAACAATTATATAAAATAGTTTATATAAAATAATTTCTCAAAAATAGTTTATAACTAAATATAAACATGTTTCTAAAACCATTCATTACCAAACACATACAAGTACAATTGAAACCAATTTTCCCAGCAAGATAATTTTTCATAAAAATAACTAAAGAAGCTTTAAAACCATTTCACAATATCCCTTTTTTCATAACCAACCCTTACACAAAATCACGCAAACAACCATGCATGCTACATTATGACAGTTCCATACTCATGAGCAGTTTCTCGTCGATCTACCAAGTCATCACAAGGTAATTGTTTTCCATGTGACATTAACCCTTTTGCATCAACCACAAGGTCATATTTCAACAAAGCCCCGTATATGCAATATGAACATTATATCTGATGTGCCATTTATACTATGGCACTGAGAACATGTTCATATTTCAACCAAGCCCTAGAAATAAAATATGAACTCCCACACCAATATTTCCAAGGATCATTCCAAAACACCTTTTTAAAAAATACCATTTTTTTTATTGAAACCCAATTCCCTCATGGTCATTTCAATACCAAACCATTTCAATAAAAAACCCATTTTATTGAAAACCAAATTTTCATCAAACCATTTAACAATTCCAGAAAATAACTAATTTAAAATCATTATTTTAAATTCATGAGGCTAAATCACATTGTGCAACAATTTACCAAGCTTTAAAAATTTCAATAAAACCATAACTCATCACTGAAAAAGATTTATTGCATGGTTTTCAGAATCAATACCATTAAAATAAACCAATTTGAAACTAAGACAATCAATTATATCAAGAGGTGTTGAGAGAGAATGCTCCTACATGAAATGTTTTGATGAAACTCGACAACAGACGAAGAATGCACAAGGAGGCGGGTTGATTCTTCAAGAATGGCCCTAGTTCTCTTATCCTAGAAAGATCAAAACTCAAAATTGAATTATTTGGATACCAAAAACGTATAAATACCCACTATAGGCTAAAATCTAATAAATAATAGATATCAGAGAAGTAAATCTAAGAAGATCAAAGAAAACGTGACAAATCGGAAAAGAATAGTGACATACCTCAATAATCATATCACGATTCCAAGAAAGCAACTTAGATCTCTTCCTCTATCAAGAAAAACACCATATTTGTCCTTTCATGACGTTAAAAAACTTATATCTACCCACATTATGTGTAGATATAAGAAAACAAGAATGAGAGAAGGAGGAGTTTGTAGAAAACAGAAAAGAACCAAGAAGATTAGCACTTACCCTAATAATTAGGCTTGCAATCACCAAGGGAAGGATCTAGGATGGAAAATACTTTTATGGAGAGGGTTATCCATCCTTCTAGGGATAGAAATATCAAAATAGGGGCGTTTTGAAGCCAAAAATAAATATATAGATAAAAAATGAGTAAGCTCCTAGAGAATAGGATCTAGATTTGACCTCTGGGCGTAGTTTGACATCACCGTTTGGGCCAACCGTGTATGGATTGTGAGACCTTACTTTTGGTCCCAAAACTCTTTATAAAACCCCAAATCTCTCCCATCCTTCACCTTTACCATTTTTATGGAATTTTGTTTTGGAAAAAACCTATTTTATAGAGGCACCCCACGTTATGAAAACAACCCACTTTATGGAAACACCACACATTATGGAAACAACCCACTTTATGGAAACAACCCACTTTATAGAAACTCTCTATGTTACGGAAACAATCCATTTTAGGGAAAATATATTTTATGGAAACTCCCAATTTTATGGAAACTATCTATTTTATGGAAACCCAATGAAAGAAACACCATTTAAATAAACTAGTAATGGGTTATGTACCCGTAACCAGGGGTACTGCTTTCTCCCCACCATTGGTCTTTTCGTCTTTAGATAGTAGAAAACCATCTCTATCTAAAAAGAGTTCCAACCACTACTCTTTTATTTCCTTCTTACATTCTAAAGTCGTTTCCTGAATATGACCATGTTTCCCTAAAACTTGTACAAGGATGATGCTTTTCCCATGCAAAACTTTATCTTGTCTATCAATTATCTCCACTGGGATATGTTTCAATGATGCATCTGGTTCTAGGTCAACATGATCCCATATAATCACATGGTCATGATCAAGGAGATAATTTTTCAACTAGGATACATGGAACACATTATGAACCAAGTTAAACTGTGGTGGTAATTCCAAATGATGTGATACCTCTCCAACCCATTATAGTATCTCAAAAGGGCCAATTTATCTAGGATATAACTTTCAATGCTTCCCAAAATGATGATGTTGATGCTTTAGAGAGATCCTCAAGAAGATATGATCACCCATAGGGAACAAAAACGGTTTTTGAAATTGATCCGCATAAGATTTTTGACGACTCTGAGCCGTCTCCATACTCTTTCCAATCAAATGGATATTCTCCATTGTTTCTTGGGAAAGGATCGACCCAACTAGTGAAGTTTTGCCCATTTCCACACAACATAATGGAGAATGACAAAGACTCTCATACAATGCTTCAAACAGAGCCATGTGTATCGAGTCATGATAGATATTATTGCATGAGAACTCCACTATGGGTATATTCTCCTCCCATGAGCCACAAAAATCCATTACACAAGCCCACAATATGTCTTCCAATGTTTGTATCATCTTCTTGGATTTCCCATCCATCTGAGGATGATACACCATGCTCATAGTCAAATGAGTCCTAAGGGATTTCTGTAGAGATTTCCAGAAATGAGATGTGCACCAAGGATCTCTATCTGAGACTATTGACACTGGTACTCCATGCCTCTTTACCACTTCTCGGATATATATTTTTTAAATATGCTCCACCGTATGAGTTTCAGGAATAATGATAAAATGGGCCTACTTGGTTATATGATCCACTATAACCCCAATGAAATCATGTTTCTGGACCGTTCTTGGAAGACCTGTAACAAAATCCATTTCTATCTGATCCCCTTTCCACACAACGATGGGAAATGATTGTGACATACTAGATGGTCTCTGATGCTCTACTTTAACCTTCTATCAAGTTAATCACCATAAGATGAACTCTACCACCCTCCATTGAATTCTTCTCCCCCAAAACTATGAATTCAACACCTTATACATCTTCTGTGTACCTGGATGTACATCCCATCTTGAATAGTGGTAAGATTGACAGAGTTGTTGTTGACAAGCCATAGGTTCAACCATATGATTTTTGAAACACAAAACTGAAACCCCATCAGGTTTCCATCCCTCAATGGTCTCCCCACCATTGAGTTTTGAACTCACAAATAGACATTCTTCATTATATGTTTGTGCCTCTTTGATCATTTTTACTAAATAAGAAATAAGAGTAGCTGAAAATAAAACTGTAACATCACCTCGGTCTTGACATTCCACATGCATGTTGGCTAGAACTGACATCAACTGCCATTCATCTAAAGCTTCTTTTTCAAACTGAGCATATTAATTTCTACTAAATGCATCTACCACCGAATTTCTTTTACCTGGTGTGTACATCTAGTCAATGTAAAACATTTGGAGATACTCTATGCATCTCTTTTTTCCTTATATTCAAATCTCATAGTGAGAAAATGTGATTCACGATTTTTTGATCGTTAAACACAGTGAATTTCTCACCAAATAGACTGTGAAGTTAGGTCTTTAACGCATGTAAATCTACTACTAACTCCAATTTATGTGTTGGTTAATTATTATCATGTACCTTCGAATGACTTAAACCATAAGAAACCAAATGGTCTCCTTACATGAGAACACAACCCAACCCTGATGCTGAAGCATCATAGTACCCCACATAACCCTATCCAGATTCTAGAAAAATCAAGATAGGTTCCCAATTAATATGTCTTTTTTTCTCTTGGAAAGACTAATGACATTCCTTAGTCCTTTGGATTGGAGTTTTCTTCTTTTCAAGAGATTTAATTGGAAAATATAAAGGTGATAGGACACACTAAAATAATCGGTTGTAACTAGCTAGACCAAGAAAACTAAGTGTCTTGATTATTTTTTAGTGGTTTCCAAGAGATAAGAGATTTTATCATTTTAGGGTCAGTAGAAACACCTTTATCAGAAATGACATGGCCAAGAAAAGGTACTTATTGTATCCAAAAAATCAAACTTTGATAACTTGGCATACAAATGGTGATCCTTCAATATTTGTAACACTATTTCCATATGCTCTTCATGTTCAACCCTTATCATTTAATAGACCAAGATGTTTTCTACAAACACCACAAAAAGAGTCCAGGTATTGCTGAAATATTATGTTCAACAATGCCATGAAGACCGTTGGTGCCATCGTTGGACTGAAAGTCATGACTACATATTCATAGTGGTTATATATCCTCTAGAAATATATCTTTGGATTATCTTCTTTCCTATCTTTCAATTAGTGATATCCTGATCGCAAGTCAATTTTAGAGAACCACTGAGCTCCCCTCAATTGATCGAACAAATCAACAAAGTGTGGAAGTCAGTATCTTGTCTTTATTGTAACTTGGTTCATATTATGATAATCAGCACACAAACAGAGAGTTCCATCCGATTTCTTCACAAAAAAAACTGGTGCTACCCATAGAGACGTAATTGGCCTAATGAAAACTCTATTTTCTAACCCCTCCAACTACACTTTAAATTCCCTTATCCCTATTGGTTCCATCCTATAAGACTGATGGGAAATCGGGCTAGTCCTTGGAAGTAGATAAATCGTAAAATCCACTTCCCTTATAGCTGGTAACATTGATAATGATTTCAGAAAAACATATGTAAATTGATCAACCACTACTTGAAAACTAGTTTCCTCTATTTTTCCATCACTTCTAAAGTCAATTAGGTCAATAATAAGATATTTCCCCACCATTGTTTCCAACAGGATATTTGCATCATTGTTTACAATCCTCTCTCCTCTGAAGATATTATGAACATCATCCTTAGTCAGGAAACTAAATTTTCTCCTATAACAGTCCAGGTGAGCCTTAAACATTGTCAACCAATCCATACCTTGGATTACATCATAAACATCCATATCCAACATCGAGAAATACCATTTCAACTCATCTCCCTCCAATAGTTATATAAAAATCTCTAAACACGAAGGCTCTGCATTCTCTTTCACCAAAAGTATTTTGGAGTTTTATTATAGAAGGAATAATTTCATGTTTTGAAAATAGGGAATATGTTCTCCCACTATATATTCATCTTAGTTCTAGAGTTCTCAGCACCTCTAGTGAAGACAACCATACTTCTTCTACTAGTATTTTTAGTAGTGACGGATATCGTAAATAGGGTATATAGTTGTAGTCCCAACTCAACAGTTTGAAAAGACGAGAGATGATTTGAACTAACTATTAGTTCACCTGTGGCTCAGGTGAAACCAAATTCTCAACAACCTCTTCTGACTAGTTTCTATGACTCCTATTATGTTCTATTTTGTAAAACAACAAAAAAATCTATAAGTCTCACTCTCTAGAAATTTATGGCATTGTAATTAAAATTATATCACATCAACTATCACAAACCTGTTGTCCACAAAAAACAGTTTCCATATCCAAACATTTTGTAGAAATGAAACTATTTTTAAAATACCATAACCATTCCTTTTTTCAAAATCATTCATTTGAAAAAAAAACAATTCCATATTTTTTTTAAAAAATTTAATATTTTAACAGATCATAAATCATTAGTCAAAATGAATTATGAATTCTTAGTGGGAAGTCATTCCTCTACAATGCATGACATTCTTTTCTCATTGAATAAACCTATGACAATGATATTTCAAAATCCTATTAGTGTCTCTAAACACTTATTGACCCAACTCCTTGGTAACATGAAGATCAACATAAAAGGGTTAGCTACATCTTTTTATGCTATACATTTCATGTTCCCACAATCCTACTCATTTCTATGATTCCCACCCAAGGAGTAGACAAGACAACATTTCATCTCCAAAACTAGGAACATCGATGACTACTTGTTAGGAAAGGACCAAACAAGTTGATACCATTTGTAATGACCTGCCTATTTTCATTGTCATGAGAGTACAATGAGGCATTACATGGCCTTAAGAGACATCCCCAAGATGCCAAAGGCTGTCATTAAATGTCAAAGTGTTTCCAATATAAGAGGGTTATGATGTACCCTTTTATAAATAAACCAATAAACTAACCAACCATAACAAAAAATTTACAATATGATTCTTGAACAAATGAAAGACAACTCAATAACTTCGATTATCTCAAAACCACATCATATTATGTAACAACGGAAGAATAACCATGTATCAAAGTACACAACAGATAAATGACACAAGACTCTCAAAAGACAACAAAACTCCATGCTGCACAATATCCATGAACCAAAATCTTCAAACAGCCCAAACATCACGACATAGTGCTAAAAACGTGAGAAAAATTACCTTTTACCCTATTCTGGAATATAGCATTTGTAAAATAACCAAAGTTCCAAAGAAGGGGTGAGTATAAAACTCAGTTTGTTTAACCTGATGACTTCCCTACTCACTCCACTTGGATAAGAGAGTGAGTAAAAATTATATAAAATAGTATATATAAAAAATTTTCTTAAAAATAGTTTATAACAAAATATGAACAATTTTTCAAAACCATTCATTTCCAAATGCATACATGTTCAATTGAAACCAATTTTAATAGAAATATGTTTTTCTAGAAAAATAACTAAAAAATATTTTAAACCATTTCCCAATAACCCATTGGGTCATACCCAACCCTTCCAAAAACCCATGAAACCAACCATGCATGATATGTTATGATAGTTCCATACTCATGAGCAGTTTTTCATCGATCTACCAAGTCGTCACAAGGTAATTGGTTCCCATGTTCCATTAACCCTTTGGCACTGAGAACAAAGTAATATTTCAAACATGCCTTGTATATGAAATATGACATTTATATCCCATGTTCCATCTAACATTTAGCACTGAGCATAAGGTTATATTTCAACCAAGCCCCAAAAATGCAATATGAACTCACACACCAATATTCCCAAGGATCATACCGAAACACCTTTTCAATAAAAACACCCTTTTATTGAAACCCAATCCCATCATGGTCATTTAAATACCAACCCATTTCAATAAAACAATTTTTTATTGAGAAATAAATTCTCATCAAACCATTAAATAATTCCATAAAATCAAAAAATTAAAATCATCATTTTAAATTCAAGAGGCCAAATCACTTTGCATAACAATTTACCAAGATTTTATAATTTCACTAAAACCATAAATCGTCCATGTAGAAGATTTATTACATGATTTTCACAATAAATTACATTAAAATAAACCAATTTGAAACTAAGAAAATCAATTCTAGTAAGGGGAGTTGAGAGAGAAGCCTCTTACCTCAAGGTTTTTGATGAAACTCAACAATAGCCGAAGAATGCACAAGAAGGCGGGCTGATTCTCCAATAATGACCATACTTCTCTTATCCTAGAATGATCAAAACTCAAAATTAAATTATTTGGAATCCCAAATCATAGATATACTAACTATAGGTGAATATATAAGAATTAATTTTGATCGGGGATGTATATCTATGCAGACCAAAGAAAACGTGACAAATTAGGAAAGAATGATGTCATACCTCAAGAATCGGATCAATATTCCAAGAAAATAGATTACATTTGTTCCTATTTCATTAAAGACACCATATTTATCCTTTCATGACATTAAAAAACTTATATATACCCTTAGGAGGTGTAGATCTATGAAAATGAGAAGGAGAGAAGGAGGAGTTTGTAGAAAATAGAAAAGAACAAAGAAGATCTTCACTTACCCCAATAATTGGGTTTGAAATCACAAAGGGAAGGCTCTAGGTTGGTTCCAACTCATGTGGGGAGGGTTTACAGCATTATAGAGAGACAAATCTAGTAATATGGGCATTTTTAAGCCAAAAATAAATATATAGGGAAAAAATGAGTATGCTCCTAGAGAATAGGATCTAGATTTGACCTCCACGCATGGTTTGACCACACGGTTTGTGCCAACCATGTATGGATTGTGAGACCTTAATTTTTGTCCCAAAACACCTTATAAAACCACCAAACTCTCATATCCTTCACCATTACCCTTTTTATAGGCACACATTTTTTAAGGGAAACATCCTATTATATGGAAACACCCAACTATATAGAAACACACCACTTTATGGAGACACTCCACTTTATGGAAACACCCCACATTATGAAAACAACCCAATTTATAGAAACAAACCACTTTATGGAAACATAAAACTTTATAGAAACTCTCTATATTATGGAAACACTCTATTATATGGAAACTCTCTATTTTAGGGAAGCTCGCTATTTTATGGAAACTCTCTATTTTATTGAAACCCAATCAAAGTCACACTATTTAAAAAACATGAGGAAAGTGTTATGTACCCAAAACTGGGGGTACTACAGATGTTGTGTGTGATAATGATAGTGGGTAGCTATATTTAAAATCTCATGTTTTTATGCTTACTTTTATGTCACATATATATATTATATTCCTATGTTATGTTTTATATCCCTTAATTATTCTATTTTTATTCTAAAAGAATATTCCATGGTATATGTTTAGTGATTTGTTCTATCAAAACTTCTAGGAAAATGCTATTTTACTATGTTCTTTTTAACATTGTATTTATCCCATGATCATGTTTCTAAAAATATTATGCTCTAACACATGATAAAATGTTGATAAGTTTCTCTCATACTGATTATTTTCTGTCAACTCTTTTCAATGTTTTCCTTTACCCAATATATAAATATGAGTATCAACCCAGAGATTTCTAGAATGGGATCTAGTGTGGGGAAATTATAGTGAAATACCCACAATATGATTTTTATGTAGCTAATTTCCAAACACATTAATACTTTGGGTTCTAGGATTGTGAGATTATTATGCGACTTAATATATAAATTATAAAAATATATGTAATTTTTTATTAAATCATATCACCTAGTATCAATGATGATATGTAGATTATATGTTTTTCGAACCAGACCCAGGAGAGAATTAATGTGGTGTAATGTCTAGGATTTTCCATGTATTTTTTTTAGATTGTATGGTATTATTTTGAGATCCGGTTATGAGACGACACATGATTTCGAGGATTAGGGTGATGAAATAAATGTTCTATCTATTTTTAATATTATTAAAAATATAATATGTGTGCGGTTTTGATAACTTCTAAATGGGTTCCCACATTAGAAATATGAGGGCACCATTGATCTCATAACAACAAGATTACCCTAAGAAAGTCCCAGCATCAGCCGGTGTGGTTCAGCTAAAAAAGTTAATTTATAGACATTTTAAGAAGAAAATTAAATATTCATAAAGGTTATTTTATTTTATTTCTTCAATGCTATGCAACAAATCAGAAACACTACGATGCGGTGAATGAAAGTCATTATAATGGAGCATTGTGGAAACAATGAAACATGCTTAAAATGATGAAACACATTAACATGTTTCCTTCATTAATCATAGGTGTGGACAAATGTTAGAATTAACAACCCTAGAGAATTCCTCCATAGATACCTAATGTTTCCCTGAGGCTTAGAGAACGAATCTCCCCTGCCAACGACGAACGCCAATGAATGAATGGATCGAGGACGTTTGTGGACAGATTGCCTTTAATGACAAATTCTACTCTCTGACTAGTTCTACTTCAGGTAGGGGGTTTATTTCATCGTATTTCTTTCTCGATACTATATATTTATGATAAAAACGGATCAATACATGAATAGGTTGACCCACAGATCACTCATTCTTCCAGGATGGTTTATTTTGTGGGAATTGTTTTGGGGATGATAAATCTTATTCAGATCACTGAGTATCTAAATTCAATTATCATTTTTCTTGATCCTTTTAATGGAATGACTCATGTATGGAGAGAACAATTATCAAGATCCATTCATTGGGTTTTTACTTGTGGATTTACCCCTTATTGTTCTATGTGTTCTTTGCGTTCTTTAGGTTAATATGAATGGATGATCGGTGCACAAATGTTTCTTGGTGCAATGATCTGGAATCAAAGATATAGCCTTGTGATGACCTAGTGGAAGTATGACAATGAAGAAGATAGATGGATCGAAGTGAGATGAGAGATACTGGCACTTGATCATTTAATGGTGTAATGGGTCTCAATGTGGAATCAAGCCAAATGGAGATGAAGAACATGACTCGAGGGTACCAGGCATGCTTCCATTTTGAAAAATGGAGCACCAGAGTGCGACTATTGGCCCGCAGAAGGAGAACCATTGGTGGTGGTGAGGCCACATGGAAGTAGGTAGCCACCGGGTCGACGGATGGGTGTGGAGGGGCCCACAATAGCGCAATCATGGGTAGTGACAAAATATATGGACCAAAGATGTAGTAGGGATCCATGACAGACTGATCAGAACATGGTCCCAAAGACCATGTGGAGCAGGAGAGAACACAATAACCAGCACATCCGGGAAGACCGAACCTCACCACATTCAAGTGGGCCGAGCTAAAGCTGGTAGGACATGATGTTAGGGGGCTAGGACCAACTGGGGAGGGAAAAACTGAGTGGGCTTGGTGACCCATTAGGTTGGTTTAGACATGACAGGTCAGGTCAAGTAGGACCTGGGATGGATCGGTTCAGGTCAGTCCGACCGGGTTAGAATGGACTGAGACCCAACTTTCCCCTTTTTTACTTAAATTCCCCTAACAATCAAACCATGTGTCCATTTGATGATTCATTTGTGGATTTAGGACCCTCTTGACGATGTGGTCCTTTTGATACAATATATGGGAGTTTTCATGGAGTCTGGAGTACACCCTTTTGGCTCAAGGAGTAGCTTTTTTCAGAGCGATCACACTAAGGATGGAATCCTATGACTAGTTTTGACTTATAGGGAGTGTGTCTCTTGCGCCCATACAATGTGTATCTCTTATTCCCATACGAATTTTGTCTTATATAGAGTGTGTCTCTTGTGACCATAAAGAGTTTGTACTCTATGGAGTGTGTCCTATGCCAACTTATATGGTGTCTTCTATAGAGTGTGTCTCATGCGCAAATATGATACCCAGGAGCTTGTACATTTCTATTTCAATTGGTCTTATATTATGGTCTATTTACTTTTCTATTTTACTATTAGTCTCAATGGTTTTCTTAGTGTATTTTATATCTATTACTCATTATTTTTAGTTTCAGTACTTTTCTTGGGGACTGGTTCATGTGTTCCAGTTTATAAGAAAATTCCTCCCCTTTGTGGGAAATGCCTACTCACCGCTAGTCCCCAGCCCTTGGGCTTTGGGAGGTCAGTTTGGGGTAGTCATGGTAGGGGCCCTGGGGGACTGGTCATGACAGGTTTGTATCAAAGGAGTAGGTTTTACAATTGTTTTAGGGAAAAAGTGTTAATTATTTCATGTTTAGATTTCAGTCCGAGGATCCTAGTGTTAGTTCACCGACCGACGTTTCCAAACACCAAGACCTTGAATTCTGCTATCTGACTCAGTACATTGAAAAAATAGATGCATGGGAAATTAATGGTTCGTGCATCTTATATGAAATGAGTGTGTTCCCATGTATTTCTTGGGTCAGATTCGGATCACTAGGTATACTCTATTGATCATGGTACAACTTGTTTTATTTCAGGATGGCTCCTCACAAGAAATCGGCCAGGATTCCAAGGCATGACCACAAGGACGGTCTATTGACTGATAAGGCATCATTGTAGGGACCGTTGCTATAGATTTCACTTCTTGTGGTGGTGTACTGATGACAACACCACCCATAGAGAAGCAGTTCCAACCATCATTACCAGTAGAGGATGTACATAGTCTTAATGCAATGCATGAGTTTCAGATACAGTGAAATCAGAGGTTCTGAGGTGAGATGGATCCTCAGGTAGCTATGGACTAGTTGGAGGCGGTGATGTGAGTTTTCCACCTAGTGAGGATGCCTCTTGATCAGATGGTGGTCTTAGATGCAAGTCCTCATAGTATGGGTATCTATAAATTCTAAATCAGTAAGTTATTTTTCTTTCATCTTATACCATGACATCCCACATTTAGGAAACTGTGATAGAAATTTGTATTCCTTATCATATATAACGTAGTCATTCGTGTATGAATTTATTCATTTTTTCCATAATTCTATCAGGAATAGTATTTTCTTCACTTTATAAAGTGAATATAGAAGATCATTGTATTTTGGAAGAATATCATTAAATAGTTGTAGAAACTCTATAAAACTCTGGTCATTCCATTCATGCTTCACCTCCATGTTAATCAATCTTAACACCATCAATAAAACTATAAATTCCTTACAACCATGATAAAATTGTTCTTCCAAATCAAAATATAAATGCTCAATTATTTATACTTTTTCTCAATTTCCTCTATATCAATATCATGATTAATTTCTCCAATTTGATTTGAGTTGTCATCTTCCAAAGCCACATTATCAATATATCTGATATTTTACATAGTTTCACCATGGAAAATCCAAGGGATGTAACTCAGATTTAAACCATGAAAATTTATACAATACTTGACCACCATTGTTTTCAAATTATTCATTTTAAACATTTCAAGAATAGAAGGAAAACATTTAATTGTTAGGAACATTTTATTTAGAAAATTCCAAAAACATAATCCGCCCCATAATTATATTCATCATTTATTTTAAGTTCCATAATCCACCTTCAACTCACTATTCTCTGTAAAAAAATATCAAAAAAATTCGAAATAATATAGTGGTGATAAAGGTGAGAATAAATTTTTCAAGTTAAACCATGTTTAAATTTATATCAATGATATCAAAATTTGAATGTAAAAAAACATTGATACCTAAAAAAATATGTGTATTTGAAAATTATAATTATAAATTCACAATAATAATGGAATATATATTTAAATATAATTGGGAAATCATGAAATTAAATTCATGGAATTAATGTTCAAAATAAAATATTGATAAACTATTATATCATTTTTTGTTTACTTCTTTATGAAATAATATGAAACATGAAATTTAATATTAATGACCAGAATAAAAAGAGTGTTCATTTTTCATTTTGAATTGAATATTTATCATAGAATATTTTCTAATATTTTTTTCCTAAAAAACGAAAAATTATTATAAGATACATTAATTCATAATATAAAATAATCTTATAGTAGAGTTCAAACTACGCAATGATGAATTTTTAATGTTTTACATATATATATATAATTAATATTATATATTTTTATGCCTAGTTTATTATTAAAATTGTACAAAAAATGTTACATAATATGTTTTCTATGAAATTTTTTTATTAGAATTTAACATACAAATAACCCATATTTTAATTATTTTAATATACATGATTTGATAAAATAGAAATCCAAAATTATGGTATGGGAAATTCTTTTAGTGTGAATACAAGGTGATTCATGTGTAATTCCATGAAAATATAACATAGAAAAACTCTACGTATAAAATAGGACAATCATATAAATTTAAAAATTAATGTAACCTAATGTTTGATTGGGGATAAGAAGCACATCAATATCTATTATCATTTGTACTAAATGGGTTAGTTAGTCTAAATTGAGTCAAAACCTAACCTATATCCCTCAGAATAAAACCAATATATATATAGTAACAAATTAATATTTCCTATTACCCATTCACCAATAATGTCAACATTATATTGGTAGTAACTAATATTATACAAAATGTATATTTAATATATGATATTTTAAGAAAAAATAAGCTCACATATTAAGAAAAGTGTTGATATGCATATCTATTATTTATTTGATATTTTATATATAAATGAAGGAAAATTGAAATGTTTTTATATATTACATTTTATTGTTAGTAATTCACTATAAAATGCATAACACAAGTTGAAATATATCTATATACATGTTATGGTATGCATAAGAAACGAAATATTCACAAACACCATCCAAAGAATCCAAATTTAGAGATTCAAAGCAAAATTTTAAGATATGATGCAATATGATCAACTTCGAACCAATTTAGTGAAAAAACATTCAATAAAGTAGAAAAACCATAACATTAATATATTATATGGATATTTATTATCTAATAGAGAACATTGAGATATAATTAAATTCACACACATTTCACTTAATTCAACAGATAACTATGATATATGAAGATGGTAATTTGAGATATGAGAAGAGAATATCTATATTAAAATGTGAAATGAAGATGCTAATGAAACCAAAGATTTTATAATTATGTTAATGTAATATGTGATTCCATGGAATAGAAAAAATTTAGAGTTAGGTAATCCACAACATTGAATAATCAAAAACGTGGATCGTTGCGTGGAGATTACTTGAGAGTTGAGAGAAGACAAGATTGCATGCATAACAATGGGTCCATTGAAACCTGATGATGTATGATGATATAAATATGATAATGGAGTCCACTAGATCAAATAATATAGGTTTAACTATTCTATTTTAGATAAGAAGTCTTATTTTTCAAGATTGAATGACATAGAAGTGATTCAAACTGATCATTCATAAAATTTAAAACGGTATAACACATTATTTATATAATAACCAACATGGAAAAGAGTACTTTTCCTATCAACTATATAATAAATGATTTTAAAATGTATTAAAAATTTCTTTTTCAAAATTTTTATTATATAATCCATGTGAAAAAGCTACTTTATCATGTCAGATATATAATAACCAATGTGAAAAAGCCATCTCAATAAATACTTTTTATACTAGTCACATTATTGTATATTATGATCATAATATATTGAATTATATTTTCACTTAGAGGAATTTGAACGTGTGATTGAGGCATTAGGTTGAGTATCTTTATAATTTTAATTTTTATATTTCGTATACTTATTGAAAATTAATGTGGGTGGTGAATCATTGAATAAGAAACTACAGAATCAAGTAGTGAAAGAATTAAATGAAGATTATTCTCTGATAAGATGGTATGATGAGATGAGATTTGGAGTGGAAGAAGATGTGGAGCTTGTTTAATTGGATTAATTAATGCATGAATCATCATTGGATGGGTGGGTTCGACTATAGAAGGTATTTGACACTGAGTTCCAGTACATTAGTAAAATATTATATGCTGAAAATACTATAGGTTACTGGTATTAGTCTCTCAGTGGCACGTTGTATTTCTAAATTATATTGGTTGTTACTTTTTATTTGAGGTAGGAGTTGATGGATAGAGGACACCATACTTTTTGGTATATGCAACATGGGACTACTAAGATATATCATTACTTGGAATGCTAGTATTTTTTGGGATATGCGATTGTGGATTTTAGTATTTGATTAATGGAGTCTCACATGCCAATGAATTTAAGCATTGTACCAGAGACCTGTAGGGTTTTCAAAACCCTTATTCATTAAATTACAAAAGTGTAATTACGTTTATATGTAATTTTTGGTTGTTTTAATATGTATTACTAGTTGGAAGGGAATGATTTGGGTGATCATTGATCAACTCATGAAATTACCATTTTCCTCCATATCTAGGAGATTTCAAAAGTAAACCAGCTCAAGGAATTGTATGTCTAAGAGGTTTTATGATTTCATGGGGTTTTATCATTGGATTTTTTAAAGGGAACCCAAGTTCACATCAATTATTTAGATTGTTTTTCAGGTGGGGATGGTTTCCCAATTAAAATTGAACATGAAATATCACCCAAAGATATATGGATAGACCGAGATAAGTTTCCTGGTTTTTAAGGATATGCTCTGTGAATGTGTTCTTGATTTTGGCGGTTCAAATGAATAAATTTTTCATCCATTAAATTTTAAATATAATAATAGTAATAAGTTATTGATTAGGATGGTTACATTTGATTAATTTAATGGGAATCCAAATAGAACTCCCAACTTCTAAGTAGTGTTGGGAGAGTGTTCCATGGTTGTGCCGAGTCTTGTTTATGAGAGGATATAAAATGTACAGTTGACCTGAAAGATATTGATCATAGAAAAAAGGTTTGAAAAATCCTATATAGACCTTTTTTTATTAGCTGTGAGAGTTTGAGGTTAGTGATTGCTATTTTCTCAGAGTTTTACCTCTATTGTGACACCATGAGTTAGGTTGAAAGGGCAAGTTGGAATCCTAGTTTATTGGCCCATTTGATATTGTGGAGATTCTGGGAATGGTGGACTATTAGTTAGGCTTTTCATCTTATTTTACTTAAATCAATCACATATTTTATATTTCCAAATTTTGGTGATATCAATATTATTATTCCCATGTGATTGAATGGGAGGATGTTGAACTTGAGCCTGACAACATTGTGGTTGAGAAAGTATTCTAGATAATTTATTTCTGAGAGAATGTATAGAATGGTAATAAAAATACCTTTGTTTATTTACTATTTAAGATGAAAAAATATGGCCATGAGATGTGGGTGTTGGAATTATTGATAAGGCATCAATGACCTTACCTTTTTTACTAGTATGGGATCTTGATGAATTTATGGGGAAATAATGTGTTTATTATAGAAATATTGTAACATTTTGCTACCTTTCTTTTGGAACCTCTTGAATCTATCCTTTTCTCCTATTTTTGGGGTGTGTTTATGGCCCTATGGGGATTAAGATATTGTTTTGTGGGAAAGGGCCAAAATTTTGGGGTTCTATGTTTGTTTGAATTGATGGAGTCATATTATAAATGTGGAAATGGTTTAAGGAGGTTTACTTTTTTTTCTGAAACATCGGAGATGGTTTGTGATTTTTTTATATAATCTATACTACTAACTTCTTATTGGGAATAATCATGTCATTAACTATTTACACGATGTGAATCAATTTCAAGGATGATATTTTGATTTTAGTTTAGATCATGATAATTTATAATCCATGAAATATTTTCACATCATGGATGGGTCAATCAAAATTATATCAACCAAAGGTAAGGCATTTTTCATTGTATTTTTAAAGTCATGGAATTCACAACATTAAGGAGGTTTATTAATTAAATTAGTCAGGTCCAATGGTTTTCAATATGTTTCATGATTGTTCTCTTATACATTTGATGTTATTGACTCCCTCTTAACCCTTAGAAAAATTATGGGAAATTATGGGTGATCTCCATCATTCTAGATATCTCTATTCAAAGATTAATCCCCTTGGTGATTGTGTTACTTCACTCTAGTAATAGGTATTCATGTTTCTTCTATAACTATTGTTTTGGTATCATCTTATGATTTTTTTTAGATCAGGTATTTATTACTTATTTATATCGATCCATTGTAGTTTCCCCATGAGACCTATCTTTCAAAATCCGATCTACTAGTTATCTATCTCCATTATCAAAGGTGGATCTATTTCCCCCATTCTTGAGGTAGATGAATCTAAACAAGTGCTTTCAGTTTATGAATTTCTTTAATTTATTATCAATTCCATTGGTTTTTTTAAAAATTGATTGATTTTACATCGAAATGGATTTATTAAAATAGATACATATTTTAAGGGTATTTTTCATTAAAAAAGTTTTCCCAAGACACAGAATTTGAATAATTTTTTTTCGATTAGTTTTGTCTGATAAAGTCTTTTAAAAAAATAAGGTATATTCAGAAACTTTTTTTGATTTGATAACATAATTTTTACCCATTATTTGTGTAATTCCATAATAGTTTTATTGTCACTCTAGTGTGTGTAATTCCACTAGAGGTTATATTGGTTGGATAAACCATATGTCTAGATTATAGATTTTATTTCATGTCTAAAAAATATACCCATAGTTAAGATCTCAAATGGTGTGAATTTTAATTTATGATTATTTTATCAGGTGATAGTATTTTAATACTTATTCTCTCACATGATTATCTTGTAAGCTATCCATGTTTGGTTTACATATTACAACCTACTTTAATTTATCGATGATATTTTCCTAGATTTGGTGAATATAATTTTTATTCTTTAAAAAAAGTATGATTTACAAAATTGTTTTAATTTCTAAAAATTATTTATAAATTGTATTTTTTAGACCTAGAGTTAATAAATTTTTATATTATAAAATATATTTATATATATACTCATATCATTGATGGTATCCAATATATATTTATGCTTATATATAACTTTTTCCTTTGTAAGTTGCAGATGTTTTTAATAGGTCTTCGGTAAAAAGAATGGAATTATGTGGAAATTTGGTTTCTCTTATTGGTATTTGAATTTATTAGAGGATGTTTTAGGGGTTGCATATAGTCACATATGGACATGTCTTTTCTAGTTAATTTTATCTTTCTAGTTTGTCCTGTTTGGGTTAAATTTTCTTTGTCTCAGAGATGTTTATCTTTCTTCAAAATTTTACAATAGTTTTTACCTTATTTTAGTTACACATGAGACTAGTTTTGTGTTCCTTTATTTCACCTCACTATATTGAAGTCTGTATTAAGTGATATTTTTGGCTGACTCGGGCTGGTTCATTACACAGAGAATGTGTGAAAAATATGAAATTCACTAACAAGCTGTGATCAAAATATTCAATGACTGTCTAATTAATATATAATTAAAGACTATAGTTAAATAGTTTAAATTTAAATAGATTAGAATATTGTTCTAAAATAGTTAAGTATTATTGTTATGTTCATTATACATGAGTTTAATTTTTTCGTGGAATTCCAATGTTAAGGTAAGGGTTTTTTATGTAAATTTTAATTTCATTATACTTATCTCATATTATGCACCTTTTTTTATTTTTTATGGTGTACTTTAAAAACCATGAATGTATTTCAATATATTCTACCCTGAAAATTAGGGTGCTTAAGAAACCATATCATGTTATTTCTTTCAATTTATTTTGATTAGGGAAAAACTAAATTCCTATGTATTTCTCATATCACTTTTCTTTATTTGAAACATTTTCCACACTCACCCCTTGTTTTATATCATGTGGTGCATATAATAACCTATCAATGTTTTTATCATATTTTCATGAAATTAATTGGATTTAAATTTCCATTTTAGGTACCATATTTAAATTACATTAAATTCAAGTGATACAAATTTTGTAAGAATTTTGATAACTCAAACCCGCTTTCATTGAGTTATAATGATTTCATTGAAATTAATTCTTCTATGTTTGATTTCATTGATCATAATATTTAATTTACTAATAATTAATATTTATCTTTATATAAATTGAAAATTTTAATTCCAGGTTTTATAATTGAAGAATTTATTTATCATAAAATTATAATGTTATTAATAATAATTCTCAACATTTTTAATGAGATTTTCCTTGCATATACATACTTTTTATACCAACTATTTTATCTTTAATTTACATTAAATCTAAATATATATTATTATTTTTTGATCATTATATTCCTCTTTACACATTTTTTAGATTAATATTTATTAATCTTTTTTTCAATAAGGGTTTCGATGATGGTATTTTCAAAATGTTGAAAATGATTTTAATTTTACTATAATATATTTTATATTACACTCCAAACTTATGTTTCATAAAATTTATGTATTCTTAGTAGATATATTATTAATATGTATTTCCAAATATGTTTTGAAAATTTAATTATTTGAATTTCCCAAAGATAATATTTTTTCGAGTGACTCCTAACATCATTTTTATGATATTATTGAAAATGTTTTATGAAATATCTATTAATCACTTCAGTTAAATTTCATATTTATACTCAAATGATCTATCTATTATAGCATTTTTTTACATTAATAAACTTGTAAATAATTTTTTGAAATACATTTTTGAGTGATTAAATTTTTGTTATCAATAAATCTAATTCATGTATTTTTTTATGTGATACAATTTGGATAACTTTATAAACTCATTTTATTTATATTTTTTTCAATATATGACATTGGTTAGATTTTGGGGAAAAACATGTATGGATTATTAAAATTAAATGTGTTGTGTATGTTAAATCCTAGAATGTGTTTGTGTCGGTTAAATCCTTAAAAGGGGTTGGATCCATTACTGCCCCGGGTTGGGATGAGTACCTTAAATACCCATGATAGGTTAGGTTTATTATATCCATTAGAGTATTTTGGTTAAATAAATCCCTACAACACTTTGGTTAATGTTTAATATTTTATAATATAATGATTTCTTGTCAATACATGATTATATGTAGCTATATTCACAATGTTATATTTTCCTTTGATTATTTTTATGACACATTTCTCTGTGATATGATTATGTTTTGTTGAATATAACGTGATTGTTTTCATTTTTTAAGAAATATTATTTCGGGGTATAAGTTTGGTAATTTGATATTTCATAGCCTTCTATCATGAATTGTGGATGAATATTATTAATCATTATTTTTTTAATAAGATATGTTTCCCATGATCATGTATATTAGAGGCTTATGATATAACCCTTGATGACATGTTAAAAATTTCTTCTCTTATTTCAAATTTTATCTCTCCCATTTTATGTCTTTTCCTTTCCCAAGGTTATAAGGTAAACAATAACATTAGATATATCTTGAATGGAATCTAATATGGTGATATTATGGGAAAATATTCACAATAAGATTTACATGTAGCTAATCTCATATTACACAACCTATTTGAGTTTTTGTATTCTCTTATTATTTTGAGATATAATATTTGAATTATGGAAATATATGTATGTTTATTTTGATTTATCTCACTCAAAATCAAAGATGATATGAAAATTATATATTTTTAGAACCAGATATAGGAGTATAGGTCTGATGCATTTTAATAACTCTGGAACCTAGTGTTACCCACACTATATGTGGGTAGATATTACAATAGATTGATAAATAAAAATAAACCAACACTGAAAACAATATCCTGACAGGTTCCTTATAATTCCTACAAATAATATTTCATATCCTGAATAATTAGTCTTGTATTATCCAAGAATCCTCTAGTTATTAATTATCTTTATAAAAAAACAAAATATTCCATCTTATCTGTATATAAATACATCCAAATATCATTATAGTTTCCTCATGAATAGTTTTTGTACTTGTAGAATATATTCAACAACATTTCATACACACAATCCATGTTTTTTTCCTCTTCTCCTTAAGATATAAAGTTATAACGGTGTATTACATTGTTCTTAATTCTCATAGATCATTAAGACTCAACAATATAACAGAGGTTCTAATATCTATAGTAAATATTCCATTCTCTAGTTTTTAATCTCCCTCTAAAAGAAGTGTTATAAATAAGGGTAGTATTTCTTATGTCTCTTCCAATCAGGATTCTTTTAAGGGTGGGGTAATCCTTTTCAAATTCTCAATCATTTTCCATGTTCTATCCCTAAAAGGGGAGATGATAAATAAATTTCAGGATGTTAAAAAAATTATTGTAGTATTATGGGGATTTAAATACTAGGGGATAATAGCATTGCAAAGATGTAATTTCCATATTGTATTCCCAAGAAATAATTATGGAGGATTTCCTAGACCTACAGTTATATTCCCATGAAGCCTTCTATTAACAGTATTTAAAAATGGGATCAAAAAATTTATCAATTTATTGAAATAAATACCCACATTCTAGTATGGATTCACATTTATAAACTCAACTTGTTATATTTCCATCCTATAATTCTCTGGGATACTATATCCACTGTTGAAACCTAATAATATTGGATAGGAAAACTAAAAATTCAAGGTTTTTAATCTTTTATTTATTGTTAGTTTATGTTTATATGAAAATTACCTTGGGGGAGGAATTTATTCTAATGATTAGGGGTGATAAAATATCATAATAAAAATTTTATGAAAGAAATCTAAAAATTATGTAATGGGTGAAATACTTTGTATATTTTTATGATGAGTTCAAGATATATAGATTCTATAGTTTATGCATGTTTGAATGGAATGACAAATCTATTTGAAAAAAGGACAATAAAAAATTGAAAAGGGGTGATCCCCCAATTATAATGGCCCCAAAGGACTATCCAATGATGTGGAAGAGGATCTAAATTATTCCACAGAAATTAAAAGTCTTATGCATTTCCCACAAGTCCTTAGGGTTAATAAGAAAGAATAAAACACAAACCTAAATGTGGATATTGGTATGTAAAATTATCTTCATGTCCTTTTTTTGAGTGGTAAAGGTGTAATAAGTTGCTAAGGACATGCAATGTCAACATGTGATCAACCCTGTTGGGTAGGATATTGTTCACATTACTCAGGAGGATATACATCAGGACCTTGAGGCTCAATGTGCCCTTGTTGAAGGATCTCAAGCTGTTGAAACCCTTTATTTGGCCATGGAATTGATATAGGGCCCAAATTGAGCTAAAAAACATCTCCAATGACAGGATCCTTCTATTGATATCTTTTTTTAGGGACTCTATCGTGGATGGCCTCCCACGTTTTCAAGGTAAAGTCCCAAATAGTCTGGCTGGACTTCTTGTTATCCTTGAATCTGATCAAGGTAAATATGAGAACTGAAAGGTAAATTAGAAAGAATTTTTTTAGACTTATGATTACTATAAAAAACTATAATCTAGTAAAAAATCCCATGAAGAGGCTTCTCGATCCCATCCTTTTAAAAAAATGTAGTCTAGAACACCCTATAGATTGAATAACAGAAGTATAATGTGAAAGGAATCCCTCTGGAAGGATCTCGTAATTTTGTACACCCTATTTGAGGTTTAATGGTTTCAGGACAACCTGGATATTTCATAATAGAGTTCTACAGAATAGGGTGTCCCTCTATAATACACAAAATCTACTACACAGCCTTCAGTAGGTATGTGTTTAGTGAAAGTAACATAGGAGAGTATAAAAAAATATCTTCATGGGAAAGGCACCCTTAAAAAGGATTCCATGTTGAAAAAATGGACCACCCCCATGAGATGGATAGTCTATTCATTCAATTACACTCATTAAAGACATCAACGACAAAGTTTATTGATGAAAAGTTCATATAGAATGAGAAGTCTTCAAATAATTTCATTCCCCTCAGTGGAATTATCTTGGTTGATGACACTGACGCTTCTCATTCCTATGATGATTCAGATTACGAGGGTTAACAAACTAAGCATAAAGTCATTAATGTAAACAGTTAAATAATAAAAGAAAAAGGGAAGGGAAGTAATGTCATAAAGGGATTCACATAAGAGGGGTCCACAAACAAGGGGTAAGTAAACCATAAAAAAAATTAAGATTTTTTTTTGAAATTTTAATGGGATTTGAAATTCTCATATGGTCAGAGCCATTATACATCTCATAGTGACCCAAAAACATGTGATGATTGTTCTTCCAGAGTAAAAGATAACAATTAAAAACGGGAAGGAATTTTACTTGTATTCTCTTGGATAGTCCATTATTTTTCATAATCTCTAGAAGAATGATGTCGAGAGTCTTTGGGGGATTAAACACGGTAGTTTTAATCTTTTCTCTTGTAAAAAAATCCGTCATATTTTTTCAGTATCTGTTGACATGTAGATTTTTTTGTATATTTTTCTTTTATATATGTCACCAACTATTATATTAAATGTAGGGAGATGTGGAATGAATTGGTTTTGATATCTGATAAAAAATTTCAAATATGGGTTATCTTGGGAGACTTCAACATGGTTTTTAGGCTTGAGGAAAAAAATGGATCCTACTTTAGTAGGTGAGATGATATTGAGTTTTCTTATTGAGTTGAAAAATGTAGTTTAGTTGATGTACCAACTACTAGACATAATTTTACATGGGGAGGATATACTCTAAATGGGAGGATGATAGAAAATTGGAAATTTTCTTTATCTATGTGTATGATAGGAATGATGATATTCATGTCTCTACTCTCATTATTCCAAAGACCCATTCCAACCATAATCATTTGAATATTGAAATCCTATCAATCCAAGTAATATTACTCAATATTCCTTTAAAAATTACAAATTCTTGGTTTGTTTTTACAGGATACTGGTTGGTCATCTCTAATTATTGGAAAATTGAGACAATTGGTAGTCCTCTTTAGATTTTTTCCATGTTAATGAACACAAAAATAATGGTAAAGTGATGGAGTAAAGCCTATTTCTACTAAATTCATGATGACATAAAGGATTCTAAAAATACATATTTTATCATTCAAAACATGAATGAATTTCAATACATACCCATTTATGATGAAATACTATCACTCTATAAGCTTTATAAATCACTCAAACTCAAAGAGAATTTTTTCAGGTATAAATTCAAAGTAATATGGGTGAAGGAAGGGACATAAACTCATTTTTTTTCATTTCATTCATAGGGAAATGGGGATCTGCAGAGGGGATACTACCCTCAACATTAATGGACGCTTTTTTACTTAAGAAAATGATATTTTTAATGTTTTTACTTGATATGTTTTGGATATTTACTCAAATAATACTAATGACAACACTCAAATGATAATTGATAACATTTGTCCCAGTATTATTAACCTAAAAATAGTAAATTAGTTGAGGGCCATATGGAGAAGGAGTTCATGGAATCTCTATTTTCACAAAATAATGACAATTTGGTTTGGATGGATGGTTTAACTATTATGTTCTTTATGTTAAATTGGGAAATTGTACATGATGAAATCACTAATTAAAAGATAGATTTTTTAAATCATGCTTCCATTCCAAATGGATTTAACTCTAACTTCATTTCTTTGATCCAAAAAAAGGACAATTATCAATACATTTTGGACTTTAGGGGGGTTTCTATTGGCAACATTATACTAATAAAATCAGTAAAATTATTGAAAACTAGATGGGGAATATCCTCAAATAAATCAATACACCAAATTACTTTGGGTTGTTTCCTAAGAAGGGACATTTATAATTGTATTTTCACTACATTTTAATTCATCAATTTCATGAGGAATAAGGAGAGAGATGGAAAAATTTCTCTAAAATATTACATCTCTAATTTCATTGATAGAATAAAATAGATTATCATTCCCACAATTCTTTGAAGACACAGCTTCTATAACATTTTTTTCTACTTGATCCACACCATCATAAATAGTTTCAAGATATCCATTAATTTTAATGGATATAACATGGGATTTATTTAATGTTCTATGTGATTCAATAAAGGCTATCCCCTCTATAGAATCTTATTTTCTATGGCTAAAGACTATTTGAGTTTATGATTTAGTGATCTAGTCCAAGATGGTTTATATAAATAGTTGAAGACTGGGAGAGGGGTTCACACACATTCACACCTATTATATTATTTTCATATTCATATCTTTGGGAAAGATGATAGGGGAACCATATCTGTTATCTAAATGTTTTTTTGGGAATTTTGAAGAAGTGGTAGGCTAGGTCATCTGTTGAACCAATCATTTGTGGTTTTTAGAATTGGGGTTCTCGTAAACATGAAAAACAAAGTTCCCAAATCGATTTTGGAGAAATAGGATCTACTCCCATTATTTATCTTAGTGTTATTTTCTTTTGGGGTAATGTTAAAAGTTATTTCCTAGAAAATAAATATTCTAAAATTATTTCTTAGATTGAAACATGCAAGGTAAAAGTCATATATCAAGCTGGAAAAACATTCCTAGTAAACTCTAAGATCACTTCTATTTTTGTATTTTCCTTTTATGTGTATAGATGGCCCATGTACCTCATAAAAAAGCATCAAGGATTGATATGAAATTTTACATGGATTGGTTCTATTCATGATAATATGCTACTAAATATGGATTGTATTGAATGTATCAAGCCCATTGATATGATAGAAATGGTTATTAGTGATTTTAAGCTTTTAGATGAATCTTTACATGGTAAATTCACATATAATCATCTCACTTCTAATGAAATCTCTTTGAGGCATTTTAAAAAAATATTTATTTCAAAAATTTAATCTAGATAATTATTATTATTTCCCTATTCTATTTGGATGGACATTAAATATTCATACACCTATCTTATGCAATGATAAAAATAAATGGTTTGTAAATTGTTTGTTTTAAATTCTCAGTGAATATTTTGTCTAGATAGGCCTCTTGATGAGGTTGTGGATATCCCCCAACCAGTGAAGCATACTTTTATTGCTTATCTACAATCTAATGATGCTGGTTCTTATGATTTTATTCATTCTCAAATCTGGTTTGATATTTAGAGATATGAATTTATTGATAGGGACACTCTCACATCTGAGAAAAATTCCATTGGTAATAGTAATTCCATGGAATGGTACATGACCAGATTTAATCAAAATTACCTTATCCCTTAAAGGATATTTCCCTTAAAGAAGGATCATATTAGACCATCATCAATGCAACTCATATGGAGAAGCAATAAGGGGAGGCTTCCAATTCATAACCTACTGAAGAAAACTAGATTTAATATTACATGAACTTCCTACATCTATTTAAAATATATAGAAAGAACAAATCATATATTCATTGCATGCACATTAATATACAGGTTATAGGAATAATTTTAGGGTATCCTTGGTTGTATATAGCACATGGACAATATAGACGCCTTCTTATCTTCCATCAATAATGCTGGAAGCATCAAGTAGGTTCTATGGATGGTGATTATTTTCGCTGATACTATTAGTAGTTATGTTTAGAGGGTAATAAATGGGATAGAATTTGAGAATCAATCACATACACTTCATATAGGAATAAATGATTTTCATAGGGCTATTTTCATTTCCTCTAAAATCCAGATAGTTTATATGAAAAATGATATTAAATATTACATTATATAGAGAGTATTTGGTTTTATTGAAAGGAATAGAAAATCATTAGTGATGAATTTGATTATATGGATCCCTTTAATTCCCTATTGGATGATACTTAATTTAGATGGGGTGACACCAGGTGCACTCGAATCTTGAAGATGTGGATCTGTCTTCTGTACCCATTGAGGATTCATTAAAGGGTCCTTATATCACTTCATTAGAACTGGATGTTCTATGCAAGATGAATTCCATGATATGATTAAGGCTATCCAATATATGATTTATTATAGATGGAAATTTCAATGGATAGAGTCTTATTTGACTGTGATAGTTTATAACTTGAACACACAGTCATGAAATGTCTCATGAAGGATGCATCAACCATGGATTGATTATCTTCAACTTATGAACATCATAAATACTGATGTTAAAAATGTTTATTGGGGAGAAAACTAGGTTAATGATTGATAAAGAACTATTTTATTGAATATTTTATTGATAATAAATGATATAATTTCCTCACATTGTGTTAAATATGTTTAATTAGAAAGTATTTGGGATTAGATCATTCATTTGAATATTTGATGAAAATTCCAGTTTTACCCTTTATAGTTCACTGTATTATTCCGAAGATAAATATTTGTATATTTATTATTTGAATTTGAAATTGTTTAACCGTGTTCCTAAAGTAATTATCCACAACCTTTATTCAGGACACTAGAGCTAAAGAGTTCATTTTTTGATGAAAATGGGCCATGAAGTCAAAGTTGGTCTGGACTTTCCAGAATGAAGAAGCTTTTGTATTTCGGCCATAACTCCTTCATATGGGCCAGGATTAAGCCCAAAGTTTGGTAGGAGATAGAGGACCCATATCCGCACATTTGATCCTTCTGGAAGGCCGACCAATGAACGCGTTTTGTGGTCCAATGGGCGGTTCAATTTGGAATAAAATATTTGGCCGAGATTCCCCATTCACACTTGAAACCACTTTGAACCTAGCCTCCCCACCACTGTATAAATTGGTGTTTTTATCATTTGGTGGGGATGGGACGTTCTTTGGGAAGTTTAGGGCAGATGATAAGTGGATCCAATCCAATTATACAACCATTTCAATAAGGGTATCTCTTGAAGCAAGGATCCCTTCGACGAAGCCTTCTTCTTGTCCTTCATGTTGTAATAATTTTGTTTGCGTAATAAACTTCTTTGTTTTTCTTTTATTTCTTCTTTTTTCTTCTGTTTTGTTTAAATTTCATCTTCTCTTAATCTTCCTCTTTGGGCTGGAGTTCTTGAGAAGAAGCGTTATTGGGTTATACCCATTATAAACCTTTGCACATGCAAAACGCTTCTATGATGATTACACCACCCGTGGAAGAGTAGTCTTTTAGTAATCGATCTATCTTCTACCCTATTAATTTAATTATTTTGAATCAATGAGCTAATGTAATTTACATAATATGATCCATGAATTTTGTTTTTAAATTACAAGAAACTAAGCAAGGAATTGAACAATTCACACAAAAACACGCGAGGTCGTGATTTTGTGTAAATTGTGAGAGCGTAATCTTAATCGGTAATACAAGACCACACAATATAAATTTGTAGAGTTAAAATATAATACCTAAACACAATTCATCCTCATTGACATAATGTATATTTTCTCTAATTAACCACTGACCATAAGCAATCCTTAGAACAACAATCAAAGCAGGGTGCTGCGATTGCGTGTTCCGAAGCTAGCCTAGGGTTTAAGTAATTTCATCTTTGTGGTTAAGTTAACTCTCGTAGGGTTTGAGGGATAAAAAATTAGGGGATCATAATTAAGTGGATATTGATTTAAATGAAAATTATTAATAAGTGAATGAATAGGTAGAGTTATATCGATTACGCCTTTTAAAATAGATTTCTAAAAAAACATCTTCTTGTTGTGTCATTTTAATCGAAATTTATTTCAAAACTAAAAAAAATATACAATCTTCTTCCAGAAAACTTCTTCTAGATTCATAAACTATAAAAAACCCCCAATCCTTTAAAGTAGTGTTTTTATTTTTTTCTCTTTTATTTTATTTTTAGAATACCTTTAATAAATTGTTAAATTCACTTCCTCCTTTGAGAGAAATCCTTGGTCAGCCACTCTGCTGCACCTCCATACCCCAAAATAACATTAATCATTTGAGGGCGCCCATGACAGTGCTCTATCAAATTTGCGCCATTGCCGAGGAGGAAAGTAATTTATCCAACCATTTAGAGGTATTTCTTTTATTTTTCATTTTATTATTTTCTTCACCCATCTCTTTCATCTTTCCCCTTTCTCATGTATTCATTTTTTTCATCCTCTTCTTTTCTTTTTGGACCATCAACTCAAACTTCTCATTTTTAATTTACTATGGTACACTTTATTTATTTTCATTTTTATTTGATTTATGACACAAACTAATCCCGAAGATCTCTTAGATCTTGACCCTGAGATTGAACGTATCCTTAGGGCTCGAATCAGACATTCTCAGTCTACGGGAAGTTTCAATATTAAACCAGTTGGTGAATTCCTCTCTTCTGGAAACATTGAAATTGGAAGAAATTCAAATTCAAACATAAAAGAGGAACCAATGGATGGAAATAATGGAAATGAACATAATATAACCATTCGAGAATTGGATGCACCAGATATTAACTATCAACCAAATTTTATTGCATACCCAAACCTCGAATCAGACTTTGAATTGAAATCTGGATTAATTCACCATCTTCCAAAGTTTCATGGATTATCTGGTGAGGATCCTAATAAAAACCTTAAGGAATTTAATGTGGTTTTATCAACCCTAAAACCTAGAAATGTATCTGAAGATAAAATTAAACTAAGAGCATTCACATTCTCACTTGATGGAGCTGCGAAAGATTGGATGTATTATTTACAGCCCGAGGATGTAACTTGTTGGAACGATTTAAAACGTCTTTTCTTGCAGAGATTTTTTCCAGCATCAAGGACCACATCCATTCTAAATGAGATATCGGGGATCAAACAAGCCCAAGGAGTGCCAATGAATGAGTATTGGGAGAGATTCAAGAAGTTGTGTGAAAGCTATCCACATCACCAAATCAGTGAGAAACTCCTCATTCAGTACTTATATGAAGGACTCACACCTATGGAGAGGAGCATGGTGGATGCTGCAGCAGGAGGGGAATTGGTGGACACGACACCAGTAGCTGCACGTGCATTGATCGACAAGATGGCACAAAACTCCCAAAAATTTGGTGATCGGGGTACACCACATATCAGGGGAGTACATCAAGTAAGTCATTCTTCTCTTGAGAGTCATTTGATTGATACTAATTTAGAAGAATTGACCACTATGGTGAGACAGATTGCTTTGGCTCAAAACACATCCCAACCCACTCCTTCAAGGCCTTGTGGCATTTGCACTGAGACAAGTCATCCAACTTACTGTTGCCCACAACTACAAGAGACAGAAGATTGCGCAGCAGTATTCCCAGGGAGACCATTTCAGCAGCAACAACAACCATATCCCCAACAAAAGTTTGATTCATTTTCTCCAACATACAATCAAGGATGGAAAGATCAACCAGACATGAGGTATGGCTCTGGTCAACAACAAAGGACCCCTTTTCAACCAAACTTCCAGTAGCCTCCAACTTACCAACAGGGTTTCCAACAACCCCAAACGAGATTCGAAGATCAAACATCAACGAGTCCGCAACAAGGGAATATCCAACACAAGGTAGACTCTAACACTAATGATATTTTGAAACAAATTGTTCCTAATCAACATAATGAGCTGAAGAGTCAAGGTTTGTAGTTGAGAGAGTTGAAGACTCAAATGAGCCAGATTGCCACCTCCCTCCATGAACTTGTGAGTAAGAATTCTGGAAATCTACCTTCCCAACCCACTCCAAATCCAAAGGGGAATGTTAGTGCCATCACATTGAGAAGTGGGAAGCAAATGAATGATACATCTGGACCTACCATTCCATTGGGATTTACCTCATCTCCAGAGAAGTCGCATTCCATACCAACTGATAAGCAATCCAAGGAGAAAGATAAAGGTAAGAAAAAGACTGATGATGTTCCTCCTAAACCCCTTCCTTTTCCAAATAGGGTTGTTCAAACCAAGAAGATGGTTTATGAAGCAATGAAAAAGGATGTTTTGGAAACATTCAAGTGTGTGGAGATCAACATTCCTCTACTTGAAACCATTAAGTAAATTCCAAGGAATGCGAAATTCTTAAAAAAACTTTGTACTAATCGAAGAGGGGTCAAGGGAAATGAGAGGATCAACCTTGGAAGGAATGTCTCAGCACTCATTACACCAACTCTAGCAATTCCAAAAAAGTTAAAGGATCTCGGAACATTCACCATCCCATGTATCATAGGGGAGTTTCACTTCTATAATGCTCTTTGAGATTTAGGAGATTCAATTAATGTGATGCCTCACTCTATATTCTCTTCTTTACAGGTTGGTGAGTTGAAGCCGATGCGAGTAGTGGTGCAATTGGTGAATAGAGCTACGACATATCCAACAGGAGTTCTTGAGGATGTACTTGTCCGGGTAAGATACATGATCTTTCCAGTGGATTTCTATTTTCTTAACATGGATGATGATCAGGTATGTTCTCGTTCCCCCATTATCTTAGGTAGGACCTTCCTCAAAACTACAAAAACTATCAGAAATGTCAATGAGGGTACACTTTCCATGGAATATGGGGATGAAGTTGTGATATTTAATGTTATGGATTCCATGAAGTACCCCTATCAGGACCATTCTTCTTTTGTTATCTCCCATTTTGAACCACCAAGTAAAAACTACATGGATTTTGATTGTCCTATGCTTAGAGAGATTATGAGTATTGGTTCTGGTTTAATGTCTAAGAGAACTTCCACACATGTTTCTAATGAACAAGACTCTCTAAGATTTGATTTTGAAATGGATTCATATTTTGATCTTGATCATGTGAACTCTGATTATGACATGGCTATTGAGTATGCTGATGGATTTGGTGCTTTATTCTCTAATTGTGATGATTTCTGTTCTGATACTGACGTTCATTATGCAGATATGTCTATTGCATCAATTTCTCCATCCATACATCACCCCCTACATTGGAACTCAAGCCATTTCCCCCAAATCTTAAATATGCATACTTGCTGAGCGGTGATAGATTACCTGTTATCATTGCTAACAATCTCTCATTTGAACATGAATAAAATTTTTTGAATCTATTGAGAGATAACATTAGGGCAATTGGTTCTACATTGGAACACATATCAGGTATTATCCCCTCCATTTGCATGCATAGGATTCTCTTGGATGATGTGGCTAAACCGTTTAGACAGCCACAAAGGAGACTCAATCCCACCCTCCTGGAAGTTGTTAAAAATGAAGTTGAGAAATTCCTCTAGGCAGGTATAATATTTCCCATTTCAGATTCTCAGTGGGTAAGTCCAATTCAGGTTGTGCCTAAGAAGAGTGGTGTTACAGTTGTTAAAAATGAGAAAGATGAGTTAGTTCCAATGAGGGTGCACAATAGTTGGCATGTGTGTATTGATTATAGGAGACTAAATCATTCCACTCACTAGGACCATTTCCCCCTCCTGTTTATTGATCAGATGCTTGAGAGACTAGCTGGGAAGACACACTATTGTTTCTTGGATGTATTTTCTAGATATTTTCAGGATCCTATAGCTCTGTAGGACGCAAGGTACCTTCCAGAGATGCATGGTGAGTATTTTTTCTGATTTTATTAAGACTTGCATGGAGGTATTTATGGATGATTTTATAGTTTATGGGTCTTTATTTGATGAATGTCTAAGTAGTTTGGGAAAGGTGTTGAATCATTGTATTGAGAAGAATATGGTCCTGAGCTTTGAAAAGTGTCATTTTATGGTAGAGCATGGAATTCTCTTAGGTCATATAGTCTCAGAACATGGCATTAAAGTTGATAAATCTAAGGTAGACATTATTTCATCCCTACCATATCCTACATGTGTGCGTGATGTTCGATCATTCCTTGGACATGCTGGATTTTATCGACGCTTCATCAGAGATTTTAGTAAGATCACTCTACCCTTATCTCGATTGCCTCAAAAAGATATTGACTTCAATTTTGATGATTCATGAAGGGTATCATTTGATGAGCTGAAGAAGTGTCTAACCACTCCACAAATCATACAGCCCCCGCAGTGGGACCTTCCATTTGAGCTTATGTGTGACACCTCCAACTTCGCGGTTGGAGCTGTCTTGTCTCAGAGGGTGGAAGGACGTTCACATGTGATCGCCAATGCATCAAGGACACTTGATTTAGCCCAATCAAACTACACAACCATGTTAAAAGAGTTTCTTGCTGTCATATTTTCTTTAGATAAATTCCATTCATATTTATTGGGCTCTAAAGTAGTTATTCTTTCTGACCATGCAGCTTTGAGGTACCTCTTAAAGAAGCCAGATGCAAATCCATGACTTATCTGTTGGATGCTCCTTCTTCAGGAATTTGATATTGAGATAAAGGACAAGAAGGTTTTAGAGAATTTGGTGGCATACCACATGAGTAGGCTTACTCACACACAAGAGGATGACACCTTGGACCAGGTACCACTTCGGGACACTTTCCCTGATGAGCATCTCTATACCATCTCACGTACGCATCCTTGGTATGCTAATTTAGTTAATTACATTTTTTCCTCTTAAATCCCAGAAAATTTGAAGAAGTATCAAGTCCAAAAATTAAAAAGTGAGTCTAGGTATTATGTGTGGGATGATCCTTACCTTTGGCGCATATGTAGTGACCAAGTCATTAGGAGGTGTGTTCCCGATCATGAGTTTGAGTCTGTTTTGCATTTCTGACATACACTTGGTTGTGGTGGACACTTTGGACCCCAACGGACAGCTAGGAAGGTTTTGGACTCTGGATTATATTGGCCTAGCTTGTTCCATGATGCCCATGTGTTTTTTAAGTCATGCTCTCGTTGCCAACACACTGGGAATATTCCTAGGAGACATGAGATGCCCCAACCACCCATAATATTCTATGAGATTTTTGATGTATGGGGAATTTTTTTATGGTTACTTTTCCTAGTTCATTTGGATTTTTGTATATTTTGGTTTCTGTTGATTATGTGGGTAAATGGGTGGAGGCCAAGGCCACCAGGGCTGACGATTCTCATGTTGTTGTGGACTTTGTCAAAGCACAGTTTTTTTGCAGGTTTGGAGTACCAAAGGCCATCACCAGTGACCAGGGGACACACTTTTGCAATAGGAATTTTTCTTCCCTCCTTCGAAAGTATGGGGTGACACAGAAAACATCAACACCATACCACCCCAAAACAAATGGCTAGGCTGAGGTTTCAAATCATGAGTTGAAACAAATTTTGGACAAAACTGTGCAGCCAAATAGGAAGGATTGGAGCAAGCACTTGGATGATGCATTATGGGCTTATAGGACAACATACAAGACCCCCATTGGTATGTCCCCATTTCGGACTGTTTTTGGTAAAGCATGTCATCTCCCAGTGGAAGTCGAGCATCAGGCATATTGGGCTATAAAAAAATGCAATATGGATTTGGCCCAAGATGGAATTCAAAGGAAGTTTCAAATTCAAGAGCTTGAGGAGATTCGACTATCATAATATGAGAACTCAAGGCTCTACAAGGAAATATCAAAAGAATCTCATGACAAAATGATCCAACAAAGGGAGTTTCATGTTTGAGAGAAAGTCATTCTCTATAGTTCACGACTGAAGCTGATGCCTGGTAAGTTGCGTTCCAGATGGTTAGGTCCTTATATTGTATCTAATGTTTTTCCTTATGGTGTAGTGGAGATCACACAAGAGGACACTGGAAGGAGCTTTATAGTCAATGGGAAATGTTTGAAGAGATACATTTAGGGACATTCTACTGATGTAGTGGATTATATCACACTGCATGACCCCATCATCACTTGAGCACATTAGGCTGTTCCTATCCCTTTCACTGTTATATTATTTGGCCTATTTAAAAATTCTGCATTTCATGTGCATATATCATCTAATGGTTTCACATTGAGGACAATGCAATATTTTACATGTGGTGGAGGGAACCTTTTAGTTTAGTAATTTCAATTTTTTTCCTGTTAAAAAAAACAAAAAAAATATTTTGTGTTTTTTCAAATTTTGTGTGTTTATTTTTTCAATTTTCTTTGTGTTTTTTAAATTTTTGAGCTAAAATGATTCTCATCACAATTTTGAAATGCATATCAATGAGTGAAACAATATATCCCATGAAACTGAGTTTAAATGAATGCTGAAAATGACTTTGTTTCAAGTTCAAATATTTAGTAATTTCATGGAAAGTACACCGAATTTTGAATCCCAAGCCACATCTCACTGTCTTCATATTTGAAATCACTTTCCTGTGAGACTTTGAACCATTATTTTCATATTCTTTTCATTCACCTCACATCATGAGAGAACCAAACCATGCTTGATTTAACCAAAATTTGATTTATTCCTGTCAAAACTTGAGGGTATGAGGTACTTATGTTTAAATGATTGAGGAATTTGTTTGGTATTAAAGCCCCTATTTTAAAGAATCCTTTTTTTATAATGGATTACCTTGAATATTTAATCCTTTTAGACCTTATAATCCATGAACAACCTGTTTGGTTAGCCACATTACAAGCCAATTTTCCCTATCCAACCAACTGTTGAAGTGAAATTTCATAATCTAGTTGAGCTTAAGTGTGTGGGAATCTATCTTGTATTGTGCCACCACATTCTGTGATACTTTGGGTGGAAAATTAAATTCTTAAGAGATGTGTTTTCTGATGAAGAAAGTCATTATATTTAAAGCTATGCCTTTTCTGGAGCTTTTAGGATAAGTGAAGCTGTGCCTTTTCTGGAGCTTCTAATTGAGGTGGAAAGCTGTGCCTATTTGGAGCTTTCAAGAAAATCAAGTTTGAGAAGATTGAAATTTTTTATGCTGAAATGATGAATGGTGTAAACTTTTCATGACTTTTCATGATGATGGAGTTGAATTTATACTATGGGGATTAGGGAGAAGACCATATTTAAGTGAAAATTAGATTAATGCAATTTTGCTTCAAAAAGAGTCAAACCCTCCTTATTCAGCCTCAGAATTTTTCACATCTAAATCCTACCAACCGAAAGCCACAGAACAACCCTGAAAAGTCCTCCTGATAAACATATTTCCTTGACTCACATCGGGTGGCGATTTAGGAATATATCAAGCCTATGGTGACCCTTGTATGAGTTTGGATGAGAAAGACATTGCAAAAAAATTGATATTTGAGTGATGAGAGAAAATTCAAGTGAGGTAAGTGTTTTGTGCATGGTAGGATAAATAAAGTGGAAATATATTGAATGATATAAATGTAGAACTTGAAATAATATCTTTTTATGAGGCATGATATCTTTTGTTTCTTCGTGTGTAATTGTTTGATCTCAAGGATATGTGTTTTAAAATTGGTTTTGATTTGATATTAATGTTTACTTAATATTAGGTTTTTCTCAGGAGTTCAAAAGGGTAAGTGTGGGGGAGTTGATAAAACACTATTTTGTTGAATATTATATTGATAATAAATGATATAATTTCCTCACATTGTGTTAAATATGTTTAATTAGAAAGTATTTGGGATTAAATCATTCATTTGAATATTTGATGAAAATTCTTGTTTTACCCTTTATAGTTCATTGTAGTATTCCAAAGATACATATTTGTATATTTATTATTTGAATTTGAACTTTTTATCAGTGTTCCTAACTGAATTATCTACAACCTTTATTCCGGACACTAGAGCTAAAGAGTGCATTTGGTTGTTGAAAATGGGCCATGAAGTCAAAGTTGGGATGGAATCGACAGAATGAAGAAGCTTCTGTATTTCGGCCATAACTCCTTCATATGGGCCCCGATTAAGCCCAAATTTGTGGAGGAGATATAGGATCCATATACGCACATTGGATCTATAGAATCCCACCTTTTTATAACATAAACATTCATTACATTACACAAAACTGAGTATCTTTAAGGTTTAGTGTCTTGGAAACCAGGAACTTAAAACATGAAAACACAAAAAAAATTTCTTAAACACTTGAAATGATTATTGATTATCCATTAAAAACATATATATTAATTACATTTTAATGGTATTAAATGTTCATTTTTGATCTTATGGGCCTGAGTTAGTGCATTTTCATTATGAACATCCATTCTCATCATTTGTGCACTTCATGCCTAATATACACCAATTTAGGCCCAATGAGTCGTCTGATTCAAAGGAATGTAATTATCAATTTTTTTTAATTTGATATTTTGGGAACTTTATCTATACTTAAATGTGAACATTTTTAATTCCGGGATCAATGGAGAATTCATGGAAGAAGATGGGGATATTTTGTGATGAAAGGAAGCAATTCTAGAGAAGACAGATTGGACACTAGCCCTCTGATGAGCCTGTGGGGCCCAACATACATTCCCAATGAATCCCAAATTTTGTGGGATTCTAGAAGACATTCAGAGGAACACATAACTCTTCATGGGACAATGCTAATTCGGCCTCTATGGTGGTCATTAAAGCGGTCCAATTTATAGATACAATTCTGGGCCAGATTGTGCGGCCTAGAAAAACAGTCCACTAATTTCATCATATCTCAGAATCCGTAACTGTAAATGGGCCCATATTTTACAGGAGGTTAGAAGACATCCGGAGATCCATTGTCTTCTTCTATGGGACACTCTGATTAGGCCTTCTAGAAGGTCTTCCAGACGCGTCTGTTCGGTGAAAGAAAGATGGCTGCCACCTCGGGTCAAATGTGGAAATGTTCAAATTTCACAAGCTTTCCACCACCTATGGCCTACCAAAATTAATTGAGATGCTTTGTACTATTGGAGGCTCGACCCAAGGCTCCCAAAATACCTATTTAATGCAGTGGTGGTGAAGGAGTTGAGGATCTTGGATGCTTTGTTCAATTGTAATGTTATGTTGCATTTTTGTTGCCTCAATTTTGTCTTTCACATGTAAGTTGTTCAATTCACTTTAGTTTCTTAATAAAAGTTCTTCTTCTACTCTTATTCTATTGTTCTAAATATAACTTTGATACCGTTGGATCAAGGTGTGAATTTATTCACACCAAACCTTGTGAAATTATTCACACAACGGTGGAGTGATCATTTTATTTTTGTTGTTTTCTTTACTTCTCCATTTCCTCCCTCATGAGTCTACTTTCCGCTTCCATTGAAACCATGGGATCAATGGAGGGCTAACCCACTTATGGGTTGATCCAAGGGAGTATAAAGGGGCTGGATTGGATGTTATTTATCACCTAATTAATGTATAATCACTTCTTTAATTGGGATTTTTATTTGATGATTTTTAAACTCCATCGTCCTTGTTGAATTTAAGGCCACACACTTCAAGTACTAATACGATCATTTACCTTGAAGTGCTCAAAACTTTGATCCTTCAAGTGTATATGTGATTAGTATTAGAGGGTGTAGGCATTAAACCAGTAAGTGATGATGTTGTTTTATCTCCTTAAATGAACCCATCTCAAATTTAAGAAATTGAAATCATTAAAAAGAAAATACGTCCAATCCACCCCGAGTGATAACCTAGGATCAACTCATTCTTTTAAATTGAATCCGCTTAAATCTATTAGATATATTTAAAAACCCCATCCAAAATCAATCCAAGTTGGCCACTTCATAGCCAAAAAGCCATCCCTTAGGTTGTGTATCTTAGGTATCTTCTTAGGTCTCTGTGGAATTGACAACCCAAGATACACTACAAGGACCATTCTACCCTTCTTCTCTTGGGTAAATTTGGGCGTGAACCAAATTTTGGCGCTGTTTCCGGGGACCAAGTAAGTACCTTAGATAAAAAAAACCTTCTTTCTTCACCTAAATTCTTATACTCTCACCCAATATCTCTTATCTTGTCCCTTTCTCTCTTTTTTTTGGCGCATGTCTGCCTACACCCGGATATCTCAAACAGACGAGTTAGGGTGGAAAGTCCTAGGATAGGGGAGTCAAGTGCACCTAAGGTATTGTTTAAATAAGATTCAAATATTCTTGAAACCCCAAAGTCAGAACTTGAAACAAGTACAATGGAGGGTCATCCACAAAATCAAATTGTAAACCCTGGGGGGAATCAAATGGGAAACCAAAACCAAGAAGCTCCAAACTTAGGGAATGTAGTTGATCAAACCGTGAACGACTACCTCACTCCAGCTTGGACCAATGCCCCCTCATTCATTAGACACAATTCCATAGGAGACACCAACTACATATTCAAACCCCATGTCCTAAACCACCTTCCAACCTTTCATGGGATGGAGTCAGAAATGTCATACCTTCATGTCAAAGAGTTCAACGACATTGTTGAAACCATGTGTCCCCCACATCAACTAGAATCCTCTAAGATGAGGCTATTTCCATTTTCATTAAATGATCGAGCTAAAAATTGGCTAAATAACTTGAGACCTGCATCAATCCACTCTTGGGACCAACTGCAAAGAGAATTCTACAAAAAATACTTCCCTCATCACAAAACAATTGCACTTAAAAAGAGCATCCAAAACTTTTTTTGAAAAAGAGGGAGAGTCATTTTATGAAACATGGGAGAGGTTCAAAGACACCCTAAACATGGTTGCACACCATGGGTTTTCCATACCCGAATAAGTGAGAATTTTCTATGAAGGGTTGGGTCCGGGTAATAAAAAATTCATTGACATGATGTGTTATGGAACTTTTAAAAACAAGGCCCCAAATGATGCTTACGAGTATCTGGAAAGTCTGGCTGAACAAAACCAAACTTGGGGAACTTCACCTTATTCTGAAAAGCCACAAAGAACCACTGGAATTCATACACTTAGAGAAGAGGGAAGTCTTAGGGCTAAACTCGCAGCACTCTCTAGGAAGGTTGAAGAGATAGACCTTAAGAAAGTCCATGAAATACAAAATGTAGACCTTGTTTGCACAATTTGTGACAAACATGACCATAAAACAGACAACTTCCCAACCATTCCATCCATCAAGGATGTTCTTCTAGGAGGACCCCCAGCGAAAGTCAATGACCTAAACTTTCAAAAGCCCCAATACCAAAACACCTTCAATCCAAGGTACAATGACCACCCAGGCTTCCGATGGAAGGATAACCAACAACATACCCAACCACAAGGGAAAAATCCTTACCCTCAACAGAACTACCAAACCCATAACCAGTTCCAAACCCAACCTATCCAATACCAACAGCCACCGGTCCATTTTCAACAAACCATACCACCTCCAAAATATCCCCCTAGGATAAACCAACCTACTCAAGCACCAACCCAAACTGTTCCACAAAGCCTACTAGAACAACTGTGCAAACAAATGGAGAGGATGAACTCAGAAGTCTCTTCCCTAAAACAAGAACTTAAAACCATCAAAACAGAAAAGGCACCCATGCCTACTCAGGCGGTGCCATCCTCAACTTCAAGGGGAGAGTCAAGTTGTGATCAAACAACTCATGAAAAACTAAAGGCTGTGACTGTTTTAAGAAGTGGGAAATCAATTGAGAACCCTAAACAACTAATTCAGAACCCACCTGAAGATTCAAACATGGATGGAAATTCAAATGAACCACAAGATCAAACTGAGGAAACTGATAACAATGTGAAAGAAACAACTCTTCAACAAACAACCTCACAACCTTCACCATTTCCCAACGCATGAGGGGGAAATCCAAGCCTGAACTGAGTGAAACGTTGAGGGAAATATTTTCACAAGTCAAGTTGAACATACCCCTTCTCTATGCCATCAAAACTATACCTGCCTACTCAAAGTACCTTAAGGACTTGTGCACTTTTAAAAGAAAATTTTCACATAAAAACCAAGTCCTTTTGGCTGCTAATGTGAGTACCACCATTCAAGGGACCATTCCTCCTAAGTTGAAAGACCCAGGTTGCCCTTACATCAATGTTGAACTAGGAGAAAGCAAAGTTGTCAAGGCCTTGTGTGACCTAGGTGCTAGTGTCAATCTCATCCCATATACTGTGTACTTCCAGTTAGGCCTAGAAGAGCTCCAACCCACATATGTCACACTTCATCTTGCTGATCGTAGCATTAGGGTTCCAAAGGGGATTTTAAAGGACGTTCTGGTAAAGGTTGAAAACTTCATCTACCCTGCTGATTTCATTGTCCTTGAAAACCATCCAAATTTAGGAAATAAGGAACAAACACCAATCATCCTTGGTCGTCCTTTCCTTGAAACAATCAACTATGTTATCCGAGTCCGAAATGGGAACATGACCATCACCTTTGGGAACATGAGTCTAGACTTGAACATCTATAATGCAAGCTCGCAAATAGGGGATGACGAGGATATTCATGAAGTAAACATGATAGGAAGCATTGATAATGAATCCATGGAACATCAAGGAATATTTGATGAATGTTTAAGTCAGAATGAGATTGATTTCCTTTGTTCATATGAAGGAAGTTTATCCCCTTGGCTTGAATCATTTTCAAATTGCTCTTATGATGAAGTCTTAGGTCCAACAATCAGTGAAACCTTTCAAGAAACCAATTTCATAAAGACCCCGTTAAATTCCTTCCCTAAATATGATCAAGCCAATCTAGTAGCTGAAACTTCTACATGTGAGGAATAAATCCTATCTGAACCTCTAAAAAAAGAAATTGATCTTGATCCAATGTCCCAATCTTCTACTGAAATTCTGAACCAACCTGATCTTGAATTGAAGGAACTTCCTGCTGCACTAAAGTATGCCTTCCTAGGGGAAAATCAAACACATCCTATTTTCATTTCTTCTTCTCTTGAATCCAATCATGAGAGGATGCTTCTAGATGTCCTTAGGAAGCATAAGAAAGCCATTGGTTGGACCCTTTCTGATATTCCTGGGATTAGCCCACTTATCGGGACTCATAGGATTGTTCTGGAATCTGATTCAAAGCCATGTCGTCAACCTCAACGGAGACTCAATCCTAATCTCATGGAGGTAGTAAGGAAGGAACTTCTGAAATTGTTGAAAGCTGGTATCATATATCCCATAGCTGAGAGTGAATGGGTTAGCCCAATCCAAGTGGTTCCAAAAAATGCTGGAATCACAGTGATAACCAATGAGGATGGAGAGATTCTTCCAAAAAGGGTGAGTAGTGGATGGAGGGTATGCATTGACTATAGGAAACTAAACTCATTCACCAAGAAGGACCATTTCCCCTTACCATTCATTGACCAACTCCTTGAGAGAGTGGCAGGTCATGCCTTCTACTGTTGGTTAGATGGGTACTCGGGGTACAATCAAATTGAGGTCTCCCTAGAGGATCAATGGAAGACTACATTCACATGTCCTTTCGGTACCTTTTCCTTCAAACGCATGCCCTTCGGGTTATGCAATGCCCATGGAACCTTCCAGCGGTGCAAGATGGGAATCTTCTCAGACATGGTAGGGGATTTTCTTGAGGTCTTCATGGATGACTTCTCTGTGTTTGGGGATACTTTTGAGGGATGTCTGCAGAATGTGGAGAGAGTCTTGTCAAGATGTGAAGAAAAAAATCTGGTCCTAAACTAGGAAAAATGCCATTTCATGGTTAAAGAGGGACTTATTCTAGGCCATCTGGTCTTGAGTAGGGGGATTGAAGTTGATAAAGCAAAGGTTGACATCATTCGTCACCTTCCATCACCCAAAACTGTCAAAGAAGTGAGGTCTTTCTTAGGACATGCTGGTTTCTATAGAAGATTCATCAAGGACTTTAGTTCCATATCCCGTCCCCTTTGTGCTCTCTTAGTAAAGGATACTCCATTTGTTTGGACAGAAAGCTGTGAGGGTTCATTCTCAACCCTCAAATCCTCTCTCACCTCTCCTCCCATTATGAAATCTCCAAATTGGAACCTTCCTTTTGAACTTATGTGTGATGCCAATGACTTTGCTGTTGGAGCTGTGTTAGGACAACGTTGTGATAAAACTCCTTATGTCATTGCTTATTCAAGGAAATCCTTAAATGATGCCCAAATCAACTACACCACCACTGAAAAGGAGTTACTTGCTATTGTGTTTTCCTTAGATAAGTTTAGGTCCTACCTCTTAGGATCACCCATCACTATGTTCACTGACCATTCTGCACTAAAATACCTCTTCCAAAAACAAGATGCTAAGGCTAGACTGATTAGGTGGGTCCTTCTCTTACAAGAATTTGACCTCACAATCTAGGATAAAAAGGGATTTGAAAATGTTGTAGCTGATCACCTGTCTAGGATGGAATTCAAAGACAACTCAAATCACCTTTCTGTGTCTGATTCATTTCCTGATGAACACTTATACTCTGTGAGTGACTGCCCTTGGTATGCTGGCATAGCAAATTTCTTAGTGACAGGAGTCATTCTAAAATTCTTAGGGACTCAAGCTCGAAGGAAATTCCTTTCTGATGTTAGACACTATGTGTTTGATGATCCATACCTCTATAAGTTCTTCCCTGACCAAGTCATTAGGAGGTGTGTTCCAGAATCTGAACAAGAGTCCATCCTTAAATTCTGTCATAGTGAGGCATGTGTAGGTCAATTTTCCTCTAAGAAAACATCTGCTAAGATTCTTCAATGTGGTCTTTTCTAGCCCACCCTCTCAAGGGACTCCTACACATTTTGTCAAAGTTGTCCTAGGTGTCAACAAGTTGGGTCCATCACAAAAAGGAATCAAATGCCACTCACTCCCATCTTAGTGGTTGAAATCTTTGACTGTTGGGGAATTGATTTCATGGGTCCCTTCCCAAACTCTCGGGGATACCTCTACATACTCTTAGTTGTTGATTATGTCTCAAAATGGGTTGAGGCCATTCCCACAAAATCCAATGATCATCAAACTGTGATTACATTCCTAAAAGAAAACATATTCTCTAGATTTTGAATTCCTAGGTCTATCATAAGTGATCGTGGAACTCATTTTTGCAATCATCCATTCTCATCACTCATGGAAAAATATGGAATTTCTCACAAAGTGTCCACTGCTTACCACCCACAGACCAATGGTCAAGCTGAGTTAGCCAATCGTGAAATTAAGCAAATTCTTGAAAAAACTATCAAACCCTCTAGGAAAGATTGGTCTGAGAAACTCTTAGATTCTCTTTGGGCCTATAGAACCACATATAAAACCATTTTAGGAATGTCCCCATATAGGTTGGTTTATGGTAAAGCATGCCATTTGCCAGTGGAGATTGAACATAAGGCCTTTCGGGCAATTAAGAAAATGGATTATGATCTCTCATTGTCCGGAACAAAAAACAAATTAGATCTCAATGAACTGGAGGAACTAAGGATGGAGGCTTATGAAAATTGAAGGATCAATAAAGATAGAGTTCAAGCCTACCAATCTAGGAATATAAAGGTCAAACATTTTGAACCAGGAAAACTTGTGCTCTTGTATAGTTCAAAACTTCATTTACATCCGGGAAAGTTAAGGTCTTGATGGTAAGGACCTTTCATAGTGCATCATGTATTCCCCCATGGGGCAGTATATATTTAAGATCCCACAAGTGGTTACATTTTCAAGGTCAATGGTCAAAGGTTAAAACCATTCATTGAATCATTCAATAAACAAGAAATAGAGGTTGAGTTAACTAAGACAACCTATGAACAAGGAACAAATTAATAGATTTAGGGTCCATGTCGGGCTAACGATGTTAAACAAAGCGCTGAATGGGAGGCAACCCATGGTTTTCAGGTTTCCAATAATTTAGTTGTTTTAATCATCTTTATATTTTAAATAGGTTTAATGAGACATTTTGATATTTTGAAAAAAAATAATAATAAACTGTTGACCTATTCTTCTATAATGAGTATGGATGGGTACGAAAGAGGAGCACCATATTCATCCGTGTCACGTGGTGTGATCCTTGAGTAATACCTTACCCAGAAATTTAAAAAGAAGACAATGTATCATCAGTTTATTTTGTTTTATTTTTATTATTTTATAGGTTAAGATAAAAATAAAAATAAAATAATAAAAAAAAGTCCACGCCATAGGCCGTGGGGAAAACCCTGTCACAACCGGCGAAGCCGCGGGGACTCGAACCCGGGACCGAAGGGAGAAAGGGGCGCGCGCTTACCACTGACCTTCGGCTTCTTGTGCTTTCTTATTCTATAATTTTTATATATATTATTATATTTTACATCCTTTATTATATAAATATAAATATATATATATATATATATTGTTTGTTTTTGTTTGTTTTGTTTGTTTTGTTTTTCCTTTTTCCACTAGGGAACTTTGCAAGCGACATGGATATCAAAGGAATAAATTCGAGCGGCAAGAACTTCAAACTTCAACCACCAGGTGACTTCATTCCATGATCCTCATATTTTAATTTCCTTATTGAACTCCCCTTTTTATTCCTCTACCCCATTCTAAATTTTGTTTTTATGAAACTAGGGACAGTTTCATTCTAAGTTGGGGGGTGTGGAAACAAAATATTTGTTTAAAAGAAACAATGATAACAAAAAGAAGTAAAATTCCTTTATCATTCATATAATAACATCTTTTCTCACATAAAAACTACATATCAAATAATTATTATTTCCTTGACTCTTAATTTAATTCATGATTAAGTTTAAAAGCATAGATTTTGGAAAGTGTGGCTGTCCAATGTGATATTTCATCATTTATATTTTCATCCAAATAAAAAAATGCCACAATGCACGTCCTCTAGACTGTGGGGTAATAATTTGAATTTTTGGGGTCCCATAATAAATAACATAGGCTGTTTTTATTTTTATGAATAATATGAGTATTCAAAAAAACTAAAAAAATTATTAAAAAAAAAAATTGCGAGTAGAGCAATGGATTGATAAAATGCGAGGCTTTTGGCACTTGGGGATCGTGACTGCAGAGTTTTCTAGCCCTGAGTTTTTTAATATATCTCTATTTATGGTAATATGACTTTGTTTTTTATTAAGTTAACTTGAGACGATGCCCGAGTATGTGGGCTTCACTTGGTGCCCTAAGGCCTTTGAGTCTGGGAGTCATCGGCAAAGCCTTGCTACATGGGTTAATTTGATTAACTGCAATCTCAATTACTATGGCAATATTGCAAAAAAAATCCAAAAAAAAGAATGAATAATACTCATATTAGGATTAAATGTGATTCCACCTAGTGCTTCAATGATTTCCCCCTTGAATGAAAATGAACCCCCATATCTATTGTGATACACAACACATCATTACACCTAATTGAGTTGGATGAAGTATGATGATGGATTTGATCAAAGGAATGGGCATGGGATTGGGATCTGCTTTTAAATTCATCTTGTTTTAAATTATCTTGATAGGTTATAAAAATATATTTGTGTGCAGTTTACATTGTGAGCACTGTTTGTTATAATGTGTTTGAAGAAAGGAATTCAAAAAAAAATCATTGAATTATTTGCTCGGGACTAGAAAATATCAAGTTGCGGGGTGTGATTATCCAATAAAAACATATATTTTAATTACATTTTAATGGTATTAAATGTTCATTTTTGATCTTATGGGCCTGAGTTAGTGCATTTTCATTATGAACATCCATTCTCATCATTTGTGCACTTCATGCCTAATATACACCAATTTAGGCCCAATGAGTCATCTGATTCTAAGGAATGTAATTATCAATTTTTTTAATTTGATATTTTGGGAACTTTTTCTACACTTAAATGTGAGCATTTTTCATTCAGGGATCAATGGATAATTCATGGAAGAAGATGGAGATATTTTGTGATGAAAGGAAGCAATTCTAGAGAAGGCAGATTGGAAACCTTCCCTCTGATGAGACTGTGGGGCCCAACATACAGACCCAATGAATCCCAAATTTTGTGAGATGATATAATACATTCATAGGAACAAATAACTCTTCATGAGACAATGCTAATTCGGAAACTATGGTGGTCATTAAAGCGGCCCAAGTTACAGATACAATTCTGGGCCAGATTCTGCGGCCCAGAACAACAGTCCACTAATTTCATCATATCTCGGAATCCGTAACTCCAAATGGGCCCATATTTTACAAGAGGTTAGAAGACCTCCGTAGATCCATTTTCTTCTTCTATGTACCACTCTGATTCGGCTTTCTAGAAGGTCTTCCAGATGCATCTGTTCGGTGAAGGAAAGCTGGCTGCCACCTCGGGTAAAATGTGGAAAAGTTCAAATTCCACAAGCTTTCCACCACCTATGGCCTACCAAAATTAATTGAGATGCTTTGTATTATTGGAGGCTCTACACAAGGCTCCCAAAATTCCTATTTAAGGCAGTGGTGGTGAAGGAGTTGAGGATCTTGGATGCTTTGTTCAATTGTAATGTTATGCTGCATTTTTTTTGCCTCAATTTTGTCTTTCACATGTAAGTTGTTCAATTCACTTTAGTTTCTTAATAAAAGTTCTTCTTCTACTCTTATTCTGTTGTTCTTCATATCACTTTTATACCGTTGGATCAAGGTGTGAATTTATTCACACCAACCCTTGTGAAATTATTCACACAATGGTGGAGTGATCATTTTATTTTTGTTGTTTTCTTTACTTCTCCATTTCCTCCCTCATGAGTCTACTTTCCGCTTCCATTGAAACCATGGGATCAATGAAGGGATAACCCACTTATGGGTTGATCCAAGGGAGTATCAAGGGGCTGTATTGGATTTTATTTATCACCTAATTAATGTATAATCACTTCTTTAATTTGGATTTTTATTTGATGATTTTTAAACTCCATCGTCCTTGTTGAATTTAAGGCCACACACTTCAAGTACTAATACGATCCTTTACCTTGAAGTGCTCAAAACATTGATCATTCAAGTGTATAGGTGATTAGTATTAGAGGGTTTAGGCATTAAACCAGTAAGTGATGATGTTGTTTTATCTCCTTAAATGAACCCATCTCAAATTTACGAAATTGAAATCATTAAAAAGAAAATACGTCCAATCCACCCCGAGCGATAACCTAGGATCAACTCATTCTTTTAAATTGCATCCGCTTAAATATATTAGATATCTTTAAAAACCATCCAAAATTAATCCACGTTGGCCACTTCATAGCCAAAAATCCGTCCCTTAGGTTTTGTATCTTAGGTATCTTCTTAGGTCTCTGTGGAATCGACAACCCAAGCTACACTACAAGGACCGTTCTACCCTTCTTCTCTTGGGTAAACTTGGGCGTGAACCACTTCTCCTCATGTTCATCCTTGTTTCATTACTGCATCTCATAACCTGGGGACATACACAAAAAGAAAGGGTGAGCAGAAGGCCCAGTAAGGGAAACAAGAGAAACATTTTACATGTGAACTTGAGATACTTCAATAAGGTCATGAAAAGAACTTTAAGGCACGAAAAAGAAATCATGAGGCATATCATAATAAAAATAACATTTTCATAACTTGAAGATGTGGCTAAATAATTTAACATAGACAATCATGAACATATCACCAAGGTCCATCCCCAAGGTGTCATTTTAAAATTACCAAGGTTATTCACCAAGGTATCGTGAAAATTGTAATATCTAGTGGTTACATCATTACCCAATGCATTGGAGCGCTTTCATGGCGCACCCTTAAATTTGCCTTTATTATCATGTGATCCACATATATCATCATCAAACATTTCATAAAAAACCCATATAAAATAAATGGGTTTCATTTAATAATCATAACGTTTTAAAAACTACTTTAAAGACATGATCTTTGTGTCACTTTAAAAACCACAGAAAATGAAGGTGGGTTTCATGTATGTAAATCCCAGAATTTAAAATAGAAAAACTTGGTATATATGTGAATACCCCTATAGAAGATAGATCTTTGATTATTCACTTAAAATAAAATAACTTTAGAAAAATAGAGAGACATTTTGAGACGAAAATTGTGCAGCATAACGACTATGTTATAAGGTTTTTAGAAAACATTGAAAAGAGAGGGGACATGTGTCAAACATTAATAAATGACCCATAAAACAGTAGAGGGACAGAATATAAGGGATTTAAGAACATGGTAATGAAATTTTAAAATATACCATATGAAATGAAGAACATGAAAGGGAGACAAAAATAAGATTTCTCTTATGAAAATTCGGCAGCCTAACAGCATTACATAAAATTCAACCAAAAATGAATTGATGAGATGAAATAGGGTCTCTCATCATAAAAGATCAGTATGATAGATATATAGATCATACCCCAACGTAATAAAAAAGTAACTTGCAAGACTTGACATGGAATTAGAACTTTGAAAAGGGAGAACGGTGCAAGGACCACTTAAAAATTCAGCAGCCTAACGACGCCACTTAAACTTCAAAATACTGAATTGAAGAGATCAAATGGGGTCTCTCATCATATGGTCATAAAATATCAGTATGATAGATATAGAGATCATAAACCAACATAAAAAAAGGAACTTGAACGAATTGACATGAAAGTATAACTTCAAAACGAGAAGGGTGAAGAACCACTTAAAAATTCGGCAGCCTAATGGCACCACTTAAAACATCAAAATACTGAATTGAAGAGATAAAATGGGTTCTCTCATCATATGATCATAAAAAATCAGTATGATAAATTTAGAGATCATACCCCAACATAATAAAAAGGAACTTGAAAGAATTGACATGAAAGTAGAACTTCAAAATGAGAAGTGTGAAGAACCACTTAAAAATTCGGCAGCCTAACGGCGCCGCTTAAAACTTCAAAATACTGAATTGAAGAGATCAAATGGGGTCTCTCATAATATGATCATAAAAGATCATTATGATAAATTTAGAGATCATACCCCAACATAATAAAGAGGAACTTGAAATACTTTAATGAAAATAGATCTTGAAAAATGAGAAGGGAGAAAGAATCCGTTACAAAAATTTCGGCAGCCTAACGGCGCCACTTAAAACTTCATAAAAAGAAATAATGAGAGTAAGTGGGGATCCTTAATTATGTGAACATGAAAAGGGAAGTAAGAGGAGTATAAAAGAACACCCTTTGACATAAGAACATGGAGCATAAAAGAAATGACATAAAAGAGATCACTTGAAAAGAAAGAGAGAGGTCGGATCCCTTACCTTAAAACGTAACTCTTAAAACTCAAAGGTTGGGATCTTGAAGGCTTGGAGGCACCTTGGGAGGACTCCTTGGGAGGTAATGAGACCAGAACACAGTTGGGGTAGAGTGGGGAGTCGAATGGATGAGAGGAGTGCTTGCTATTTATAGGGAAAGTGAGGGGATAAGGCATTAATGGCCAAGGGACACCTCATTAGTGGTTTTGGCAAAACCATGGGTTTGCCCATGGTATTTTCCCATGGTATTGGCCACTTGGGACACCTCACACAAATATTCATCCCCTTTAGTCGACCATCCCTTAAAATATCTCATGACATCATCATGACACAGTTATGATGTCATTAAACATACCGAAACCCTAAAACTGTAATTTTACTATTCACTGAAAATTCAACTTTCTCAGAAAAATCCCAAAATTTCACCTTAACAAAATATCAATGATATGATTAAAAATATGAAATCCATTTTATAAAAATAATTTTCTAAATATTTTTAATTTAATTTTTAAATAAATACACTATTCACCGAAAATTCATTTTTTTTCAGAAAAATCCCCAAAAATTACCTTTACATAATATCGATGCTCTGAGTTCAAAAATGAAATCCATTTTATAAAAATAATTTTCTAAATACTTTTAATTTAATTTTTAATTACAAAATAACTATTCACCCGAAAAACTTATACTTTAATAATAATTTATGAAACCGTTATTTTACCATTTTATTGAATCACATTACTTAATCAAGGTGTCTAGATTATATTAATATTTTCTTTAAGTGAGATTACTAATCCATTTGGTCATATTACTAATCCTAAGCATAAAATCACTATTCATAATTTACTATTCATCAAAAATCAATTTGATCTTATTAGACTCTAAATTTCGTACTGAACATAATTGTAGAAGACCATTTTTTGAAAATCATTACACATTTTTATTTATTTAAGGTTTACATAAACATTTTTAAAATATCCTTTCTCTAAAATTCTTCAAAAATATGCATACTATATTTATCCGGACATTTGAAAATTCATAAACTTCATCATAAGAAGAAACCCCAATTTTTATTTAAAACAAGGGATTACACAAGGCAGTTACGGTCTCCTTACATAGCCCCTTATCACACCAGCATAGGACCTAAGTGTAAGGTGCGCTAAGGTGAGAGAATCCGAGGGAGGCTCGACCAACATCACACGAGTAGTAATTTCTATCAGTTTGAACTTCTCGCAAAGGCGATTCCGTTCCAGCTTCACACGATGAAGTTCAGCTTGGGTTTGGTCCAGAGCAAATCCCAGTGGTGCTACCTCCTTCCCAAGTTCTGTTAGATGGGCTTCGATCGGTCCATGACTACTGGGTGAGGCCATCAGATCTTCTTTCTATAATAATTAACCAAGATTACTTGTATTTAGAGACAATAATCGAAATGTTTAGTTTACATCGGTCATATTGACCAATGGTCATATAACAGTCAAAACCCAATTGTCTCATTTTAATTATACTCATTTTATCAAATGAAACATTTTTGTTGAGTATAAAAACAAAATAAAATAACACATAAAATTAGGAAACAAGATTTATTCAAAATTTTGGGTCGTTACAATCTTCCCCCCATAAGAAATTGCGTCCTCGCCATTTTTAAAATTGGGTTTTGAAATTTCATTGAATGTCCCACATCAGAAAAGGAGTCAATAAAACTATTACTTTAAAAGAAAGAAAGGGAAGTACAAAGGTCACCCGAGTTAACCCACACTAGGATTCGATGTAGGAAAACATGGACATGAAAGAAAAAAACAAGGGGTCATGTTCTGGGAGAGAGTGATAGAAAACATGATTTGGAGAAAGTTGACCAAAAGAAAATCCCAAACTTATGATGTGTGTAAACAGTCTTTGATTAGCTAGTAGGAAACGTAAACCAACAACATTTTTGTTTTACGTTTCTTTTTATAATTTTGAGGAATTCATTTACTACATAGAACAAAAACATAAGGAAATATACCTACCTTCATGTAGAGTTTCATCCTTTAATAAGTTTCTACCAAAACAAATCTTTTCTCCAAACGATGAGCATTCAAAAACAATTGGTCTCATCAAAAGCACAAGAATCATCCTCTAGAGAATCACATAATCCACAAAATATTAACTATCTATTTCTTCTATCTTTAAACATTATCCCAAAAATAGAAAGGGTAAGGTAAAACAACTCTTCAAAAAGAAAGAATCCCATAGGAAGGGAAACTTCTTTAAATCCTCAAAATTCCATGGTACTACCCAAAGTTCATCATAGACCATTCCATAAATAACGGTCCTTAAAATTCCTCAAAATAAACCAAACTAAGATTGAAACCCAAATACAAGAAGGATTTGATAACATAGTCTTCCAAAATAAACTTCATTGTCCATCTCCAAACAACATCAACCACTCCTAACATCTTATAACAAAAGCAACTAACCTAAACATATTTTACCCAAGATAGGTTAATCATTCCCATAAGTAACCTAAATTACTATAAGTCCACATTAAATTCATTGATTCTTCAAAATATAAGTCAACCTTACTCCTCAATGAAAATACCGTAGTAATCTATTTACCTCGATCATATTGGGTCCCTAAAATAGAGAACGTCTTCCAAAATAATAATCATATTTTAATCCCCTAATTATCTCGGTCATATTAATACGGCAATCATCGAATTTCCTATCACATTGGTTGTTGGGACATGTTCTTCCATTTCCCACCATTAACTAAGAAGAGAAAGTATAATAAGGGGCTTAAATACTTAGCTAATAATCATGAAAAGGAACTTAAAGCATATAAGGACAACTCGTAGAAGAAAAGTATACCGTAACTTGTGATCCCCTAGGTTTCAAACTAGGTTATCCATGATCATATATCCTTATGTGAATCTTTATTTTATTTTATCTTTGTTCCTTTAATAATGGTTCATACTAAGCTTATGAATTTACCAAAGCATATCCCTCGGGAGTGTCATAACCAAGAGTGTAGCAAGGCCCATTGTCGTGTACCAGTTCCCGTTCGAGTCTAGCTCAAAGCGGTGTTTTCGGGTTTTACCCCTATGTACATCTGTGCCAGAGCCACCTCTACCTCCTTGTATCCAGACAGGGATGTATTTGCTTGGCAACCCCTTACTTAATACTCACCAAAATACCAGGAAGATTTCCTATGTGTAAACTTTGCTATTGGGTTCTTCCTAGAGTTTTCATAAACTAATTTCCACAAATAACTAAACCATCCTTTGATACCAACTATAGCATCCCGCCTTTTTATAACATAAACATTCATTACATTACACAAAACTGAGGATCTTTAAGGTTTAGTGTCTTGGAAACCAGGAACTTAAAACATGAAAACACAAAAAAAAATCTTAAACACTTGAAAGGCTTCTCCTCATGTTCATCCTAGTTTCATTACTGCATCTCATAACCTGGGGACATACACCAAAAGAAAGGGTGAGTAGAAGGCCCAGTAAGGGAAACAAGAGAAACATTTTACATGTGAACTTGAGATACTTCAATAAGGTCATGAAAATAACTTTAAGGCATGAAAAAGAAATCATGAGGCATATCATAATAAAAATAATATTTTCATAACTTGAAGATGTGGCTACATAATTTAACATAGACAATCATGAACATATCACCAAGGTCCATCCCCAAGGTGTCATTTGAAAATTACCAAGGTTATTCACTAAGGTATCGTGAAAATTGTAAACTCTAGTGGTTACATCATTACCCAATGCATTGGAGCGCTATCAGGGTGCACCCTTAAATTTGCCTTTATTATCATGTGAGCCACATATATCATCATCAAACATTTCATAAATAACCCATATAAAATAAATGGGTTTCATTTCATAATCATAACGTTTTAAAAACTGCTTTAAATACATGTTCTTTGTGTCACTTTAAAACCCACAGAAAAGGAAGGTGGGTTTCATGTATGTAAATCCCAGAATTTAAAATAGAACAACTTGGTATATATGTGAATACCCCTATAGAATATAGAGCTTTTATTATTCACATAAAATAAAAGAACTTTAGAAAAAGAGAGAGACATTTTGAGAGGAAAATTGTGCAGCATAACGACTATGTTATAAGGTTTTTAGAAAACATTGAAAATAGAGGGGACATGGGTCAAACATTCATAAATGACCCATAAAACAGTAGAGGGACAAAATATAAGGGATTTAATAACATGGTAATGAAATTTGAAAATATACCATATGAAATGAAGAACATGAAAGGGAGACAAAAATAAGATTTCTCTTATGAAAATTCGGCAGCCTAATAGCGTTACATAAAATTCAACCAAAAATGAAATGATGAGATCAAATAGGGTCTGTCATCATAAAAGATCAGTATTATAGATATATAGATCATACCCCAATGTAATAAAAAAGTAACTTGCAAGACTTGACATGGAATTAGAACTTTGAAAAGGGAGAAATGTGCAAGGACCACTTAAAAATTCAGCAGACTAACGACGCCACTTAAACTTCAAAATACTGAATTGAAGAGATCAAATGGGGTCTCTCATCATATGGTCATAAAATATCAGTATGATAGATATAGAGATCATACCCCAACATAACAAAAAGTAACTTGAACAAATTGACATGAAATTAGAACTTCAAAACGAGAAGGCTGAAGAACCACTTAAAAATTCGGCAGCCTAACGGCGCCACTTAAAACTTCAAAATAATGAATTGAAGAGATCAAATGGGGTCTCTCATCATATGATAATAAAAGATAAGTATGATAAATTTAGAGATCATACCCCAACATAATAAAAAGTAACTTGAAAGAATTGACATGAAAGTAGAACTTCAAAATGAGAAGGGTGAAGAACCACTTAAAAATTCGGCCGCCTAACAGCACCACTTAAAACTTCAAAATACTGAATTGAAGAGATAAAATGGGGTCTCTCATCATATGATCATAAAAGATCAGTATGATAAATTTAGAGATCATACCCCAACATAATAAAGAGGAACATGAAATAATTTACATGAAAATAGATCTTGAAAAATGAGAAGGGAGAAAGAATCCGTTACAACAATTTCGGCAGCCTAACGACGCCACTTAAAACTACATAAAACGAAATAATGAGAGTAAGTGGGGATCTCTAATTATGTTAACATGAAAAGGGAAGTAAGAGGAGTATAAAAGAACACCCTTTAACATAAGAACATGGAGCATAAAAGAAATGACATAAAAGAGATCACTTGAAAAGAAAGAGAGAGGTCGGATCCCTTACCTTAAAACGTAACTCTTAAAACTCAAATGTTGGGACCTTGAGGGCTTCGAGGCACCTTGAGAAGAATCCTTGGGAGGTAATGAGACCAGAACTTAGTTGGGGGAGAGTGGGGAGTCGAATGGATGAGAGGAGGGCTTGCTATTTATAGGGAAAGTGAGGGGACAAGGCATTAATGGCCAAGGGACACCTCATTAGTGGTTTTGGAAAAACCATGGGCTTGCCCATGGTATTTGCCCATGGTATTGGCCACTTGGGACACCTCACACAAATATTCATCCCCTTTAGTCGACCATCCCTTAAAATATCTCATGACATCATCATGACACAGTTGTGATGTCATTAAACATACCGAAACCCTAAAACTGTAATTTTACTATTCACTGAAAATTCAACTTTCTCAGAAAAATCCCAAAATTTCACCTTAACCAAATATCAATGATCTGATTTAAAATATGAACTCCATTTTATAAAAATAATTTTCTAAATATTTTTAATTTAATTTTTAAATAAATACACTATTCACGGAAAATTCATTTTATTCAGAAAAATCCCCAAAAATTACCTTAACATAATATCGATGCTCTGAGTTCAAAAATGAAATCCATTTTATAAAAATAATTTTATATATACTTTTAATATATTTATTAATTAAAAAATCACTATTCACCCGAAAAAACTAATAATTTAATAATAATTTATGAAACCGTTATTTAACCATTTTATTGAATCACATTACTTAATCAAGGTGTATTGATTATATTAATATTTTTTTTAAGTGAGATTACTAATCCATTTGGTCATATTACTAATCCTAAGAATAAAATCACTATTCATAATTTACTATTCATCAAAAATCAAGTTGATCTTATTAGACTCTAAATTTCGTACTGAACATAATTGTTGAAGACCATTTTTTGAAAATCATTACACATTTTTATTTATTTAAGGTTTACATAAACATTTTTAAAATATCCTTTCTCTAAAATTCTTCAAAAATATGCATACTATATTTATCCAGACATTTGAAAATTCATAAACTTCATCATAAGAAGAAATCCCAATTTTTATTTAAAACAAGGGATTACACAAGGCAGTTACAGTCTCCTTACATAGCCCCTTAGCACACCAGCATAGGACCTAAGTGTAAGGTGCGCTAAGGTGAGAGAATCCGAGGGAGGCTCGACCAACATCACACGAGTAGTAATTTCTATCAGTTTCAACATCTCGCAAATGCGATTCCATTCTAGCTTCACACGATGAAGTTCAGCATGGGTTTGGTCCAGAGAAAATCCTAGTGGTGCTACCTCCTTCCCAAGTTCTGTTAGATGGGCTTCGATCGGTCCAAGACTACTGGGTGAGGCCATCTAATCTTTTTTCTATAATAATTAACCAAGATTACTTGTATTTAGAGACAATAATCGAAATGTTTAGTTTACAACGGTCACATTGACCAATGGTCATATAACAGTCAAAACCCAATGGTCTCATTTTAATTATACTCATGTTATCAAATGAAACATTTTTGTTGAGTATAAAAACAATATAAAATAACACATAAAATTAGGAAACAAGATTTATTCAAAATTTTGGGTCGTTATAGGATCCTTCTATAAGGCCGTCCAATTCACGCGTTTTAGTGGTCCAATGGGCGGTGAAAGTTAGAATAAAATATTTGGCCGAGATTCTCCATTCACACTTGAAACCACTTTGAACCTAGCCTCCCCACCACTCTATAAATTGGTGTTTTTGTCATTTGGTGGGGTTGGGACGTGATTTGGGAAGTTGAGGGCAGAGGAGAAGTGGATCCACTCCAATTCTCCAACCATTTCAATAAGGGTATCCTTTGAAGCAAGGATCCCTTCGACGAAGCCTTCTTCTTCTCTTTCATGTTGTAATGATTTTGATTGTGTAATAAACTTCTTTGTTCTTCTTTTATTTCTTCTCTTTTATTCTATTTTTTTTAATTTATACTTCTATTAATCTTCCTCTTTGGTCTGGAATTATTGAGTAGAAACGTTATTGGGTTATACCCATTATAAACCTTTGCACATGCAAAACGCTTCACTGATGATTATGCCACCTAGGGAAGAGTAGTCTTTTAGTAATCGATCTATCTTCTACCCTATTCATTTAATTATTTTGAATCAATGAGCTACTATAATTCACATAATATGATCCATGAATTGTGTTTTTAAATTATAAGAAACTAAGAAATCAATTGAACAATTCACACAAAAACACGCGAGGTCGGGATTTTGTGTAAATTGTGAGAGCGTAATCTTAAACGGTAATACAAGACCACACGGGATAAATTTGTAGATTTCAAATATAATCCCTAAAAAAAATTCATCCTCATTTCCAGAATGTATATGTGCTCTAATTAACCACCGAACATAAGATATCCTTAAAACAACAATCAAAGAAGGGTGATGTGATTGCGTGTTCCAAAGCTAGCCTAGGGTTTAAGTAATTTCATCTTTCTGGTTAAGTTAACACTCGTAGGGTTTGAGGGATAAAAAATTAGGGGATCATAATTAAGTGGATATTGATGTAAATGATAATTATTAATAATTGAATGAAGAGGCAGAGTTAGATAGATTGCACCTTTTAAAATAGATTTCTAAAAAACATCTTCTTGGTGTGTCATTTTAATCGAAATTTATTTCAAAACTAAAAACAAAAAAAATATACAATCTTCTTACATCAAACTTCTTCTAGATTCATAAACTATAAAAAAACACCAATCCTTTAAAGTAGTGTTTTTATTTTATTCTCTTTTATTCTATTTTTATAATACCTTTAATAAGTTTTTAAATTCACTTCCTCCTTTGAGAGACGACCTTGGTCAGCCACTCTGCTGCACCTAAGTACCCCAAAATCACATTAATTATTTGAGGGTGCCCACAAAAGCGCTCTTTCAATGATTCTTCATCAAAGTGATCTATTTCAGATGCGAGCCCAATATGGACATTTTTAGCATTACGTTTCTAGACATAATTTATTTAGGTGGATGTGCATGGTGTACCTGAATATAAATTTTTAAACCCCTCTTTTGATTTCAAAACTCTTAAATTCTTTAAAAATATTTATTAAGAGTGTTTTCTCATATCTCCTGGACTTTTTAGGAATATATACTGCATAATATTTATTCATACTAATTCTTCCATGATAAAAATGTTATTCTATTCCTAGATATAATCAATTTTATTTCAATAAATATTATATTCACTTCATGTTCATATTTCTTTATTCATATTTATTTATTCAAATATATTTTACATTATACCCACATGAGTATATTTTTTATATTCTTTATTTTTGAATATGAGAAAATACCTTGATTTCAAGAAGAATAATCATACCTATAATTCTTATTCAAACTGATCCATAAGAATCAGTCTTTTTAAATTCCAATTTATATTTGGAGATATCACAATATGAACATTTTTCCATAAAATAAATGAGAAATATCCACTTTATAATACATGATTTCAGGTAATACCATAATCATATTGTGTAATCTCATATCATGATATGAATTTCATCAATTTTATTAGGTACAAGGCACCAAATCTTCATCCATGGTGTAAATTGAGTCTCACCATTTATCTTATGGAAACATATCACATAAAAATCCTATTTCCATGAGGTGGAATTTGTTGAATTTGTAAAATTCCAATCCCATCCACCCAAATATGGTTCTAAAAACATTATTTTCATAATGGATTAATATCAACTAAGGAGACTCAATTTTGAGCACCAATAATCAAAATAAAACTATTTATTCACTTACCTACCAAGGACTTTGTTATTAGGTTTTGAGCATTAAATAATTAAGAAAAACATTACTGAGTGAAACCCACATCTTTCTTACCCAATAGACATTTTTCATATTATATGAAATTTTTTTCTTCAAAAACAATCAATCAAATTCTCTTGAAAAATTGTCCATTGATGATACCCTTCTAAGTATATCATATATATTTTCCTTATTTATAAAATAAAGAAATGGAAACATAGGAATGGTGAGATCAAATGCTTAGTAATAGGAAACATTCACTAGAATTTATCATAATTTACCCAAGGAATGAATATTATGGAAATAATGAAGGATAATAAAATAATTTCATATAAATAATCTTATATAATTGAAATATATGGATATATTAAAATTTAAAAAATCACATGAACATCAATGTATGATTTCATGGTGTTGGAATACAAAATTTGGGACATATTAATCTTAATGTCATGGTATCAACCTAGACATCATACATACCATTACTGCCAAAACCAAGAAATCATAAATAATTGGGAATAAATAAACCAAATACATATTTCTGTACATCATAATCTTACCGTCAAAGTATCAAAAAATACATCATACATACCATCTGAGTCATAATCAAGACATCATAAATAACTAGGAATATATACACCAAATACCTAGGCTTGTTTGTATCATGTGACCAATTGATTCAATGAAGGGACATATAATATCTGGTCCACCTATCAATTTTTCAATCCAATGCATTCATCATATGAAATAAATGAATAGAAATACAATCATAACCAACATAAATATCTTCATTGTAAAACTAGCCTACAAAATGTTGATATTTTCCAAAAACAAATAAATGTTAAAAAAAGATCATAATTTATCGAAAGAAATAATTTAGTTCTATAATTAGAGCATTTACATAGTGAATCAAAAAATATTTTAGAGGATTTTTACATTTATTAAAATCTGATTTATTATGAAATTAATACATCCTTTTGAAAATAATATGAAATATCCATTTTTGGATTAAAAGAAATAACAAAATCATAGAATAGTGGGTAAAATATTTCTTTTAAAAAAACAATAAAACTTAAAAATTATTATTTATAATAAATAATATTTTTAATTGAAATAAATGTTAGTATTTCAGTAACCATTATAAACATTTTCCCCACTTTTATAAAAAAAGAAAAAAATGACTTGCATGAAAATGTTTAAAAGATTCCTTATAGTATTTTTATTAAAAAGTAAATTTTAATTAATATTGAAATTAATAATAAACTTATGTTTAGAAAATAACATAATTGAATCCAAACAAATAATATGGATATAGAGGAAAATGTTTCTCAACCTAAAGAAAGAAATATTGTTGGGTTTTCATAAAAACCATTTTTCTGCATTCTTGAGTACCAAGGAAGTAGAAAATTGTAAGAATAGTTGAGAGACCCATAAATAAAATATGAAAATAAATTATATTTTTTTGGAGTGAAATATCATATAATTTTCATAACATATATTTAAAAAAATCCCAAATAAATAAGAGATTGTAAAATAAACCCTTATGGCTTTGGAAATTTTAAAATCAAAAGAAAATGGAAGGTAAAATATGATATGTTTCTATTATTACCATGAATTAACTTAAAGTATATTTAAAAATATATAAATTTTTTACTAATTACACTATATAAAATAAATTAAAGTCCACAACATGAAACATGTCACAAAAAAATTAAAAATGGGTCAATGACACCTTATAGAACTTATAACATTTGATTCAAAACCAATTTAATGATGGAATGTGAAATTTGAATTTAATTATAATGATTGAAAATTTATTATGATATATTATTTAAATTAGAATAATATACACAATACAATGGAAATATGTTCATAATTCAAAATATGTGTTAAAGAATGATGTTTGAGACAAGAAACCCTTATGAAGTGCATAACAAGATAAGTAAGAATATATCGATGATGGGCTTTTGTTAATGAAGTTAATACAAATTTTAAATAATTTTAAATACAAAAAAAATATTATAGGTCATATCACACATAATCTTTATATTACATTTTTAATGAAGAAGTGATATAACCCAATGAAAGGGAATTGAGTTAATAATCCCCTCACCATGAATCCCAAATCCTTTCATACTTACATCCACCATCTTGATTAGTAAAATTAGGTTAATTATATAGTTTAGTCATTAATTTTTTAATATTCATTAATTCATCAAGGTTACATTTTTTAAAATTTTTATCTTGTTTTATTTAGTTACTAAACCAGTTTTGTTTACATTGGTAATTTTGGTGTCATTCAGTTTATAATCTCTAAAACAGGCTAAGTATAACTATAAATCAAAATATTATTGGCTAAATTGATCCATAATATTTACATATTTCAATGTATATGTTTTTTATTATTATAGAAATAATGTATTTCTATATATCTTTAAATAGTAACTTTTTCATGAATCGTCCTCAATAATCTTGTTTTTGATGGATTAAAATAACCATAATTGTTCAGTTTTAATTAAATTGATGTGATTAATATTTTAACAATATAAAATTATGAAAAAATATTTAATTAATAATTATTATATATATTTTATATGTTTAAATTCCACATAATCATTCATCACATATTATATCATCATTTATGTATGTAGTAAATCAACTGAAACAAGAACATGTTATAAATGTTTAATGAGTATGAACATGTAATTTTATATAGATAATATTAAATATAAAAAATATTAACAACTTCAAAATAATTTTATTACTGTTATATATAATATTCAATAATAGTAAGATGAGTAAGATAAATGAAAAAATTATGGTAACAATTTATTACTAACAATGTGTATTAGTAATCTCATTTTAAGTGGTAAAATTCAAAAAATGATCATTTGTTAATATTATTAATAATTTAAGGGATAAATTTTCCTTATATATCTTTAATATGTTATATATTTACTGCTTGTACATTAAATACATTGTTATAACCAACCATGTATGATGGTGATGAAAAATGATATACAACACCAGTAGAGGTGGTAGTCCACACATGCACATGGGAGGAATATTCATTTTCTTATGGAATGTTGGTAATGATATTATATAATATTTTAGAATTTAAAATGAATAATTATGTTTTAAGTATTATATATATTTATAAAATACACATATATTACCATCCATGCTAGCTGTGATGAAAAATGAATTACCGCTCTTCATGGAGGTGGTACTCCATATGTATGCATGAGATACATTTTAATTTTTCCATTGCATTGAATGTTAGTAGATTCTGATTATTTAATGAACATAATAAAATTTAAGGGTAATAATTATATTTATTTATTTATTTTATGGTGGTTATAGAATATTTGGAATAGGTGGAAGAACAAATAAAAATGAAAGAACTCAGAAAATTCGACCGCCTCTTCTTTGGGAATCCCCCTTTGGATATCTTATTAAGACTTCTTAGGTTGGTCTATTGAAAATAAAATTCCATTTGGGTAATGGATAATGGTTTTGGGGAGTTATTCTGGTTGATATTTTTTGACATAATGTGCTCAATGTGGGTGTATTAGTAGAGAGAGAAGGATTCTTTTTATTATTGAGGGGAGTGACACACTGGTTAATATTGCTAACTTTTAAATAATATAATGTCATTTGTATTAGAAATTGGCTCAAAATGGAAATAATATAAAATTAAATATAATTAAGGGTCTAGATAAACTCATCCAATCCAATTCAGACACAGTATAGTGATATTTTAAGCATTATGTCTTTTTTATCCCCTTATCAAACCTTTTAACCCTTACCATGGTTACAAACATTTACAATGGTAACTATTCACTAGGAATAATAATTAAATGAAACATAACACATAATATTAATATTATTAATCAAAATATGGATTCCATTTAAAAAAATTCAATTTCAATAGTATGTAAAAATTAAATTTTAAATAGGTACGAAAATTGCAATGAAAACAATTTTTGAAAAAAATGCACCATTAATCAAAAAAATAGATTTTCACAAAATAATTTTAGATAACTGATAATAATTAAATCAATTGGATTTTTAGAAAAAACTAGGATTATTTGACATTGAAACCAATTCAAAATCGACGGTGTATTTGTAAATATTTAATTAATGAAAATGATAAAAAATAAATCTTTTATTAGAATAAAACATCACTTAGGTTCTAAAATGTCAAACTATGTTTTATAAATTCTACATAGTATTTTTTAAATGTTTTATTTTAATTAATAAATTTATATTTTGTCTATAAATTTTTTGCAAACATTTATTTCATTTATATATAACGATTATCACATAAAAGGGATGTTCTTTTTTAAAAATGGTATTTTTCACTATTCACCTAAATATCAACCATTTAAGAAAAATATAAAATATTTAACCTAAGAATAATATTACATTACAAATTCCAAAATTAAGTTTATTTAATCAAATTTAAATTACTAAATACATAAATTTATGTTTTAAAAGAAAATATTAACTATAAATGAAACAAATTATAAAAAAATAAACCTTTTAAACATGAAGTATTAAAAACATAATCATATCAATTATAAATTTTCGTTAATCTATTATTTTATAAATTTAAATATTTAAGATCATATTTTGAATGAGGACTATTTTTTATTAATAAAAACAATTAAAAATTGTTCTTCAAAAAATTTCCCAGTGTAACATTTAATTTATATAATCATATCACATTAATTATTTATTCTCTAATCATTAAATACCATCTATCAATAATAATAATATCTAGTTAAAATATTAATTATATTATCATTATTTACTTTGAGTTTGTACAAATCTTTTAATTACATAATGATATTTCAAATTTTATTCTCATAATTTATTGTAATAAATATATATTGTGTAGCCTAAGATATTGAATACAGTACTATTTAAAGGAGAATTACATATTGAAATATTGGGGTGTTAAATTTTTCCATTTTATAGTTATCATGATGTGGTCTAATTATCTATGGCCTAAATGTATCTCTGTTATCAAAAATAACTTCAAATGGTATCTTATAAACATATCTATTCATAGTGCTGTATTATTATCTATAATATGAAGGTCACATCCACATTATGATTTAAAATTCCCTCAAATAAATTTTATGTTTAAATAATATTTGCATAACATTACAATTTCATGATTTATCATTCTTTATAATTGTCTGTTATGGAAATCTCACATTTTTATCCATCTATAAAAATTATATAAGATGTAAACTATCATACACATCTTGATTTGAGTAAATATATCTTATGTGTTTTCTGAAAAATTCTTATGTATATCATATTTTTTCAACTTTTCTATTTGTTTCTTACTTAATAAAATATAATACACATGCCTAAACAAATACTACATACCAATTTTGGGTTTTTGACTTGTAAAATATCAAGTATTAGATGTTTCAATGTAATTCACACATTGGTTTTGAAGATACATATGTACCGTGTAAGGTTATTAACTAAACCAAATTTTATTGAGTCTTTAAATGTTTCTTATATATGCTCAAAAATTTCTTATGAGTGAGTTGAAGGGTTTTCACCCTATATATTTTTCAATGATCTCAGGAAAAATATCTTATTAATCCCTTTAATTTATTGATTTAACTAACTAAACACAATGAAATTTAATAAAGATCATCATGAGAGAACATTACAAAGAATAATATGGTTCTAGACTTATCAATTTTGACCTTAATCTCTAGAATTTTAAAATTATTAAAATGAATAAAAATACTCTTCATTTCGTTCCATGGAATTCTATATCACACCAAATCAGATCAATTTACATTAAATACATTTTTAATTTGTTATAATAATTCCAAAAATATACAGATTCAATTATAAAGTCATTAAACAAATAAATATGTGTATTTAAGTATTTATTAGTAACTTCAATACCTCTTTAATTAAAAATAGATTTTTTCTTTATTTATATATTTTCATGTTTTTTAGTAGCGAAACACTTACAACATTCTTTTAAATCCTTATAAATAGTTATTTTTTAAATCAGAAAACACCAATCAAAATTTTTTATAAGTATTAGATCTAAAATAATCACATGTAATATATACATCCATGAATCTAAATATCCATGTCCTCCAAGTACCAACTATATCTTTATCTTTTATATTATTCATTTTTAATGGATGAAAATCAGTATTCATTAAATATTCCTCCAATACACAACACATATTGATATTATTTTGGAAAAAAAATTACAATAAAACTCCATTAGTTTCATTAATATCCTCTTTTTATTTTTTACAAGCCCTTATCTTCTTTAATATAAGTGTTACCCATTTTTTCTTTTGTTTAGATATTATTAATAATAAATAAATATGTATATATAAAGGAACCTTTTACTTATCTCCTGAACATACTCTGTGTCTTTTCCCCTTGAATGTTTCACTAAATCATGTTTACTCTCCTATTTTAATGAGGGATACAATTTGATTCACATGAGTGTATTATGCAACCACATCTCATTTAGGAAAAAATAACCATTTAATCATCTCTAAGTTTACATGAGCTAACTCATAATATAAAACATAATTAATTAACCTAGGCATCAAAGTATTCCATTAATATATCAAACATGTGGTACCCATTCAAATTTTTTATATTTAGGGAAGTATAAGTTAATTTTGAATGAATTTATAACCTATTCTCACCTCATTAGACACACTGAAAACATTCAAGTAAATTAATATTATAGTTGGGCACATTTACACCTAATAGCAATTCCATTTATATAAGGTTCATAAACATGATTTGGGGAATGCATTTGGTGTTTCATAATTTTACCAAATTTAAAATGTTCTTATAAACGTTCCCCCCTAGGTCTATGAAACCAAACTATCTGTTAAGATAAAATTGGATCTATTTTTATATTTACGTAGCACACTTACTAATGAAAATTGAATAAATTATTAAAGAGTAGCACATGATATTTTTAAAAGGTTCTCCTAGGATGAGGGTGATCATTACCTTATTATGTTTTTATCATACTAGGAGTATCTTTTCTACTAATATCTATCACAAATTACAAGTTGTTTGGGTAGGTATCATCATGAAAAATTGGGATATCTTTAGCTTAATCCATATATTCACTATGTCATAGAAGTATTTTGAATATATCTTATCCCATAGTTAGCTTCTTCCAAATGAAATTAAAAGTATCCCTACAACTTGTTAAATTAGCTCTCTATGTTTCAAATAGATGTCATTCCCTTAGTAATGCCATATCTTCTTCCTCGAAATTGTTTCATTGATTAATTTTGGATATCAAATAATAGAAGTATAAAACTCAATGAATGTATACATCTTAGATTCCATATATTTCAAAGAATTTTCTCATTATCTTTTGTCAAATATTTTCTCCTATGATCTTCAAGAATCTCATATCTCCCCAATCACCAACACTATTCGATACAAGTGACCAACATAAGTAAATATTTTTATCTCCTCATTTATTATTATTCATCAATATTTCCCAAAAATTTGAAAACATAGAGTATCAAAGGGTATCATTCTCCCCCAATTATTATTCATTAATCTAAATTTAATTGTGCAGAAATATGTTAGATTATTTGTGTTCTTTGTTACACATAGTGTTATTCCCATTAAGATATATATGATGTTCTTTTATTTTAACTAATTATTGTTTTCTTTTTATACAGAGGCACACTTTTAATTATTATTATAAATATTTTATATATTAGTCACAATAATATAGTTTCTATATATTTTATACAAAAAAATCTCCCATTGTCTCGGTGCCATGATCCCCTAGATATTTTTTCCACAATAAAATCATGTAGTTGTGTTCCCATGATCTCCACAATTTTTCATAAGGAAAATATACAGGTTTTTTCCATGATCCCAAATATTTCATTTTTCCTCAACTATATGAATCTAGTGTATTTTCAATAATACACTAATTTAATTTATTTATATTTTTATCTTATCCGGTAAATTCTTTATTTAATTATATATATATATATATATATTCATATAATACTTCTCCAACGTATTAATTTTTTTTGATAATGAATCATTATTAATTTATTTATAAAAATCATACAATAAAAGAATACTGAATTTTGGTTTTTTATCTCTACATGGGTGATATTGTTTCCCATGATCCCAAATATTTCATTTTTCCTCAACTATATGAATCCAGTATATTTCCAATAATAAAATGATTTAATTTATTTATAATTTTTTACTTATCTGATAAATTATTTATTTAATTATATATATATATATATATTCATATAATACGTCTAAAATATATTGCAAAAATATTGACAATGAATCATTATTAATTTATTTATAAAAATCATGCAAAAATAGAATATTGAATTGTTGGGTTTTATCTATACATGGGTGATAGTCTATAAAATTTTAGTGAGAGTGAAAACTAATATTTTATATTAACAAACAACATAAATTCTTTATCCTCTCAATTTTCTGTAATAATTAATAATTTTTATGATGTTTATTATAATAAATCTCATGATAAGGATAATTAGATGTAATTTTTAGAATACTTTATTATAGAACTTATTTGTTTTAGAATCAATTATTTTATTTAAATATTTTCAGCATTGATCGTCCTTTTTCAGTTAGGAAGACTAGTTTTTATATTTGTCCATCTTAAATTATAATTCATTTGGTGGTATTTCAAAAAATGAGGAACAACTTGATCACTACTTGATATCAATTCGTCAGAATATTAAATAGTCTATAAATGTACATTTTTTTAAAATTTTCTCTAAGTGTTGAAATCTATGATGTTGGTGAAATTTTTTTTTTTGGATAAACTCTTTGATGTTTAACTACAAGAATATATATAATCTAGAACTTAAGTTAAACTTTATACAGTCTTAATATATTCTATGATCTACAATATTGGGTTTATGATTTTATCTAAATTAATTAACACAAGTTTTCATAAAATCTAAAAATTCTTATAGATGAAATCTAAAAAAATCAGAAACCCTAAAATGATTTAGTCGTGTTGATGAGAATGTCTAATTAAATTATGGTTTTGTTGCTAAAATTGATTCATTATAGTAGAAACCTTAGGACATCCCCCAATGAAGACATAGTTTCAAAACATTAAAAAGCATGTTTTAAATTCTAAAATATAAATGGGATTTGAGAATATTATTAGTTTTTTGATTTAACATGAAAAAATATATAAACAAGAAAAAAATAAATCATTAATTAATAGTTTTGATTATGTTTTATCAAACTAGGGGAATTGCATGATGATTATACTCCATCACTTCAATGAAATGGTGTATATATTTTCAATCCGTGATTTAAAATAACAGAAATATATTTTTTATATGAATATATGTAGACAAATAATAGTATTTTTTCTGAAATTTTAATTTATTCACCTTCTACCACCGATGATCATGTAATTTTTATCCAATGTCGTTACTTTAAAACATTATAGAAACACACAAATAACTCATTGTGATGTTAATAATGTTTTTAATATTTGTGTGATAAAATGAAATTAATATGCATGAATGGATGTTATAATATTTTTTCAATATTCAAATATGAACCACATAAACAACATGATTGAAAGGGGAAAATTATTGGTCAACAATTTGTAACAGTTCATATGAAAGAATACCTTAAAAATGATCATGTAAGTATAACTGTAAAATTCCAATTAAAAACTCAATTATAAAAGAATAGAATATGGTTAATAGAAAAATAAAAACGAATAATAAAAATGAATCCCTAATAGTTTTAAGATGGAGCTTGGGAATATTAACACTTTCCTCCTCGGAAGATCACATTGATATTAGAACTCCGTTGATGGTGAGGAAAAAATAAATTAATAATAAGAAATCATAAGCACTCATAACTCTCACTATGGTGAAGAATCATTTCGAAATTTAAGAGAGGATAATTTTTATTTAGAAGGACATGTAATTTTTAACAATATAATTCTTTCATCTTGTTGGTAAGGTGATCCATCCATGGAAGAAGTTTCCATCAAATTTATCATAATAAATGAGTATATTATACAGTGATTATTAAAATTAAATTTAGTAGGGAGATAGAGATTTTTGTATTATTTATAATCTAGTAGAATCAACATATTTCAGTGTTCTTTGAATTTGATATATCCCAAATAATATAGGGTGATCCAATTAACATCACTCAGATTTGGTTCCCATTAAGGGATGGATCCAGGCTTCTTATGATATGATCCAACACTTGTTCCAATTGAAATAAATTTATCCCAATATATCATTCATACTAAATAATGTAATTTTCTATTTGTGAATAGGGTATACGATAAGAGGAATTAAATATAAAACAATTTCTAATTGGGGGAATGATTAGATTCATAATTTTGAAAAAAAATTCAAAAATGAATTATATATTTATTCATTATAAAAGGATTAAATAGTCGGAATAAAAAACCATAAAAAATAAAAATCGCAAATATATGGGTGGAAATATAAGATAATTTTTATGCAATCACACCCCTACACCTAAAGCACTAAAATCCCTGGAAAAGACAAATATCTGAACAAAATATAATTCCATAAATAGTGGTGAGGAAATATACAAGATTTTTTCAAAATAAAATTAATCATTTCTCATTTATGAAATCAATTTTACAATAATTATTCTTTTCTGAAATTCATATTCATTCAATTTCATTTACTCTCCCATGAAACATGCCACAACCTACCTCATAGGGAATTTTAAATCACTCATTTCATGAGGGTAATTTTTTTGAAAATTAATACTTATTTCTAAATCATGAAATTAATACCATTGGCTTTGTTAAATCCCAACACCCCACACAAATTATGATGATGTTTGTTCTAATTATGAGGATTTTCAAGGTAATTCTATTAAGTATAAGTATTGGTGTCTTAGTATTTTAGAATCAAGTCTAAAAAGAGGAGGTGGTTCTCTTAGAATAAAATTCTTGATACATCATTCAAAACATGATGAATATTCCTAACTTAGTGTTACCCAATATGAATAAACTAACAAAAATACGATTTCCAATATTATCTTTTATTATAGTGTGTAGAGTACAATGAAATGTTATTCCAATTTATTTTTTTTATATTTTTTAATATATTTTAGTCAATCAGATGGAAATTGAATATATTGATTTTAACGTATCTCATCCTCTTTTTTTGGATAAGGGTAATGCGCCAAAAAAACGATAATAATGAATAATTCTATACCAATTTTATTTTAATTTTATTTTTTTTATTTTTTAGGAGGAATAAAAAGAACATATAATATGAAACTTGACCTATGGACTTTCAAAAAAAAGTAAACCAACCACTAAATTCCCATACAATTTATCTTATCCCCTTTATAGCATATGAAATAACATTTTTCCACCACACTCTTAACAATCAATGATATTTTAATGTATTCAAGAGTGTAGGTAAGTTTGAAAAATGGGCTTGAAATGTGGATACCTATAAGGTTTTTCATGTTCACTAGGATATTCCAAAATAAATTGAAATTGTAGGTCTCAAAAGTGGATAAAAAGTGGTCAAAATCAAACAAAAATCAAAATAAAACAAAACAAATTATATTTTCTTAATATTTTGTTAAAAATTTTAAAGAAATATCTATATGAAAAACACAATTTTAGTTCACTCAAGAAACATGTTTACCAGGAAGAATATAAAAATTGGTTTATATAAACTATTCTGTTTTTGAAATATAATATTGGTCAAGGTGATAGAGGCATGGGTTTTAATATTCCATTAAAAACTTTAGAATTTTCACGACCCACCTTCACCAAGATGAGGGAAGGAACATCAAACTGATATACCCTCCTTCTTCAAGTTGAAAGAGAGAAAATGACCCCTAGTCCTGCCTTCAATAGGTCCCAGAGTGGCGACTAGCACCAAGGGTATAGAATCTCATAGAATCTGAAAGTAATTAACCTTTTTATCGAACAAGATCAATAGATAAGACTGTAAATCAAAATCAACTAAAAATTTTGAATGTAAAAGTAAATCCAAAAATCTTTTTCCCATATGTATGTCAAAAATAAATTGATACAAAGTACAAGAAAACTATAATGAAAAGTACCAATAGAGAGAACAGAAGTGATGATAATTGTCCTGAAGTCTGAGCTAGTAAGGTCCGACACGGTCCTAAAGGTCCTCCTAGAAACCTAAAAGTAGTTTTATATATGTAGGTTGAGTGTACTGGTATACTCAGTTGGGATACCCAAAACCTCTCATGCACAAGTTTAGAGACATTCTAATGGCCAATGAGGAATAAAGAGGAAACCGAAAAACTTATCAAGAAAAATGATACACCAAGCTTCACCAAGGAACACTCCCCAAATAACACAAGTCATGTAAAGTAATAGTAATAGAAAATCAATATTTGGGTACCTGAAACACTATCCCACTTGTTATTTAGTACATCCTAACCATTAGACCACCCCCATAAATCCCAGTACAATCACACTACCTCCCTAACCACAACCCCATGGGACATCCCAACTCCACGTCTACCCTACCCACAAACACCTGGGCCACCACAACCACACGTAATCATGATCACACACACCGAGGGCACAACAACAATTACCCCTCCCAAAGACACCTGTGCCAAAACAACCACTACCACACTCGAAGACACCTTGGCCAATACAACCACTACCACACATGAAGACACCTTGGCCTCATCCCAATGACACTTGGGAAACAAACCTACCTACACACACTTATGCCAAAGACCACACCACACCCTACGTAAATAGTCTTGGGACATAATGAACCTTAGGTCATCACAGCCTACCTGAAGAGTCTTGCGCTACCTGGGAGAGGGAGAAAAAATGAGCTAATATCCAGCCACTTATAGGAATGTTTGGAAAAACACCCTCCCCTATGAAATGAAGGTGTTTTCCATGAATTTCTCAACATGGGTGGGGTGAGTATAAGAAAAAAGGAACTAAATTTTTATACATATAGGAAAACAATAACTCTTTCCAACCTAAGGGTCCCGAAGATAACAATGAGCATGTACACAACCACTCTTTCTTCTATCCCTACATGAAAAAGTACACAACAACCACAACCAGTGCATAACCCATTTCAAAAAAATAGTTCCCCATTGTAATATTTCTCATTGTCATGTTCAAAAGATTCCATTTAAAATAATCTTTCACTACTGAGAAACTAACAGTCTTAATCAGAATCCAAAGAAACAACTGAAAGAAAAACAACAAAGAAAACATTTAAGCACTCACACCCGGTTCTCTTGTATGTAACAACATCAAAAGGGATTTGTGAGACCACTTGATGTACTAGAACCAAACCAATCCCCAACTTACTGGATACAAAAAATTTACTATCATCTCCACAAGACTCCAAATTCACAACCAAATAACCATTCAACCAGATATTCCACTCCTCTTGGCATTACCCCACGAACAACAAACAAAACAACCATTATTATCACTAGAACAGAGCAAGGATGTTTTTCAAATTTATCCCACACCATTCATTAAGTTCCTTATTTCTGTTTGGCTAACCGGGGTAATCACCCAAGGGCTATTTTTCATCATTAATACATTATGTAAACCATGTTTACGTGATTAATCATTTTCCATGTTTTAGCCATTCAACAACAATATTATTCAGAAAACAGAGCTTCATTGGTGTGTAAGAAAAGACCACTAATAGTTGCTCTCTATTATTCCTCGAACATTAAGATTTGGAAAATTAATGAACCATGAAGGTCTAATTCATTGAATTAGATTCCTCACAAACTATTCACACCCTCAAACATTTAAGAGTAAACCGAAGAAAAAGATAGGGGTCCGAACAACCACCTTGTAAGATACCTAATACAGGAAAACCGACCTAGGGTTGTTCGATGCCAGAGTGAACCCTCAATATCCAAGAACACCTCTGTCATATCAATCTTTTGAAAAACTATGGAAACACTACCTCTCCTCTCCCCCAAGTTAGCACACAAACACAAAAGGGTCACACCCTCTAAACATATGGATTAGGGAGCTCCTTCCACTATGTCAAGATATTATCTTCTTTTGGTGACAATGAATTTCACACATAAGTTTAATCTCATCCACATTAATTCATCTTAATTAAGGATCAGGTTCTCCCCTCTCCATATCCAAGAATTTTCCCCGAAAACCATGATCAAGGGAAACACCTAGTCTCATAGAAAACTAGGTCAATAACCCACAATAGACAAAGCACAAATCAAAACATAAGATCAAATCTCAAAACATCTCTAGGTACTGGGCACACATATGTGCCTTCTATTCATAGATATTCTCCTTGAATCCACTATGCCTCCAAAAAACACAAACCATGTGAATGTTCCATCAACGATGCAACTTATCCTTATGGTCATAGATTTTCACCAATCGCTCCACGAACGTCGCATTATCATCGATATCCAATTCTCCCCAGTAGAGGATGCATGAGTCATCGTGTAGATACCGATGAAGTTGAGATACATGGACGATATTTTTGATCCTCTCCAACCATGGTGGTAACACCAGATGATTCGCCACCTTGCCACTTATCTCAACACCTTGATGGGTCCAATTAACCTGGGTGAAATATTACACCCCCTTCCAAACCTCTGATGCTCATGTTGAGGGAAAACCTTCAAGAACACATGATATCTAACATTTAAGTCCAAGGGTCTCCTAATAAAATTGGCATATGAATTCTTTCAGTCCTGATCTGCATTTATCTAAAGGACCCCAGAACACTGTGAGAGAGGAGGGGTGAATCAGGGTGTCAAAATTTTCTTTTTAACGTTCTGGATCTCGTTACCACATTGTTAGGAACTTGATAAATCTATAAAAAAAATGAAAGAAGGGAGTTGACACAACACTTTTACTTGGTTCACCACAAAGTGCTACGTCCAAGGAGAATACACTAATAGTGTGTCAGAAATACCTAATTCCACTATTCCTTACTAGTTCATGGATTAAAATATTTAGTCATAGTCACTCTCTGCTAAGCACACTACCTTTACAAAGGCTCATCGATATCTCACTACATCCCTCAAATCACTTTCCTCAACTCCCCTAGCTCACTAAAATGAGAGAAGTCAAACATAGTTCATCAACATGATGGTTGCTTCTATAGATTTTCATTAAAGTCTTCGCCCCTATTCAACATGAGACACTTCTTGCATCGAATTCATAAATTGATTCACTTGAATGAACTGGACCAGTAAACTAAATATTCAGAGCATGTATTCTTCCCACACTTACAATTGCCAGCAACACCTACCCTATACGCACACGATCTTACTCTTGCATGAAATATTTTCTTTTTGATGGGAAAATCATTCGCACAACTACACCCTTGGCCCACAACATTAACTTTAGAGCGCAAATTTAAATTTTTTCCGCAACATTATTTTTTGCACACAACTTTAAATTTTCCACACAACTTTAAGTTTTAGGCATAACATTAACTTTTCCACCCAACTGCCATTCCATGAAACATTTATTCACATTATAACTTGGATCTCCTCTAAGAATTCATCCGTCCCAAATGAAGGGTGTCACCTATTATTTATAGGTGACGCTGACCCCTATGTGCAAAACCCACCATGTCACGCAAAACCTCTCATTATGTGTGCAATGATATTCAAGCATTAACAGTTTTCTGCGCCCAACCCCATATTTTCCTTACAACTCATGCCTTTTCCATTTTTTTGAAACTCTGATCCCAAAACATGCCTTGTGCACAAGTTTGAAAAACACATAAAATCTTGTCCACTTGAACTATATGACCCCCCTTCAAAACTATTATCTGGTCAAACTATATAATCCCCTTCCTGGCCAACATTCTAAACCACTAATGAGGATTGAAAAAAATAAAAACCGAACTCCATTTATTACATAGAATGACCCCAGTTCTAACAATCCCCCCTTTGGGTTCTTTGGAAATAATCAGATAAATTCAATAGAAAACCATGCACTGACAAACATGAAATTCAATAATCAAATCATCCAACATACTAAGTTTATATGAGAAATGATCAATGTAGAAAAAAAGAGAGGAAGAGTTAATTGGGATCCTGTGTTTTGGAATTCATAAAGACACCACCAAAACTATCCTCTTACTATGCCACGGAAGCATTAGATATCCTAAATGTATTCTTTCTCCTCTGAACACCAAATTCTCATTGTTTATTACTTCTCCTCCTAACACCGAATTATAATCGTGTCACAGAAGAATTACATGTTCATTACAAGTACATATCCTGAAGCATGAATTGGTTCCCTTCTCCATAATTAACAATAAACCCATCGACCAGTAAATGTTAATTGAATAGATCAAAACACCCTGGATAGTATCTCCTCTATAAAGCTGCATCACATCAACACAAAGTTTAAAAACAGTTAACATAACTGGGAGAGAGGAATTTCATAACCTTCTTATGCTCTTGGAGGTGGTTGAACCCCAAGGTTCAACCAATGTTTCTCAAACACAGCGGCAAACAGTATCTTGGTCTGGATATCATCCATTTTCTCATTAGTTCCCACATGATCTATTTTAATCATGTCTTGTTCAACTTTTTCCTTGATAAAGTGATATCTAATTTCAATATGTTTTGTACAAGAATGCTGAACATGATTCATTGTAAGATCTATTTTGCTCTTGTTATCATAGTAAATCACCATTGTTTGTTTCACATCATCACCAATATCTGTCAGTTGTTGCTTTATCCATAGTAGTTGAGTGCATGCCTTTGTGGCAGATCTATACCCAACATCCACCGTACTAATAGAAGTACTTTCTGGTTTCCTTCTAAACCAGCCAACACATTTATTTCTAAATATAGATTTATCCACCACTAGTGGAGTTTCTGTCCACTACATCTCCAGCCCAGTCAGTATAAAAAACATAGAAAGTTCACTGTCCCTTCCTACAACAAAGTATAACCCCTAATTATGAGTACCTTGAATGTACCTCATGATTCTTTTTTACTACTGTTATATGTTCTTCCTTCGGATTACACTGAAATCGAGCCACTAAGAAAGATACGAAGATAATATCAGGGTGTGTCACTGTTAGGTATAGTAATCTTCTAATAATCCTTCTATACACTGTGGGATCTATAGAGGTGTTATCGTCATACTTTCCAAGTTTGGTTCTAATCACAATCGGAGTTGACACTGGTTTGGAGTCATGCATATTAAATATCGTCACCTCCTCTTTTGCATACTTTTCCTAAAAAAATGAATGTATAATCCTTCTTTTGAATCACCTGTAGCCCCATGAAATATGTAAGCTCCCCAATCATAGAAATATTAAATTATGATTTCATGTGATTGGAAAATTCATCCACTGATTTCTTCCTACTTCAACCAAATTTAATGTCATCATCATAAACTAGAACCATGAACCGTTCTTTTGAAGAATTCATCACAAAGAGAATTTAATATAATACACCTCTTTTGAATTCTATATTCTTGAGATAACAATACAACCTAGAATACCATGCTCTTGGTTCCAACATAAAATCATAGTTGTCCTTATTTAATTTATAAACCTTTGTTTCAACAGTATCTAGAAGATAACCCACTGGTTGTTCGATGTAGACTTCATCTTTGAGAACACCATTCAAGAATGCTATTTTGACATCCATTTGATATACCTTATATCCTATTTGGATTTCCATGGAAAGAAAAAGCCTGATTGACTCCAGTCTATCCACTAAAGAAAAGGTTTCTCTAAAATTGACACCTTTAATATGTGAATATCATTTACATACCAGCTCAGCCTAATTTTGGATAACACTTCCATGCTCCTCAAACTTGTTCTTGAAAATCCACTATGTACCAATCAAATTTTGACCTTTGGGTCTCTTGACTAGATCCCATGTCTGATTCTTGTCAATCTAATCTAACTCTTTATTCATGGTGTTCACCCATGATTCATCATTTGAAGCTTCTTCAAATGAGGATGGTTCTGCAATTGAAAAAAATAAACATTGTGTGTTATTCCTCATTCTGCATGTTTGTGTGGGTGCAGTCCAATCCCAAATAATGTTGGAATGATCAATTTATGCTCTTCAGTTCCTCTTTTGAGATTTAACTGCATTCTCTTCAACCTATGTTTCCTCTTAATTTTTTTACTCTGAGTCAACATCATGATGTGACTCTTGAGTGTTTTTAAACCTTCCTCCATTTATGTATTTCCATTTACTCCAAGTTCACTTTATTATTAATTTTTAATCACATCAGCGTATGAAATAATTGAATCAATAGTGGTTTTCTCTTAAATGATCATAATATCTCTGATTTCCAAAATCCTTCCAAGGAGCTATAATATTCATTTAGTATCCAAGGAAAATTCCTTCATCTGCGTTGTCACTATACTTCCCTTGATTTCCTTCATTTTTTCAGAAGAATCATTTACTTCCAAAAACATTAAAGTATATCAAAGAGGTATTCCGTTCATGCCACAACTCATATGGTGTCTTCGTATCACCCATATAAATCATGGTTTGATTTTTAATATACACCGCATATTGAACTTCCTCTTTCTAGGAATGTCATGGAATACGACTCTCAATCAGCATAGTTCTTTCCATTTTGTTCACCTATCGATTCATGCACTAAACAACTCCATTTTTCTATGGATTTCTCACTATATATACCTCATGTTGCATCCCATGTTTCTCTTGGTATTTTTCAAATTCAATGGATGTGTATTCCCCACCATTATCAGATTTCATCACTTTGATTGTTGGTCTAGTATCATTCTCTGTAATTCAGTGATATGTTATCATGCAGTAAAGAACTTGATGTTTCCAATGTATAACCATTACACAAGAAATTCTATTGAAATCATCTACGAAAAGGACGAAGTATCTTTCGATATGAGTTCCGACAACATTTATTGGACCACATATGTTTGTATGAATGAGATCAAGAAGATGAGATGTCGTTTTCTTCTTTGGATGACACGAACTGCAGACCATATTCCCCCGTTTGCAAGCATCATTATAATTTTCATGGTCACGCTTCAGGATGATAATTTCTATGACAATCTTCAGTTTTGATATTTTCTCAATGTCTTGCTGATTGATGTTCCCCAATCTCCGATGAAAAAGGTTATTTTCTTCCTCAATAGTCATGTAGAAAATGTTCTCTTTACTATCTACCAGATATAGGTTTCATTTTGTTTTGCATCTATTCATAAGTGAATTTCTTGTCTTTATATTGATAGTGAAACTTTTATGATTAAAAGTTACTATATGTCTTGTGTCACATATTTGACTCACGCAATGGAGATTATGACACCTGACATCTACGTAAAAGACATTAGTTTTATTAAACTCTCCATTAGCTAGTTCAGTTATAAGGCCCCAACCTAAAACATTAATTAATCATGAATTAAATGAATAATTCACATAGAGGATCTTTTCAGGTTTAGAGTTTTAGAGAATTAGGTCATAACTATTACATCTCAAAAGATTACATAGTTGACACTTCTACTATGTTTCCTTAAAATAATAAAAAAAACTCTTAAAAATAAACATGTATAGTTCAATGTTTTAGATAACATGTCTTTCCTTGATCCCATCCTTGACCCTATTCATCTTTAAGTCCTGTGGAAAACATTTCAAAAACATGGGATGAGCATAAAAATCCCAGTAAAGGATACACAAAGAAGGAAAAATGTTAGTTTTTCAAAACAAAAATTAAACCAAGAATACTCTATCAAAGTAATACTTTTCATCTTTATGAAGTAGTAAAAAAAACTCTTCACTGAATAAAAGATCATTACTTACCCCTTTTGTAACCAAAATATTACCATAAAAACCCATATAAAGAACACATAACATGTAAAGGTAACTTGGGACATAAACATACTTAAATGGAATAACCATACGGTTAACTTCCACACATATCACTTAATGGAATAGCCATACGGCCGACTTCCATACCCAATGCATTGGAGGTTATAATGTAACCACCAGTCCTGGTATTCACGGAACCACCCGTCATATGGTTTATCACGTAACCACCCGTCAAATGTCCAAGTACCGTCATTACACATAAAATATTGAAAATATAAACATTTCTATAACAAAATTTCATTTTCAATCACAATAATTTATTCCATGATATTTAATTAATCAATCCATTTTCAAAAACCATTTAAAAGATATTTTTGAATAAAAGTTTCCCAGACCACTTTGAAGCTTTTAATGAAATTATAAATTTAAAACATTAATGTCCATATAAATAAATACTGAATACCATTTTGAAAACATGGACATTAAAGATAAAGATTTAGATTAATTAATCTTTAAAACATTTAGAATCATATTTTTGTTAAAGATTTTTTAACAAAATGAGAGACTCTTGAATTCAAATAATTGTGGAATAACATTTAATAAGAACTTTATAATATCATGAGAATAAAGGAATTAATGATATAATATGTCAAAGGATAGTATATACACCATATAAGAGTGAAATGGTGCATAACAACAATGTAGTCTCAATGGAAATGTAAATTGGGATGAAATCCATTATAAAGATGGTATCCTTAAATTAAGGATAAACCTATCAAATAATTATGTGTGAGAAATATAAATACACCCAATATAAGTGGATATTAAGTGTGAAACAATCAGAGGTAATTCACAAATATTCATTGGATGACATGTTCAAGAAGTATAAGTTGAACCCAAGGAAATCGAAATTGGGTTAAGATGTTCCCTTGTAAAAATTCGACAGCCTAACGACGTCACTTTAAAATTCACAAAATGAGTTGATGAGAAAAAAGGGTATCTCATAACTTGGAAATAAATTTTACATCAATAAGTATATAGAAGAACATATCCCAACATAATAATATTTAAATTAAAATACATAACAAAAATAAGTCTTTTAAAAAGAGGAGGGTGAAAGGTTCCCTTACCGACTTGGGTAACTTTCGAAACGTACACCCCATGAAAGAAGGACTATAAAACATTGATGTAAATACTCATAAATGAAAGTATATTACAAAAATATTAGAATAATGGGCAGTACATACACCACTCAAAGGAAATGGTGGAAACTGTATCATAAATCTCACGGGAATAAAAGTGAGATGAAAAATCCATTACGAAAACTCGGCAGTCTAACGGCGCCACTTAAAACATCCAAAAATGGATTTATGAGATAAAATAGGGTCTCTCATAAAATGAACATAAAATGTACAGAATGAGGAATATAAAACAACATCCCCAAACATAAGAAATATGAGCTTAAAAGAAATGACATAAAAGGGAGTACTTAAAAAGAAAGAGAGAGGTATGATCCTTTACCTCAAGTCTGACTTGTCATGTTTGTTTCTTTATATTCCTGAATAATAAACTTTGTTCAATTTAAAATTTCTTAAGGACCTCCTTTAAATATTATTATTCAGTTCATATCACATATTATAATGTTATAAAAATTGTTTAATAATGTTAGTTCATATCAGACGTTTTTGCCGATGTTTGGTACACGAGTCAAAAATGAACTTGTTTGAAAATGATTGTCCATGTAGTTTTAAGTAAATCATCTCCAGAATAGTATTAAAGATTTAAATATCATATATATCCTATAAATATTCATTTTATACTATTCCATAACATTTGGAGATAAAAAGAAATAAAATGCACCGTTCATGGAGACGGTAGGTCGTACGTACACATGAACGCTACTTTCATTTCTTTGTCATATTAATGGAATTAAAAATAATTGAGAGAGATATATATTATAATTCCAGTATAATATATATGTTATATAGGTCACATAAGTTCATTAATTTCATTCTTTATACATTCCATGTATTGCATGAACGAGTCACATCACTTGAGGGGGCGGTAGTCCACACTTCCTCGTATGAAATTATCGCATTTGCACAACATGAAAAGCATAAAGGCATGTTTTAAATATAAAATTAAGAAGCATATAAAAAACATAAATACCATATATATCATATATAAAATATAGTGACATCATAATGGACACCATGAAATGTGTTAATAGAAGATTGAACAATCATCGTTTCGTGAGGCAGAAATTCGCCATCCACTGAAACAGTATGTTCTTTAACCATTAGACGAAGTTGTGTGTAAGTGTAGCTCAAATACTTCACATAAAAACATCCTAGTATATTATATATACTGGTTTGGTTACAAAAGAAAGGAATAAAAAGAGTTTAGAGGGTTGGAGAAGCAACATAAAACAATATAACACAAGGGAAGACATTACCTTTTAATCGGGTAACTCTTTTTGATTTGAGCTCAAAGGCTTCCTTGGAAAAGATTATTCCCAAAGGTGAGGCTTCAATTATGAATAGAGGGATTTTTAGAGGTGAAATGGTCAGGGGTTGGCCGAGCCAAAGGCTTGAGAAGTGTGTGTAAGGTGGTAGAGGTGGGGGCCTTTTATAAGAGGAGAGGAGGGCACTCTTGGAATGTTAAAAAATATTACTTTATTAAATAATGCTTTTCGGATTTTAAAGGTCCCAAAAGGAAATATTTAGAGGATAAGGTGATAAGGTTTCGAAATAAACACATACAATAGGTTTGTGACAAGTGTAGGTCTTAGATATTACATTATCTTTTCATTTTATTTAAATCGTTAAATAATGAGGTAATCGCTGCTTCATCATGGTGTCATAAATAATTTAATTTATATAGTGTCTAAAAATTCTAAAAAAAATATCATGATGTAGGAAATATTTTTATATTTATAATGAATATTTATAGTAAAAAATATTACATGTATAACCCCATGTAAAAATTGTTTTAGTAAAATAATACATGTTTGTGACATTTTAATTTTAACATTAAATAAAAAGTTATTAATGTCATTTTCCAACCAAAGAGGCCCCATGGGGTCCCAAAGTTGACCCATGGATTTTTTTGGTTGGCCATGACTCATCCAATAAGGGGAGGACATGTTTCAAGGTCATTTCATATTATTAAAACATTATGTTTACCTTACATTACACTAATTAGCTATAATAGCGATTAAAAACATAAAAGTTACTATCCACCAAAAAATTATTTTAATCCCATTGAACCACATTTTACATCCTAATGACAACCATTTATGTTGGAGTTTTGAGATTAAAATCACAGAAGTGGTGAAGTTTCATTTAAACGAAAAATCAGTTTTTAAACATCCACTTAGTGGTTTCACTATTCATCAAAAATTGAAGTTTTTCAGAAAAATACCAAAAAATCACCCTAAACTATATTTGATATTCCGAATTAAAAAATGATTTCTATTTTACAAAATTAAAAACATATAATTTTCATTAATTAATTTAATAATTAATTACCGCTGTCAAAATAAATAGCGTGTTTTTAAGAAATAATATGTATTAAAAGATTGACACTAGTTTAAGTCAAATTTCAAAGTGAAATTAATTCCAATGACCAATATTGGATTAAATGGTAAAAATATATTCCAATTTCACTTTAAAACCAATTCAAAATATAACCTAATCATATAAATAAATTATATTAAAATGAGGTTTTGACTTAAAATACAACATTTTCACTATTCATTTAAAAATGAACTTTATCATAAAAATACCAAAAATTTACACAAAGTAAATTTTGATGTCCCGATTCTAAAGAATAATTTGATTTTGTCAAATATTACACATAAAATTTTCAAAAATTGGATTTAAAAGAGGTTCGCCATCAAAAGGCGGTTAATCGACCTTTTAAAGAATATTAGAATGTTTACGCTTAAAATTGGATTCATTCGCATTTTTAATCCTCCAATATTTATTGTAAAAAGTAAAAATATTTGACCAACCTATATAATCATTTTTTAGTTAGTTCTGTTCATTCCCGTCATTACATCGGCTTGGTTTTAACTACCATTTAAAATAAAATTATTTTATTATTAGAGTGCAACGTAAGATTTCAAAGGAACTCATTGTTGCATATTGGATAAGCCATCGAGCATAGCGTTTCATTTAAATTAATATTAAAATTTTATTCAAAAATAGGGATAAATATAAAAATGTCCTATTCTTTATTTACCTTGGGTGTTACATCCTTCCCCCCTTTTAGGAATTGCGTCCTCGCAATATTAAAATTGGGCTCGGAAACATCATTGAAAGTCCATCAGAACAAGAGTCGGTAAAACAATCACTTTAAAAGAAAGAAGGAGAAGTACATAGGTCACCTGAGTTAACCCATAATAGGATTCCATGTAGGAAAACATGAATATGGAAGAAAAAAGAAAATGGTCATGTTCAGAGGGATTGTGATAGAATACATGTTTAGGAGAAAGTTAACCACCAGAAAATCACAAACATATGATGGGTTAAACGGTATTGGATTCCCCAATAGGAAAAGTTAAGGAATTTTTTTTAAGTTACTTTTCATTGAGGAATTTATTTTTGAGCTTAACTAAAACATAAGGAAACATACTTACTTGTCATGTTGACTTTTAACTTTTACTAGATTTCTGACACGAACTCATATTTTCTCCAAAAGAGGAGTATTTAGGATGACTTGTTTACATTAAAAGAGCTATAATCAACTTCTAGAGAATCACCTAATCCAAATAAGAGAACTATATAATTCCCATGTCTTTAGACCTTATCCAAAACTAAAACTAAAAAGGTTAGTATGAGATCAGATAATACCCAAAAGGATAATCCTTTATAAAAAGGAAATCTATTCATAATCTCCAAAATTTGTCCAACAAGACCCAAAGTTCAACGAAGACCAAAAGTAAGCCAAACTAAGATTAAAACCAAAATATTTGAAGGATTTAATCACATAGTCTTCCAAGTTAAATCGTAACATTTATCTCCAAACAACATCAGTTTCTCTTAAAGTCTTGTATTGAAAAGTAATTAACCTAATCACATATCCTCCCTGATAGGTTAATAATTTCCATAGATAACCCAAAATCAACTTACTCTTAATTCATAAAATCACCTAACTAAAAAGAATTAGTCAAACTATCCTGGGACTTCACGTAGTCCAGTGGTAGGCGATAAATACCAGTCACACTTTGGTTGTGGGTTCGATTCCCACAGCTTTGTCCGACGCGACGGGTTGTCACACGGTCTGCGTGTTGTCCTTTTTCCAAACTATATAATTCTCAAATCATTCCCCAAAAAGAGATAAAATCATCAAAAATAACCATAACATAATTTAACCTCAATTTTATCTCATGCCTTTCATTTTCCATCATAACATATAGTAACCCATAATTACCTCAAAAGTAAGGATCATATAAACCCAAATGGTTATTTATAACTATGTCCACAAAAGAACAGATAACTATTACTTGAATAAAATTTTCATATATCAAACATCAGGGTTATACATACTATAAAAAGTCTACTAATGTAACCCCATCATCAAAAGAGACTTAATACTCTTAAGAATTTCACCATATCTCCTGAAGCCCTTATATGTTGACTTCTTACTCATTCAACATTCTTCAGGATCCATTAACCATTCCTTTCCAACTTATTATGAACTAATTATTTCCTACAAACAAAATCATGAATCATATCCTAAGATTCAAAAATAGGAAAACAAAAGTTAAGAAATAATCCATACCTTTGATTGGTCATTTTCAGTTTCTTCATCCTCAATCGGAATGACATTAGGTATTGGTAAACGAATATTTGTATGATCTTGGTGATCCCATTCCCGAAACTTCTTCATAGGACATGTATTTGCATAATGACCATGCACACCACATTTAAAACATTCAATTGATCCCTCAGAAAGAAACTCTTTCCCTTTCCTCGAGTCAACTGAATGCTTCCTTTTTCCATGGAAGGTTCTTGCTTTATGACATTCATTTCCACAACTATAGCATATTTTCGTCCCTTTGAAACATTTTCCTAGGTGTTTCTTTCCACATCTTTGACACATAGGTTATTTAACACACTTACCTTTATGATTATTACCTGTAGTTCCGTAGAGATTTGTTTCTCTCATATATGATGCCTTATAGAAATCACCAAGGTTTAGGTGGTCAATCATGACTCCAGATAGTTGGTTGAGGTTAAACACAAGAGTTCTCATTGCAGCTCCCATATCATTCAGTTGCTCGCTCAGAAAACTGTCATTGTTTCCTTCACATCCACTGTTACTTTGGTGCCTGCTAGATCCAGCCATTCACTAAAACCAAAAAGGTCAGTGTAAGTATAACAACAAAACAATAATGTACTAATGAGGGAGATAAACACTAAGATATACTTACTCATTCATATTATCTAAAACTGGGACTCTTTCTGAAATCCTAACCATTATGGTAATGTCACTTATGCTTAAAGAATACCCTAACCTCTAAAGTTATCTAAACCGACCTCTGATACCAACTATAAGGCCCCAGCCTTAAACATTACTTAATCATGAATTAAATGAATAATTCACATAGAGGATCTTTTTAGGTTTAGAGTTTTAGAGAATTAGGTCATAACTATTACATCTCAAAATATTAAATCGTAGACACTTCTACTATGTTTTTTAAAAATAATAAAAAAAACTCTTAAAAAGAAACATGTCTAGTTCCATGTTTTAGATAGCATGTCTTTCCTTGATCCCATCCTTGACCCTATTCATCTTTAAGTCATGTGGAAAACATTTCAAAAACTTGGGATGAGCATAAAAATCCGAGTAAAGGATACACAAAGAAGGAAAACTTTTAGTTTTTCAAAACAACAAGTAAACCAAGAATACTTTATCAAAGTAATACTTTTCATCTTTATGAAGTAGTAAAAAAAACTCTTCACTGAATAAAACATCATTACTTACCCCTTTTGTAACCAAAATATTACCATAAAAACCCATATAAAGAACACATAACATGTAAAGGTAACTTGCGACATAAACATACTTAAATGGAATAACCATACGGTCGACTTCCACACATATCACTTAATGGAATAGCCAAACGCCCGACTTCCATACCCAATGCATTGATGGTTATAACGTAACCACCCGTCCTGGTATTCACGACACCAGCCGTCATAATGTTTATCACGTAACCACCAGTAAAATGTCCAAGAACCATCATTACACATAAAATATAGGAAATATAAAAATTAAAATAACAAAATTTCATTTTCAATCACAATAATTAATTCCATGATATTGAATTAATCAATCCATTTTCAAAAACCATTTAAAAGATATTTTTGAATCAAAGTGTCCCAGGCCACTTTGAAGCTTTTAATGGAATTATAATTTTAAAACATTAATGTCCATATAAATAAATACTGAAAACCATTTTGAAAACATGGATATTAAAGATAAAGATTTAGAATAATTAATCATTAAAACATTTAAAACAATATTTTTGTTAAAGAGTTTTTAACAAAATGAGAGACTCTTTAATATAAATAATTGCGGAATAACAGTTAATCAGAACTTTATAATATCATGATAATAAATGAATTCATGATATAATATGTCAAAGGACAGTATATACACCATATAAGAGTGAATTGGTGCATAACAAAAATTAAGTCTCAATGGAAATGTAAATTGAGATGAAATCCATTATAAAGATGGTATCCTTAAATTAAGGATAAATATATCACATAATTATGTGTGAGAAATATAAATACACCCAATATAAGTGGATATTTAGTGTGAAACAATCAGAGGTCATTCAAAAATATTAATTGGATGACATGTTCAAGAAGTACAAGTTGAACCCAAAGAAATCGAAATTGGGTTAAGACGTTCCCTTGAAAAAATTTGACAGCCTAACGACGTCACATTAAAATTCAGAAAATGAGTTGATGAGACAAAAATGGTATCTCATCACTTGGAAATAAATTTTACATCAATAAAGATATAGAAGAACATATCCCAACATAATAATATGTAAATTAAAAGACATAACACAAATAAGTCTTTTAAAAAGAGGAGGGTGAAAGGTTCCCTTACCGACACAGGTAACTTTCGAAATGTACACCCCATGAAAGAAGGACTATAAAACATTGATGTAAATACTCATAAACTAAAGTATATTAGAAAAGTATTAGAATAATGGGAAGTACCTACAACACTCAAAGTAAATGGTGTTAAATGTAGCATAAATCTCACGGGAATAAAAGTGAGATGAAGAATCCCTTATGAAAACTCGACAGCCTAACAGCGCCACTTAAAACTTCCAAAAATGGATTTATGAGATAAAATAGGGTCTCTCATAATATGAAAATAAAACATACAGAATGAGGAATATAAAATAACATCCCCAAACATAAGAAAGATGATCTTAAAAGAAATGACATAAAAAGGAGTACTTAAAAAGAAAGAGAGAGGTAGGATCCCTTACCTCAAGTCGGAGTTGTCTTGTTCGTTTCTTTATATTCCTGAATAATAAACTTCGGTCAATTTATAATTTCTTAAGTAAATCCTTTAAAGATTATTATTCAGTTCATATCACATATTATAATGTTATAATAATTGTTTAATAATGTTAGTTTATATCAGACGTTTTTGCCGATGTTTGCAACATGAGTCAAAAATGAACTTGTTTGAAAATGATTGTCCATGTAGTTATAAGTAAATAATCTCCAGAATATAATTAATGATTTAAATATCATATATATCCATTACATATTAATTTTATACTCTTCCATAACATTTGGAGATAAAAATAAATAAAATGCACCGTTCATGGAGACGGTAGGTCGTACGTACGTGTGAACACCACTTTCTTTTATTTGTCATATTAATGGAATTAAAAATAATTGATAGATATATATATTATAATCCCAGTATAATATATATGTTTTATAGGTCACATAATTTCATTAATTTCATTCTTTATACATTCCATGTATTGCATGAACGAGTCACATCACTTGAGGGGGCGGAAGTCCACATTTCCTCATATGAAATTATTGCATTTGAACAACCTGAAAAGCATAGAGGCATGTTTTAAATATAAAATTCAGAAGCATATAGAAAACATAAATACCATATATATCATATATAAAATATAGTGACATCATAATGGCCACCATGAAAGGTGTTAAGATAATATTGAACAATCATCGTTTCGTGAGGCAGAAATTCCCCATCCATAGAAACAGTATGTTATTTAACCATTAGACGAAGGTGTGTGTAAGTGTAGCTCGAATCCTTCACATAAAGACATCCTAGTATATTGAAGATACTGTTTTTGTAACAAAATAAAGGAATAAAATGAGTTTAGAGGGTTGGAGAAGAAACATAAAACAAAAGAACACAAGGGAATACATTACCTTTAAATCGGGTAACTCATTTTGATTTGAGCTCAAAAGCTTCCTTGGAAAGGATTCTGCCCAAAGTTGAGGCTTAAATGATGAATATAGGGATGTGGATAGATGAAATGGTAATGGTTCGGCCGAGACAAAGGCTTTAGAAGTGTGTGTAAGGTGGTAGAGGTGGGGGCCTTATAGAAGAGGAGAGGAGGGAACTCTTGGAATGTTATAAAATATTACTTTATTATATAATGCTTTTCGGATTTTAAAGGTCCCAAAAGGATATATTTCGAGGATAAAGTGATAAGGTTTCAAAATCCACCCATAAAATAGGTTTGTGACAAGTGTAGGGCATAGAGTTTACATTATCTTTTCATTTTATTTAAATCGTTAAATAATGAGGTAATCGCTGCATCATCATTGTGTCATAAATATTTTAATTTATTTAGTGTCTAAAAATTATAAAAAAATATCATTATGTAGGAAATATTTTTAGATGTCTAATGAATATTTTTAGTAAAAAATATGACTTGTATAACCCCATGTAAAAATTGTTTTAGTAAAACAATACATGTTTGTGACATTTTAATTTTAACTTTAAATAAAAAGTTATTAATGTCATTTTCCAACCAAAGTGGCTCCATGGGGTCCCGAAGTTGACCCATAGATTTTCTTGGTTGGGCATGACTCATCCAATAAGGTTTGGACATTTTTCAAGGTCATTTCATATTATTAAAACATTATGTTTACCTTAACTTACACTAATTACCTATAATCGTGATTAAAAACTTAAAAGTTACTATTCACCAAAAAATTATTTTAATCCCATTGAACCACATTTTACATCCTAATTACAACCATGTATGTCAGATTTTTGAAATTCAAATCATAGAAGTGGTAAAGATTCATTTCAACGAAAAATCAGTTTTTAAACTACCACTTAGTGGTTTCACTATTCATCAAAAATTGATGTTTTTCAGAAATATACCAAAAATTCACCCTAAGCTATATTTTATTTTCCGAATTAAAAAATGATGTCTATTTTAAAAAATTTAAAACATATAAGTTGCATTAATTAATTTAATAATTAATTCCCGCTGTCAAAACAAATAGCGTGTTTTTAAGAAACAATATATATTAAAAGATTGACACTAGTTTAAGTCCAATTTCAAAGTGAAATTAATTCCAATGACCACTATTGGATTAAATGGTTTAAATATATTCTAATTTAACTTTAAAAACAATTCAAAAGATAATCTAATCATATAAATTAATTATATTAAAAAGAGGTTTTGAATTAAAATACAACATTTTTCACTATTCATTAAAAATGAACTTTATCAGAAAAATACCAAAAATTTACACAAAGTAAATTTTGATGTCCCGATTCTAAAGAATAATTTTATTTTGTCAAATATAACACAAAAAATTGTCAAAAGTGGATTTAAAAGAGGTTTCCCATCAAAGGGCAGTTAATCGACCTTTTAAAGAATATTAGAATGTTTTCGCTTAAGATTGGATTCATTCGCATTTTTAATCCTCCAACATTTATTGTAAAATGTAAAAATATTTGACAAACCTATATAATAATTTTGTAGTTAGTTCTATTCATTCTCTTCATTACATCGGCTAGGTTTTAACTACCATTTAAAATAAAATTATTTTATTATTAGAGTGCAACGTAAGATTTCAAAGGAACTCGTTGTTGCGTATTGGGTAAGACATCGAGCATAGAGTTACCTTTAAATTAATATTAACATTTTATTCACAAATAGGGATAAATTTAAAAATGAAATATTCTTTATTTACCTGGGGTGTTACATCAGTACTTCCACTACCTTTGATTTTTAGAGCTCCATCATTACCAAACCGTAATGTTCCATCAACCCTCTTCTTGACATCTGTTAATAGGCCTGCATTACATGTCATATGAGATGAGAAACCTCTTTCAAGAATCAAGGTGTTGTTTCTTTTTATTGCTTTGATGTCAATTTCTGTAAAGTAGTATTTCTCAATTTTCTTCTTTTCATTCCATGAGACATTGGATTGAGTGTATGAAACTGATGGCCTTTCAATTCTCTCTTATGAAAACATGGGTTATTTATAGTCCAAATCTTCTTCCAGAGGGGAAAACGTATTTGTAAGAGAATCATAGTCCTGTTGATGAGCATTGAATTATCTCAGACTCTGGTTTGAGGTGTCCATGACCCTCTTCTGCCTGAAATCAATGACATTATGACTAAAGATAGAACAAGAAAAACAATATACATATAAATTAGTTCTTAAAAGAAATTAGTGTCTGAATTTTTTATACTTTTATGAACTCAAATTTCTTCACCATTCAAAAAGCTTCTTGCCTCTTCGCATTAAGACATAGTATGGCCCAGATATCCATAGAAATGACACTTCATGAGAGGAAATTTTTTCTCACTTTTTTATCCTCATTCCTTCTTCAATGGGATAATAGTTGGACAACCTATTATTCATGGAGGATCTAGTATAGTCTTATATTTTTCTTTAATATTTAATTTGGGGTTTCTTTTTCCGCACTTTAGGCTAATTTTCTACATTACCCACTTTTGTCTTGCGTTAATTTTGGTCACTTTTATTTTTAGCATCTGACGATTCAGCCTCACAAACAATTCCACTATTTTCTATGTAAACAGGTCTTGGATCATTCAAAATCTTTTGAACTCCATTAGAACCACATTTTCTCTCTCCAACCCTACTGGAAAATGGACCTATCCCCACAGTTTTCCCCAAAACCGTGGGGATAGACCCCCCTATACCCACAGTTTTGGAAAATCGTGGGTATAGGTGTCTTTTCAAGACCTATACCCACGGATTGCCAAAACCGCGGGTATAGGGGGGTCTATCCCCACGGTTTTCCAAAACCGTGGGGATAGGTCCTGAAAAGTCACCTATACCCACGGTTCTTCCCTCTATACCCATGGGTTTTATAACTATATTTAACTATATATATATATATATATATATATATATATATATATATGTATATATATAGGTGAAATTAGGGCAGTGGTTAGACGCGGTGTTTATAGTGAAGAGGTTGCGGGATCGAAACTCAGTGCCTACATTATTTTAGGATCTATACCCACGATTTTGAAACTGTGGGTAAAAGCCATTGACACCGTGGAAATTGGTTATGTTTCAGTGACACGGTGGCGGGACACCTATACCCATGGTTTTGGAAAACCATGGGTATAGACTGGGGACCTATACCGACGCCGTTCCAGCCCACGGTTCCCAAAACCGTGGGTATAGGATATACCCACGGTTTTGAACCATGGGTATAGGTTATTTTTCCAGTAGTGCAACAACTCAACATCTGAGAACCTTACAAACAATATTTTCTTTCTTGATTCTTTTGAAATTGATTCACTCTCATGTTTACCCCTAAGAGTAACAACTTCCTCTACTAGACCTTCTGTAGTCTTGGTCATTTCTTCCAATATAGAGGAGAGGTCATTGATGACCTTTTCCTTCTCTTCAATTATCAGCTTCAGATCCACTACATCATCAGCGATTCTATGTATTTTAGACTGTACTTTCACAAATTATGCTAATCATTCAATTTCAGCTTCAAGCTGATCAAAAAATTCCGATGATTCTTCTACAATTTATTGCCACTTATTTCAACCCTTACATTTAATCATAAGATTAATAAAACTATCCTTATGTTCTAACTCAGGATTGGGACTAGTTTTCAATTCATTGTCTCCACCATTATATTCTAATGTTTTTAATTTTTCAATAGTGTCCATCATAGAAACATGGTTTCTAGATTTAAATTATGGTTCTTCTTCTTCACATAAATCATTATCATCATCTTCCTCTTCACTGATAAAACACTTATTCAGTACATTCTTTCTAGATTTGAATTCTCTCTTCTTGAAAAACTTTTTTTGAAGCTTTTAAATGTTTTCAGCTTCACAGTCTTCATCATTAATCTTTCTTAAGATCTGAGAGGCTATGTTCCCAAATTTTCCAAAATTAAAGAAAGCTAGAGGTAACTTCCCTTTTAATTTCCGTTTTCCTTTCTAAAACATCTTGGCAATGAGAAAAAAAATTATGTTTCCTCATTGTCTTTACCCCTATAATCTTTTGAAATTTTCTATTTTCCTATGACTTTGAATTCAATTTCCTTTCTCACACGAGTCGTAGAATCTTCTAGTTTTAATCTCATTTCATATGCCACCAAAATGCTTATCAGACCATATAGAGAAACTTTGGAATGATCACTTTCCTCGAGGGATGGCACATTTTCATTGTACAACGGTGGAAGTATTCTCAATATTTTCATTATTATTTCATCGTCTATGGTTTCTTTTCCTAGACCCCGAATATCTCCAACCACTTCAGAAATTCGATTATAGAAGGATTCTATATTCTCATGAGGATTCATCTTCAGATCAATAATCCTATTGTGCAGGACTTGTAGTTTTTCCTTCTTCACTTTTCTATCTCCTTCATAAATATTTTTAAATTTATCCCACATATACTTTATTGAAGTAAAACTGATCACCTTTAGATGGATTAGATAATAATGGGTTGTGGTGAGAGAATTCAATACATTACCATCTACATCAAGAATATTCATATCCGTATAAGTCATAGCCAGACTTGTTGGATCAGTAACTTTTATTCCTTGCATAGTGAAAAATATGATTTCCATTATAAGAGATCATAGATGAAATCTCATTTAGATCATCCAAATCTGATAATTACTACCATAAATGGGGGGGGGGAATCCCCTGACACTGGCTGAATTCTCCATGATAGTATAAGACAGATCAAACTCTAGAAACCTCCCTCTGATACAACTTTAAGGACCCCAGAACACCCTAATAGGGGAGGGGTGAATCACGGTGTAAAAGATTACTTTTTAATTTTGTATATCTTGTTCGCATGTTGTTAGTAACTTGTTAAATCCATCAATCAAATTAACGAAGGGATATGACACAACACTTTTACATAGTTCACCACAAAGGGCTATGTCCAAGAAGAATACGCCAACAGTGTGTCGGTCGTACCTAAATCCACTAATCATTACTAGTTTGAGGATTACAATATTTTTTCACAATCATTCTATGCCAGACACACTACCTTCAAACAGGTTCAAGGATAGCTCACTGCATCCCTTAAATCACTTCCCACGACTCCCTCTCACTACCTTGGGATAATTCAATCTCAGTTTATTGACTTGAAGGTTGCTTCAATAGATTTTCATTCAAGTCATAGTCTCTATTCAACCCGAAACACTTATTTCATCAATATCTTGAATTGATGAATTTGAAAGAACTGAACCACTGAACCAGATAATCAGAACATGTATTCAACCCACACTAACAATTGAGTGCAACAACTACCCAGTGCGTGAAATATCTTACTTTTTTCACGCAAGATTTTCTTTTCACATGGAAAATATTTCATGAAACTACAACCTTTGTGCACAAATATAACTCCTGAGAACAACTTTAACTTTTTCCCCCAAATTTAATTTTTGCGTGCAACTAAAAATTTTCCACTCATCTTTAACTTTTCCATGAAACCCCATTTTTTTGAAACGTTGACATGCATCAGAACTCAAATCTTCTCAATGTATTCAGCCATAACAAATGAGGTTGACACCTCTTATTTATAGTCATTGTTGACCTTTTCATGTAAAACCCACCATGTTGTACAAAACTTCTCATTTTTCATGAAATTATTTTCACACAGTAACCGTTTTCTAAGAACAACTCCATATTTTTCACATAGCTCATTCCTATTCCATTTTTCGGTGTTCTAATCCCAAAACATGCCTTGTGAGAATGTTTACAAAACACATTCAATACTATTGTGCACTTGAACAGTATGAATTGTTTCCTAGAAAAAAATCTGAACATCCAATGAGGATTAACAACAAACAAAAACCAAACTAAATTTCTTTCATAGAATATCCATGGTTCTATCAATCCCCCCTTTGGTTTTTTTGGAAATCACCAGATAATTTCAATAGATCACCAGCCACAAGAAAACCTAATACATAAGATTCAACTCAGCCAACACTCTAAGTCTACGTGAGCAATGCTTGGTGTAGAAATCAAAGGGGAAGTATGAATTGGGATCCCATGATTTTTAATTCTTAAAGAAACCACCCTAGATATTCTCTTACTTTGCCACAGAAGGATTACATATCTTAAATGTGTTCCTTCTCCTCTAACCACAAAATTCTCATCATGTATTCTTTCTCTTCCTAACACCGAATTCTCATTGTGTCACTAAATAATTACATTTTCATTACATGTACATGTCTAGAATCATGAATTTTATCCATTCTCCCCCATTAAAAATAAACCCAAATATCGGTAAATGTTAGTTGGACAGCTCAAAACACCCCTGGAGAGGGGAATTTCATAACTTTTTTATGCACTGGGAAATGGTTGAACACCGAGGTTAAACCTATGTTTCTCCAACACAGCTGATGACTGTGTCTTGGTTAGGATATCAGCCACTTGCTTATTAGTTCCCATATGATCCATTTTAATATTTCTGTGTTCATATTTTTCCTTGATATAGTGATATCTGATTTCAATATGTTTTATATAAGAAGAATGAGCATGATTCTTTGTAAGATCAATTGTTCTCTTCTTATCACAATAAATCACCATTGGTTGTTTCACCTCATCAACAATATCTTTTAGTCGTTGATTCATCCATAGTAGTTGAGTGCATGCCTTTTTAGTAGAGATATAATCATCTCCAAAATTACTAAGAGATGTACTTTATTGTTTCTTGCTCAACCAACCAACACATTTCTTCCCAATATAGAATGCTCTAACACTGGTGGACTTTCTATCCACAACATATCAAACCCAGTCAGTATAAAAAAACACTGATAATTCACTATCCCTTCTTTTAAAAAAGTATAACCCATAATTATGAGAACCATGAATGTACCTAATGATTATTTTTACTACTCTCATATTTTATTACTTCTATTTACTCTGAAATCAGGCCACTAATCAAGTTACGAAGACAATATTAGGACGTGTCACCTTTAGGTATAGTAAGCTTCAAATAATTCTCTTGTACATGGTGGGATCTACAGAGGTCCCATCATAATTCTATCAAATTTTGATTCAAACCACAATCGATGTTGACATTGGTTTGGAGTTATGTATATTAAATCTCTTCAGCATCTCTCTTGCATAAATTTCCTAAGAAATGAAAGTGAAATCCTTCTTTTGAATCACCTGTAGCCCCAGAGAAATGTGATCTCACAAATAATAGACATTTCAAATTCTAATTTCATGTTATTGGAAAGTTTATCCCCTGATTTTTACCTTCTACCACCAAATATAATGTCATAAACGTAAACTAAAACCATGAAATGTTCTTTTGAATAATTCTTCACATAGAGATTGTTATCTACTCCTCTTATTTTTAATTCTAGTACCTTGAGATAATAATCCATCTTAGAATACCGTGCTCGTGGTGCCTGCTTAAAACCATAGAGGACCATCTTTAATTTACAAAACTTTATTTCATCAGTACCAGGAAGAAAACCCAGTAGTTGTTTGATGTAGACATATTCCTCGAGTACACCATTCAAGAATTCTATATTGTCATCTATTTGATATAATTTATATCCTATTTGGATTTACATGGCATGAAAAAGCCTGATTAACTCATGTTTAGCCACTGGAACAAAGGTTTCTTCAACATCGACACCTCTAATCTGTGAATATATTTTACACATGAGCTATGACTTATTTATGATAACACTCCCTTGCTTATCAAACATGTTCCTGAAAATACACTTTGTACCAATCAAATTGTGACCTTGGGTCTGTTGAATAGATCCTGTGTTTGATTATTTTCAATATGATCTAACTCTTCATTATGGTGCTCACCCATTATTCATCCTTTGTATCATCTTCAACTAACACTACTACAAAAATGGGCAATATCAGCGCTCAAATCAGGCTTTAACAGCGCTAAAAAAGCACTTTAAAGCTTAGTGCTAAAAAGGGGTGGGCCCCTTTAACAGCGCTTTTTTAGCGCTATTAAAGGTCTCTTTTATCAGTGTTGTTAAATCCCTGCCTGCTGCGAATAGAAAATATGCATCAGTACAGCCAGTCGAACAAGACCTGCAGAAAAACCCGTATATCAAACAATAAAATGAGATCTACTAATTATTCATTGTGCAAAACATAAAGGTACAATTAAATACTTACATTTCCCCAAACACCCATAAGACAACCCAACCACAACCTTCATCTCAATGTACTCAACCGATCTAAACACCAAGATGGATTTTACCCAAGACTATCTAATTCAAAACGATGATCATGTCATCAACCGAACACTTAATTTCTATGGTGCTCCCCACTATACTCTTTAGCTCACAAACACCACCATCTGATGTTTAACACCTCCATCATTGGGAAAGAACCACTAGAACCCCTATTAAAACTCCACACCATACCCAACATGTTTTCTAACTTACCATGCTTAGATATCCATGAGAACACCAACCAATGTTATCATCCCTCCTTTCCATCAAAACCACTTGGAATGGATGTGAATCCATCATCCGTACATGAATCAAGGACAATTAAACTTTTCCTCAAAGATTAAACCCATTTTCAAAACATTATTAACATTTCAAAACATCAAATAGATGTGGCTTACAACTCACAACATTTGTTCCTTTTTTCTGGAGGAATTTGAAACATGCACCACATAGGTTGTAAAAGCAATAGAGGATAGATCTCTTTCATCATACAAAGCCATGAACCCATGTTTATCCTTGAGGAAACTGATGAGTGATGTTTGTGAATGCTTTTTGGAACTAGGAACTGACTCGCTTGATGAAACACAGGAAATATCTTTAAATGTAGCCTCACTTGCTGAATCATTGGAACAATTTCCTATATAGGATGCTCTTAATGTCAGATTTGGCATCCCATCTTGTTCATCAAATGGATTGGTCAACTTCCAATCTATCATGGAGGCTGGCGCACCGCCTTTACATGAAACTAATGATTAGAGGCATCTTGATTAGCAAAACAATCCTGAGGGCACTGGACATGAAAGATCATGTGTTTCCATAGTTTCTCAATAACATCAATTTAACCCACATTATTTAAGGCTATTACATGATGTCCAAGACATAGAGAGTGGATAAGAGAAGGTGAAAGTCCCGTAGACGGACAACATCAACAATGAACATCCACCACCCTTTCACTATATACATCAAAATCATATATTTAAGAATGTCCATGTGAATTTCTATCTTACTTCCATCGAGGATGATTCATGTTGGACATCTTGTTTTGGGAATTGATTATCTTCATCCATGCCTTGTACTTGCAACCATGAATTTGAAGGTGAGTATGAATACATGATAGTTGACCTTCCTAGAGAAGAGTTTCTTGAAGAGTATAAGAGACATGAAGCAATGAAGATCATTAGAGTGTTGGAGCAAATGTGGTTTCTACAAACAATGTGGAAATCGGCTTGTGCAACATGGCCTAAGTTACAACTTGCAGGTATTGTACTTTATTTTTTTCTGGAGGGTTTCATTGTATATGCATTTTTGAATGATCATTGCTAATCATTGTCTTTTAGGTTTTTTTGACAGCCGAAGGGAAAGGGTGGGGTCTGCAGACATTGGAGGATATGTCGAAGGGTGATTTTGTGTGTGAATATGTTGGAGAAATGTTAACTCACACAGAACTACGAGAGGGAAAGCTAACTAAGAGTAGTGAAAAGCATGCATATACAGTTATCATAGATGGTGATCGGGGTTCAGTGAGTAGTGAAAAGCGTGCATATACAATTCTCTAGGTGGTACCATAGTATCAAACATCTAACCAAATGGACTCTTTTCCCTTCAAGCTCCTCGAACCCTGATCACCATCTAAGAGAACTGTATATACATGCTTTTCACTACTCTTAGTTAGCTTTATCTCTTGCAGTTCTGCGTGAGTTAACATTTCTCCAACATATTCACACACAAAATTACCCTTCGACATATCCTCCAATGTCTGCAGACCCCACCCTTTCCCCTCGGATGTCAAAAAAATCTAAATGACAATGAATAGAAATGATCATTCCAAAATGAATTTACACTAAATCCCTCTAGAAAAAAATAAAGTACAGTACCGGCAAGTTGTAACTTAGGCAGTGTCGCACAAGCCGATTTCCACATTGTTTTTAACAACCACATTTTCTCCAACACTCTAATGATCTTCATTGCTTCATGTCTCTTATACTCTTCCCGAAACTCTTATATAATAATTTCAACTATCGTGTACACATACTCTCCTTCAAATTCATGGGTGAAAGTACAAGGCATGGATGAAGATAAACAATTTCCAAAACAAGTTGACCAATGTAAGTATTTAATGGTACCTTTATGTTTTTTATAATGAATAATTAGATAGTCATGTTTGTTAATGCTTTTTGGAACTAGGCACTAACTCGCTTGATTAAACAGAGGAACGATCTTTAAATGTAGCGTCAATTGCCGAATCATTGGAACAATTTCTTACATTGGAAGTTCTAAATTCCAGATTTAGCATCCCATCTTGTTCATCAAATGGATTTGTGAACTTCCAATATATCATGGAAGCTACCACATACATGCAACTAACGATTGGAGATTTTACTGGTTCATGCGTGATATGATGGTATTTTGGATATTTTACTTGTTTTTGTGTCCAAATCCAAAAGGAATGTGGTTCATAATTCTTGCATGTTCCTGGTGCATTTCATCTGTTAAAATGGAAAAATGACCCATCGGAGAAAGAATGTTTTATTTAATAATAATTAAAATTTTTTTGCATACATTTACATACAAGAATGTTTCATCTTTTTATCTCTATGAAACCCTCTCAAAATTTTCTGCCAATTATACACGTCCACAACTCTTGCAATAAAAGTCAGATCTTCATGCTATTTATGGACAATATTACTTCAGGTATGCGGCCTACTAGTTTCTGAACATATCTACATCGTCTTGTGAATATGACGCTTTTCAGCATTCATAATAGTACTGAAAAATATATAAATAAATAATTAATAAATAATATAAATGAAATAGTACTTGTTTTTGAAAATACCTCTTTAGGGATGCTAGTTTGTCCATTGACAATGATCTCTCTCATGAATCTACAAACATAATAACTGCAATCTTTGTCGTTTGTTTGTTTTGAACACTGCAGAAACATTGATCATGTGGCGAGTAAGTAACTTGTTTTGATATATGTTTGGATAGTGTAATTTTATTATATATACCTTGATACTTATCCAGACGTAGTACTTGCTCGGATCCTTATGCTTATCCCATGTTCCCATACCATGATTTAGACGATATTGGTACATCGCCCTATCATAATAGAATCCTCAGTAAAAGATAATATATATTATATAACTTGATGTTTAGACCTAAATCGTAGGATGCAGTGTCTTACAGATTGAAAAACCACATCACATGCGGTCGGTTTATTTCATATATGTTCCTTGAATCCATAAAATAAATCTTTGGGGTATCCAAATTCACCACAATTAGCAGCCATTGCTTCCTAAATACACAAAAAGGAATAAGTACTGAATGAAATGAGATGGGACATGTGGATGATGGAACTTTCCTTCAGTGGAAAGGCTTGGGTCATGATGGTGGAATTACTTAAGTGACAATGATGGGTTTTAATGAGATGAGACATGTGGATGATGGACGCTATCCTGAGTTATGAGGCAGTGGGATAGGATTTGAACCTAGGACATTACCTTGTACCTTTTAATAGTGGGTTGAGTTCTTGGATGATTCTTTCCCTAAGCCTTTGGGTATGGGTTGGAACATGGGTACCAATATGATGGCATGTGGTGATGATGGAATTTTTTTATGGTACCAAATATGGAATGATCATGTGTTATGGTGTTGTAGTTAGCACATAAAGACCTAACGTTCACTGAGTCAGGGTGCCCTAGTTAGCACATTCCATCCAACATTATTAGGTGATGTTTTTTTTCCTCATCCATACATGGATATGATGATATATACTAGGGGAACATGGGGTTACCCTAATGAGATGTATTTCTCACACCATGAATTTTCACTTTGGATCGTGTTCAGACCATATATCTATTTTATATGTTTGAGAATAGGTTTTACATGGGATCAATCTGAAGCATCATGAATGGCATCGAGTGATTAGGATTTCACTATGGCCCAAGGATGGTAGTAGGGTTGGTGTGTATTGTTAAAGGGGTAAATCAAGAGGGAAAAACAATATTTAAAATATGCACTATATAAAATTTAATCTTAACATTTACCATAAATAATATAATCAAATTCCAAGCACATAGGCATACAAAATGATTCGAAAACACAATTCGCATCAAAAAATTAATTTATAGAACAACAATAAATGAACAAAAACTCATACTAAAAACATCTAGATAATTTAGTGCATCCACTGACCTTGGGTGAATAAATCTATGAAGTCCAAGGAAAACCCAAAGGGTGAGGGAGCCTTCTGCGCTGCCTCGAGAGGGGAAGACACGACCGCCGGAGTGGGGGGTGCACGGGAGGAGCTACCAACCGTTGAGTACGGTCCATAGGGGAAGAGGAGGAGTAGGGTTCGGAGGGAGGAAGATCCACAGAAGATCCACCTGAGTAGGGTTCATGCGGAGTACGGTCCAGAGGGAAAGAGGAGGAGTGGGGTTCGGAGGGAGGAAGATCCGCGGAAGAGGTTCGAGGGGAAGTAGAAAGAGTATGGTGGAGGACCAACAAAGGGAAGATCGGGGGGGGGGGAGGGAAGCTGTCGCAGGGGTAAAGTACCGCGAGATCTTGGAGCCCGATAAAAAAGAGGAGACTGTGTGCCTACTTTTAATAAAATCGGAGACAAGTTTTATCAGCGCTAAAATTTTAGCACTGATAAAGGATCTCTTTATCAGCGCCTTTTTAGCGCTGATAAAAGACACCATTATCAGAGCTAGAAAAGCACTGGTAAAGCCACCCTATATCAGCACTAAAATCTTAGCGCTGATAAAGGGTCGATTTATCAGCACTTTTCTAGCACTGATAAAGGATAATCTTTATTAACGCTACAAAATCGTTGATAAATCTACCCTTTATCAGCGCTTTTAATTAGCACTGATAAAGATTATCCTTTATCAGCGCTTTTTGATTAGCACTGATAAAGGGTGGCGCTTCCCTTTCCCGTTTTTGTAGTAGTGTAAAGATGGTTCTTCAACTGACAGAAATGAATATTGTGTTTTATTCCTCATTTTTCTTTTTTGTGTGGGTGCATTCCAATCCCATATAATGTTGGATTGATCAATTTCATCTCTTAGATTCCTCCTTTGAGATTCAACCTAATTTTCTACAGCCAAGGTTTCCTCGTCAGATTCTTCTTCTATGTTAGCATCATGATGTGACTCTAGAGTGTTTTCTACACAGTCCTCTATTTATGTATTTAAATTTCTTCCCTGTTCACATTCTTCCTCATTTTTTATCACATCATCATATGAAATCATTGAAGAATTTTTGGTTTTCTCTTCAATGATCTTAACATTTCTACTTTCCACAATCCTTCCTATTCACTTGTTGAAACACTTGTAGGCTTTGTTGTTCATTGAGTATCCAAGGAAAATTAATTCATCGTCATTGTCACCATACTTAACATTATTTTGTTTATGGTTTCTGATGAAGCATTTACTTCCAAAAGCAAAAATTTATTTCCAAGAGTTCTTCTTTCTATGCCAAAATTCATATGCTGTCTTCGTCCCACCCATATAAATCCCTATTTGATTTTTAATATATAAGGCATCTTAAATGACCTATTTCTAGTAATGTCGTGGAATACAACTCTCAATCAGCATAGTTCTTTCCATCTTATTTATCTATCGATTCCTACACTCAACAAATCCATTTTTCCACGGAGTTCTCATAGCATATACTTCATTTTGAATCCCATGCTTCTCTAGGTAATTTTCCAATTCAAAAGACATGTATTCCCCTCCATTATTAGATCACAACTCTATGATTGTTCATCTAGTATCATTCTTAGCAATTCACCGATATGTTTTCATGTAGTCAAGCACTTTTTGTTTCCTGTGTATAACCATAACACAAGATATTCTATTGAAATCATCTATGAAAAGGACGATGTACGTTTCTCCATGAGTTCCGGAAACATTTATTAGGCCACATACATCTATATCAATGAGATCAAGAAGATGTGATTCCCTTATTTATTTGAATAATATGAACTACATACCAAATTCCCCTGAATTAAAGCATCATTAGACTTTTCAAGTTCCTGCTTCAGGTTGAGAATTTCTATGACAATTTTTAGTTTTGATATATTCTACATGTCTTGTTTATTAATGTACCCCAATCATAGATTCCACTAGTTATTTTATTTCTCAATATTCATGTAGAAAATGTTTTCTTTACAATCAACCCGATATAGGTTTCCTTCTATTCTTCATCCCTTCATAAGTGAATTTCTTACCTTTCCCATGATAGTGCATCATTTCTGATTAAAAGAAACTATAATTCTTGATTCACACAGTTGACTCACAATAAAGAGATTATGATTTATACCATCTATATAAAGGACTTCAATTTTCTTTAGCTCTAAATTAGCTAGTTTAGTACTTCCACTGCCTTTGATTTTCAAAGATCCATCATTACCAAACTGTACTGTTCCATCAACCCCCCTCTTGACATCCATTAACAAGCATGCATTTCCTATCATATGAGATGAACAACCACAATCAAAAATCCAGGTGCTGTTTCTTTTCTTAGATTTGATGGATACCTCAACAAGTTTGGATTTTTCAATTTTCTTCTTTCCTTTCCATGATACTTTGGATTTAGTGTAGCACACTGATGGCCTTTGAATTCTCTATTCTGCGTACATGGGTTCTTCATAGTCGAAATATTCTTATAGAGATTCAAACATATTTATAAGTGAAAAAATGTCTTTTAGACAAGTATTGACTTGTCTCGGACTCCGATATGAGGTGTCCATGTCCCTTGTCTTCCTACACTCAATGACCTCTGGACCAATGTTAGAGAAACTTAAACAATATCCATAGAAATTGGAACATCTAAAAGAATTACGATATGAATTTGTTCTCTTTCTTTGACATCCCATCTCTTCTCTATTAAAATAGATTCTTACCTCTTTGCAATAGGACGTGGTTTGGCCCAGATATCCACTGAACTAACACTTCCTGAGAGGAAATATATTCTCGCTTCTATTTATCCTAATTCCTTCTTCCGTGGGATAATAGTTTGACTGCCTTCTATTCTTTGAGGATCGAGGATAGTCTTCTATTATTCTTTAATATTTAATCAGGGGTCTCTTTTTCAGCACTTTAGGTGACGTTTTTACATGATCCAGATTCAGCTTTCTAATATTTTGGTCACTTTTATTTGCAACATTAGATGATTCAACCTCACAACCGATTCCACTATTTCCCATGTAAGTGGGTCTTTGATCATTCAAAATATTTTCAACTCCATTAGAATCATTTTTTTCTCTCTCTAACAGCTCATCATCTGAGAACCTTCCAAACTATATTTTTTTCCTTGAATATATTGAAATTGATTCACTCTCATGTTTAATCCTATGAGTAACAACTTCCTCTTCCATACCTTCAGCAGTCTTGTATATTTCCTTCAGTCTGTAGGTGAGGTCATTAATTACCTTTTTTTGATCTTCAATTATAGGCTTCAAATACACTACATCACCAAAACTTTCAAAGATCTTACACTGTACTTTCACAAATTCTTCCACTCATTCAATTTCATCTTTGAGATAATCAACATATTCAGATGATTTTTCTACAACTGATTTCCACTTATTGAAAATCTTCCATTTACTCTTAATCTCACTAACAACATCCTTAAGTTGGATTTCATAATTGGAACTAGTTTTCAATTTATTTTCTCCACCATTAACTTCTAATTCGTTTTAATTTTTCAACAGGGGACTTCATGGAAAAATGGTTTCTAGTTTTAAATTCTAGTTCTTCTTCTTCACAAAATTCATTTTCATCATCTTTCTCTTCATATACAAAACTATTCTTCATTAATTTATTTCTAGATTGGAAGTTTATCTTTGTGAAAAAACTTTTTAGAGGCTTCTAAATGTTTTCATCTATGCTATCTTCATCATTGATCTTTCCTAAACACTGAGAGTCAATGTTCCTAACTTTTTCATAACGAAAGCCAGATAAATGTAACATCCCATTGAATATCCCATTTCTATTGTGGAACATCTTGGAAATGAGCGAAAGAATTTATTTTTTCATAATAGTCTTTACCACTACAATATTTTTAAATTTTTTGTTTCTCTATGGCTTTTAACTCCATTTCCTTGGTCACTCGAGTCATATAATCTTCTCGTTTGACTCTCATTTCAAATACCACTAGGTTTCTCAACATATCATCTAGAGAATGTTTCGAACGATATCTTTCCTCAATGGATTCCACATTTTAATTGTAAAGGCATGGAAGTATCCTAAATATTATATTTAAAATTTCAACAAATTTTATTTCTTCGCCTAGACCCTAAATTGCTCCAACCACTCCAATAATTCGATTGAAGGAGTCTTTATTATCAGGAGGGTGCATCTTCAGATCATAAAACCTATTGTGGAGGACTTGTAGTTTCACCTCCTTCACATCTCTATATACTTTATAAATATATTCATATTTATCCCACATAGTCTCTCTTATGGTGAATCTCATAACCTTTAGATAGATCTGATCAGAAAGGGCTACGTTGAAAGCATTCTACCCTTTAGCATCTGCATCAAGAATTTTCTGGTCTGCCTCAGTCATGGCCATCCCTGTTAGATCGATAACTTGTCTTCCCTGCATAGTAAAAAATAGGACTTTCATTCCAAGGTATCTTAGATGAGATATCATTATATTTTTTAAAATATGAAAATTACATCCATCAAAGAGGGGGACTACCCTGACATAGGATAAATTCTCTATAATGATATAAGACAGATCAAACACCAGCAACCTCCCTATTATACCACTTGAAGGACCCCAGAACAACCTGAGAGAGGAGGGGTATATCAAGGTGTCAAATCTTTCTTTTTATGGGTGTGGATCATGTTCCCTTTTTGGATGGATCTTGTTAAATATGTCAAAAAATTAAATCAGGGAGATGACACAACACTTTTTATTGGTTCCCTGCAAAGGGGTGCATCCTAGGAGTATATGCTGTCATTGTGTCAGTCATACCTAAGTCCACTAATCTTTACAAGTTTGTTGATTAAAATATTTGGTCATAATAACTCTATTCCAGGAACAATTACATTACAAATGTTCATGGATAGCTCACTATGTCCCTCAGATCACATCCCTCGACTCCTCCTAGATCATTGCCTTGAGAGAGGTCAAACTCAATTTATTGACATGGAGGTCTCTTCAATAGATTTGCATTGATGTCTTTATATCTATTTAGAAAGAGACTCTATTTGCATCGAATTCTCTAATTGATGAAATTCAATGCACTAAACCACTGAACCTGATATTCAGAACATGTATTCTGCTTACACTAACAATTGCACGCAACACCTACCCTCTGCGTGCAAGATCTTAATTTTGCACAGAAGCTTTTCTTTTCACATTTAAAATCATTCATGAAACTACACCCTTTGCATGAAACATTAAATTTTCTATGCAACATTAACTTTTGCGCAGAAATTTAACTTATGCGCACAACTTTAACTTTTCCATGCAACATTAACTTTTCCACACAACATTATCTTTTCCGCGCAACTCCCTTTTCACACAACTTTTACACTAATCAGAACTCAAATATTATCTATGTATTAAACCATAAAAATTGAGGGGGGTCACCTCTTATTTATAGGGGTCAATAACCCCAACCCAAAAATCCCACCATGTCAGCCAAAACATCTCATTCTACGCACAATGATTTTCATGCAGGAACTGTTTTCTACGTACAACTCCAGATTTTTTTGTGCAGATCACGCATTTTCCATTTTTTGATGTTTTGAACCTGAAACATACATTTCATGAATTTTTACCAAACACCTACAATATTGTGCACAAATTCCTTTCCCAAACACACATTTCTCTATTTTCTGATTTTTAGGACAAAAAATTTGGAAAATATTGGGAAATGATGCCACTTTCAATACTATTTTTCGCTTGAACTGTATGATCCCTTTCATGGAAAACATTTTTAACAACCAATTAGGATTTAAATAAAACAAAAAAAACTCAATTTCTATCAATGAACGATCATGGTTCCAATATCATCCTCTCATGCACTAGTTGAACTTTTGTTGTCATGCTCTGCACCACTTATGGTCCAAGAACACCTGCCTCCCTAACCTCTATCCCACACACAGGTGAACGACACGGCCCCCCGTACAAGGATTCAAATAGTGTAATTCCAATGGTAGAGTGATAACAATTGTTATAGGAAGAGTCTACAAGATTCAAGTGTCATACCCACGATCTAATGAAGTCCAGAACACATGCTCATAGTATATCCTTCAATGTCTGGGTGGTCCTATATGTTTTCCCATCCATCTGAGGGTGGAAAGATGTGATAAGGCATAACCGAGTGCTAAAATCATGTTTTAGTCCCATCCTGAGTCATGAACTAAAGTGTGTATCTCGATATGAAATGATGGTTCTGGGAACTCTATACAACCTCAAAACTTCACCCACATACGTCTACGTTAAGGCATCCACTATGATTGACTACATAATCATTAAGAAGTGAGATTATTTCTTCAATCAACCCAAGACAACCCAGATGGGATCACATCGTCCCTCATCCCTGGGTATTTCTATGACAAAATCCATCGATACTTTATCCCATTTACACTCGGGAATGTCTAAGGGCTGTAACAGACAGTTAGGAACATGGTGTTAATCATTCACCTACTGACACACGAGCAACGTTTCCACCAACTCTGCCACTTCCCACTTCACTCCGGGCCACAAAAACTAACCTCTAATGATCCAATACATATTAGAGACTACTGGATATAACACTAGGGTTGAGTTAGAGAACTCACCAAGAGCTCCCTCACACATCACCACTAAATAAAATTTCTTCCCTCAGAACAACATCTAATTCTGACTATCCTCTAACCATCACTCCAAGGAATCACCCTGGTTAATGCGATCATAAATCACTTCAACCTTTCAGTACCCCTAATGAGAATCATCCGCCTTCTATACCAATCATGTCTTGAAAATTTCATCTAAAATAGACAGCCTCAACTATCCTCCACTCGCATGTACAGATGCAATGTATCCAACTCCTCAATTTCCATCCAAGCATATGCTAAATTATGAACCACATCCTTTTGTGAATTCATACTGAATCCAACAGCCACACTATTACACATTACTTAGGTGTAAGATATATTGAATTAATAGTCCTAAAGAAACTCCATCCACCTCCCCTGCCGCAAATTTAGGTTTCGCTGGGAGAAGACATAACATAGGCTCTTGTGATCTGTGAAGACCATGAAGCGTTCATTGATGATGTAATGCCTCTGAAAATTCATATCTAACTCAACCGCTGTATTTCCTAGGTCGTTGGTGGCATAGGTACATTTATGAGGATTTAACTGCCTAGACCCATAAAAAACCACTCCCCGTTGTTGCATTAATACACACCCCAAGCCTAGACCAGATGTATAACAAAACACATCAAACATTACCCCTTCCCCTGGAAACCTCAGAACTAGGGCACTAATCAGATTCCCTTTTAGATAAGTGAATTATTCCAGTAAATTCTAACTCCCTACAAAAGCCTGTTCTTTTCTGGTCAAGGTCTTCAAAGGTGATGATACTTGAGAGAAGTCGGGTAAGAACCTTCAGTAGTAACATGATAGTCCCAAGAAACTATGAATATCTACAACATTCCTATGTTCTAACCAAGAAAACACCACTTAAACCATTGAAGGGTCAACTGCTATTCCTTACTGGTACAACACATGTCTAAGGAATTTCTTCTATCATATCCAAAACTTTAACTTGAACAACTTCATGTAGATCTGGGGGTGTAAGAGGACCTCAAAATCTATCCTTAAGTGCTCAGAGTGATCCTCCTATAATCTTGAGTATATTAGGATTTTTTCGATGAACACGACCACAAATAGGTCTAGATACTCGTGGAAAATAGAGTTCATGAGCCCCATGACATTGCTGGTGCATTCATAACACTGAATGACATAACTACGAACTCAAAGTGCCCATACCTTCTTCTAAAAGCAGTCTTCGAGATATCACCATCTTTCAACCACAACTGGTGATATCCAGAACACATGTTGATCATAGAGAACCAAAGTACGCCATTAAACTAGTCATAAAGGCCATTGATTCTAAGTAAGGGGTAATGGTTCTTGGCTGTCACCTGATTCAGTCTTTGGTATTCTATGCGCAGCTTGAGACCACTGTCTTCCATTCTAACGAATAAGACTGGAGCACCCCTATAACAACCCTACTTTTACTAAAAACATAAACCTTATTTATTACATAAAATATTTACTTGACACAAAATTGAATATACAGAGGTCTAGTGTCTTTGAGGATTTTTATTATTTCATAACAAATTAAAACACTAAATAAACCATCTTTATTGAAAACTTCCTTTACATGACCACTACATTCCCTCGTACTTTTATCATTGCATGGGATAACCTGAGGACATGCATAAGAAAAGAGTGAGATATAAAGCCCTGTAATGGAATTAACAAGGGAAAACATGAATAATAAAATACATCTTAGACAATAGGAATATCAATGGATCATAAGAGAATCATGAACATAAAGTCATGATAAAGCATGATAATCATAATAGGGAAATGTGGAAACAACACTTAACATGGAATTAGAATGAGTGAAGGCTCATTTCATATGGAGTATGAGTAAACCCTCATTGCACATGAAGTAGAAGTAAAACCTCATTGCACTTGAATTATAATGAGTCAACACCCATTGGACATGACGTATCATGACACTACTTTACCCAATGCATTAGAGCGCTATCCGGGCACACCCTTCTTAATCATTTCATTTCATGCATAAGTGTGCCACATGGATCATATAACAAGGAATCAATCAATATCAAAATTTATTCAATGATTATGTAATTTGGAATAAATACATGAAAGTACCATACAATATTTATATGTGAATAAGTTTTAATACCCTTGATAGAGACATGGGTATGGCATTCACTACACAATGATCTTGGTTTGGAAAAACGCTGTGTAATTTTGGCAACATAACATCGCGACATAAGGATTTATGAAAATGGTTGATGAGAGTGAAAAGGGAGTCTCATCATATGTACTTGAAATGGATAGTAAGGGGGTCAAATAGATACATGTCCTAACAAAAATAATGGAATTTAGATGCATAATACAAAATAATTACTTGGATGTAAAAGAGGAGAGAGAAATTCCTCAAGGAAATTTGGCATGGTAACAGGTGTACATGGGAGGAATTAATGAGTGAGAAAGGGGTTTCCCATCATCCAAACATAAATAGTGCTGTTTGGGGGAGGTGCGAAATCATACCCCAACATTTGTAATTGAAAAAAAGGGGCATAAAAACTTAAATGAAATTGGACCAAAACGAGAAAGAAGAAATCCCTTACTTGGAAGTGTGATCCCAAAATATTTAGAGAGGCTTGAGAGAGGCTTCTTGGGATCTTGGGGAACCTTGGGAGGATTTTAGAGAGAGGATGTAAAGGTTTGGACGAACTCCAAAATCTTTGAGTGAAGAGGAAGTGGGAGCTTGGGTGGGTTTATATAGGAAAGGAGAGGGAATTATTTATTATTTATGTTTGGGTCACCACACATTAAAATAATCAAAACAATAAACCTAACCATTGTTTTATTCGATGTTTTTTGAAAAATGGGATTTAAAAACAATATTTTATAAGTCCAATGTCCAAAATTATTAAAATAATAGGGTTGCTTATGTGGAGGTGAGTCACACTATTAAGGAAAACAAATTGAACACACAAAATGTTGTATAACCTTGAAGGGTCCACTAATGATTTTTGAAATGAATATATCAAACCCAAAATCACATTATTTTAATGGTAAAATATATATTGGCCGAACATATTATTTATATTATTTTATTACATCACTATCGGGTCATTATGATGTCATAAAATACATTATATATTTAAACAGTATTTAATTTTTAACCAAAAATCGATTATCTCAGAAAATTATGAAAAATTCACCATTGGATAATTTCGACGCCCTAATTCCAAAAAATAATATTCATTTTATCTAAATAATTTTCTATATATTTGAATTTTTACTTTTAAAATAAAAACTGACATTTACTGAAAATTCATGGGTTTTGACAAAAACTACTTTGAAACCATAATAAAAATAACTATTCCATTCATAAAATTATATGATAATTTATATTTAATAAAAATTAATTTAAAAATAATAATAACATTTTATTAAAATATTATTTAATTCAAAAAATCCAATAATTCATCAAAATATATTTCTTAGTTGAATATTAACTAAAAATACTATTTATGATTTAAAAACTATTTATGAAGTAACAATAATAAAATGAATGCACATTAATTATAAAAAAATAATTTACATAGACATAGTTCTAGGGTATTGTTACAAAACCCCTTATAACACCTGCATGAGACGGAATAGTAAGGTGTGCTATGGTGACAGACTCTTGGGGTGGCTTGGATAACATTGCTCGGGTAGAAATCTATATTAACATCCACTTATCCCATAGTTAGTTCAGCTCAAATTAATGTGTTCAAGATCGGATTGGGATTGGTCAAGAGAGAAGCCCAATGACGCCACCTCCTTTCCGAGCTCTGACAAATGGGATTCGTATGGGGAAAGTCAACTAGATGAGGCCATCACTTCCTTTCTCTAAGTAAATTGGATTTGTTAAAGCCCTATATTTATACTAATCATGTGATCACTATTCAATGGATACATTAGAAATTATCACATTCATAATGGTATTTTAAAATCTAGAAACATAAAACAAAAATAGTTCACCATAATAAGACATTTAATTATATCAAGAAACATTTCCATTAATGAAGGTTTGGGTTGTTAAAATCTTCCCCCCTTAAGAAATTTCTCCCTTGAAAATTCCTTCTCCCACACTAAAACTTATACTGGTAACTCTGCTTCATCATTTCATCTAATTCCCATGTTGCATCTTCTAACTTGTGGTTTCTCGACCACATCTTGACGAGGGAAATTGTCTTATTTCGTATAACTTTTTCTCTATGATCTAAGATCTTCACTGGTTTCTCCTCATAAGAAAGATCATCCTCTAACTATAATACCCATGAAGAGAGTACATATGAAGGGTTTGGTATGTACTTCCTTAATTGGGATACAGGAACAACATCATGTACTTTTTCCATGGTAGGTGGAAGTTCTATTCGATATGCCACAACCCCAACACAGTCAAGAATCTCGAAGGGGACGATGTACCTAGGTCTTAACTTCCCTTTCTTTCCAAAATTCATGACCTTATTCCATGGATATATCCATAGAAATACCATATCACCAACATTAAACTCAAGGTCTCATCGACGGTTATCTGCATAACTCTTTCGTCGACTCTGACATGCCTTGATATACTGCTGAATGGTTTTCACCTTCTCCACCATTTCATTGACCATTTTTTGTCCTAGCAACTTACGCTCACTGACTTCATCCCAACATGCCATTGTTCTTCACCTCCTCCCATACAGGGCTTCATAAGGTACCATTCATATGCTCAAGTGGAAACTATTATTTTGGGAGAATTCAACCAATGGAAGATGTTGGACCCTCCCTCCTTTGAATTCTATAGAACGTGATCTTAACATATCCTCTAGTGTTTGAATAGTTTGATCAGATTAGCCATCAGTTTGAGGATGATAGGCCGTACTGAAGTTCAGTTCAATATCCAGAGCATGTTTAAGTCTCTTCCATAACATATAGGTGAATCATGGATCTCGATCAGATACAATAGATAGTGGTACTACATGCAACCTTACCACTCCCTTAATATTTATCCATGCTATTTGATCCAATGAAAAATCCTCCTGAATTGAAATAAAGTGTGCAGACATTGTAAGATGATCCACAACAACCCATATTGCATTGTTTCCTTGGTATATCTTCAGAAGTCTGGTGACAAAGTCAATGGTGATGTTCTCCAATTTCCATAATGGTATGTGAAATGGTCACATCATCCCCTTATACTTCTACCTCTCTGGATTCACTTTCTGAAACACCAGACACTTTGATGTATACTCAGCGATCTATTTATTCATATTATCCCACTAATAATGTTTTCGTATATCTCAATACATCTTTGTGATTCCTGGTTGAATAAAAAAAATTGAACTATCTGCATCATCTAAAAGTTTTTTCTTCAACTCAGGACTTGATGGAACACATAATCTTTTCCCAAATCTCAAAATTCCATCTTCATTAAGATTGAACTACGAGGATTTCACTTTTTTGATATCTTCCTCTTTATTCTGAATTCCTACATTATCATTTTGATCATCCTTTAACTGTTCCAAAAGAGACGGTTGAGAAATTATTTGTGAAAGGATTGATGATATTTCCTTCTTTATTATTCCCACGACTATCTTCATCAAATCTAATATGATTGGATCCTTCTCTATTCTCATCAATTATAGAATCTTCGGGTCCTTTCTACTTAGAGAATCCACCACCTGGTTCGATTTTCCAGGGTGGTAATGGATTGAGTAGTCATAGTCTATGATCATATCTAACTATCTTAGTTGGAACATGTTCAACTCTTTCCATTTGAATATATAATTGAGGCTTCCGTGGTCTGTATATATTTCACAATTCTCCCCAAAGAGATAATGCTGCCAAATTTTTAAAGTTAAGATCACTTCATCCAACTCCAAATCATGTGTTGGATAATTCTGCTCATGAACATTCAATTTCCTTGAATCATATGCAATGAATTTGTCATTTTTCCTCAACACACATCCCAGGCCCCTCTTCGAAGCATTGCTGTATATTCCACAAAATGTTATCCACTTGTGGGTAAAGTGAGCATGGACATAGTGATAAGCCTCCTTTTCAACTCCTTGAATCTTTCTTTATATTCATCACTCCAAAAAAATTTACTCCCTTTTGAGTTATCTTTGTATGAGGGTTGGATAATTTTGAGAAATTTCTCACAAATCGTCGATAATTTCTAGCTAACCCAAAAAAGCTATGAATATCCGTTGCCGATGTTGGCCTCGACCATCCCTCAATTGCATCTATTTTGGAGCGATCCACATATATCCCATTACTTGGGATGATATGGCCCATGAATAAGACATCCTTCAACCAGAACTCACACATGCTGTACTTTTCAAAGAGAGTATCCTTCCAAAAGGTATCTAGTATAGTTCTTAGATGCTCCTCATGATCCTCCTTGGTTTTTGAGTATATCAAAATATCATCTATAACGACTACCACAAATTTGTCGAGGTAATCCCTAAAGACTCTATCCACCAGGTCCATGAATATTTCTAAAGCATTAGTGATTCTAAAAGGAATTACTATGAATTCATAGTGCCCATATCTTATACGAAAAGAAATCATGGGGATATCTTCATTTTTCACCCTTACTTGATAATATCTAAACCAAAAACCCACCTTGCAAAAGTATTGTGCTCCACGCAGTTGATCAAACAAGTCAAAAATTTGTGGGACAGGATACTTTTTCTTTATCATGCTTTTGTTAAGATGACGATAATCAATGCAAAGGTGCATTAACCCATCCTTCTTTTTGATGAAGAGGACTCGTACACCCCATGGTGAAGCACTTGGGCATATAAACCCTTTATCCTGATTCTCCTATAGTTGTTTCTTCATCTCCTCAAGCTCCACAAAAGCCATTCAATATGGATTCTTGGATAATGGAAATGCCCCAGGTATAAGATCAATTGAGAATTAAACATATCTTCTAGGAAAAAGAACAGAGAATTCCTTGGGAAACAGTTCAGTGAATCCCTCACAATTGGCATGTCTTCTAGGATGGTTTCCTCCTTAGACTCAATCACCTAATCTAGATATGCATGCTCGTAGGGTAGTAATATCCACACTTGCGATGATAGAGATAAAGAAGATTCATCTTCTTCCTTAAACTTGTATTGAATTGGGAGGGGGTTATCTACATGGAGAGTGATTTCCCTCCCACGATAATTTATGTTTGGTCTATATAAGGAAATCCAATCCATGACAAGAATTGCATCAAATTACACCCGAGGGAGTATGACGAGTTTTCCAGGAATTCAATCCTCAAATTATGACAAGGTAGGAGTTATATTCAGGGGATGAAATTATTTTTCCATTTTTTGTACTCACCGAAATCTTCACTTCCATGATTTGTGGCGGTACTGGGATTGTTCTACTAAACTTTTGAGATATAAAAGAATGCATAGAACCTGTATAAAAAAATATGTTCACTATTCTTGAATGAATAACTAGTGTACCTATCACCACTTCATTGTTAGGGTTCACTTTGGCAGTAGTGATGGAAAAATCTCACCCTTGCTACCTCAGAGGTTGTTGGTTGCCTCAAAAAACCCTTGGCTTAGGGCACTGATTTGCAAGATGCACTGCTTTTTTGTTGTTATAGCAATGAACAACACATTGAAGTTCGAATAGAGTGTTTTTCTCCTCTATTAAAACCGCGGGTTTTTCTTGTCAATAGTTAACAACTAGGTGCCCTTCTCTTCCACACCTAAAGCATTTCCTCGTCCCCTTTAGGCAATTTTCGGGGTGATTCTTTTAGCACCCTTGGCAAGTGGGGTGCTGGATCTTCATAGCACCACTGTATTTATCCATCCGACCGCCAACATTGAAGTCCACCTTACTCTTCTTGTCACCATGATAACCATGATATTCTTAGATATCCATTTCTACCTTGAGGCCACATCGAACAATTTTTTCATAGCTATCGAACTCACAAATCGCCAGTGCTTCCCGTAGGCTAGGTTTCAGCCCACGAAAGAAGCAGCCAACCTTGCATTCAAGGGTAACAACAAAGCCGGAGTCATATCATGCAAGCATTGTGAAGCTTTCCTTGTACGCTCTGATAGATTCTTCAACATTTTTCTTGAGGTAAAGGAAGTCCCTTTCTATCTTAAGTTAGAGGGTATGCGAAAAATATTTATTCAAAAACATCTTCTAGAAATCCTTCCTCTACAATGCCTCGATCCCCTCCTCAGGCTTTGTATTTTTGATCAATGCCCACCATTGATCAACTTCACCCTCCATATGATAAGCTTCCAGGAGAACCTTCTCTTGTTCAGAACATTGAAGGATGTGGAAGATCTTTTAAATGGGTTTGATCCATTGTTTGATGATTGAGGGATAAGATGATCCATTAAAAGTAGGAGGCCTTTGTCTCATGAAGCTCTGGATAGCGACTTGTTCTTTCTTGGGGGGGGGGAACGTTCTTCTTGACCCATTTTTATGTTCAAAGTTTGAGTTAACTGAGAGAAAATAATGACAAATTTCGTGATTCCCACTCCCATCGGATTGTGAATCTCATTAGCACAGTCATTACATTGATCTTCACAACGGTTGTTAGCCTGAGTCCTCCTATTACCGGCCATTGGATGGAATAAATGGAAATTTAGGGGTAATACATAAAGGATAATCCAAGGAAAAAACCGATGACTTAGAAATTACTTTTATTTCCATAACTTATGAATCCATAGGCTTCAATCTATGCTATTCATGATATACTTTCTAACATATATTCTTAGGGGACTTTTTTAAATTACTTTAATAAGGGTTCATACTAGGATTGTGAATTTATCAAAGCATATCCCCCAGGAGTGTTGTAACCAAGAGTGAATCAAGGCCTGTTGTCATGCACCCGTTCCCGTTTGAGTGTAGCTCGAAGCTGTGTATTGGAGTTTTACCCCTAGGATACATCTCTGCAGAGCTACCTCTACCTACTCGTATATAGACAGATATATATTTTCTTGATAATCTACTTACTCAATACTCATCAATACTTAGGGATGTTTTTATTATACTTATTCTTATCTCTATGTCTTCAATAGGGTTTTCTAATCCTAATCCCAAAAATAACTAAACCTATCCTATGATACCAACTATAAAACCATAATTTTTTAAAAAACATAATCCAAATTTATTACATAAAATATTCACTTGATACAACATGGAAGTTCGATAGGCCTAGTGTCTTTTGGGCTTAGGATCAGTACATGACAATTTAAAACATGAAATACAACAACTTTATTGAAAACATCCTTTACATGACCATTACATTCCCTCTTACTTAGCTTTGCATGGGATAACCTAAGGACATGCATAATGAAAGGATGAGCTATAAATCCCAGTAAGGGAATAAACATCTAACAACATGAGGAATACAATAAATGTTAGACAATAGTCATATAAATGTATCACAAGAGAATAATGAACATAAAGGCCTGAAAAGCATGATAATCATAACATGGAAATGTGGTAACGACACTTAACATGAAATTAGCATGAGCCAAGGATCATTGCACATGGAGCATGAGTAAACTCTCATTTCACATGAAACACGAGTAAAACCTCATTTAACTTGAATTAGAATGAGTCAAAACCGATTGAACATGACATATCATGATGCTATACTTTACCCAATGCATTGGAGCGCTATCAGGGACACCCTTCTTAATCATTTCATTACATACATAAGTGTTCCACAATGATCAGAGAAAATGGAATCAATACACATCATAAGTTATTACACGATTAAGTAATGTGGAATAAATACATGAATGTATCATTCAATATTTATATGTTTATAAAGATTAATACCCTTGATATAGACATGGGTATGATATTAACTACACAATGATCCTCGGTTGGATAAACACAGTGCAATTTTGGAAGCAGAGCGATGTGACAGAAGGATTCATGAAAATGGTTGATGAGAGAGAAAAGGTTGTCTCATCATATGTACCTGAAATGGAAAGTAAGGGGTTCATATAAAAACATTTCCCAACAAAATTAATGGAATTTAGATGCATAATACAAAATAATTTCTTGGATGTAAAAGCGGAGAGAGAAATCCCTCAAGGAATTTTGACATGGTAACGGGTGTACTTGGGAGGCACTATTGAGAGAGAAATGGGTCTCCCATCATCCAAACATAAGGAGTGAAGTATGGGGGAGGCAAGAAATCCTTCCTTAAAATTTTTAATTGAAAACAAAAGGGAATAATAACTTAAAAAAATTGGTCAAAAATGAGAACTGAAGAAATCCCTTACTTGGAAGTGTGATCCCAAAAGATTGGGAGAGTCTTGAGAAAGGATTCTTGGGGGGTTGGTGAACCTTGGGAGGATTATATGGAGATACAGGTAGGGGTTGGACAAACTCCAAAGGATTTGAGTGAAGAGGAAGTGAGAGCTTGGGTGGGTTTATATAGGAAAGGAGAAGGAATTCATTATTATTTAGGTTTGGGTCACAACACATTAAACTAATAAAAACAACAATCCAAAACATGGTTTCTGACCATGGTTTTTTCCAAAGGGGGTTGGAAAATAATATTCTATTAGACATATGGCCTAACTTCTTAAAATAATAGGGTTTCATATATGGAGGTGAGTCACACTCTCAAGGAAAACAATTTAAAAAGACAAAATGTTTTATAAGCCATGAAGGGTCCAGTAAAGCTTTGAAAAATAAATAAAACAAACCCAAAAGCACATTATTTTAATGGTAAAACATATATTGGCCTAAAATAATGTTTATAGTATTTTATTACATCACTATTTGGTCATTATGAAGTGATAAAACACATTATATATTTAAAAGGTATTTAATTTTTACCGAAAAATTCGACTATCGTAGAAAATTATGAAAAATTCACCTTTGGATAATTTCAACATCCTAATTCCAATAATAATATTCATTTTATCTAAATAATTTTTTAAATATGTGAATTTTTACTTTTAAAATAAAAACCAACTTTATCGAAAATTCATGGGTTTTGACAAAAACTGCTTTCAAACCTTAATAAAAATTACCATTGCAATCATAAAATTTTATGATCATTTATATTTAATAAAATATAATTTTTTAATAATAATATTATATTATTAAAATATTAATTAATTCAAAAATCCATTAATTCATCAAAATAGATTTCTTAGTTGAATATTAAATAAAAATACTATTTGTTCTTTAAAAACTATTTACAATGTAACAATAATAAAATTAATTCACTTTCTTTATAAAACAATAATGTACATAGTCATAGTGATAGGGTCCTGTTACATAACCCATTGTAACACCCGCATAAGACCGAAGAGTTTGTTGTGCGATGGTGATAGACACTTGGTGTGGCTGGGATAACATTTCCTGGGAGGTAATCTCTATTAACTTCAACTTCTCCCATATTCAGTTCCGGTATATCTTAACATGTTCATGATCAGCTTGGAATTGGTCAAGAGAGTACCCCACTGATTCCACCTCCTTTCCAAGCTCCAAAAAATGGGATTCGTAAGGGGTAAGTCTACTAGATGATGCCATCACTTCCTTTTTCTGAGTAAATTGTATTTGTTAAAGCCCTACATTTATATTAATCATGTGATCACTTTTCAATGACTATATTAACAACAATCATAATTAATATTGATATTTTAAAATCCAAAAACATAAAACCAATGAAGTTCACCATAATATGAAATTTAATTATATCAAGAGAAATTTCCATTAACGAAGGTTTTTTGTGGTTACAAACCTATAGTGTAGAGACCTGAAGCTTGACGTACCTTGACATTACATTAATTTTTCGGAATACTTAATACATAACAAAAATAGACACACAAGGATCGTAATAGTTTAGTGACTTTGGAAACTCTGAATATAAACATCTAATCATGTTGAAAAATCTTCAACATCTCCCATAACGATCTTCCCCTTTTTGTTTCCTTACCTAAAACTTTTCTTTATTTCCTGTGGAAAATAAAACATAAAAAGGGTGAGCTCAAATTCTCAGTAAGGGAAAACATAGTGAACATAAAATAATCCACAAACATTTGAATGCAAAAACATGAACATAAAATCTAAACATCATAATCTTGAGCAAAGACATAAATCATGGAAGTACATAAAGCATAGATCATAAAGGAAAATTAATCATGATAAACTATCATAAGAATAAAACATGTAATTTTGGAAACCATTCATCACTTGTTATTATTTCCATAGTAGCCAAGGCATTGCTGCTAAGACCATCTTAGTGGACAAAGTCCCTTTCTGAATCGAGTTCACTCCTTGTTTCAGTCCTGTAACACTGAACCAGATTAACTTACCATTCCAACCATGTCTATCTCATGAGATATAAATCTTTACACAATGAATTTTATGGAGATATGGGTCCCACCCATCTCATAATAAAATCATTCTTACTTGTGACACAAAATAAACATACATCATTCATAATAACCCAATAAATAAAATGGGTTTCATAAACATCATCCCATCATCACATAATCCATATAAAAGAAATGGATATCATTTCAACATAAGAAAAGTGAAACCATGTAAATCATAGAGACATGATACTTGAAACATACACATATGAAATAATGTCATCTTAGATGAAAAATGGTTTGGATAAAACACTTGAAATGAATTCATGAGGAAAATATCATTTCTTCTTCAAAATCATTCTCTTTCCACAAAATGTCATGAAATTTTAAAAGAAAAGGATTTTCTTGAAAATATTCATGAAATATTTTGGAGGAAGAATCATTAAAATAAGGCTTTATAAAACCATAAAAATCCTTTGATGCCGTATAAGTTAAAAAAACATTCTTCTCGTACTTTTGCCGGAAAAGTAAAAAAAGTACCTCGTAACGTAAACAAAAGAAAGATTCCTTACATACCATATAGTAAAAGTCAAAAATGAGTAAAAAGGACTTTAAAAAAACATGAAAACACTTTTATAAAACATGGACATGGATGATAGCAATAACCCCAGTAAATACTTACGAATAAGCAATCTCGGATAAAAATGAGATTTGAAAAATTATCCCTTACCTTAGGTCCGATATGCTTCGTACGTATCCAAACCTCCTGTATAATGATTTAAATAATGTCATTGACCTATTAAAGAATCATATTCATTGTTATTATATCATATATGGTTCACTTATGACTTTATATTACCCGTTCTTGTGTAAATTCATGTTAAAGTAGCGTTTTGGGTAAAATCGTTTCATTTGTCGTTCGTGTTTTAACTTGTAATTATTCATATGATTACTTAGATCATGATTAATTACATTCAGAATGTAAAACATTATTTATATATAATATATATTCAGAATATATATATATATAATAGATTGATGAATGGAAAGAAATACACCATTCATGGAGACGGTAGGTCGTACGTACGCATGAACGCTGTTTTCGTTTCCTTATTGAATGGAATGGAATTAAGTATATGACATACATATATATGTACATAAATCCAGTAGCATTATTATGTCATATATTTCATTATTACTTATTATATATACTTTATAATCATTCTTGAATTTTTAACATGGAAAATGAATCTCATCGCGTCGTGGAGACGGCAATCCTAACATACGCACGAGCAATGATATCGTTCCAATGGAATTGTATTAGAGTGTATGTATACTATTTCAGAATCAATATCACTTTACACTAATCATATATAGTGTCCTTCTTTTCCACACCCAATGCATCTTCCAGTTACTTTGAAAAAATCTCCCCGATGCCTCTTCCCACATGATTTACATGAGGGAAATTGAACTTTCCTTCCTCTATGATCATCATGAAACTCCATATTTCTCTTATTATATAAGTCGGGGAACTTACCAAAGTTGAGATTATTGATCATATTATGATATTTCTGATTAGGCATAATAACGATGTTTTGACTTCCAAATCTCGTTTCATTTGGTTTCTTATAAAGAATATCATTGTTCGTTATATCCTCCATTATCACGAATCTTCCTATTTCTATCCATTTTCTAAAACCCAAAAATAATAGGGTGAGAGGAAAAAATAATGCTAGGGAAAACAACATAGTAAAGGAGGAGTACCCTCAATATCTAACATCTTAGGATAAATTCTATGATCGTTACCATAGTTCTAGGACTATATCCTATACGTATACTTATCCTTAGGGACATCCCAAGACATACCTTAGAAATATCTCTAGGGATCTCACTAACGTTTTCGCATCCTAGTTTCCAAAGGTTAACTAAAACATTCCTCTGATACCAACTGTAGAGACCCAATGCTTGACGTACATGGAAATTACATTACTTTTGAGGAATACTTAATACATAACAAAAACAGACACATAAGGACCGTAATAGTTTAGTGTCTTTGGAAACTCGGAATATAAACATCTAATCATGTTGAAAGATCTTCAACATCTCCTATAACGATCTTCCCCTTTCTGTTTCCTTACCTAAAACCTTTCTTTATTTACTGGGGAAAATAAAACATAAAAAGGGTGAGAAAAAATTCTCAGTAAGGGCAAACATAGTGAACATAAAATAATACATAAACATTTGAATGCAAAAACATGAACATAAAATCTAAACATCAAAATCTTGAACAAAGACATAAATCATGGAAGTACATAAATCATAGATCATAAAGGAACATTAATCATGATAAACTAGCATATGAATCAAACATGTAATTTTGGAAACCATTCAACACTTGTTATGATTTCCATAGTAGCCAAGGCATTGCTGCCAGGACCATCTTAGTGGACAAAGTCCCTTTCTGAATCGAGTTCACTCCTCGTTTCAGTCCAGTAACACTGAACCCGATTAACTTACCATTCCATACATGTCTATCTCATGAGATATAAATCTTTACCCAATGTATTGGAGGGAGATATAGGTCCCACCCATCTCATAATGAAATCATTCTTACATGTGCCACAAAATAAACATACATCATTCATAAAAACCCAATAAATAAAATGGGTTTCATAAAAATCATCCCATCATCACATAATCAATATAAAAGAAATGGATATCATTTCATCATAATAAAATTGAAACCATGAAAATCATAGATACATGATACATGAAACATACACATATGAAATAATGTCATCTTAGATGAAAACTGGTTTTGATAAAACACTTGAAATTAATTCTTGAGGAAAATATAATTTCTTCTTAAAAATCATTCTCTTTCCAAAAAATGTCATGCAATTTTAAAAGAAAATTATTTTTTTTAAAATAGTCATGAAATATTTTGGAGGAAGCTTCATGAAAATAAGGCTTTATAAACTGTAAAAATCCTTTCATGCCGTATAAGTTAAAAAAACATTCTTCTCGTACTTTTGCCAAAAAAGTCAAAAAAGTACCTCATAACGTAAACAAAAGAAAGATTCGTTACATACCATTTATTAAAAGTCAAAAATGGGTAAAAAGGACTTTAAACATACATCAAAACAATTTTTTAAAACATTGACATGGATGATAGCAATAACCCAAGTAAATACTTATGAATAAGCAATCTCGGATAAAAATGAGATTTGCACAATTATCCCTTACCTTAGGTCCGATATGCTTCGTACGTATCCAAACCTCCTGTATAATGATTTAAATAATTTCATTTACCTATTAAAGAATCATATTCATTGTTATTATGTCATATATGGTTCACTTATGACTTTATATTACCCGTTCTTGTGTAAATTCATGTTAAAGTAGCGTTTTGGGTAAAATCGTTTCATTTGTCGTTCGTGTTTTAACTTGTAATTATTCATATGATTACTTAGATCATGATTAATTACATTAATAATGTAAAACATGATTTATATATAATATATATTCAGAATATATATATATATATAATAGATTGATAAATGTAAAGAAATACACCGTTCGTGGAGACGGTAGACCGTACGTACGCAAGAACGCTGTTTCCGTTTCCTTATTGAATTGAATGGAATTAAGTATATGACATACATATATATGTGCATAAATCCAGTAGTATTATTATGTCATATATTTCATTATTACTTATTATATATACTTTATAATCATTCTTGAATTTTTAACATGGAAAATGAATCTCATCGCGTCGTGGAGACGGTAATCCTAACATACGCACGAGCAATGATATCGTTCCAATGGAATTGTATTGGAGTGTATGTGTACTATTTAAGAATCAATATCAATTTACACTAATCATATATAGTCATTATTTATACCGTTATACCCATCCAAGTAAGGTGGTGGTAGAAAATAGATTACACCACGGCGTGGTGACGGTATTCCGTATGTACGCACGCACGGTGATTTCGTTTTCCGTAGGATGGATAGATGGTTATATAGGGTTGTTTCATACTTATAATAACACATAATTATATTATTGATACTGATGTTTTTAATTCATTGTGAAAAAACTATATAATAAGAAGTAGAAGAAGAAATAAAGTTGAAAGAATCGGTAACAGACATTACCTCTTCTTTGAAGCGCCTCTTTGAGACCTCCTCTTAGGGGACAAAAATTGGTCTTTGAAGAAGACCAAGACCTCTATGATGTTTCTAGGGAAGTGGGGAAGTGAAATGGACAGGTATTGGCCAATCTTGAATGCTCAAATTGGTGTGAGGAGGAGAGGGAAGAGGTTCCCTTTTATAATGGAGGAGAGGGGAACCTTTGGAAATATAAGACATATTAGTTTATATTAAATCCCAAACCCACTTAAAAACTTCCAAAATGACTCATATCCGAAGATTAGAAGATATAGGGTTTTAATCTCATCAACCAATAAAATTTAGACATGTTGTGAATTTATTTTAAACATTATCAACTTGATTTATCCTTATTTAATCAATTTAATTTTATTTGTGGTAATAACATTCTAAATTTTAAATTATAACAAATGATTAAATATTTGTTTTTAATTGTCCATAATTGGATAATTTATAAAATATTAGACCATATAAATGTATATTTATAATTTTTAAATATTTTTGTGATTTTTAAACAATTTTATAATATGTTATTTTTATAAAATAACAATAGTGTCAATTTTGACACTATTAATTTATTTGAATTTAAATAAAATATATACTGAAGATATGTTCGAAATAAAAGATTTAATAGATTCATAAAAGGTTTATATGTATCTAGAAAATTAGTGGAGAACATTAAATAGTTCATATAATATTTAGTTTATTATTTTTAAAACCATTTATTTGGTTTATCTCTTAATAAAATAATTACTACAACATTTTTGTATAATTATTTAATATTCTTATTTGTTGCATAAAGATTAAAAATAAAATCCTATGATGAAGATAAATCTATTAACTTTCACAATAATACTTTTACTAGAATTTATCATCTTAAAATCACAATATTTAAATTGTTATATTTATTAAATTATGAAGGTGACAACTTTGGCATCATTTAAAATAAAAGAATATAAGTGTCATAATCGCCTTAATAAGGATCCAAATGGTCAACAATTCTACAAGTGGATGATTAGGGTTTATTTATACACTATTAATAAGTTTTATGCAGATTTGTTGGCCTTTTTATATGTATTACTATTTCAATAAAAACTATATTATTGATTTTTCACTAAATAAATAATTTCTGCATCATTAATGTATAAGATAATAAGGTTATTAAATAACACTTAAAAATTACAAATAAATTACCCTGACAAAGTAAAAACATTTATCTTTTAAATGAGTATTTATAACAGAATTTATATTCTGTATAAACTTATATTAAAAATAATTTAATTATTAAAGTTGAGTGAGACATATTTCACATTCCTTTAAATAAAATAAACTAAAGGTCTTAATCACCTCCAAGTGGGTTCTAATGGATTCCATTTCGGCCAAAATATGACTTAGGACAAATTATAATCATCCAATTGTATTAATACAAGTATTAGTATAATTTTATAATATTATATCTACCCTTAATTACCCAATTTACCTTTTACTATGGTAAAAAATATTTACCGTTGTTACTACTTATAAAGCCCAAAAATAAAAATTAGTCTATTAATATAATTTTGACCCACTGATTCCAAATATGGAATCCATTTTTCCAAATTAAATAAACATAAGTTACAGAAATTAAATTAAAATTAATCCCGTTGTCAAAAGAAAATGGGTTTTTGTTTAAAACATTGCAAAAGATTGAATTTATTTAACCTACGAATTCAATGTAAAATCAAGGCTAATGACATAAATTATATTAAATGGTAAAAATATATTCTATTTATACTTTAAAACCATTCAATATTATAATTTAACCACATATGTTATTACGATGAAAAAAGTTGTTTTTAATTAAAATATAGCGTGTTTTTACTATTCATTAAAATATGAATGTTATCAGAATAGTATGAAAAATTTATCCAAGGTAAAATTTTATATCCTGATTCCAAATAATAATTTTATTTTGTAAAATTGAACTTATAAACATGTCAAAAACTAGATTTAAAGTGGGTGTGCCATCAAAAGGCGGCAAAACTGCATTTTTTTGAAAAATACTTATTTTACCCGAAAAATTTATTTTGTTCTTATACCATGTTCTAGAAAATGTGTAATGTGAATAATAATGTTATAAAATTCAAAATTTAGTTAATACTATTCATAACGGCTAGTTCATAATAATATTATAATAATATATCGTTGTTTAGTAAAAGCCGGTATTGCGTACAACACACGCTATCGAGGAAGGTTGTGATTGCGTGTAATGCAAGCCAAGTCAGGGTTGCGTGTTGTGCAAGAATTTTTTTATTATTTAGTATAACATAATCCAACCATATTTCATTTATACATTGAATATATATATATATATACACTCAATGTTGCGTAGAATGTCTATTATAAAACAAACTTGAAATTGTGTGTAACACAATCTAAGAATAGTGTTGCGTATACTTCAAGCTAATACAGTGTGACGTATAGCACAAGATAATCTTGTCGTGGTATAAAACACATGAAAATAAATAAATTAAAAAGAATACTTATCATAAAATATCGGGTTGTTACATATAGTGACACGCTTGGTATGATAACACCCTTCTTCATCAGTTCATCTACCTAAATCCGCAACTACCACAACTCAGAAGGAACCATTAGATAGGGAGCCATCGAAATTGGACATGAACTGTGTTGTAGGTATATCTCAAACTCAACATCACGTTGAGGGGTTAGAGTCCCTACCTCTTCGAGGGAGATGTATAGGAACTTACAAAATATCCCAGAAACATCCACCATCTCCGAGTCAACTAATTCCACTGACAGCTCGACTAACCAGGAAATAAGGGGCTCCACATGCCAACTTCCCTCCTAGAAACCCTACTCGCCAATGAAATATACATTATGGCCACCCATATATGAGAACATGACCCTTTTATTGAAGAAATCGATAACAACAGGCACATAAAATAGCCATTTGATGCCTCAGATGACATCGTACGACTACATTTTTAGTATAAAAAGACCCTCACTAGACTGATGTGGCCCTAACATTAGTCTGCATCCCCAAAAAACATTAAATAGTATGGTCTGACCTCCAAATGACGTGCTCAACAGTAGGGGCATGGAATGTCTCTCTATGCCTAAGCCCAAGACATGGGATAGATTAGGTTCAACCAAAAAGTGGGAAGCTCGGGAATAAAAAAAGAAACATGAAAGAGTACTAAACTGACTGACCATACCACGAACGACCTCTGGCCCTACAGGAAATGTTGCCTCTGTGGCGTGAAACTACCCACACCCAACTTATCGGCCTCTTTGCTATTGGACACCTCCCCGATCATTCCCTGGTCGAGGTCCATGAGGAGCACCTTGAGGTCGGCCTTCTCCAAGACCATCCACCCTCGGTGGAGCGGGAGCTCACTTCCCCTACTACTGCTGCTGAAAAGGACTTTCCAGCAACTGGTGATGTTGAGGGGGGCGCTGAATGTAACAGCCCAAGATTTTATAAAAAAATATTCTTTTTAATTTTATTAATGTCTTGTGTTGTACGCTACACCCAAAGGAGCTTGCACAACACACATCCTTGACTTGACTTGCATTACACGCAATCACGACCTTCCTCGATAGCGTGTGTAGTACGCAATACCGAGTTTCACTAAACAACGATATGCTATAAAAATATTATTAAAACTAGCCGTTATGAATAGTAATAACCACTTTTTGAAATCCAGTAAATCTTATTTTTCAAAATGAACTTTATTTTTGGATTCGGAGTATCGAATTTAGCCTAAGGTGAAATTTTGGTACTTTTCGGATAACTTTCATATTTTGATGAATAGTGAAAATTACTAAATTATAATTAAAAACAACTTTTTTAATCGAAATAATTAATAGTGAATTTGAGTGGTTTTAAAGTATATTTAGAATATATTTTTACAATTTAATACAATTTTGGTCATTGGATGTAATTTCACATTTAAACTAGACATAAACAAGTGTCAATCTTTTGATAGATATTGTTTCTTAAAAACACGCTATTTGTTTTAACAGCGGGATTTAATTATAAAATTAATTAATTCAACTTTTATGTTATGAATTTGGTAAAATAGACTTCATTTTTGAATTCGGAATATGAAATATAGCTTAGGATGAAATTTTGGCATTGTTCTGAAAAACATCAATTTTTGATGAATAGTGAAACTACTAAGTGGTAGTTAAAAAAACTGAATTTTTCATAAAACTTAATTTTGCCGCTTCTGTGAATGGAATTTCGAAAATCCGAGAGACACGGTTAATATCAAGGACTAAAATGTGGTTCAATGAGATGAAAATAATTTTTTGGTGAATAGTAACTTTTTACTTTTTTACCGCGGTTAATAGTAAATAGGGTAACTAAGGGTAAATATGATATTAATATTACCCTAACACATGTCATAATCCTATTGGACAAGTTTATTTCGACCAAAAACAAACTTAGGAATAAAATATGACCATTTAGGCCCACTTGGATTAGATTAGGACATTTATTATTAATTTATTTAAAGAAAGGTTAAAATAGTTAAAATCAAAGTTTAATAAGTAAATCATTTTTAATATGGGGTTATACATAAGATAAATTCGATTGTAAATATTCATTAGAAAGCTAAAAAAATTTCCTACATAATGGTATTTTATTTGTAATTTTTAAACATCAAATAAGTTAATTTATTTATGACACAAAGATGATGCAGTAATTATCTTATTAATGAAATATTGACATAATTGATGTTATAAACACCAAACTAAATATAATATGAGACTTTTTATGAATTCCACTAATTTTCTAGGTTACTATGACATATTAGTGTGGATTTAATCAACTTGGTTCGAACATATAATTCTGTTATGACTTTCACAAAAATCATGTATCAAATAGTGTCAAAATTGACACAAAATAGTTTTTAAATCAAATATTATATTATTAATTGTTATTTTATTCCTAAAAATCTAAGGTTCGGCCAAATGACTTAGATAAGGATATATGTATTAATAATAAACAATTTGGGGTTCGTTTGGCATGTTATAGTAAGTTTATTAACCATATAGTGAAAGAAAACAAAAAGACACGGTAAAAGTTAAATTATTTAACTTAGAGTTAAATCTAATTGATAAGGTTTAAAATAATATCCAAACATGTCTAAATTTGATTGGTTGATGAGATTACAACCCTATCTCATCTAATCTTCGAATATGAGTCATTTTTGGAGGTTTTTAAGTGGGGTTAGATTTATTATAAATTAATATTTTTAAGAATTCCTAAGGTGCCCCTCTCCTCCCCTATAAAAGGACACCTCCTCCCCCTCCTCCTCACACCAATTTGAGCACTCAAGCTCGGCCAACCCCTGCCAAAATCTCTTCTCCACTTCCCTAGAAACATCCTAGAGGTTCTGGTCTTCCTCAAAGACCAATTCTAGTGCCCTAAGAGGAGGTCTCAAAGAGGCACTTCAAAGAAGAGGTAATTACCGTTACCAATTCTTTCATCTTTATTTCTTCTTCCACTTCTTCTTCTTAGGTTGTTTCATTATGAAGTAATAACATCAGTATCACTCATATACTGATATGTTATTATAAGTATGAAACAACCCTATTTCACCATCTATCCATCCTACGGAAAAAGAAATCACCGCGCGTGCGTACGTACGGAATACCGTCTCCACGCCGTGGTGTAATCTATTTTCCACCACCACCTTACATGGATGGGTATAATGGTGTAAAGAATAACTATACATAGTTATTACAACATCATATTGATTCTGATATATTGTATAATCCACTCCAATTCAATTCAATATTTATAGAAATGATATCATCGCTCGTGCGTACGTACGGAATACCGTCTCCACGACGCGATGAGATTCATTCTCCATGTTAACCATTTAAGAATGATTATAATGTATATACAAGAAATAATAATGAAATATATGACATTATAAAGCTACTGGATTTATGTATATATATACATATGTATGTCATCTACTTACTTCCATTTCAAGACAATAAGGAAAGAAAAACAGCGTTCATGCGTACGTACGGACTACCGTCTCCATGAACGGTGTTTTTCATTTTATTTATCTATCTATTATATATATATATATATACTGAATATATATGATATATAAATCATATTTTATATTCTGGAAGTAAGTAAATCATGATATAAGTAATAATGATGTCAAGAACAACAAGTCAAAACACCTACGATAAATGAAACGATTTTACCCAAAACGCTTCTTTAACATGGAATTTACAAAAGAACGGGTAATATAATGTCATAAGTGAACCATATATGATATCATAACAATGAATATGATTCTTTAATAAGTCAATGACATTATTTAAATCATTATACAGGAGGTTCGGACACATACGAAGCAAATTGGACCTAAGGTAAGGGAAATATCACAATCTCATTTTTATCCGAGATTGTTTATTCGTAAGTATTTACTGGGGTGTATTTTATCGTCCACATCCATGTTTCATCAATATTTAATATTATTTCCATCCACATACAATTGTTTAAATCCATTTTTACCCTTCGGTGAGTTTTTAGTAAAGAATATGAAAGGAATCTTTTGTCGCTTTTTCGTACGAGGTACTTTTTGACTTTTCCGACAAAAGTACGAAGAATGTTTTTTTTAACTTATACGGCACGAACGGATTTCCACTGTTTTATAAAGCCTTATTTTCATGAAGCTTCCTCTAAAATATTTCATGACTATTTTCAATAAAATCTCTTTCTTTTAAAATTGCATGATGTTTTGTCAAAGGAAATTGATTTTAAAGAAGAAAGGATATTTTCCTCAAGAATTCATTTCAAGTGTTTTATCAAAAGTATTTTCCATCTAAGATAATAAAGGGTTCTGTTTCTATCCATATTTTTACATTGATTTGACTATGTTGTGATGGAATTATGTTTATGAATTCCTTTATCTTATATGAATGGTTTTATGATGTCATGTTGTTTAAGAATCCCATTTTATTACATGGGTTATGAAATGATGTATGATTTATGATTTTGTGGCACACATAAGAATGGTATCATTAAGAGATGGGTGGGACCTATATCTCCCTCCAATGCATTGGGTAAAGATTTTATATCTCATGAGATAGACATGGCTGGAATGGTAGGTTATACCGGTTCAGTGAAACAGGACTGAAACGAGGATTACTCGATTCAGAAAGGGACTTTGTCCACTAAGATAGTCTTGGCAATGAGTCTTGACTAACAAGAAATGATTCTATATGATTATGTGTGTATGCCACAATGAGTAAATGTTTTAAGTTATGATTTCATTTTCACTTCTATGATTTATCCCATGTTATGATATTATGAGCTCTTTTGCATGTTAAGATTTCCAAAAAAGCTATGTTCTTTTGTATATGATGTGATTGATATTTCTTTTGTTTACCCTTACTGAGCATTTGAGCTCACCCTTTTATGTTTTCTTTTCCCCAGGATATAAAGAAAGGTTTATAGGTAAAAAAAAGGGGAAGATCTTTATGGGAGATATTGAAGATCTTTCACCACGATTAGAAGATTACGTTCCGAGTTTCCAAAGACACTAAACTATTACGATCCTTGTGTGTGTGTTTTTGTTATGTACTAAGTATTCCGCAAAAGTAATGTAATGTCCATGTACGATAAGATACGGGTCTCTACAGTTGGTATCAGAGGAAAGGTTTAGTCAACCTTTGGAAACTAGGATGCGAAAATGTTAGTGAGATCCCTAGAGATATTTCTAAGGTATGTCTAGGGATGTCCCTAGGGATAAGTATACGTATAGGTTATAGTAATAGAATTACGCTAACGATCATAGAATTAAACCTAAGATGTTGGATATTGAAGGTACTCCCCCTTTATTATGTTGTTTTCCCTAGCATGATTTTTGCCTCTCACACTATTCTTTTGGGGTTTTAGACGATGGCTGGAACCCGAAGGAACCGTGTTAATGCAGAATGTGATGGGCAATGCAATGATTGTCCCCCTGAGCAACCAAACGATATAGGAGCTGGAATGAAAAATCTTGTAGCCATGCTCACACAACTTTCTCAAGCTATGAATCATGCATGACTTCCAAACGAGCAAATGAAGGAGCAACATTCTGTTGAATCCTTCATGAGGCAGCGTCCACCTTCTTTCAGTGGGTCTACTGATCCATTAGTTGCTGAACAATGGATTAGTACTACTGAAAAGATATTTTCAGTTCTTCAATGTTCTGAACATGATAAAGTCATCCTAGCAGTGTATCGTTTGGAAGGTGAAGCTGATCAATGGTGGAATCTTATCAAGAATACGAGGCCAAGAGATGAAATTGAGTCCATGGAATGGGACGAGTTCAAGAACTTGTTTTTCAGTAAGTACTTCCCTCGTATTCTTCGAACGAAGATGGAAAAGGAGTTTCTTGAGCTGAAACAGAAGGATGATGAATCTGTTGGTATATACGAAGCGAATTTTACAAGACTTTCAAGGTATGCATCTGGCATTATCATCCAACCTGAAAGTAAAGTTGATCGATTTTTCAGTGGCTTAAAACGAAGTCTTCGAAGGGCATTAGCTATAAGAGACTTCAGTAGCTATGAAGAAATTGTGCGTTGTGCTATCAAGGTAGAAATGGAAGTTGGTGTTACATATCCATCTCATGGTTTTGACAAGAAACGAAAGATGGAGTTCAAGGAGAGATCTCAGAATAATGGTGAAAAGAAGATGAATGTTTCCTTATGCACAAAGTGTGGAAAGAAGCATGGTGGAGATTGTCTTAAAGGGACTAGAAAATGTTTTAAGTGTGGAAAAGAAGGTCATCGAGCAGCTGAGTGTCGAAGTAATGGAAAAAGGGTTTCTAATGATGTGAATAAAGCAAACACTGCAGAGAACGCACCGCCAACACTTCAATGCTTCAAGTGCAAGGAAATGGGGCATTATGCTAATAATTGCCCTAATCCAAGGGTTAGTGATGATCGACATGAGCAACCGCTTAAGGCAAAGGACAAAGGGAAGTCACATGCGATCACTATTGGCAATGTTGAATATGACAACGATGTGGTGGAATGATTAAGTTTTTATGTAATGGGATTCCAAAATAATGTTGTATCATGGAATATTGGAATACTTATGTATTGGTCTAATGTGGTATTCAAAGTGATTGAGATATTATGCAACGAAAACGAGAAAATTAAATGTTTAACAGTATTCATGAGCTGATGATTGATATAAGGACTAAGTGATATCATGGTTTGAGTATATAGAATTTTGAGGATTTTGGTATGTGAAAAGTGTTAACTTTTAACTGCATTCAAGTTTTCACTAAGGTTCAATGGGTATTCAAGAGAGTACAAGATTAAGGCCTTTGAATGTTTGGAATGTGACCAACAAGATATATCTTATGATATATGGGGATCAACGATGGTATTAAATCTCTGGTAATCGTTTTCACTATGTTATGAGAATGGACTGTAGTATTATGGATAAGCCTAAAGATTGGAATGGATTATGTTGGACATAAGTTAGTATTGTTTAAGGATATAAGTTTTTTAGATATTATGAGATGTTATAGTAATATAGTTTTAGAAAAAGGACAACCTGCAGGACGGGCGACGGCCCATCGCTTCGGACAAGGCTGTGGGAATCGAACCCACAACCGAAGTGCGACTGGCCTTTATCGCCTACCACTGACCTACAGGAAGTCCCTGTTTAGTAGAAACTAGTTTTATTATATTAAGGAGTATGATATATGAAGTATAAGTCCATTTTAGGAACCATATATGATTAATCTCACTATAGATCGATTTATGAATATAATTTTTGCTAACCTTTTGTTTGAGACAGATGGAATGACCCGTCATTCTATCACATGATCTGCTAACACTTCACGAATAACAAATTCAACTTCATTTATTTAAGAGATGAAGTGGAAATTGTTCAAGGCACGAACAACAGTGATATTGTACCAAAATAAAGTAAGTATTTATTCTATGCAAATTTTCAACTTTAGGGAAATGATCTTGAAAACCAAAAAAATGTTGTCCTAGTGATCTTATACCTGATGAATTAGATGGTACCTTAGATCGTCACAAATCTATGGATTTGTGATTACTGGATTTTCCATAGCCATGTTCTCTACCACTCTCCATCAGAACATGATGGTTAGATTTCTCTTCCATATCCATATTTTCACCTATGTGGAAACCCAGTGATTAGTTTATTTGGGTAATCGTTACATTTCATACTTTAGTTTTTAAAGCCAAGTTTTGGTATTCCCTTTTACGATGTGGGTTTATATTAAAGAAACTTTGAAATAGTAAACCATTTATAACCCCGACGAATTTCGAGGGCGAAATTCATTTTAAGGGGGGTAGAATGTAACAGCCCAAGATTTTATAAAAAAATATTCTTTTTAATTTTATTAATGTCTTGTGTTGTACGCTACACCCAAAGGAGCTTGCACAACACACATCCTTGACTTGACTCGCATTACACGCAATCGCTACCTTCCTCGATAGCGTGTGTAGTACGCAATACCGAGTTTCACTAAACAACGATATGCTATAAAAATATTATTAAAACTAGCCGTTATGAATAGTAATAACCACTTTTTGAAATCCAGTAAATCTTATTTTTCAAAATGAACTTTATTTTTGGATTCGGAGTATCGAATTTAGCCTAAGGTGAAATTTTGGTACTTTTCGGATAACTTTCATATTCTGATGAATAGTGAAAATTACTAAATTATAATTAAAAACAACTTTTTTAATCGAAATAATTAATAGTGAATTTGAGTGGTTTTAAAGTATATTTAGAATATATTTTTACAATTTAATACAATTTTGGTCATTGGATGTAATTTCACATTTAAACTAGACATAAACAAGTGTCAATCTTTTGATAGATATTGTTTCTTAAAAACACGCTATTTGTTTTAACAGCGGGATTTAATTATAAAATTAATTAATTCAACTTTTATGTTATGAATTTGGTAAAATAGACTTCATTTTTGAATTCGGAATATGAAATATATCTTAGGATGAAATTTTGGCATTGTTCTGAAAAACATCAATTTTTGATGAATAGTGAAACTACTAAGTGGTAGTTAAAAAAACTGAATTTTTCATAAAACTTAATTTTGCCGCTTCTGTGAATGGAATTTCGAAAATCCGAGAGACACGGTTAATATCAAGGACTAAAATGTGGTTCAATGAGATGAAAATAATTTTTTGGTGAATAGTAACTTTTTACTTTTTTACCGCGGTTAATAGTAAATAGGGTAACTAAGGGTAAATATGATATTAATATTACCCTAACACATGTCATAATCCTATTGGACAAGTGTATTTCGACCAAAAACAAACTTAGGAATAAAATATGACCATTTAGGCCCACTTGGATTAGATTAGGACATTTATTATTAATTTATTTAAAGAAAGGTTAAAATAGTTAAAATCAAAGTTTAATAAGTAAATCATTTTTAATATGGGGTTATACATAAGATAAATTCGATTGTAAATATTCATTAGAAAGCTAAAAAAATTTCCTACATAATGGTATTTTATTTGTAATTTTTAAACATCAAATAAGTTAATTTATTTATGACACAAAGATGATGCAGTAATTATCTTATTAATGAAATATTGACATAATTGATGTTATAAACACCAAACTAAATATAATTTGAGACTTTTTATGAATTCCACTAATTTTCTAGGTTACTATGACATATTAGTGTGGATTTAATCAACTTGGTTCGAACATATAATTCTGTTATGACTTTCACAAAAATCATGTATCAAATAGTGTCAAAATTGACACAAAATAGTTTTTAAATCAAATATTATATTATTAATTGTTATTTTATTCCTAAAAATCTAAGGTTCGGCCAAATGACTTAGATAAGGATATATGTATTAATAATAAACAATTTGGGGTTAGTTTGTCATGTTATAGTAAGTTTATTAACCATATAGTGAAAGAAAACAAAAAGACACGGTAAAAGTTAAATTATTTAACTTAGAGTTAAATCTAATTGATAAGGTTTAAAATAATATCCAAACATGTCTAAATTTGATTGGTTGATGAGATTACAACCCTATCTCATATAATCTTCGAATATGAGTCATTTTTGGAGGTTTTTAAGTGGGGTTAGATTTATTATAAATTAATATTTTTAAGAATTCCTAAGGTGCCCCTCTCCTCCCCTATAAAAGGACACCTCCTCCCCCTCCTCCTCACACCAATTTGAGCACTCAAGCTCGGCCAACCCCTGCCGAAATCTCTTCTCCACTTCCCTAGAAACATCCTAGAGGTTCTGGTCTTCCTAAAAGACCAATTCTAGTGCCCTAAGAGGAGGTCTCAAAGAGGCACTTCAAAGAAGAGGTAATTACCGTTACCAATTCTTTCATCTTTATTTCTTCTTCCACTTCTTCTTCTTAGGTTGTTTCATTATGAAGTAATAACATCAGTATCACTCATATACTGATATGTTATTATAAGTATGAAACAACCCTATTTCACCATCTATCCATCCTACGGAAAAAGAAATCACCGCGCGTGCGTACGTACGGAATACCGTCTCCACGCCGTGGTGTAATCTATTTTCCACCACCACCTTACATGGATGGGTATAATGGTGTAAAGAATAACTATACATAGTTATTACAACATCATATTGATTCTGATATATTTTATAATCCACTCCAATTCAATTCAATATTTATAGAAATGATATCATCGCTCGTGCGTACGTACGGAATACCGTCTCCACGACGCGATGAGATTCATTCTCCATGTTAACCATTTAAGAATGATTATAATGTATATACAAGAAATAATAATGAAATATATGAAATTATAAAGCTACTGGATTTATGTATATATATACATATGTATGTCATCTACTTACTTCCATTTCAAGACAATAAGGAAAGAAAAACAGCGTTCATGCGTACGTACGGACTACCGTCTCCATGAACGGTGTTTTTCATTTTATTTATCTATCTATTATATATATATATACTGAATATATATGATATATAAATCATATTTTATATTCTGGAAGTAAGTAAATCATGATATAAGTAATAATGATGTCAAGAACAACAAGTCAAAACACCTACGATAAATGAAACGATTTTACCCAAAACGCTTCTTTAACATGGAATTTACAAAAGAACGGGTAATATAATGTCATAAGTGAACCATATATGATATCATAACAATGAATATGATTCTGTAATAAGTCAATGACATTATTTAAATCATTATACAGGAGGTTCGGACACATACGAAGCAAATTGGACCTAAGGTAAGGGAAATATCACAATCTCATTTTTATCCGAGATTGTTTATTCGTAAGTATTTACTGGGGTGTATTTTATCGTCCACATCCATGTTTCATCAATATTTAATATTATTTCCATCCACATACAATTGTTTAAATCCATTTTTACCCTTCGGTGAGTTTTTAGTAAAGAATATGAAAGGAATCTTTTGTCGCTTTTTCGTACGAGGTACTTTTTGACTTTTCCGACAAAAGTACGAAGAATGTTTTTTTTTAACTTATACGGCACGAACGGATTTCCACTGTTTTATAAAGCCTTATTTTCATGAAGCTTCCTCTAAAATATTTCATGACTATTTTCAATAAAATCTCTTTCTTTTAAAATTGCATGATGTTTTGTCAAAGGAAATTGATTTTAAAGAAGAAAGGATATTTTCCTCAAGAATTCATTTCAAGTGTTTTATCAAAAGTATTTTCCATCTAAGATAATAAAGGGTTCTGTTTCTATCCATATTTTTACATTGATTTGACTATGTTGTGATGGAATTATGTTTATGAATTCCTTTATCTTATATGAATGGTTTTATGATGTCATGTTGTTTAAGAATCCCATTTTATTACATGGGTTATGACATGATGTATGATTTATGATTTTGTGGCACACATAAGAATGGTATCATTAAGAGATGGGTGGGACCTATATCTCCCTCCAATGCATTGGGTAAAGATTTTATATCTCATGAGATAGACATGGCTGGAATGGTAGGTTATACCGGTTCAGTGAAACAGGACTGAAACGAGGATCACTCGATTCAGAAAGGGACTTTGTCCACTAAGATAGTCTTGGCAATGAGTCTTGACTAATAAGAAATGATTCTCTATGATTATGTGTGTATGCCACAATGAGTAAATGTTTTAAGTTATGATTTCATTTTCACTTCTATGATTTATCCCATGTTATGATATTATGAGCTCTTTTGCAGGTTAAGATTTCCAAAAAAGCTATGTTCTTTTGTATATGATGTGATTGATATTTCTTTTGTTTACCCTTACTGAGCATTTGAGCTCACCCTTTTATGTTTTCTTTTCCCCAGGATATAAAGAAAGGTTTATAGGTAAAAAAAAAAGGGGAAGATCTTTATGGGAGATATTGAAGATCTTTCACCACGATTAGAAGATTACGTTCCGAGTTTCCAAAGACACTAAACTATTACGATCCTTGTGTGTGTGTTTTTGTTATGTACTAAGTATTCCGCAAAAGTAATGTAATGTCCATGTACGATAAGATACGGGTCTCTACACTGAAGCTGCCTACCCCCACCATACTACACTCATTCAGGGAACTAATTTCAAAGATGAATGAGGATTCCAAAGATAAATCACCTCAATCTTGAGGCTATGGGGAAAGGTCAAGGACTAGGTGATCAGAACTGGAACTGCTGAGGTCTTCTCTCTGCTAGCTGAAACCTGGAAGGCCCTTATGCTAGAGGCTTGATTCTAATGTCCATCCCCTTTGAAGAAACCAACTACCCCGCTCTTGCAGCACACCTCCTAGTGTGTGCATCCTCCCCACTACCTCAGCCTTCTTCTGAAACTCTAAGTAAGTCGTTGGAGTGAAGGAAGTAACATCATACTAAATAGAAGGTCGAAGTGCCTCCTCTAAGTGTATTTACCATGACTCCTCATCCAAGAAGAGGTCTAGAGTGAAATGAAGGAGATCCCTGAACTGGATCCCAACTCCCTTACTAACATACTCCATTTATGTAGGGAGATAATCGATTTCTTCTTTTCGGACTTCATCGCAGAAGAAAGGAATTTTTCTTGGAAATACCTCTCAATGTCATTCCACGAAACCTCAACCTCCATCCTCTCTCCAAGGTAGAGCATCCACCACTGACGTGTAGATCCCCTTAGCTGACTAATATCAAATGGAACCCAGTACTCCATCTGAACATGGATCAAGTTAAATGTGACATCCAGATCCTCAAGCCAACCCCATGTCTCCATGTCAGAAACATTTCCGGCGTAATTCATGAGGGTCTGCTGATGGAAGGAACATAGAGTCCTGTTCCACATGTCATCCTATTCCGCTATGTCAATCCTCCACTGATCGACTAAGGAAACCTACTAGCCCTCGACTACCTGTTCCACTCGTGGAAATCATCCACGATCCATATCTAAAAAAAATAAAGAATGAATTCCTAAGACCAAGCAGTGTACATGGATCCCTTTTAAAATTTGTTTAGTCTTTTTATTTATTTTTTATTTCCCAATTCACAAAAGACACACAAGAAAAAAAGTCATTATGATGCATATATTTTTCCTAGGGTCTCTACCCTATAATCAATGTAGCCTGACTTTGTCTTTTATTATGTCTAGATTCCTTCCATTGGATCATGGGGGGCCCTAATATCCCTTGTCTTAGTCCGTCTTCCCTCACCCACATCTCACATAAAGATTTCCTAACACTATTACCCTACCATCCCATACAATCCTCACTTTACTTAACCCGAAACTCAATCCTATATCTCAACCATCACCTTTTATTTTATTCTATCATGACCCACCTTCACCAAGATGAGGGAAGGAACAAAAAACTGCCATACCCTTCATTCTTCAAGTTGAAGGAGAGATAATGACCCCCCTGAGTCCCATCTTCAATAGGACCCGAAGTGGCGACTAGCACTAAGAGTATATAATATCATGTAATATGGAAGGAATTACCCTTTTTATTGAACTATACTGGGATATAAGATGGTAAATCCCAAACAAATTCAAATACCAAAAGTTAAAGTATAGCCAAAAACATTTTTCCCACATGCATGTCCAAAATAATGTGATAAAAAGTAAAAAAAAATTGAAGGAAGGAGCCAAAATACAGAAAAGTAGAAATGAAAACTGTCCAGACGTCTGAACTAGTATGTTCTGGCATAGTCCTTAATGTCCTCAGGGAAACCTGAAAGTAGTTTTATATATGTAGGTTGATTATACATGTATAATCAGTTGGGAAACCCTAGAGCTCTCATGTACAAGTTAGGAGATATTATAATTTACCATGAGACAAAATAGTGGAAACCAAAACACATATAAAGGAAAAATATCCACCCAGACTCACCTAGTCACACATTCCAAATAAAGCAAGTCGAGTCAAGTAATAGTAATAGAACATAGATATTTGGGTACCCCACACCTCTTTCCCACTGATTATTTAGAACATCCAATGCATCAGACCTCCCCAACAAATCTAAATAGAGTATAACTACTCCCCCAACCACAACCCCATGGGTCATCACAACCATACGTCTATCCCACCTGCAAACACCTAGGCCACCACAACCACACATAACCATGATAACAGACCTCAGGACCACAATAATGACTATCACTCCGGGAGACACCTAGACCACAACAACCACTACCATACCAGACGACACATGGGCCTCATCCGGAAGGCACTTGGGAAACAATCCTTCATGCACACACCTGGGCCAGCCACCACAAAAGACCCTTCCTGAAGAGTCTAGGTCCACAATGTACCTTAGGCCATCACATCCTACCTGAATAGTCTTGGGCTACTGGGTAAAAATAGCATAAAGGAGATAATAACCAACCACTCATAGGAATGTTTTTGGTAAAACACCCTCTCCCATTAAATGGGTGTGTTCGACACGAAGTTCTCAACATGGATGGGATTCATATAAGAAACAGAAGAACTAAATTTTTATACATTTAGGTAAACAAAAAACTTTTTCCAACCTAAGGGTCCCAAAGCTAATAACCTTCCCGTACAGAACCAGTCTTGTTAATATCTATACAAGGAGATGTACTCAACAACCACAACCGGAGCACAAAACATTTCTATAAAATAGTTCCCCATTGTACCAGCTCTCATTGTCAGGTTCAAATGATTCCATTTGAAATATTCATTCACTACCGGGCAGCTAACAGTCATAATGACATGACAAAGAAACAACTGAAATAAAAACATCCAAGAAAAAATGTATGAATTCACACATGATTCTCTTGTAAGTTACAACATCAAAAGGGATATTTTAGATCCCTTGAAGTAATAAAACCAAACCAATCCCAAACTTACTAGCTACACAACATTTACCCCCATCTCAAAAAATCCCTAGATTCACAAGACAAACAACCTCGGAACGAGAGATTCTATTCCCCTTTTCATTACCCCATAAAAATAACACAGAACAACCATGTATATCACTATAATAGAGAAAGTATGTTTTTTCAAATTTATCCAACACCATTCATTAAGTTCCCTCTTAATGTTCAGTTAGACAGGGTGATCACACAAGGGCCATTATTCATTATGAATCAATTTAATCAACCGTGTTTATCTGATTAATCAGTTTCCATGTTTCATTCGTTCAATCACAAGATTATTTAGAAAACATATCATCATTAGTGCACAATAAAGAACCACCAACGACTACTATTTTTAGTGTACAAGAGATCATATATTTCACCACATAAAAAAGGTAAAACACAACAACATAATACATATTCCCACACCTTCATTATTTAAAGTTATGTTTACAATCTTTGTTAATGTTTTTTTCATCTGCGTCCAGAGGGAACATCATCACACCCACCCCACATGCTGCACAGCAAACAAAGACGAAGCAAGAACCCCTACTTGGATGATAAAGGATTGAAGTTATCTTCTTGAACCAATAACTGATAATGTGAGACTCACAGGAAGGACTCCAAGGATGAGAAGAAAGGCTATACCACTGGCGCAAAATTTGTCTCGGGATGAACTCTCATGATGCATATAGAGAAATTAAAAGGAAGAAGGAAGAGTGGTTCTCAGTATAAGAAGAAGACAGATCCTAAAATCGTGGAGACCATTTCAATGTATATAAAAGCCAGATCATGGATTGACCATGAATCTTGGTAGTTTTACATGTTGAATGTAATTGATATTTCATAATTCTCCTCAGAGATGGAGGAGATAGAAAAATAGATGAATGTGAGTTGATAGATTTCCTTTAAATGGGAAAAACACATAATAGGGGTAAAACATATTTTACGTCCCTTAGATCACTTAAAACGGGGTATTAAAACACTTTTTTGTTAAAAGAGGCGTTACGGGAGAGAAACTCGAAAGTATGGGAGAGACTAGAAATGACTGACCGGTGGGTGAGTCACCGAAATCCTAGCAAAATACACTAGAACCATCACCCATGCACCATCTCCCTAGAACCATCTCTCAAGCACCGTCTCCCTAGCACCGATGCTGATCAGTCCCACTGAGGCCTATCAGTGATACTGATGCCAATTGGTGACACCAAAGCCGATCAGTGCCACCATTTGTTCAACCTGAAATTTGGAAAACTCCTCGATGAATCACTGATGGTCCCAAGTAAGCCTCAAACATCAGGATTTGGAAAAGTAATGAACCAGGAGGGTTTGGATCATTAAAATATATTTTTTAAAATCCATTTTATATAGAAGGATTCCATATCAATATTAATTTGAAACCATTTTTTATGAAAAACAAATTTCTAAAATTTTTACTGAAGTATGTAAAATGATATTAGATATTCCCTCTAATTTAAATGTCTTTATAAGAGAACAAAATAATGGTAATGAAATAAAAATAATTTCACCATAATAATGATTTTTTTTATTTTTTTTATTTTTCTTAAACTCAGGTCATAACTAACTTATATGTTCCTCCCCAACAACAAAGAATTAAACTCCAGTAAAATATGAAATTTAAATAAATAAAAATGTAAATAATGGTAGGTATAAGGGAAAAACTCTTGTGTGGGGTCATATGTGGTATCCATCATCTGTAGTTACTCCCTATAATGCATTGGGAAATCCATGAATAAGTGATTTAGTCATTACAAATTGATGACAAACCATCAACAACACCACAGATGCAAAGCTAATATTCCACCAACAAGATAAATGTTAGTAATAGTTTAAGGATTGTTCCCTAAATAATGATGATTACTTAGGATGATATTATACCTAGAATTTTATATAAGGACCTTATTAACAATATGAAATATTCAATCTTGGATCATATCATCATGAATATAATTCATTTTTTCGTAGTAGATCTAGGAGTTCTCATATTATCATGAAAACTTTATTCTAAATCATAAATATATAATTTTTTATGACCAACATCATTTGAGATATTCACATGTAATTGTTTAGAGAACCAATATACACAATACCCCCTACATAATAAGGTTAAAATCCATTCAAAGGTAATATTTTAAGGTGATATTCCAATGTGGATTTTAAAAGATATACAATATGCTGAAAGTGAATCAGCTATATATAAACTATAATATTTCCAATTACTTTGTTTCATTTATTGAACATTATCTTATCATATGGATTGGAAAATTTTATATTATCCACGTTTTGGGGATGATATGTGGTGGAAAATTTATGAATAACCCTATACATATGGAGTATAGTTTTCATGTTTCTATTTTTGAAATTATAACTTTTATCACCATTTGTAAACATCAGTAAACAAAAAATTACAAAAATATAAGATCTTTATCTTTCAATAACCTGTCAAGAGTCATCGATCATTTTTTATACTGATTTGACACATTACAGTCATAATCAATAACCAATAGGATATAAAAAAATCCAAATAAATATAGGAAGGGTCTCATGAATTCAATTCCTCATATATCCAATATCTTATAATACAACATGGGCTGTTGGGGTATTCTATTCCTTCTAGAGATATTCCATTTGAATTGATATTGTATACATGATTAACCAAAATTCTGCGAATCTATATACATTTTTTTCTAATACATTTGGCATCCAAGAACATTTAAAAATATATTTTGAGATCCAAAGTTTCCCCTATAAGCTATAGTGTGGTAGAAGATCAAAATAGAAGTAAGATCATAGTTGGGGACCCTCTTATTAAAAACCTAAGCACCAAATATCCTCCTCCGATATGGGTCATCCCAAATATACATGTGTTAATCATGCTTAAGAATACTCTATTGTGAAGTGATAAAATCATTGTGGACCCTAAATGAAACTAAAATATTTATAATATTTGAATATAATGAGGTAAGGTCCACAAAATAAAAAATATTCTCATCTGGGAAGAATTCCCTAATGGGCAGGGGTGAGTCAACATGATGGTCCAATATTGGGGCAATCTGACCAATATGGGTTTTTACCATAATTTCAACACCACTATTATATAAAATATCTTGATCAAACCTATAGTGGAGGAGAATGACTATATGAAATCGGGATTTTCCTTGATCTTATTAAGAAGAAACCAAAGAGAAGCATGACTATAAAACCCAATGTCTTTTGACACAAGTAAATAGGAATTGAATTTTTACTTTTTAAAAATAATAGAATGATGTTTATTTTTAATGGTCAAGTATTTTTCTTATTATGTTTCAATGGTATGATTGGAATACACAATGATTCATAGATCCCACTCAACCCATTGTGATAAAACTACTCTAATTCCCACGTTTGTGGTGTTAGTTTTTTTTTGAAATTTTAGATCACACAGTAGTGGTTAGATTGTTGGAGGTGATTTCATAATCCTTATTATTGAATTTAATATACCCCCACATATTTTAACAAAAATAAACTAAGAATATTTTTTTAACAACCGTGATAAGGGAATATAGGTCATACTAAGATATTTAATGACTATTCAATAAAAACATGCATCAATCAATAAAAAACACACCTAAAGAACACAATTTATATTTTTTAATGTGTAAATTATTTCAACTTTTTATTTATCTATAATAATTTCTTCACTCAAAATGACAAGGAAAAATATTATCCCCTACTCTACCATAAAATGGCATTTATCAAAATATAATAAAAGATATTTTTCAATATAACGGTTGAGGAAAACACATGGGTGTGTCCAACACTCATAAAAATAAGATCTATAAACTATACAATAATCCCTAAATAAGTCCATGAAATAGTTAAGGTATACATAAAAATACTAAAAATGAAATAGTTAATAGTATTAAGATATTAAGGAGAAAAAATAGGATTCTATAGTATACAGATATGCAAAATGAATAGGTAAATGTAAACTTTTATTATTATTTTGGGGCTATATTGATTAAAAAATTACATGAATTGTAATTATATAAACAATAATGGGACTCAATATCCAATATTTCAAAACAAATTCGGTTTAATCCTTCAATTACTTATATTAATGATAAAAAACTCATTTTTCTATTTTTATTAATGACCATAATGTTTTATGATAGTAACTTGTCTTTCTATACAAAATCATTATAAAATGAGTAATCCATGATGTGAATTTATCAACCTACTACATGAATAAATTCAACTAATCATTAAGGCCATGTGACCATATAGAAGTAACAACATGTGGAAGACCAAATGATTCCATCACGAAATGATGTTATTACATGATGAAATCAAGATACTTCATAGACATGTGAAGTGGCCGTGGAAAGTGACTGTTCCATGTTAGCATGGAAAATTACCATGCCAAGTGAATGTACTAAGAAACCATTCCATGTAACGATGGTAGGATAGAAAATTTTCTTACTATCCAAATGCCAATGCGACTATGCTTAAGTGATGAATAGGTGACCACGTATAACTTATACTATGAGTAATTCTCAAATCACATATATCTATATATATGGGAATTTACTAAAGAGTTAAAGAATTTGAGCTTTCCATGTTAGAATAATGAGCATGAGGATTAATTTATGTGTATCCTCCAATGGAAAATTAGAGACAATTCATTCTAATTGAAGAGTGTACACTAGTTCACAAACAGAGGAGTTATATAGTGACATAGAGTTACTAAGGCTTTACTATAATATAGTTTTTCACAGTACTCTTCCATGACACTTTTTTTGACCAATTAGTGAATCACTGGAGTGAATCTTTTCAAAGGAAAATTTAATGAAATTTTATCAACAAAAAATGACCAGGATGATCTTTTCATGGGAAAAATTACATTACTCTATATATAATTTTTACATGCTTTTGAACTATATTATAGAGTACTAGATACCATATTTATAATTATTTTACTCCTCTCACCCCATGTAAAATTATGTAACAGTTATTTTATAGACTATATTTCATTTTGGGTAGTTGTTGGTAAAAACTAAATCTAGGACGTGGATCAAGTTTATTGCTTAATAAACTACATTGTTGTGGGTGATTTCCAAGGGTAGAGGATTATATCTCAGTTTGTGTATAAACATATTTTTTTTAATCCCTTTAATGTATTTCTATTTTTTATGACATTAAAAAAGAATTATTTAGTTTTCAAAAACTCTTTAGAATAAACTCAAGTAGTAATTATTAATTAGTTTTTTATATTCTATGTTTATTGTGATTTTATTTATTTTATAAGTTATAGTGATTTTAAAATAGTATTAACTAGGTTGTTATCAAGACATTGGTAAATAATTAAAAAAATTAAAATTATATATTGGTACTTTTTTAGTTAATTAGGATGTTTTTATATAAATACCCAATCCTTTAACACATTTTATTCCATGATTTTTTACCATAAACATACATTAATTAAAACATTAAAGATCATGAGGCATAGTGTATTTTGAATACTCGATTCATAATACATCAATGTGATATTAAAATAATTTTATAAAATTAAAATTCCCTATAATGAGGCCCTAAATCCTTTCAAACTTCTAAACTTCTTGGGATACCCTTTGAAACACATATACAAAATTGGTGACCAAAAAATAATAGTAAGTGAATAGAAATGATAAGAAAGAATCCGTTGTGAGTTAAAGGTATAAAAATGATATCATAAAAAATAATTATCTAGAGTAATCACATTGGAGAATAATATAATGAAAATTTTATCAAAATATCAGGGAAACGTAAGAGATATGGTAGAAACATATAACATATCATAATCGTGCGCCCTGTGTAACTACCAAGACAATACCCCATTATAGAAATACTTCCATAATGGATTTGTTTTACTCCCAAATTAAATATAAGACATCTCATGATACTAAATCTTTACCCAATGCAATGGATCACAATCTGGGTGTTCCTATATTAACCTGATCAATATTATGTGTTCTATTAATAAAAATTAATCATAAAGAATACACATAATAATTACCAAGGGAAATATATTTTTTGAAAAATCTTATCTCGTTTCACAACCAAAGGAAATTTCATAATGAAGGCATTTCAGAGACAATCGTTAGGCCTATATTACCAAAAAACCGTAAGGGATATTAATATTGTTATATATGTTAGAGATATATAATCATTATTTGGATGAAATATATAACAACCAAGGATTTATTCATTGATGAAAATTTCAATAAACGATTATATGGAATATTTCTCGAGTAAATTACCGTTTTATCTTGGAAATCACTTCTTCAAAATATATTATTTTTCAAAATTGTATAGAAACAATTTTATTAAAAAATAACCTTATATTATTTGAATGTAATATTCAAATAATTTATTGGAAATGATGTTGTGACATTTCGTACATGCTGTACATGTTAATAAAATTTCTTTTCACACCATTATGAAAAGGTTAAAAAGTACTTTGTTCTATAAATGTCAAGGAGAATCCTTTCAAACAATATTTTAAATAGAAAAACATGGGTAAATATTTATTTAATAAAAAAATCATATAATTTCAATACTATTTATGAAATATATTTAGAAAACATAGATAGGGAAGAAAAAAATCAACGGAAGAGAGAAATGAAGTAAAATTTTATTCAAAACCTTTTTTGAATCATTGTATCTAAAAAGGAGTAGAAAATTACAAAAATTAATGAAAATGTAATGAATAAAAATATGAGATTAAAATTAAAGTGATTTATTATATAATGATGAAATAATTTCCAAAAAAGGAAACTCAAGAATAAACAATATTGATTAAAATTAAATTGAAACAAGAATGCATATAGTTTCGGTAAAATTCTAATCATAACTCCCTTGAATGGGGTAAATTAATTTTAAAATAAAATATCATGATGTACAAATCATTCATTATTTAAAATGTAACGGGTTATTATATAAACTATTTATGACAAATTTTGTAAATAAAATGACATAAGTCTCAATGCCGGTTAGTTTGAGGATGCTTGGTTCATAATTTTAAAACAACATAAGTTTGTTGAACATGGTTAATAGGGTCATTTTTTCATCATATCTAGGATAATAACAATGAAATAAATTTAATTTTTATACATCTATTACACTTTTAAATCAAATCATGAAATATGGTTATAAAAAATTAACTACATTACAATCATAAAGATAATTGGCCATACGTACTTATGTGAACATTTTCATTTTTCAACAACCATAATTGGAATTAGTTAAGTGTTATTTTAAAATTATAAAATTATAATTATATTATAAATATCATCACTTTTATTTTAATATAAATACATATACCACCCATATTATGTGGTAATAAAAAAATGATTCACATCGCTTTGTGAGGCGGTAGTCCACTGTACACAAAAACCAGGTTATCATATTTTAATGGATGTAAAGGTAAGAAGGATGATCATATGTTAATTTTATAGAATGAATAATATTTCATTAAAATAACATATAAAAATTAAATCCATAATAATGAACATCTATGAGTGGCACTTATGGAAAATGAATTACCTTAGTTCGTGAGGCGGTAGTCCACCGTACACACGAACGATGTTATCATTTCCCATTTGATGGAAGAGGAGAATAATAAATATTATTTCACAAGCCTAATAGCATATTTTTTTATGATAGATACTATTTTCAATATATTGTAATTTTGATGACATAATTAAAGGTGGAAATTAAAATACGTAAAAAGAAGGAGCTTGGTGAAGATGATTACCAATTCTTAGAGGAACCTCCTTTGGATATCTTAGTAAATACCCTAGGTTTGGTCTTTTGGGAAGAACTAAATCTCTATAATATATATAAATATTCTATAGGTTTATTTTTTAAGGGATTTTTTATGTCTAAAGGGATTTATATGTGCGAATAAGTGTGATTACGTTGTTCCCTTTTAAAATTTAAGAGGAATGGTATTTTTGTAAATACCCATAATTATTCAATAACAGGAAGTCTCTCTCAATAAATGTGAAGAAAACAATGATAAATAATTAATTGGGGGGGGGGGAAATGATATGTCATAAAATAACCTCTAAAATTAATAAATAAATATTTTTTAAACATTTTTCTCTCATTACTTCTAAGGTTACTCACTTTTACCATTTCAATTTTTCACCACTATGACTTGTTTTTTTACTAATGTTACTATTCATTATAAACAAAATTAAGTTGAAATTAGTTCCTAATATTAATTATTTTAATGTGAAATATTGAATTAATTTTATTAAATATAAAAAATGAAATTTTTATAATTCAATTGGAAAATAAACTAACAAAACTAGTTGAAAGATGGGATTTCAAGAAATTCATTTTTCATATAATAGATGATCTTTTTAAAGATATATGGAAAATAATTATAAATAAATAAATTAAAATAAATATATAAATATAGTAAATTAAAGTTAAATATTTCCAAAATAGTATTTATTATTATTAATTAAAATAGATAAACATTATGAAATTTAAAATACTTTTAATGATTATGCATTTTTATGCCTAAAAATAAAATTATACTAAAATCCTGTAAAATATTATTTAAATGTAATTAATTGGATAAAATATTACCTAAATAACAATTATTTTACTTTTCAATAAAATTAAAATAATAATGTGACTTTTAAATTACTTAATTTATAAAAAAGAAATGTTAGATTTACAAAAATCAGTATTTTTCACTATTTAATGAAAAATCAATATTTTCCAAAAAAATCATAAGATTTAACATTCAGTAAATTTTCTATATAAATATTTGAAAAATAATTTTAAATTTATAAAATATTTTTTTTAAAATTTCCAAAAAATAAATGTCATAGTTTCTAAAAAAAATCAATAAAAATAATTTTTGATGAAAACAAAGTTTCGTGCATAAAATGATATTACTAAAATTGTCATAATTATTATATTTAATTATTTAAAAAATTTAGATTATATAACACCGTTATATATACTTTTGTAATATGGTTATTCTTTTTTATACAACCAATTTTAACGGCTATGTTATAACAGTCATGTTTCAATAAAAATATTTAAAAAATACATAGTTGTTTATTTAATCTAAGTGTTAGATGTTTTATATGATATCATAAATATCATTATTTTAAAATCTTATGTTGTTACATTATACCCGCTTAAATATATTTCATCCCATCAATTTTTCCTTTTTCCAAATTTTTATTTTAAAAATTCCTTTATGAAGAACTGACATTGTAAAAAGGGTTAATAAAACATATTTTAAAAAGTGGGGAAGGGAAATTGGAAGTTAATCCCGAATAAAGCATAACTAGGTTTATAAGTAGGAGAAAATAATTGGGAAGCTAAAATATGGACAAGAAATAAAATAATAAATAAATATTGATAGTTATGGAGACCATTTACCATATGAAATTGAGTGATCAAGATAATGTAAATGACCACAAAACCACAAATCCATGATGATTTAAAAGACCATTGATTAATTGGATATGAATGAAATATGGTAATTTAATTATTTTAAGATCCTTTTAACATATTTTAGGTATTATTTTACAATTATGATAGACATCACCAAAAAATATAATTACATGATATCTTTTTATTTTATAAACAATATTTCATCCTTTGGAAGTACTTTGATCACTATCAACATCACCTATTACTCTAAATAATAAATATTCAATATGAATGATTTATTCGTAAAGAAATAAAATTAACTTTTAGGAGATCATAATATCTATGAATGAGTAATAATATATTCCTCATATCTTTATTAAATCTAAAATGGTTAGCACAAACTAATATAATACCCAAAATGTATATGAATATATTAATATGTAAAATTAAACAATAAAAATAATGGTTCAACATAGATAATTATTTAAATAAATAACCATATATCCCCAATATCCTTAACAAATTAAACATGGAAGAATTTTTTATCCTGAAAGATTATCTCATACCCATCAAATTATATTTCCAAAAACAGAATATAATCCTATTTAAATAATCCTTTGACTTAAATCTAATGGTTATATATATCTCAAACAAATAAAATGTTTCCAGAAATATCATTAATAAACAAAAATTATAAAAAATGAAAAAGACTGGATCCTATAATATGTTTTCCAAAATTAATTTAATATTTTCCCACCAATTAATTAATGTAAAACCCATATCATACTAACTAGTATGATTGGTTGGCTAGTGGTAGTCGTTGCATCCTTGTTGCCTATCGGTAGTGGGTTTATTCTTCATAGAATTACCCACTATGATGAGTTGTCACCTGAAATAAAAGTTTTCCTTTTTCTAAAACCATATTTATATGAGTCCTAAAACATTAAAAAAAATATTATGACCATCCTCAAAATAAAATTAATCATAATCTAATTTTTAACCATTAATGTATTCTATAAATCTTTTTTTTGTCCCACAAGATCAAATAATTTTAATTGTCTATAATTAACTCAAATAATGTCTGTATAAAATATTATATTTTTAATAATAATTTTTTTCATAAAATATCGCTTAAGTATTAAATCATATTTGTAGGTCATTAGTCTCATTCATGATGAAAATACGAAAAGAAAATATACCAAAAAACGATCATTATATGTTTAAGGATTCTTATAACTAGAATAAAATTATTAAAAATAATTAAACAATATGGATATAGAATAAAATAACCTAAACACTTTAATCATTTAAATTAAATGATTTTCATAACATATTCCATTAGTAATTAAACATTTTGTTAGGAAATTTATTTAGATAATAGCCAAGGTCCTGACACCTGTGACATTGAACTTTTAGTAGTTCCATAAGTTGAACATTATTTATCCTCGTCTTATTAATCAGAATCATCATTTTCTTCCAAAATGAGATAAATTGTGGCCTCCTTATCCACACATTAAGAACCTTCCCGTTACATGAATAAATTTTTCATTGGTTCCTCTTCCGAAATTTTTGACTTGTAGAAAATTGAATCTCGTTTTATTTACTATCCTGAACACTTTATATTCCATGATATGATATCCTTTTTTTTCTTTTATATTTTTGGAAATTTATCTACATTAATTTTTTAATCATAATTCGATATAACCCATTTGGGATGACCACAATATAAATATTTAATGTTCCCATTTGGTTAAGAATATTTTTTAGGGAAATCATTACATTTTACAAAACATTTGGGGTTGGCATCATTTTCTTATTTCAATCCGTTAACAAAAAATAATAAATGAAAAAATATGAGAATAAATTAAAATATGGAAGGGGAAACATATAAACCATGAAGGAATAAGTTATAAATGATAATTATATCCTAAATTAAAATTCACGAGTTTTCAAAAAAGGTTATCCATGGAAACATTTCATATTTTGTTTTCTAGCATAATAATTTCTTTAAGCCCTAAATAATATTTCATAATGTTTTTTCCAAATATCTAAAAAATAAAACGTTGGATTGTCAAACCTGATATGTTTTAAGGGAAATTTTTAGGCACCCGGTGATGACGATGCCCATCTCAATGTAGCATTTTTGTGTTATTACCCCAAGGAACAACATTAAAAAATCCACATCCACATGTAATATTACTATATACACCACAAAAATAATAAGATATTTTCCTATACTAACAAATAACTGTAAGGTTATTACATAATTATTCAATTCCTATTCTAAAAAAATAAAAAAAATCTTCTCTAAAACCATGAATAGTTAAAAAATCCCTTTTACTATATTATTCAATCACGAATCGCCCAAAAGGGCCCAGATGTGACTTCCCTAAGAACTCTTTCCATAGGCCAGGGGTTGGTGACTAGCACATAAAGGCTTTTCCCGAATGTGAAAGACATTAACTTAGAGATAGGTACACACTCAAAAAACGGAAACTAAATTAATAAACGGTAACACCCCAACCCCAGTTACGAAGTGTCAGTGCATTATTACATATCAATGGCATGATTATAGGGGATCAAATCCCAAAAGACCGATCATTTTTGTAGCCTTGGAAGTACTAGATACATACATAAGTATTACATTACATTATGTAAGGGAAAAAAACTAAAATGTGTCTTTTAACACATCAATATCACTTAGATTATCCGTACAAGTTAGTCATAATATAATTTATTCATCTTAGAAAAAATAAAACATAAAAATGGGTGAGCTCATGTGCTCAATAAGGATAACAATATTGCGGAATCTTTCACAAATAAAGATAAAATTTTATGGAAATGTATTAGACTAAAACACAAGCCTTTTAAAATTTCAATTCCGCATGACATGGAAAAGAAAAATCAAATAATACCAATTACCTATTCACACGAATATCCTACTAGTTGAATAATCCCATGTAATATCAATATCCAATTTCATAGTGATGTAATGCTTAATTCCAGACTTCATAACCACATAGTCAGAGCCTCATGCCAAGACTACAAATAAGATTTTGTCAAGGCCATGTGAAAAGAAACTATTTTTTATCATGAGACATACCGATGCATCGAGGATCTATACTAGGCTCCACCCTTCACTTCTTAAGTCCAATGCATTCCTCATATGAAAAGAATGAGACATAACATAAACATTTGTACTAAAAATAGCTAACGAAATGTGAATACTTTAACTATAAACCCTGAATGGTATAAAAATAACACATCCACAGTCAAAAATATCACAAAACCTTAAATAAAATATGGAATATTTTATCATAATCAATCAACTTCAATCAAGTGAAAAATACATCAAAGGATATTGGCATAGATGAAATTAAAACTATTTTAGAGAAATATCTCTTTCAATTTTGAAATCATTTAAAAGTAGCATAATTATAAAATAAATCATTTATTTTGAAAATGTTCTTCTAAGATTGTAAGGTATGCTTCGAAGATTTTATAAAGACGAAAAATAGCCGCACTCGCTGTATAAGTTGACAAATCATTCTTTCCTTAATTTTGTCGAAAAGGTCCTAAAGGACCTTGATTGGAAAACGATAGAAATATTAATTTATAAACATTTTATATAAAGTAAAATGAGGTTATAAATGAATTTAATCCATAGTTTTGGAAGTAGTAAAAATGTTTGGAAATACATTTTTAAGAAACATAGATGCTGATGATAATGAGGTCCCCAGAGATACACACGTATAAACAACCTCTTATAATGAAGAGATTGTAGAATTAACCTATACCTTGTACTTTTCCGTGGTTTAGGGTATGTTAAAATCATGTATAATATTTAAATAATTGTTATTAAATTTTAGAAGAACCACAAACATAAATATGATATCATATATGATCTTCTAAAATTGCTTTGCTAATAATATTTTAGTAGTATCATCCTTTCTGGTGTTAAATGATTCGTTCCTTTATATGTTTTGTTATGTAAGTCATTTTTTTATAGATAAGATTTATTTGATTCATAATTAGAATTATATTATGTTCTTATACACTATTTTTTCAATCATATAATGATATTTATTCTTGAATGGTTACAATGGGGTATGAATCTCATCGTGTTCGTGGATACGATGATTTGTACGTATGCATGAGTGAAAATACTATTCTATTGATGGTGATATTTTATGTAATTGGATGGTATATATAATATAAATAATCCCTAACATGTTATATTTATTATTTAAATCAATTATACTCATTATTATACCCATCCAAACAATGAAGTGTTTGAATAACAAACTACACCACGACGTGGAGACGTTAAGCCGTGCGTACACACGTATGGGGACTTGTCATTCATAGGATGGATAGAATAATTAATATGGTTCTAACATATTTATAATAACATCAAATTATGTATAGTTTATTGCATTTATTATTTTGTTATAGAAACAACAAATAAAGAGGATGTGGAAAAAGAAAAGAAATTTGAAAGAGTTGGGGAAATTATTACCTCTTCTTCAGGTGTTTCCTTTTTAGTTGATCAAAAGGGATCATTAGGTGGTATTTATGATCAATTAATGTCCTCTAGGTATATGTGAGGGTAGTTGGGAGGAAATTTGAGCATGGTTTGTCTAAGACCAATGGATTTGGAGGTGTAAAATTAAGAGAGGTGGAAGTACCCTTTTATAAGAGAGGTGATTATCACTTTAGGAAAACATTGAAATATTATTTTATTATACAATCATATTCGGTTTATAATGGTTCCAAAATAATTTAATTCAAGGATAAGGTGGGGATGGGTCGAAAAACTATCATCCAATAGGTTTTATACCGTTTTAGGTCACCATATTAACCCTGCCATTTAGATTTAACTCTTTATTAAATAGTTTAACATTTACCAAGTCCCCTTGTATTTTTATATTATATGACTAATAAACATAATATAAAATTCCAAGATCAACTAAAGTGGTTCATTACTGAAATATATCTTATTATATAAGTCCTTTGTCCGAGCCTTATATTTTTAAGACTAATATATCATTTAATAATATAGTATTTGTTTTAAAAACTCATTAATGTCAATTTCAATACTATTTAGTATATGAGTTTTGGTAAAGTCTTAAAAAATTTATTACTTTGAAAAAAATCATAAAATAAACCCTAACATATCATATTAACCTATAATATTCTTGTAATTCATCCTGTAATGGCCCAGACCTCTCCGGCCCATTACTTTGTCAAAAAGAAGGTCAAGAAGTGTTTTGGAGGTAAAGTGGACTTTTCCCACACTTTACAGAATTTTGAAACTACACGCTGTGTAGTTTGAGTACACTCCGTGGACTCCATTTCCTGGTATACCCCGTGTTGCAAGCCATGTCCTTGCTGTGTGGAATAATGGGAGCACGCCGTGTGACCAGTTCTACACGCTGTGTAGTCCCACCCCACGTACGCGTTTCCAGTCAACAGTCGTGTACTGTGTTGGAGTCGTGTCCTTGCCGTGTGCAATAAATGAGTACATGCCGTGTGTCCAGACTACACGCCGTGTAGTCCCTCCCCGCGTATGTGTTACCCTCAAACCGTGTGTTGACCAGTTAACGGCCGCGAAGCCATGTTGGAAGCCGCGTGGAGACCGTGTGAAAGAAACGAGCACAAGCCATGTACCATAAAGTACACACCGTTTACGTTTTCTTTTCACGCCTATAAAAGGAGGGGTCCCCTCATCCTTTCAACTCACCCCCTCTCCTCTCCTCTCCTCTGAGCAGAGCTCTCTCAAGAGACTCGAAGGCTCTTCCTTCCATAACTTCTTCGTCTGAGCTCCGATTTATGATCTGTCAGCGGCCACAGGATCGTAATGATGAGGAGGAGCTTCTGAGCTTGGATCCATTGTCTGTCCTTTGGCCTTTCCTTTCCGACCTCCACCCGAGGGGGGTTTTTCCAGGACCTGATAGAAGTGACGGACACCGATGGACGTCTTCTAAGGTTGATCCGGGGGAGTGTTGTGATCAAGAACCTGTTGAGGTAGGGATTTTACCTTCGCCTCTCTAATTTTTGCATCATGCGGGGTGGGTGTCTTCTTTTTTACGTGAAACAATTTTGAATCTGTTTTAATAAAGATAATAACTGGCTTATATAACGGGGATGGGAAGTTGTGATTGCTGTTACATTACATCTTGTGATATTATGTTGTGAATTGAATGAGATTCTACCTACTGAAAACCACGGTCCTTGGGGGACTTTGCTTAATTAATTAAATGTTTCCCTCCCAATCTGGATTTTCTTATGGATGGGAACCTTGTGAAATATGGAATTTGGTTAATCATGTAAAGTTGGATGTTTAAAATCTGGAACCCTTGTGTGATCACCCCGGTTGATCAAAATGGAATAATGAATGTGGGTGTTGTCTTGGTTACGTGGCATGTGATGGGGGTGTTTTGTGGGTTGTTGTGGATAGGGTGAGCATCGGGGCTGTGGTTGACTTGGTTGTGGGTTGGTGTAAATGTTGTGTTGGTATTGGGAAGCGGGGCTGTGATAAGTGGTATTAAAGGGATTAATAATCAATGGGTTGGTTGGTTGATAAGAAGGAATTGGTTGTGTTGCTTGTGTTTTCCTAACTTGATTTGTGGATGGAATGGATATGTTTTACGAACGATTGATGTGGTTGGTTGTGGATAGTTGCCCAGTAGTTAAGGAACTAAATAAACTATTTCTACTGAAACGTGAAAACCAAAAGAGGGTTGGGTTTTTTTATTGTATGCATGCTTCGTAGTAGCAGTGTCGAGGCACGTGCTCAGTTTCTCTTTTTAGAAGCCATAGGTTGGGCTGTGTGGTTGGTATACATATATATATCCATATCTTCTGTGTTTTATCACACCCCACCCATGTTGAGAAAATAGTGCCGAACACTCCCGTTTCATGGGAGAGGGTGTTTTTCCCTTAGTTACTAGCTCCTTCCTACTCCTTCTCCCCTAGGCTGTGATGGATTGAGGTGACCTTACACCTAAGACTCTTCGGGTAGGTTTCGATTGGGGTGGTTTTAGCCCAAGACTCTTCATGCATGTTCTAATATTTCCCAAGAATCATCGGGATGAGGCCCAGGTGTGTGCGGGCGGGATACGTGGTTGTGAGGCCCAGGTGTGTGCGGGAGGGATACGTGGTTGTGAGGCCCAGGTGTGTGCGGGCGGGGAGAGTGTGGTAGCGTCAGGACGTTCGTCGTTAGGAAGAGAAGCTATCTAAAGGGAAATGGTGCGGGGTACCCAATACTCTTGTTTCTTATATACTACTACTACCTGTTGTGGTTGTGTTATGGTGAGTGTGGCTGGTGAGGTTGGGTGGATAGAATTCCTTGCTAGGTTTCTTCTGTTGTTCTCACAGCACATTAGGATTTCTCCCCACTTGTGCACGAGAGCTTTAGGTTTCCCTACAGAGTATACTTGTATGATCACCCTACATTTACTTTCATGTTTCCAGGAGGACTACCAGGGTCGTGCGGGACCCTACTAGTCGGACAGTTGGAGTTGTTGCATTTGTTGTTCTCTTGTTTTCTTTTGGTATTGTACTTTGAGTTTTCTTGTAGTTGTACCTTGTTATAAAATTGTTTAAACATGCATGTGGTCTTGGTTTGGGTTTATTTATATAAACTGGTTCTTTTCCTTTTTGGTGGTTGACTTGTCCTATTTCCAGATCTTTAAAAAATAAAAAGGGTAATGCCTCCCATATTTGTGAAAACTCATACCCTTGGTTCTAGTCGCCACCCCGAGGCCTACTGGAGACCGGACTCAGGGGTCATTATCTCCCTTTCACCATTGCCAGCTCAGGAGGGGCATCTTTGGTGGGAGGGGGTAATGACAGAATGGTATCAGAGTTTATGGTTGAGAGATAGGATGGAGTCTGGAGTTAGGCACAGTAAGGATTGCATAGGATGGTAGGGAAACAGTGTTAGTAAATCTTGTTGCGTGACATAGGCCAGGGAAGACCGGCTAGGACACGGGATTTTAGGGCCCCCCTTGATCCGATGCAAGGACTCTGAGCCTACCGAATGACCAAGTGAGACTACATTGGTTGCAGGGTAAAGACCCTAGGGAAGGTACAACCATCATCATGATTGTGTTTTACTTGATTTCGGTGTTCTGGGAAAGAAATTAAAATAAAATGATAAAATGAAACCTTGAGTTTTTCCTTAATACTTGGGCTTAGGCGATCCTTGTTTACCATACAACTTTGGAACCTGGACGGCGTCCCCGTGTGGCTCAGACGGCCGAGGCCCAGCAGATTCAGGTGGTAGATCAGTTGAGGATTTACCGAAAGGAGGAAGATAGCCAGTGGCAGAAGACTCTCCGTTCTTTCCAGTGGCAGACCCTCAAGAAGTATGAGGGTAGTACTTCGAATACGGAGACGGAGGGGTGGCTTGATGAGATAGGGATTGCTTTTACATTGGTCCGTGCTCCGAGGGATTTCTGAGTCCCCCTAGCAGTCAGTCAGTTGAGAGGTGCGGCAAGACAGTGGTGGACGCTCTACCTCGGAGAGAGGATAGAGGAAGAGGTTCCATGGGCTGACTTTGAGAAGGAATTCCGAGAGGAATCCTTTTCTTCCATGATCAAGGCGGAGAAGCGGCAGGAGTTACCCTCCCTTCAGCAGGGGAGTATTTCGGTATGAGAGATGGGGATCAAGTTCAAGGATCTACTGCGCTTTTCTCCGGATCTCTTTCCAGATGAGGGGTCTCGGGCGAGATGTTTGGAGGAGGCGATTCGTCCTTCGCTCCAGTATGCTGCCACCCCCTTCACCCTTCCGACATACATGGCGGTACATAAGAAGGCATAGGTTGTAGAGAGGATGAACTCGCTAGGAGGTGCACCCCGAGAGGGGATCCAGCCAGGCTCGTCGAAGGGGAAGGCAGTCAGCAGCAGGTCTCCTACGACGGGACCTTCCAGGTTCAGGCCAGTGGGGAGCAGGCCCCAGCAGTTCCAGTTCAGATCATCGGGTCCTCGTCCCTTTTTCACGACCCTAGGACCGAGGTGTTTTTATTGTGGAGGTTTCAGGAACATTCAGAGTCGGTTCCCGACCCGAGCTCAGTACGGTGGAGGTGGGAAGGTTCAGCACCCACCTCAGCAGCACCAGTTTCCAGCGAGACCCTTCCAGCAGCAGCAGGACCATACTCCTCAGAGGGAAGACTTTGCTGGAGGAGGCCGACCTCAGGGTGATCCTTAGGGACCTCGACCAAGGCATGGTCGGGGTGGTGGACGACATCAGAGAGGCAGAGGAGCTGGGCGTGGACAGTTGCACGCAGCAGAGTTGGCAGCTCCAGCGGGACCAGAGGTGGTACGAGGTACGATTTGTTTATTCAGCACTCTAGTTTCTGCCTTGTTCGATTCAGGAGCCTCACACTCTTTTGTTGCACCCAGTATATCCCATGCTTTGGGACAAGACGTAGAGAGACTTTCCATACCACTGGTACTGATTACACCAGTTGGAGGCCCGACCAGTGTATCTTGTGTTTGTCGGCGACGTGGGCTGACGTTGGGACCACATCGATCTAGGGGGGACCTTCTTATGTTATAGATGTAGCCATACAATGTCATCATAGGAATCGATTGGTTGTTTTCCGTTAGTGCCGTTATCGACTGCTTCCGGAGAAGAGTCGTGTTCTCCGACGTGGATGGGCAGCGCGTATCTTTTGTTGGCGAGAGGAGCTATCAGGTGGGAAGCCGGCGTGTGGAGCCTCTCATTTCCTTGTTAGGCGGGTTATCAGTGGTTCCAACTGATATAGAGATCATGGATTTCCCAGAGGTTGTTGGGGTTTTCCTCAATGTTTTTCCTGAGGAGGTTGTGACTCTACCCCCCCCCCCCCCCCACGTGACACTGAGTTCGGGATAGACTTACAGCCTGGTGCCCATCTGATTTCGATGGACCCTTATCGGATGGAACCTTCGGAGTTGCGGGAGTTGCGGATTCAGATTGACGATCTGATGGAGAAGGGTTTTGTTCGACCCATCATGTCGCCATGGGGTCCTCCAGTTTTGTTCGTGAAGAAGGAAGATGGTGGTCTCAGGCTATGCATAGACTACCGAAGGTTGAACCAGGTAACGGTCAAGAACCGCTACCCCCTTCCAATGATAGATGATCTCTTAGACCAACTGAGGGGAGCAGGTTGGTTTTATAAGATTGATCTATAATTGGGATGTCATCAGCTAAGGTTGAAGGATAGTGACATCTCAAAGACGGCTTTCAGGTGCAGGTATGCGCACTTCGAGTTTGTAGTGATGCCGTTTGGAGTTACGAATGCACCAGCTGTGTTCATGGGACTTCTGAACTTTGTCTTCCGAGTGTTTCTGGACCGGTTCATCATTGTGTTTATCGATGACATCCTGATCTACTCAAGATCAGAGGAGGAGAACGTTGAGAATCTTAGGGATGTCTTGGAAGTCTTTCGACACCACCAGCTTTATGGAAAATTGTCGAAGTGTAAGTTCTTGACACAAGAAGTACACTTCCTTGGGCACGTGGTGTCTCAGCATGGAGTGTCAGTGGACCTGTCGAAGGTGGAGGCAGTTGTTTCTTGGGCAGCACTCAAGAGCGTGGCAGGAGTTCGTAGTTTCCTGGGGTTAGAAGGTTACTATTGGAGGTTCGTTTCGGACTTCTCTCGAGTTGCTGCTCCATTGAAAGCTTTTACTAGGAAGAACTAGGTCTTCCTATGGAGCGAGCAGTGCTAGAAAGCTTTTGACTACCTGAAGGAGAAGTTGGTCAGTGCTCCCGTACTCAGGTTGCCAGAGGAAGGGTTGTTGTATGAAGTGTTTTTTGATGATTTTGGCCTTGGTCTGGGGTGCGTGCTGATGCAGAAGAAGGGTGTGATTTGTTATGGGTCAAGGTAGTTGCGCCCTCACGAGCGTAAATATGCCACCCATGATCTGGAGCTTGCATTAGTAGTGTTCGCACTGGAGTTGTGGCGACATTACCTCTTTGGGGAGCGCTTTGTGGTCTTCTCATATCACAAGAGCCTATGTTATATCTTCTCCCAGCGTGACCTGAACTTATGGAAGCGGAGATGGGTTGAGTTTCTCCAAGACTATGACTTTGAGATATCTTACAATGAAGGTAAGGGAATTTTTTTGGCTGATTCCCTAAGTAGGAAGTCACATCAAGAAGTGGTTAGAGAATCTGTTGATGCTTGGAAGGTGATGAGAGAGTTGGCTGCCTTGTACTTGGATGCCAGGGTAGAAGGTATTAGAGGCTGTTTGTTTCAGATGACTGTGCAGTCCTCCTTGTTGAAGCAGGTGGAAGAGTCCCAGTGGGGGACTTCGAGGTGGAAGTGATGCGGGATCGTGTCGATCAGGGGAATGCTCCAGAAGGATGGTCAGACGATAGCCGACATTGGATGCTCTTCCTTGGAAGGTTGTTTATCCCGGAGACAATGCATGATGGAGTTCTCCGTGAGTTCCATAGCTCAGCCTTGGCGGTACATTCAGGAATTTCAAAAATGTACCAAGGCCTGAGGGAACAGTTTTGGTGGCCCGGGGTGAAACGAGCAGTGGTAGACTTTGTGGCTAAATGCCTAGTTTGTTAGTAAGTGAAGGTTGAACACCGTGTTCCTAGTGGTTTGTTGCATCCTTTAGATGTCCCCGAGTGGAAGTGGGATGACATATCAATGAACTTCATCAAAGGACTACCCAGAGCTCAGGGTGGTTATGATGCTATCTGGGTAGTGGTGGATCGGCTAACGAAATCAGCCCACTTCTTAGCAATTAAGGAGTCAGGCCCGGTGAGTACCTTAGCACAGAGGTACGTAGACGAGGTGGTGCATTTTCATGGAGTTCTAAAGACTATCGTCTCAGATCGGGATACTCGGTTTACCTCACGAGTCTAGAGGGGGTTACAACATTATTTTGGCACCCAGCTACGCCTTATCACTTCTTTCCACCCCCAGACCTATGGGCAGACAGAGCGGACTATCCAGATGTTGGAGGACATGCTGCGAGCATGCGTTCTGGATTTCGGAGGATCATGGGTACGACACATGCCTTTAGTAGAGTTCGCCTACAACAACAGCTTCCACTCTACTATTGGCATGGCACCGTTTGAGGATTTGTATGGAAGGCAATGTCGTTCACCCATTTGTTGGGCAGAGGTTGGTGAGACAGGTGCACTTGGACCAGAGGTAGTGCAGAGAACCACAGAGAATGTCCAGCTTGTACGTGAGAGGATGAAAGCAGCTCAGGACCGAAAGAAGTCATATGCTGATCGTCCGAGGAGGCCCTTGGAGTTCGAGGTGGGGGATCATGTGTTCTTGAAGGTTTCCCCACGATGGGGGAAGCAAAGGTTTGGGAAAGGATGCAAGCTCTCACCCAGGTTCATCAGACCTTTTGAGGTGTTGAGTCGAGTCGACGAGGTGGCATATCAGCTGGCCCTGCCACCTCAGTTGGAGAAGGTTCATGATGTCTTCCACGTCTCCCAGCTTCGTCGGTACTTACATGAAGACTCCCACGTTATCGACTGGGGAGAGTTAAATATGGGAGACGACGCGACATTCGAGGAACGACCAGTCAGAATTGAAGATCGTAAAGAGAAGGTGCTCCGTGGATGAACCATTCCATTGGTTCATGTGTTGTGGAGGCATGGAGGACTCGAGGAGAGCACTTGGGAGAGAGAGACCCAGATGCACGCTCAGTACCTGGAGTTGTTTTGACTTGTGTTTTTCCCTTGTTCTTCTAAGCTTGTGTTGATGTTGTACTCTGTACCCTTGTTATATGGAATGCTTGGCTTGTCAGTTGTGACACCTTTTGTTTCTTTGTTCCCTGGTAATGTGTAACATGTCTGGATGTGTGGGAAACGGAAAAACCTGACCCTTAATCGAGACTCATTAATGCGGATGCGATTGAACCCGTACAGGTGAGTCAGTGCCGCCTAAAGTGGATAATATCTTGACATAGGTGAAGGAATTTCCCAAACCCACGTGTTCGGGCAGTGTGTTGGTTGTGTGGTATTAGGGTTAGTGCGAGTTGAAAAATCTTAACGTATGAAAGTGGGAAGACCCTATTCTTAATCAAGTCACATTAATGAGGATGCGGTTAAACCCGTACAGGTGAGTCAATGCCGCCTAAAGCGGATAATATCTCAACATAGGAGATGGAATTCCTAACACATATGATTAGGGTTGTTGGTTGGGTTCCTGTTATAACGAGAACCCTAAGAGGTATCTTGTTGGGTTCCTCTAGGTTGGTTTTTGAATTCTCGGGGATGAGAATGTTTTATGAGGTATCTGATGTAATGGCACGGACCTCTCCGGCCCATTCCTTTGTCAAAAAGAAGGTCAAGAAGTGTTCTGGAGGGTAAAATGGACTTTTCCCACACTTTCCAGAATTTTGAAACTACACGCCATGTAGTTTGAGTACACGCCGTGTACTCCCTTTCCGGGTATACCCTGTGTTGCAAGTCGTGTCCTTGCTGTGTGGAATAATGGGTGCATGCCATGTGACCAGTTCTACACACCGTGTAGTCCCTCCCCGCGTACGCATTACCAGTCAACGGTCGTGTACCGTGTTGGAGCCGTGTCCTTGCCGTGTGCAATAAATTAGTACATGCCGTGTGTTCAGACTAAATGCCGTGTAGTCCCTCCCCACGTATGTGTTACCCTCAAACCGTGTGTTGACCAGTTAACGGCCGTGAAGCCGTGTTGGAAGCCGTGTGGAGACCGTGTGAAAGAACCGAGTACACGCCGTGTACCATAAAGTACACACCGTGTACTTTTGATTTTCACGCCTTTAAAAGGAGGGGTCCCCTCCTCCTTTCAACTCACCCCCTCTCCTCTCCTCTCCTCTGAGCAGAGCTCTCTCAAGAGACACGAAGGCTCTTCCTTCCATAACTTCTTCGTCCGAGCTCTGATTTACGATCCGTCAGTGGCCACTGGATTGTAACAATGAGGCGTAGCTTCCGCGCTTAGATCTGTTGTCTGTCATTCAGCCTTTCCTTTCCGACCTCCACCCGAGGGGGGTTTTCCGGGACCTAACAGAAGAGACGGATGCCGACAGACGTCTTCTAAGGTTGATCCGGGGGAGCACTGCGATCAAGAACCTTTTGAGGTTAGGGTTTTACCTTCGTCTCTCTAATTTGTGCATCATGCTGGGTGGGTGTCTTCTTGTCCACGTGAAACACTTTTGAATATGTTTTAATTAAGATAATAACTGTCTTATATAACGGGGATGGGAAGTTGTGATTTTTGTTACTTTACATCTAGTGATATTTTGTTGTGAATTGAATGAGCTTCTACCTACTGAAAATCACGGTCGTTGGGGGCCTTTGCTTACGCAATTAAATGTTTCCCTCCCCTTTTGGATTTTCTTATGGATGGGAACATTGTGGAATGTGGAATTTGGTTAATCATGTAAAGTTGGCTGTTTAAAATATGGAACCGCTGTGGTATCACCCCGGTTGAACAAAATGGAATAATGAATGTGGGTGTTGGCTTGGTTATGTGGCATGTGATGGGGGTGTTTTGTGGGTTGTTGTGGATAGGGTGAGCAGCGGGGCTGCATCTGACTTGGTTGTGGGTTGGTGTGAATGTTGTGTTGGTAATGGGCAGCGGGGCTGTGATAAGTGGTATTAAAGGGTTTAATAATCAATGGGTTGGTTGGTTGATAAGAAGGACTTGGTTGTGTTGCTTGTGTTTTCCTAACTTGATTTGTGGATGGCAGGGATATGTTTTACGAATGATTGATGTGGTTGGTTGTGGATAGTTGCGCAGTAGTTAAGGAACTAAATAAACTATTTCTACTAAAACGTGAAAAGCTAATGGGGGTTGGGTTTGTTTGTTATATGCATGCTTCGTAGTAGCAGTGCCGAGGCATGTGCTCAGTTTCTCTGTTTAGAAGCCATAGGTTGGGATGTGTGTTTTGTATACAAATATATATCCGTATCTTTTGTGTTTTATCTCACCCCACCCATGTTGAGCACTTAGTGTTGAACACTCCCATTTCATGGGAGAGGGTGTTTTACGTTAGTTACTAGCTTTTTCATATTCCTTCTCCCCTAGGCTGTGATGGCTTGAGGTGACCTTACACCTAAGACTCTTCAGGTAGGTTTCGATTGGGGTGGTTTTGGCCCAAGACTCTTCGGGAAGGTTCTACTATTTCCCAAGAATCTTTGGGATGAGGCCCAGGTGTGTGTGGGCGGGATACGTGGTTTTGAGACCCAGGGTGTGCGGGCGGGGAGAGTGTGGAAGCATCAGGACGTTCGTCGTTTGGAGGAGCATCTAACTAAAGGGAAATGGTGTGGGGTACCCAATACTCTTGTTTCTTATATACTACTACTACCTATTTTGGTTGTGTTTTGGTTAGTGTGGTTGGTGAGGTTAGGTGGATAGAATTCCTTGTAGGTTTCTTCTGTTGTTCTCACAGGACATTAGGATGTCTCCCCACTTGTGCATGAGAGCTTTAGGTTTCCCTACTGAGTATACTTGTATGTTCACCCTACATTTACTTTCAGGTTTCCAGGAGGACTACCAGGGTCGTGTGGGACCCTACTAGTCGGACAGTTGGAGTTGTTGCAGTTGTTGTTCTCTTGTTTTCTTTTGGTATTGTACTTTGAGTTTTCTTGTACTTGTACCATGGTATAAAATTGTTTAAACATGCATGTGGGATTGGTTTTGGTTTATTTATATACACTGGTTCTTTTCCTTTTTGGTGGTTGACTTGTCCTATTTCCCTATCTTTAAAAAATAAAAAGTGTAATGCCTCCCATTTTTGTGAAAACTCCTACCCTTGGTGCTAGTCACGACCCCGGGGCCTACTGGAGGCGGGACTCGGGGGTCATTATCTCCATTTCACCATTGCCAGCTCAGGAGGGGCATCTTTGCTGGGAGGGGTTCGTGACTCATCCAAAGTCTCAATTTACATTTATTTGGATATTTATATTATCAATTAATTTAATCTTTCATTAATAAGGTAATTACTGCATCATCATTGAGTAAAAAATAAATTTAATTATTTAATGTGTAAAAGTTATAAATAAAATACGATTATGTAGGAAATATTTTTAGATTTCTAATGAATATTTATTGTAGAATTCATCTTATGTTTAACCATATATTGAAAATAGTTTAGTTATTAAACATTGAATTTAACACTTTAAACTCGTCTGGAAATAAAATAATAACAAATGTACTAATCTAATCCAAGTGGACCAAAGGGATCATATTTTATTCCTACGGCTGATTTTGATCGAAAAACACTTATCCAATAGAATTTGGACATGTGTTAGGATAATTATGATTTCATTTTTACATTTAATTACCCTATTTACTTTTAACTGTGGTAAATAAGAGTCAAAAGTTACTATTCACAAAAAATTATTTTCATCTTATTGAACCAAATTTTACTTACTAATATCAACCAAGTCTCTCAGATTTTTTAAATTCAATTAACATAAGTGGTAAAATTACATTTCAAGAAAATTTTCTAATGTGCCTAGACAATGGGTAAAAGACTGTAAAAAGTTCAATAAAATTTTATATATCTAATTTTATTATAAATTGACTCCAATTAATTAAATTTAACTAATAAAAGTATAATGTATCTATTTTGACATAAAATAAATTTAAAAAAATAAAAAATTATTTAAGTAAAAAGAATGTTTTAAACAATAACGCAGTGTTTTTCACAATTCACAAAAAATTTAAAGTTTTCAAAAAAATAACAAAAAATCACCCTAATATAATTTTGATATTCCGAATTCAAAAATGAAGTCCATTTTGAAAATTAAAATTTATAAATTTTCAAATAGTGTGTTTGACTATTCATAACAGCTAGTTTGATTGGTCGTGGAGTACTAGAACTCGAAGTTGTGTACATCATAAGCAATTATATTATTAAAATGGAAACATACTATGGAATATTGGGGTGCTACATTATATCCTCTTTCAAATAATTTCTTCCTAGAAATTTTAGAATACTACATCATATAAATATTTGAGTGGTTCTTAATCATAGGTTCCCCGGGTCCCCACGTTGCCTCTTCCATCTTATGGTTTCTCCCTAGAACTTTTACTAGGTGAGTCATTCGGCTTGTCAACACTTATTCTATGGTATTAAGAATCAGGACATGCCATGCCCAATATGGCAGATCAGGTTCCAGAACAATTTCCTCATAGGTGAGTATGTGTGTTGGGCCAGGAATATATTTTCTCAATAGTGATATATGGAACACATCATGAACTTTGTAGAAACTTGGCAACATTTCCAAATGATAAGCTACAAATACAATTAGTTCTAGAATTTTGTAAGGTCTGATGTACATGGGACATAATTTACCCATCTTTCCAAATAATATAACACCCTTCCATAACCTTCAAGAAAACATGATCACCTACTTGAAATTTTAAATTATTCCTTCGGTTATTGACATTGATCTTTTTCCTACATTGAGCTTCTTTGATGTGGGTTTTCATTGTTTCCTCAAGAAGTTATAGGAAAACCAATTTTCTTTCACAAATATCATCCCAACAAGTTGGTGTGAGACATCTCTTTCCATAAGACACCTCATATGGAGCCATCTGAATACTTGAATAGAAGCTATTGTTATAGGAAAATTCTACCAAAGGTAAATATTGATCCCAAAAACCTTGAAAGTCATGCGAGGAAGTTCTAAACATGCCTTATATGGTTTAAAAAGTACAATATGATTTTCCATCAGTTTATGGGTGGTAGGTAATGCTCAAATGAAGTTCAATATCCAATTCCTTCTAAATAATTTTCCATAATAATGATGTAACACGGGGATCACAATCATGAGAAATCGGTAGGGGTACTCCATGAAGTCTTACAACTTCATTAATATATAGTCTTTCTAGATGTTCAAGTGGTAAATCTTCTCTTATAGAAATAAAATTTGACGACTTGGTAATATGAAAAAAATAGCCCGTATTGCATCATGACTTCTAGGAGTATTTGGTAGTCCAATGAAAAAATCCTATGTAATATCATCCCATTTCCACTAAGGTATGGGAAGAGGCTGCTTGAATCCTCTAGGATGTTGTCTTCCATCCTTCACCTATTGAAAAACTATACATCTTGACACATAGTCAGAAATATCCCCCTTCAAGTTGTCCCACTAAAAATTTTCCTTCAAATCACTATATATATCAATGCTATCAGGGTGTATAAAATAATTGGAGCTATGAGGATCATTGAAAAATTCTCCTTTTAGGCCAGTTATATTAGGAACACAAAGTATTTTCCAAAATTTCAAAATCCCATCTTCATATACAGGTCACTAAATCTCCCATCATTCACAGCTTTAATCTTATTTGAAAACTCTTCATCATCAGTCTGAGAACTCTTTATCATTTCTACTAAATATTTTTTAGAAACCATTTAAAAAAGTATTGATGTTTCACCTTCCATGGTTATTCCCATATTCATCTTTACTAGATTCATGAACATATGATACCTTTAAAGTATTATCTTGTTTAAAACTCCATTATTCATTCTACTCTAAGCATCTTCCACCTTATTTGCCCTCCTCGAGTTGTAGTTTATAGTGAAATAATAATACTTGTGTAGTTTAAGCCATCGTAATTGCCTCATGTTGTGTTCTTTCTGTGAGAAAATACACTTCAAACTCTTGTGATCAGTATATATCTTACATTTTTCATGATAGAGATAGTGTCTCCATATCTTCAATGAAATGATTACAGCTGCTAGCTTAAGATCTTGAGTGCGATGGTTCTGCTCATAAATTTTTGGCTATCGTGTTGCATAGGAAATAAATCTGTCATTCTGCATAAGGACACAACCAAGTCCTTTCTCTGAAGCATCACTATAAATAACAAACCCATCATTCCCTGACGATAGATTAAATATAAAAGCACTGACTAATATTCTCATTAGTTCTTCAAAACATTGTTCTCACACTTTTTTCCAAACAAATTTAACCCCTTTATATATGAGCTCAGTTAATGGGTTAGCCAATCAAGAAAAATTCTGTACAAAACACCCATAATAACCAGCTAAACCCATAAAACTATGTACCTCAGTTATACTCATCAGTGCTATTAATTCTTGGATTGCCTTCGTCTTTCACAGATCAATAGAGATTCCATCCTTAGAGTAAATATTAATTTGAAATAAAATCTCCTGAAGCCATAATTCACACTTGATGAACATCCCATATAATTCATTTCTTCTAAGAGTCTTTAGATTAGTGCAGACATGATTTTCATGATCTTCTTAGCTTTTAGAGTGTACTAAAATATCATCAATAAATACCACTACAATTTCATCAAGATATTCCTTGAAAACACTTTTCATTATATAAATGAAGATAGAGGGTGCATTAGTCAATCAAAAAGGAATTACTGTAAACTTATAATACTCGTACCTAGTTCAAAATATTTTTTTCAGAATGTCATCATTCTTTACACACAATTGATGATATCTAGATCAAAGGATAATCATTGAAAACTATTGAACCTCATGAAGTTGATGGAATAAATCATCAATGAGAGTTAGGGGATACTTTTTCTTTTTGGATAGAGAAATGATCTCCCTGTAGTCAATGCATAACCTCAGATATCCATATTTCTTCTTAAAAAAAAGAACACAGGCTCCCCATAGAGAAACACTAGGGTGGATAAGTCCTTTATCACTCAATTCCACTAGTAGTTTCTTTAGTTCCACTAATTCCATAGTGTCTATTCTATAATGGTTCTTTGATATGAGACTTGAATCAGGAATTAAATCAATGGAAAACTCAATTTATCATTCTGAAGGATGTCAAGGTAAATCCTATAGAAACACATCAACATATTCTTGTACAATAGGTATGTCCTCTATTCGAACATTATTTTCCTCACCCATAGTTATTTCATTCTCTTCCTCCCCAATAATTGAATTTAGCAGGGATACTGGGGGTGGATATAGATAATAATCAGACGGTGATGTTTCTTCTCTAAAGAAAATGTATTCCTTATCATCATCGAAAATTGTAACATTATTGTTCTTCTAATAAATTTTCGCATCATGGTCTGGAATCTAATCTATACTAAGGATTATATCATATTCAATCATTGGAATGACTATGAGATCATCATATAAAGGAAATTTATATGCCCTAATGGGAACCGATTCACAATACTTTGTTGCAATGATACTTACCTTATGATTTTTGACTGAGAAATCCATTGTTAAATAAAATTGGAAATATCTCATTTTCTTAGAAAACTAGAAATATATTAAATAATGTGATGATCCAAAATCAAATAAAGCATTGGTTAAGCTTGAGGAAACCATTAAATTTCCTACCACCACATCTTTTGGAGCATCAACCTCAGCATTAGTGAACGCATAATCTTGTACTTGCTCCCTTGGCCTTTTCTGAGGAATATTTTGTTGAAGATTAGGACATTAATTTTCATAATTCCCCATTTCTCTAAAATTGTAGCATTCAATATTGACAACCTCTTTCTTTCCCTAGAAATCACGATTTTGGTGGATTTTTCACCACACTTTTAACATACACCCATTCTCTACAGGCATGTACTGGGGTGTTTCTTTCCACCTCTACCACATGATGGATATTCAACTTTTCCCTCGTTCGCCTTATTTCCATTTCTAGAGTGTTCAATAGATTTCTTATTATCTTGATTTTCAATAAAGTCAAAAGAAATAAAGAATTCATTTTATATCTTCATAGAACAAACAGCAATATTTTCATATGATGAGAAGGATTGTGAGACTAATTATCTATAGATAAATGGTTTTACCCTCTCATATAATTGATCAATTTTACTACATGGGTTAGGTATATAATTTACTGCATGCCTTTCTAACCTTGTAATGTTAGCCTCATACTTTTTGAAATTCTCATCCTCCTTTTTCCTCAGACTCATAAATAGTCTTTCCATATCCGCTCAATGGTCATGAGGAAAGTATTTTTCTAAGAAAATATCTTTAAACCCCCTCCATTACACATTTGATACTTCTTCATCCACCCTTTTGTTTTTAATTACTGATCACCATTGATCTGAAACTCCCATGAGGTGATAAACTGTCATGACAACTTTTTCCCATTAAGTACTTCCCAAGGCTTGAAATATTTTCTATAAGGAAATTATCCATTGATCAAATGGAAATGGATCTGTAGTACCATTGAATGATGGTGGTTGATTCCTCATGAAGGGGTCTAACATTGGTCCTCCACGTTGTGGATCAAGGTGCTCTATATAGGTAAGGATATTATTCATAACCTGAGCGAGTTGTTCTAGTATGGTGATAATTTGATCAGTACCAGTTGCATCACTAACTCCACTATAATTATATTGAGATGAAGGGAATCCCTACATTTATTACATGCATTGTTACAGTTTCCATTCCTTCCACTAGGTTCCATTTCTAAACAATTCCATACACTATATTAGTTTTTGAATTGCAATACAAAATTCCAAACTTGTAAGACACTTAAAATAAATTTAACAGTTTATGGATATAATCCATAATCATAAAAATGTTTTCATTGAGGAGGTATAAAATCATAAATACTTCATAATGGTTTTCAATGAAAATGTTAACTATCATAGGCATACCCCCTAGGAGTGTCATAACCAAGAGTTCATCAAGGCCTGTTGTCATGTAACGGGATACCCCAGGTCAATCCTGAAACACCTTGTAAGAGTTTTCACTCCTAGGTACATCTGTGCCAGAGCCTCCTATACCTACTTGTATCCAGATAGGGTTGTATTACTTGGAAAACTCATATAATCTCTACAATACCAAAATTTTAGGAAGTTCTTCTATACTAATCTTCAAAGTCTATATTAGGGTAATGTTACCCAGTTAGAGTTTTTGTAAATATAGCACCCAAGGATTGTACTAAACTTCTCTTATACAAACTGTAACGCCCCAACCCCAATTACCCAGAGTCGGTGCATTATTACATATCATTGGCATGATCACAAGGGATCAAATCTCAAAAGACCGATCAGTTTAGTAGCCTAGTAAGTTCTAGATACATACACAAGTTTTACATTACATTATAAAATGAAAAAAAGCATTTTCTCCTTGAACACATACACATACCTTAGAATATCTCTACAAGTTAGTCATAAAATACTTATTCGCATCCTGGAAAAAATAAATCACAGAAAGGGGTGAGCTCAGGTGCCCTACAAGGATAACAATATAGCAGAAACTTTCAAAAATAAGAATAAACTTTTAAGGCAATGTATAAGACTAAAACACAAGCCTTTTAAACTTAAACCTCAGAATAATATGGAAATTACAAATCCAATAATTCCATTTACATATTCACACAGATTTTATACTAGTCGAATTATCACATTTAGTATCAATATCAAATTTCATAATGATGGAATGCATAATTCCAGACTTCATAACGACACAGTCAAGGCCTCATGCTACGACTACAAATAATATTTTGTCAAATCCTTATTCCAAGACACTAGTTTTTCTCATGAGACCTACCGATGCATCGAGGAGCTTTAGCAGGCTCCACCCGTCCCTCACTATGACCAATGCATTTCTCATTTGAAAAGGTTAAAACATAATATTAACATTCATATTAAAACTAGAATATGAAATGTTAATACATTATCCATAAACCATGAATGGTATAAAAATAACACATCCAAAATAAAACATATAACAAAACCTTCAATAAAATATTGATGATTGTATCATAATAAATAAACTTCAAACAAGTGTAAAATCCATCAAAGGATGTTGACATAGATGGAATCAAAACTATCTGAGAGAAATACCTCTTTCTATTTTGAAATAATTTAAAAGTCACATAATTATAAAAGAAGTAATTTATTTTTAAAATTTTCTTATATTCTTGTAAGGGGAGCTTCGAAGATGTTATAATGGTGGAAAATATCCACACTCCCCATACTTGTTAAAAACATTCTTTCCTTAATTTTGTCAAAGAGGTCGTATAGGACCTTGTTTGGAAAATGATAGAAATATTACTTTATAAACATTTTATAAAAAGTAAAAAAGGGTATAAATGGCTTTAACCCATAGTCTAGGAAATTGTAAAAAAAATTTGAAATACATTTTTAAGAAACACAAATGTGGATGATAAAGAGGTCCTTGTAGATACTCACGTATAAAAAACCTCAGATAATGAAGAGAATGTAGATTTAACCATTACCTAGTAATTTTACGTGGTCGAGGGTATGTTATCCTCCGGTATAATAGTTAAATAATCATTATTAAAATATACAAGAACCACATAAACAAATATTATATCATATATGATCTTCTAATATTGTGTTGTTAGTAATATTTCAGCAGTATCGTCGTTTCGGGTGTTAAATGATTACTTTTCATTTATATGTTTTGATATGTAAGGAATGGTTATTATGAATAAGATGTATTTGACCCATATCCAGAATAATATTATTTTCTTAAAAATTATTTTTTTAATCATAAAATGATATTTATACTTGATTGGTTACTATGGTGAATGAATGCCATCTCTTTCGTGGAGACTGTAATCCGTACGTACACACGAGCAACAATACCATTCTACTGTTGGAGGAATAGTATTTAATTGGATGGTATATAATATAAAAAGAATCATCAAAATGTTATATTTATTATTTAAATCAATTATACTCATTATTAAACCCATCTAAATAATGAAGTGTTTGAATAACAAACAACACCACGACGTGGAGACGGTAAGCCGTGCGTATGCACGTATGGTGACTTGTCTTTCATAGGATGGGTAGAATAATGAATATGGAATCACCATATTTAGATTAACATCACAATATGTATAATGTACTGAATTTATTATTTTGGTATGGAAAAATCAAATAAAGAGGAAGTTGAAGAAGAAAATCACTTTGAAAGAGGTGGTGAAATTATTATCTCTTCTTCGAGTGTTTCCTTTTGACATGATAAAAATGGCTCCTTATGTTGGCTTTCTGATCAAAGTAAGGCATCTATGTAGATTTGAGGGTAGTTGGGAGGATATTTGATCTGGATTTGGTCGATCCAAATTGCTTTGGAGGTGTGAAATTAAGAGAAGGGGAAGTACCCTTTTATAAGACAGGGGAGGGTCACTTTTGGATAACCTTGAAATATTATTTTATTATATAATCATATTCAGTTTATAATGGATAAAAAGGATTTATTTCAAGTATATAGTTGGGATGGGTCAAAAAACCTTCCATCAAAATGTTTTAGACCAATTTAGGTCACCATATTAACCTTATCTTTCAGATTTAACTCTTGGTTAAATAGTTTAATATTTACCATTTCCCCTTGAATTTTTAAATTATATGGTTAATAAAAATACTAAATAATTCCAAGATAAGCCCAAGTGGTTAATTAATAAAATATATATTATTATATAACTCCTTTTTCCGAACATTAAAATTTTACGACAATTATATCATTTAATAATATAGTATTTGTTTTAAAAACTCATTTATGTCAATTTTGACACTATTTAGTATTTGATTTTCCTAAAGTCCTAAACACTTGATTACATATAAAACAATTCAATTAATAGACTCTAACATGTTATATTAACCTATAAACTTCTTTTAATTCATCAAAAGTCTCAATTTACATTTATTGTGATACTTATAATATCAATTATTTTAATATTTCATTAATAAGGTAATTAGTGCATCATCATTGTGCCATTAATTAATTTAATTATTTAATGTCTAAATATTATAAATAAAATACGATTATATAGGAAATCTTTTAATATTTCTAATGAATATTTATAGTATAATTTATATTATGATTAACCCTATATTAAAAATGGTTTAGTTTTTAAACATTGAATTTAACACTTTTAACTCTTCTTGAAATAAAATTATAATAAATGTCCTAATCTAATACATGTGAACCAAAAGGATAATATTTTATTCTTAATGTTTATTTTGGTCAAAAAACACTTATCCAATAGGATTAGTACAGGTGTTAGGATAACTTTAATATCATTTGCAACTTTAACTATCATATTTAACTTTCACCTAGGTAAATAAAAGTCAAAAGATACTTTTCACCAAAAAATATTTTCATCTTATTTAACCAAATTTTACTTACTGATATCAACTGTGTCTTTCATTTTTTTGAGATTCAATTCACAGAAGTGGTAAAATTTCATTTTATGAAAATCTGTTAATGTGCCTAGAAGGTAGGTAAAAGACAGTAAAATGTTCAATAAAATATTATATACCTATTTTATTTTAAATGACTCCAATGAATTAAATTGAACAAATATAGGTATTATGTATCTATTTTGACTTCAAATAAATTTAAATAAAATTAATAATTATTTAAATAAAAAGGTTGTTTTAGAAAATAACGCAGAGTTTTTCACTATTCATCAATAATTGAGTGTTTTCAGAAGAATACCAAAAATTCACCCTAAGCTAATTTTGATATTCTGAATCCAAAAATGAATTCCATTTTAAAAAATAAAAATTATAAAGTTTAAAAAAGTTGGTATTACTATTCATAACGACTAGTTTCATTGGCCGCGGTGTGATATAACATGAAGTTGCGTACAACGCAAGTTATTCAATTATTCAATGGAAGCCATACCATGGAAGATTTGTGTGTTAAAAGAAACCAAAAAATTAAGGTATAACTATGAGAGTAAATTACAACCATAAGTACAACTATAAACTGAAAAAATGGGTCGGAATACAAGCCCTAGAATCTGAAAAGAAATTAAAAAACTATCGCATCTACCCTGCATCACATCATGGAGGGTAGTAGCTGTAAGTATGAATTCAACGAATAGGATCATGACTTCTCCCATCACACCATACTCTGCCAATTACAGAACAACCAAAGTCTGCCTTAGAGCATCAGTTGTCGGCACCAAACACAAGAAGGTGCGGGCAATGCCCATGTAGGGGTGAGTATAACAATATCCAATTAGGGAACTCGAGACCCCCAATGGTCTCTCAGTTATTCCAAAAGAAAATAATCACACGAAATACCACAAAGGTAATATCACAAGCATAATCTAAATCATGAAGCATAAAGAAAAAGATACAGCTCACTTTAATAGTATAACTTTCAGGTACTGGGATATGGATGACTAGTCGTAAAGATAGATCATATTATCTATAGCAACTCTACTGATAACCCATATAGGTCAGTGTATGTTCACCCGTATTGGTCACAAGATGCAGACTTGTATTGGTCACTGGATACTGACTCGTATTGGTCGCTGGATGCTGACCCGTATTGGTCGCAAGTGCTGACCTGTATTCGTCGCTGGTGCTGACCCGTATTGGTCCTAGTGCTAACCATTCTTGGTCGCTGATGTAGAGGTAGGAATTTTTAGTCATACAACTAGATCATCCTACTCTAGTGTTTATGATGCTAACCCTCATTGGTTTCTCTTTTTCCTCATGTCACATCTAGCCACTGGATTCCCGCACGAAGCACACCTAATATCCGAAAGACTCTACTCCTCAATCCATAGGTCCTTTTTCAACTGGTATGAAGTGTGCCAAGAAGCATACCCAGGGGACCACCCCGTCAAATGGTTCCCAACGTGACAGATGACATGTCGATCAGATGCCCAGTCTTTGAGATATATGCACTTTTGTAAAAAGGGCCTAGTTGGATTTAAGTCTGATCCAACCCAGTTCCCATGCCAACCTCCATCAAAACTCACTTAATGTATCTCAAAAGGAGTTCCTTGTCATCATGGTCCTTATGACATAGCCATCACGTCTATTAGACGCCCGGTCTATTACTTACACCCCTTTCCATGAAACAGGGGTGTTCGCATCTTGGTTCGTCCTAGCTCGGTCGAGCCTTCCAGAATATACCAAATGGACTGCTTCCAAAAAGGGGTCCCAATGCCACTGATGACATGTTAAATGGAAACCCAGTTCATCAGTTAAAAGCATTTTTTTATTCGGGGACCGGTTGGGTTTCGGCCCGGTCTGACTTGGTCAGGTCGGCCCGACACAACGGGTCCTGAGGTCTACCTCACCCTCCTCGGGTCCTGACCGATAAGGGTCAGGCTGATTCCACTGGGTCTGGGCCATCAGGGTCAGCCCAACTAGTTCGCAGGCCCAGGAAGTGGTTGGACGGGCCCGCCGAGTGGGGCTTGGTCCACCCACGCTGGCCCACATGGTGGGTCCGGCCCATTCAGTTGCCCCAATTCTGGCCCGGTCTCCCAGAAGGCAGATAGCTTCAAATATATGGCATTGTAGATGCAAGGTTGTTTTGTCTGGTGTGACGTGACATGGTACAGGGGCCATGCTTCCCCCTCATGGCGCGACCCATTAGCCACGGCTGCTGCCGCTTGCGGGAACCACCCAATCCCGTGCGGCCAGCTCAGGACCACTACCTCTACGCACCACAGCACGCGGTGGTGCACCGCCTTCCACCACATGTGGTGGGTTTCCACGAGTCTCCTCTAGCTACCACCAGCACTGCATGATGACGGTTTCTTCTGCGGACCACAAGAATGCCGATATCATTTCGTGGCCCCCAAACACCTTGTCAATGTATTTGTTTCTAAACCACGAAGAACACACCAAGGACAAGATTAGCACGGGTTTGGGTGTTTTTGGTTTCATCCCACACCCTCCGTGTTAGAATTTTAAACATGATGGAAAATATATAATAACAAATGGGAGAATAAAACCTGAGTTTAAGATCCTGAAACAACCATCCACATGAGAAGATGATACACAGATCAACGCATTAGTCAGTTGGTCCACATTCATTATATTTTTCATGAATGGGAAGATAGGAAACATCAAAACACATATACTCCCTACCTATTATGATGTTCATCATGGTACATTCGTCCTTGAGGGTTTACGGCGTTGACTATGCTTTTCGGTTCCGAACATCGAAAGGAGTTCTTTATCATTCATCGTTTCTTGTTGGGGTGGAATTGCATCAGAGATTTTCTTGGGAATTCCCCAAATCCTTCCTCCTTATTTTTTCTGACATGTCGAACTATCAATAGAACCATGCTACAATGTTTCCATAATGAAGTGACATTATGTGGTTGCACTGTTTCATTTATGAAACAACGTCGCACTTTTGCACCATTAAATTCACTATTACGTTGCGGAATACAAGTCATCCATGTGTTTCATTAAAGTTCCCTGTTACTACATCACCGTTGCCCTCCAGTGTCACCGTCCACCACACAATAGAGATAAAAGTATAAAATAATTCATTAAAAATATTTTATTATTTTTATCGAAATGTCCAAAAGAATAAATTTTGCACTTGGACCTTATCTGTCAAAGTTAAGTCATTTTAGGTGAGTCTCGAAGTTCCGGATGAAATGGATCACTCGTATTTTTAATCCAAGCAGCCTTTCAAAAGATAGAAAATCCCACTCACACATTAAATGAATGTACCATAAAATAAAGTTCAAAAAATCATTCTGGGAACTCTGGGCCTTGGAATCATGTGTCGTAAATTTTCACATACTAGTAATAATAAAAAATAATGTAAAAAAATAACATAGAATTTTATGGTCTTTACATTGTCCCCACCTTATGGATTTACATCCCCAAAATCCAAAAAAGGATACACCAACAAAGAGTGGTATTGGGCACGCATATGAGCCTCTCCCTCCCATGTGCTCTTCTGGAGATTTCAATGATGCCACATAACGTGCACCAGAGGTATCGACGCCCCACAAAAGTTATATTCATGTCAATCATCTATCTCCACCGGGTACTTCACAAATGTCTCCCTGTTTTTAGTCCCCGGCTCACCATGGTCGATAACATGATATGAGTCATGCACGTATCTCCTCAGTTGGGATATGTGGAAGACAGCGTGCACCCTCTCCAACAGCAGTGGTAGTGCCAAGCGATACGCCACATTGCCAATCTAACGATGTATCAGGAATGGCCTGATCATCCTCGGTGAGAGTGTGTTGCCTCATCCAAATCTCTGTAGTCCCCATAGAGGGGATACTCACAAGAATAGATGGTCCCCCTCTTGGAAATCCAATGGTCTCTGTAGCCTGTAATCATATGACTTCTGTCAGCTCTGTGCAGTCTTCATCCCCTCTTGGATGACATGTACCTTCTCTATTGTATCCTGTACCATCTCTCGGCCCACGAGTGCTGGCTCTCCTAGATCCATCTAGAACACGGTAAATCTTCACGATGGTCTATACAATGCATAAAAAGGGTCCATACCAATGTGGGAGTGATAACTATTGTTGTACGCGAACTCCACCAAGGGTAGCTGGTCCTCCCAACTATGATAAAAAACTAGGACACATGCATGAAGCATGTCCTCTATGGTACGGATGGTTCACTCAGTATGACCATCTGTCTATGGGGGAAAAGCTGTTCTCAAGAGAAGCTATGTCCCAAAAACCTCCTGCAATAATTTCCACAACCGGGATGTGAAGCGTGTGTCACGGTTTGAGACTATTGTCGAAGGCATCCCGTGAAGTAACATGATCTCTTGGACATAGAGATGTCTCAAGATCTCTTCTAAAACCTACTCTCGAATAGAAAGGAAGTGGGATGAATTGGTTAGTTGGTCAATTATCTCTTAGATGGTATAGTGCCCTCTAGAAGGGTTGGGTCAAGCCTTCTAGTACCTGGTGATCAACCTTCACTTTCTAGAAAGTGAGGCAACTAGAAAAAAACTTCATCATATCTTTCATCATCCCTGTCCACCAGTACTAATGCTAGAGGTCTTGAGACATATTCCTCATGCCTGGATGTGATGCCAAGGGGGATGTATGGAACTCCCTAATCACATGATCTTGTAGTACCACATGTACAACTATACATCATTTGAAAAGTATTGTGTGCTCCCACCTTCAAAATATTCATCAGGTGTAGGTCATGAGGATATCTGATCACGTGTAGTCTTGCCACTGCTATCTTTGAGTTGCGCCTCCCTGACTCGCTGAAGGAGTGGGGGGGAATCTACGATCGACTAGAGGTAGATTGTCTCATCTCTATCCACATCGGATATCTGAAGCGAGTATAACTACTCTGAATCCTCATTCAGTAGCATCAAACTCAATCTCTGGCTAAGTGCATCTACCACTATGCTCCACTTCCCTAGAGAATAAACTGTCTCTAAGTCATAGTACATGTGGAACTCTAGAAAATTTCACTATCTCAGATTCATATCTTTTTGTGTTAAGGTATATCTGAGACACTTGTGGTCTGAGTAAATAATGAACCACTCACCCACCAAGTATTGTTGCCACATCTTTAGTGCAAAGAGTAATGTAGAAAACACTAAGTCATGAGTCATATAATTATGCTCATGTTGACGCAACAGTCGTGAGACATAAGAAAACAGTGCGTCATCATGTATCGGGACACAACCGAGTCCGGTCTCTGATGAATCACAGTAAACCACGTAGTCAGTTACCTACTTTGTAAAACATAGGATGGGAGCACTGTTCTTGCTCTGCCTCAGCTACTGAAAGCTCTGCTGGCTTATCTCTGGCCACAATAAGTGTTTGCCCTTCTTCGTCAAGGAATTAATAGGTGCTGAAACTATATAGAAATTGGCTTCGAACCTCCGATAGTAGCCTGCTAATCCAAGGACATTGTGCACCTTAGTAACACTCCTAGGTGGCTCCCAAGAAAGTACTACCTTGATCATTACTGGATCCACTGCAACTCTAGCGTTTGTGATGACATTTCCTAATATGTGGACCTTCCGTATCCAAAAATCAAACTTCTATATCTTCCCATATAACTGGTGATCACAGAGTGTGTCCATAATTATCCTCAGGTGTAAAACGTGCTCTTCCTCAGACACTGAGTACCCCATGATTTCGTCGAGGAAGACCACCAAAAATCGATCGAGGTATGGCTTAAAGGTCATGTTCATGAGCCCCGTGGAAACTACTGGAGAATTGGTCACACCTAAAGGCATCACTAAGAACTCATAATGGCCATAACTACATCAGAAGGATGTCTTTGGTACGCCATCATCTCATACCATGAGCTAGTGATAGCCTGATCTGAGGTCTATCTTTGAAAACCAATGTGATCCCTTCAGATGGTCGAAGAGATCATCAATCCTCATCAGAGGATACTTGTTCTTCATGGTCACATTATTTAGGCGCCAGAAGTCCATGCATAGCCTCAAACTTCTGTCTACCTTCATGGAAAACTACACTAGGGATGCCCATGGAGAAACATTAGGCCTTATAAATCCCATATTTTATAAGTCCTCTAACTATACCCCCAACTCCCAATGCTCTATAGGGGCCATCTGATATGCTGGTGTAGATATCGGTTCTGTATTTGGGTACATGTCAATGCGAAAGTCTACCTCTCTATTTAGAGGTATTCATGGGACATCTTTTGAAAGGATATCCTCATACTCGTCCAACACCATTAGGAACTATGGACCCACCTCATCAACCACGTCGATGGTCATGCAAACCAAATGATATGTAATTGGTTTCACCCTCGTATGTGAAAGTCAATCTCATGCAACTCTGTTTCCTTCTCACCAACAAAGGAAAATTGGCCTCCATCTCTCTGCGTACATCGCACTGTATGTCTCAAGCAGTCAATCTATGCCTGAACTATTGATAGCTAGTCCATGCCTAGAATGACGTTGTAGGGATTCAATGACGCTAATAGAAGATCCCATATAAAACTCTCTTCTATTAGAGTAAGATCACCATGTCATCACCGGTGTCTGACTGCAGAATCTCCTCCAGTAAGAGTATCCAAATGGAATGGTCGATATAAAATATCAAAAGGAATCTTAGAGTCCCAAACTAAGTACATGGTATGAAATGAATGACTAGCACCCACATCGATAATCACTGCTGCTAAAGTAGGTAAGATACATATCATACTTCATATCATCTTAGGGATGTCAAAATCCTGAACTTCTACTCACTAGAGTTGGGAATGTCCCCGTCTAGCCACTCCCTGAGCGAGTGGGGGACCTCCTGGGGGTTTTGGTGGTAGTGCCTGGTGACCTCGACTGCCTTTGGATGCACGTCCTGCTCCCCTGACTTTTCCTCTACCTAGCAGACAATCATGCTCTTGCCACTACTAGTGCCTCGGTGGACATTATACTATCTATAGATCATCCACGCATGGATTTGGATAGTCATGTGATCTGTGACACTGTACCCCATAGGAAAAACATACCATGCCTCGCATGTTGCTCCCTTGGCCTCTCGAGCCTCGTACCTCTAACCCTGTATCCCGAGGCCACCCTTTTGAAGGCCTAGCCTACTTTAGATTATGACTCATCTGTCTACTGCTAGATACAGAAGAATCTAATACATGTCATCCGGTTGGGACTCTCACTATCGGTGCCTGCTCAGCATGTAAGTTCTACATCATCAAAGCTCACACTAGCACCCCAGCCTATGTTGGGATGCTGATAGAAACTTTCGAAGCTCTAATATCTCGTTAGAGCCCTTTATTAAAGGTTTTGGCCTTGATGTAAGGGTCTTGTACCATGATAGTGGAGTATCTAGAGAGTTTAGTAAATCACGTTGTATACTAAGCCACAGTCTGGCTGCCCAACTGTAGATGCAGAAAATCCTGAATATGAACAGAGTGTAGTGTCACTAGCATGAACTCTTCCCTAAAAGGCTCTCAATGTCTGACCAGTTGAGGTTCTTATCCTCATGTACCTGGAGATTCGAGCTCCACCATCTTCCTATCATGACCTAAATAAGTCTAGCATCCAGGTTTTCCATCTTCTCGTAGGGTGTCTCTACTAAGAGAAAGACACGCGAAACCACCTCAAGCCAGTCCTCTACTGCTTGGGGAGTCTCACACCGAAACCTCTGAGGCCTCTATCTATAGAACTCATGAAACTTGCTCAGCTAGAGTGAATGATCCACTAGTATCCCCTATTTCTCAACAGTTGGTGGTGCTTCTGGTACAACACTCGAAGTTTCCATAACTGTGAGTGGTCCATGTACCGACGCCTCATCGCTTGGTGGGCCACTGACATGATCTCTAATCAGAATCCTAGATGGATATCTTCATGGAAACATCCTATAAAAAATATATTCCCAATGGTTAATAAGTAATACCTAGTGAGATGACTCAAGAAAGGTCAAGAAATATTTTGAAAACACTAGCTTCTGTTGTTTTCATGTACCATGTCGAAAACCAAATTCAGGGTCGGTGTATGGATATGTTTGCCAACACACCAACACTAGACTCCCCGAACTGAAACCAAACTCAAGACAAATTACACCGTTTCCTCATTAAAGTAGACTCTTAGTTATTCTGGTAGAACCAACCACCCTTTGATACCAGGTTGTCACGACCCATCCCATAGGGCCTGGACGTGACTACACCAAGCCCAACATCCATAGGCCAGGGGTTGGTGACTAGAACTTGAAGGCTTTACCTGAACATGGAAGGAATTTATTTTTAGATCTGTGCACACTCAAAAAACGGAAACTAAAGTAAATAGCCCAGAAAAGTAAAGTATAACCATGAGAGTTAAGTATAACCACTGGTACAACTGTAAACTGAAAACAGTGGCCCGAAATGCAAGCCATAGAAACTGAAAAGCAAGTAAACATGTGTCACATCTACCTTGTATCTCTACATGGATGGTAATATATGTACGTCTGATGTTGAATAAGAGGATCTCGACAACTCACGTTGCACTAATCTCCACAAAGTCCCAAACCTCCAAAGTCTACCTTAGAGCGTTAGTAGTCTGCACCAGACACAACAAGGTTCGGGAAAAGCCCGTGCATGGTGAGTATAACAACACCCAGTAGGGGACCTCAAGTCCCCTGAAGGACTCTTAGTAATCCACAAATGAAAAAATCACAAGAAATACTACAAAGGTAATATCAAAATCATGATCTAAATAATGAAGCACTACGCTAAAGAGACGACTTATTTTAACCAAATAATTTCAAGGTTTCTAGGATACATATGACTAGTCGTAAATAAAGATAATATTATCTGTAGTTAGACTACTACTAACTTATATAGTTCATTGTATGTTGACCCGTATTAGACACTAGATGCTAACCCATATTGGGCACTGGTGCTGACCGGTATTGGTCCCTAGTGCTAACACATATTGTTCACTGGTGCTAACCTGTATTGGTAACTGGTGCTGACCAGTCTTGATCACTAATGCATAGGTAGGGATGATTAGTTGTATAGGTAGATCATCCAAATATGGAGTTTTTGATGCTGACCTGCATTGGTCGCTCTTCTTCATCATGTCACAGCCAGCCACTGGATTCCTGCACGCAGAACGCCTGATCTATGGAAGACTCTTAACCTCAAGCCATCTATACTTTTTCAAACGATATTAAGTATCACAAAAATAATACCCAAAGTAACGCCCTATCATAGGGGTCCCAACGCAACAGACGGTGCATCGATCGGACGTCGGGTCTGTGAGATATGGGAAATTTTGTAAAAAGGTTCGGGTAGGATTCATGTCTGATCAAACCCAAGTTTCATGTAGAACTCTATCAAAACTCACTTAGAGTATCTCCAAAGGACCTCATTTTCACAAGTGTCCTTATTCCACAGATAGCGCATCGATCAGATGCCCGGTCTCTTAGTTACACCCCTTTCTGTGAAACAGGGGCGTTCTCACGTCAGTCCGACCCGGCTCGGTCAGGCCTGTAGGAATATAACAAAGTGAAATATTACCAAAAGGGGTCCCAACCCCACTGAAAACATTTCAAAAGGATACCCAATTTGTCATTTATAATTGTTTTCTTATTTAGGGTCCGGTTGGGTCCATGCTTGGTCCGACTAGGTCAGGATTGCCCAACACAATGTGTCATCAGGTCTACCTGACCCTGATCAGGTCCGGACTATTAAGGGTCAGCCCAATTCCATTGGGTCTAGCCCCTTAGGGATGGACTGACTAGTTCGCGGGCCTGGGCTGTGGTTGGACAGGCCCGCCTGGTGGGGCTCAGTAGACCGGTGATGGCCCGCGGGTCTGGCCCATCGCACGGGGCGGGTCCGGCCCATTCGGCCGGCTTGGTCCGCCTGTGGGCCACTTCGCCCTGTTAGCCCCACGGATGTGGGGCCATTTTGTCTGGCATGACATAGCACATGGTCCGTGCAGCCCCCTTCTACCGTAGCACGCTGGACGCAGATGCTGCCAATGTCGACACCTATGGGTGCTGCCCATCTCCAGTGCGGCTGACTTCAGCCGACCACCTCTGGACCCCGTAGCGTGTGACGTCGCACTGCCTTTCGCAAACTATTGCCAGTTTCTTCAGGTCTCTTCCATCCACCGCCAGCTACTACCAGCATTTCACGCTAGCATTTGTTTCCATAGACCACCGGAATTTTAGCGTCATTTCGCAGCCCTCAATCGCCTTACCACCGTGTTGTTGCTCTGCCATAAAAAAACTCCCCAAAGTAAAAGATTAGTGGTGGGTTCGGGCCTTGTTGGTTTTGGCTCGTGCCCTCCATGTTAGCTTTTTATACATGAGGAGAAATTTATAATAACCAAAGGATGAATAATCCCCAAGTTTAAGATCCCAGAACAACCATCTGCCTGATTAGACAAGAAGCGGATCCACCTGTTAGTCAGTTGGTCCATGTTCATTATATTTTTCAAGAATGGGAAGGGAGGTAACATGAAAACACATGAACCCCATACCTTTTACTATGTTCGTCATCGTACGTTCGTTCTTGATGGTTTATGACATTGACAATGATTCCCGATTCCGACCTTCGAATGGTGTTCTTCGTCATTCGTCGTTCTTTGCTCGGGTGGAAGTGTGTCTGAACATCACCCATGAATTCCCCAAATCCTTCCTCTTTATTTTTCCTGACACATCAAACTATTTATAGAACCTCACTACACTGTTTCCATAACAACATGATGTCACATCATTACGTTGTTTCATTTATGAAAAAGCATCACTGTTTTTCACCATACACTTCACTGTTACGTTGCGGAACATGGGTCATCCATGTGTTTCATTAATGTGCCACATCACCTCATCATTTCTGCCCCGTAGCGTCACCATACTCCACCCAACGGAGAGAAGAGAATAAAATAATTATTTTAAATCATTTTATTATTTTTCTCATAAAGTCCAAAAAAATAACCTTTCTGCTCGGCCGTCCCCGGCCAATGTTAAGTCATTTCTAGGAGAATATTGGCATTATTGATTCAACAGTTCCACCATATTTTTAATCTGAGCACCAGTTCAAAAGATATAAAATCCCACTCACACATTTACTGAGGATAACTTAAATATAGTTCAAAAATTCATTCCAGGAACATCGAGCCTCAGAATCATGCGCAGTAATTTTTTCAAAGACTTGTAATTATCCACAATAATTAAAACAATTACATGGAAACATTAGGGCTTTACATATTCTATTATTTTTAAAGTAAAATGCCATTAATTATATCCCCATAGAATATGATACCTAGTGTCTTTTAAAGAATTTGATCATAATACATCAATATGAGGCTAAAATAAAACATTTATATTTTATTATCTACAATGAGGTACTAAATTATGTCGATATATGAAACTGTATGGTATAATATAGGGAATAAATAGACCAAATGGGTAGGCTAAAAATCCTTTTAAAAGAATAAACATGATAAGGAAGACTAAATTTTGAGTTAAAGGTATAACTTGATATCAAAAAAGATATGTCTCAAGAGTAATCACATGGGAGAATGAACTAAAGTACATTGTATCATAAGATCATGGTAACAATGTCAATTTGGTAGTAACATATAACATGACATAAATATGAGTCATAAATAACTGGAGAAATAATTTTACTTCTTGGACAAAGTACCATAATGCTTTAGGTTTAATCTATAATCCCATACATGAGATGCATCAGGATTCTAACGAATTAACCAATGCATTTGAGGGATATGTAAACATTGATATAATTACTTGTTCATGTTTATGTTCTCTAAAAAGGAAATAAATCATAATGCATAAACATCGGAATTACCAACGGAAATAAATGGGTTGTATAATCTTGTATCATATCATAACCAAAGAAAATTTTATAATGAAGGCATTTGAGTGATGAGAATAGAGAATGAATTAACTATTATACATAAGGAAAATTAATCTAGGTATATATGTTATATATATATATATATAATTTCAATGAAATATATAACATAAAATTTAGTCATACTTATTGAAAATGTCTTTCAAATATCACATAGAATATTTCCTAAGGATTTTATCCTTTTCTCATTTAACTCACTTCATAAAAATATAATTTTTCCAATAAAATATTATAGAATAAATTTTAATAATAAAACCATGGATTATTATAATGTAATCTTCAATTAATTGAGTGGAATTGATGGTGGGTATCCTATAAATTTCATACAAGTAAAAAAACATTCCCTCTACACTATTATAAAAATGTTAACAAGTACCTCGTTCAGAAAACAAAAAGAATATTACTTTAATTTTTTTTCAAATTCAAAAATGGTTAAAATTTCATTAATAATTTTTTTATAATGTTAAAAATATTTTTGAGAATATTTTTGAAAACATGTATATAGAAGAAAAATAATTTTCAACTAAGGAGAGAAATAAATTCATATTTTCTTAAAATCATTTTCTCAATAATTTCAAAAAAAATATTGGAATATGGAAATAATACATTAAAAATTCTGGTATACCATGAGTAGAATAATATAAAATAATTTTTTTATGAAGTGATCCAATAATTACTTATAATGGAAATTTTATCATAAAAAATCTCGATTAATATGAGATTGAAGCATAAACCCTTACCACTTTCGAAACATTTGAATCAAAACTCCAATGAATAAAGTAAATTAATTATGAATTAAAATATCATTAATTATGAAGGATTCAAGATATAATATGTTAAAAAGAATTATATTAAAAATTAAAATTAATTTAGGTTCATAAAAGTACATTTTCCTCACATAAGGATGTTTTCAGGTGACACCCTTACCTAGAGACCAAGCTTTTTTGTGTATATCTTTTCTCTCCTATATAATAAAAATATATAAATTATTTTTCATTTTGGTAAACTTTTTATGTTTTTGTTTTATTATAAATTAACCATTTAATTTATTTATTTTAAGGATGTATTTAATTACTTCTTCCATCATGTCCATGTTTTGTGTTTTAAGAATTCCTGGTTCATAATTTCAAAACAAAATTGGTGTGTTGACCAAGTTGAAAGGGTTATTTTTACATAATATATTGTATAATAATAATGAAATAATTATAAATTTGAAAAATCAATTATACTATTAAAACTAACCATGAAATACTATTATATAAAATTAACTACAATACAATCATGGAGGTTGTAGACAACATGAATACGTGTGTAACATTTCAATGTTTAATAATCTCAATGGAATGAATGTAAGTGATATATTACCATTATTTAATTGTAATTATATCCAAAATGTAATATTATTTTTTTAAATACACTTACCTAAACCATTCATTTGATGTTCTAATAAAAAATTACATTTATTTTTAAGGTGGTAATCCGCTATACACAAAAATGATGTTATCATTTTTAAATGGATTATATTGTAGAAAGTTATATGATATATTAATTTTATAGAATTATTATTATGTCATGAATATCATATATCAAAATTAATTCCATCAACCTAAATATATTTGATAGGTGATGATAAAAAATGAATTACATTGGTTCGTAAGGCGATAGTCTGCCGTACACACAAAAAAATGTATCATTTACCATTTGATGGAAGATGGTATGGATAAATATTATTCCATAAAAATAATAATATATATATATATATGTATAATATAATTTTCATATTAAATTATAATTTTTGTTACATAATTTTTTTTGTGAAAAAAGAAGTAACGAGGAGCTTGGTGAAGATGATTACCATCACTTAGAGGAATATCCTTTAGATATCTTATTAGGGATCGTATGGTTGATATTTTTTGGAAGAAAAGGAGATCTATATTGTGCATATGGATGTTGGAGATATATTTTCAATGGTATTTTTTAATACAAGTTTCTATATATGTGTAAATATGTGAGGTAGGAGGTTTACTTTTATAATTGAGGAGTGGTATTTCTCTAAACACACATTACTATTAAATAATGGGAATTCACTATCATGGAAATGGACTAAAACATTGATGAATAAAAGAGTGTATAGGTGATATTTTCAAGAAAACACCCCATAATTCAAAAAAAATCATGTTTTAAACATGTTATTCTAATTAATTTTAATGTTACTCCCTTTTTCCATTTTAATTTTTCCCCAAAGTAACTAGTTTTTATTTATTTTACTATTCATTATGACAAAATATTAGTTTAAAATTTTTCCTAATTTCAATTATAAATTATAAAGTATAGAATAAATATTATCAAATTCAAAAAAGTTTATGTGGAATAATTCAATTTAAAAATAACCTACCAAAGATGTCGAAAGACAGTTTTTTCATGAAATGCTTTTTTCAATTAATAGATGATATTTTATTAACTATATGAATAGAAATCATAATTAAAAGAATTTTGATTCATATTTGTAGATATATATTATGTATATTTAATTTAAATGTGTCCTCACTATGTATTATTTTAATTAATTAAAATTTATGTACTATATAATACTTTTATGAAAAGTGTGTTTTAATACAATAAAATAAAGTTATATTGAAATATGTTAAAAAGATGATTTAAGTTTAAGTAATTAGATTAAATAATAAATATTTAATAAATATTTAATTTTAAATAAAATTAATATAATAAGGTGATTTTTTAATAATTTAATTTATCAAAAATAAATGCTAGTTTTAAAAAAATCGTTATTTTTTACTATTTACTAAAAAATAAATATTTAAAAAAACTGTTTCCCTAAGTAAATTTGACATTCTGAATAAAATTTTTAAAATTAAAGGAAATAAAATTTTTAAAACATCCAAATATTAATTACAACATTTTCTAACAAAAATATACAAAAATCATTTCATAATAAATATTAATTTTGAAGCCTAAAATGACTTCATTGAAATCTGAATAATTATTATTATCAATTAACAAAACACATTTAGATTATATAAAACACTTAGAGATACATTTCAGAGTATGGTTATTATTATTCATACCTTCAATTTTAAGAGTTAGTTTATAACAATCATGTTTATATAATAATATTTTAACAATACATCACAGTTCGTTTAGTTCTATTGTTTCGTGTTGTATAGGTTATCAAACATAGTGTTTTTTATAGTCCTATGGTTTTATATTTTATAAAAAATATTATTTGGTTTTTAAATCTATAAAAATAGATATTTAAATTTAAAACTCAATTCAAACTAGTCTTTATTTTTCCACTTTGACTAATATTTGGTAGTAGAGGGTTTTTGTTACTTATATTTGCATACATTTAACCATTATCTAGTATTAAAAGGATACTGTTTTTTTATACTTAGTTTTATATTATAGATTCTTAGTCTGATGGTTATGGAACCATCAGATATCATTATTTTAATATTCAAAATTATGGTTATTATAAAATTACAATTTAAATCTACCTTGAAAACATAGGATTTTATAATTAGGGATCTATAGAAGTTCAATATAATAATACTAAAACTACAAGAAAAAATGGGATTCTATTTTTAAATCTATATATTATTTTAATTTAAATACTTTAAATTCATTATTTTATGATTTAGGAGAAGATAAATTAAATTTAAATCTTCTTGTTAATCATCTTATGAAATGTTGGGTTCCATTTCTAAATATTAGAATGGACCTTTTAATATGAAGGAATCAATATTAAATAGATATAATACGAAGTCAAATATGTTAAAATGGAACCATGATATCACAATATATTACTTGTATCTCAGGTCTAATGATATCATAAACACAAAGATTGCACTTGAAAAATGATGATGTAAAAATATATAGTGATGAGGATAGTGAGACACCGACCAGATCGACATAGAGGTATTATAGTCTCAATTTCAGAATCACCTCACATCAAAACACTACCAATAATAGAATAAGATGTAAATTTAATGGATTAAAAATAATATGTAGAGGGAAACAATGAATTTGACGAAATTAAACTAAAATCTAATACATCTAAATAATTAATGTAGAAATCAAATGAATTTCTCAAACAAGAATGTATATATGGAATTAAGGACTATATAGATAGTTAAGAAGAAATAAAATATCTGGATATAATGTTTAATATTTTTTACAAAAAGATGAAATTCTTACACAAGTCAAATTACAGAGTAATGTATGATAAAAGGGTAAATCGTTGTAAATGTTGAAAAATAATAGTTCTTTAAATGAAATTAACTTATGTGGATGTAAATTTGAAAGAATCATAATTGTTGACTATACAAAACACAAATATAACACAAAATACTTGAATAAAAATAAAATTAAAAAGAATAATTGAATTCCACATTAAGGTCATATGAGGATAACTATAATGAAATATATTTGAGACAAGAAGATACAAATTAAAAAAAATATGTTTTATTACTACTACTTTTCATGTATAATCGGCTTATTCTACTCCTATTTCCTATTATCATGAAGATAAAAATAAGGAATTCGAAGAGTAAAATACAATGAGGAATGAAAATATCAATCCACTAAAAGATATATTAAAAAACATGAAAAATATTCAAGTTTTATGTGGTTTAGATAAGTTTTCTCTTTGATTTGAAAAAGAAAATAATTATTACCTTCATAAAGAACTTATTCGTTATAAGATTGTAAATAAACAACCTAAAAAGGATTTAGAATGATTTTTTGATAGTAGAAAAAAGTTTTTAAACAAGGTGGGTGAAAAAAATCCAAAATCCAACTACGTAATTGGGATATTATTTATATAGAATGGGGAGAGGTAAAAAATCATTCCTCTGGTAGTTCCAAAAGCTAGACTATATTTTCTAGGGTAACTATTGGTTTTGAAAATAATTATACAAATTCTGAACTAAAAAGTGAATTTGTATCTTAATTTTTTAATTTTATTATATGAGATCCTATAAAACAAATATAGATTCTAAAATATTTGATTATAATACTATTTGTATTCAAATAGGGGTACAAAAATCAACATCAATTTGATTTATTTCATGACAAATTATTGATACATTTTTGAAACAACTATAGTATCTTCTAGTCTAATGTTCAAAAAATATAACCTAAGACTGTTAAATATTCCAGAATCTAATAAAATTCGATGAAGGACATGTCTCTTTCTGTGAAAATTCAAAAGGAAGGATTATTGTACTAGTAAAATCGTTAACTCTAAATATGTTCCTATTTATAATGTTTTATTTGATGATTTTTAATGTAAAATCCTCTTATTATTTCCCAATGATGGTATAGTATTTTTATGTAAAATTGAAAATGAATTCTTGTTTAATTTATTATTCCAATAATGCTTTAGAATTTAATACTCTTAAAAAGGATAATGTTTGTGATGTTAATTTAGATTCTTTATTTTCTATTTTTTTCTTTTTATAGTTTATTTTATAAAGAATAATGGTTGTGGAGTAGGATAATAATCTATTATAATATTATCTTACATATAAATATAACATTTAATGGATTATTCAAGAATCTACCTAATATATAATCCTTAAAGACAAAGTGTACAATCATTATCAAAATAGAAAGTAACACAAAATATTGTTTAAACTAAAGAAAGAGGCGTTGATATCTCAACCACTAGAATTTGTTGATATGAATTAATTTCGACCATATAAGTTGTCTATTTTATTAGTAAACCAATAATCCTCTACCAATGATGGTGATTTTTCAATATATACATGGGTTTTTTCTTTTCTCATAAAAGTGAATCTCCTTCATGTTTTTGAAAAATTGATAATTCAGTATATAAACTTTGTGAAGTCACCATCAAAAACATGATAGGTGATCATTGCATGAGATTTTAGGAGTAAAGGATTTGAATATATTTTATTACAATTTGGTAATAGTCATAATTTATCTATACCATTAACACCAAAAAATGGGTTTGTTGATTGGAGAAATATGAAATTTTATGATATTGAAAAAAAATTTCCTCGGTGAATATTACATGTCTATTTTTGGAAGATGATATAAATAAAAAAATTTATTTAATTAATATAGATTTTGATATATATATATATTTAATAGGAATCCATATTAATTATGTAATGGTAGAAAACAAATAAAATTAATTTATAGTTTTTGGATGTAAATTCTATATTATAAAAACAAAGAAGAACCTAGAAAATTTTACACCGAAAAGAAATGAGAGTTTTTTTTATTGGTAATTCATCACCCAATAAAGATTAAAAAGTCTTATACAAGGGGCCTTAATGTGTGGAAGAAACTATCCATGTCACATTTGATGATACATTTCAACGTAAAAAAAATAACTTATACAAAATATCTTGAGGATAATATTTGAAATTTTGATATCAATAATACCCATAAAAATTATAATACATTTAATGATTTACATGATAAATATCATATAAGGGAATATAAAATTCTTCTATATCTATAAAACGGTTTGGAAAAACAATGTAATTCATTCCCCATGACCATTAGAATGCTTAAAAATCATCCGTTGGATACTATTGTAGGATACTTAGATAATGTTACTCGTTTAGAGCTTCTATGATAATATAAGTAGAAGATCAAGCTTATGAGTAAATGATTAAGACTAAGAACATTAATTAGAAAATCATTGATTAATATTAGAAAATTTTTAACTAAGAATTACTGGATATGTTTATAAGAAATAATATCTAGAAATTATAAATAGACCTAGAGACTTTTTAACTATTATTACCAAGTGGGTATTTTGGAACAAGGTTAATAAATTTGGAAAAAAAATTATAAAAAAATTATAATTGGTTGAACAAGGATATTCAAGAATATGGTATGAACTATTAATTATTATTTTCAATAGTATCTATAATTGAAGCCATCAGAAAACTACACTCATATGTAACACATATTAATTTCAAACAATTCGAATGAATGTTAAGAGTGAATTTATAAATGGTTATATTTTTTATAATGTTTTTGATATGAAACATAGTAAATTCTAAATTACCCATTTATTAAATCATGTTTCTAATTTAATTTTTTTTGGATATTTTATAACAATATCCTAGATATTAGTACTACATATTCAATTATTTTCTCCTTTTAAATGGTTTTAGAAACAATGTTGTAGGTCCTCTCTATTTATGAAAATAAATTCAATGTATGTGTTAGTAGTTCAAATATAAGACGATGATATTATATTCATATCATCCAAAAACACTTTATGTATTGAAAATATTAAAATAGTAAAAAATGAATTTGAAATGAGATTAATGGATGAGATAAAATTCATTCTTATATTTAAATTTTTTCCAAAATTGGTTGTATTTTTTTGAAATCAAATTAAATTCACAAAAGACCATGTAAAATTTTTTGGTTTGGATGGAGACATTGGTAGTGATGCTCCCATGTGTACAAGATGTATATTAGTTCTAGATGAATTTAGAATTTCATTTTTATAAAACTACTTTTAGTGGTATTATTGGAAGTAGACTATATATAACTGCTATCCAACCTGATATTATTTCTAGTGTAAGAATGTGATCACATTTTCATGAAAACCCCAGGGTGTCTCATTCAAATGTTGTGAAAATAAATTTCTAACAAATCAATTGTAAAAGTAATTTTGGACTATTCTACTCTAGAGTGAAAACATTTGAGTTAATTATTTATTTTGTGATGATTATGGTGGATGTTAATAAGGTCTAAAATAAAAATTTAGAACATTTTATTTTTGAGTAAAGACTCTTGTTTCATTGAGTAGTAATATGTAGAACACTATCATATTATGTACTGCTAAAGTTGAGTATATAGCTATATATATTTGTCATATAAAAATTTTATGAATGAAAAATACTTTAATATAGTATGGTTATCAATTTCGATATGTCCCTATAAATTTTTCTAACTATAATGATATTAAAATTTCTAAAAATACCATTTCACACACTAAGAAAAAGAATATTTATAAAAGAAACAACTTTTTGAGAGTCCTTTTCCAAAATCAAGTTGTTACTCATGATTTCATCGAAACATAATAATAACTTGATGATATTTTCACAAATCCACTTAATATAGAGATATTAAAATATATCATACATGAGATGGAAGTGATTAATTATACATAAGTTTTAACATTAGTTATCACCTTTTTTTAATATCTCTCTTAAATCATATTAACTGTTTTTGAAATCTCTTTTTATTTATCATTATCAAAATATTAATATTTATAATATTTTTTTTAATCTTGTTGTTAAGAAATCATGAAATATATTCCATTCATTCATATAATTAAATGTGTTATTTTTTTCATATGTTCAGTTTGGATTCCATAACAAATTGGTGAAGTGGTTAGTTGACCCACTGGGAGACATTTGAGTCACGATGAGTTTAGGACATGTTAAACATCCATGATTGTTACAGTTATTAATTTTATTTTAGGGTTTTTATTGATTTATTTTAGTTTATTATTATTTAATTCTCTAAATGATTTAATAAATTTTGATGTTCCTAGGTAGGTGGTGCACCACTGAGAAGGGGGGGGGGGTGACTTTGTGGTGATCATTATTTTTTATTTACTTTGAATTTAACCTCCATAGACCTATGGGATCCAATCCACTATTATGATTAATAAACCTCTCCAAAATGCATTAAAAATAAACAACACATGAATACAGTATTTTAAAAAGCTTCTATCTCAATGTTAGCCAACCCCTTATTGTTATTCTTTTGACACCCCAATCAAATATTATCCACTATAATCACAAGATATTATAAATTAAATTCATTCACATAAATAGAGTCATACTATTCTTTCCTAGGAACCATTGAAACAAAGGTTTCACATTGACTGTTACAAAAATGATTACAAACATCACATTAAAGCTCACTTTTGAATATTGGATGTCTTTGAAAAAACTGGTGAAGATATTTCTTTTGAGCCTTCAGGATAAATAAAATAGAATATTTTCAATTTTGGAAGAACATCACCAAACTAGTTATTCATCAATATATTAATTTTGACATATAAAATTTATAGTGGTCAAATAGTCTTTCAAATATTGTAATGTATATAAATGTAAAGACCCGGAAATTTCAAGGAAATTTTTTTCTTAATTTTCTTCGGAATTTTACAAGAACGCAATTTCTGACGGTGCCTGATTCCGAGGCCCGATGTGCCCAGAATTAATTTCCGAAGTTTAGCTTAGGTACGTTCAGTGAACGAACGAGCGGGTTTTTCTAACTTTGAAACCGGTGCTCGGAATAAAATTCCGAGGGCACCGATGGAACCGCAGCGCCGGTATTTGCTTAGGAACGTCTATTCCAGAGTTGCGTTTTCATGGGAGGAGTTGTTAAAATTAGTGGATTAATTGAGGAATGAATAAAATTGTGAGACAATTTTATTTCTTAAGTCTAAGGTAGTTTTATCCTACATGGGGAAGATGGGGTGGCACCTAACTACCCATGTGAGGATAAATGAGAGGATAATGTTTGGTGGGGCCCACACGAGCCCCCACCTTTTCCAATTCCCCATAACTCTCTAACTCCTCTAAACCCCCCACTTAAGTTGTGTAACTCTTCCTCTCCCCTCTCTCCCTCTTAAATTCTTGCGAACCTATCACTTAATTAATTACACAAATCATTGTTTAATTGATTTAGTGAATTAGGTTTTTAATTTTTGTAGGTTTGAATGCATGGAAAAATAATAAAATAAGGAGAGGCCTTATTTTATTTTGGGAGTTTGGTTGTTTGAGAGAATTTTGAAGAGAGCTCTTCCCTCTTTTGAAGAACTTCATCTTCAACGAAGAACGACGCCTCTTCAACGAAGAACGACGACGCACACATTATCCTCTTCTTCATGCGACAAGAGAGGAGACGCCGATTCTTCATTGGGTGTACTTCTACAACGACGAAAGCGATGAACGTCAAAAACCTTCTTCGACTTCCTCCCTCGGATCATACCGACGTGTAGTGTCTTCCACGGCCGACGTAGCTCGGGATTGGGAGTGTGTGACGAACGCGGCGAAAGACGAACTTCATCGTCTTCTTTCCGCAACACCGTCAACGAACGACGAACGTCGATCGACAAATCAAAGGTAGGGGTTTGTTTCGTTTTGTTCTTGATTCTATCTTTGACATTCTATGAGTAATGAGAACCCCTTGTTATCATTTAACGGGAGGAGGGCGGACCGCATGAACACGACCGAACCTCCTCCCTTTTTATTCTTTCTTGTCATTGCGGATTGAAAGAGAGTGACGCGGTACCGTCGCACCGCGTGGGAAATAACGATAGGGATGTGCGACATCGTCACGTCGCGCGGGATCGAGCCGCAAGAATGCGCGACGTCGTCACACCGCGCATTCAAAATTTTTAAACCCTCGTGCGTGGGTATTTGATTGCAAGGTGATCGTATAATTTATTTTGGATAAATTATACCCTCGTCAATGATTAAAATCATGTGTTATTATTTTACAATTGATAACACCTAACGCAGAGGGCGCGGGCCGAACAAACACGGCCCGACAACCCTCCGTAGCTTTTTTATCGATGTGCGGATCGACGGACGACGACGAAGTAGGCCACTAGGGTATTTGAATCCCTTCACAGTGAAGGTCGGGTCCCGGGGGGACCGTAGGCGAAGATGGCAGGAGAAACGGACCACCGGAGCGCGTCCGGTGGTCCGCGGAAGGCGGAGGCGGCGCCGGTGACTGGCGGCGGCGGCGCTCCTCCGGAAGACCGGCGGCGGCGGTCGCCGCCGGCTTCAATTAGCAGCGAGGGAAGGCCGCACACACCCCCGTCCGTGGCTTCCGCTCGGCCGTGCTGGCCGAGCCGCGGCTAGCCGGTCGAGCCGGACCGAGCCGGCTGGGCCGGGCCAGGCCGGGCCCAGCCGGGTCGGACCCGGGCCAGGACGGGTCGACCCGGTTCGGGCCGACCCAGGGGGGGTCGGACCGGGCCCAGACCCCCCGTTTCAGACCCTCTTTGGTATTTTGCCCATATCTTGAGCTGTACACCTCTGATCGACGCACCGTCAGTGGCGATGCGATCCTTGGATCGAGACGGTCGTTTATGTATATTGCACTCAAGGTTTCGGAATACTTTGGGTTCGACCGGGTTGGTTCGGATACGAAAACAACCGGGCCCTCGGAGCAGAAATGCTCGTAACTTGAGCTCCGGACATCCGATTGACGTGCCATCGACTTTGTTGGATTCCTCTTAGTGAGACGGATCTTTTGGCTTACTCCGCTCGTGGTTTGGATTTCGTCGGAGTGCGGTCGGGTTGGTTCGCTCATGAAACCAACCGGGCCCCTGGAACGAAAAAGCCAATAACTCACAGACCGGGAGTCCGATTGACGTGCCGTCTGTCTCGTTGTTTTCCTCTTGATGAGATGAAACTTTTGGCATACTTCGCCCGAGTTTTGGTTGTTTTTGGATAGTGGCCGGGTTGGATTGTACCCGAAATCCAACCGGGCCCCTAGAACGGAAAATCTGATATCATTCAGACCAGACGTCCGTTTGACGAACCGTCAGTGGCGTTGGTGATCAAGTTGAGAAACGGTACCTATGAGTATACCTTATGAGTGTTCGGGGTATAGTTGAGTTACAGCCGGATTGGTTCACACACGAAACCAACCGGGCCCCGGGGATGAAAAGGCTAGTAACTCACAGAACGGGCGTCCGATTGACGCGCCGACTGTTGCGTTGAGACCCCTATGATAAGGCGGTCCTTTTAGATACTTCTTCGTGGGACTTTGTGATACTTGGTGTATCGACCTGAAGCTCGTGGAGCAGACCCTCCTGGAGACGAGCGTACGGAGTACAGAGACCGTGTAGCCGGTTGAAACCTGACGACTGCTTGACCGAATCAACTTGGAGTGAGTCGGCTAGCCCAGTGGACGGAGCGCCCGGTATTTGTCGACAGACCCACGGCGGACGGAGCGCCTGGTAGTTGGCCGCAGACCCGCGATACTCGACAAGATGAGTACCTCTGTAGGCTATTAGGGGGAGCGCCCGGTATTTGGCGATAGACCCACAGCGGACGGAGCGCCCGGTAGTAGGCCGCAGACCCGCGGTACTCGATAGGAGGAGTACCTCAGTAGTCTTAGGTTAGTGAGCAGTACCTCCGAGTCGTGACAGGACCACTGTACACTTCAGAGACGGAGCTCTTCAGCAGTTACAGTTTCGATAATGAAAATCCTGGTTTGAGTTGAGACTTTTGACCTTTGTGTTTACCTCTTGATTGGGATGGGTCACTTGATAACTTAGGTATATGTGCGGGCATATACCTGGGTAGTGTTTATCCGTTGATTTCATGATCTTTGTGTTTCCCTCATGATTGAGATGGGTTACTTGATAACTTAGATATATGTATGGGCATATACCTAAGTAGAAGTTATATGTTGAGATCTTATTTTTGGATATCCATGTTGGTTTTAGTTAGACCATGAGGGTCTCGGGGTCCCTACTGAGTATCGTTATACTCACCCCTACACGGGCTATGCCCGCACCTCGTTGTGTTGGTTGCAGACGACGGGAAGTGCTGACGGAGGCCGAGTGTTCGAGGACTGGACGGTTCCCGGAGGTGGACTACATGGAGAGACGACACACGGAGGAGGTTGACGGACGAGAGTGTTATGGAGGCTATCTGTACCTACCCTTCAGGTAGGATCTGTGGTGGATGATCCAGGAGTTGCGTCATCTGTACCTACCCTTCAGGTAGGATCCGAGGAGGACGATCCAGGAGCTGCTTCCTTTCTTCCAGCTGTTGTCTCTTCCTTTTGTACTTGTTCAGTTGTAGTTGTACTTTCATTTGGGTTTGTATTCTGGCCCATTTAATTTTCAGCACTTTCCTTTGTACTTAGTGTTTTGCTTCCACTTGTACTCTGTGGTGTTTTGTTTACTTTTATAAGGGAATGCCTTCCCAGTTATCGGGATTTACGCCTTTGGTACTAGTCTCCAGCCCCTGGCCTATGGAAGACGGGCTTGGGGTAGTCACGGCATGGGCCCGAAGACGGGTCATGAAAAATTGGTATCAGAGGAGTAGGTTCTACTGCAAAACTTATAACTCTGATATTTTCGTTCTGTGAAGCGATAGTGTTAAGAGTACCGAGTGTGGTTTTCAGTTCAGGGAGTCCAGTGTTGGTGTGGGTGGCCGACGTATCCATACACCGGGACCCTGACAACTGATTTCCGACTTTGTGCATGAAAACACTGTTTGCGTGTGTGTTTCCATAAGTTTTAAAAGTTAGCTGAAACTAGGTCAGCTCACCAGGTTAATAGTTTGACCGTGTCACATTGTTTCTTTCAGGATGCCTCCCCGCGGACGACCAGCAAGAGCCCCGAGAGTTGTACGTACTGACAGCCCGCCGAGCGACGAGGCCTCAGTATATGGCCCTATCCCTGTTGAGGAACCAGCGGAGGCACCATCGCTACTACTACCCGTTGGGCCACCGATGCCACCAGCCCGAGCAGCAGAAGGTGCACATCGCTTGAGCGCACTACACGAGTTCCAGTGCCATAGGCCACCCAGGTTCCAGGGAGGGACGGACCCGCAGGTGGATGAGGATTGGCTGGAGGTTGTGGTGAGAGTTTTCAGGCTAGTGGGGATGCCGGCAGACTTCATGGTGATCCTTGCTTCCAGCCTTCTTCAGGCAGCAACATGCAGATAGTGGAGCCTGATGCTCCAGATGCATGACGAGGCGACACTTCTTTGGGCAGACTTTGAGAGCCTATTCCGGGCAGAGTTTGTACCAGCCACCCTTCGAGCGGTACGTATACAGGAGCTACTTCAGCTGCGGCAGGGCAGCATGGCAGTGGCACAGTATTTAGCGATGTTCACAGACCTCTCGCACTACTCCACAGATATGGTACGAGACCCGTTCTTTAGGGCCCGAACCTTCGATCAGGGGATCAGGCGAGAGATTAGAGCTTCTGTTGTTTCTCACAGCATTTCGACGTAGACAGGGGTGTTGGAGAGAGCCCTCTTAGTGGAGAGTTTCCCTGCTGAGCAGTCTCTAGCAGTAGGACCCACCACTAGCCGGCTTGCGGCAGAGTCTTCTGTAGCAGGCAGTAGATAGATGATGCAGAGGTCCAAGAGGACCAGACCTACCGGTGGCCGACTGCAGGACTCAAGTTCAGTTGTGCGGGGAAACCAGGGTGGAGTCAGAGCTAGACATGCCACGAGTGGACAGTTTTACTCCTGCGGCGGAATTGGTCACATGGCACGTGACTGTCTGACCCGCCATGGAGATGACCAGCAGTTAAATGAAGAACCTCCCATCCAGAGGCAGAGGTTCAATCAGGGCAGACTACAAGGATCAGGCGGCCATGGAAGAGGAGATGGTCGTGCAACTGGAGGTGGACGACGCTTCGGGGTGTTGCCACCCCCACAACCAGGAGGCCCACCCCGACCGCAGGGGATAGGAAGACATGGGAGAGCTCAACTTTAGGCAGTTGAGGCCTATGGTCATAGAGCTCTGGAAGCAGATGGACAAGAGCGGGACTAGCTTCCGACCTGGAGGCTATTGATCCTGTTGCTTCTAGTTTTTTTGATGTTTGTCTGTAGTTGCTTCGTGTCTTTGTACTATGAGTTGAAATAATAAAAAGACACTTATCTTTGTGATGTTTTCTTTCCTGTCCTTTTGTTTGGTTGATACTGAGTGGTTCCGGTTAAAACTGTTGACTTGAACCTCACTTTCGAGATTTCTACTGGAGGAGGCCTAGTGACCTCACACTGATGTCGACAGTGTGACTTGACCCTTGGAGGCGAGAGTGATAGTTGGGTCTCTTGGTAGTTACGTCAAGGCCTTATGATGTTATCCATGGAATGAATGCATCATTCATGTTAGGATTGACTGTATTAAGTAATGAATGTGGTTCATCAAGGGGATGAGACCGGATTTCTCTTTTTGGCAAATAAGAAATCATAGAAGCTCTTGTGAGACTAGAGAAGGTCTAGGTCATCCTAGAGTGGATGAGGGCAGCACAGGGCCGACAGAAGCCTTATGCTGACAGGACTTGGAGACCTCTCGAGTTCAGGGATGACGATGACGTCCTTATACAGGTCTCACCTCGACGAGTTTTATGGGATGTGACCAAGGCGGCAGGTTATCTCCGAGGTTCAGCGGACCTTATTAGGTCCTCAGCTGGGTAGGCGGGTTGTTTTACCACTTGACCCATCCAACTCAGTTGCACCAGGTGCACGACGACTTCCATGTATCTCAACTGAGGAGATATGTGCTCGACCCTTCGCATATCATCGACCATGGGGAGCTGGACGATGGCAATGGGGCATCTTTCACGGAAGTTCCAGTGGGGATCGAGGATCGACATGAGTGGATCCTACGAGGACGATCGATTCCTCGGGTGCACTTTCTTTGGCAGTACGAGAACCTCCGGGTGAGCACATGGGAGCAGAAGGCTCAGATTCGTGCTCTGTACCGCTTTTGTGACCCTAATTTGTGTTGAAGTTTTACGGGGACGTAAAGCCCTGAGGTGGGAGTAATGTAAAGACCTGGAAATTTCAAGGAAATTTTTTTCTTAATTTTCTTTGGAATTTTACAAGAATGCAATTTCTAACGGCGCCTGATTCCGAGGCCCAGTGTGCCCGGAATTAATTTCTGAAGTTTAGCTCGGGTACGTTCAGTGAAAGAACGAGCGGGGTTTTCTAAATTTGAAACCGGTGCTCGGAATCAAATTCCGAGGGCACCGATGGAACCGCAGCGCCGATATTTGCTTAGGAACACCTATTCCGGAGTTGCGTTTTCACGGGAGGAGTTGTTAAAATTAGTGGATTAATTGAGGAATGAATAAAATTGTGAGACAATTTTATTTTTTAAGTCTAAGGTAGTTTTATCCTACATGGGGAAGTTGGGGTGGCACCTAACTACCCATGTGAGGATAAATGAAAGGATAATGTGTGGTGGGGCCCACACGAGCCCCCACCTTTTCAAATTCCCCATAACTCCCTAACTCCTCTAAACCCCCCACTTAAGTTTTTTAACTCTTCCTCTCCCCTCTCTCCCTCTTAAATTCTTGCCAACCTATCACTTAATTAGTTAAAAAACTCATTGTTTAATTGATTTAGTGAATTAGGTTTTGAATTTTTGTAAGTTTTAATGCATGGAAAAAGAATAAAATAAGGAGAGGCCTTATTTTATTTTGGGAGTTTGGTTGTGTGAGAGAATTTTGAAGAGAGCTCTTCCCTCTTTTGAAGAACTTCATCTTCAACGAAGAACGACGCCTCTTCAACGAAGAACGACGATGCACCCATTATCCTATTCTTCATGCAACAAAAGAGGAGATGCCGATTCTTCGTTGGGTGCACTTCTACAATGATGGAAGCGACGAACGTCAACAACCTTCTTCGACTTCCTCCCTCGGATCCTACCGACGTGTAGTGTTTTCCACGGCCGACGTAGCTTGGGATTGGGAGTGTGTGACGAACGCGACGAAAGACAAACTTCATCGTCTTCTTTCTGAAACACCATCAACGAACGACGAACGTCGATCGGCGAATCAAAAGTAGGGATTTGTTTCGTTTTGTTCTTGATTCTATCTTTGACGTTCTACGAGTAATGAGAACCCCTTGTTATCGTTTAACGGGAGGAGGACGGACCGCACAAACACGGACAAACCTCCTCCCTTTTTATTCTTTCTTGTCGTTGCGGATCGAAAGAGAGTGACGCGGTGCCGTCGCACCGCGTGGGAAAGAATGACAAGGATGTGCGACATCGTCACGCCGCGTTGGATCGAGCGGCAAGAACGCGCGACGTCGTCACACCGCGCATTCAAAATTTTTAAACCCTCGTGCGTGGGTATTTGATTTCAAGGTGATCTTATAGTTTATTTTGGATAAATTAGACTCTCGTCAATGATTAAAATCATGTGTTATTATTTTCCAACTGATAACACCTAACGCGAAGGGCGCGGGCCGAACAAACACGGCCCAACAAACCTCCGCAGCCTGTTTATCGATGCGCGGATCGACGGACGATGACGAAGTAGGCCACTATGGCATTTGAATCCCTTCGCAGTGAAGGTCGGATCCCGGGAGGACCGTAGGCGAAGAAGGCAGGAGAAACAGACCACCGGAGCGTGTCCAGTGGTCCGCGGAAGGCGGCGGCGGCGCTCCGCCGGAAGACCGGCGGCGGTGGTCGCCGCCGACTTCAATTAACGGCGAGGGCGGGCAGCGCACACCCCCGCCCGCGGCTTCCGCTCGGCCACGCTGGCCGAGCCACGGCTGGATGGTCGAGCCGGACCGAGCCGGCCGGGCCGGGCCCAGCCGGGTCGGACCCGGGCCGGGACGGATCATCCCGGTTCGGGCCGACCCCGGGGGGGGGGGGGGGGGTCGGGCTGGGTTGGTCCGGGCCCAGACCCCCCGTTTCGGACCCTCTTTGGTCTTTTGCCCATATATTGAGCTGTACATCTCCGATCGACACACCGTCAGCGGCGATACAATCCTTGGATCGAGTCGGTCGTTTTGGTATATCGCATTCAAGGTTTCGGAATACATTGGGTTCATCCAGGTTTGTTCGGATACGAAACCAACCGGGCCCTCGGAGTGGAAATGCTCGTAACATGAGCTCCGAACGTCCGATTGACGTGCCGTCGACTTTGTTGGATTCCTCTTAGTGAGGAAGATCTTTTGGCTTACTCCACTCGAGGTTTGGATGCCGTCGGAGTGCGGTCGGGTTGGTTCTCTCACGAAACCAACCGGGCCCCTGGAACGAAAAAGTCAATAACTCATAGACCAGGCGTCTGATTGACGCACCGTCTGTCTCGTTGTTTTCCACTTGATGAGACGAGACTTTTGGCATACTTCTCCCGAGTTTTGGTTGCTGTTGGATAGTGGCTAGGTTGTATTGTACCTGAAATCCAACCGGGCCCCTGGAACGGAAAAGCTGATATCATTCAGACCAGACATCCGTTTGACGAACCATCAGCAGCGTTGGTGATCACGTTGAGAAACGGTCCCTATGAGTATACCCTATGAGTGTTCGGCGTATAGTTGAGTTACGGCCGGATTGGTTCGCACACAAAACCAACCGGGCCCCGGGGACGAAATGGCTAGTAACTCACAGACCGAGCATCTGATTGACCTGCCGACTGTTGCGTTGAGACCCCTATGATGAGGCGGTCCTTTGAGATACTTCTTCGTGGGACTTTGTGATACATGGAGTATCGACCTGTAGCTCGTGGAGCAGACCCTCCCGGAGATGAGCGTACGGAGTACGGAGACCGTGTAGCCGGCTGAAACCTGACGACTGCTTGACCGACTCGACTTGGAGTGAGTCGACTAGCCCAGTGGACAGAGCACTCGATATTTGGTGACAGACCCATGACAGACGGTGTGCCCGGTAGATGGCCGCAGACCCGCGGTACTCAACAAGAGGAGTACCTCTGTAGGCTATTAGGGGGAGCGCCCGATATTTGGCGACAGACCCACAGCAGATGGAGCGCCCGGTAGTAGGCCGCAGAACCACGATACTCGACTGGAGGAGTACCTCAGCAGTCTTAGGTTAGTGAGCTGTACCTCAGAGTCGTGACAAGACCACTGTACACTTCAGAGACGGAGCTCTTCAGCAGTTACTGTTTCGATAATGATAATCCTGGTTTGAGCTGAGACTTTTGACCTTTGTGTTTACCTCTTGATTGGGATGGGTCACTTGATAACTTAGGTTTATGTATGGGCATATACCTGGGTAGTGGTTATCCGTTGATTTCATGATCTTTGTGTTTCCCTCATGATTGAGATGGGTTACTTGATAACTTAGATATATGTATGGGAATATTCCTAAGTAGAGGTTATCTGTTGAGATCTTCTTTGTGGATATCCATGTTGGTTTTAGTGAGACACTAGTGCAGAAATCGTATTTTACGTCGGTTATATATAACCGACGTAAAAACGCAGCGAGTAGATTTTTAACGTCGGTTATTTTAATAACCGATGTTACAAATCACGCCTGTTCAGTTTTTACGTCGGTTATCTTATAACCGACGTAAGAAACCAATGCATGGGGGGTTTTTTACGTCGGTTATTTGGAAACTGACGTAACCCCCCCCCCCCCCCCCGTGATTTAGTTTTTTACGTCTGTTATTTGATAACCGAGGTAAAAACGCGTAGATATCGGGTTTTTTATGTCGGTTTTCAAATAACCGACGTAAAAAACAAAGTGTGGGAGCATTTTTACGCCGGTTTTAAAATAACCGATGTTATAAATTTAAAAAATAGTTTATAACTTCGGTTATATAATAACCAACGTTATAAAAATTTGAAAGAAATTAAAGCCCCGTGGACTGTCATTTACAATTTTTCGATTGACAGTCCTCCAGCTAATCTCTCTCGCGCGGTAAACCCTAATCGAGTCATCGATCGACCTGCGTTAAACTCATTTTGGCTTCATTGTTTATTATCTTCAATCCTTTGGGATCTATCATCTCAACTCACAACATTCAAGTAAGCCTTCCATGAATTTATTTCGTTCGTTTTTTTTCACGGATATTCTATAATTATGTTTTGGGATTTTTGTACATTTAATGTAAACAAGATGTAGTGGTTTCCAAGTATGCACCTCATTACTATTTTGATAAGATGGTGATGAGATAATCTAATATACATATGATTCATTGATGTAAGTGATACAATTTCACATGGTGTAGGATGATTTATGGGCGGGGTGAGACCATGACATTAGCATTAGGGTGTGAGAGGAAAACTAGTGGAGAAGTGGTATCCAAGAACCTTAATTTTAATATATATATATATATAATTTTTTATACGAAAAGGTTTATTTATATGAATTATTTTGTGAGTGATCTATAGTGAGTATATGAAACTATTTTTCCTTGTTTATGTGATGATTTAGATTCCTTTTTCATAGGGCTTTAGTGTGCTTCCTCAACATTTTCATGAGATGTTTTAGAGAGGATCTTACTATGTATACATGTTATGCCCACCATACATAAATATAAACAATTTTTTTGGTTTTTAAAAGCAATTTCTAGTTTTTTATAGATGTTAGTAGCATGGAAGTGTTGTGGAGTAGTGCATTGTGGTGTGAGAGGAAAACTAGTAGAGAAGTGGTATCAGAGAACCTTAATTTTAATATATATATATATATATATAATTTTTATACGAAAAGGTTTATTTATATGAATTATTTTGTGAGTGATCCATAGTGAGTATATGAAACAATTTTTCCTTGTTTAGGTGATGATTTAGATTTTTTTTTCATAGGGCTTTAGTGTGCTTCCTCAACTCTTTCCTGAGATGTTTTAGAGAGGATCTTACTATGAATACATGTTATGCCCACCATACATAAATATAAACAATTTTTTGGTTTTTAAAAGCAATTTGTAGTTTTTTATAGATGTTAGTAGCATGGAAGTGTTGTGGAGTAGCTTTAATGAGTATATAGAGTTTATTGTTTCTTCCTAGTTTTACGTTTAGTACTAATAATCTTCTTTTTGGTTTATATACAACAATACATGTATGAATTCATGCATAATTATCTAAATTTATTCATTTCGAACTGAGGAGGGTTACATTTGGTGGGAGCAGATCCTAAATGATATGGTATGAATTTATTCTATCATAACCATAAATAAAATATAGTTGTATTTTATTTATCATATACATCAACTTATACTCTTCTTTTTCAGCACAAACCCTTTGAGAATAAAAAACCAAACTAAGGGCTTTGGTATCCACATTGCCTTTTGTTATAGAATATGGGACATCAAAATCAAATGATTGAACATATTCCTCCCAAAAATACTTCCATTGATTTTTATAATTGTGTGAAAATATTTACCAAATGGATTTAGGATCTACAGAAACCATTAATAACATGTTAAATAGGTAGTGTATCTAATATATTAAAACATCAAAACCGAAATCAATATTAAACTATGTAGGAATCATGGTTTTCTTTGATTCAATGAATTTTAAAACTGCTATATCTAACTATATTTTGTTTTAAAAATAATATTCAAGCATATTTTTTTAAATACCTATAGATTTGTTTTATATTTTATATTGTTTTACATTCAAATTATGATTTTTTTCATATAAACATATATTTGTCTTATCTTAAAAATATATATTTTTTCTTGATATTTGTTATAGGTAATAATGTGTCGAAGTTGGATTACGACACATCGAATGAGCAATGAATTTGAGGAAGGTGTTGATGCCTTTTTGGAATTTGAAAAATGAAATGTTCCAAGTAGTGAAATTTTTTTCTGTCCATGCCTGAAGTGTTTGAATATGAAGAAGTTGAAAAGTAGAGAGATAAAAGATCATCTGATTTTTCATGGTTTTAATCCTAGTTACAGCCCTTGGATTTGGCATGGTGAAAATGGACGAAATGTCACTGATGATGATGATTCACAAGATGGTAACTCTGATGGAATTGAAGAAATGATTCACGATATTGTAGTAGAACAAATTGAGATAGAACCGAAAGTTGTGCGTCTATATGGTGATGCTGAAAAACCATTATATCCTGGTTATACAGATTTTACGGTTTTGTCGGCGGTGTTAAGATTGATTAACTTGAAGGAGAAGCATGGATGGAGTGACAGAAGTTTTACAAAGCTGCTACAATTGATGAAATACATTCTTCCAAAAGATAATGATCTTCCAGATTCACATTACAAAGCCAAGAAAATATTACGCCTGATGGGATTGGGATACAAGAAAATACATTCCTGTCCGAATGATTGCATTATATATAGGAAGGAATATGAATTTCTGTTAGAGTGTCCTAAATTTGGGACATCACGGTATAAGGTGAAATAAAAATCACAGGCTGATGTAGATATTACAAATATCCCTTCAAAGGTATTTTGGTATCTTCCTATAATTAATCGTTTCAAACGTTTATTTGCTAATTCACATGATGCAAAAAGGTTAAGATGGCATGCTGAAGAGCGGGTATGTGATGGAAAAATACGTCATCTAGCTGATTGTCCACAATGGAAGAAAATTGATGCGCAATATTCTACATTTGGAAATGAAATTAGAAATCTCAGGCTAGGGTTGTGCATAGATGGAATGAATCCATACCAAACACTCATTAGCACACATAGTTCATGGCCAATTTTATTGGTAATTTACAACCTCTCTCCTGATGTTTGTATGAAGCGCAAATATGTCATGTTGAGTACAATGATCTCTGGTCCAAAGCAACCCGGTAATGATATTGATGTTTACTTATCAGCGTTGATTGATGATTTGAAACTGTTACGGGCTGATGGTATTAGGGTGTATGATTCTTGTAAAATGGAATATTTTCAACTGCATGTGGTGCTTCTATTCACTATAAATGACTTCACAGCGTATGGAAATTTGTCTGGATACAGTGTTAAAGGGCATAAAGTATGTCCAATTTGAGAACAACAGACGTCATATTATCAATTGCATCATGGGAGGAAAATAGTGTACATGGGTCATCGAATATTTTTGCCTATGGAACACCCTTATAGAAGACTAAAAAAGGTATTCAATGGCTCAAAAAAAATTTATACTGCTCCAAAACCTTTATCCCCTGATTTGTATTTTGAGAGGGTGAAAAACCATGACGTGACATTGGGAAAGACACAGAAATCTGGTAATGATAGACATATTTGGAAGAAAAGGTCAATTTTTTTTGAGCTACCATATTGGAGGTATCATGAAGTTAAACATAATATCGATGTCATGCACGTGGAGAAGAATATCTGTGATTCTTTGATTGGAACATTTTTAGATATTAAAGGAAAGACTAAAGATGGGTTGAATGCAAGATTAGACTTACTATCAATGGGAATACGTTTGGAGTTATCTCCTACTCCTAAAGGAATACGAACATTTCTTCCCCCGACTTGTCATACATTATCGAAGAGGGAGAAAATTAGCTTTTGTCAGTGTCTTCATGATACCAAAGTGCCTCAAGGTTATTCTTCTAATGTAAAAAAATTTGTCTCATTGAAGGACTTGAAGTTGATAGGTATGAAATCACATGATTGTCACGTCATGATGCAACAAATTCTACCAGTTTCTTTGTGTGGAATATTTCCCATTCGTGTCAGAAAGACTATAATGAAGTTGTGTTATTTTTTCAATTCAATTTGTAACAAGGCGATTGATGTGAATGCTTTGAACATTTTGGAAAAGGATTCAATTTTTATACTTTGTCAATTGGAAATGTATTTTCCTCCAACATTTTTTGATATAATGGAGCATTTAATGATTCATCTGGTTCGAGAAATAAAGCTTTGTGGACCTATATATCTTCGTTGGATGTATCCTTTTGAATGGTATATGAAAATATTAAAGGGGTATGTTAAAAATCTATATCGACCTAAAGCCTCCATTATTGAAAAGTATATTTCTGAGGAGGTAGCAGAGTTTTGTACGAGCTACTTGGTTGCGGTGCAACACATAGGTTTGCCTCCATCTCACCATGAACGAGTTAATAATGAGGGAAAGGGGATTTGCGGCTTGAAAGTCAAATCATTGTCAGCTGAACAGATGAAGAAGTTAGAATCATACATCTTGAATAACATAGCTTATGCTCAACCGTATATCACATTGCATATTAATGAGTTGAAACAATGTCATCCAAAGAAGAAAGAAATGTGGATTTTGAATGAGCACAACAAAACTTTTTTGTCATGGATTAAAAAGACATTGCTTGGTAGATCAGATGTATCAGGGACATTAAAATGGATAGTGGGTGGTCCTTGTTTAAATGTGATAACATGGTCCGATTATGACACTAATGGTTATACATTTCATACAAAATCTCAGGACAACAGAAGTGCAGTTCAGAATAGTGGTGTATTGGTGTGTGCAGAAGCAATGCATTTTTCGAGTGCTAAGGACAAAAACCCAATTTCTACATCAAGTGCATATTATGGAGTGATTGAAGACATATGGGAGGTTGATTACTTTAAAATTAAAGTTCCCGTTTTTAACTGTAAATGGTTTAATGGTAACAATAGTGTCAGACACGATGAATTTGGAATGACACATTTTAATTTGAATAGATTGGAAGACACATCTGATTCTTTTAAATGGCAACACATGAAAGACAAATTTTCTATGTAGTAGATCAATCAGATATGTAGTGGGCTATTGTTTTACAAGGGAAAAACAATATGTTGGTGAGGATGAACTTGATGAATATGCTGATTTATGTGAGATCCCTACTTCCATGGAAATATTAACAGAACATAATGATGATCATGTTGAAGACATAGTTTGTGCCATAAGGAACGATCACGACGAAGGAATTTGGGAAAACAATCCATTTGTACATTCCTAAAATTACAGGTAACATATGTTTATTTCTTGTTTAAATTTATTTTTTCCATAAATATTAGATATTGTAAGTTTTTTATTTATTAAAACATGTTTTAAAATAAAATAAGTATATGTTTTTGTTTGTTTTAAGTTTGTTTAGTTTGCTTTATCATGTTTATAACCATTACATGAATTTTAAAATGCTTATTTTTGTTCACTAACAATTACTTTACCATGTTTACAATGTTTACCAGGTTTACCGTTTTTACCATTTTTACCATCTTGACCATCTTGACCATCTTTGCCATCTTTACCATTGTTTAACATGCTTACCATATTACCAATGTTTACTATTAATTAACTAGGTACACTTTTCTATTTTCTGATTATAGTAGTATTAAAATATTTGAATTTGTATATTTGTGAACTGACATTTGTTTTTTTGATTTGAAGGATAATGACAGATCATTCAGATGATCAAGCACATGATTCTGGAGAGGAGCATATTGCTGGTCATACCTCTGGTGATGAACATTCACATGCTCCTATTACGACAAAGAGTTCAAAGGTTGGTAAACATGGGTTCACAAGTTTACCAAAATTATCACTTGACCGTATGCAGGATCAAGGGATAGTCATTGAGTTTGATGATGATGATATTCCTAGAGTTCCGAATGCCAATGATTTTAAGATTTTTGTTGCAACTCAGGCTAAGACCAAAGTAAGCATTCTGTATGATGATTGGATAGGTGTGGATAAAGTGATTATCTCTCAGTTGTGGGAGACGATTTTGGTAAGATCTTTTGTCATTATTTGACCATTCTTTTAATGTTCCTAGTATATATAATATGTTTAACCTCTTTTTTGTCAATTGAGATTTGATATTCCTGACACTGGAGGAGTCAGGATGAAATGATTATCGTTGGCTGCCAGGAGCTAGAGGGATTTCAAATCAACCCTCTCTTCTGATTTCATTTATTGTCATAGGAGTCACGACAGTCCATGTCATATATATCCTTTTATAGATGAAGGCACATGGAGACAGTTTTTTGAAAGTAGAAAAAAAGAGTCATTTCTGGTAAGGGAAATGTAAACTTTTATAAACTTTCTTATATAAATGATTTTATTAATGTTTTGTTAATGATTTCTTATTCGTAAATTACAGCAAACAAGGAAAGATCATCCAGAGATCCAATATAAAAATGTATTCCCTCATAGTTTATCTCGGGGAGGGTATGCATTATTGGAAGAACAAATGATGGCGGAAAAATTTCAACAACTAAGAGCTGAGTCTTCAAGCTCTGGAGAGGTGACCCCTTTATCCCCTCCATCTAGACATGAAAAATAGAAGAGATCTCGGAAGGGAAAAAAGGGCAATATCTTTCGGAATAATCGAGAATCGTAGCTGAGAGGATTGTAAGATATCTATTTAATTTATTTAAGTTAACTTTTATCTTCATATAAGTTTCAATGTTTACAGAAATGTTCAATTAATTAATACAGGACTCTCTTGAGGAGTAGAGTTCAGAGGGGACATTTATAGCTATTGGGAGGGAAGATATTTTGTTAGCAGCATTCGGAAGGCCCGAACATCCTGGTCGTGTAAGAGGATATCCGGCAGGTGTATCAGTAAGAAAAGTGTTTCCACGTTGTTCAACTTCTATCATTGAGGGGGTTTATAAAAAAATAGAATCCTTGGAGGCTGAAGTTCAAAATATTAATGCGACGATGGAGGACAAGATTAGAGAGTCGGTGCAGTCTATGTTTGCAGAAATGCAAAGACAATTTCAGACTACATCTCCCACTCCTCCACCTCCCCCTGCAGACCCCATTATTTATCCTCCACCTCTGCCAGTAGCTCCCACTCCCCCACATCAGTCTGCAGACCCCATTTTTTATACTACGCCTCCGCCGCAGCTTCCTACATATTGCAAGTTGTATGTTGATGATTATCAACATCAAATAGTAGCATACGGGTTGGTATATTGTATAGGAGATACAATTAATCATCAACAATTAGAGGTAGAGAATCAGAGGGTCACTGTACAGGATATTATAGATAGATCAGCTAGGGTACCAATACCTACAGATGAGGTGGCGACAGTTGGACATAGTATCGGCCATTTTTTAGTTTGGCCATCCGTACTTCTTCGACTCATTACCATAGAGGTATGAATGTTATATCTTTTATTTTAATTTTTTTTATTAAAGTTGTTTTAACATTTGAAAACTACTATATTTTTCAAATTTTTTCACAGGAATACTTCAAAGGTAAAGAAATACTGTATAGACAACAACAAAGACAACATGATATGACATCAGATACAGATTCCAGTGGTCTTGACATATTGTCAAGATATTCACATTTGTTGTTGGGTTTTTATGAGTTTCCAATGGAATCTCATGTTTGTGGACGTGAAATAAGTGTGGGGATTACAAAAACTGATATCACGGAGCTTGTTACTGGAGATAAGTTGGGCATCAACGTGGTGGAAATTTTTTCCATGTAAGTCTTAACACCTTTTCCCTACGTTATATTTATTAAAAATGTATACTTATGTATGTTTTGTATTAGGTATCATTATAAAATTTGTGAGAGGTATGAGCTGAAAGAAGTATATGGATTCATGGACCCGCAATTGATTTCCCCTGAAGCATGTGCACTGAATGAGGAACAAAGAATGGTTTATATTTCTGAAAGATTTGAAAAGAATATAATCACACAATGTTGGATGATTCCTTTTTGTGAGAGGTATGAAACACATTTCTCTCAAAGAGTTAATTATCTTTTAACATAAAAAACAACTAACATTAAATTTCCTTTTATCAGTGATCATTGGATGTTAGGGATTTTTTTCCCAAGGGAGAAAGCTCTTTATTGGATATGCTCTGTTCATGGTGATGTGCGGGAAAGTTTTAAGAATATATTGGAAAAGTAAGTTTCAATTTCTCAATTGTTTTATATATTATAATGAATTTTAAATTTACCCCATTCATATTATTTTCTAACAGTGCATGGGTCTACTTTCGAAAAAACACAACCAAAGGAAATACAAAGATCAAATATGTAAATGCGAAGGTAAATTTCCATTTATAATTTGTACTTTTTGATTTATTACATAAAAATAATATATTGAATTTACACTCATTAAAACAGAATTTTCATGAACAACATGGCATCATCGAATGCAGATATTATATGTTAAGATTTATGTATGAAATAATAACAACTAGGACAGGTGTGAATTTTGACCTGGTACGATTTCCTCTTAAACTTTTCCATAATATTTCAATTTGATTTATTCATTATACACGTTAATTATCTTCTTTTTCATTTGTAGCTTTTTGATGACCCTCATCCCTATACTACTGAAGACATCAAACACGTACAAGTGGAGTGGTCAAATTATTTTACAAGTTTGATTGAATTTTAGTTGTTTGTAATGTAAAATGTAATTTTGAATATTGTCGTTTTAATTGTGTATTTGGTAGTTGTTTAGGTTTGATTTAGTTTTTTTGAAGTTGACAGTGTAAGTTTTGAATGTTATATAAGTGAATGTCTAATTTTTCTCTACTTCTTGTTTTGGTCTACCTTTGATGGTTTTTCTGGTATGGATTTGGGTATGTGGGAGAGGGGTTCCATGGGTGTGGGGGTGTGTTCAGTGGGGTTTGGGGGTGTCCAGTGGTCTGGGAGGGCTGTCCGGTGGGGTGGGGGGACAGTCCTGGGGGTGGCAGGGATGTCCAGGGGTGTGGGAAGGCGGTCCAGGGGCGTGGGAGTGATGTCCAGGGGTGGGGGGTTGTCCAGGGGTGTTTGGGGCTGTCCAGGGGTCAAGTGGGGTGAGGGGGTGAGGGGGTGCTGTTCAGGCGGGTGGGGGGTTGTCGAGGGGTGTTTGGGGGGTGTCCGGGGGTCGGGGGGGCAGTTCAGGAGTGTGGTGGGGGCTCCAATGGGGTGGGGGAGGGTTGTCCAAGGGGTATACATGAGGGTGGGAGCTCCAATGGGGTGGGGAAGGCTGTCCAGGGGGTATACATGAGGGTGAGGGCTCCAACGGGGTGGGGGAGGGCTGTCGATGGGGTATAAATGAGGGTGGGGGCTGTGTAGGGGGTAGGTTTTATATGTTATCTATGTACATGCTTAATTTTGATCTACTTCTGTTTTTGTGGTACGATTTCTTGATTTGTTTTCTGGTTGATTCTGGTGGAGAGAAGATGACTGCATTCTATTTAAAAAAAATTGGGTTTATCACGTCGGTAATTAAATAACCGACGTTATAAAATGCCTGGAGAATGGTTTATCACGTCAGTTATTTAATAACCGACGTGATAAAATGCCTGGACAATGGTTTATCACGTCGGTTATTGAATAACCGACGTGATAAACGGCCTGGACAATGGTTTATCACGTCGGTTATTGAATAACTGACGTGATAAACCGCCGCCCGCCGGTTTATCACGGCGGTTATATAATAAACGAGGTGATAAACCCCCTCCAGCGGTTTTTCACGTCGGTTTTATAAGAACCGACATGATAAACCACGCTCACCCCAGTTTATCACGTCGGTTCTATATGAACCGATGTGATAAACCCCCCTCGCCCCTGTTTATCACATCGGTTGTTTAATAACCGACGTGATACACCATTTTACAGGACTTTTATCAAGTCAGTTGTTAAATAACCAACGTGATAAACCCTTCCCATTTTCTTTATCACGTCAGTAACCGACGTGATAAACAACGCGATTTTATGTTTTTGACATCAGTTTTTAAATAACCGACGTCAAAAACCTTATTTATAACGTCGCACGTATTAACGTCGGCTAGAAACCGACATAAAAAATGAAAAATAACCGACGTAAAAAACGTTTTCTGCACTAGTGAGACCTTGAGGGTCTTGGGGTCCCTACTGAGTATCGTTATACTCACCCCTACACGGGCTATGCCCACACCTCGTTGTGTTGGTTGCAGACGACGGGCAGTGCTGACGGAGGCCGAGTGTTCGAGGACTCGACGGTACCCAGAGGTGGACTACATGGCGAGACGACACACGGAGGAGGTTGACAGGCGAGAGCGTTGTAAGGGCTATCTGTACCTACCCTTCAGGTAGGATCCGTGGTGGGCGATCCAGGAGCTGCATCATATGTACCTACCCTTCAGGTAGGATCCGAGGAGGACGATCCAGGAGATACTTCCTTTCGTCCAGCTGTTGTCTTTTCCTGTTGTACTTGTTCAGCTGTAGTTGTACTTTCATTTGGGTTTTTATTCTGGACCATTTACTTTTGAGCACTTTCCTTTGTACTTAGTGTTTTGCTTCCGCTTGTACACTGTGGTGTTTTGTTTACTTTTATAAGGCAATGCCTTCCCAGTTATCGGGATTTATGCCTTTGGTGCTAGTCTCCAGCCCCTGGCCTATGGAAGGCAGGCTTGGGGTAGTCACGGCATGGGCCCGAGGATGGGTCGTGACAATAAAATTATTATCACACAACACATTTATGATGGAGTATACTCTATGCACAAAATATTACTACCTCAAAAAAGAAATATTCACTAGGGGAGAAAATTAATTTTCTTATAAAATATACCATTTTATTATAAATTATTATTAAATTTTTATCTGGGAATAAAGCCATTATTTATAGACAGAAAGTTAGGGATTAAAAATTTGTTGATGGATAATAATTCAATAAAATGTGGTAAGCTATTTAAGGAGGTTAAATTGCCCCATGATAACATGTTTACTGTAAATCATCCTCTGCTAAAAAAATTTCATTCATCTCCACATAAAATTATATAACCCATATGAATACTGTAATTCTAACTTTAAATAATATTATCTATGTAGAAATTTGGAAAACTCAAATACTTAGTATATACCACATAGAAAGGCCAAGTTTTCATATTTTATTGATAAAACAACAACATTGAATTTTAATGTATCACATACTATAACTCTCAGTCTGAAAAATAAACATACAATAGTTTTCTAAATATAATTTCAAGTTCTATAAATCTTAGAATAACAATCCATTCATTTTAATGCATCATCCACATACTCAACCTCGAATGGAATCACATATGAATGGGTCTTATCCATGAACTACACTTCACCTACATATGATCATTATCCATAGTCACCATATGCTATAACTCTCACCATGTTCCTCAAATATATAGGTTACAAAACAACTTTATCCACAAAATTATCACATTAATATACTTCTATTCCTATAAAACATTTCATTTTCTATATGGATTCACATAATATCTTAACTGTGCACTACATGGTAGTCCACAAAATTATATTCATTTAGAACTAACCCATAAAGGACTTTTTTCATGTCTAAAAACTGATATTCTCTTCTTCACATATAATATTCTCCCTCAAAGTCAATAACACAAATATTTTTTATTATTTTCAAAAACGTTTACTAATCCATTTTTAGAATCCCAACATGCTGGGTTAAATTCACAAGGAACTTGGATTCATATAAAGTTCCTCATCAGGAAATCCTTTTTTTGAATGAAATCGAATGTGGGAGGAATAATATGATATACTTCCATTCTCAGAAGTATCATATTGAAATGATTGATAAGATCAGATCAGTGATGTTTTAGGAATATTATTTGATGTGGGTGAACATTACCCACAAAGTGTCTTTTCCCACATTGAAAACTCAAAAAGAATTCACTAAGATATAAAAAAAAATCAATAACTACTAATCATTCACGATGGATACTAATGATCAACACTATTCTCACATCACATACAATATAAGACACTATTGTAGTGGATACTGGCCCAAACTAGGATCTCCCTCATGTATTCACTGTAAAAGCCATATATATATATATATATCCACCCACACCTAGAGGACACACTTCATCCTCTGTTGCTCATATTATAGCCTATATTGATTTCATTAGCAAGGTTGACCTCCGGGTCCCGAAACACCAACTTTAGATTTGCTTGGGACCCTGTCTAGTGGAATGGAATAATTTTATAAATTAGGTAACATTCAAATACATAGATATGTATAAAAAATATGCAACCAAAAAATAATTTCCAATCCAACTTCATTGTCTTACCCTTCGAAAACCATCATAAAAAATATTATATTTAATAGTTCTTATTTCCGTCCTCAATTTTGAGGAAAACAAAGTACAGAATCCATAAAAAATTTCTTTTTTATTTAATATTCATTCAAAAAATCATCACTTTTATCATGTAAAATAATCAAATATTTTCATCCAATTTATTTGGATGTATGAATAACAATTATATAGGGATCACCACTCCAACCAAACTAACCAAACACATATTGAAACACCTTTAAAATAAAATTCATCTCTTAGGTGTAAAAATAACACCATTTTAATTTTTTAGTGTCCCTTTACATAAAATTAAATATGCGTGTGTTATATTTACTCCCCCTTAATGAATATCAAATAAGAATGTTAAGTTAGGGCTTCTTATCTCATTTTTCTCCTCAACAACATATTCAATTATTTTTTTCAAAAGAAAGGAAGTAATCATTTGATACTTCAAATATATCCTTTAGTTAATATCCTATAAGTCTATATGATTGTTGTTATTCAAATGTCATCCATATCTTCTGAATAACCTACACCTCCCACATTTTCCTCTATAACAAATTGAAAGGATCACATTCTATGATTTGACATGAGAGATACTGTTTCTCAATTTGAATCTGATTGGAGTATCTAATTGAGTATCTTTTTATAATCGCTTAGATATTAATTAAATAAATTGTTTACTATTTATATCATGAATTTATAGAATTGGAATATTTATTTAGTATAGTTTTTGATAATTCAAAAATTAGGATAAATAAAAATAATTTAATTTCTATTAATTATATTTAAATTTTCACGACTTGGGATCATAAAAAATGTGGGGGATTTTTCCTTAATCCACTAACTCCATATTTTAATCATCACAATTCTGGTATCATATGTTTTTTAAAACCGTCATGTTTAATAATAGTAAGATATTTTTCTGTAAAAAGTCATGAAAAAAGGTTAAGATTTGAAGAGAATATTTTAACCTAATGCATAATGAATTTCAACAAATCATGACTTCCAATTGACCATATAAAAGCAACTTCACATGGATATCCAAGTGATTTCTTGATCAAATGAAATAATCAAATGAATAAATGAATATATCAAATTAATAAGTGAAGTGGCCATGTAAATAGATCATTCCAAGTGATAGTGGCAAGTGTCCATGTCATGTGACCATTCTGGGTGGCTATGCCATGTAACCATGACAAGAAAATGAAATATCCCAGGTAATGTAAGCCAAAGTGGTCATGATTTAGTGAAGACTATGCGACCAGGTCTAACTTAATATAAGAGTAATTTTAAAATATCTAATGACTTTAAATTCTCTAATTTACTAAATAGTTATATAATTTAAGGTTAACATGTAGGAGTAAAGTTTATAATGATTAATTTATTAGTTTCCTCTATTGACTAATTATAGAATGTTCTCTATTTGAGAAGAATAAATACTTGTGGACAAATAGTGAGGTGATGTAATATAAAATATATACTGATGAATTAATCATATTTACTAATTCCCTGTACACTCCAGAAACACTCTTTTTTCTAAAATCTCAATGTAACACTTGATTGAATCATTTTCAATAATAGATATAATGAACATAGATCAATTTAAGCATACTAGGTTGAATTACATTAAACCATACCACTTACTATATTTCTCCCTCTCCATTCTAGCTTATTTTGTGATATGTTAACATTAATTTTTATATTATTTAAAACATTATACTAAATAATATTAGAGATAACAAGATAATATCTCTTAAATTCATTAACTCATATTATCACATGTACAACTATGTAATATGATTTGTATATCATAGAATTCCCTATATGATGTTGTTTTTAAAAACATGATCAAGGTTAAAGATAAAGTTACATTTTTATAAAATTATTTGAAATGGGTTATTTCAAAGTGGATATGATTATGTCTCACATTGTGATTTAACCTATTATTTTTAATTCTCTAGGTGTTTTCTAGTTTTTTATAATTTTGTTTTTGAAAAATTATTCATAGTTTTTTTAAAATTTTTTCTAGTTTTAAAGAATCATTAAAAAAATAATAATAATATAATATTTATACTTAATTTGGGTTTTATTTAATATGTTCAAATTGATTATATTTTTTTTTCAAAAGATAAATTTATTTTGAATTTTTTTATGGTTATGATTTAGCGTTTTATAAATCAATCAAAAACATTAAATTATATATTTATACTATTTTATGTAACATACATATTTTTATAAACTGGGGTATTTAGTTTTAAATATTTTCTTGAATAAATTTTAATTAGAGAAACAATTAAATCCCATCCTTATTTTTCCACTCTAACCAACACATTTGGTTCAAAAATGCTGATGAGAGTGGTCATTCCATGTGGCTTGATTTAGTAGAAAATTGTCTATACTTTCTCGCAAATAATTTTCCCATGCGTGGGAATGAATTCAATATTTTTAGTTGACAAGATTATTTTATAGTTTTATTACACTTGATTTACACTGATATTACCCATTTACTTTCTAAAATGAGATAGATTATCCCAACAGTTAGTAATTTGTAAACATTTATTTTTAAAACTTCAAAGAGGATGAGATTTAACAAGCATTAAAATTTCCTTATAGGCTTAATCTGATCCTATGAAAGTATGTGATGGATACAAACAAATGGGATAATCTTAATAATATCACACAATGTTAATTATATCACCTTTTTATACTCCATAAAATGGTTTATCAAATTAATTTCTTATTAAAAAGTGATTTTACTGGACATAATTATCTGAAATTGGTCAATACCTTTTGTATATATATTTTTAAAATTAGGGATAAGTGGTTTCAATTACAACACCAGTGGCTTTGTAATTGTGGGAAGTAATTTGGGAGGATATAGGTTAATGAAGTATTCTATATACAAACATTTATTCTATATGTAAATATAATCAACGCATTCACTAATTAATATAAAAAATAACACTTTCCAAAACCAATACATCACTAAAAACATGAACTATAACCTAAAGATTAAATGATGGGAGAAGAGGAAAAAGAAAAAGAATTTGGTTCAATAAAATAATGTTTTGTGTGTGTCATTAGAGAGAACATCCATAAAAAATAGAGTTCAGAGTATATTATTCAACATTGGTGTGTTTCATTACAATAAGAATATCAAAATATTTGTTTCCCCCCTCAAAATCCAAAAAATTCTCCGTTGAGAATGTTGATGATGATTTTCTCATTTTAAGAAAAGGAAATCAATGAATAATAGGACTATTACCTGGGATTCATGTATCATCCATATCAATCTTATAGAAGTATATGGGTTATATGGGATTCTACCCCCAAATGGGTAAATCCTAAATCTCTTCAGTTGGGTGTGTTAATAATTGATTCTCATGTTTCATCATATTGAATTTTTTTTGACGTTATATGACATATAATGAAGCATGCATAGAGTAAATAATAACATTGATGGATGAATTTAAGTAAATAATTTTATCAAATTGAAAGTCTTAAATATTAATAATGGCATTACAAATGAACTTGAAAACATTAATTTAGATGGAATCACTATTTTTATCAAGGTAGTGACATCAATTTGGTGTTTAAATCTCTCATTCCCCTTCAGTGACCACATATAGATGAAAGTATATTTTATAAATTTCGCATACTGTTGAATATTTTTAACTACACCCCAGAGAGTAATTTTTTCTTGTTCCCTTTAAAATATATCCATAATTTCTTCAAATATTTCATTATAAAATTGATTCATGGATTGAGGAATCATTTGGGGAAAAAGAAGATGAATGTATTGATTTATTTCATTTTCATTTTTTCTATTTTCCCTAGAAATATATTAGTTATTATGAATGTGAATATTCACGAGGAGGAAATACCTATTATGTAAAATTAAGTGGAAGAGAAATTTATTTACAACTAAAATGAGCAATAGAATTAACACTAACAATTATATTAGGATTTAGAATAGGTTAGGAATGTAGATACCTATAATGACTCATCATTATCTCATCAACTATGTTTTCTAGTTGTCTAACGTGAGATATTAGGTCTATAATTTCAGATTGTATGGCCTCATATAAATGTATGTTTTGCGATTTCATTTTATTAACCATTTTTTAATGTCTCTGATAATATTTGGGAATAAGTGGGGGTTTCTTTGGGAAGGTAAAGGATGAGAAGGCTGTGTATTGGCTATGATGTTACTAGTTCGGTCTCAGATATCTTTAGTTAGCTAGTTGTTAGTACTATGGTTCTGACTTCCACCTAGGGTGGGGGTTTTCATGATTTTATCTTGGATTGAGGGTGCTTGTTTGTAGAATTGATTCGAATGAAATATCTCAACATAAGATTTAGATAAATCCTAAAGTTGCAGTAATTCGTTTGGGAAATTATTATTATCAAAAAAAATACCAAAATATAAGAGAACATTTATATATTTCAGATTACCATGAACATAGGTTTTTTTCATTTATTGTGTTTTATTTTCATCTGATTTATTGTCTACCTTTTATTATATTGAATAAATTTTTATCTCATATATAACTCAAGTGGGTGATAATGATTCTGTTCTGTGTTTTTTGGCCTTTTAAGCCATGTGACCATCACATCATAAAAGACATCAATAGTTTTATCTACATGAATAACACCAGATGAATCTTTTATCATTTTATAATATGTGAGGAAAATTCCCTTACAAAAGTATGAAATTTAAATTTTTTCACTTATTTGATAGTAGATAGAAAAATATATATTTCTTTTAAATCGATCAATGTATTCATGAAGTGTTTCTCCATGTGACAACCTAATTCTACATATTTATTTTCTAATTTACATTGTTTACAGGGGTTATAATAACATCCTTATAAACATTTATTTAATTTCATTATATCCACTAATTTTTGTTGGTAGATACTATAGTGAATTTTTAGTTACATGATCAATGGAGAAAGTGAAATCCCAATACAACATGTGGTTCTTGAAAAAAAATGGGCCATTATAATGGGGAAATCTATGAAAAAACCTTTAGTTTTTTCTTAGGGTATTCACTATGAAGGCCATATAATTTCGGGACATATAAATTGGACTTTATCATAACTCAATGTTGGATACATCCTTGTTGTATTAGATGTATGTATCTTGGTAGACCACATAATGGTAGGTTAGTTATTTAAAAGCCTGGTTATTAAAACTTTGTATTATAATATTTTATTCATTTAACTTTTATAATGGTTAAAACCTATTTATGTTAATATATTTGTTCCTTAATTTTTATTTATTTATTTTACCTTGAATATCAAACATGTGTGTAATGTGTTTTTTCAAATTTTCAATTAATTTTAGTTATTTTGCCCTTTCAATATAGGGTAATGAAAAAACAATTCCATGCTATATTATTTTAGATATATATAATTTTTTTAATTCAATTAGTTGGAGTATAGAAAATAAAAAAACAAAAGCATGAAAATACTATAATAAGAAAAGATATAATATTGAAGAAGATAGAGAGAGAGTGAGCCAAAAAAAATAATAAAATAAAAATTAGAAGGGGTAAAAGGGAAGGATAAGGGAAATAAATAAATTGGAAATAAAATATTATTAATAAACTAAAAAAAATTATTTAGGATCCCCTATAACAGTGGAAAAATTGATCGCATTATCAAGTTGTTGAATTAGAAGTCATTTTTAATAGAATTTTTGCAATGTTGCAAGATCTCAATTTCATCAATCATCAATGAAATAGACCATAAACATTAAAAAGGGTGTTTTAAATTAAAAAATATAAATTTTATTTGTGAAAATGTATAATTTTTTAATTTAATATGAAATTATATATAAGAAAGTGACAAAATAAAGTAGAAATTAATATTTTTCAATAAGAGTGATCAACCTAGGATAAGATCATTATGTTCATCCTTCATCTCTTTATTGAATGGGTTTATATCATTTTTATCGAGAATTTAAAACAAATTTTAATAAAATTATGTGGGTTCAATGGGGATAACTCCAAGGGTTCAGTTAAAAACACAATGTGATTCCTCAACTACTAATGATCATCATGTGATTTTCACCAAACCTCATAACTTTAACATATCATGGAAACATATAAATAACTCTATGTTTTGTATAAAATTTTATTTTATATCCATGTGATACCATGAAATAAATTTTAACTTTCATATTAATGATATTGTGAGATAAATATACAAATATTATCGACACAAACACCAGAATTGAAAAGGTGAAGGAGTGGAGGAATGTGAATAAAACATCAAACAAATGTGTACACTGAAAAATGATCATGTGGTGTAAGTGTAACATACCAATTAAAAATCAATTAAATAAGTATATAATGTTTATAAAAATAAAAATAATAATGGATTAAAAATGATCATATAATTATTAGAAGAAAAATCTTCGAATGTACATCACATTCCCCCTTGAGTTTTCAAAATGAACATAAAACTCTATGGAAGAAAAAGAAGCTATTGATGAAGAATAATAAATTCCCATGAAATCAAAACTATCCCAAAAGTTGAACATACATTGAAAATTACGGATAGGAATCTTTCTATTTTCAATTACTTTAAATTATCAAAAAAATAATTCATGTATCCTACAGGTATTGATGAGCAGTCTGTGGAATAATTTTACATCAAATTAATAAGATTGGTAGACTAACTTATACTCTGATTCATATAAATAAATTTATAAGGGATGTCTTCCATTGAGTATTATATCAACTTGGTGTATACTTATCCCATTTGTATATCCATACCAATTGATATATCCAAAAAATATAATAGTCTTCAAATCTACCTCCCCCATATTTTCTTCCCATTATGGTTTCCATTTGGGCCACTTATGATTGTATACTTAACTCAGCCTAGTTGAAAAATTATAGACAAAGGTATCAATCCTATTTTTTAGTGAAAAAGGATTTACAAAGCGGGAGAATAAAACACAAAATAATTTTAAAAAATAAGAATAAAGGTGAAAATATATGTTTAACTTATATGATATTAATGATATTATATTAAAATATATAAAAACACATAGGGTTCCAATAATTGTTAGATTTTCTAAAAACTAATTTTTGTTTGACATTATGTGTCTTTTTAATTTCATGTAACACCAAAACTTTTTCAAAACTTATAATAAATAAAAATATATTAAAATATTAATATTCTTACAAGATTCTTAGGATGTGTTACCAAATTCAATATAATGTATTTCAATATTCTATAATAGTATTATGAAATATAATATACTAAGGTAATTTACAATATTTTCATTTCTGAGATTCATTAGTCTTTTCAGATTATATAAAGACTTATGAAGAAAATGTTTGACAATATATATTTAATCATCATAAAAATTAATAAAATGTTATTTTAATGTCTTATTATTTACATAATTATCCAATTTTCTTCTTAAAATCCCAAATATAGAATTCATCTAGTTAATTTAGCTATTCAACGAAACTAAAAGCTTTATCAAACTCTCCAAATCATCTCAGAAAAGATTCAAATAATTTTGATAACTATAATAACATTCCAAACATATATTAACTAATTTCCATGAATTTATATAGTATTGAATTATTCAATTATTATTATGTCAAATATCTTCACTACCACAATAATTCTATCTTTAATTTTATCTGCCTAAAACCTTTATTTGAGTGATATTTATTCACTATTTACAGATGCTTCATTCATAATTACATAAGTATGTATTATCAATATATCATATATCTTATTGTTCATTAATAAATAGTTGACAATAATTTTATTATTTAATATATTATATAGATTCAATATGAATTTCTACACTCCATGTAAATTGTTGTATACAATACCTCTCTGACTTCAGTACTTATTTTGAGATTATAATCAACACAAAAATTAGTTAATTTAAATTGATCTTAAGTTGAGAGACAACTGTAATATTTTTTAGCCATAAATATAATTAATGTTTCTCCCAAATGTAGATTGGGTGGAATATTTTTTCATCACAAAATGATCTAATACACATTTAATTTGTTTCACAATTTAATGGAAAATATATAAAATAAAAATATAACAGAAACTTAGTTACTCTATTTAGAAACTTTAATACCCCCATTATTTTTCTTGTCAACACCCAAATCATTTTAGACTTCATAATTTTTACATAACTATTCTACCCTTTATGAAAATGTAAAAAGGTTTTTACTCGTTTCTGAAACTACAAGTTTTGTGGAGGTAATTATCCTATATTCAACTTCTATAAAAACATATTCTCCAATTTTGTTTTCCCATCTATTTATTCTCTACCCTAATGAATGTATTTTTTAATTACCCAGGAGAGAAGGATGGTAATTCCCTCTACCTGACAATGTCTCATCAAATAATCAAATCTATGTCTATAGGGGTTATAAAATTGTAAAATATTAGGTTGATCAATACATGGAAAAACGATATTAGTAAAATTGTTCAAATGTGACACCAACCATAATATCACTTTCATAGGGGTTGTACAATAATATTATCATAATATTTTATGAACATACATCCATCATTAACAAAAACCTCCAAAAAAATCTATTGGATGTTTATTTTTCTTCTCTGTTTAGATTTACAGTTTTCCCACCATGAAAATCCAATTAAACAAAATATATAACAAGATGAAAAAAATTGATCATTATAATTTAAAATTTAGTTTCCCTAGAATATTCCTAGGATTTCATATTTAATAATTAATACATATCTCATATCTTGAATTCATATTATCTCCCCTTTAGGTATTATCTCGAACAATCCTCGTCATGGTTTTTCATTCATAATGAAATAAGCTAAAATAAATTCTTATTCTATTTTAGGTCATATAATAATTGAGATATGTAATCTAATAGGTTTAAAGGATCCAATTTGACAAAATTTTAAATATTACAAGATTGATGAGTCTCATAGCTGTATAAATATTATAGATTTCATTATCTCTCCTCTCTACTTCATAACCTCTTATTCCCAAAATAAATTAATAGACATTTTAAAGTATACTAATATGGGTTTTTCGTAATATCCTTAATGATATAATAGGTCTAAAACTTATTGCTCAATAGAGATAGTCCATTATTTTTAGATTCATTTTTTTGATAACACTTAACACTATCTTTGAATTTAAATTCTAGAATATATGCATTATTGTGATACATTAATTTATTTTCACTTTGACCATTATTATTATCTCAAACATATTTCTTCACATTTAAAATAAAATCACATCTAATATTTTAAAATTTCTCAATCATATTATACATTTCAAAATTACATAAAAAAATATTTATACACTCTTTTGGGATAAATCCAGCTTTCTTTTTGTGTGTGGTATCCTGTTTTAAAAATACATTTTATTATATGATTGTCTGGTGTATTCTATTTTTTCTTGAAAAAATTCTCTTCTTATGATAGCAATTCTATGTTCTTACTAGAAATGTTTCCTTACTTATCATACATTCTACACACATATTTTTTAGCATTAAGATTACCATTTTTAGAAAACATTTCAAATTCTTCATCCAGAGTGTTAGCTAATAAAATAATGATATCATCTCTATCTTGGATAGATTAATTTTTATATTAAAACATTTTCCATTTTTTATTGATATTCATGGACATCGTAAAGTGGTCCATGATGTTACCATTCCTACCATAGTATAAGATTTTTTTTGTTTCATCGTTTTTATCTTTCCTGAATGACATCTTTTGAGTATTATTTTTCATTTTACTTTTCCTACTTACTCCAAAATAAATATTTTATATATTTTATCACATATTTCATATTACATTGAAATTTTTCCAATAAAAATAGGATTTTTTGAGTTTTGGCAAACTAACACTATTCATAATTGCGACCAACTCCATTTCAATACTCAAAAAATTCCTCAAGTGATTGAAATATATTTTTACTTGGAATATGTTAATTTTTTTTGAAGTCTATTTCAAACCAAAATATTGTGGTTTACTTATTCTATGATTCCCCTAATATTATGTTTTTAATAGATTGAATAAGTTGATATATTATTCCAATAATATATTTCCTTGTTTCCAAACCTCTAAAATCACAGAAAATTTACAAAGAACATATCATTATCTTATTATTTGATACATACATTATAGATTTTTGAGTTTTTTTACAACATATATCTTCCTTTAAGATTAATTTTTGAAGGGAATAATCTCATATAATCACAAACACAACCTTGATTATAAGGTTTCATTTTCAACATTATTCTCAATCAACGTCTTATACTTATTGAATTTAGTCCTACATTAGTAGTTATAACACCATCAATAAATGTATATTTAATAGGATCATTAATATTATTTTTTCAAGAACATAGAATAGATCAATTTATATTTTATCTCAATCTAATTTTATACCAATTTAAGTCTTATTTGATGTAAGTATCCTATCATATATTTTTGTGGAATTAATTTTTTTCTCAATAGTATGGGAAGGTCATTTTTAATATCTTCTAGATTACTCAATTTAAAATCAAGTTGATGATACATTTTGTTGAGAAAATCCAAATCTTCCTTAGTTGATCTCAAGATACACTACCTTTCAATATTTATCATATTTTTCAATTAATCATTAATTTTTTTTACCTATTGTAATGAATTATAAATTTATTTTATTTTCTTTTCTTTATCTTCTATACGTGTTTCCTTGATATTCAAAGTGACACAACGTATCATTTCCAATACATAGATCAATTCATTGAAACATTTCTAAAACACAAATTTTTTTAAAATACATATTTTCAATTGTTTACTAAAAAAAGAAAATCACCCCTTGGGAAAGGAGATATATCCCTCCTTAGATAAAATAATCATTATGATAGTGATAAAATTTTGTAACTTTCTAACAAATGAATCTTTTATTTTATCAAATTTTACTCCAACATTATCTTTTCAACATTAATTTGAAGGATTTAAATGGAAAATGATTTATATAATCATTAATTGTATAAATTAAATCCTTGTATTATTCATTAAATATATCTTATTTATAGCTTGGGCATGAAAAATAAAAATAATAATTTTCTAAAAAAGTATATAAAGACATAGAACTATTAAAACCTTACTCCTATGATGACTCAACCATTTATTTTGAATCTTTGATCTTATTTTCATCAACTCAATTCATTTTTCTTTTAATAGTATAGGATTATACTCACATTTTTATAATAACTTGGATGGAAACAAAATTTTCAATATGAGAATCCTTAATGATTTAATTAAATATAATATTAGAATATTCTAATGACCACAACATGAAAATAATAAAATATCCAACTATATGAAACCCTACACTTTGATACAACTTAAAATTATCTTGGGATTAAGAATAGATAAATATGTGTGTGTGTGTTGGGGGGGGGGGGGTGTTAATATAATGTTTCTATCTTTTACCAATTTTAAATGTTCTTATAAATAATTTTCCTTTTGTTCTATGAATATATATTTTTAGTTAAGACATAAGTCGGTGTATTTTTATATTTACTCAAAACACATACCATAAGAAATGCAGAAAATAAGAAAAGTGTAACATGCCATATTTTTACAGTGTTCACCCCTAATGTGGGTAACTATGTTCTTATTGTGTTTGTATCATTTTATATGTAGAATTTACAGTAATATGTATCACAAATTATAAGTGATATGATGTTATTATTAAATATCACCAATTTCCACTAATCCAAATATTCACTATATTACAAAAGTTATGTGGTTTTTATAAGTCCCACAATCTTCAATATTCTAATTTGAATTATAATCTTCCATCTAAATTAATAATTTAAATCACAAAATATGAATATGATGCCACTGTAGAAACAACCTCGAATCCATATATTAAAAAAATATTTGAATTATTCTGAATCTTCCAGAATACAATCCTAAAATGTGATATTTTTATACAGAAAAATTCATAGATCATTCTTTATAAACTACTCCCTAGATTCTCCGAAACTCAAGTTCTTAGGATATTTAAATATCAACTATACCCTCAATAAATAAATGTATTTAACATAATTGATAATTATTTTCATATGATGATACTGTAGTGAATTGGGTTTTGACCAGAAAAACCTTAGAATATTTCAAGGAATATTTCTGTATCCAGGCATAGAAACTGTGTCGGATCCTAGGGCCCAGAGTACCTCAATACAGTGACATTAAAAATATTAAAAATATTTTATAACAGATGTGATGTTTCATTAAAAATGTGGTTTAAATCTCTTGGGGTGTCTCATATTTGATATAACAATACACTATTGAGTTTAGAACATGATATTTCTTGTAGGTATAACATAAAAATTGTGAACACCTGGTACCTAGTTGGAGGCGAGTTAGAAGAGGGGTGTTCAAAAAAGGATGATTCATTTAATAAAATTAAATGAATTAACCCTACCATTATTTTTATGTTTATTTATGAAGAGATGATAACATCGATCCCTCCCCCTTTAAAGAGATGAACGAACAAAGGAGAATCATCTGAATAGAGGCATCACCAATCTCTTATCTTGATGATGATCACACTCGTTTCATGGGTAGAATGTTGAAATATTGGATCTGAACTCAAAGATTCATCGTTTTACAATGAGGTTGGAATATATGAGTTTTATGGTGCGATACCTTATTTATGAGTTGTTTTAATTTTATAAAGACCACTTATGGATATTGGGAACCCGAGGGTGTTGATATGTTGGTTTTGGGGAAATTGAGTTGATTTGGGTGGATAGAATGGAAATTCCTATCATAATTCGTGATCACATGATGTGTAGTACAATTTAAAACACCATGTGATATTCCCATTCAGAGAAGATGACTAATGGAGACTAAAAGACTTTAATCAGTGTTTCATGCCATGTAGTGACCCTAATTCTTCTTTCTAAGGGACATGTCCATGGTAGGTGTGTGATGGGACATCACTGAGTGACAGTACATGACTAGAGAATATGGAAACTAGGTTCAACACATGGTAACAATAAATATGCAAATATAGGGGTCTGTTTAGTAACTAAATTCCATGTACCAGGGTGTACACGTCATGTGTGAGACACAAATGCCCGAACTGTATGGTGAATGAAATGGCCAGGGGCCCAGGAGAGGTGAGAAAAGCCATGTAATACCATTAAATATTGTGTAATCTCACATGTACATCCAATTTAGGCATCAAAAGAAATGTATGAGTATTAAATGGGGTCACACATCATGTGGATCCCCGTACATGTGGTTTAGTCCTTTTTGTAGGAGATTTGACCTAGCTTGACACCTTCTTTGGGGATCAGATTCAGGAATGCGAGTACCATATCCTGGGCGGTTTTCAATGTAGAACATGATGGAATAATCCAGGTCGGATTTGGAGATACATCATGAATTATTAGAGAAAATTTATTTACTATTAGTGTTATACCTTGTATAGTGATCTGGGTGGATCACTAGGTTGACGTTGGGGTTGGTATCCTCTATATCATCTCATGATGTGGGTACCCTAGACACTTTAGGCCAATAGATAAGTTCTCCCTTATACTAATAGGGTGTGATTAACTTTCCTATAGATGTGTTTTGTTGTGAGGCAAGATGTGTGTGGAACTCATTGGACTAAAGTTAATTGATGCAGAAGATCATTTTGGTTTATCGAATAGATTCTTGAAGTAGTACTCCCCTAATGTATTAGGGATCCAGATTCTCTTACCTCTTATTTTAGTAGACAGAACTACCCTATAGTTAGTGAGGGTCCTGTACCTCCATATTAGTTCCCCTAGGGTTGGAAATCCATTGTTTGAACTGGGTGAGGGTCCCCATGTATCATTAATATTGTTGGAGATAGACCTCCCCTGCATTACTAGTGTGTGGGCCCCCAAAACTCATTGGATTGATTAAGTAGGTACTCCCCTGTTATACCATTGTGTAGGTCCTATATCCATGGATTATCTAATCTTATATACCACCAGTATTTGGGTCCTCCATATGATATTTATATATATAGTTGTTACTCCCTAAACATTCCAGTGTGCGTGTAACACCGTGAGATTTTGTGAAATATATATTTTTTAAGTGATTTAATATTTTTGATATTTTTCATTTAATGAAACACTGAAAATAGTTTTCTTATATATTAAAGCTCTATGTTTGGATTGAGTTATATAAAAAACAATGTTAATCATGAACTACACACAACATAATGTTTAACTTTCTCTACACAGAACACTAAGGTTATGTTACATTACATGTATGACCAACTTTCCACAATGGGTTGTGTAACACAGAAGACTGACTTTCACTAAATGACAATATTTTATTAAAAATATTTTTATTTAACATAATAAGATATTACGTAGAAATTATTTGAGAAGTTATGAATTGTATTGACTAACTTATGAAAACACATGGTTTAAATATTTGGATAAAAATTAATTATAAATGAATACAATAACAAATTTAATATATTGGGAATGTTCTTATAAAATAAATTTTATTTCTCATAAATGAATTTCAAAATAAAAATAATTACTATTGTAAAATGATATTATTTAAATATATATTATAATTATTCAAGAAATTAATTTTTTTACATTCATCGAATATATATTATATGAATAAGATAGGAATAAACTAAATATTACCCATAAAAACCTATATTTTTTAAAAATTAGTATTACCACCTTTTAAGGGATAACCTATTTTAAATATAAATTATGGAGATTTTATAAATTTCATATTTCAACATAAACATTATTTTCAAATATAAATATAAAAATAAGGTTAGGTTGAGTTTTTGGTTTTTTCTAAAAGATCCATTTTTTGATGAGTAAAGAAAAATACTAAATTCCAATTTAAATATGATATTTTGAAAAATTTGCTTATATGGTTAATATTTTTGTATAATTTGTTATACTATTTTTTATACAAATTATAAATAAATTAATTCAATTCTGTATATTAGTATCAATTTCAGTTTGAAATAACATATAAAATCATAGAAAACATTAGAACATTTTCACATCAAAAACCTGCATTATCATCCCATCTGTGGGTTTAAATGTAAATTAATTTATGCCACTTATGTTATTTTAATTATTTAAAAATTGGTTCCATATTTAGGTTAATAATAAGTTATAATTTCTAATATGTTCAACTTAGTTTTTTGAAAAAAATATTAGTTAAAGTCATTAAAATTAATTATAATAATTAAGAGGGAAATTAGCTTAACAAGAGACTAAACCTTAAACATAAAGGCCCAAATAACCTAGAAAATTGAAATAATATATATTTTGGACATATTTATACCCTATATTTACACAGATCTAATTTATATAATTATCTAGTCAAATTTTCATAGAAAAAATATGAATGTAATTCCCTTTTAAATAATTTACATTAACACCAATCCCCCTACACTATAAAAAGGCACTCAGCCCTATACATTATTCACACATATAGAGTACTTTTTCTCACAAACAATATACTGAAATAATCTAAAAACAACCTTAAATTCCTTTTAAAATCAACCCTTTATAAATAAATCCAACCAAGGGAGCCATTTCGTGGAAACCAAATGGAGTTCCCCCAAGGAGACATAACATCTTTCCTCAAGCTCCTTTATGTTATTTTCTTTCTCCAAAACATCCATAATTTTTCCCATGATTATATAATTACCTAATTCTCCTAAATAATATAATTTTGTTTCTTATAATGGTTATTACTACACATACCCACACTTACAACTAATGGTAAATGAATATACCATTCTTATGTACGATGCACTATAGCCTCACGAAATGAGGTTGTTGTTTTTATTTACCACCTCTCATGGTTTGGATATATGATGTAAAATCTGTTTTTATATGATATATAAGATATTTAGTATTCAATTATGTTTTCTTAATTATTATATAATAAAAAACTCAATATTTCCAGTTTTTGTAACTATGATAACTTAGTTTGTGGATGTGTGGATTACTGCCTCTTCAAAGCGTTGTGATTCATTCAAAATTTACGGGGAATGTATTATGGATTTTTTTAGTAAATTAAAATTAAATAAGTAAAATAATAATTCTAATTTTATTTTATTATATATATTTGTTCATATATATCATTTAATTTATTTCTTTTAATACAGAAATAAAATGGAAGTAGCATTCTTGCATGCGTACGACCTACCATCTCCACGAGCGGTGTATTTTGTTTAATATTATTATCTTTTATAGATTACTATAAATATTGATATAATAAATATATACAATATATACATAATTTATTACACTCATCAATTTTGTAAATAATTATTTAAGTAAGGGTATCAATAATAACAAGTCAAAACACATATAATAAACAAAGCCGTTATTACCAAAAACATTACTCTAAAATAAAATTGTTAATAAAGAGGTTATATAAAGTCAATAGTGGATAAAAGATGGTATTATATATAATAATATTTGTATTTATTATATATAATGTAAACCTATATTTATTATACATTATTTTTCAATGTTTATAAAGAAATCAAGACTTAAGGTAAGAGAGTTCATCTCACTTTTCTATTTCCCTGAGATACATGCCTTAGTCACCAATAATTTCATTTTTGTGATGTGTATAAATCCAATTTATGTATTATATTTTTCTTATAATTATATTTATGGGTATATACATATCATATTTATGATATTTATTTCATGGGGTTTATGTTTCAGAATATACCAAATCTGAAAAGTAATTTTGTCTAAATTTTTCTTCTCTGATATACATGCCACATTATGAACCTAAATTAATTTTATGATGTGTATATGCTACCTTTTGAAATTTTATAACATTAATATACATATTTTAAGAATATTAAAAGCTCAATTTATTTTTATTATTTCCATTTTATTACAAGTTAAAGGTACCAATGTGGTAACAGTGTATAGCTTCAATATCTTCATTTATCAGGATTGTTTATGAATACAGTTCCATTGATGAAATATTATAATATATATCTAAAGAACTCTCAAGAAATTTATTACCCTATAGGTATTTATGTTATACAAATTCAATGTTTCCATTTTTACATGTTTTGGTAGTTATGATAATTAAAAGTTTGTTTTATAAAAAAATGACTTTATTACTCATTTTGGTCAAACATATGTGTTCTCTAGAAACCTAGTTTTCTAAAAATAATAAAGAAGTATTTAAATATTATCCTTAAATGTTCAAAGGAAAATTTTACCCATTTAATAACTTTTTATAAAGGGGGTTTCAAATTAATATTCCTATCTTTTTCCGATCAATGCACTTTTATAAACATTTATGGTTAAAAGGGAATGATCCACTTGTAAAGACCTACCTAATATCTTGACTGCATTTTATTTTATGCTTATAATGTACATTTAGAAGGATAATTTTTAATGAATATTTTCCCCTAATTTTATGGGAATTATTTTATTTTAAAATGGATTTAAAATAACGAAAATGTTTTTTCAAAAATTGTTTTATGTTAAGGAATGTTTTAAAAGTTTTTCAAAGTTTACATTATAAATTTTCGAAAGATTGATTTCAAAGAAAAGTATTTCAGTGATATTAAAGATTAATTTTTATGGTTTATAATTATTTTTAAGGGAAATGGTTTTAAAAATGTTTTCAAATTCTTTTATAAGTTTTCGAGGATAAAAGTTTTCACAAATATTTTAGGAAACTTTTTTGAGTTTTAAAAGAATTTTCCAAGAAAATTATTTTCAAAATATTTTATGTTTAAAAAATAATTTTTCAAATAAGAAAGGATATTTTCTTAAAGGAATATTTTTAAAAGAAATTTAAAAATTATTTTCCATCTAAGATGATATCCATTGATGTTACTCATGTCATTCTGTGAGATGATCCAGAGGTTCCATTCATATTCTTTCTCTGAATGGTTATTGTTTTGATGGAATTATTTTTATGAAAACATATTCCTATTTCATGGGAAATATTTCTATGAAACCCATTACTCTTCCAAAGGTTATATACCTATGAAACACCTTTCAATAAAAAGGTTATACAATGTAAATGCTTATGGTAAAATTTTCTCTTCAAAGAGTTATATCATGATAAATGATTATGAACCCCACTTATTTTCAAAGGTTATATGATTATGAAACATGCATATCTTAATGGGTAATAATTTTTATGAAATGATTATGAACCCTGTATATTTTCTAAATTCTATGATATCATTACATTTTTATGTCACCCATTTCATTTCATTGGTCATAATATGACTATTTATGATATTGTGGCACAAGAAAGTATTATTTCAATATTAGATGGATGTGACCTATATCTACCTCCAATTTATTTGGAAAAGATTTACATCCCATTAGATAATGATTGGAATCAAGTAAATGGACTTGATCCACTGTGGGAATATGGGTAAACCTGATTCTTTATTAGGAAATGACTGCGATTGGGGGGGGTGTCTCGCCTAGTAGTCCCCATGAAGATGGGTAGATACAGAAACTTGATACACTATGGGACGATGGGGAAACCCAATACCTTAAAATGAAAGGACTGTGACTGGGGATGGTGCTATCTCCATCCCAGTAGGTGTAATTACTATTAAAATAGTAATATGGGGAAACCCAATCAACTATGGGAAGATGGGAAAAACCGATTTACTATAGGAGGATGGGAAAACCTGGTCCCTTATAAGTAAAGGACTACAATTAAGGATGATGGTGTATCCAACATTATAGGTGTAGTACCCATGATGTTAACTTTTACATTCTATTAATGTGTCTTTACTTATAGGGAATGATATTACATGTTTTTGTGTATGCCACAATTCTATGTCTTACTCTTATGTTACTCTTACATGGATTATAATCTATATTCCCTTATAATTTACAACTTATGAAATTCTAATATTTACTCTAGGATTCATTTTATGATCTTTGATATATAGGGTATGAATTTCTATTTTTATGATCATTTTATCGTACCCTTATTCTTAGGTTTATGCTTATATATCTCCCTTGTTTACCCTTTCTAAGAATATAATATCACCCATTTTTTATGTTTCCTTACCTAGGTTATAAGGATATAATTTTTGTATGGTATGTTTAAGAGGGGTTATATTCTTTAACAATATACTGGATGATAATTTATCTCACTCATGTACCATCATTTACATTTTCTATGTTTCCAAAATAAATAAACTAGTATGGAATTTGGGCATCTGTTATTGTAAGGTATTAAGTATTCCACAAAATTGATCTAATGCATATATAAATAAATATTGGTTTGTTATAGTTGGAATTAGAGAAATGGATTAGTCAAACTTTGGAAAATAGTATTATAAAACTGTATTGAGATACCTTGTTATATTTATAATGATTTATCTAGGTATGTCTTTAAAGATAAGAATAATGTTGAGTTAATATTTTTTGGGAAAATGTATTGGAATTTTGGTAAATGATAGAGTGAGTGGTTTCCGATAAATAAATCTCTGTCTAGATACTACAAGTGGATGTGTTTATACAACATTTGTACATAGGGGTAACAACTCTGAATTGTCGTGTTGAGTCAGACTTTAGCTTAACTTGGTACAGGATAAAGGGCCTTAATGCGAAATTGGCGTGACACTTCTAGGGGATATTATTTGGGAATTAATAAACCCTTTATGAACCATCATAAATGATTTAATTTGATGATGAATATAAATATCCTTGGATAAAAATTAGGTGTCATAGATTACAGAACTAGGATCCATTATTTATATATCATATAATTGTTTTTTCATGATTATGTGGTTTTCCACTTTGATAAATGTTTCACACACTATGATTTATGGTTTTAGTCAATGGTGGGAACTATAAATAACGTTTAAATCATAAAATGTTTTAAATGTGGAAACTTTCGGAATTAAAAAAAAATTGATTTCCTAAATGGAAATCTAATGAATAGAATCAGGAAGGTTGTATGGGTATTGTTCATATGGATGACAATAAAGACACTATGAATGAAATGTGATAGGCAAGGGATGTTCTTTAAGTATTTTTTACATTAAACATAAATATCATGATTATATTTATTTTGAGAAAACATAATACATGATTCATATACCATATTCTAGGAAAGAGGTATTTTGGAATTATTTTATAAAGCTTAAGAAATTGTTTACGAATACAGTTGGATGAATGAAGTATTTATGTTTTGGAATTAAAATATTATGTTATACGAATCATGATATATATAAGTATTTTTAGTATAATTTATCAATTAGGATTGAAAATTATATGTTAAATGGCGATGAAGACATTGAAAAGTGTTTTTATGGAATGTGATATTTTGATTAAGGGAAGGTAACAATTAATTTTTCCTGTTTCGAGATAATTATTTATGTATAGAGAAATGTCTGATATGAATATGTAAACTGGGAGACATGGATTACACTAGAATTGATTATTGGAAACGTGGTCACTTCCATCAAGGATAAAGTTTATAACCTATAAGATTCAAATAATTTTTCCAGTAATCATCAAAATAAGTAAATATAAATGTTTTCTAAAAGGTTTTATGGTAATTTGGGTTATTAACATGTTTCAAAAGAATAAATGACGAGGGTATTCACATGTTTTCAATGTTACAACGAAGTGATACATTGTGATATATAGTGGATAAATATTATGCTTATTTCATGACATTATTTACAATTTTATGGATATCTATATTTTGGAAGGGACATAAAGATAAAAATTTATGGAAAATTTATGATAAAATTTGGATGATGTTTTTATTTACTAACATTGTATTGAAAACCTTATTTAAAATTAATGTTATTGAATACCCTTAAATCCATAATGTACATTATATTTATTTTGGAAATTATATTAATTTTGTATTAGAAAAATAAAACATGTATATCAGCTAAGAACCCATAATGTTCGGAAAGGCCGCGGGTCATGAGCCCATGACCGAAGGATGATACGGGTTTCACGCCTATCATCAGCCTAGATCTTGTCCTGATTATTGTGTAATTATTATTTTTGTAAAAAATGATGATAAGTATAAATTAATATAGAATCAATAGTGTTATGTTTTAGGTTTAGAGATTAATGTATTAACCATACCGAATTTGGAAAATTGATAGAGACAAATAATTAGACTTGTCACTGTTTTATGGGCCTTAAGATATGTTAAAAGAGTATTTCAATGGTTCATGCAACAAAAGTAATTTTTGATATCCATTTATTGATGTAATGAATGAATTAGAAATTTATTGAAGGATAACCAAAGAATGAAATTATTTTTATAGATATATATCAAGTAATTATACTTCCGAATATTTTTTTAAAAAAAATAATCGTACATAGAAAAATGATAAAAACAATATTGTCCTATTAAAGTTTTTTAACCAAATTTATTTTAAATCATCACAGATTTATGATTTTGAGGCCCTAAAATTTCCATTGACCATTCACTTGTTTGAAATTGTTGATGTAATGGAAAAAAATTTATCAATAGATTTAACATTATTATACATATATAAAATAGTACAAATCACATAAAACCTCATTTAGAACACAATAAAAACATTATAAATACAGAATTAATTAAATGAGAAGTGTTTCTAGATACTAGAGAACTATTACAAATGGAATAGTCTGTTAAACCTTTGGAATTATAATTCACATTTATAAATAGTAATATAACCAACATAATTGTAACATCACCTATGAATGTGTTGATAAATTTTGGAATCTTATAAGTGAAAATATGAAATATTTATATCATAGTATAAGTAAATAAATATTTTAAAAAGTAAAAATTATGTATTGGTATTTTTGTGAGTCATGAATATATAACTATAATTTTAAAAATAATAAAATTATTTAAAAGAAAACTCATTTCCATAAAATTTATTCATAAATAATTATTTTTTGACATATGATTTTAGGATAATTTAATGAGACTTTGTTTAATTTTTCTGAGAGTTATAAAATCATTTATAAATTTAAAAACAATATTTTTTTGAGTACATAATGATTGAAATTAATAATTAAATATATCATATTTATAAAATTATTTTCTTAAATTAAAGGAAATTTTTTAATTATACTCATTGAAATATGTTTAGGGTAATTTTTTGTGATTTTTCTAAAATACATGAATTTTTAGAGAATAGTAAAATACGATAATTTAAAATATTATTACATTATTAGATAAATAAACTATTAGATGAGTGATGGATGATTTAACAACAATAATCTCAAACTTCCATTCATTATTTTAATATTTTTTATGATAATTCTCAAATTATTCATAGTATTGAGCCCAAATAATAAATGAAATCAATAAAAATCAAACAATCAGCCCTCTAATCCACTATAAATACCACCCCTTTTCCCCACACATTCCACGATTTGATACATATCAAATTTTACCTCAATAATATTTTTAATAATCTTCCTCACATCCAGGATCTCTTTTAATCATCAAAAGACAAAATCCAATCTTAATAAACCTATTCTCAAAGGGGAGTATTCAAGTGGTAAAATCCTATTACTTTTCCTTTTAATTTCTTTCCATGTTTTTTATTTTATTATTATCCCCTCACCTCCCCTCATAAAAAGAGAATTTTAACTCCAATAACTTACATATAATATAAATTTTTTATTCTAATGGAATAACCCATCATCAAACTCCATTATCACTCTTTTTTTAAAATCAAAATCATCGTTCGTGTGGTGTTGATTTACAAACTTCATAGACGATGGATTTTTTTATGAACATTATTCTTTAATGATGGTAATAAAACCATTTTTATAGTTAAAAATACTATAATATATGTATTATAATATTTCTTATTTTTATGTAATATATTTATATAAAACTAAATGGTAAAACAAAATGAGTTCATTATGAACTGTAATTGCCATAATAATATCAATAATTATTACTAAATGTATTATCTAATGATTAATACTAATAATATATAAAATTTTGAAATATATAACCATTTATAAACATTTCTTTTCATTAATAACATATAATTCAAATTCTGGAGAATTATACCATTTCCACATGAACTTCCATACTCGTTTACAAGTATACCAAACCTAAAAACCAAGGAAATGAATGCTCTCGAGCGATAAAATTGTATCTTCTAACTTATCATAAAGGTTATAAATATATTTAATAAAATTATAATAATTAAAATACATGTATACAATTTTATTAATTAATTAACTAATATATAAAATTTTATTTTCCCAGAAAATGAGGTTATGTGAAGAACACATTCGGATATAAGGTAAGTGATTCTACCCAAACCATACTGTTTTTCCTTAGAGTTATTTTTTCACCATAGTTAACATAATTTAATGATTACTTATTTCTATTTAATTTTTATATATTTTTTTATATGTTCTGAACTCATTCATCAAGATCATTACTTCTTTCATTTGTGGGAGATACTTTTTTTCTAGATTCACTTTTAAATTCTTCAAAATAAAGAATCTAGATTTAAGGGAATGACAAATATTCTTACCTAATTTCTAGTGAAATATATAATATGTTTTATGTTAGAATTATTTTTATAAAATAACTCATTTTTTATGAAAAAATATCTTATTTCACACCTATTTTTATACAATGGTTTTTTTCCAAAGATCTCTTCTTTTGAAAATAATAGAGTATTTCTCTCAAGAATTCCTCAAAGATTTTTGAAGAGTATATTAATATATTTAAATACCCTTATTGAATATCTTGTTTAATTGGGATTAATATTTTATGATATCATCTTCCATATTTTGTTGAATGGGTTATTATTATTTTGATTTTGGATTTACTATCTCGATAGCATTAACTAAATTAATCCGAATCGTTAGTGATTATGTTTACTAATTGGGGAAAGTTATTTACATTTATTATGTTAGTTTCAATATGAATGTAAATATTTATTATGTTTTACCCATTTCATATAACGAATACATTAGAAATATAAAATATTGGGTGGGGCCCTCTATAGCCCCTTGGTTTATAAGTAGCTCTCACGAGATGAACTATTTTGGGTGTGGGCTAATATCTTAACCAATTTTGTATGGTATCTTGGATGAATCCTTGAAGGTATGTTTATGATGTCCCAAATTATTCATTCCCTCAATATTAGATTAGTATTTGATATTCCATGTGATTTTTCTACTAGTAGAATATCCATGGTTAGGTTTCATTATTTTATGACCAATTATTATGGATTTATTTAATCTTTTTTTATTCCATATATAATATTCTCATGTTTTTTGTTTTACTATACATGGTTTTATTTATTAATTTTGACATATGCTTTTTTTAAGATTCTGTTGATTAATTACCCATACTGATCATTATATATCACCCTTTTATTATTTTTATTTTCCCCATGGATTCCTAGATAAATTATATTAATTATATTAAATGATAATCAATTAGAGTAATTATGCTTCCAATGGAGTTTATGTGACTTATTTCATTCCCTGTTTTAATGATGAAAACATGTATCTTGTTATTTCAGATATAATAAACTATTTTTTCCTTTAGGACACATAATTCATGTTTATATTATAATTTAATTACGTAAGGAACCACCTAAAAGATACTGTGTTTAGGGTCCTTATATTTGGTACCATAAAAAAGTTTAGTAGAAACATTGGAAACAATATTTTGAAAAAAAAATATTAGGGTTCATAGCCCAGAGATAGACAATAAGGATAAGCATAGATGAAAATCCTAAAATTTTGGTAAGGTAGATATTTTGTTTATTTTCACAGAAATAGATCACTGTCTGGATACTACAAGTAGAAATGGTTCTGAAAAATATATACCTAGGGGTTACATCTCTAATAAGGCTTCCCTGGCCTCTCTCAGGGTAACTTGGAACATGACAATAAACCTTACTGTTGACCTAGTTTGATGCTCCTAGGAGATATTATTAGGATAAATCAAATTTTATTTACAAACCAGTCTGAAGGATTTTGAAATAAAGATGTCTTCAAAGAAACAATGTTTATTATTATGAGAGAAAATATGCATAAAATTTGAATTTATGTTAAGGGGTTTTCTCGTTTAAGATTATACATTATGATTCATAACCTAATATTCTATATGACATTATTTATAAATGGTTTTTAGTGGATGTAATGGAAATCATATCAACGTACGTACCCCTTGTAGGGATTACACTCATATGCAAGATAGTGATGTTAGTATTATTGTTGCGATTTGTGGTGAGAAACTTATAAAAATACTAAGAAAACTAACTCAGCTAATGAACAATTAACATAACCATATGGAGCATCCTGAACAATAATGAAGAATAGTATTGTCAAACCTCTTTGTTTGATAACAACCTCCATCATTCAATGGGACTAAAAACCCTTTCGTAGTAGAGTAGTGGATAATTTCCTTAGAGAATAAATTTCTAGCTTTTGGGAGTATTTAAAGGTTGAATGTGTTTATCATATATCAGGATTTTCAGATTAATGTTTTTCAGTAATTCAAAACAATAAAGAGGAAGAGAAATTTGAAAATTTGAAATGGAAGGATTTTAAGGAAATTTTTCTAGAAAAATATTTTCCTCGCGAACTATGAGCGGATATGGAGAGGCAATTCTCGAGTCTATGATATAAAGGGGATGAAAACATAGGAATGTATGAATAAAAAATTTACATTGAAATCAAGGCATGTTACAGAACACATATATAATCCGAGGAGAAGGATTTACAGATTTCTTGATGGTTTAAAACTATTCCTCCAAAGGGCACTGGTCTCCCAAAATTTCTCAACATATGAAGATATTGTCTCATGTGCTATCATGGTAGAAAAATAATTCTACAAGACATATGACTTCAAAGTATATAAAATGAAGAAGAGGGATATTTAACACGCAATAAAATGAAATAAGGAAATAGGGAATAAGTGGAGAGTTGACATTCCACCTAGAAGTAATTGTGGGAAGAAACACCTTGGTACTTGTCAAAAGGGAATGTGAGTATATTACATGTTTAGAGAAAAAGGACACTAAGCCCATGGTTTTAAGGAAAATAAATAATCATCTAATTTTCAATGACATAACTATCAAGATATAGGAAATTATTAACATGAATGTTCTAGACGTCAAGATATATTTCCTCAAAAAAGGCCAACGGATAAAGGCCAAGCTAATGCGGTCACAACTACTGAGGTTGTAGTTTTTATTTAAGAGGTGGTAGGTATTATAATCATTTAATAAATTTTATCCAATTATTTATTTGATTTTGTATCATTAAATTATTTTATATCTTCCCAGTTTTTAATGAAAATTAAAAAAGTTCCAATTTTATTTAACAAAGGATTTGTCATTAAAAACTCTTAAGTGAAGTATCATTGTAACAAAGATGCATCAATCAGTCCCATTTATGACACATAAATGTTCTTTTATTGTGGACCTTATCATCATAGCTATGATTGAATTTTATATTATTATTATTATGGATTGGATTTCAAATTATGACACAAAAATCTATTGTAATAAGAAGGAAGTTACTGTTTTTGAGAATGATATAGAATCCATTATCTTTAAAGAAGAGACCTCATCATTTAAATATTATCTAGATCCACCCCCATTAGATCTATGGAATGAAATTTTTTGGGATAAAGATAAGACAATATTAATTGGTGATGAAAGGAATACTCAAAATGAGTATGTACCTATAGTGAATGAATACATTGATATATTTTCAGTGGATTTACTTGGAAATCCTCAAGAGCGAGAAATTTAGTTTTCTATTAATTTAATTATTGTTGAAAGACCTATATCAATGTATCATTATAGAATGGACAGTATAGAATTAATTGAAATGAAGAAACAAATAGATGAATGTAGTGATAAAAGATTTATTTAGCCCGGTGTTTCTCCATGGGGAGCCCCTATTTTGTTTGTCAAGAAGAATGTTGCATCCATGAGGTTCTGTATTAACTATAGAGAAATCAATGATATTAAAATAAATAAATAGTATCCCCTATGTCACATTGACGGTTTATTTGATCAACTTCATGGATCTAAATAATTTTCAAATATTTAACTTCTATCGAGATATAATCACTTGCATGTGAAGAAGGAATATATTTCAAAGATATGAGTTTTAATTCGGTAGGGATATTACAAATTTAAAATAATTCCTTTTAGAATCACTAATCCCCCATCAGTTGTTTTTGATATAATGAACATATTTTTCAAGGAATATCTTTATGACTTTTTTTGATATTTACTAATGACGTCATGGTATAATATAAAAGCTACGAAGATTATACGAATCACTTACAGATTTTTCTGAAAAATCATAGAAAAAATTAATTATATGGGAAGTTTAAAAATTGATAATTTTGGATCAAATTACTTTCTTTTCATAGCCATATTGTCTCAATTTATGGAATCTCAGTATAACTTATGAATAAAATGGTGGTTTTCGAATGACCCACACCCACGAGAATAACTGAGGAACATAATTTTATTAGTTTATCTAGTTATTATTGGCATTTCATTTAGAAAATTTCTATATTATCTAACCAATTATCCAAGTTTACACCTAAAGGGGTTATGTTCATATGGATAAGTGAATGTGAAAAATGTTTTGAAGAATTTAATAAGAGATTAGAGAATTCTATAATCTTGACTCTATCATCAGGAAATGGTGGATAAATGATTTATTGTGATGCATCAAAGAAAACAACTATTGTGTGCTTATGCATAATTATAGAGTTATTACCTATGAATCAAGATAGTTAAAAACAAATGAACTTATCTATCGAACTCATGATCTTGAGTTATCAGCTGCAATATTTTCTCTAAAGATATGGAGACACTATCTCTATAGTGAAATATGTAATATATATATGTATCAAAATTATTGAAATATATATTCTACTTAAAAGAAGACAACATGAGTAAAAAGAGACAAATCGAGATACTCAAGGATTATGATTTTTCTATACACTACCACCTAACGAAGGTAAATAAAATGGAAGCTGCATTGAGAAGGAAGGATCAGGTTTTTCTGTATAAAATGTGGTTTGATAGGGATCCTTTGTACATGGAAGTAGTTAATAAGAATATAGGAATTATCAAAGAAGTAAAAACATAAATATTTATACAATTTGTTTCTAACCATCTTTATTAGAGATAATTCAATGTCCTCATTTTGATAATGAGAATCATTAAAAGAAAATTAAATCAACGAATGATGGGAAGTTTCCAGAAATGGTGTTTATAGATGGAATTATAAAATTTTGGCGGAGGCTATGAGTTCCCTCTACATTTGAGCTAAAAAGGGAGTTATTTAATGATTCCCATAGTTTTTATTTCTCGATACCCCATGGTGGCACAAATATGTATAGATATATGGAGGAAAATTCCGTTTAGATAACATGAAGTGGTAAATTGATGATTATGTATCAAGATGTTTAGTCTATCAATAGGTTAAAGTTGAAAGACAATATCCAAGAGGATTCATGAAACCTTTTCCAATTCATACATAAAAATGGGATGAAATAACGGTGTATTTTTCATTGGTTTACCAAAAAAATCAATAATGAATAATATAATAGGGGTAATTATTGACCGACTTACCAAATCATCACATTTCCTATCTATAAGGGTGGATTTTTCATTGGCGCGCCTTGAATAACTCTATATTAATGAAGTTGTAAGACTTAATGGATCACCTATCTCAGTTGGGTATGATCTTGATCCAGAATTTACATCAAAATTTGGGAAAATTCACCAGAAAACATTAGATACTGAGCTTCATTTGAGTATTTTTATCACCCTAAATCTAAAGGTAAATATGAAAGGATGATCCAAAGATTAGAAGAAATGTTGAGATCATGATCACTTTTATTTATAGGTATGCACGATCAATATTTTCCTTTGGTAGAGTTCTCTAAAGATAATAGTTTCCATTATAGTATTCAAATGTCACCATATGAAGCATTATAAGGATATATGTTTTGTAGGCAAACATGTTGGGATGAAGTTGGTAAAAGGAAGCTTATAGGTCTATAGCTTGTAGAGGACACAATAAATAAGGTAAAAAAATATTCATACCCATATCTATGCAGCTCAGAGAAGGAAAAATATTTATGTTTATAATCGAAGTATGGATTTGGAATTCCATGTGGGAGATCACGTTTTCCTGAAAGTATCTCCATGGAATAGTGTTATATGATATGGGATGAAAGGGAAATTGATCCATAGGTAAATTTGTCATTTTGAAATTATATATAGAATGGAGTTGTGTCTTATCATTTTTAAATGAAAACTTTACTTTATAAAGTACACAATGGGTACCATGTCACATTGTTAAGAACTAAATTCTAGACACAATGCATGTCCTCACTTATGCAAGAATAGTTACAGAACCTTATTTATCTTACTGAGAAGAGACTATCCAGATTATAGACTCTAAAGAATAGGTTTTGAAGAATTTAACGACTCTTATACTAAAGTTACTTTTGTAAAATCCTAAAATTGAAGTTGATACATGGGAACATGAGTAGTCTATCATGAATGACTACTGAATTTTTTTTATGGGGTGACAATCTAAAAATTTTAAGGATGGAATTTCTGTAGGAGGGGAGAATGTAACAACCCTATATTTTATCAATGGATTTTACCTTCTTATAAAAATTTTATAGAGTATAAATCACATAAATCCACCTGATAATACATAATAAACATTATAAACAAAGAATCAATGAAATAAAAAGTCTTTCTAGAATTTGGAGAACCTATACCAAAGAATACTAATTTAAACCTTTGGAATAGTAATGATACCCTTAAGAAAAATAATATGAACAATATAGTAGTAACTATTCCTTTTAAATTATAGAAATACCTCAGCATATTATAAGTAAAAATATGATATAATTATATCATAGTATAAGTAAATAAATATTTTAAAAATTACTAAATAAGTGTTGTTATCTTTGTGAGTCATATATATTTAATTAGAAATCTATAACTAGTAAAATTATTTAAAATAATTTTTCTTCATAAAATGTATTCATAAATAAATATTTTGTTGTATAAGGGTTTTATGATAATTTAATGAACCCCATGTTTATTTTTTCAGAGTGATAGAAAATGACTTATAAGTCTAGAACCTATATTTTTGAACTAAATAAAGATTTTATTTAAAAATAAATTTTATCATATATAGAAAATTATTTTTATAAAATGAGGTTAATTTTTCAATTTTACATTCCATGAAATATTTAGGGTCATTTTTTGGATTTTTCTAAAATACATGAAATTTTGGTGAATAGTATAATACAATAATTTTCAGTATATATACATTATAAGCTAAATACACTATTACTAGAGTCATGATGGATGTGAGAAAAATAATATGGATTATACCACCATTATATTAATATATTTCATGATACTTATCAAACAATTCATATTCTTAAGATAAAATAACAAAGGAATGAATAAAATATTCAAAAATCTCTCCTCTCTCCCACTATAAATACCACCCCTCACTACCCTTCTCCCACTATAAAATGTTTGATCCTTATAACATTTTTTCCAATCCCCTCTCCAAGACTCTTACCCACATATAAGAGCTCTTGGTATCATAAAAATATCAAAACTAATCCCTTTAAAGTGGTTCTCAGGGTGGAGTATTTAAAAGGTATAACCCTCTTCCATTTCCATTTAACTTATTTCCATGTTATTTTATTTTGTTTTTCTCTCCTCACCTAAACTCATCAAAGTATAATGATAAATCTAGTACCTTTCATATATGGGAATCTTTTTTCTAATTGAATAATCCATTATAAAACACTTTTCTCACTAGCTTTAATTTTCAAAATGAAATCATCATCCATGTGGTGCCGATTTATAACCTTCGTTGATAATAGGTTCTTGTTCTTCAATTTCACTTTCATGGATGGTAAGGAAACCATTTTATTCTTAAAACATAATATAATATATGTATTACAACCTTCATTATGTTTTGACGTATCATATTTACACAATTCTAAATGAAAAAAAACAGAATGAGTTCGTTATGAAAAATAACCGACATAATAATCTAAACGATTATCACTAAATGTCTTATTTAATGACTCATCCTTATACTATATAATCAAATTATATATATAACCACTTACATGTATATATGTTCATTAATAACATATAATTCCAGTTCTGGAGAATTATACCCACTCCACATGAACTTCTATACTCAAATACAATTATACTGATCGTGAAAACAATGGAAACGAACGCTCCCAAATGATAAAATTGTATCTTATATCTCATCAAAAATGCCATAAATAAACATAATAAAATTAAATAAAATGAATTCATAAAGGGTTATAAATTAATTAAATAATTTATTTAATTTTCTTTTCAATGACATTATGTTCTTGCAGAGAACACATTCAGACACAAGGTAATGGATTGTACCTAAACCTTTATTGTTTCCTTCAGGTTATTTTTTCACTATCTTTACTCCAATATAATGCTTCTCTAAATTTTTATGTTTTTAAATATTTTGTGTATATGTTCAAACACATAGATACTGATTAGTTCATCTTTCTTTTATTAGTAATAATTTTATTATATGGTTCCCTTTTAAATTCTTCCCGATACGCATGCCCAATTAAAGAGAAATACTCAAATTAATACCTATTTTCAAGTGAAATATACAATATGTTTTATTTAACAATTATTTTTAAAACGTAAAACATTTTTATGAAAATTCTTATTTTTTTTAATTCATTTTTATAATAATAAATTTTAAAAATAACTGTTCTTTTCAAAATAAAAGAGTATTTCTCTCAAGAATTCATCAATGATTTTGTAAGAGTATTTTCATCCGTTCCAACAAAGTTGGTGATTTTTATGTTTAATTGGGATTAATATTTTCTGATACCGTCTAACAAATTTTATTTAATAGTTGTTATTAGTTTTACTAGGGATATTCTATCTTGATATCATTCACCATATTACTCTGAATGATTAGTTATTATGTTTACTTTTTAGGGAAAGTTATTTATATTTCATATGTTAGTTTAAATATGAATGTATATATTGATTATGTTTCACCCCTTTCAGATATGCAATTCATTATAATTATTTATTGTTGGTTGGGGCATGATATACCCATCGACGCATCAGTAGGTCTAATGAGACAAACTAATTTGGGTAGGGGAAAACGTCTTACCAGATTATGTATTATGTCGTGGGAAAATTCTCTATAGCATGTTTATTATATCCCACATTATGAATTACCTCATTATGATATTAGTATTTGATATTCCATATGATTATTCTACTATTATACTATCTAGGGTTAAGTTTTATTATCTTACAATCATTTATTTTTCATTATTTAATAAGTTTTTATACCAAAAATGATATTATCATGTTTTTATTTTAATAGAAATTGTTTTTAGTTATTAATTTGTCCTTATTGTTTATTTTTAGCATTCATAGAATTTTTACCCTTTCTGAGCATTAGATCACACCCCTTCTTATTTATATTTTACCCCAGGATGCTAAGATTAATTTTATGAATGACCATAAAATATAATTTAGAAGAATAAAAGTGTTTCCATAAGAGTTTATATGATGTATTTCATTTCAATTTAAAATTTGGAACTTATGTATGTATCTTGTTTTTTCAAAGATAATAGACCATTCAGTCCTTAGGGATGCTTCTTCCGTGTTTATATGCAAATTTAGTAATATAAGGAACTTGTTCATGGATACATGGGTTGGTGTCCTTATAGATGGCCTTAATCAATCCCTACAAATATTTACACTTTTCTTCAGAGTCCATATTTTCACTTTCCAACAATTTTTCCCAATGTGGAAACCAAGTTATATGTTACATTGGGTATCTTTTATATGTCTATATTTTTGTTCTTTAATGTAGTTTTCTGATTTTATTTAGAATTTGGGTTTATAAGATAGGAAAATTAAATTATTAAACCTCTGATAACCAAGATTAATTTATTCATTTTATGGGGGTAGAATGTTACACCATAAAATTTTGTGAAATATATTTTTTGAATTGATTTAATCTTTTTGAAATTCTTCATTTCACACAACACTAAAAATATTTTATTTATATATTAATGAACTATGTTCGGATTGTGTTATATGGAAAAAAAAGTTGATCGTACACTATATGAAACAAAACTTCTATCTTTTTCTATAGGAGACACTTTGGTTAGCTTACTTTATACATAAGATTGACTTTACTCAATATCTTGTGTTACATGTAAAACATAGATTTACTGAATAATTATATATTATTAGAAATATTTTTATTTAATATAATAAGATATAAACTAGCTATTAATTGGGAGGTTATGAATATGATTAACTATGTTATGAAAATATATGGTTGAATTTATTGGTTACAAATTATTTAGAAATGAATATTAAGGAATCTTTTTATAAAAACTACATTTATGCCCAAAAATGTATTTTTAAATTAAAATAAATATTGTTGGGAATTATATGAATGAAATATATATTTATTATATTCAATAAAATATTTTTTATATTCTTAAAATATATATTATAGGAATAAAATAAGAACAAACCCACAATTACACATAAACCATATGCTTTTATAGAAACAGTTTTATCGTCTTTTAATAGAGGTCCAATTTTAAATTTTACTTTTATAAGTTTTGTAAATTTTATGTTTTAAAATAATATTAATTTTTAAAATAATAATATTAAAATTAGGTTATGTTTAATTTTATGTATTTTTCGTTAAAGTCCCATTTTTTGATGAATAATGGAAATACTGAATTTAAATTAAAAACATTTTTTTCATATATTTTATTTATATGATTGGAATTTGAAAAAATGGATTCTATATTTGTAATAAGAATAATTTTTGGTGTCTAATATGGTCAAATTTTTATTGATCAAAATATTTTTGAATGTAATTAAAATTAATTACAACAATTAGAAGGAAAATTTTCTCAATAAGTGACTAAACCTTAATGTTAAGTGCCAAAATGACCTTGAAAATGGTCTAAAATTCATTTTATATCCATATTTAGAACCTATAATAGATTTTATCTAATAGTTTTTATTATTTAATCAACTTCTCATAGAAAAAATATTGGTGGAATTCCCTTTCATTAAATTTACAAAAAAGCCAGTCCTCCTCTATAACACCCTGACCCCTGAAGCCCGGAGCTGGTGCTTGGTATCATGATAGAACACCAACCATAAAACTAATCAAAAACCATTGAATAAAATATGTTAGACTATATCATCATATATAAATCCCACTTAAACATAATAATCAACAAGGGTGTTGAAATAGAAGGAAATACCCTTATAAAATCATCGACTAACACTTGAAAAGCATAATATTTTACTTTGTAAAGAATATTTATTTTGGAATGATATTTATATAAAAACATAAGTTTTATAATATATTTTTTCATTAAAAAATTATTTATTTTATAAAAATAATGGTGGCTTAAAACAGATTTTATAGTGCACTTGAAAATGGGTAAGGATTCAAGAACTTCCTTTAAATTAGGTTGGACTATCAGGAAGAATTTGAGAAATATCTTTTAAGGCAAGTATCTCTCAAAAAAATTATGAAGAATTATTGTTGTTAAATATATATACATATATATATATATAATTAAAACATATTTTAAGAGAAACAAATAAGAGTAACTAATAATTTCATTTGGGTAAAGAGAGAAAAATAAGTAACTCGAAATAAATTGGAGGTTCAGGTAGAAAACCCAAACCTTATGTCTGAATGTGTTATGAACTTGGACTTAATGTCTTGGATAATAAAATTAAATCCATTAATTAATTAATAATATTTTTTATAAGAGGATATGACATTGCCATCAATACCGGGCCTGTGCTGCTCTGCACCGGACTGCTAGCTGATCCGCCTGGTAAAGGTGGAGTATTGATATCATGTTATGTGCTGGGTGAGAAGTTCTATGTTGTCTTGTCTCAGTGATTCACTTTGAGGTATAGATTTCATGTAATTTTCTCTAATCCTTCTGGCCTTGTAAGGGTTCCACCTCACCCCTTGATTGGTGGATTATATAAAATAATAAAAAATGAAGGCCTTCAGGCCATTCAGATAACCAAATATTATTTCTTTATATAGATGATACAATAATTATCATGATCATTTGGACAATTGTGGTGAGGAGAAGAGGGGTGAGGTGTTGTTTTTACAGTGGAGGAGAGGTGTGATTTCTCATTTTTTATTCATTATTTTATTACTTTTCTGAATACAAATAATATTGTTGATTCTTGTGAAAAAATAAATTAATAAGGGCATGTTATTTCTAATTAATGGACTTTACCTCATCCTTACATCAAAAATGACTAAAAAATTCTTGTATTTAATAATTATCGTAAATTTCATTATTTGACCATTTGCCAAAAAATTCACGTATTGTAGAAAAATCCAAAAAATTAAAACTAACCAATTTTGGATGTGTATAATTAGAAAATGAACTCATTTTTTGTAAAATAATTTTATAAATATGAGAAAATTAATTTTTAATTAAAATAATAATTTACACCAAAATATAGTATTAACATTATAACAGATTCTAAACACCCTAAAAACTAACTATGGTCTAATTAAATTATACTAAAATCATTTTACAGGAAAAAATTGATTTAGGAATAAATTTATAAATTTGAATCTTCTTTTAAATCAATTTATTATTTATATATTTGTAATTAAATATATACCAACACTTAATTAATAATTTTTAAAGTATTCACTAACTATACCATTATATCATAAATTCATTTATAAGGTTCCTAAATTTTATTTAAACATTAATGGTTGAGGTTACTATTCATAAGGGCCATATTAATATTCCTAAGGGTAACAATTACTATTCAAAAGGGTCATGTTTCTATTCACCAAAAAAATTAAATTGATACTATCAGACTCTAAATTTCTTAATGACCGCAACCATGTATATCAATTTTTCAAAATTCAAATCATATAAGTAGAAAAGGTAGGATACATATATAGGTTATAAATATATTGTTGAAATAATTATAATAATAAATTTTTTTTGAATTACATTTTATATTAATGATTTTGTAAAACCTTAGGTTGTTATATCATTCGCTATAAAAAGGCACTCACCCCTCCCACTTATTAACACCTATCAAGACCATTGGATCCCCAAAAAATATTCTCAGATAAACTCCCAAAATCCCTCACTTCTTCTTTTAATAATCCATTTTGGAATAAAAACAACCACGGATTCCCTTTGGCACATACCAAAATAAGTTACCCAAAGAAGAAGTAACATCCTTCCATAAGATCAATAATTTTATTTTATTTATCCAAAACCTCAATTATTCTTATTATGTGATTATATAATAACTTAATTTTCCTCAATATAACAATATTTTCTTGTTATATTGGTTTCCCTAACACTTTTTCATGCTTCTATATAATGGGTAACAAACTTACCATTCTTGTGTTTGGCGAACTACCCCTTCACAAAATGATGTTGTTTGTTTTTCATTTACCACCATTAATGGTTTCTAATTATGAGGTAAATATGTATTATTTGATATATATTATATTAATGATTCCTTTATTTTATGGAATTTTTATATAAAATAGTCCATCATGCATTACATTTTGTGTAACAATGATAACTTCGTTTGTGGAAGCTTCGACTACCACCTCCTCAATGTGATGTGATTTATTCAAACTATACATGGAATGTATTAATGGAGGGTTTAGTAAATTTATATGATATATATAAAATAAAAATTCTTTTTTAATGAAAATATATATATAAATATATTTCATTTACTTTTATTATTTTAATAGAACAACATAAAAGAAGCAATGTTTATGCGTACGTACGACATACCGTCTCCCTGAACGAGGTCTTTCAATTAATTTTTCTATATTTTATAAATTAATATAGATATTATTATAATGAATATATATGATTTATAAATATTTTCTTACATTATGTATATAATTAAATAATTATCAGATTAATAGGATCAATAAAAAGAAGTCAAAACACGTATGATAAACAAAGCAGTTATTACCCATAACATTACAATAAAATGGAATTGTTAATAAATAGGTAATATAAATTCCTAATTTAATAATATATGGTATTAGATATAATAATATGAGTTTTTGTTATATCTATAATCAAATTACATTTATTATATAGTGGGTTTGAACATCTATGATAGAAGTTTACAGTTGTGGTTAGGTAGTTTAATCTCGCTATTTATTTTCATGAGATACAAGCCTTTTTTACAATAACTTATTTTGTGTGGTGTCTATAATTCCAATGGATTTATTTTTATTATTAACATATTTATATTTATTTACTTATCCATTCAATTATATTTCTTTTATGGGGGTTATGTTTCAAAAGATACAAAATCAGTAAAGTAATATTTTCTCAATTTTCCATTTTTGAGACACATACCATATTATGAACCTATTTTTTAGGATGTGTATATAATAAATATTGACATTCTATATCTTGAATATCCTTATTTTTATGATATTTTTTGACTCATTTAATTGTATTCTTTCAATTGTATTACGATTTCATGTTACCAATGGGGTGACAGTTTATAAGATCAATATCATTAGTTATCGAGAGTGTCAATGATTATGCTTAAATTGATGATATTTTATGATCCAACTCTCAATAACTCCCTTTAATTTTATAAACCATTGGATATTTTTATAGTATGTAGGTAATGTTACCATTATCAAATGTTTGATACGTAATATAATTAATATATTTTTATAAAAATCATAATTTATTTCCCATTACGGTCAAAAATATGTGTTCTTCAAAAATCATGTTTTCTAAAAAGTTTTATTTTTTCCCTATTATCCTATGTGGTTTAATTTATATTTTTACCCATGAATTAACATTTATAAAACAGGTTTAAAATGAATATTTTTTTTTCTTTTTCCAAACAAGGTACTATTCTTTACTTTTATGGTGGAAAAAGAAATGTTTGGAATGTACAGACCTAGCTAATGTCACAACTGTCATTTCCTTGATTATTAATTTGAATCTTTACAAGGTTGTTTTTTAAAGTAGTTTTTTATTAATGTGTACTTTTTTTATAATGTGGTTTTCGAAGAAAAAATAGGGGTTTAGAAAAAAACAATTATGTTACAAAATATTATTAAATGAATTTTAAAGCATCATTTATATGTTTTCAAAAGTTTTTTTATAATGAAATTTTTTTTCAACGATTTCAAATATTATTTTATATTTTTTCATAGTATTTTAAGGGATATAAATTTTCAAAAAAATTCCGGTTTCTTTTAAAAGTTTTCAATGAGTAATATGTTGACATTATTTCAATACATTTTTCTAGGTTTTCAACATATTTTCAAGGAAAATGGTTATCAAAATATTGTAGGTTTTAAAAAGATTTTTTATCGAATTATTGATATTTTCCTCATGAAATATTTTTAAAATATATTTAAAAATTATTTTCCTTCCAAGATGACATCCCATTGATGTTACTCATTCATTTATGGGAAATGATCTGAAGGCTCCATTCATATTCATTATCTAAATGGTTTATATTTTTATGGAATTATGTTTATGAAAATAGGTTTCTCGTTGACAGGTTATATGTTTGTGAAACCTGTTCCTCTTCTATCGGTTATATACTTATGAAACATGTTTATCTTCAATAGTTAAATGATGATAATTTTTTATGAATCATGTTTCAAATAAACTGGTTATGCGATGAAAAATGCTTATAAAACCCACTTCTATTCATGGGATATATGATAATGAAGGAAAATCATATTCATGGGTTAAAATTTTTATAAAAATATTATGAAACCTGTATATTTTCCATAGTTCAATATATGATTACATGTTTATGACACCCATTTCAATAAATGGGTTATTATATGAATATTTATGATTTTTGGAACATGTATGTATGATTTTAATATAAGATGGGTGGGACCCACATCTCCCTCCAATTAATTATGTAATGTTTAATATCTGTAGAGATAATGAAGGGAATCATAGAAATAGTCTTGATCTACTATAGGAAGATGGAAAAACCTAATGGCTTACAAAGAATGCACTATCACTGGGGATAGTGGTGTGTCTTGCAGAGTAGGTGTAGTTTGTGAATATAAGAAGATAGGGACACCAGATTCACTATCATAAGATAGGGAAACCTGATTCATTATGGGAAGATAGGGAAAAACAATTCTTTATAAGTAAATGATTGTGACTTGAGAAATTGGTGTATATCTACCAGTAGTCATATTCCCCATGAATATGAAAAGGTGTTAAAACCTAATCCACTATGGGAATATGGGGAAATCCAATTCACTATGGGGGATGGGGAAACATGATCCCTTACTAGGAACAAACTACGACTAGGGATGGTGTTGTGTCCCACCTAGTAGGTTTAGTTCCCATGAAGTACCCTAATAAGTTATAGAAATGTGTTTTTGACTTATAGGGAATGATATTACTTTTTTTGTGTATGTGAAAATTCTATTCCTTACTCTTATATTTTTATTATATGGCTTATTCTTCTCATTCCCTTATTATTCATGCCTTATGAACTGATAACATTTTGTACTTTATTCATGTTTATGATCTTTGATATGTTGGGTATGACTTTCTAGTGTTATGATCACATTATCATACTATTATTCTCTTGTTTATGGTTACATATCTCCCTTTATTGACCTTAATGAGCATACGATATCACTATTTTTTAGGTATTCTTCCCTAGTTTATGAATATATATTTTATATATGGTATTCCTAAGAGGGGTTGTAGTCTTAGAGAACCTATTGGGAGAAAATTTAGCTCACTAATGTGCAGGTGTTTATGTTTTCCATGTTTCCAATTGAATGAAACTAATATGTTATTTGGGTGTCTGGTTTTGTAATGTATTAAAAATGCTTAAAAATCATATAATTTCTATGTACATTAACACGTGGTTGTTATAATGTGAATTTTCTATTCTTGGAGTCATAAATCCCCATTCCCTTATGGTGTGGGTCCTGCATACATGATGTTCTGGTACAGTTAGTAATCCCTTATAGTACTAGGGTGTGTGTCCTCTATCCTGGGGTCAGTACTCCCATGTCATACTAGGGTTAGGATCCTCTACCCATAGAGTGGTTGCTCCCCAATAAATATAGGGTGTGGTTCCTCTATCCATGGAGTTGGAATTCCCTTATCATTCTAGGGGGAAGGTCATGCATTCATGATGTTCCGACAGGGTTGGTACCCCCTTTCATACTATGGTGCTAGTACTTCAGCCTGGGGTTGGTACTCCCATATCATAGTAGGGTGAGGGTCCCCCATAGTCATCATACAGGTAGATTGGTACCCTACTATCATACCAAGGTTTGGGTCCTCTAGCCACAAAGTAGTACTCCCATATTTTAATCGGGTGTGGGTCCTCTAGCCAGAGAGTGGTACTCTTATATTGTAATAGAGTACATGTCCACTAGAAATGGAGTTTTACTCTTATGTATTACTTATTTTTCGGTCCTCTATCCATGTATTGGTAATCAAATATCGTACTAGGATGTGGCCCCTCTAACCCAATAGTGGTACTACCCTATCGTACCAGGTTGTGGGTCATCTATCAATGGAGTTGTACCCCCCTACCGTGCTAGGGTGTGGGTACTCTATTGGAGTATGAGCTCCTTCAGCTGAGGAGTATGGTTACAATGATAAGGCCCTCCACTTTTTGTATATGAAAAATGGTTAAGAGTTAGCACTCCCTCAGAATAGTGAGGTGTGGTCCATTGCCTATGAGCACAGTATAGGTTTCATGGGTTTTTTAGGAGATAGTAACCCCTCAGATGTGGGGAAGCTATTTGATGCATGCCCCTTCTCTCTATCACTTTAGAGAGGATAAAAGTAGTGAATGATTTGAAGTAGTTCTCCCTTTACAATATTATTGTTGAGGGGAAGGGTTATCCACTTTGGTTTCTATTAGTTTTCAAAGAGAACATGGCAGTGGTGATAAAACCTATGTTGCTGGGAATTAAAGTTTGATGTAATGAGATTCTCGTGATGAAGCATGTTCTCTTAGATTTATCATATGGTATAGAAGAGTAGTTCCTGATGAGGTTTATCCCTCAAATGTGTTCGATATGGGATTTATGAGCTCATGGAGTGTGTTCAACAGGGTTTGTGTCACCTTATTGCATCGGGTAGCATCCTGTATATGGATGTGAGGATAGAATCCCATGAGATTGAAGTCTCATATTAGTATATCTGAGTAATTTTGAGAGTCCATATAGTGTTTTCACATTTCTTGGTTGACAACCCTTTTAGACTGAGCTGACTAGTCATGTATAGTCGATGATGAGTTTGAGATGATGTTTCTCTATCATTTGGGTTCCCTATTATGGGTCAAGATTACAGTTACCTTTTAGTTGGTCCCTTTCGTTATAGTTTTTGGGGCACGTATTGAGTACTATTATACTCACCTTTATTTGGGGTTTCCCCACACATGTTTTGTCCTTTTAAGACTATAATACTTTTGATGGAGCCATATGTATACCCATGGTAGGTAGATATTAGTAGACTATAATGACCAAGGTTCTTATCAGAGCATGGATGAGGAGATTTCTAGAAGATTCATTTCAATGTGACCCCCTCCTTCTAAGTATTTTGGATTCTTTTACAGTTTATGGTGGGTTTTCTATTTTCCATTTTTATACTTTTTAATAATTTTATGTACTATGGTTTTAGGATAGATGCCTAAATACATTTATTTATCATTGTTTTATCTTTTTAATACTTCATGGATATGATTGTGGGTGCGTGAAAATAGGTAACATAGGCTATGGCCTCCCATTTGTGTGATATACATACTCAACACTAGATTATAACCCTTGGACTGTTGGAGGCAGGCTTATGGTGGTATTGGATCTAGCCTCATTGGATCAGGTGGTGATAGAGTGGTATCAAAAGAGGATTACACTTTGGGACCGTAGTGTCATAAGATTGGTTTTGGTAGCATAGATCCACTGTTAAAGTGATTTGGGTTTGGAATTTTAGGACATGGACTCTAGTGTTGGTGTAAAGGACAACATAACCATTCACGTAGACTCTAATAATCTAATTTTGGTTTCATTACATTAGGATACTGGTCATAGGAAAATATGTGTACATGCATCATATATGTCTAAGTTTTGGTTTTTACTATAATTCTAGAGTGATATATAAAGATATACTCTTTTTCTGTGGCATGTCTTGATTATATATCAGGATTACACTACAATTATAGAAATCAAGGGTTCCATAGTTGGATTATGATGATGATATACTTAGTGAGGCTACATTATTGGGCACCGTTCCTCCCAATATTCCTTTATGTGGTCCACCAGTTTAGACACCAAGAATCGAGTAGTATTTTGTACCAAAAGATCACGAAAAGGATATGTATAGGCTGAGAGTGATTCATTAGTTCTAGAGGTAGTGAAATTTGAGGTATTCGGGTGATTCAAACCCCCATGTAGTTGATGACTAACTTGAGGTAGTCATAGGCATTTTCTGCCTCATTTGGACACCACCCGATCAGGTGACGATCCTAGTGGGGAGCCTTCTATAGGGTTATGCATGGTGATGGGGGATTCTAGATACATAGATCCATAATGAGGTGACTCTTGATTTGGTGGATTTTGAGGGTCTCATAAGAGAAGAGTTTTACCTAGATGTCTTGAGATTTATGTGTATCTAGAAGCTCATGCATCTTCAGTAGGATGGAAATTAAAAGGAAGTGTACATTACGATGACCTGAAAACTTTCATGACACTCCTTGGATATCTTTTGAAACCCATTTTTCAAATCATAAACCATTGATATGGGCATCCATGGAAATATATTAGTAGGTGTGGTCACCCTGTCCCTTCCCTCGTATGAGGGGGTACTAGAGTGATCTCTCATAGTAGAGATATTTATAGCTAAGGGTCGAAAGGATGTGGCTGGTAGTGATGGTCATGAGGCTGAGAATTCTCTAGTAACTAAAAGATATAAATTAGCTAGATATTAGTGTAGGAGAAAAGACCATTCCCAAACTCAGGAAAAGTTTTCTGTAGTGCAAGAGCCACTATGTATATCTAGTTATCTATAAGAGAGGTAGTGTTATGATTGAAATGACTGGGGAAATATGACAAGAAATTATCTTACCTATAGTACTGCCTAGAGGGAAATGGTCGATGACTCTCCCTAGCATATAAATCATTTAAATAAATGCATTCCATATGATGGATGAAATGAAAGAGGAGTGGAGAGATCAGAAGGAGGTGGAAAAACGTTCGAGGTGTTTCCACCACAACACCAAGGTGGTCCATGCTAGGCTTAATGTTCTGAAGGATGGGGTTAAGGATAGGTTTATGATGGAGAGGCCTTTTACCCAGAGGATCCAAGAATGATTATAGGTACACTCTATGTTCATTTACATTCTATAGTAGTACTGATTGATTATATTATATGGTAATCTTTTCTTTTCACATTTTTCATGAGGTTTTTCAAGGGTGACATAGGTAGTTAGTAGAACCGTATATTGGGGATGTTTTACGTATCTTAAGATTCATGATGAAGGGGGGTGGTTCCCACCATGAGACACCTTTTTATTATGTGATTAAAACTATGATGGTGAGTTAGTGTAACCCAAAGAAAATAATATCGAGGTGTGGTGCAGGAGTCCCTATTGATTTTTTGTTAGGGTAGGGGTTGTGTGTTAGTGGTTCATAGACATAAGGATCAATAAGATTCATTGTTTACACCTGGGTAACTATATGCCTTTTTTCAGTTCCCTTTTGTTCTCGGTTCCATAGTTATGCATGGGATGGTTAAAGAGGATGTGGTTCATTTTAATGTGGACTTGAATTAAAAATATTTTGGGATACTTCACTCACTATGATTCATTTTGGTGATATGATACAAAATCATGTATAAAATTCACTACCACCTATAACAGATTGTATCGAGGAGTGGTGCATGAGTTACTTGTATTGGGTGCGGATTAGCTGGTTGATGTGTTGTTAGACCCTTTTGCGGCCATTTAGTGGTGCTGGTGTTTTATAGTTCCTATCTATGAGGAAGTATGTCATCACTCTATAGCACGATTATGACATAGTTCAAGCTATAAGTGGGAGTGGGTTTTCCTTTGTGGTTCCCATTAGTACGTTCTTGTAACTAGTGCATAAAACATTAGTGGGATCCCTAGCCTGGGATTCCCAGTGGATAGATCATATTTACCTCATCATATTTGGATTTCAGTTTTCGAAGGAAAAAAAATTATGTTGGGAAGGATTGAATGGCTCTAATTTGGATGTATACGATGTTGGAATATTTCTTGGAGTATTTCCAAAGCTAAGGGTATAGTCAGTGCGCGATCCTGGGGCCTAGAGTTCCATAGGGTGATTATGTTAAACATATAAAGAATATTTTATCTTTCATGTAGAGTTTATTTGGTAGCATTTCATAACTCATGGGTGATGTCTCAGATCATTAATGTGAGGTCTTGGTTGATTTTAGGATGTGGTGTTTTTTATAGGTGCAACATAAAATTTTCTTGTGTTGGGTGATGGGTTAGAGGTGAGTTAGAGGTTGGGTTCCAAAAAGAAGGTTAATTGATTTTAGAAAATTAAATGAATTAACCCATATCTTTTTTTGGTGTATTTGGAAGAAGATAGGTGAACCCATATCCCCCCTTCATTTAGTGTGACAAAACACACAAGGGGGGTCCTAGGAGATGTGGTGTTTTTAATCTCTGATATAGACGACTATCACTCCCAAGTCATGCTATGATGGATTCAGATTGTGGATGTTCACCAAAAGCTTATGGTTTCTTTTCATGAGGTAGTTTTATTTGAGTTTTATTTTATGATCCACTTTTTTCATTTTTTTAAGGTCTATAACCTTATTTTGACTACTCAGAACCCTTGAAGGGTCGATATGTTGGTTTTGGGGAGAACAAGTGTGATTTGGGTGTATTATAGGGAAATTCCCATCAGAATTCCCCATCACATGGAATGTAGTGCACAGTCACAAACTGTATGTTTTTACTATTCATGGAAGATGATTTTTGGGGACTACACACGATGTACTGGGGTTATACGTTGTGTAGTGACAACAAGTCGTGTTGCCAAGGGACATGGCTAGTGAATCCATGTGATGTGACATGACCATGTAGAAGTAGACATGTGGTGTACAAGGATACATGGTTCTAGACCGAATAACATGAAAAAAAGCTAGATAAAGGGACTGCTTATCCCGGACACAATACGTACCATGTGGTTCATCCTGTGTGAGAGACATGGGTGACTATGCCTTGTGTGGAAAGACAATAATGTGGGCCTTAGAGAGGAGAGACAGACTGCGTATTGCCAGTACCTGGAGTTTAATTTCAAATGGCCTTCCAAGCTATGCATTAGACGATACGATACGATGGGTTGGTTAGGTGGGGTCACATTCCATGTGGACCCCCACATAAGTTGTGTTGTCCATTTTGATGGAACTTCCACCAAGCATATCTTCTTCTTCTTCAGTGCCTAGATTTTGGCCTTCAAGTAGTCTATCCTAAGTAGTTCTCTATATAGAACATGATAGTAGCCTGCATGTTTACATCTATGATACAGTGTTTGTGATTCGATATTGTCACTGTAGTTGTGCTGTTATACCTTGTGTAGTGATTAGGGTGGATCACTGGGTGGATGTTGGTGTCAGTACCCTTACTTATCATCTTAGGTTGTTGGCAACATAGACTCTTTAGGTCCATAGAGTGGTGATATCCTTTCATAATAGTGTATTACTCCATTACCTGTGGTTAAGTTGTGCTTTTGGAAAGGGATGTGTGGCACTCTTCGAGTGATGATTGACTGACATAAGAGATTGGATTTGTTTATCTGAGAGACCATGGGACTCATACTCCCCTAATTTATTAGAGAGTGGGTTTCCCTTACCTCTCATTTTAGTAGAGATGGGAGTTCCCAATAGTGGTAGTGGGTCCTCTACCTACATAGTAGTTATCCTGGGTTCGGAACTCCCCTTTTGGGATTGGCTGCAGGTCCCCTATATCATTCATGAATTTGGAGATAGATCTACCCTTTCCTGCTAGGGTGATATCCCTCCATACCGATTGGATTGATAGAGTAGGTACTCCCATATCATTATCATGTTTATTTCCTCTATCCATGGAGTTGGTACTCCCCTGTCTCACTATGGATAAGTTCATATATATGAGAAAAATAGATAGAATGGGTACTCCCCAATAGTTCTAAGTTGAATGCACTCCATTATTGGATTCAGAACTCCCATTTCATTCTAGGGTTTAGGTATACCATATGTGATGTTTCAGAATAGTGGTTAATACCTTGTCATACTAGGGTGGAGGACCTTTTTCCTGGGGAAACCACACCACTCTCATATCAGGATGCGATTCCCCCATAATGATCATATAATTAGTGTTGTACTCTCCTTTCTTACCAAAGTGTGGGTGCTCTATCCATATAGTGAGAACTCCCCTATCATTCCAGTGTGTGGTTCCTCTATCATTAGAGTTGTAAATTACCTACCGTTACAGTGTGAGGGTCCTCTATAGGTGATTTTCTGAAAGAGTTGGTACTACCCTGTCATACAATGGTTCGGGTCCCCTATAGTGATCATACTGGTAGAGTATCACTCCCTTTTATTACCATGCAACATGTCCTCTATAAATATAGTAGTAGTCCCCTATCATGCCCGGGTGTGGGTCCTCTAGGAATAGAGTGGTACTTCCATATCGTACCAAGGTGCAAGGTCCTCTAGCCACATAGTGGTACACCCATGTTATACCAGGGTGAGGGTTCCATAAAAATAGAGTGGTACTCCATTATCATACTAGGGTGATGGTTCTCATTCCCTAGAGTGGAACTCCCTTTTCCTACTAGGGTATTAGTCCACCATCCACAGATTAGTTCTCTTCTATCGCAAGAAAGTGAGAGCCTTCTATCAATGGAGTTTTACTCCTCAACCATGTCATGGCGTGGGTCTTCACAGAAGTAGGAGAACCTTCAGTTTAGGAACAAAATTATGAAGAGTGGGACCGTCCACTAGTTATATATGATTCCTAGTTAGGATTTAGTTCTCATTTTATGTAAGGAGTTTTGGGAATATCCTCAATGGTGCGACATCGGTTTCATATGTTGGTTAGGAGGTACTAATCCTTCATCTATGGGACATCAGGGAGGTGTAGGTCCCTTCAATCTCTCTCTCTTTATAGAGGATTCACTTGGTGCATGGTCAAGTGAATTTCTCTTTAAAATATATGACGTGGGGTGGTTCTGGCCTATCCACTTTAGTTTCTTTTAGTTTATTTAGAGTGCACAACAATGGTGATATGACCTATGGTATTGGGAACTAAAGTTCCACATGGTGAGATATTATTGAGGGATCATGTTATCTTAGACATACCATATGGGATTGTATAGTTTTACCTATGGATTATATCTCTTGAATGAGTTCTATTTGTGATGGATAAGCTCTGGGAGTGTGTTTTCTTTGGTGTGTGTTACAATAGAGCATCCGTTAAAATCATGTAGGTGGATATGAGGTTGAAATCTCATGAGACTTGGGTTCTTATATTAGTATATTTGGGTGATATTTGGAGTCCTTATAGTGCTGTCACACATATTGGGTGACACCACTAGTGGATTAAGATGAATAGTCATGTATATCCAAACATGGGTTCTTGATGGAGTTTCCCTCTCATTTTGGTTTCCTCTGGTTGGTTTGAGCATATTGTTTCCATTCAATATATTCCTCATCTTTTTGGTTTTTGGGGCTGACTATGTATTTTTATATTCACCAATACATGAGCCTTTTCCAGAGATGTTGGGTCTTGTTAAGACCACATGCCTTTAATAGGTGTCTTAAGAGGACCCAAGGTAGGTAGAGCTTATTGGAGTAGACTGACTGAGGTGTTTACTATATCATTATTCAAGAGCATTCCAACAATTTCATTTGATAGAGATCCCCTCATTCGTATTTGGTTGGACACTTTTACAGTTTTTGTGGGATTTTATTTTTCTATTTTTATGATTTCAGTACTTCTAATGTAATCCAGTTGTATAATAAATATATGACTTAATTTTTTTAAGTTGTTTTATCAATGCATTGTTGCATAGATATTCTTGTGGGCGTTTGGTTACATTAAACATAGGCCAAGGATTTTCATTTGAAGGATTTTCCTACATAGAACTAGATACTATCCCATAGCCTGTTGGAGGTGGTCTTGGGGGGTTCATGTCATGGGCCTTATTGGGTCGGGTAATGATAGATAGTCAAATATATCTTTTTTTTTAAAACACACTTCTTTTTTAATCTTTACAAAATTAGTCCTTAAATTTAAAAACTATATATGGTTCATCTCTTTTCTCACAATATCATATTATTTGTGAATATCACCCTTATCCTTTTTCTTTATTAAGATTTTATATGTATGGAAAAAATATATTTTCTATATATTTTCTATAGAAAAATCTCTCCATTATCTATTACATGGTCCTCTAATCAAATCTCCTAAATTGAAAAATTCAGGTATGTTTCTAAAACATCTTCACTTATACTCAAGGAAAACATTTTTGTCTGTCTCTAAGATCTGAAATATTACTTTTTTTCATGAAATTATTGTCCCCAATATATTACAAATAACACCCTTATTTGTTTCCTTTATCATTTTTATCTTACAAAATTAATTCCCTATTTAGTTCTCCTATAGAGTTCGACATACCTATTATCAAATATATTATATAAATATTCATAATAAAAAAATTTCATTTTAATATGATAATAATATATATGATGTGTGTTAAACTGTGGTTATTTTTCTCTTCATGATTGATTGTATATATAATTATAGTGCAAGATCCATATTTAGTTATAAATTAATAGAGAACCTCACCACTTGATCTTATCAATTTTTCCAAATAAAAAAATTGGTTTTTGATATTCAATATAATAAATAAATATTTAATCATCAAAGAAATTAATTTGTATAATTTTATATTTATAAATTAATTCATTTTGGAATCATTTATTTTATCATATATTCATTTATATTTGATAACATTTTTCTTAGCCATTAAGATTATTTTCCTCTATTTTCTAGGATAAATCATAATTCCTTTTATAATTTTTCAATTTATGGGGAAAAAATGAGAATCATCAATATCAATTATTTATAATATTAAATTTTAGAGAAATACTCACTTTATTAAATGGTCACCAATTATTAAAATCTATGTTATTTTTAGCGAACTATAAATAGATATATGGCTGAAATATATATTAATATAAAATATGAAGATTGAAAGTATTTGAATAACTATAGTTCAACTCTACACAGTCTCAATGTAATCTATGAACTCTTACACATGGTCCATTACATTAAAAAAATAACTGAACAAAACACCACATAAAATCTATTATATGGTGTAACTAATCTCTATAAACTTTAAAAACCAAATGATTATATCTTATTAATCATTATAAAAAATCATAGGGTTTATGAATTTATCATATTTTTCAATAGTTTATTTTTTAAGCCATTATATGCCTTATGAATTAATTGAAACATCATGCCTTTTGAAAAATTTTATCTATACAAAATGTATTACAATATTTTAGGAGTTTAATTTTATTCTCATTAAGTCCAAAAATTCATACATAGATTTTAATATTGTTCTCAAATAGTTTTATGAAATATAATATGCTAATATAATTATCAATATTTCCTACTCTTTACATCATAAGTAATATGAAGTTTTATTAATTCACTCAAATTAATAATTATAAATTATTTCCTTACTCAAGATACAAATTCTTACAAACTTCCCTTAAATTATAGTAAATTACATATATATATATATATATCCAATTTTTAGTTTAAATCCCAAAATTTATATTACATAAAATTAATTTTAAATTTATCCATTGAAACTCTTAGCTTTATCCATATCTTCAAGTTACCTTAAAACTAGTCTAAATTTTTTATAAAAGTTATAAAATTTTTATTGATAAAAAAAGAGGTTAAAAAAGTCTAAATTAAGGTCTTTTGCTAACATTTCGAGCATAAAAAGGGATTAATTCAGAAGGGAGATCATCCATCCAATGTAAGTAGTGAGTAAATCCTATATTTGAAAGCCCATCAGCGATCCAGTTGGCTTCGCGGAAGGTGTGAGTGGCAATGAAGATAATCCCAATAAGAGAATTAAAATAGTCCATCTAGTGGGAAGTGAGAGGCCAAGCAAAGTGTATGGTACCATTACAAATGGCATGAATGATTGTACTGGAGTCACTCTCTATCCAAATATTGTTCCATATATGTAATCTGGAAAAGGATATGGCATGGTTGACGACCATCATATTAGCTTCAAAAGAGGTAGAGGAACCTCAAGTGCCATAAAAGCATCCAAGAATCTGGTCTAGGTGATTTATGAAGATGGAACCACTACCCACTGGTCCTAGGATGCCTTTGGAGGCTGCATCCACATTGATTTTAATCCACCCCAGATGGGGAGGGATCCAAAAAAAATCAAGAGTAGAGTGAGGGAGAGGGTAGATCCCCTCCACCCCAACACGTCTAAGGATACCATAGTCACAGACTGAATTATTGCAGTGAATTATTTGGAAGCCGCTTCTCAAATGGCCATGTGGATTCTCGTTTTTCCTGCATTAATTTTAAAAGAATTATTGCATAAAATTAATTCATTTCTACCATACCAAATAATATTATGAAGTTCCACGACAGCCGCAACCCAATGGTTCTTGATTTTCTGGGATGTATAAAACTCCAAGAAACTCTAAATCTTCAGGTTTATGGTATCAAAAAGCAGCCATCTACTCTCAAAAATGTCAAGAATATAATGCCAGAGCATGGTTTATGTGTCATAAGAGAGAGAAAGATGATTAATATCCTCTCTATGTTGGTTTCACATAGGAAATTTAGAACAAAGGGTAATCCTGAATGTTTCTAAGCAATTATCCATCAGGATTCATTGATGGGTAATCTGTCAGACTAAAGTAAATCTTGAGGGTTTTATCCATGATTTGTTGAATTTATCTATCCCGGGGTGATTATTGTCAACTTTGTTGAAAAATTACTTATAAAAGAAATTGGTGTTAAGAATAACATTGTGAGAAGGTTCCCAAATAAGTAAATCATTCGTATTTTTAAAATTATAATTATCGACAATTTGAATAATATTCTCAGGGATATCGAGGTTATGCATATGGATGATCGAGTCAATTGAATCTTGAAGGAACAGAGGAGATTGGTTGCTATCTATCAAAGAGATTAGGGGAACACCAGTCCAGTTATCAAAAAAAATTTATGTTGGAATCCTTATTGGCCATCCATCTAGAGTTAGACATTATAGAAGCGAAAGTACTTTCGATGGAGGACCATATGGAGGACTTAAGGGAGTAAGAGTTATTATTTTTAATCTTGTCAAAGAAATGATCCTTGAGAAAATTCATGGTGGAGGAAGTATAGTGAATAATGTTCCACGTAAGTCTAGCTTGAAGAGCCTCATTGAAATTATAGAGATTTTTTATGCCAATTCCCCCTTTATCAATAGGTTTACAACAAAAGGTCCAGGGGATAGTCACCATTTCTTTCCGAAGTGCTACCAGTCCAAACACAATTTTTAATATCCACATTAATATGATTTAAAATAATTTTTAGCCATTTATATATCATCATGGAATAATAAAGTTTATAAAAAATCGCGGATTTCACCATACAAATTTTCCCAGCCATCGAAAGTGTCATACCCTTCCATGAGGATAGATGTCAAAGCGTATGGTCAGCAATGTGAGAGAAATAAGTCACTTTAGGTCTAAATCAAAATATAGGCACACAAAGGTAAGTAAAGGGAAGAGAGACTTCTTTGACACGTGAGATATTAGAGATGGAAAGTTTTCTCCCCGGAGGAAAGTCTTTACTGAAAATGATAAAAGATTTATTCTAGTTGATGAGTTGACCAGAGACTTCCTGATAGTGGAGAACAATATCTTTAATCTTAAGAATGTTTCTTTTGTCTCCCTGGGTAAAGAGAATAATGTCATATTCATAAAGAAGATGTGAAGGCACTTTTAAATTTCTATAGGCAGAGACAGGTTTTATGGTCCGTTTAGTAATCTTTTGGGAGATCAACCTACTCAGTTAATATTCTACAATGGGGAAGAGTATTGAAGAGAGAGGGTCACCCTATCTCACTCTTTTAGTGTAGTTGAAATAACTTCTAGGTGATCCATTAATGAAGATGGATATGTAAGAAGAGCTGAATAATGATTTTATTCTATTTGTGAAAGTTTCAATGAAGCCGAATTGTGAAATAACATTATATGTAAAGCTCCAATCAGTGGTATCAAAGTCATTTGCAATATCAAGTTTGATAACAACACTCCCACCTCTACTATTTTTGTTTAAATCAACTCTATATAATAATGGGAAATTTCAGAATAACTCCAAGCCTCATTAGCTAATTTCTAATAATTTTGAAACAATTTAAACAATTTATTATTATTATTCAAAATATTTTTGTTTCCTCAATAATTGTAGAATTACTATTTGATTCTAGAAAGCTTCATCCATGTTATATTTATTCACATATTCAAATAAAGTCAATATTAGTTCTATATTGATGGATTATAAATATTTCTTCCAACTTATACATTTTTAATAACAACATTTAATATTTTTTAAAATGATTTCATTATCCAAATTCAGCCTCTTGTTATACTTTCCATATAAACTATTGTATAGAATAATTTTAAAACTGAAGAACATTTCTATCATTTCATTATTAGATCACCAATACTCCAATTAAAATGTTTTTATTTATTATGTTAATCATCTTATCTTTTCCAAACAATAAATGTGAAACTCCTCCAGCTTCTAAATTGGGTGGGATCATTTTTCATCTCCCAAAACTGTAACATACATTTAATTTACTTCAGAGCTATGTTGATAATAGAATAAAAATAAAAACAACATCACCTATATTAATTCATATATGAAATTGAAAAATGTAGATGAGATTCAATAAATACTAGAATGTGAATTTTCTATTAGCATACTTGACATTCTATCTTGCCTAAGAAATATTTTTAATTATAGATTATATATGAAATAATAAATTTCTAACAACATTCTCATATATTTAGCCCACCCTTAAGAGATAAACTATATGAATCATAACCATAATAGATATTTATTATAATAGACTCAAATAATATTCATTGATATACCACATTAGAATTATTCAAGGATATAAGAATAAAATAATCCATGATGTCTTGTTTACCATGAGGTATAGTTATCACACCATTTAGTTCTCCCTTTCTACACATCACCTTTAACTCCTTGTATGAAAATAAAATCTATAAAATAACTATGAACAAGGTGACAATCTCATTTTCTAAATGAGAATAATAGGGATGATAATTATTTATCATCCAAAACGTTATTATCAATTCATCACATAATTTGTGATAAATCCTCATGTTGGATCCTTTTTTTCATTTTCCAGATTTGGTCATCCTTGGGAAGCATGATCTTTTGGTTATGTTAATTCTTACCCTTAGGTGAGAATTTCTTTCTAAAATTTTGTAGTAACGTACATGAATTCAGTATTGTATCAACTTTGTTTGTCATTATATTGTTCAGTCCAAAGAGCCATATCATAAATTAATCTGGGAAATGTATTACCTCCCACCAAAAATATTAATAACCCTTGGATAATCACTTTCATACAACCACTTAGAAAATTAAATTTCTTATTCATGCAGAATTACTATTTCCTTATATCACTTTTATTATATTTACAATCTTCTAAATATATATCCATTTTCAATTGATTTGGTCATATGTTTAATGTAACATCCCATCCCTCCCCATTGTCTTGAGTTGTGGTGGATGTTCTACTTGTCCTTAAGTAACATTGACGAGGAAAAAATGCTAGAAATAAATTTTGAGGGCTTCAAGAACAAGTGGGGAACAATTTTACCCTTTCAATAAAATTAAACAACTAAACATTCCATCACCAACCGAAAATATCGGATTCATGTCCATAATGAAAACCAATTTAGTACATTTCCAAGTGGCAACAATACAACCAAAATAATACCATACCAATACCAAATCAAAGTATTAAATATAATATTACAATGAAAAGAAAAAAGACTCCATGAATATGATCCACAGATCCACAACAAAATAAAAACTCCAACAACACAAAATAGACCAAAGAATCATGAAGAACAACTAAGGAAATGAGATGCCTTAATTGTACCTATGTCTCAAAATACAACATCTGTAAAAGAACTAATGTTCCAAATAAAGGTGTGAGTAATAATACTAAGTATGATTTCTCCAATTGGCTTTTATACTAAAAAATATAAGATAGAAGAAGTTATCACAATTATATAAAACAATTTTTCTAAAACGAGATAAACAATGCATAAAATTAAAATAATCCAAACATAACCTTACAAAAACTTTTTACCCAAATCAAAACATTTATATATAAACAACCAAACAAGTAATTAACTAGTTTTCCATTTCATATCGGCATAAATCAATAATACTTTCATGAATACATAAAAATTTCAACCAGATTCGAAAATTCCACACTCTTGAGCTCAGTGTACCCTAGACTGTGTAACTCCACATCCAAACCCATCCCATTTTTGTAGTGGTACTTAATTCCACTTTAAAACTCTTTTATTAGTGGTACTACACACCATTACCATTATATCTATAACATGATTATTCAATTAAGAAAAAATTCAGTGCCATTAATATTTACCAATATAAAAACCACATGAAAATAAAAAATTCCGACCACATTCCAAAACCAATTCAGTAAATCAAACATTTATTGAAGTAACCATTATGACATTATTCATACGAAAATATACTTCAATAAAAAACATTATTGAAAACTAACTTCCACAATACATTTTCAATAAATCACAAAATCCTATAACTTTAAAATCGTTATTTAAAAATCCAAAAAACAAAGCACATTTCACAACCATAACACATTTTCCTCATAATCCAAAAATCATCGCACAATGGCTTTCAACCAAGCTTCACACATCACAATAAAATAAATTTCCTGAAAAACAAATTAATTTCAAATTAAGACATATATTTCTAGAAAATACAGTTGAGAGTGAATCCACCCACCATCGGTTTTGGAAAACATGACACACCTCACACCAAATTCGGGCGAAATATTCACATAGTTTTATAAGATCCATTTCTATTACATCAACAATCCTGAATTGTACCATAATAGGCAACCAAAACCCTAGATCTAACTTCAACAGAATTATATACAAGAAACCATAAGTGTTAGGAGAGTATATCAAATACAAACCATGAAACTACAAAGATAAGAGACTTACCATAGAAGAATAACCTTCAAATAACCTTGGAAACCCTTAAAATCGCTTAAAAATGAGTGGGAGAGACACTTGAACCCCTGATGTGAAGGAATACCATGTTCAGTTCTTGTGGGAGGATAAATGAGGTGTATATGAAAAATCCTAACAAAGACTTCGTTTTTAAAACCTTTTTTTATTCCAGCACCTTTTAGAATCATAGTTATGAAAACCGTGGGCTATCCTTGTGCTTACTACTCTCTGAAGATAGTTCCTCTCAGGGTTGGCCCACAATGGTTGAAAAAACATGATCTCATAATTCATAGGCCCACTATATCAAGATACGCACATTACATAGGGTGGAAACATGGTTTTTAAACTATGAACCCTCATATAGCATATTTCCTCAACATGCATGGTTTCAAGGAGAAGCTATATGGTTTCCACTAATCATTCTCAAACCATGCACCCTTCTAAATGACACAAAACCTTTCCAAAATCATTTTAAGCTCTCAAAAACATTACCAAACTACATTATATAAATAATATGAATAAATAAAGTGATAAATAACTTAAACTAGGGGTGATAAATTCTCACCACCATTATACTTTCCATCATCACAATGTAGTAAGGAATCACTTTTAAAAAAGTGCTCAGGACATTTCTATAAGGACCCAGCCTTAAACCTTACTAAATCATGAGTTATTACAAGATTACACATTGAGGATATTTTCAGGTTTAGAGTTTTAGAGAATTAGAACATAAAACTTGCATTTCATTCCACATTTAAAAAATGTTGTTACATAAAAGATAGTATTCATTTTTCCCATCAATGGAAACATATTTAAAATAAAACATTGATTCTTTCTTGACACTTCCTTGACACTATCATCATATCATGTACCTTTCCCTTGACCTGTGAAAAACATTTTAAAAAAACTTGGGATGAGCATAAAAAGTTCAGTATGAGTTTTTAAAATATGGAAAGGAAACATGAGTTCATATATGCATAAGAATGAAATAATACATTACCCATAAAACATAAGCACTTTAACATACCTCATCAAATCATGAATAAATCATAGAAATCATAATACATAATGGTAACTTGGGGCATTCATAACATTCTTACGTAGGGAGTAACCCTCTTGGATACGTTTGGAATACCCATCACAGTATATTCCCTAAATCTCTTCAGAGAAACCTTAACGTTACACTCCTTCGCGTTACCCAATGAATTGGAGAGCTATATCGGGCTCACCCGCCCATAGTTTATCACAGAACCACCCGTCTTCATAATAATTCCGAAGAACCTCAACATAATTGTATCACATAAAACATGCATAAAGGAAACATAATATTTCCACCTTTCAATCACAGGATATCAATACAACACATTGATATAAAAACATTATGAAAACCATTTTCAATACCAAAATAAAAGAAAAGTATAACATGATATTTATTTTTCTTTTAAAATGAAAGTATGGCTTATTGAGGAAGCTGAAACTCAAATAATGGTCACGGCGGCGGAGAAGTCATTGTCGCCGTATACGTACGACAAAAAAAATCCCTTTTGTCATTTAGTAAACGCTTCGTATAAAAAATATTCCTTTTGAATAAACGTAAATGTCAAAGGGGTTTATACACCATATAAAAGAAGGTTGTGTATAAAACAAAACATGCCTCAATGAAAGGAGATTGAGACGAAGTCCCATACCTCGGGTCCAACGTGACTCGGTCGTTCTTTAATCTCCTAAATAATAAACATGAGTTAATTTCTACTTGTTTAAGAACCTTTTTCAATTTCATTATTTCTTTTATATCACTTATTTCCATGTCACAAACAATATGTAATTATTTAAGTTAATAACGGTCGTTTTAACGATCATTGGTACTTGAGTAAATAATAAACCCTTTATAATTACAGGTTGTTCATGTATCCATTATATCCAGAATTTTAATAATTATGTATATATCATATATATCCAGTATATACATGCATTTATAATATTACATAATCATTTAGAGGTAAGAAATTAAATGCACCGTTCATGGAGACGGTAAGCCGTACGTACGCATAAACGCTACTTTCATTTCTATTTCGTATTTTATAGAATGGAATCATAATGATATAAAGGTATATTATAAGTCTAGTATAATATCATATAAATATCATAGTTCCATCCTTTATATGTCCCACATATGGTATTTAATGAATCAAATCTCTTTGAGGGGGCGGTAGTCCGCACTTCCTTAAATAAAGATATCGCGTTTACCCATAATGGAAACCACAAAGGTATGCCCAAAATGAAAAATACCGAAGCTAAAGGAAAACATAAACATATTATATATCATATATAAATATAATGACATCTTAATGTCCACCTTTGAAGGTGTTATATGAGTTTTGAATAATCATCGTTTCGGGAGGCAGAAATTCGCCATCCACAGAAACAGTATGTTCTTTAACCATTAGATGTTGGTGTGTGTAAGTGTATCTCGAATACTTATTATAAAAAAATCGTAGTATATTTAAGATACTTAGGTTTTTACAAAATAAATGAATAAAAAGAGTTTAGGGGGTTGGAGAATCAAAATAAAACAAAAGGACTCAAGTGAAGACATTACCTTAAAATCGGGTAACTCCCTTTGGTTTGAGCTCAAAGGCTTCCTTGGGAAGACTTCTTCCCAATGTTAGGATTCAAGGAGTTAGAGAGGGAAGTGGAGAGACAAAATGGGTAGGGGTTGGCCGAGCCAAAGGCTTTGTAAGTGTGGGTAAGGAGGTAGAGGTGGGGGCCTTTTATAAGAGGAGAGGAGGGGCACTCTTGGAAAGTAAAGAAATGTTACTTTATTTTAAAATGCGTTTCAGATTAAAAAGGTCCCACATTGATTTAATTCGAGTCTAAGGTGATAAGGGTTCTAAATATACCCATACAATACGTTTTGTACATGTGTAGGTCATAGATTTTACATTATCTTTTCATTTTTTTAAATCCTTTATTAATGAGGTAATCGCTGCATCATCATGATGTCATAAATAATTTAATTTATTTAAAGTCTAAAAATTATAAAAAAAATACTATGATGTAGGAAAACTTATTATATTTCCAATGAATATTTATAATCAAAAATATGATCTTTATAACCCCATGTAATGTTTTTTTTAGTAATACATCTCATGTTTTTGTTATTTTTACTTTTACATTAAATAAAAAGTTATTTATGTCATTTCCCAAACAATGTGGCTCCATGGGGTCCCCAAGTTGACCCATGGATTTTCTTGGTCGGCCATGACACATCCAATGAGGGTAGGAAATGTTTTAAGCTCATCTCATTTTATTAAAACATTATTTTTATCTTAAACTACATTAATTACCTCTAATCGCGATTAAGAACTTAAGAGTTACTATTCACCAAAAAAATTATTTTAATCTCATTGAACCACATTTTACTTATTAATGACAACCATGTATGTCGGATTTTTGATATTAAAAACACAGAAGTGGTAAAATTTCATTTAAACGAAAAATCAGTTTTTATAAGTACCACTTAGTGGTTTCACTATTCATCAAAAATTGATGTTTTTCAGAAAAAAACCAAAAATTCACCCTAAGCTATATTTGATATTCCGAATTCAAAAATGAAGACTATTTTACAAAATTCAAAACATATAAGTCACATTAATTAATTTGATAATTAATTCCCGCTGTCATGACAAATAGCGTGTTTTTATGAAACAATAAGTATCAAAAGATTGACACCAGTTTAAGTCCAATTTCAAAGAGAAATTGATTCTAATGACCACCATTGGATTAAATAGTAAAAATATATTCTAATTTAAATTCAAAACCAATTCAAAAGATAATCTAATCATATAAATAAATTATATTAAAAAGAAGTTTTGATGTAAAATGCAGAATTTTTCACTATTCATTAAAAATGAACATTGTCTGAAAAATACCAAAAATTCACACAAAGTAAATTTTGATGTCCCAATCATAAAGAATAAGTTTATTTGGACAAAAATAGCTTATAAAATTTTAGAAAGATAGATTTAAAAATGGTTTTCCATCAAAATGCAGTAAAACAATCTTTTAAAAATATTAGTGTATTCCATGCTTAAGATTGGATTTATTTTCATTTTAAGCCTCTAAAACACTATCTAATTAATTAATAGACATAGATAAAAATATCCATTAATCATTACTTAATTGGGATGTTACATCCTTCCCCCCTTTATAAAATTGCGTCCCCGCAATTTATTTACTTATCCAATAAATGGGGGTACTTATCCCTCATTGCATTTTCAGATTCCCATGTTGCCTCTTCCATCATGTGGTTTTTCCACAAAACCGTTACCTGATTAATCACCTTATTCCGTAACACTTGCTCTATGTTGTCAAGAATCTGGACCGGTTTTTCCTCATAAGATAGGTTCTCTTCCAGCTGAACTACCTCTGGACTCAAAACATGAGATGGATCTGGCATATACTTTCTCAACATCGAAACGTGAAAAACATTGTGTGCCTGAGATAAACTCGGCGGTAAAGCCACCTGGTATGCAACTGATCCAACTCTCTCCAGAATTTCATATGGTCTGATAAACCTTGGACTCAACATTCCTTTCTTACCAAATCTCATCACACTTTTCCAAGGAGAAACCTTGAGAAAAACATGATCACCTACCTCGAAAGATAGATCCTTCCTCCTGTTGTCTGCAGAACTCTTCTGCCTACTCTGAGCTGTTGTCATGTGTTTCTGAATCAGCTGAAATTTTTCTGCCATCTCTTCTACCAATTCTGGTCCCATCAACTTCCTTTCACCCACTTCATCCCAGAAAGCTGTAGTTCGACACCACTTCCCATATAACGCCTCAAATGGTGCCATCTATATACTGGATTGAAAACTGTTAATTATATGAAAATTCAACCAAAGAAAGATGTTAGTCCCAACTTCCCTGATAATCCATAGAACAAGCTCGTAGCATATCCGCCAAGGTCTGAATTGTTCGTTCTGACTGCCCATCTGATTGAGGATGAAATGTTGTACTAAAATTTAATTCAGTACCCAAAGACTTCTGAAGGCCTTTCCAAAAGTTAGAAGTGAACCTGGGATCACGATCAGATATAATGGAGAGGGGAACTCCATGTAACCTGACTATCTCTTTAAGATACAAATGGGAAAGTTGATCTAGGGAAAAAGTATCTCTTATAGCAAGGAAATGAGAAGATTTAGTCAAGCGATCAACAATAACCCAGATTGCATTATTACCTCGAGATGTCTTTGGTAAACTCACAACAAAGTCCATGGATATATTCTCCCATTTCCACTATGGCACTGGTAAAGGCTGAAGCATCCCTTTCGGTAACTATCGCTCTCCTTTAACCTATTGACATGTCAAACACTTCACAGTAAAATCAGCAATATCTCTTTTTATTCCATCCCACCAGTAATACTCCCGCAGATCTCTGTACATCTTAGTACTGCCAGGATGAACTGAAAACGGAGAACTATAAGCTTCACATAACAACTCTCTCTTCAACTGTGAATCACAAGGCACACACAATCTCTTCCCAAATCGCAAAACGCAATCATTATCAATGTTGAATTCAGGCAACTTACCTTTCTGAACCAGCTCTACCTTTTCTGCAACTCACTGTCTTACTTCTGTGCTTGCTTGATTCTATCTGATAGAGTTGATCTCACTGATACCTGAAATAAAATAGAAGATCTTCCTGCACCAACAACTTCTATGCCAAAGTTCATCAAATCCTTAACCAAAGGATCACGTTCCAAACGCAACATTGCTAATGAAGCATTATTTTTCGACTCAAAGCATCAGCCACTTTATTTTCTTTTCCCGGATGGTAATGAATTGTACAATCATAATCCTTGATTAATTCCAGCCATCTCCTCTGTCTCATGTTTAACTCTTTCTGAGTGAATATATACTTTAAACTTTTGTGATCAGTATATATTTCACACTTTACTCCATACAAATGATGCCTCCAAATTTTTAAAGCGAAAACAACAGCAGCTAATTCAAATCATGTGTAGGGTAATTTACCTCATGAGTTTTCAACTGTCGTGAAGCATAAGCAATTACATGATCATTCTGCATTAGGACGCAACCAAGTCCTTTCAATGAAGCATCACTGTATATAACAAACTCCCCATTCCTGGAAGGTTGTGCCAAAACTAGAGCATTCACCAATCTTCTTTTCAATTCCTGAAAACAATCATCACATTCTTTTGTCCATATAAACTTAACACCCTTCCGAGTTAGCTTAGTCATTGTACTAGATAACCGTGAAAAATTTCTAACAAACCTTCGGTAATAGCCTGCCAATCCAAGGAAGCTACGAATCTCAGTTACATTTTTGGGTCTTGGCCATTCTTCAACAACCTTTGTTTTTGCAGGATCAACAGTTATCCCATCTTTAGAAACAATATGACCAAGGAAATAAATTTGTTGCAACCAATACTCACACTTGCTGAATTTTCCATACAGTTTCTTTTCTTTTAAGGTTTGCAAGATAACCCTTAAATGTCTTTCATGATCCTCTTTACTTTTAGAAAACACCAAAATATCATCAATGAAAACCACCACAAACTTATCCAAGAACTCATGGAAAATTATTTTCATTAATTCCATGAATACAGCAGGTGCATTGGATAGCCCAAAAGGCATTACTACAAATTCATAATGGCCATATCTTGTAAGGAACACGGTCTTCGGAACATCTGATTCCTTTAGCTTCAGCTGATGGTACCCCGATCTCTGGTTAATCTTTGAAAAATACTGAGCTCCCTGGAGCTGATCAAACAAGTCATCGATATGAGGCAATGTTCTTAACAGTGATGTTATTCAAGGCTCTATAATCAATGCAAAGTCTCATTGAACCATCTTTCTTTTTAACAAATAAAACAGGAGCAACCCATGGTGATGTGCTAAGTCGAATAAAACCTTTCTCTAATAAATCTTGTAATTGCTCCTTCAACTCTAAAAGTTTAATTTGAGCCATTTGATAAGGGGGATTTGAAATTGGCTTAGCATCAGGAACTAAGTCAATAGTAAACTCAACTTCCTGATCTAGTATTATTCTAGGAAACCCATCAGGAAAAACATCAGGATACTCATTTACCACTGGCACATCATTAATCTGAACAGTTCCTTTATTTTCAACAATGTGTGCAAGGTAACATTCATTTCCATATTTTGCAAGTTTCTTGGCCTCTTGATATGTTCTCAACAGTAAGGGTTCATTCTTGTACACAAACTGAAAGTCTTTCTGAAAATAAACATTTTTATCTCTACAGTCAATCTTAGCATGGTAAATAGAGAGCCAATCCATACCCAGGATATCATCAAACTGTACTAGAGGTATAACAATAAGGTTTGCAAGTAGGTTCTTTCCACAGATAAGGATAGGAAGATTTTTATAAATTCTTTTTGCCTCAACATTTCCCCCAGGTGTTTTTACCAAAATTTCACAAGTCATTTCTTGAGATGGTATTCCCATTTTACTAGAAAAGGTTTTAGAGATGAAAGAATGTGTAGACCCCGAGTCAAACAACACACTGGCATAATCTAAAAAAACAAAAAAAGTACCTGATACAACTTCATTTGATGGCCCGACATCTGCTGAAGTAGTTGAAAAGGATTTCACCACCCCTTTCTGCTTGTAGTCTAACTGCTTCCCATCACCCAAGCTCTTTGTCACACACTCGTTTTCATAGTGACCCATCTCATTTCACTTATAGCATTTAACTAACTGTAAATCAAATTTGGTCTTACCATCACCCTGATCTTTTCCAGTGCAATCACAAGCCTTATGTCCCATCTTACCACATCGGTAGCACTTTCCAGAATTCAGAAGACATTCCCCAGCATTCCATTTGCCACATTTATCACAAACTGGAAACATAGTTTTCTTACCATCAGACTTTTTTGAAGAATTCTTTCCTTTCTCATGCCACCTCGGTCTCTTCTTCTGTTGGTTGTTATAGAACACTTGATCATCAGAAAATTCCATTTACACCTTCTCATCACATCGAACAAGCTTTTCATAACTTTTAAACTAACGAGAAGCTAATGCCCTTCGATATTTTGGCTTTAATCATGAGTAAAAACGATTGATTTTACTATCAAGGTCGCGGATAAAATTTGGAGCATACCTTGACAATTGAGTGAACCTTTCTTCATAGGCAGCCACTGAGTCTTCCTCTTGCCTCAATTCCAAGAATTTCTTTTCCATCCTAAGTCGAACAGCCTTAGGAAAATACTTCTCAAGAAACATACCTTTGAATTCATCCTAGTCGAGAGCATCAATCTCATCAGCATCCCTGATATTTTTAACCATCGACCACCACTGATCTGCTTCACCCTCCAAACGATAAATAGCAAGACTAACCTTTTGATTGTCTGAACACCCCATGACATCAAAAATCTTCTCCAGTGCTTTAATCCACCCTTCAGCTAGCACAGGGTCAGATGATCCTCTGAATGATGGGGGATGTTGCCTCATGAAATCTTCCACCACTGACATGTTCCTCTGCGGTTGATCTGGCTGATCTCGTGTATGGATACCACCGCCATTTATCGCTTGAGTCAACTGCGCCATTACTGCAACAAACTGTTCAGTTCCAATTCCGACCATCTCAGGATGCTGATTCGGAAGGTTATTTCCTTCTGCATGCCTTCCTATCACTGCTTCCCTGTTTCCTCTGCGGAAAACCATTCTGAACAAACATGTCTTAGATGAAGCAACATGGTAATCTTCAAATGCTATATCACTTCAATTTGACAATAAAAGAAATATTTTTGGATAATCATTTAATATAATTCTAACTCCTAAAGTTATCTAAACCGACCTCTGACACCAACTATAAGGCCCCAGCCTTAAACCTTACTTAATCTTGAGTTATTACAAGATTAAACATTGAGGATCTTTTCAGGTTTAGAGTTTTAGATAATTAGAACATAAAACTTGCATTAAATTCCACATTTAAAAAAAGTGGTTATATAAAAGATAGTATTCATTTTTCCCATCAATGGAAACATATTTAAAATAAAACATGGATCCTTTCTTGACACTTCCTTGACACTATCATCATATCATGTACCTTTCCCTTGACCTGTGAAAAACATTTCAAAAAAAAATGGGATGAGCATAAAAAGCTCAGTATGGGTTATAAAAAAATGGAAAGGAAACATGAGTTCATATATACATAAGAATGAAATCATACTTTACCCATAAAACATAATCACATTAACATACCTCATCAAATCATGAATAAATCATAGAAATCATAAGACATAAAGGTAACATGGGGCATTCATAACATTCTTACGTAGGGAGTAACCCTCTTGGTTACGTTTGGAATACCCATCACAGTATATTCCCTAAATAGCTTCGTAGAAACCTTAACGTTACACTCCTTTGCGTTACCCAATGCATTGGAGATCTATATGGGGCTCACCCGCCCTTAGTTTATCACGGAACCACCCGTCTTCATAATAATTCCCATGAACCTCAACATAATCGTATCACATAAAACATGCATAAAGGAAACATAATATTTCCACCTTTCAGTCACAAGATATCAATACAACACATTGATATAAAAACATTATGAAAACCATTTTCAATACCAAAATAAAATAAAAGTATAACATGATATTTATTTTTCTTTTAAAAAGAAGGTATGGCTTGTAGAGGAAGCCAAAACTCAAATAATGGTCACGGTGGCGGAGAAGTCGTTGTCGCCGCATACGTACGACAAAAACATTCCCTTTTGTCATTTAGTAAATGCTTAGTATAAAAAATATTCCTTTTGAATAAACGTAAAAGTCAAAGGGTTTATACACCATATAAAAGAAGGTTGTGTATAAAACAAAACATGCCTCAATGAAAGGAGATTGAGACGAAGTCCCATACCTCAGGTCCGATGTGACTCGGTCGTTCTTTAATCTCCTGAATAATAAACTTGAGTTAATTTCTACTTGTTTAAGAACCTTTTTCAAGTTCATTATTCCTTTTATATCACTTATTTCCATGTCATTAACACTATGTAATTATTTAAGTTAATAACGGTCGTTTTAACGATCATTGGTACTTGAGTCAAAAATAAACCCTTTATAATTACATGTTGTTAATGTATCCATTATATCCAGAATTATAATCATTATGTGTGTATCATATATATCTAGTATATACATGCATTTATAATATTACATAATCATTTAGAGGTAAGAAATGAAATGCACCGTTCATGGAGACGGTAAGCCGTACGTACGCATGAACGCTACTTTCATTTCTATTTCGTATTTTATAGAATGGAATCATAATAATATAAAGGTATATTATAATTCCAGTATAACATCATATATAATATCATAGTTCCATCTTTTATACGTCCCACATATGGTATTTAACGAATCAAATCACTTTGAGGGGGCGGTAGTCCGCACTTCCTTAAATGAAGATATCGTGTTTACCCATAATGGAAACCATAAAGGTATGCCCAAAATGAAAAATACATAAGCTTAAGGAAAACATAAACATATTATATATCATATATAAATATAGTGACATCTTAATGGCCACCTTTGAATGTGTTATATGAGTTTTGAACAATCATCGTTTCGGGAGGCAGAAATTCATCATCCACAGAAACAGTATGTTCTTTAACCATTAGATGTAGGTGTGTGTAAGTGTATCTAGAATCCTTCTTATAAAAACATCCTAGTATATTAAAGATACTGGAGTTGTTACAAAAAAAATGAATAAAAAGAGTTTAGGGGGTTGGAGAATCAAAATAAAACAAAAGGACTCAAGTGAAGACATTACCTTAAAATCGGGTAACTCCCTTTGGTTTGAGCTCAAAGGCTTCCTTGGAAAGACTTCTTCACAAAGTGAGGCTTCAAGGAGTAAGAGAGGGAAGTGGATAGACAAAATGGGTAGGGGTTGGCCGATCCAAAGGCTTTGTATGTGTGGGTAATGAGGTAGAGGTGGGGGCCTTTTATAAGAGGAGAGGAGGGGCACTCTTGGAAAGTAAAGAAATCGTACTTTATTTTAAAATGAGTTTCGGATTCAAAAGGTCCCACATTGATATAATTCGAGGCTAAGGTGATAAAGGTTCTAAATATACCCATCTAATAGGTTTTGGACAAGTGTAGGTCATAGATTTTACATTATCTTTTCATTTTATTTAAATCCTTTATTAATGAGGTAATCACTGCATCATCATGATGTCATAAATAATTTAATTTATTTAACGTCTAAAAATTATAAAAAAATACTATGATGTAGGAAATATTATTATCTTTCCAATGACTATTTATAATCAAAAAGATGTTCTTTATAACCCCATGTAATTTTTTTTTAGTAAAACATCTCATGTTTGTGTCATTTTTACTTTTACATTAAATAAAAAGTTATTTATGTCATTTCCCAACCAATGTGGCTCCATGGGGTCCCCAAGTTGACCAATGGATTGTCTTGGTCGTCCATGACAAATCCAATGAGGGTAGGACATGTTTCAAGCTCATCTATTTTATTAAAGCATTATTTTTACCTTAAACTACACTAATTACCTCTAATCGTGATTAAGAAATTAAGAGTTACTATTCACCAAAAAATTATTTTAATCTCATTGAACAAAATTTTACTTCTTAATGACAACCATGTATGCCGGATTTTTCAAATTCAAAACACATAAGTGGTAAAATTTCATTTAAACGAAAAATCAGTTTTTATAAGTACCACTTAGTGGTTTCACTATTCATCAAAAATTGATGTTTTTCAGAAAATACCAAAAATTCACCCTAAGCAATATTTGATATTCCGAATTCAAAAATGAGGACTATTTTACAAAATTCAAAACATATAAGTCACATTAATTAATTTAATAATTAATTCCCGCTGTCATGACAAATAGCGTGTTTTTATGAAACAATAAGTATCAAAAGATTGACACCAGTTTAAGTCCAATTTCAAAGAGAAATTGATTCTAATGACCACCATTGGATTAAATGGTAAAAATATATTCTAATTTAACTTCAAAACAAATTCAAAAGATAATCTAATCATATAAATAAATTAGATTAAAAAGCAGTTTTGATGTAAAATGCAGTATTTTTCACTATTCATTAAAAAATGAACATTGTCTGAAAAATACCAAAAATTCACACAAAGTACATTTTGATGTCCAAATCATAAAGAATAAGTTTATTTTGACAAACATAGCTTATAAAATTTTCAAAAGATATATTTAAAAATGGCTTTCCATCAAAAGGCAGTAAAACAATCTTTTAAAAATATTAGTGTATTCCATGCTTAAGATTGGATTTATTTTCATTTTAAGCCTCTAAAACACTATCTAAATAATTAATAGACATAGATAAAAATATATATTACCCATTACTTACTTGGGATGTTACAATTTCTCAGCCATTTAATTTTCCAATTCCCATTATACTCCAGAATATGTCTATGGTACCAAAATAAACCCACTAGGATAATGTTTTTACATTGAAATAATTTCTCTTCCCTATCAACAATCCTCAATGGCATGTAAACCAAGGAATAATCCAACTCTAGCTCAAAAAGATCACATTGAATCACATTTCCTAAATCAGGATAATACTTCCTTAAACTAAGATATAAGAAAATTCATTATGTATCACACTAAACCATGGTGAAAAATCCAACCAATATGACTCCTCTCTAACCCCATCATATATATCAAATGTCCGAATATACCTTTGAGATAACTTACCCTACTCTATAAAATGATGATTTCCAAACCTAGGATAGAATTTCAAGAACACATGATTACCCTCATTAATCCGAAATTTCCATCGATAGTGATTCAAATATGATTTTTGAAAACTCTAAGCCATCTCCACTATCTTCTTGATAAACATAATCTTCTCTATAGTCTCTTGTACAAGGATCATCCCAACTATAGAAGTCTCATATGTTTCCACCCAATATGGAAAAGAACAAAATAGATTCCCATACAGTGATTCAACCATAGCAATATTTATTGAGTCCTTATAACTATTATCATACAAGAACTCCATCAATGTTATTTTATCCTCCCATGATCCACCAAAATCAATCACACAATACAGAAACATATTTTCCATGTTTTCAAAGCATGCACCACAATATCCAACTTCAAATCATGAATGGGGTAGTTCTTCTCATGAAAACTCAACTACCATGATCCACATAAAAAAAATGACACCCATGAATGAGAAGATACCCTATCCCGAAACTTGTTGCATCACAATACAACACATACCCTTTCTATGGTTGTAGGAAAACCATGAAGCTGTTCAAATGATTTATAACATTTCTCCTTGCTAGATGAACTCTTAATTTTATAGATTATATAACTACAATTTCAATTCAATCAACTCTATTGGAACCATCTGGTATGATGTATGTGAGATAGGAGTTGTCCTAGGGAGGAGATTAATCGTAATCTCCACTTCTCTCATGAGTGGAATCCCAAATAAGTCATCAGGAAAGACATCCAGAAACTGATCCAGACATCCTAGAAAAATTCTTCCCCAAACTTGTTCCACAAATTATAGTGATAAATATATAAACTCATACATGATCATCCCAACCATTGGTGCTAAAAAATCCATTTCACCCACCCTTTAAGTATTTTCTTGCCTAAAGAGATGCTTGATGCCATCATCTGTCATGAAATAGACTGTTCACACTTAACAACCAATGTGGGATGAAAAAAATCATCAACCAATCCATATCCCGGATTACATCATTAATTTACATCTCAGGAACTAATAAATCACATAATAACTCAACCCCATCAACTAATATACAAAATGCTCTATACAGAGAGCCTCGACTGTTTCTTTGACCTAGATAAGTTTAAGGTTTCTCAACTGAAAGGTTCATTTCCACATTTAAACCCAATAATTCAACAGAACAAAAAAAATTAAATAATAATATTCACCCATATCATGAAAAATGGAATCGAGGTAGAATTAAAAAGAATAATACCTCTCACCAAGGATGGTCTAGACAGATCATCCACCACAAAATGCCCGGCTCCAAACACATGCATGATAGCCACACTCTATTGTTTATTCCCTAATGAATAGTTATGGTTTTCCTTGAATCAACATGGATATTAATTTTATACTGAATATGGGTGTGTTGCTTCCATATCGTATCGATTCATATAGTGCCCACAACCCGTGAGGAGTTTAACAAACACTAGACCTTAGAGTATAGTGATAATAACACTGAAGAAACCCCTTTTCCTTACAATCTAGACATGATTTATGTTGATTCATACAATCCCAATCCACGTAAACTTTATAACTACTATAGAAAAATTCGATCTTACTTTGATGTTTCAAAGGAAAATTCACCAATCTTGCTATCAGATTCTGAGCCATACTCTTACAAGAGAAATAAGTGTCCTTGTTATGTTTTCCCCATGTTAGGGTTACCACAATTTTATATGGATACCAAAATTCCTTCTCTACCCGTATATAATAATATATCTATTTTAGACACTATTTATCAATTTAACATCTCTGTATAATCACTTATATAAAGGAACACAATTTTAAAACAAAATGTTTTACCCAAGAACGATTTAGCCATAACCTCAGGTGAAAGCCATACCATGTTCATGAATTTTACTATATATTCCATTACTGATAATCTCTCATAGTTAGAAATAAAGAAATCAATGGTTGGTTGAATTATATACGTGTTAGGGTAGAATTTATTATTCACAAATTCCTCAAAACTCTCCCATGTCATACCTTGGTCTATTCTAGCCTAGACCAAAAAATCTCACCAATGACTTGATATATTTTTAAAACATGCACATATCTTGAATTACTTTTAAATCTGATGGTATTTTCAAAAAAAATTATTTGATTCATTATGTTAAACCATCCTTCCATTTTTTCGGTTCCAAATCACCTTGAAAAATCGGGGGATTATGATTTTTCGAACTGGATAAATTGGTCCACATGCTTCAATTCATACATTCTGCTATAGCTTTCTACTAAATGGAAATATTTCATTATGTTTTGGAGTAGTAGCTGGTTCACTTGGGGTTCTGGTGGAACGATATTTTCCACAGCTTCATCTGGTTGGTCTTTATAACACCTACCTATTCCCATTTCTATCAACACAAAATAAGCACCATAAGTCTCACTTCCAAGAAAATGAAGGCTTAAATTTTCAAATTATATCAAATTTCAGATATCATAACCATGGCTTCAAAAAATCCCATTTTCCCATGTCCATCCATTTTTAAAAAGTCAACCATGTTTTGAAAATCCACATATTTTTAATATACAAAACCCTTATCATTTAAAACTATCTCATTTCAAAAAATATCCATATTTTAAAAAAAATACAAATTCATGACACAACACATATTTGTACGCCTAATAAAATATGAAATCCTATTGGGATGTCATTTCTATAATGATTTCATTTCTCATCTCATTGGCGACACTCACGACATTGAGATCATGCTTCTATAAGTGTATCCAAAACACTTCTATAACAAACACCATGGTAACTTGATATTCAACATAGAAGGGATAGAAACATAATTTTATGATATAAATTCCACATTCTAATAATCATATTTCATGTTATGATACCATCTCACAGAATAATTGAAGAATGAGTACCGACTCCAAGACCGACAATCAATGACAATTAATTGAGCAAAGAAACTGTAAAACCCCGAGATTTTATGAAAAATATTCTATTTAATTTTTTTTATGTCTTGTGTTGTACGATACACCAAAAGGAGATTTCACTACATGCATCCCTGACTTGGCTTGCATTACACGCAATCACGACCTTCGACGATAGCGTGTGTTGTACGCAATACCGAGTTTCACTAAACAACGATATGTTATATAAACTAGCTATTATGAATAGTAATACCCATTTTTTAAAATTTTATAAATTTTATCTTTTGAAATGGACTTCATTTTTGGATTTGGAATATCGAAATTATCTTAGGGTGAAATTTTGGTATTTTTCTAAAAACTTTTAATTTTTGATGAATAGTGACATCACTTGGTTACTATTTAAAACCCGGCATTTTATTTAAATAATTATTTATATTATTTAAATTTATTTTAGGTCAAAATTGATACATAATACTTATATAAGTTAAAAGTAATTCATTGGAGTCATTTTATAATAATTTTAGATATTCAAAAATTTTATTGAATTTGTCACTGTCTTTTACGCACCTCCAAGGAGAATTTGCAAATTTACATAAAACTTAATTTTAACGCTTCTATGAGTGGAATTTCGAAAATCCAAGAGACACAGTTAATATCAAGGACTAAAATGTGGTTCAATGAGATGAAACTAATTTTTGTTGAATAGTAACTTTTTACTTTTATTTACCACGGTTAAAAGTAAATATGGTAATTAAGGGTAAAAATGATATTATTATTACCCTAACACATGTCCTAATTCTATTGGATAAGTGTAATTCTACCAAAAACAACCTTATGAATAAAATATGACTATTTAAGTCCACTTCTATTAAATTAGGACATTTAATATTATTTTATTTAAAGAATAGTTTAAATAGTTAAAATCCATGTTTAATAACTAATACATTTTTAATATGGGGTTATACATAATATAAGTTTGACTATAAATATTCATTAGAAATCTAAAACGATTTAATACATAATGGTATTTTATTTATAAGATTTAGACATTAAATAATTTAATATATTTATGACACAATGATGATGCATTAATTATCTTATTAATGAAATATTGACATAATTGATGTTATAAATACCCAAATAAATGAAATTTCAGAATTTTTATGAATTAAACTAATTTTTTAGGTTAATATGACATGTTAGTATTGATTTTATTAACTTTTATCAAACTAATAATTCTATTATGAGTTTCCCAAAAATCAATTACCAAATAGTGTCAAAATTGACATAAAATAGTTTTTAAAACAAATATTATATTATTAATTGTTATTTTATTCCTAAAAATATAAGGTTCGTCCAAATGACTTAGATAAGGTCATATATATTAATAATAAACAACTTTGGGATCTTTTGTCTTTTTATAGTAAGTTTATTAACCTTATAGTTTAAGAAAACAAAAAGACACGGTAAAAGTAAAAATATTTAACTTAAAGATAAATCTAAATGATAAGGTTAAAATAGAAACCTAAACTTATCTAAATTCTATTTTATGATAGGATTTAGACCCATCCTCACCTTATCTTCGAAATTAATCAATTTGGAGCTATTAATAACCGAATATGACTTTATAATAAAATAATATTTTTAGTTTTTCCGAAGGTGCCCCTCTCCTCCCTTATAAAAGGGCACCTCCTCCCTCTCTTCCTCACACCGCTTTGAGCCTTCAAGCTCAGCCAATGTAGAGACCCGAAGCTTGAAATACATTGATATTACATTAATTTTGTGGAATACTTAATACATAACAAAAACCAACACTCAAGGACCATAATAGTTTAGTGTCTTTGGAAACTCAGAACATAATCTTCTAATCGTGGTGAAAGATCTTCAACAACTCCCATAACGATCTTCCCCTTTTTGTTTCCTTACCTAAAACCCTTATTTATTTCCAGGGTAAAATAAAACATCAAAAGGGTGAGCTCAAATGATCAGTAAGGTAAAACATAGAGAACATAAAACAATCCATAAACATTTGAAAGAAAAAACTTGAACAAGAAATTTAAACATCAAAATCATGAGCAAAGACATAAATCGTGGAAGTACGTAAGGAATATATCATAATGGAACATCAACCATGAAAAAATATAATGGGAATAAAACATGTAATTGTGGTAACCATTAAGCACATGTTACGATTTCCATAGTAGCCAAGTCATTGCTGCCAAGACCATCTTAGTGGACAAAGTCCCTTTTTGAATCGAGTTCACTCCTTGTTTCAGTCCTGTAACACTGAACCGGATTTAATTACCATTCCAGCCATGTCTATCTCATGAGATATAAATCATTACCCAATGCATTGGAGGGAGATATTGGTCCCACCCATCTCATAGTTAAATCATTCTTACTTGTGCCACAAAATAAACATACATTATTCATAATAACCAAACGAATAAAATGGGTTTCATAAACATCATCCCATCATCCCATAATCCATATAAACGAAATGGATATCATTTCATAATAGTAAAAGTGAAACCATGGAAATCATAGAGACATTATACTTGAAAAATACACATATGAAATAATGTCATCTTAGATGAAAAATGGTTTTGATAAAACACTTGAAATGAATTCTTGAGGAAAATATACTTTCTTCTTCAAAACCATTTTCTTTTAACCAAATTTCATGAAATTTTAAAAGAAAATGATTTTGTTGAAAATATTCATGAATTATTTTGGAGGATGTTTCATGAAAATAAGGCTTTACAAAACAGTAAAAATCTGTTCGTACTGTATAAGTTAAAAAAACATTTTTCTCGTACTTTTGCCGGAAAAGTCAAAAAAGTACCTCGTAACGTAAACAAAAGAAAGATTCCTTACATACCATGTAGTAAAAGTCAAAAATGGGTAAAAAAGACTTTAAACATACATGAAAAAACTTTTATAAAATATGGAAATGGATGATAGAAATAACCCTAGTAAATACTTACGAATAAGCAATCTCGGATAAAAATGAGATTTGCAAAATTATCCCTTACCTTAGGTCCGATATGCTTCATATGGATCCGAACCTCCTGTATAATTATTTAATAATTTCATTGACTTATTACATAATCATATTTATTGTTATGATATCATATATGTTTCACTTATGACTTTATATTACCCGTTCTATTGTAAATTCCATGTTAAAGTAGCGTTTTGGGTAAAATCATTTCATTTATCATATGTGTTTCGACTTGTCATTCTTGATATTATTACTTATATCCTGATTTAAAAAATTCCAGAGTTTAAAACATGATTTATATATAATATATATTCATCATATACATATATATTATAGATCAATAAAAACAAAGGAAATACACCGTTCATGGAGACGGTAGGCCGTACGTACGTATGAATGCTATTTTCGTTTCTTTATTGAATTGAATGAAATTAAATAGATGAAATACATATATATATACATAAATAAAGTAGCATTATTATTCCATATATTTCATGATTACTTATTATATATACTTTATAACCATTCTTGAATGGTTATCATGGAGAGTGAATCTCATCGTGTCGTGGAGACGGTATTCCGTACGTACGCACGAGCAATGATATCATTACCATGATCGTGGAATTGTAATAAAGTGTATGTATAATATTACATAATTAATATCTCTTTACAATAATCATATATATTCCTTACTTTCACCATTATACCCATCCAAGTAAGGTGGTGGTGGAAAATAGACTACACCACGGCGTGGAGACGGTATTCCGTACGTAGGCAGGCGTTGTGATTTCGTTTTCCATAGGATGGATAGATGGTGAAATATGGTTGTTTCATAATTATAATAACATATAAGTATATTAGTGATACTGATGTTATTACTTTATAATGAAAAAACTAAAGAAGAAGAAGTGGAAGAATAAATAAAGTTGAAAGAATCGGTAACGGACATTACCTCTTCTTTGAAGCGCCTCTTTGATACCTCCACTTAGGGCACTAAAATTGGTCTTTTAAGAATACCAGGACCTATAGGATGTTTATAGGGAAGTTTATTAGAGAATGTTTCAGGGGTTGACCGAGATTGAAGGCTCAAAGTGGTGTGAGGAAGAGAGGGAGGAGGTGCCCTTTTATAAGGTAGGAGAGGGGCACCTTTGGAATAACTATAAATATTGTTTTATTATAAAGTCATATTCGGTTTTTAATAGCTCAAAATTGAGGTATTTCGAAGCTAAGGTGGGGATGTGTCGAAATACTCTCATCCAATATAATTTAGACAAGTTTAGGTATCTATTTTAACCTTATCATTTAGATTTAACTTTAAGTTAAATAAGTTTTCTTTTACTGTGTCTTCTTGTTTTCTTACACTATAAGGTTAATAAACATACTATAACAAGCCAAAAGAACCTCAAGTTGTTTATTATTAATATATATAACCTTATATAAGTAATTTTTCTGAACCATATATTTTTAGGAAAAAATGACAATTAATAATATAATATATGTTTTAAAAACTATTTTATGTCAATTTTTACACTATTTGGTAATTTATTTTTTTGAAAATCATAAAAGAATTATTAGTTGAAAAAAAAGTTAACTAAATCAATAATAACATGTCATATTAACCTATAAAATTAGTGTAATTCATCAAAAGTCTCAAATTACATTTATTTGGGTATTTATAACATCAATTATGTCAATATTTTATTTATAAGATAATTACTACATCATCATTGGGTCATAAATAAATTAAATTATTCAATTTCTAAAAATTATAAATAAAATACAATTATGTAGGAAATCTTTTTATATTTATAATGAATATTTATAGTCTAATTTATCTTATGTATAACCCTATATTAAAAATTATATACTTATTAAACTTTGATTTTAACTATTTTAACCCTTCTTTAAATAAATTAATATTAAATTTCCTAATCTAATCCAAGTGGACCTAAATGGTTATATTTTATTCCTAAGGTTGTTTTTGGTCGAATTACACTTATCCAATAGAATTAGAACATGTGTTAGAGTAAAAATAATATCATTTTTACCCTTAATTATCCTATTTACTTTTAACAGTGGTAAATAAAAGTAAAAAGTTACTATTCACCCAAAAAAATATTTTCATCTCATTGAACCACATTTTAGTCCTTGATATTAACCGTGTCTCTCGGATTTTCGAAATTCCACTCATAGAAATGATAAAATTATGTTTTATGAAAAATTCAGTTTTTTAACTACCACTTAGTGGTTTCACTATTCATCAAAAAATGAATGTTTCCAAAAAAATACCAAAAAATTAGGCCTAAGATATATTTTTTATTATGAATTCAAAAATGATGTCTATTTTACTAAATTCAAAAAATATCAGTTGGATTAATTAATTTAAAAATTAATTCCCGACGTCAAAACAAATAGCGTGTTTTTAAGAGATAATAACTATCAAAAGATTGACACTTGTTTATGTCTGGTTTAAATGTGAAATTACATCCAATGACCAACATTGTATTAAATGGTAAAAATATATTCTAAATATACTTTAAAACCACTCAAATTAATAATTTATCACTATTAATTATTTCGTTTAAAAAATTTGTTTTTAATTAAAATTTATTAATTTTCACTATTCATCAGAATATGAAAGTTATCCGAAAAGTACCAAAATTTCACCCTAAGCTAATTTTGATATTCCGAATCCAAAAATGAAGTCCATTTTGAAAGATTAAATTTATTAAATTTCAAAAATTGGGTATTAAAATTCATAAGGTCTAGTTCATAATAATATTATAATAATATCTCGTTTAGTGAAACTCGGTATTGCGTACTACACACGCTATCGAGGAAGGTATTTATTGCGTGTAATGCAAGCCAAGTCAGGTCTGTGTATAGTGAAAGCTCTGTTTGTTGTTGCGTATAACATAATCAAAACTTATTTCATTTATACATTAAACAAAATCTATACATAGTGTTCCATAGAATAGTTTCTACAAAACGAACTTGAAATTATGTGTAATGCGAGCCAATAATAGTGGTGCGTATACTTATGGCAAATATAGTGTTGCATATATCACAAGCTAATTTTGGTGTAGCGTACAACACAAGACATTAAAAAGAATATTTTTCATATAATCTCAGGGTGTTACAGCCAACCCCTTCCAATTTCTCCTCTCCACTTCCCTAGAAACATCCTAGAGGTTCTGGTATTTTTCAAATACCATATTTAGTGCCCAAAGAGGAGGTTCAGAAGAGGCTCTTCAAGGAAGAAGTAATGTCTGTTACTATAACGCACCGACCCCAGCTACCCAGAGTCGGTGCATTACTTCGTAACATTGGCATGATCACAAAAGATCAAGTCTTGAAAGATCGATTAGTTTAGTAGCATTGGACACACTAGATACATTCATATGTCTTACATTACATCATAAAGTAAAACAAAACTACAACATCTTCTCTTCATATCCTCTTATATTATCCCTGCAGGTCATTCATAATATAATTCTTTACATCCTGGAAAAAAATTAAAACGTTGAAAGGGGTGAGCTCAGATGCTCAGTAAGGATAACAATATAGCAGAAGATTTCATAAATAAACATTAACATTTAAGGCAATGTATAACTAAAACAAAAGCCTTTTAAACATGAACTTTAGCATAATATGGCAAAAGTAAAATGAAATAATGCCATTTACTTACTCACATGGATATTCTACTAGTCGAATAATCACATGAAATATCAATAACCACTTTCATAATGATGGAATGCATAATGCCAGACTATCATATCCACATAGCCAAGGCCTCGTGCCAAGACCACCAATAAGATTTTGTCGAGGCCTCGTGCCAAGACACTAGTTTGTCTCATGAGACCTACCGATGCATCGAGGAGCTGTAGCGGGCTCCACCCGTCACTTATTAAGTCTAATGCATTCCTCATATGAATAGGTTTAAACATATCATATAACATAATAGTATCACACAAAACATCCATAAAGGAAACATAACATTTCCACATTTCAATAACAAGATATCAATACAACACATTGATATAATAAAAACACTTTCAAAACCATTTTCAATACGAAAATAAAAGAAAGGTAAAACTTTGTATTTATTTTTCATTAAAAAAAAGTGATGGCTTGAAGAGGAAGCCGAAACTCAAATAATGGTCACGACGGAGGACAAGTCATTGTCGCCACATATGTACGGAAAGAAAAACATTCCCTTTTTTTCGTTTAGTAAAACGCTTCGTATAAAAAAAGATTCCTTTTGAATACACATAAAATTCAAAGGGGTTTATACACCGTATAAAAGAAAGTTGTATATAAAACCAAATATGCCTCAATGAAAGCAGATTGAGACGAAGTCCTTAAAAAGATCATTTTTAAAATAAAATAGATCTATTATGTGTATTCACTATAAGTACACATAAAGAAAGTACAAATACAAGATAGGACATAATAATATCATGACATAATTTGAATGTAGGAGATTAACCCAAAGAATAGAAATTGGGTTAAGAAGGTCCCTTACAATGATCATTTTTAAATAAAATATATCTATTATGTGTATTCACTATATGAACACATAAAAAGTATAAATACAATATAGGACATAATAATATCATGACATATTTTGAAAGTAGGAGGTTAACCCAAAGAATGGAAATTGGGTTAAGAAATTCCCATACAAGGATCATTTTTAAATAAAATATATCTATTATGTGTATTCACTATATGTACACATAAAAAGTATAAATACAAGATAGGACATAATAAAATCATGACATAATTTGAAAGTAGGAGATTAACCCAAAGAATGGAAATTGGGTTAAGAAATTCCTTTCCCTTGTGTCCGACTTGATTCGACCGTTCATTGATCTCCTGAATAATAAACTAGAGTTAATCTCTACCTTCTTAAGAACCTTTTTCAAGTTCATTATTCCTTTTATATCACTTATTACCATGTCATGAACATTATGTAATTATTTAAGTTAATAACGGTCGTTTTGTCGATCTTTGGTACTTGAGTCAACAATAACCTTCTTATAATTACAAGTTGTTTATGTGGTAGAATATCCATTATATCCAGAATTATATTCATGATTTAGATTTCATATTCATCATATATATCCAGTATATACATTCATTTATAATATTACATAACATTTAGAGGTAAGAAATGAAATGCACCGTTCATGGAGACGGTAAGCCGTACATACGCATGAACGCTACTTTCATTTCTATTTCGTATTTAATGGAATGAAATCATAATGATATAAAGGTATAATATAGTTCCAGTATAATATCATATACAATATCATTTACTCCATCCTTTATACATCCCACATATGGCATTAACGATTCACATCACTGTGAGGGGGCAGTAGTCCGCACTTCCTAAAATGAAATTATCACGTTTACCCATAATGGAAATCATAAAGTATGCCATAAATGAGAAATAAAAAATCATAAGGAAAACAAAAACATAATATATATAATATATAAAAATAGTTTCATCATAATGGCGACCATTAGAGGTGTTATATGAGTGTTGAACAATTATCATTTCGTGAGGCAAAAAGTCGCTATCCACAGAAACAATATGTTCTTTAACCATTAGATGTAGGTGTGTGTAAGTGTAAACCAAATAATTATCTTAACAACATCTTAGTATATTTTAGATACTGGTGTTGTTACAAAAGAAGGGAATAAAAAGAGTTTAAGGGGTTGGAGAAGCTAAATAAAACAAGACAACATTAGAGAAGACATTACCTAAAAATCGGGTAACTCTTTTTGATTTGAGCCAAAGGCTTCCTTGGGAAGCATTCTGCCAAATGTGAGGATTCTAGGAGTAAGGGAGGGAAGAGGGGAGAGTATTTGGGCAGAAGTTGGCAGAGCCAAAAGGCTTTGAAAGTGTGAGTAAGGTGGTAGAGGTGGGGGCCTTTTATAAGTGGAGAGGACGGGCACTCTTGGAAAGTAATGAAATATTACTTTATTACACAATGCTTTTCAGATTCTAAAGGTCCCAAACTTCTATAATTAGAGGCTAAGGTGATAAGGGTTCTAAATATACACATATAATAGGCTTTGGACAAGTGTATGCCTTGGATTTTACATTATCTTCTCATTTTATTTAAATCGTTAAATAATGAGGTCATCGCTGCATCATCATGATGTCATAAATGATTTAATTTAATTAATGTCTAAAAATTATTAAAAAAATACTATAATGTAGGAAATCGTTTTAGATTTCTAATGACTATTTATAGTCAAAAATATGACTTGTATAACCGCAAGTAAAAATTGTTTTAGTAAAACATTTCATGTTTGTGTAATTTTTTTACTTTAACATTAAATAAAAGGTATTTATGTCATTTTCCAACTAAAGTGGCTCCATGGGGTCCCCATGTTGACCCATGGATTTTATTGGTCGGCCATGGCACATCCAATGAGGGTAGGACATGTGTCACGCTCATCTCATATTATTAAAACATTATTTTTACCTTGAACAACACTAATTACCTCTAATCGCGATTAAGATCTTAAAAGTTACTATTCACCAAAAATTATTTTAATCTCATTGAACCACATATTACTTCTTAATGAAAACAATGTATGTCATATTTTTTGAAATTCAAAACACAGAAGTGTTAAAATTTCATTTAAACGAAAAATCAGTTTTTATAAGTACCACTTAGTGGTTTCACTATTCATCAAAAATTGAAGTTTTTCAGAAAAATCCCAAAAATTCACCCTAAGCTATATTTGATATTCCAATTTCAAAAATGATGTCTATTTTAAAAAATTCCAAACATATAAGTTTCATTAATTAATTTTATAATTAATTCCCACTGTCACAACAAATAGCGTGTTTTTAAGAAACAATTTATATCAAAAGATTGATAATTGTTCATGCCTAATTTCAATGTTAAATTAATTCTAATGACCACCATTGGATTAAATGGTAAAAATATATTCTAATTATTCTTTAAAACCAATAAATAGTATAATTTCTCACTATAAATTATTTTGATTAAAAATGTTGTTTTATGTATTTTTCACTATTCATAAAAATTTGGATGTTCTCAGAAAATTAAAAAAATTCAACATAGGCTAATTTCGACATTCCGAATCCAAAAATGAAGTCCATTTTGAAATATAAAATATATATAATTTTAAAAGGAGGGTATTACTATTCATAATGGATATTTTGATTAGTCACGGTGTATTAGAACTCGAACTTGCATACAATGCAAGCTATTGCATTATTGAAAGAGAGGCGTATTGTGGAAGCTCGAGGTGTTACATTCTCCCCTCCTTCAATAAATTGCGTCCTCGCAATTTGAAAATGTTCTTCGAAAATAAAAGGTTGAAAATAGAAAATACCTTTCACTACCACAAAAACAGTTTTTCGCAGCGCCCCCCTTTATGAGCGCTAACGAAAAAACGTTGATAAAGGGGGGTCCCTTTATCAGCGCTTTTGTTAGCGCTGATAAAGGGCCCCCTTTATCAGCGCTTTCTTAGTAGCACTGATAAAGGGCCCCCCTTTATCAGCGCTTGCTTAGTAGCGCTGATAAAGGGGGGCCTTTATCAGCGCTTTTTTTAGCGCTGATAAAGGGTCGGCTTCAAAAAAAAATTAAAAATATATTATTATATAAATATAGTTATATTGTTATATAAATATAATATATAATTTTTAAATATATTTTAGAAAAGTATAAATGTACATTTACACTTATTATACTTAATATATATATATATAAAAGATATTTAGTGAAAATGGCTTCTTAAAAAATTAAAAAAATATTTTTAATTAATAATTTGATAATCATTATGGAGTAATAGTCATTTAATAACAATTTGAGGACTAAAAAAATTAAAAAAATTAAAAAAAGATCCAAAATATGTTGCAAACGCAACTCAAACTTCAAACGGCCATAACTTTTGATCCGGGTGTCCGTTTGATCTCTACCACATATCAAATCGAAGCCTGCGACGAGCTCTATGTCGCTGTGACTCGGGGGGACCCCGGTCAAGCGTTTTTCGAGGCCAAAAGAGGCCCATAAGGCCTCCAAAATTGAGTTTTTTGTCGGAGTACCCAAATGTTTTAACATTTTGTGGATTTTCAAACTCGTTTACGGGGGTATTATTGGCTTTTCTTCATGGGGACTAAATTTATTCCAAGGTATTACATTCATATTGTTATTATGTCTTTGAAATTTCATCCTTTTTTATAATGAACTACTATTTATAATCAAATATATAACTATGTGTACATATTTTTTATATATTCGCACCTAAAAATTTAATTTTTTAAATAAATAATTAAACATATTTACATATAAAATATATTAGATTTATCTAAATAAAAACTAATATCCATTTTATTTAAAATACCAATATATGAATATTTATATACCTATATATTAATCTAACTATATATATATATTAATCTAACTATATATATATATATTAATCTAACTATATATTTATTAATCTAATAACTATATATATATTAATATAACTACATATATATATATATTAGTATTACTATAAATATATATATATTAATATCACCATAAATATATATATTAATATCACTATATATATATATTAATATAACTATATAGATATATATTCATATAACTATATATATGTTAATATAACTATATATATGTTAATATAACTATATATATATATTAATATAAATATATATTACTATACGAATAAATATAACTAAATATATATATATATAGATATAGATATATATTAATACCACTATATATATATATTAATATTACTATATATATTATAATATAACTATATATATATATTATAATATAACTATATATATATTAATATAAATATATATTACTATACGAATAAATATAACTAAATATATAAATATATATATATAGAGATATCGTGAATTGGAAAGAAAATTAAAATAGAGTAGTGGTAAGGGCTTAGGTGCGCAGGGGGGAGGTCTCGAGTTCAAATCCTGTTGGAGGCAGGGGTGCGCACGCATGAGGAATATTAGAGCAAGCGCTGTTAAAGGGTGGAGGGGGGTGCGTGGGGTGTTGTATAGGGGCCGAAAAGCGCTGTAAAAGGGGGGGTTCAAGCGCTATAACCCCCCCCCCCACCCTCGATTGGTAGTATTTTTTAATATTTTTTTAATTTTTTTAAATTTTTTTAAATTTTTTTAACTTTTATCAGCGCTTTTTTAAAAGCGCTGATAAAAGGGTCCTTTATCAGCGCTAAAATGAATGCACTGATAAAGGAAGCGCTGATAAAGGGGACCCCCCTATCTACGCTGGCTTTATCAGCGCTTTTCTAGCGCTGATAAAGGCCGTGTTTGTAGTAGTGTTTGTGGAAACCCACATCAGAAATAAGGTTAATAAAAATATAACATTAAAAGAAAGAAAGATAAGTACAAAGGTCACCCGAGATATCCCATACTAGGATTATATGAAAATATGGATATGGAGGAGAAACAAACCATCAAGGTCTGATGGAGAGTTGTAGAAAATAGGATTAGAAGAAAGTTAACCATAAGAAAGTCACAAACTTGTGATGGGCTGAACGATCATTGAATAAAAATAGGAAAAGTTAACCGGCAAAATTTTTGTTTTAAGTTACCTTTAATAAAGTTGAGGAATTTATTTAATAGATTTACTAAGAACGTAAGGGAATATACATACTTGTCATGTAGACTTTCATTCTTTAATAAATTTTTACCACAAACCCATATTTCACTCTAAAAGGTAATACAACTCAAAAATATTCTATTTATCCAAATTGTATAGGGTTTCAAATATTAACACATACCATTTAGATTAGTAAAACTATTTTTTAATAACTAGGGACTTCCTGTAGGCTAGTGGTAGGTAATAAAGGCCTGTCGCACTATGGTTGTGGGTTCGATTCCTGCAGCTTTGTCCGACGCGACGGGTTATGCCCCACCCTGCAGGTTGTCCTTTTCCTAAAACTATAATATTCCAAAAATAATCTCCATAAATGTTTTAACCTTAAACAATACTATCCAAAGTTATCTAAAATACCTCTATCCAGACTTTTTCTAAAAGGTCTTTAAATTCCAAAATCAATTATATCATCAGATTCCCCAAACAAAGTAAAGTTTATCTTATTGTCACATACTAAAAATATGATTACCTTCATCATATTAAATCCTTAATGAAAACAACAAGTACTGTAGTACAATCACATTATCCTTATAACCAGAATATAATCCTTGAGTCCAAAAGCACCAATACATTATTTATTCCGCTTCAATTGTAGTAACAACATAAGATTGTCCTTAATCCCTTGGCCTTTTATGAGGTAAGTTTCCCCGACGCTTAGGACATTCATTTTCATAATGACCCATTTCTCTACAATTGTAGCATTCAACATTGATAGAATCTTTCTTTCCCTTGCAATCATGAGCTTGGTGGCCTTTTTCACAACACTTGTAACAGACTCTCATTCCCTTCAAGCAAGTACCAGAGTGTTTCTTCCCACATTTACTGCAGGACTGATATTCAACTCTTCCATTCTTTCCCTTATTTCCATTTCCAGATTGATCAGAAGATCTCTTCTTCTCTTTCTTTGCTTTAAAGTCATAATACTTAGAGAATTCCTTTTCTGTCTTGATAGCACATGGGACAATATCTTCGTATGACGAGAAGGTTTGTGAGACTAATGCTCGACGAAGAAATGGTTTTAACCCATCAAAGAAACGATCAATATTACTTCTTGGGTTACGTATATAATCTGCAGAATACCTCGCTAACCTTGTAAAGTTGGCCTCATACTTTGCGAAATTTTCATCCTCCTTTTGTCTCAGACTCAGAAATTGCCTTTCCATATCTGCTTGATGGTCATGTGGAAAGTATTTTTCTAAGAAAAGATCTTTGAACTCTCTCCATTCCATACTCTATACTTATTCATCTTCCTTTTTATTTTGAATCAATGACCACCATTGATCGGCATCTCCTGTGAGGCGGTAAACTGCCATGATATCCTTCTCTTTTTCACTACTCCCCAAGGCATGGAATATTTTCTCTAAGTATTTTATCCATTGCTCAGCTACAAATGGATTTGTACCCCATTTAAATGTTGGTGGTTGTTGCCTCATGAAGTGGTCTAACATTGATCCTCCACGTTGCAGATCAGGGTGCTCCAAACGAGTAAGGTTATTATTCATAACCTGAGTGAGTTGTCCCTGTATGGTAATAAGTTGATCATCACCAGTTGTATCTCCAGATCCACAATAATTATCTTGAGCAGGAGGGCAATCCCTACCCGGAGTGCGTGCATTGATACGGTTTCCATTCCTTCCACTAGGTTCCATTTCTAAACAATGGCATAAAATAGACCAGTTTATGAATCAAAATACATAATTCCATACTTGTAAAACACTTAAGACTAATTGAACTATTTATGGATATAATCCATAATAAAAAAAGTTTTCTTTGAGGAAGTATATACTCATAATCCTTCATAGTGTTTTGTAAAGAAAATGAGAATTTTCCTAAGCATATCCCCCGAGAGTGTCGTAACCAAGAGTGCAGCAAGACCCGTTGTCGTGCACCAGTTCCCGTTCAAGTCTAGCTCAAAGCGGTGTTTTCGGGGATTACCCCTAGGTACATCTGTGACAGAGCCACCTCTACCTACCCGTATCCAGACAGGGATGTATTGTTCGGAAAACACACAAAATCTCTATAATACCAAAATTCTAGGAAGTTCTTATATACCAATCCTCAAAGTCTATCTTTGGGATATGTCCTCTAATCAGAGTTTATCTAAATCTATCTTCCAAGGTTAGTACTAAGCTGCCTCTGATACCAACTGTAACGCCCCGACCCCAGCTACCCAGAGTCGGTGCATTACTTCGTAACATTGGCATGATCACAAAAGATCAAGTCTCAAAAGACCGATTAGTTTAGTAGCCTTGGACACACTAGATATATTCATAAGTCTTACATTACATCATAAAGTAAAACAAAACTACAACATCTTCTCTTCATATCCTCTTATATTATCCCTGCAGGTCATTCATAATATACTGCTTCACATCCTGAAAAAAAAATTAAAACATTGAAAGGGGTGAGCTCAGATGCTCAGTAAGGATAACAATATAGTGGAAGCTTTCATAAATAAACATTAACATTTAAGGCAATGTATAACTAAAACAAAAGCCTTGTAACCTTGAACTTTTGCATAATATGGAAAAAGTAAAATGAAATAATGCTATTTACTTACTCACATGGATATTCTACTAGTCAAATAATCACATGAAATATCAATAACCACTTTCATAATGATGGAATGCATAATTCTAGACTATCATAACCACGTAGCCAAGGCCTCGTGCCAAGACCACCAATATGATTTTGTCAAGGCCTCATGCCAAGACACAAGTTTGTCTCATGAGACCTACCGATGCATCGAGGAGCTGTAGCGGGCTCCACCCGTCACTTATTAAGTCCAATTAATTCCTCATATGAATAGGTTTAAACATATCATATAACATAATCATATCACATAAAACATGCATAAAGGAAACATAAAATTTCCACATTTCAATCACAAGATAACAATACAACACATTGATATAATAAAATGCTTTCAAAACCATTTTCAATACCAAAATAAAAGAAAGTTAAAACTTTGTATTTATTTTTCATTAAAAAAACGTGATGGCTTGTAGAGGAAGCCAAAAATCAAATAATGGTCACGGCGGCGGAGAAGTCATTGTCGCCTCATATGTACGGAAAGAAAAACATTCCCTTTTTGTCGTTTAGTAAAACTCTTCGTATAAAAAAATATTCCTTTTGAATAAATGTAAAATTCAAAGGGGTTTATACACCGTATAAAAGATAGTTGTGTATAAAACCAAATATGCCTCAATGAAAGGAGATTGATATGAAGTCCTTAAAAAGATCATTTTTAAAATAAAATAGATCTATTATGTGTATTCACTATAAGTACACATAAAGAAAGTACAAATACAAGATAGGAAATAATAATATCATGACCTAATTTGAAAGTAGGAGATTAACCCAAAGAATAGAAATTGGGTTAAGAAGTTCCCTTACAATGATCATTTTTAAATAAAATATATCTATTATGTGTATTCACTATATGTACACATAAAAAAGTATAAATTCAATATAGGACATAATAATATCATGACATAATTTGGAAGTAGGAGATTAACCCAAAGAATGGAAATTGTGTTAAGAAATTCCCTTACAATGATCATTTTAAAATAAAATATATCTATTATGTGTATTCACTATATGTACACATAAAAAAGTATAAATACAAGATAGGACATAATAATATCATGACATAATTTGAATGTAGGAGATTAACCCAAAGAATGGAAATTGGGTTAAGAAATTCCCTTACCTTGTGTCCGACTTGATTCGACCGTTCTTTGATCTCCTGATTAATAAACTAGAGTTAATCTCTACCTTCTTAAGAACCTTTTTCAAGTTCATTATTCCTTTTATATCACTTATTACCATGTCATGAACATTATGTAATTATTTAAGTTAATAACGGTCGTTTTGTCGATCTTTGGTACTTGAGTAAACAATAACCTTCTTATAATTACAAGTTGTTTATGTGGTATAATATCCATTATCTCCAGAATTATATTCATGATTTAGATGTCATATAAATCATATATATCCAGTATATACATTCATTTATAATATTACATAACATTTAGAGGTAAGAAATGAAATGCACCGTTCATGGAGACGGTAAGCCGTACGTACGCATGAACGCTACTTTCATTTCTATTTCATATTTAATGGAATGAAATCATAATGATATAAAGGTATAATATAGTTCCAGTATAATATCATATGTAATATCATTTACTCCATCCTTTATACATTCCACATATGGAATTAACGATTCACATCACTTTGAGGGGGCAGTAGTCCACACTTCCTAAAATGAAATTATCAAATTTACCCATAATGAAAATCATAAAGTATGCCATAAATGAGAAATAAAAAATCATAAGGAAAACAAAAACACAATATATATCATATATAAAAATAGTTTCATCATAATGGACACCATTAGAGGTGTTATATGAGTCTTGAACAATCATCATTTTGTGAGGCAAAAATTCGACATCCACAGAAACAGCATGTTCTTTAACCATTAGATGTAGGTGTGTGTAAGTGTAAACCAAATCCTTATCATAACAACATCATAGTATATTTTAGATACTGTTGTTGTTACAAAAGAAGGGAATAAAAATAGTTTAAGGGGTTGGAGAAGCTAAATAAAATAAAACAACATTAGAGAAGACATTACCTAAAAATCGGGTAACTCTTTTTGATTTGATCCAAAGGCTTCCTTGGGAAGAATTATGCCCAAAGTGAGGCTTCTAGAAGAAAGGGAGGGAAGTTGGGAGAGTATTTGGGCAGAGTTTGGCCGAGCCAAAAGGCTTTGAAATTGTGATTAAGGTGGTAGAGGTGGGGGCGTTTTATAAGTGGAGATGAGGGGCACTCATGGAAAGTAATGAAATATTACATTATTACACAATTCTTTTCGGATTCTAAAGGTCCCACACTGCTATAATTATAGGATAAGGTGATAAGGGTTCTAAATCTACCCATTCAATAGGCTTTGGACAAGTGTAAGCCTTGGATTTTACATTATCTTCTCATTTTATTTATATCGTTAAATAATGAGGTCATCGCTGCATCATCATGATGTCATAAATAATTTAATTTATTTAATGTCTAAAAATTATAAAAAATATACTATAATTTAGAAAATCATTTTAACTTTCCAATGACTATTTATAGTCAAAAATATGACTTGTATAACCCCATGTAAAAATTGTTTTAGTAAAACATTTCATGTTTGTGTCATTTTTTTACTTTAACATTAAATAAAAGGTATTTATGTCATTTTCCAACTAAAGTGGCTCCATGGGGTCCCCAAGTTGCCCCATGGATTGTATTGGTCTGCCATGGCACATCCAATGAGGGTAGGACATGTGTCAAGCTCATCTCAAATTATTAAAACATTATTTTTACCTTAAACTACACTAATTACCTCTAATCGCGATTAAGAACTTAAAAGTTACTATTCACCAAAAATTATTTTAATCTCATTGAACCACATTTTACTTCTTAATGAAAACCATGTATGTCGGATTTTTTGAAATTCAAACCACAGAAGTGGTAAAATTTCATTTAAACGAAAAATCAGTTTTTATAAGTACCACTTAGTGGTTTCACTATTCATCAAAAATTGAAGTTTTTCAGAAAAATACCAAAAATTCACCCTAAGCTATATTTGATATTCCGATTTCAAAAATGATGTCTATTTTACAAAATTACAAACATATAAGATGCATTAATTAATTTTATAATTAATTCCCGCTGTCACAACAAATAGTGTGTTTTTAAGAAACAATTTATATCAAAAGATTGACAATTGTTCATGCCCAATTTCAATGTTAAATTAATTCTAATTACCACCATTGGATAAAATGGTTAAAATATATTCTAATTATACTTTAAAACCACTAAATAGTATAATTTATCACTATAAATTATTTTGATTAAAAAAGTTGTTTTAAGTATTTTTTACTATTCATTAAAATTTGGAAGTTCTCAGAAAATTACAAAAAATTCAACATAGGCTAATTTCGACATTCTGAATCCAAAAATGAAGTCCATTTTTAAATATAAAATATATATAATTTCAAAAGGTGGGTATTAATATTCACAATGGCTATTTTGATTAGTCGCGGTGTCTTAGAACTCGAACTTGCGTATAATGCAAGCTATTGCATTGTTGAAAGAGAGGCGTATCGTGGAAGCTCGGGGTGTTACAGTTACTGATTCTTTCAACTTTATTTCTTCTTCTACTTCTTCTTCTTTAGTTGTTTCATTATGAGTTAATAACATCAGTTTCACTCATATACTGATATTTTATTATAGGTATAAAACAACCCTATTTCACCATCTATCCATCCTACAAAAAACGAAATCACCACGCGTGCGTACGTATGGAATACCGTCTCCATGTCGTGGTGTAATCTATTTTCCACCACCTCCTTAATTGGATGGGTATAATGGTGAAAATAATAACTATATATGATTATTGTAAAGTGATATTGATTCTGAAATAGTATACATACACTCCAATACAATTCCACGATCATGGGAATGGTATCATCGCTCGTGCGTACGTACGGACTACCGTCTCCACGACGCGATGAGATTCATTCTCCATGTTAACCATTCATGAATGATTATAAATTATATATAATGAATAATAATGAAAAATATGACATAATAATGATACTGGATTTATGTATATATACATGTATTTCATCTACTTAATTCCATTCAATTTGATGAGGAAATGAAAACAGCGTTCATGCGTACGTACGGATTACCGTCTCCATGAACGGTGTATTTCATTCCATTTATCGATATATCATATATATATGTATATGATGAATATATATAATATATATAAATAAGTTTTTACATTCTGGAATTATGTAAATCAGGATATAAGTAATAATATTAAGAACAACAAATCGAAACACGTACAATAAATGAAACGATTTTACCCAAGTCACTGCTTTTACATCAAATTTTCAAAAGAACGGGTAATATAAAGTAATAAGTAAACTATATATGATATCATAACAATGAATATGATTCTATAATAAGTCAATGACATTATTTAAATCATTATACAGGAGGTTCAGATACATACGAAGCATATCAGATGTAAGGTAATGGATAACTATTCCAATCTCGTTCTTATCCGAGATTGTTTATTCGTAAGTATTTACTAGGGTTATTGTTATCATCTATGTACATGTTTCCTAAAAATGGTTTCCTTTATGTTTAAAGTACTTTTTAACCATTTTTGACTTTTACTACATGGTATGTAAGGAATCTTTCTTTTTTTACCATACGAGGTACTTTTTGACTTTTTCGAAAAAAGTAAGAGAAGAATGTTATTTTTAACTTATACGGCGTGAACGGATTTTTACGATTTCATAACGCCTCATTTTCATGAATTTTACTCTAAAATATTTTGTGACTATTTTCAACAAAATAATTTTCTTTTAAAATTGCATGGAATTTTTTGAAAAGAAAATGATTTTTAAGAAGAAAGGATGTTTTCCTCAATAATTCATTTCAAGTGTTTTATCAAAACCATTTTCCATCTAAGATGACATTATTTCATATGTTTATGTTTCAAGTATAATGTCTCTATGATTTACATGGTTTTACTTCTCTTTTGATGAAATTATATCCATTTGTTTTATCTGTATTATGTTCTGATGGGATGATGTTTATGAAACCCATTTTATTCTTTGGGTTATGATGAATGATTTATGTTTATGTTGTGGCACAATTAAGAATGATTTAATTATGAGATGGGTGGGACGTATATCTCCCTCCAATTCATTGGTTAACGATTTATATCTCATGAGATAGACATGGCTGGAATAGTAAGTTAATCTGGTTCAGTGTTACAGGACTGGAACGAGGAGTGAACACGATTCAGAAATGGACTTTGTCCACTAAGATGGTCTTGGCAGCAATACCTTGGCTACTATAGAAATCATATCATGTGCTTATGTTTTACCACAATTACAAGTTTTATTTACAAGCTATTTTATCATGATTGATGTTCTATTTTGATTTATGCCTTACCTATTGCCAGGTTTTATATCATTGCTCAAGATTTTGATGTTTAAACATTATGTTCATGTTTTTATGTTCAAATGTATATGGTTTGTTTTATTTTATCCATGCTTACCCTTACTGAGCATTTGATAACACCCTTTTTATGTTTTATTTTCCCCAAGATATAAAGAAATGTTTTAGGTAAGAAAAAAAGGGGGAAGATATTTATGGGAGATGTTTAAGGTCTTTCACCACGATTAAAAGATTATTTTCCAAGTTTCCAAAGACACTAAACTATTACGGTCCTTATTTTTCTGTTTTTGTTATGTAATAAGTATTCCAAAAAAGTAATGTAATGTCCATGTACGTCAAGCTTTGGGTCTCTACAGAAACATTCACTTAAAATCCACAGACTGAACGAACAGATACCAATTTTAAAATCCCACCCCTCATCATTATATTGAGTCATGTTAGAGGTGTTACATGGACATAACGGACATCCCCATGGAATATAAGGGTAGTATTAAATCTGAAGGGCCTCACTAAGAAGTGGGGGATTATTTTAACTTTGAAATAAATGAAACAAAAAAATCATTCCATAAAAAACCATAACTATATGATGAATGTAAAAAATGTAAACCAATTCAATTCATTTCCATGTGAAAAAATACAACAAAAACAATCTCATAATAATACCAAATGAGAGTTTTATGTGAAAGACTACAATGAAAAACCCAACAAATCCAAGAATAAGCTCCATATCATTACACTAAGCTTAAAGATAAAACACCAAAAAAAACATTCTAAATCATCATGAAGAACCACTATGTAAATCAGATTATTTACCTCTACCTATTTCTAAAAATACAACATATAAAAAGTAACTACTGTGAAAAATAAGGGGGTGAGTAAAAATACTCAGAAGGTATTCCCCAAATGACTTCCCCACTCACACCTCTAGGATATAACATGTTAGCACAATTATATAAAACAATTTATCTAAAACCGTTTAAACAATACAAAAGATTCCAACAAGAAAAACATATCCTTCCAAAAGAATTTTACCAAAATTAACACATTTAGATGGAAGAAAACCAAGAAAGTCATTAACCATTTTCCCCCTTTCATAGTGGAATAACACAATTCACCTTTTTTGGATGCACAGTCATTCCAAACATATTAAAACATTCCACACACCAATGCTTGGTGAACCCTTTACGGTGGAACTTCATGTCCAAACACATCCACTTTTTTAGTGGTACGTGACACAACATTACAACCCTTTTATTTGTGGTACTTCACACCTCTTTCCATTTTATCTATATCATTATTAAGCAGTTTATCCAAAAAAATGATGAAAAAATTTACCAAAAGAACAAAAACATGAAAATCAAGAATTCCAATAATATTCCAAATGAACTTTAATAAATCAACCATTCATTAACGAAACCCTTAAGACATTATTCTCGCCACATCATACTTAAATAACAAAAGATCTTTGTTGAAGACCATTTTTCACAAACCATTTTTCATAAATCACCCAATCCTATGATTTTAAAATTAATATTTTAAAATCCACCAACAAATCACATTTCACAACCATGAACCATTTTCTCCAAAATCTACGAATCATCAAACAACGGGGTTCAAACAAGCTTCATAAATCATAATCACAATCAATTTCATGAAAATCTAAATAATTTGAAATTAAGCCTTCTAGTTCCCGAAAAATGGAGTCGAACGTGAATCCACATGCCTAAGGGTTTGGCGAAATCAACCCACCACACAATTGAACTCAAAATCTAGATGAAAAATCCAAAACAAAAATCATTATATCCCTTTCCCTAACATAAAAAATATTAAATAATACCTTTATAGAAAACCATAAACCTAGATCTACCCGAAACAAAAGTATATCTAAGAAACCAGAAGATAGAGGAGTGTAGACCTAAGAAAACCCATGAATCTTCAAAGAGAAAAGACATACCAAGGGAGAATTAAATTCAAATAACATTTAAAACCCTTTGAATCCCTCGAAAAACTAAGGGAAAATACTTACTAACCCTTAAGAAGTAGTAATCCTAAGGTTGGTTCATGTGCGAGGAGAAAGAAGGTTTTTAGGTATAATTCCTATCAGGAACCATTTTTGAAAACCTATTTTCTATTTCTGCCAAGTTTAGCCGCACTGTTAGGAAAACCGTGCACGGAACATGTGCCTACTACAGTCCCAAGAGGGTTTCTTGTACATTTTCCCCACATTTTTGACTCGCATGGTTTGAAAAATCATGCACCTACCATGTGAAAGTCCACTATCTGAAGATGCACAATATTCCTAGGTTGGCCTCATGGTTTGTAAACTATGAACCTTAATCATGCTCCCTCCCAAAGTATACTATTCATATCTTGGAATGATTCCCTCATTGAATCAAGATTACTTACTACTAAATTAATTTTCATGGACTACATTAATTTTTCTTTGATATGACCCTATCTCCCAAATAAGCATCTATCCATTATTAGTGTGACAACATTTTTTAGGGGTGTGTTTTTATTGAAGGCTTTCCATCAAAACATATCCTAATACAAACTCACCATAAATCATTATATACTTAATATTATACTTTTATGATCTTTTTTCCCATTAGAATATGAATAATTATTGAATTTTTTATACCATATTTCATTAACATAATGAAAAATTATAAAACAATGAATAAAAAAATATCATTAATGATTTAAATATTTATAGTGGGAAAATAACTTTTACTAAAAAAATTGATACTTCATAAATAGATTCTTACTAAATTAATATTTACTCCCCTTTAGAAAAAGACCATAAATATTTACTAGGAATTGATAAATCATGTGAACCTTCAATGACGTTATTCCCAAACCTTGAAAGGAACCAATAATGTCATTTAACCCTTCTTCATTAATTTGATTAGTTATAGTTTGACTGGATATTGTAGATTATAACTTTAGGTATAAAACCCACTATTTCAAGATCCTATTAATGAAAATCCCTTATTCATTATGATTTTATCCACACATTATATAATGGTGATTTTTCAGTAATTGTTGTCACCCATATATTTCAATATTTATATTTGAAACCAGTAATAGTTGATATAATAACATCTGTATATAATGAAATTTCATAATCATGGGTTTCTTTTTTTTCTATGATCCTATAGTAGGTAGTCCATTAGATGATATAAATAATTTATTTCCCTTATAATGAGGATTTTTGGAAAAAATTCACCCATCCAAACTTTTAATGGAAAATTTCTTTCCCAAAATAGTTTTTGAATACCCATATCGAATGATTTTATAATTTTATATCACGACTAAAATCCCAGGGAATTTCATATTAAGGATATGTTTCTCATTGTCTAGCACATTTAATATATTTTTAAATTCATTATTTATCATGTTAATGATATCTTAAAAAACAATTCTACATTATTATAAGGAATTATTGGGGCCCTTTATACTTTTGGATTTAATCTTCAATTGGAACCCCTATACACCAATAAAATTTTGTTGAATATCTTTCTAATCTTGAACCACATTTTTTAATAATTTCATAATCCTAGAATTATTATTAATATATAATTATAGTGAATATTCAACTATAATTAATTTTTGTCTTTCGATCATTAGGTATTATTTTATGGATTTCATTTCCTTGATGGGAGAGTTTCATTTTTTTCAATAGTGTTAGTACTTATTTTTTTACAAAACTTTTTGATATATAATAAACTATGTGGTTTCATTATGTAATTATAGAATAAATTCTTACATATATATTAAAACATCATCATTTGTCTTCTTATTGTATTTATTAAACTCAAATTATGAACTAATTTTATTGGATCTTCTTCTTCATTTTTATCAAATCATGAAATTGATTCATCTTGAGGATACGAATAAATATATTTAACTTAACCATTAAAATTTTGTTTACCATTAAGTATCATTGAATCCTATTTATAATTTTTTAAATTATTAGTGTCCTATTTCTTACCATGGTTTAATGTTTTTTCTGAATCATCCATGTTAGCATCTACATGAATGGGTAATAATATTTCATCCACGAATCATCCAATTTTTTTAAATAATCATTACATTTATATATAAAAAAAGAAAAATAATTACTATACCTTGTTAGATTGAAACTGAATTAGCTCTAAGACTAATTTAAGTGATTAATAGATTATATAAGAATAACTAGAGTGATGGAAAATATTACTAAATATATGTAACTAATTTTTAGTTTCCCTATAAATTATCCCCTTTTGATATTAAAAACCCTATCTTGATTGAGATGTATGAATATATTCATTTCATCTAAACTCTCACCACCAAATACATTACTTACTATATATAATATACAACAACATGGGGGTTTTTTTTAAATGGTTCAAATCTAATTTGGTAAACTATTCATCGTTATGTTATGTTCCCACTAAGACAAAGACTTTCAACTATTATCATACATGATTACTAATGGGTTTGCATCACCATGAACCCCATTTTTACCCACACTATAAAGATGGAAGTAAATATACTAAACCCAAGGAGAGGAATCACCCATCACCCACAACTATCACCTGATAGGTTATTTTTTACTTCCATTCAAAATTCACTATCCTCTTGACTAGTTGGGCATGGATTATTCCGGTAGAATCTAATCTTCAATTCTCATCTCAAAGAATTCGTAAATAAGTTCATCACTTTTCTCTCTAAATCTTACTGTATTAGCATACCAAGAGATTCATCAATATGAACTAGTCTTTGCCTACGAGAATATTTTTAGCAAGACAACATACTCATCAACCTTGTTCTTCAACGCTTTTCTTATATGATATTAACATATCAAAATATATGAAATTATTTATAATTGTCATATATTCACCAGCCATAAAAATGAAACTTAAATGTCCACAATTTACTCTTATGAATCATCTTATATGATATAAATATATTATAACACATATCCTCCTTACTTCTAATATGATGAATATGTTCATTTCTCCCTTGATATCATCTGATTCTATCATTGACATTAGAAATATTCTCTAATAAATATATGTATCGAGTTATCAAAATCTTTATATTTAATTATTCATATTCCTTTTACATTCAACACTACATTAAAATGTTTTCCACGTATTTCAAATATGAAAATATAAAAAATCCTTTTATTTTTAGATGAATAATATTATTATGAATTTTCATTCAAACTGATCCCGAAGACTCTCTATCATTTGAATCTAAACATTTTTCATAAATATCTTGAATTAATTTTTTATCCATGAAAACAAGGGTAAATATTTATTTTGACATGCATGATCATTTGTTAAAACATATTTATATCATATAATCCAAATTCTCGACATCAATTACATATATTAGCTCGTGAACAAGTCACCACATCTTTAACTAGGTGTAGAATAAGTCTCTCATTTTCTCATAGGGAATTATTCTACATGAGAACCCTAATTACATTATGTGGAATTCATCATTTTCATATTTCAAAATCACCAAGACATTTTCCAATTCTATATAGTATGGATGTATCTAAATTCATAGTACCAGTTTACATTGGTATCTCCTACACACATTTTTTAATATCGTGGTCTTCTTCTATATGAAATGTAGATGAAATCCTAAACTTGATTCATAATTACATATAATTAATGTGATGTTAAAATCATTTATTAATAACTTTAACCTCATATGGTTTATCCTTCTTTAGAATTCTTCATATTAGAAATATCACATTTTTATCAGACTACAATTCTTATATAAGAATTAAAATATATTATATATCTCTATGTGTGTAAAGATATCTTACATATTATTTAAAGGCATACTATTTATGTACATAATATTTTTTACTTATATTAAAATCTTTTTTCATTAAGAAAATATCATATATATACCTTAATAAATATTACATACTAGCATAGGTCCTTTTACTTATCATATTTTCAGTATCTGGAGTTTTAGTGGACATTATATATTATTTCAAAATATCCTTACATAATTTTATGGTCTTTAACTTAACCACATCCAATATTTAGTCTTCATAAGTTTCTTTAATATCCATAAACATCTGTTATTCATATGTGTGTGGTTTTTCAATCTATGTATTTTTCAGTGATATGTTAATAAAAAATTTAAACATCACCTTCCACTGATGATTTATCAAAATTAACACAATTTAATTTATTATGTATTATTCTCTATGAATAATAAATATATAAAAAATGATATTTTTAAATATTATCCTTCAACTATATAATTCTTTCTTTCTTTAAGGGATATTAGATTCTACTAAATTATTCTATGGGAATTCCAAATCACTTCAAATAAACTTAATTTCATAAATTTATGGATGTTATTAAAATAATTAAAAACCTATTTGACTTAAATTCCAAATTATTTCAATATATAAATACCCAAATTTGATTATTTTCAATTTAATTCAACAATTATTTAATTATAACAAATATTTTAGTCTTTAAATACACCTCTTCAATCTTTTTAGTATTTGGCGCATTCAAACATCATTTAATACTCTCATATCCTGCCAATATTCCATCCAATTAAATTTTCCATTAAGTTTCATGAGATTTATCTCCATAATCATGACATATTAAATCTTCTTCTGTGAATTTAAAGATTCATGTTTTATAAGAAAAAAAACTATAGCCTAATACTTTTTCATTTATTCATAATGGTAAAAACATAATGTTCATTTTTCATTACTCTAAAATATTAAAAAAAATACATGATTATTGGGAAAAATAAAAATGTGCACTAGTTTCTTCATTAAAATTTATTTCATAAAAAAATTAAAAAATGTTAAAAATCATAAAATAATTATAATTAAATCCTAAAGATACCAAAATAAATTTAAAGTGGAATAACCAATATTAATCAAGAAAATAAATTCATGACTGTCTGGCCTAATAATAACATTTTCTAAATATTAAATTATCACATAATACAATACATAAAAATAAAAAAATAAATAACAGTCAAAGGATACCACTTTATTTGAAAATATTCATAGGAAAAATAAAAAAACTACCTATAATAATTACTACAAAGAGAACCAAAACCCACCATGAATTACTACTATATACATATAAATTTCTAAAACATTCGATGGTGGAAGACACCATTAGGAATAAATATGGTTCCTATAAACTATTTTATGCTCGACCTGTTCTCCCTATTTAAAAAAATCTTTTAACAATTGAAACATTTTAATTGTTTAATGTATTTGGAATTAAAAAATCATTTGGGAAAAAATTATGATTATAATGACACTAATATCTTATTATAAAAAATATATATTCTAGCATATATACTTCTAGAAAAGATACAGATGAAAAAAATACAATTATATTAATCAATTAACATTACAAAAATACAATTTTATCTATATTCATATTAAAAACCTATTTGGATATCTCTAAAAAATTATTTAAATTTTAGTGCAAAATCATATATAAATCTGATTCAATCTTTTACTATCATTAGATTAAATTTTTTGAAGATACCACATGTTGATTAAAAGAAAATATATTATTATAAGGATATCTAGAAAAAACATTCATATCAGAAAATAAACTTTAAAAGGGCGATCTAATTTCTAGATTATATTTCAATTATAATAACAATCCCTAAAATTTATATTCAATTTTCTATTATAAACTAACAAAAATAAATCAATTCCATTATTAGTAAAATTTTAAAAAAAATCACTTATAGGTTGTTTTTAAAATAGAATGCAATTAAATATATTTATATCCAGACAATTAGTTTTTGGATTATACTTTTATTTAAACAATCCTAAAAAACAACATTAATAATATAACTAATCATTTATGTATTCATATATATGGGGATATATTATGTTAAAATTCAGATATAATATACACACAACCATATATATAATAAACAGTAAAAGTTTTATCCAAAACCTGATATGAATCACCATTATCATCAATCACATTATTCCTAACTTTTAAATGAATGAAATAAATAGTGATTTATAACAGTAGACACTGTTAGAATGGTTTTTCTAAATGATAAGAATCCCATATGTTAGATTTAAAAACATCTATTAAATATAACATTGAGATACAATGCAAGAATGATGAACATATCATTAATATAATATAATATGTATATATTTATATCCAATACAATCCATTATTATGAAAAAAATGAAAAGTGGATCTTATATCCTAAATTATTAATTTCTTATATATACCACCATCAACCCATCTCCATCCTCCATATGGGAACACATTCAAATTTATGAAAAAACTCAACAATAACCATATAAAATTAACAAAAAAAAGAACAACATATAACTATATATCTATAAAAATATATATATAAAGGGAGAGAATACAAAAACCTAATATGAATTTCCCCAAAGGGTTCTATAAAAATTTCATATAATAAAAAAATAGTTTTGATAGTTTGAATTACAAATATGTATGTATCATTTATAATCAATTCTAAAAAATAATATGTAAATAAAATATAGTTAAATATTTTGTTCATAATAAATCTGAGTTTATATATATAATAAAAAATATATAGGAGATGAAATGTATACAAGTATATAACTAGAATAACATGTTAAATTTTTATCAGAATGTCAAGGTAGGATACCTGTAAGATTTTGGTAGGGAAGCCCTACGGTCCTCATACAAAATTTACAACCACATCAATATCAATTTTTTTGTAGATCACATATTGAATTGGGGTCATAAAATAGTGGTAACACCAATAATTAAACTATCCAATGAAAAATACATAATAAGTCTGTAAGAACCCGAAACCTTATTTCATGTATTATTTTAATTTCTAGTTGTTTTTTGAGAAAAGGAGGTGTTTCTGGAAATTATAGAAGTACACACCGTGAACTTTTATGTACACGCCGTGTACCAAGTTGTCGCTAGTGACTGTGTGCTGGCATTGTAACGATCGAGCACATGGCCATGTGTGGTGACTTAGAGACCACCTAAAGCAGAGGCCATAAAAGGAAAGTAAACACCGTGTACTTTTAAAATACACGTCGTGTACTTTCTTTTTTTATTAAATGGATCATATTCGAATATAATCAAAATAAACATATTCTTCTTCATCCGTCTCGACCCAGAGTGAAATTATAGCCACAGATCTTTTCTAAGCCCCCGACTCACTGTCTGTTCTCTAAATCGAAAGTCATCCAATACATTAGAATCACCTAGGTGAGTTATCCTTTCTTCCTGAACACCATCTCTTGATTTATCCGTTGTTGCAAGTTATCCTCAGTTGAAATTTTTTATCATTTTTGTAGATTTATGGCGTTCTAGGGTGATTCAGGGCGTAATGTTCATGTATATCGATCTCACGATGCCTAGGTAGGAGGTTTGTGCCATTCCATAGATAGTCTTGGAATTTTATGTGCAAATGTGCCGAATACCCAAGAATGGGGTATTGCATGTTTATATTCTCTAGCCCTACTATTTATAGATATGCCTTGTTTTTTTGGATTGAGGTTGATTGTTTATGAATAGGGATAATTTTTCCATGCTATGGAGGTTTTTCCCATGTTTTCTTATTTTGAACGTTTGGTCTAGTTTTTTTAGGCTGTTTGTTTTCCATGCCTAATATTTTTAGGATGGAGTGATTATTATCTAACAATCTATGATATGTTGTATATTTTTTAGCCAAGTAGTTCTTGGGGTTTACTTTGGCTTCCACATATCATTGTGCACGACTGACTTACAGAGGGTAAGGAGAACATGGTGTAATAAACTACAGGGATAATTGATATTGAGGACTTCTCCAGAGTGTCTGTTTACTGTTACGTCGCAAGACCATAGAGGGGGTGGAATTTTTGCTCCCTCAAAGTGATTGTAGTTTCCATGATATGGGCCACTTGGGGAATTGGACATTTAGGGCTTCCTCGGAGTGCCTATCAGTTACCGATACGAGACCACACAGGGAATTGACGGAGAGTGCTTCTTCAGAGTGTCTTCACTAAAGCTGAACCAGAGGGGTTAGACTATTTTTACATCCCAAAGGGTTTCTTGTGATTTTTTGGTTGGACTAGAGGGGTTTGGTTGTGAGTAATTCCTAGAGGTTTACCTGATTTTGATTAGCTACTTAATTGATATATGAAAATGAATGCAATTTAATTTTAATGATGGTTACTATGTGTACTTCCTTGTCTACTGCTGCATTTTGTTTTTTGCCTGCCATATATATTCACTGACTATTAGAAACATATCTTTGGGTGGTTGCCTACTAGGATTAGTCTGACAACTTATTTGGGTCATGCCTTTGGGCCAAAAAAGATTATATTTCTGTAAATATAGATAAGGTAAAGAGCCCTTCTACTTCAGGTACATTATTTCTATGGAGATGTGGAGCATGGGACCAAGCTGAGGATTGCGATGATGTGGAGCTGCTTACATGTTTTCTTTTATAAATTGGTCTAGTATTGTATTGCAACATTGTGATTTGTTTGGATGCTTTCCAAGAGATATATATCAGGCATTATTTATATATGTGTGCTCCAGTTGTTTATTTCTTCAGTCTTCCCCAGTTTACTTTTGGTATAATAATATTAATAAATTTTTAATTGCTATCTATTTTAATTCCACTGTGTTAATCTTCCAATGAGGGCATAGTTTCCCCACTATCACAGTGAAGGCCCTCGCTGCTAGTTGGCAGCCTCTGGCGTTAGAGGAAATGCTCTTGAGGCCATGGGACCAACCGGGTACGGGGAACCCAAGGGCAGCTTCCAGAACAGAGACGTTAAAATGTGGTATTAGAGGATTTCATTTGGTCTTGAATTACTGTTTGGAGCCTATATCCAGGGATAGGAAGAAATAGGTACTTTGTAATAAGTTGTGCCTGGTAGTAGCTAACCCATGGGAAAAGGTAATTGACCTCGTTAGTGAAATTTTTCTAGTTTTCTAATTTTACAGTTGATTTGATTTCACTACTGGGTGATTCACATGTATTGGGCTATTATTGTTGATATTATTAAGGTTATATTTATGTTGCAACCTGATGAGATGAGAGTATTCCACGTCATGCATCACATATACACTTGTTAGAAATCACATGTAATGCATTCCAAGATTTCCATTTAAGGCACATTAGTGATTGCATGTTGTTTTGATAGATTTTGTGCTAGATATGCATGCAGTTTTGATAGATGCCTGGAAAGAATACATGATTTTGATAGGGTATTGAATTGTGTAAGGTTTCGTTTGAATAAACTTCAATCTTTGGTTCTTGAGGGGTTATGAGCGCTCATGGATCAGAAATTAGTGGATTATTACATTGTTATTATAACGACCCATACTTTACATTCATTGTTATTACATTAGAATTGAAGAACCCTTATTACAACATATAACAAAACCAGGAAAGGACCGTATAGGTATAGAGTCTTTAGAAACTAGGAAACATAAACAACTGGTTCATAAATCATATACTTTTCATCCCATTTATTTAATCATATCTAGAGTCCCTTTTTGGCATATCCTACTTAATAAACTTTTTCCTGACCTGGGGAATTAAAACATGCAAAAGGGTCAGCTCAAATGCTCAGTAAGGGTAAACAAAAGAAATATCAATCACATCATATACATAAGAACATAACTTTTGGAAATCATAACCTGCAAAAGAGATCATAATTTCATAACATGGGATAAATCATATTAGTGAAATGTAATCCCAATAATCATAACTTGAAACATGAAACTTTTTGGCATACACACATAATCATAGAGTATCATTTCTTATTAGTCAAGACTCATTTCCAAGACTATCTTAGTGGACAAAGTCCATTTCTGAACCGAGTTCACTCCTCGTTTCAGTCATGTTTCACTGAATCGGTTTAACCTGCCGTTCCAGCCATGTCTATCTCATAAGATATAAAATTTTTACCCAACGCATTGGAGGGTGATATTGGTCCCACCCATCACATAATGATACCATTCTTATGTGTGCCACAAAATCATAAACCATACATCATAGCATAACCCATGTAATAAAAATGGGAATCTTAAACATCGTGACATCATAAAACAATTCATATAAGATAAAGGAATTCATAAAAATAATTCATCACAACATAATCAAATCAATTTAATAATAGGTATAGAAACATAACCCTTTATTATCTTAGATGGAAAATAATTTTGATAAAACACTTGAACTCCATTCTTGAGGAAAATATCCTTTCTACTTCAAAAACACTTTTCCTTTCTTAATATGTCATACAATTTTAAACTAAAAGAAGTTGATTAAAAATAAACTTGAAAACTTTTAAAGGAATCTTCTTGGAAATAATGTTTTAAAAATCCATTCATGCCGTATAAGTTAAAAAAACATTCTTCTCGTACTTTTTTCAGAAAAGTCAAAAAGTACCTCGTACAAAAAACGACAAAAGATTCCTTTTATATCTTTTACTAAAAACTCACTGAAGGGTAAAATTGGATTTAAACAATTGTAGGAGGATATAAATAATATTACATATTGAGGAGACATGGATATGGATGATAAAATACACCCCAGTAAATTCCAAATTATAAACAATCACAGATAAAAATGAGATTGTGATATTTTCCCTTACCTTAGGTCTGATTTGCTTCGTAAGTGTCTAAACCTTTTGTATAATTATTTAAATAATGTTATTGACTTATTACAGAATCATACATATTGTTATGATATCATATATGGTCATATTCTTAGCTTCTTATTAGTAATGTTTCATTACTACTTGTTATTCGGGTGTTTATTACTTTTTGTTCTTATGCGTGTTTTGTCGAATAAATTCTTATTCTTTTCTTTAGGTTATAGATACCTCATTTACAGAATGGTATTAGTGTACTATATATCATATTTATTCATTCATTTCATTTATATAGTCATTATGCAATGAAGATCATGTAGAACGAGTCACATCACATCGTGGAGACAGTATTCCGTACATACGCACGGGCGATGATATCATTCCCATGATCGTGGAATTGTATTGGAGTGTATGTATACTATTTCAGAATCAACATCACTTTACGATAATCATATATAGTTATTTATTTGCACCATTATACCCATCAAAGTAAGATGGTGATGGAAAATAGATTACACCATGGCGTGGAGATGGTATTCCGTATGTACGCACGTGCGGTGATTTCGTTTTCCATAGGATGGATATATGGTGATATAGGGTTGTTTCATACTTATAATAAAATATCAGTATATGAGTGATACTGATGTTATTACTTCATAATGATACAACTAAATAAGAATAAGTGGAAGAAGAAATAAAGTTGAAATAATCGGTAACGGACATTACCTCTTCTTTGAAGCGCCTCTTTGAGACCTCCTTTTAGGGCACTAAAATTGGTCTTTGAAGAAGACCAAGACCTCTAGGATACTTCTAGGGAAGTGGAGAGGAGAAACTTTCAGGGTTTGGCCGTGCTTTAAGGTTCAAAGTGGTGTGAGGAAGAGGGGGAGGAGCTTCCCTTTTACAAGGGAGGAGAGGGACTCCTTTGGAAAAACGAAAAATATTATTTTATTATAAAGCCAAATTCGGTTTTAAATAGCTCCAAATTAATTTATTTAGAAGCTAAGGTGGGGAAGGGTCTAAATCCTCTCATACAATAGAATTTAGACAAGTTTAGGATCCTATTTTAGCCTTATCATTTATATTTAACTTTCTGTTAGATAATTTTACTTTTACCGTGTCTTTTTGTGTTCTTACACTATAAGGTTAATTAAATTAGTATAACAATCCAAAAGAACACCAATTTGTTTATTATTAATATATATAACCTTATATAAGTCATTTTTCCTAACCATAGATTTTTAGGAATAAAATAACAATTAATAATATAATATTTCTTTTAAAAACTATTTTATGTCAATTTTGACACTATTTAGTAATTGATTTTTGTGAAAATCATAAAAGAATTATTAGTTCGAATAAATTTAATTAAATCCACAAAAACATGTCTTATTAACCTATAAAATTAGTGTAATTCATAAAAAGTCCCAAATTACATTTATTTGGGTATTTATAACATCAATTATGTCAATATTTCATTAATAAGATAATTACAGCATCATCTTTGTGTCATAAATAAATTAAATTATTTAATGTCTAAAATTAGAAATAAAATACCATTATGTAGGAAATAGTTGTATCTTTCTAATGAATATTTATAGTCGAATTTATCTTAAGTATAACCCTATATTAAAAATTATTTACTTATTAAGCTTTGATTTTAACTATTTTAACCCTTCTTTAAATAAATTAATAATAAATGTCCTAATCTAATCCATGTGGGCCTAAATGGTCATATTTTATTCTTAAGGTTGTTTTTGGTCGAATTAAACTTATCCAATAGAATTAGGACATGTCTTAGGGTAGTAATAATATCATTTTTACCCTTAATTACCCTATTTACATTTAAATGTGGAAAAAAAGTAAAAAGTTACTATTCACCAAAAATTATTTTCATCTCATTGAACCACATTTTACTTACTGAAATCAACTGTGTCTCTCGAAATTTTGAAATTCCACTCATAGAAGCGGTCAAATTAGGTTTTATGTAAATTTGGAAATTCTCCTAGGAGGTGGGTTAAAGACGGTGAAAAGTTCAATAAAATTTTTATATATCTAAAATTATTATAAAATGAATCCAATGAATACATTAAACTTATATAGGTATTATGTATCAATTTTGACCTAAAATAAATTTAAATAAAATAAATAATTATTTAAATAAAAAGTCAGTTTTTAAAAAGTAACCCAGTGTTTTCACTATTCATCAAAAATTTAATGTTTCCAGAAAAATACCAAAATTTCACCCTAGGCTAATTTCGATATTTTGAATCCAAAAATGAAGTCCATTTTGAAAAATAAAATTCATAAAATTTCAAAAAGTGGTTATTACTATTCATAACGGCTAGTTTTAATAATATTTTAATAGCATATCGTTGTTTAGTGAAACTCGGTATTGCGTACGCCGCAAGCTATAGAGGAAGGTTGTGAATGCGTGTAAAGCAAGCCAAGAAAGTGTTGTGTGTAGTAAAAGATTCCTTTGATGATTTATATAACATAAAAACAAAATATTTCTCATAAAAGTCTCGGGTGTTACATTCTACCCCCCTTAAAATGAATTTCGCCCTCGAAATTCGTCACTTTCTAACAAACAGAGGAGGATACCTCTCCCTCATCATATTCTCAAGCTCCCATGTAGCTTCTTATAATTGGTGGTTCCTCCATAAAACTTTCACCAAGTGAGTGGTCTTTTTTGTAGGACTTTTTCACTACGATCCAGAATCTCTATCGACTGTTCTTCATAAGAAAGATCTTTCTCCAGTGGTACAACTTCTGAGCTGAGTACATGTGAAAGATCAGGTATGTACTTTCTCAGGAGAGATACATGGAACACATCGTGAACTTGAGAGAGATTCGGTGGAAGCACCAATCGGTAAGCTACCTTCCCAACACGATCCAGTATTTTGAAAGGACAGATATATCTAGGTCTCAACTTCCCCTTCTTTCCAAATCTCATGACCCTCTTCCTGGGAGATATTCGCAAGAACACTTTATCACCCACTTCAAACTCTAGGTCTTTTATTCGGTTGTCGTCATAAATTTTCTGTCGACTCTGAGCTTCTATTATGTGTTGTTGAATAGATCGGACCTTTTTTTCCATCTCATCAACAAGATCAGGTCCTAATATCTTTCCTTCCCCAACTTCATCCCAGAAAGATGGAGTCCTGCATTTCTTTCCATAGAGAGCTTCATAAGGAGCCATCTGAATACTGGAGTGAAAGATATTATTATAAGAAAATTCCACCAAAGGTAGGTGTTGATCCCAACCACCTTTGAAATCCATAGAGCAAGCTCTCAACATATCTTCTAGAGTTTTAATTGTCCTCTCAGACTGACCGTTCGTCTGAGGATGATAAGCAGTGCTGAAACTCAACTCTGTATCCAGAGTATGCTGAGGAATTCGCCAAAACATTGAGGTAAACCTCGGATCTCGATCAGATATAATAGAAAGTGGTACTCCATGCAATCTTACAACTTCCTTAACATATATCATGGCAAGCTGATCTAGAGAAAAATCCTCTCTAATAGCAATGAAGTGTGCAGACTTTGTAAGACGATCAACTATGAACCAAATAGAATTATTGCGTTTGGATGTTTTAGGAGGTCCAGTGACAAAGTCCATAGTGATGTTTTCCCATTTCCATTCTGGTATGGGTAATGGTTGTAACATCCCCTTAGACTTCTGTCTCTCTTCTTTAACTTGCTGACAAACCAAGCATCAAGAGACATATTAAAAAACATCTCTTTTCATACCATCCCACCAGAAGTACTATTTCAGGTCCCTATACATCTTCGTGTTTCCCGGATGAATAGAGAATGAAGAACTATGAGCCTCATCCAGCAGCTCCTTCTTTAATTCAGGAATGGGAGGAACACAAACCCGATTCCTGAACTTTATTATCCCATCACAATGAAGGTTGAATTCAGCAACATTTCTCACTTTCTTTTGTAACTCTACATCTTCTTTCTGTGACTCTTTAATCTTCACATGTATAGATGGTTGAACATTCATTTGATAAAGATAAGATTTTTCCCCTTTCATTATAATTCCAAGATCCATCCTTTGTAAATCCATAAATATTGGATCTTTTGTGATCCTCATCATCGATAAACTGGCATGGTCTTGTCGACTTAATGCATCTGCCACCTTGTTTGCTTTCCCAGGGTGGTAATGAATTGAGCAGTCGTAATCCTTAATCAGCTCCAACCATCTTCTTTGGCGCATATTCAGCTCCTTTTGTGTGAAAATATACTTAAAACTTTTATGATCAGTATAAATGTCACACCTTTCTCCATAAAGATGATTCCTCCAAATCTTTAATGCAAAGATTACCACAGAAAACTCCAAATCATGAGTTGGGTAATTTTGCTCATGGATTTTCAACTGTCATGAGGCATAAGCTATCACCATATCATTTTGCATCAGAAAACACCCCAATCCCTTCTTGGAAGCAGCACTGTAGATCACAAACTTTTCTCCACTACAAGGTCGTGTGAGCACAGGTGCACTGGATAACCTTTTTTTCAACTCCTTAAAATTATCTTCACAATCCTCCGTCCAAACAAACTTAACTCCTTTACGAGTCAACCTGGTGAGTGGATTAGATAATCATGAAAAATCTTTCACAAAACATCGATAATATCCAACCAAACTAAGAAAACATCGGATCTCAGTTACTGTTGTTGGTCTCGACCATCATTCGATAACATCTGTTTTTGATGGATCCACAGATATCCCCTCTTTTGAGATTATGTGACCCAAAAATGAAACTTTTTGAAGCCAAAATTCACACTTGGTAAATTTGGCATAAAGCTTCTCCTTTCTCAGGGTCTTCAATATAATTCTCATGTTATTTTCATGTTCTTCCTTGCTCTTTGAATATACAAGAATATCATCTATAAAGACCACCACAAACTGATCAAGATAGTCTCTAAAGACTATATTCATCAGATCCATGAAGATAGCAGGGGCATTGGTAAGACCAAATAGCATCACTATAAATTCATAGTGTCCGTACCTTGTACGGAAATCCGTCTTTGGTATATCCTCTCTTTTGACCCTTAATTGATGATACCCTGAACGAAGATTAATCTTGGAAAAGTACTGAGATCCGCGTAGTTGGTCAAATAAGTCATCAATGCGCGGGAGAGGATATTTGTTCTTGATAGTGATCTTGTTAAGTTCTCAATAATCAATGTAGAGTCTCATTGATCCATCTTTCTTCTTAACAAATAGAACAGGTGCTCCCCAAGGTGACGCACTAGGGCGTATGAACCCCTTATCAAGATTCTCTTGGAGTTTCTTCTTTAATTCCTGCAACTTAATTGGGGCCATTCTATAAGGTGTCTTTGAAATAGGCAAAGCACCCGGTATGAGTTCTATTGAAAACTAAACTTCACGATTTGGTGGAAGACCCAGTAATTCCTCCGGAAAGACATCCTCAAACTCCCGTACAATGGGAATATTCTTAATCTTGATTTTCTCACCAACCATTTGAGATAAATAACCTTCATTTAGTGGAATCAAGACCCATAAGATGGAAGAAATTTCCACTGGAAGGTTATGTTCATCCTTGCATCGATAGACGATCAAAGATTGATCTAAAATATGAAATGTGACTTCCCTTCATTGGAAATTGATATGAGCTTCATATAGAGAAAGCCAATCCATGCCAAGAATCACATCAAATTCCACTATAGGGAGGATCACAAGATTTTCAGGAAGCACTTTCCCAAAAACATCAATCGGAGAAGAATTATAAACTTTTGATGCGACTGTTGTGCCATTAGGGGTTGTCATAGCTAAAGCAACATCTAATTGTTGAGGTAATATAGTGATACCCTTAGAAAATTCTTCAGAAATAAAAGATTGGGTGGACCCAGAATCAAATAAAACATTTGCTACATTAGAGTGGATGGTAAGTGTACCTTTCACCACATCGTCATCGTACTCCACATCGCTGATAGAAATTGCATGTGACTTTCCTTTTTCTTTAGACTTAAAAGTTTGTTGACGTCGACCATCATCATCAACCCTTGGATTTGGGCATTGATTGGTATAATTCCCCATTTCCTTGCACTTGTATCATTAAAGTGTATGAGGTTCACTCTGTGCAGCCTTTTCATTTTTCACATCACTAGACATCTTTTTCCCATCATTGCGGCATTCAAATGCCCGATGACCTTCATTTCCACATTTGAAACATTTAATTGTCCCTTTAAGACAAATCCCTCCATGTTTCTTTCCACACATTGAGCATAAGGGAAAACTCATCTTCTTTTCAGTGTGCTCTTTAGATTTTCTTTTGAATTCCATTTTCCTCTTCTTATCAAACCCATATGACTGATGGGTTACACCAATCTCCATCTCGAATTTGAGAGCACATCGAACGATTTCCTCATAGCTATTGAAGTCCCTTATGGATAACGCCCTTCAAAGACTTGGTTTTAAGCCACTAATGAATCGATCGATCTTACTCTCATGTTGGATAATAATACCATAAGCGTATCTTGCAAGTCTTGTAAAATTTGCTTCATAGGTACCAACAGATTCATCATCCTTTTGCTTTAGTTCAAGAAACTCCTTCTCCGTCTTTGTTCGAAGAATACGAGGGAAGTACTTATTGAAAAATAAGTTCTTGAACTCGTCCCATTCCATGGATTCAATTTCATCCCTTTGCCTCGCATTCTTGATAAGATTCCTCCATTGATCAGCATCTCCTTCCAAACGATACACCGCTAAGATGACATTATCATGTTCAGAACATTGATGAACTGAAAATATCTTTTCAGTGGTACTGATCCATTGTTCAACAACTAATGGATCAGAAGACCCGCTGAATGATGGTGGATGCTAACTCATGAAGGATTCAACAGAATGTTTCTCCTTCCTTTGCCCATTTGGATGTCCTGCATGATTCATACCTTGAGAAAGCTGTGTGAACTTCTCTATAAGATTTTACATTCCAGCTCCCATAACGTTTGGTTGCTCAGGGGGAGAATCATTGCACTGCCCATCGCATTCTGAATTAACACGGTTCCTTCGGGTTCCAGCCATTGACTAAAACCAAGAAGAATAGTGTGAGAAACACTAATTATAATAGGAAAACCACATAATCAAGAATAAAATTTCACACTTATGGTCTTATCCTAGGTTATTCATGGCCATTTCTAAAACACTAAGATTGTGTTCTATGCTTAGACTTATCCTTAGGATTCTTACTAAGGCTTTCACATCCTAGTTTCCAAAGGTTGACTATACCTTTCCACTGATACCAACTATAATGACCCATACTTTACATACATTATTATTTCTTTAGAATTGAAGCACACTTATTACAACATATAACAAAACCAGGAAAGGTCTGTATAGGTATAGAGTCTTTAGAAACTGGGAAACATAAACAACTGGTTCATAAAGAATCTACATTGCCTTCCATTTATTTCATCATATCTAGAGTCCCTTTTTGGCATATCCTACTTAATAACCTTCTTCCGGACCTGGGCAAATAAAACATACAAAATGGTGAGCTCAAATTCTTAGTAAGGGTAAATAAAAGAAATATCAATCACATCATATACCTAAGAACATAACTTTTGGAAATATTAACCTGCAAAAGAGATCATAATTTCATAACATGGGATAAATCATTGTAGTGAAATGTAATCCCAATAATCATAACTTGAAACATGAAACTTTGTGTCATACACACATAACCATAGAGAATCATTTCTTATTAGTCAAGACTCATTGCCAATACTATCTTAGTGGACAAAGTCCATTTTTGAACCGAGTTCACTCCTCATTTCAGTCCTGTTTCACTAAACCCGTTTAACCTACTGTTCCAGCCATGTCTATCTCATGAGAAATAAAATCTTTACCCAATTAATTGGAGGGAGATATATGTCCCACCCATCTCAAAATGATACCATTCTTATGTGTGCCACAAAATCATAAATCATACATCATAGCATAACCCATGTAATGAAAATGGGAATCCTAAACATCGTGACATCATAAAACAATTCATATAAGATAAAGGAATTCATAAAAATAATTCCATCACAACATAACCAAATAAATTTAATAATAGGGATAGAAACAGAACCCTTTATTATCGTAGATGGAAAATAATTTTGATAAAACACTTGAACTCCATTCTTGAGGAAAATATCCTTTCTACTTCAAAAACACTTTTCCTTTCTTAACATGTCATACAATTTTAAACTAAAAGAAGTTGATTAAAAATAAACTTGAAATTTTTTAAAGTAATGTTCTTGTAAATAATGTTTTAAAAATCCATTCATGCCGTATAAGTTAAAAAAATCATTCTTCTCGTACTTTTTTCAGAAAAGTCAAAAAGTACCTCGTACGAAAAACGACAAAAGATTCCTTTCATATCTTTTACTAAAAACTCACAGAAGGGTAAAATTGGATTAAAAAAATTGTAGGAGGATATAAATAATATTACATATTGAGGAAACATAGATGTGGATGATAAAATACACCCCATTAAATACCAAAGTATAAACAATCTCGGATAAAAATGAGATTGTGATATTTTCCCTTACCTTAGGTCCGATTTGCTTCGTAAGTGTCTGAACCTCCTGTATAATGATTTAAATAAGGTTATTGACTTATTCTAGAATCATACATATTGTTATTATATCATATATGTTCATATTCTTAGCTTCTTATTAATAATATTTCATTACTACTTGTTATTCGGGTGTTTATTACTTTTTGTTTTTATGCGTGTTTTGTCGAATAAATTCTTATTATTTTTTTAGGTTATAGATAAATCATTTACATAATGGTATTAGTGTACTATATATCATATTTATTCATTCATTTCATTTATATAATCATTATGCAATGAAGATCATGTAGAACGAGTCGCATCACATCGTGGAGACGGTATTCCGTACGTACGCACGAGCGATGATATCGTTCCCATGATCGTGGAATTGTATTGAAGTGTATATATACTAATTCAGAATCAATATCACTTTACAATAATCATATATAGTTATTTATTTGCACCATTATACCCATAAAATTAAGGCGGGGATTGAAAATAGATTACACCATGGCGTGGAGACGGTATTCCGTACGTACGCATGCGCGATGATTTCGTTTTCCGTATGATGGATATATGGTGAAATAGGGTTGTTTCATACTTATAATAAAATATCAGTATATTAGTGATACTTATGTTATTACTTCATAATGATACAACTAATGAATAAGAAGTGGAAGAAGAAATAAAGTTGAAAGAATCGGTAACGGACATTACCTCTTCTTTGAAGCGCCTCTTTGAGACCTCCTTTTAGGGCACTAAAATTGGTCTTTGAAGAAGACCAGGACCTCTAGGATGTTTCTAGGGAAGTGTAGAGGAGAATGTGGCAGGTTTTGTCCGAGCTTGAAGGATCAAAGTGGGGTGAGGAAGAGGGGGAGGAGGTGCCCTTTTATAAGGAAGGAGAGGGGCTCCTTTGGAAAAACTAAAAATATTATTTTATTATAAATCCAAATTCGGTTTTAAATAGCTCCAAATTAATTTATTTCGTAGCTAAGGTGGTAATGGGTCTAAATAATCTCATCCAATAGAATTTATAGAAGTTTAGGTTCCTATTTTAACCTTCTCATTTATATTTAACTTTAAGATAGATAATTTTACTTTTACCGTGTCTTTTTGTGTTCTTACACTATAAGGTTATTAAACATACTATAACAAGCCAAAAGAACCCCAAGTTGTTTATTATTAATATATATAACCTTATCTAAGTCATTTGGACGAACCGTAGTTTTTTAGGAATAAAATAACAATTAATAAAATAATATTTGTTTTAAAAACTATTTTATGTCAATTTTGACACTATTTAGTAAATGATTTTTGTGAAAATCATAAAAGAATGATTAGTTCAAAAACAGTTAATTAAATCAACACTAACATGTCATATTAACCTATAAAATTAGTGTAATTCATAAAAAGTCTCAAATTACATTTATTTGGGTATTTATAACATCAATTATGTCAATATTTCATTAATAAGATAATTACTGCATCATCTTTGTGTCACAAATAAATTAAATATTTTAATGTATAAAATTAAAAATAAAATACTATTATGTAGTGAATATTTTTACCTTTCTAATGAATAATTATAGTCTAATTTATTTTAATTATAACCCTATATTACAAATTATTTACTTATTAAGCTTTGATTTTAACTATTCTAACCCTTCTTTAAATAAATTAATAATAAATGTCCTAATCTAATCCATGTGGGCCTAAATGGTCATATTTTATTCCTAAGGTTGTTTTTGGTCGAATTACACTTATCCAATAGAATTAGGACATGTGTTAGGGTAATAATAATATCATTTTTACCTTTAATTACCCTATTTACTTTTAACCGTGGGGAAAAAAAGTAAAAAGTTACTATTCACCAAAAATTATTTTCATCTCATTGAACCACATTTTACTTACTGAAATAAACTGTGTCTCTCGGGTTTTTGAAATTCCACTCATAGAAGCGGTAAAATTAGGTTTTATGTGAATTTGGAAATTCTCCTAGGCGGTGGGTTAAAGACGGTGAAAAGTTCAATAACATTTTTATATATCTAAAATTATTATAAAATGACTCTAATGAATTACATTGAAATTATATAGGTATTATGTATCAATTTTGACCTAAAATAAATTTAAATAAAATAAATAATTATTTAAATAAATAGTCGGTTTTTAAATAGTAACCCAGTGTTTTCACTATTCATCAAAAATTGAAATTTTCCAGAAAAATACCAAAATTTCACCCTAGGATAATTTTGATATTCCGGATCCAAAAATGAAGTCCATTTTGAAAAATAAAATTCATAAAATTTCAAACAGAGGTTATTAATATTCATAACGGCTAGTTTTAATAATATTATAATAGCATGTCGTTGTTTAGTGAAACTCGGTATTGCGCACGATGCAAGCTATCGAGGAATGTCGCGATTGCGTGTAAAGAAAGCCAAGCAAGTGTTGTGTGTTGTAAAAGATTCCTTTGATGATTTATATAACATAAAAACAAAATATTTCTCATAAAAGTCTCGGGTGTTACAGTTATGCTAAAAAATGACATGTATAAGATGCCAAGTTTTGATTTGCAGGATGTAAGGGCTCTCCTGGATCAGAATTTGGAACTTTAATGTTCGTTTAAGTGTTGTTCTGGGTTCCAGAGTAGTTTCTGAGGCTTAATGTCTAGAAAAACCCAGAATACACGGCGTGTAATGATAAATACACATCATGTGTCCTTTTGTTCAGGAAGGAACTATTTTTTAGTACATGCCCTGTACTGTATGTACATGTTGTGTAGTCTATAACTGTGTCACTGGCTATGTGGGATAAGACACTGGGTTGGGAAATCATTGTTAGAAAAGGTTGTGTTGTTGAAGTACATGTCGTGTTGTGATGACCATGTGTCCACCAGTGTGACTAATGACAAGGATGGATAAAACATAATTCATACAAGTTGTGTCAAGATTTAACAAGCCATGTATTGTGACCCTTGTATCTGGCTGTGTAACAAACAACACTAGGTGGTGGAATCCTTCTAGTACACACTGTGTTCATCTAGAACACGACACGTATAGATATTCATGTAACTAGCCATGTGATAAACAACATGTGTCAGTGAAGTTCGTCTAGTGCACGTCGTGTATCGCACTAACACGCCATTTAGTCTTGTTTTAGGACAACTGTGTGGCTTAGCAATATAGAAGAACTCTGGAAGGGGAAGATGATTCAAGTGCACGCCGTGTGGTAGGAAAACACATCCTGTTTATGGTGTTTACATGACCTGAGTTCGAAAAAGTACACGCCCATGTAAAGTATTAATGAAACACGTTGTGTATACATTATACATGTTGTGTACCCATCCTTTGAAAACCGTGAATGCTTTCTTTCTTCTGTTATCTTATTACACTTTTAAGTTTCAGTCCCTGCTAATCTTGATCTAAGGTGTGTGCTTGACCTCACAGAGTCATGCCATCGAGACATCCCCCGGTTGTCCACCGGTTACAAGGTAGTGATCATACACAGGATATGGCTAATCAGGGACTTCCAGTGGATCCTCCTATTGTGCCACTCTTGGAACCAGCCATAATTATTGACACATGTGCTAATGCATAGTTTCTAGAGGGATTTATGAGGTTCATGCAGACCTTTGGAGGATTATTGCATCCTGTCCCCTCTATAGAAGAGTTGACGCAGGTTTTCCAGTAGCAACATCCTCCAACCTTCACAGGGGAAGGGGGACCTCAGGATGGAGTGCCATGGTTAGAAGTCAATATTTCTATCTTCAGGAATCTATAGATTCCTCTAGAGAGGAGGGTGAAGCTCTCTACATATATGATTTGGGACTCTACCAAGATATGGTGTGTGGTGATCTCATAGGCAGGACACCAGAAGGTTATGGCATGGGACAAGTTCCAGTGTGCCTTTTATGAATACTTTTACCCAGAGACTTTGAGTGGTGATCGAGCCCAAGAGTTCATTAGTCTAGAGCGGGGTACTCTTTTTATTATAGAGTTTTCTTATCGCATCACATAGATGCAGTGCTTCACGCATATTCGAGGAGGTGATGATTTATTTCCAGAAAAGAAGGTTAATGATGGTATTAGGAATGACATATGATCTCAGGTGAACATCATTAGGCTAATTTCCATCACGTATATAGTCAACCATGCGCTAATCACAGAGCAAAATCTGAGGAATTCTGGAGTGGTGATCTAGGGTGGTTCGACATTTGGAGTTGATATCCCTTCTATTGACAGCAGGAAGCGCCATAGGGGAGTCTACATGTAGGGGTCTGAGGAGTTAGAACACATTTTCTTGTAGCCAGGTGGTGTGCTACCAGTGTGGAAAGAGCGGCCATAGGAGACCACATTGCCCGAGAGACCCAGTGGAGTGCCTATCGTGTGGCATTATAGGCCATATTCAGTGATTCTGTCAATTCTTCTCACTATCAGCTGGTGACATGGGTTCTTCTATGACTCTATTTTCCAGAGCAGCACCACCAGTTTCTCATCAGGCAGGGAACTAGAGTTATTTTGTTTGTTCAAGCCAAGGTGGAGGTCATGACCATGGTTTCCAGTTAATGGGATTTTAGTAAAAACATGGTGGAAGAACATTGAGTGGTTGGGAAGAGTCACATGGATGCGATGTATTTTAGACTTTTTCAATTGAGCAGACCCATCAAGAGTAGGATCCTAAACCCTCTATAGTTCGAGGTATGATCCTAGTTGCCTCAGTTTTATCTTCTTCTCTTTTCGATATAGGGGCTTCCCATATCATGATATATGTTGTTGTTGTGAAGAGCCTTGGGATCTGTATCTTTTATTCAACTAATGACTTGACATTAGACACATTTTTGTGGATAAAAACAGTTTGTTTACATCTGTACAAGGAGTGACCTCTCGAGGTAGGTGGGTGTCACTTCCTATGGGACCTTTATATCCTAGAGATGACAATCTATGATGTCATTCTTAGAATGGACTAGTTAGTTCCCTTCGAGACTGTTTTTGATTTCTTTCACTGTTGGGTGAGTTTCACATCACTAGAGGGTAGATTGTTTCTTCATAAGGGCAAGTGGAATGTCCATGCGACCAGATCTGGCCCTGAGCATCATGGGTTGGGAGAAGTTACATCCCATATTTCTAGTCTATATTTGGATGATCAGGGGACTTCCTAAATGGAGTTTACTCCCGTGGTGGATCATTTCATGTATGTATTTTAAGTATAATTTTTAGGTTTTCCTCTAGAGTGAGAGGTGGGTGTTTCCATTGATCCTGTGCCAGGAGTGGCACTGGTGTCTATTCCTGTTTATAGGATGGCTACACGAGAATTACACGAGCTCAAGAAGCAATTGGATGAGTTACCTAAAAATAGTTTCATCAGACCTAGTATTTCTCCTTGGGGTTTTCACATCATGTTTGCAAAGAAGGAGGATGGTACCCTCAGAATTTGTGTTGATTTTCGGAAGTTGAACCAGTTTATGGTTAAAACCTAATATCCCTTGCTGAGGATTGATGATCTTTTTGATCATATTCGAGGATCCTGAGTGTTCTAGATGATTGAAATGAGGTATAATTATCACCATTTTTGAGTTAGACCATCTGATATATTTTTTATAGACCTTCTGAGAAGGTATGATCCATAAGAGTATGTGGTTATATCGTTCGGTCTCACGAACGCACCTGTATTTTTCATGGAACTGATGAAACGAGTGTTCCATCCATACTTAGATTATTTCATGGTAGTCTTCAAGGATGATATGAAGGTGTACTCTCTCACTTGACATGACCATGTTACCCATCATAGGATTGTTTAGAGTACACTGAGAGATCATCATTTATATACTAAGCTCTCAAACTTCCACTTTTGGATGGACTAGATTCACTTCTTGGGTAATATTATCTCGAAGAAATTTGTATTAGTATACCCAGATAAAGTGATAGAAGTAGTTTCCTGGGATAATCCAAATAACATCTTTGAGGTACGATGTTTTCTAGGGCTGGCTGGTTACTAAAAATATTTAATATAGGAATTTTCACCCTTAGAGGCACCACTAACAGGTCTGACTATGAAGGGTGTGAAATACTTGTGGTCTGATTCTTGTGAGTCATCCTTTCAGGAGATGAAAGGGAGGTTGAATTCAGCACTGATACACATTATTTGAGAGTTGGGAAAGGGATATACTGTGTACTATGATGAATTAGGTTTTGGGTTGGGAGTAGTGCTTATGCATGGAGAAGGAGTCATTTCATAAGGGTCTCGGCAGTTGAGGCCACATGAGACAAATTACCCAAAGCATGATCTCAAGTTGGATGTAGTTGTTAATGATTTACACTGTTGGAGACACTACTTATTGGGAAATCATTTTGTGGTTTTCACTGACCAAAAAATTCTCAAGTATATCTTTACTTAGCATGACCTGAATTTGAGATAGTGAAGGTGGGTTGAATACCTTCAGTCCTTTAACTTTGAGCTTGCCTACACACCTCAGAAAGGCAATGATGTGGCTAATGCATTGAGCATGAGGAGTTAGATATAGGAAGTTCAGGAGGCTAGAAGTGAGTGGAAGCTTATGGAACTATTATCTAATATGTTTTTAAAGATGCACCATTGATAGTGGAAAATGTTTCATTCTTATGTAGGTGTTACCTATACTCTTCTTGATCTAGTATGAATGAGGCAACTATCAGATTTTGAAAGCCTAGTCCTACGAGTGAGAATGTCAGGAGAGGACCCTATTCTTGTATGGACCATAGGTGAGGATGAGATCTTTCAATTTCATGGGGGCGTATGGGTGTCAGTAGACATACATGAGGAGCTGATGCATGACTTTCATTTCTCAGTTTGGGTAGTTCATATGGGTTTCACCAAGATGTATCATTATCTATACCGTCAATATTGGTGGCCAGGTATGAAGAGAGAAGTTTCTTGTTTTGTTATGAGGTACTCCACCTATCAGCAGGTGAAGGTAGAGCATCAACGATAAGGAAAGAGTTTTTCATAGTTACCCAATCCTAATATGAAATGGAATGATGTCGTGATGGTTATCATGACAGGTTTTCTGAGGTTGCCTTAAGGGAATGATGTAGTTTGGGTTTCCACTGATAAACTCACAAAGGTTTCTAACATCTTTCCGATAAAGGAGACCTTCATTGTTGATGAGATGGAAAGGTAATACATCTGAGAGATTGTACGTCTATATGTGGGTCCATGATCCATTGTTTCAGAATGGGATGCACATTTTATTTCTTGGGTTTGGTTGGGACATCAGCGGGCTTTGGGTATACAGGTACTTTTGAGTACCTCATACCATCCCTAGAAAGATATTCAGTCTGAGTGTATGATTCAGGTGCTTGATGACATGATTCAAGCATGATTTATGGATTTTAGAGATTCTTTTGGGAAGCACATAACACTTGTGGAGTTTTCCAAGAATAATAGTTTTCAAGAAACTATTCTAATTTCACCTTATGATGAATTGTACATTAGGCCATTCCGATTACCCTTATATAGGCTAGAGGCATGAGAGGTAGCTATGTCGGTACCTCTCCCTTTATAGGAGACCAAAAAGAAGATAGAGTTGATTTGAAAGAGGATGGATACTACACAGTAACAACTGAAGTCTTATGATGATCGACGAAGACGACCTCTGGAGTTCGAGGTCAGAGACCAGGTTTTCCTACGTGTCACACCAAGGTAGGGACATAGGAGGATTAGTAAATATAGTAAGCTTTCACTGAGTTATGTAAGGATATTTGAGGTGTTGGGGAGAGTCGGTCTGGTTGCCTATCGGCTGCAGTTACCTCAGAGGTACCGGGCTATGCATGATGTCTTCCACATTTCTCAGCTCCTGCGTTACTTCTCAGACCCATCTTATGTTTTATAACCTGAGGATTTTGATCTTGAGGTGGACACCTCATTCGAGAAGAATCCTATCCGTATTGTTGAGCGGAGTGAGAAGGTTCTCTTTTGCCGATTTGTTCTATTGGTATGAGTGTTATGGCAGCACGAATGAGTACAGGATGAGACCTGGGAGTGGGAGGCCAATGTATAATCGTAGTTACTAGAGATGTTTGATGATTCTTCTTCTTCTATTCCACATTTCTAGGGAAATTCGAGGAAGATTTTTTTTATTGGGGGGGGGGAGTTCTTAGGAACCCATATCATCTTTTTAGGCATGTTTTTCTTTTATGGTTGTTTTTTAGAAAAAGTGGTGTTTCTGGAAAATTCGGGAGTACACACCATGTACTTTTAAGTACACGCTATGTACCCAGTTTCCACTGGTGACCGTGTTCTGGCCATGTAACGGCCGAGCATAAGGTCATGTGTGGTAACCTGGAGACTACCAAAATCAGAGGCTGGAAAGGCAAAGTACACGCCATGTGATTTTATGATACATTCCATGTACTTTTTTATTAAAAAGGCTAGGGTCATGTCCGATCAACATGACCCTATTCTTATTCGTTTGTCTCATCCAAGAGAGACCGTATGTCCGTATATCTTCTCTGAGCCCTCAACTTTCCATCTGTTCTTTGAATTGACCATCGTCGACTGTGTTGGAATCTACTTGGTGAGTTCTTCTTCAATCTTGAACACCATCTCTTGATTTCTCCTATCTTGTGAGGTATCCTCGGTTGAATGTTTGTAACGTTTTTGTAGATATACTATGTTCTAGGGATATTCAGGGCCTAAATTTCAGGTATATTGATCTCACGATGTCGAGGTAGGGGGTTTGTGCCATTGCATAGATAGTCATTGAATTTTTTGTGAAAAATGTGACAAATACCCTAGAATGAGAAATTGTGTATTTATGGTTTTTTGCCCAACTATTTCCTTTTATTTCATGTTTCTTTGGATAGTGTCGATTTTTTATGAATAGGGTTAATTTTTCCATGCTCTGGAGGTTTTTCCCATGTTTTATTGTTTTGACCATTTGGTCTAGTTGCTTGTTAGACTGTTTGTTTTCCATGCCTTGTATTGTTAGGATGATGTGATTATTATCTAACATTCTATGATTTTTTGTATATTATTTATCCAAGTAGTTATTGAGGTTTACTTTGGCTGCCACATATCATTGTGCACGACTGACTTACACAGGGTCGTGTGAACCTAGTGTAGTAGACCATGGGGAGAATGGGTATTGAGGGCTTCTCCAGAGTGACTGTTTACTGATACATTGCGAGACCATAGGGGGATAGACTTTGTGATCCCTCAAAGTGTCTGTAGTTTCCTCGATATAGGATACATGGGGAATTGGATGTTGAGTGCTTGCTAACATTGCATATTATTTATCGATATGAGACCACATGGGGAATTGATGGTGAGCGCCTCCTCAAAGATTCTTTTCTATAGATAAACCAAAGGGGTTATACTTTGTATACTTCCCAGAGGGTTGCATATGTTTTGTTTGGTTAAACCAGAAAGGGATAGGCTGTGAGTACTTCCTAGAGGGATTCCCTTTTTTAATTTTATACTTAATAATATATGAAAATGAATTAAATTGAATTAAATTGAATTTGTATGATGGTTACTATATGCACTTCCATGTTTAGTGCTTCATTTCTTTATTGCCTGCCATATATATTCATTGACTATTAGGAACAGATCTTTGGGTGGTTGCCTACTGAAATTTGTTTCACTACCTGTTTGGGTCATTCTTTTGGGCCCAAAGAGATTATATTTCTACAGGTATAGATAAGGGAAAGAGCCTTTTTACATTAATTACATGATTTCTATGGATCTTGGGAGCATGGGACCAAGTTGAAGCCTGTGATACTGTGGAGATGTTTACTGGTTTTCTATTGTACATTGGTTTAGTACTGTATTCTAGCATTGTCATTTCTTTGGATACTTTTATAGACATATGTATCATGCATCATTTATATATGTGTGCTCTAGTTTTTTTCTTCATTCTTACATTGTTTACATTTGGAATGGTATTATTACCACTTCCTCTATTTCTATCTTTTTTACTTCTGTTGTCTTAGTCTTCCAAGGAGGACATAGTTTCCCCACTATCACACCCAAGGCCCTCAATACTAGTTGGAAGCCTCTGGAATTTGTGTATATGCACTTGAGGCTATGTAACCAACTGTGTACAGGGTGCCTCTGGGTGGCTTCTAGAACCACGACATTAAAAATTCCATGCTAAATAGATAGAATCATTAATCTATACTTGGGAAAACAATTTAGAGCATAATAATTCAACATAACAAACTTTTTTTCGACCCCACCTCAATACCCCAAATATTGCCAAGAGATTTTCATATTCAAACAGATTATAATATTTAATATAATTCACATAAAATATCCCCTATTAAAAACCATTCATTATAAATAAATTAATTAATATAATGTAAGAATAATACATATAATGACATAATGATATAATCATACTAAATTTTTTTGAACACTTTTATTCAAGACAACATGCACATTATACATGAATTTATTTTCTAAAAAATACTTCAATAATTATTAATAAATCAAAACAAATTATTTCATGAAAACATATTAAATTATATCTTTTAATGTCATGTTTTTAATTTCAGAACATACATGACTTGAATTAGTAACATAATTGAATAATTTTTAGATTAGAAGAAATATATATATCATATCAAAATTTAAATAATGACGGTTCATCATAAAATATCTAAACCCAATCATTTATATCTTCTAAATATTCTTTAAAAACATATTTAAAAAAATTAAATATGAAAAGGTAATATCAATATTTAGAACATGTATCAAACCTACTACCACTTTATTTTTCTATAATGAAAGGACATCAGTAATAAATGGGAAAAAATTATCAAATAAATATAACAAACATTAAAAATTATAATCATAATGTATTAAAAGGCATAATAGTGTATTTTGAAATCCTTGAATATGGGAATAATAACCATGCACTAAAGAAACACTGAATTTAAAGCCAATACAGAGTATATGTACTATAAATCCATCCTCTAATAAAAACATTAAAATTCCTTATTATATTTAAGGAAACATGGCCAAGAAAAACTGAAAAATAAAATATAAATGTTGAAAAAAAATTCAGAAAGACATGATAATTTGAAACCATATCCTTTGGTGTTCAAACAAATAGTAGGGTACTTCTTTTCCCACCCAAGGGAAATCCCAATAGAACAAAAGTGTTTTAAGAAACCCTAAGAAAAACCTATCATTAGATCCATAAATATTGTCTATATAAATATATAAGAGATGCAAAATTTATAGGATGGAGTTAATGATATTATAAATTGAATTATCTATCCTCCATACATGATTCCTGTGATTAAAGATCAAGATAATGAGATTGGAGGAGGGTAGGTGGCAACCACCTTATTGCTTTTGTGTTCCATCAAAAGAGAAAGAGGGAAAAAGGGAATTTTACAACTATAATCAAACACATAATTTTAATTGTATCAATAATAGTATTCGTAATAATTATAATGAAACATGTGTTGGTAAAAAATACACCATTTATAATGATAATAAATATTTTCCCCATATGCACACAATTATATAGTTTTTTAAAATAACTCGGTATAATTTTACATTAAAATAATATTTTTATTCCATTTTATTTAATGAAAATTAAAATCTACCATTTAAAATTATTTTTACAATACCCTTTCTAAAATACATAATATCTAACAATAAAAGAATACAATATATGATGGTTTTGGAAGTAAATATGAATATTTAAGGAACGTTTTTATGTAATGAACAATCACTATACATGGTATTATAATCTATGCACCATGATGTATAAAACATACTATAATATAAAATTGATATGTATAGTCTCCATTTATGGTCCACATGACTATGAAATGTAGTCATGAACCTTCAAAAAGTTATTTTAATTTGACCAATTTTTATTAAAATTATTAATTTAATTTTTAAAAATCATTATTAAATTTGTTTTACAAAGAATATTTATCTGTATAAACCATGTTTCCATAAACAAAATTCTTCTAAAAATACCATCTTTAATGAAGGATTTATATCCCCAATTACAATTCCATAAAATCATGGCATGGACCCTTAAAATGATTCTCAAATATCAATGTTTAAATAATATTTTTCCTGTAGCAATGGAGAACATAATGGATAAAAAAATATCTCCAATAAATATTAGAAAAACGTATTATAATTTAAAAAATTCTTGAAACAAAGACCTCATTCCCCTCATATATAATATAATTTATCCCAGGAAATCATCTTTATTTTATTTCTTCCCTCTGATTTAACCAATAAAAAAATAATATATAGAATTAAATTGGTAAACAATATATTTAGGATGTCCAAATAAATAAATAATGTATAATGGAATAGAATATAAAAAATATATCGAAATAATTTATTTCTATGACTTTGATAAATTTTGCTCGATCCAACTCTGAACTTCTTCATAATCCTATCTACTGAATATGAGGAAGATATATTTTTTGGTCTTCATAGGATAATAGGAAAACCCAATTTCTTATTATAATTCATAACCTATTTCATTCCAATCATATTACTGAATTTATCCTTCTTTTATTTTAACACAACCTCAAACAAAATCTTCAATATTTTGATATTTATTTTATACCAAGATTCAATGTCATAAATATTAATCAAACTAGTTATATTTTTAAATTCCCCAAAGTAGATCCAATGAATAAATATTGGTATTTCTATAAAACCTTATTAATTTATGACCATTCATACTTATCATAAAAAAAATTTCCCTAAGGATGTAATTAAAAAAAAATCTTATTAAAAAATTATGAGTAATAATATAAATAAAAATAACATAAGGAAATATTTCAATGATATAATCTTTTTGTATGAAAAATAGTTTTTGAATGGCCCCCATTAATATTAATTATCGATGCCACTTATAAAATATATATTATTATATTATAAATCAAGACATCATTAAATCAAAAATATTTCGAAGATAATTTATATAAAATTTCATTCACTATTATCTTATTCCTCCAATTTTTCATGTTTTCAAGTCGAAAAACCTTTAATTTCTATAGGTCAAGCTTTTATTGAATGAAAAATCTCATGATCCATTTTAACATTATCTATGTCAAAAATTCAAGAAAAATAGAGAATTAAATATTGGAAAAAATAAAAGAAATTCTTATTCTTATCTTATTACAAATAATAAATGAAAATATTTTATAAACAAAATATTTTAGGCCGATCAGTCTGAAATTCATTATATAAATTGGGGTATTGGACTTAAGAATTGTAGTAAAAAAAATTCATTAATTGGACCCAAATACACCTTACCCTTCCAAATATAATTCTTATGAGTAGTGATTGTATAAACCCAAATATACTATTATTTTATAAATAATATTTCATGTTACTCATCTATTCCTCATTCCTTAATAATATATGTATGTTTTAATGGATCAATAGGAATATACATAGTTAAATTTGTATCAATTTCATCTAAAATAACTGAAAATATACAACTATTAATATCAGTATTATAAAAAATCATCTCATCTAGAAAATCAACAATAAAAATTATAATTAACATCGATAATATCCTCTTTAATAATGAATCATGTACGGCCATCACATTTCATGTTGGTAATTAAATTATCTGTTAACCAAAAAAATTTCATCTGGTAAAATAAATTGTATTGTGATCACCAACTTAGATATGAGGAGTTCTAGATCATAAATTCTATTATTATTTATTATTTAATTGTAATATATCAAAATTATTCTACAAAAATAAAGTAGTTCTTATATCATGACCATTCATCACAGATCAATACAATGATTTACAAACCATCTTAATATCCTAAATATATTTTGTGAAAATTTTAAAGTTATTTCATCCCCTTTTATAATGTTTCAAAAATCCAAACATAAATTTATTTTTAACACTTAAAATTTTGGGAATTAATTGTGGAAAATTATGAGTTCATTACACGTTAACCACTTGATGTAAAATATATAATCACATGAACATTGATCTCTACCAGAACTTTCGTGTAGTAGAACACCACATTTCTATAAATTGAACAAAAATAAATTTTAACCTAAACAATTATCCCATATCACCACACTTAATGTTTACTAACAAAAAAACATGTATTAAATCATATAAATTTGATAATACCAATGTAATAAACTATTGTTATTTATATGGTTCATATTTTTATCATGTGTCCACCAGGGAACACCCAGAGTAATAATATTACATTTATTTTAATTTTCATCCACATATATATCTTTATAATATAATCATGATACTAGTCACAATACATAAGTTGTCATTAATAGGTGGTAACACCCCCGTATATAGAGAATAAAAAATGGTAATCCAGTTTCACCAACCTATTACAATCATGGGCCTTTGTAAATTTACAATAGTAAATATTGAGAACTTATAGAAATCCATGAAGAAACTATCTATTTCTGTTGAACCCATCACTTCCGTATTCTCCTTAATACCCACCACTACTAATATAAAAAATACGATGAGTTTTTCAATTCCATTGTAAATTACTCTAGTTCAATTTTTCATTAGTTGATGTCTCACTAACTTATCAAAATTTCATTTATCAAGATTCCAAAATACAGATGAACTGATTCCATGGACCTGAAGAGGAATCCAGATGATTACAATATCAAACATAAACACTGCTTCAAGGATCATACCAATGAAACCTCCATCACATTGATAGATTTGAACATCTCATGTTATATCCCCAGTCACATATTTCTCTCTACTATCTAATGATTTCCCCAATACCACATAGTCATAGTGATACCTAAGAATTTCTTGGATCAAAACTATAGTACACATATCATCTTGATTTAACCTTCCAATAATTTTCCCAATCTCTAATACCCTATCCTTAAGAAACAATCAATTGTATGGTAATTTATCTCGATATGATTTTTTCTACTAATGAAACAAGTAATTTTAACTCTATAAATATCACTATTACTATCATATTAGTGTAAAATACATTATTGAAAATATTTATGTTCTGATTTTAGAAACATCAAAAAAACCATTTCATTCAATAGTTCTATTATAGTAATATATTTGGTTTTTAAAGAGAGTTTCACTATTGTATATAACATACATATTCTTAATATTTCTATTCGTGAAAATGTAAATAAAATGCCTAATATACTCTTATGGGTGTCATAATCTCCTCTAAAATTACAATCCTCATAGATTTGAAATAGTTTAGACAACCAAGGTATAATTAAATATCCTCCATTTATTTGATATATATTATGATCTATTTCATAGATTACATATGTCCATTCCTCAAATTTAACATATACTGGCTAAATCCTCCCATTGAAAATTCATTTTTGAGTGAGTAAATACAACTTAATACATCAAACATCTTACTATTATAGATAAAATAAAATTTATATGTATTTTCCCCATGTACTATTAATAGGTCTTAACAATTTGATAATTTAAGTAACCCTACCAAAGGAGTTTAAACTTGCTTGAATCTAATCATTTTAAATTTCGTAATGAGAATCCAGATTCAATACATTTGTGATAATAATGAAATAATAATTCTTATATCCATTCATGTGCCCATTCCATGAATCTTCATTCGAATATTGATGAATTTTCAGAAATTCTAGACAAATCACAAATCAAATCATGGATCCATTTAATTTAGGATCCAACATAAATTATATAACCCTTAAACATGAAAAGGATGATAAATCATCCGTCCTTCTATAACATTAGATAATAATAATGATTTGAGTTACTCTATATGAATCAATTTTATACCATAATGGATTTAAATTTATAGTTTCATTAATATTGTTCTTCTTTCAAGAAATATAAAACATGTTTTATTTTACACACCAACCCCTTCTTCATATTATCTAGAAAACTAGTTGGTTGATTTTTGTAAATGGGTTCATCTAAATCACCATGAAAGAATATAATATTTACATCCATTTAAAAAAATAATCAATTACGACCAAAATCAAGACCATTTAAATGGTATTATATTTAATAACCAATGGAAAAAGATTTGATAATTTCACTCCATCATTATGCCAAAAGCCTTTCACCACCAGCCAAGATTTATACTCTTATTTCTATAAATGTTTTATTTCATATCTAACATCCAATTATCTAAATACAAGAGTTATTATGCCTCTTCCAAGATGTAAAGTTCTCTTTAATCCATTACACGTGTATAATGAATTTTGTGACCATATATTTGTATAGATAGTACAACTCTGGAATATATTCACAACTAAATTAGTGAATTTTCCTTTTATGGTAGTATATAATCCTATAATATAACATTCATTATTTCCAATTTATGAACTCTGGAACACATCTCTACATTACATAATACTTCATATATATATATTACGTTTTTCTATTTCTATCATTTGAATTCACTATAAATAGTGAAATATTAATGTTACTATGTAGATAAACCAGAGTATGACATATCGATCCTCCAAACCTAAATTGAACCTCAAAGAAATTATAATATTTATACATGAACCTTTCATAAAAGATAGAATTTAAGTATATGATGAAATTTGAAATATATTTATCCTATAGTTGATAATTAATATTTTAATCTTAAAAAATTACAAATAAATAGATTGGGGTATTAAATTAGAGCTTATCAATTTCCTTAGAAATGATATTAATGTAATATAGACATCAAAAAACACTCATATAATGAATTTTATGTGGGGTTGGAGACCATAAATACTATGAAATCTCATGTACTACATGGGCTAATGATCATCAGTTAATAATGAACATGGTAAATTAATTTCTTCAACCAAATTTTCATTATACATTCCATAATGAAACCTCAGATTATATGTCTTATCAGTTAGTATTATATTCATCCATTTATCCACAATTTTTTTTTCATGTGTACCTCGAATAGATTTTTCAGGCTCAACACTCCTTTTATTTAAATAATTATGAAATTCACATATCATCCATTAACCACTATTAATAGACCTAAAGAATTTTAGAATTAGTATAATATCCCTTTCAATAATTAATTTCTATTATATTTAATCTTAAAACACTTTAGACTTGTCATTTGAGATCTGTATTAACAATTTTTGGGTTTTATGATGAATAAATGTGATAATGTATAAAGAAACTTTATGATATAATAATGGGTATGGTCTTTGTACATCTATTATAAATATATATATTCTTCTGATAGATATTTTTTTTATATATTCAATTTAAATAAATGTTTATTTCAATTTATAATGTATAAAACTCTTTAAAGTTATGATTCCAACATGACTAAGATTTTATGCACCATTTTCTTTTAGAAAAATCATATTGTTCACATTTAGATTACAAAGCCCATTTTTCCAAAACTCTAGACTTATTGTGATAGTAGTTTCGACCATAAAACATATTTTTGAACATTTTGTTATATACAAGGCCCCATATTTCACACATCATTCCAGAACTATTTATCCTTGATGGACTATCCATACACAATTAGAAAAAGGTGTACCATATCCTTTCTTATCAAGTGGTCCAATGAAAATAATATCACCATATAGTCTAGAGATATGTTGAAATTATTTTCAATTCTGAATGTATTTGTTTTCCATCCAGATATTAAAGTTAATCATACTAATATAATTAAGAGCCTCAACATCCATTATGTTATCATGTAAAAATTCAATAAGTACATAATTATGTATATAATAGTACTCATATTTAGATTATAATTATTCTCTTGACTCTAAATCCCAAGACTCCGCCTAATCGAGGACACATAATTGCTGGTTCCTCCTATATTATGTAGAGATTATATAGATTGAACTTTTTAAAGATTCCCTCCAAATAATGGATTTGAATCTAGGAAATATTAATTTGTATTACCCCTATTACCACAATTCAATTAATTAGGTCTAAGTCTATTATATCTACCTCTACTCTCATCCCTTGAGTTGTTTTCTTTCATTTGACTCAAATTTTGGGTGGGTGATCATCTAAAATGTTCTTCGTTAAATGTTATTTTTAAAGTTTCTTGGAATTAAATTCTCTGAAAACAAAATTTTTAAAAATAATAACATCAAATTCAATAGTATGTATCACACATAACAACAATATTAAACCACCCATGTAGTATACTTTATTAAATTTAGACTCTTCGATAGCTTATAGAATATAAAACATCGATTTTTGATGAATCATAATATAGTATAGCATTATAAAATAGTAGTTAAATTGTAGGTTATTAATAGTTTTAATTATATTATTAAATTTATATTTATTTATTGTTAAAATATAAAATAATAATCATTTAAATGAAAATTAAATATATTTTGGAAAAAAAATGATTAATAAAAGATGATATAATCACGTTTTTCACCCAGAAATTAAAATTATAATTGAAAAATATTATAAATTTTATTCTATAAAATGAACATAATTTTTGGAATAATAATATAAAAAATATCATCGGTTTAATTTTTTGGGGTTTTTCTGAAATTTTTCATTTTGTAATGATTCATGAAAATTATTAGTTGTCTTTGAAATTTTCTATTATTTTAAATTGAATTCTAAAAATTTCATGAATAAAATTTTTAAATGTTTATTTCATTTTTGAAATAATTGTAAATTATATTTTCCACAATTTTACGTTACGTTTCAATTATAATGGATACTAAAAACAATAAAAATTAATTATCACGGTAAAGGAACAAAAGGGGTCACTGTGGGTTCCACTAAAAATATAATGGTAAAAATGAAATAATGCTTTTTATAAATTATATTTAATAGAAATATTCAGAACATATAATGTCTTAGACTTAAAAATAACATATTTTTGACAATTTTCACTTGAAACATTTAGGTTCTCCTTTTTCTTTTTAAAAGTTATAAGTGTGCCACTCTTCTCACTTATAAAATGCCACCCCTATTCTCTCTTATACATGACTTAAAAACATTTCAGTTTTGGAAAGACATACAAAAATAACTTAATATTGTCCACACCCTAAAAATATATTCATATTTTTGGACATAAATCCTTTATTGGAATACTTTAGGTATAATCCCATAGAGGTAGTCTGAGAATATGTATAATTCGTAACTATTAGTTTTTGTTTTATTCCTTATTACACATCGTTAAATTATTATTAATATATTATTATATAATAACAAAAATAAATAAATACATATATATAATTATGTTAAGTTTATTAACTATACCTATATACTCTTCCCTCAAATGGAATATGATAACATCACTCGTGTGTATAGCAGACTACCGCCTCACAAACCGATGCTCTACATGTTCTATCATCACATCCAAGGATGGTTATGATGATGTATATAAATTTTATAAATCATATTTATAAAATAATTATTACTACTTGGTAATTTTTTCATATATAAAATTTATATTCCATTACATATTTGATATAATAATGATGCCCGTGTGTATGACATACTTCCACCTCGCGAAGCAATGCGATTCATTTTTCACTAATGCATTACATGAATGGTAAAAAAGATAATGTTAATGAATAAATTTTATATAAATGAAATAATTATGATAATAATGACATATTTTTCATTCTTAAAATATAACGTATCATTTTAATTCATACCATTTCACTCATTGAAAGATGATGACGTCGTTCATGTACGTGTGGACTACCGCCTTCATGATGTGATGTGACTCTCTTTTCATAAAAAAACATGAATGATATATATAGGTATATATATATAATATGTTATTTATGATATTATTAGAATTATATAATGTGATAACAAAACTTATCAACTTTATATATTGATATTTGATAAATGGAAACGTCAAACATGCATACGTACGACCTACAATCCCCATGATCATAACATACTTAATTTCTCAAAACCATAATTCATAGTTAGAAATAAAAGTATAATTTATGTACAAATATAATATTTATTTCATTATTATTATTCTTCATATTCTTAAATAATTAGATATTCAACCTATAATATACTTATTGAAGTGATTTTTAACATAAAAGTTATGTAACATCGAAACACCCAACCTAAAATCAATTGATTAAGTACTTATATATATCATGGTTATAATTGGAATAAAAAAAATATTATTAAAAATGGTTATTAATAATTTTAAAAAATTACCTTGGTTTATTATTCAGAATGACAAAAAACTCATGTGACAAGTCAGAATCAGGGAAAGGGGCTTTGTCTCATTTTCCTTCCACTGAGTCATATTGTAATGTTATGCACCTTATTTTATTTTATTTTGTGTAAATACTACTTCTTCTAAATGTAATTTACTGATTATTTAATAATTTATTTTAGTTTTATTTTAAATTTGAATTATTTAATCCAAGGGTATTTGGCTTTAAAATTACTAAGTGGTAATGAATTTCACAACTCAATTTATTTTCATTAGGTTATATTAATTGTTCATCTTATTTGTTATTCTAAGATTATGTGTTTAATAAAGTTTGACTAAATTAAAATATTTTTTATCTTCTTTATGATTATTTAAATTTTACCGACATTATTGATTCATTTATTAATTATCACTTCAACAATATTATTAGTGTTTGGGTTTATTTTAAAATATTATTTTGATTAGGAATTTGTATGGTTGAATTTCAAAGGAAAGAAATTATTTGATCACTATATTATAAAACACTATAATGATTTTATACCTTTTTATTGATGAATATTTTCTTCTAATTTAACCATTTACCTCAATTTTGAATTTAAAATTATTTAGAAAATGTTTTTTTATGAAAATATGACTTTATTTATCTCTTCTGTCGAAAATTGTGTTTCATAAAAATTACCGTTTTTCGAAAAAAAATTCAATAATGTTTTGAAATAAAAAAAATGATATATTAAATATATTTTTACCCACCTTAGATTTTATAATTAATTTTTGGAAATGATTCTTCCCATCTTTTTCAAAATAAGCCCCTTTTGGATTTTACCAAAACATGTTAATGGAATCATTGTTTCAATGTCTACGAAATCTATGGAATTATGGCTATCATTACCACTCTATGTTTTAATGTATCATTTATAATTTTAAAATTTCATTTTCAATGAAAATTATTTTCAAAATTTTTTCAGATCATTTATTTTTAAATGTTTATTTTCAAAATCAATATTATATTTTCTTGATGATTTTTTTAAAAATATTTCTTTTTATCAATGATAATAAACATTTTTTTACATATACCCAATTGGGTATATGATTTATTGAAACCATAATTATTCATTCTTTGGATGGTTTATGATCATTTTGAATAAGGAAATTTTTGGTATTCAGTTCCTTCATTCACTTTTATAGTCATTAACATTCCTTTGTAATATTAACTTTCATTTGACCATTAGACAATAAATTTCCCTAAATATCAATATTACTTATCATGGATATTTTTATTACTTAAAACATATATAATTTTTAAATATAGTGGTCAAAATTTAATGTTATTTGTTTATCAGTGATAATATTGAAAAATAAGATTCTGTTACTCAATACAAATATTTGATGATGAAGCACATTGATAATGAATTGTATCAATTATTCGAAATATGATAAATTATTTATACATGGTGTGATGAGTGGGGAAAAAATTATATTATCCCTCGAGTCATCAGTATTCTAATTAGGAAAACAATTAAGGTAGCATTAAATGAGTTTCTAAATATAGTTTTAAACCACCGGGTGAAAAGTCATAATGGTTGAGGTATCATATCCCTATGAATAAGAAATCCAATGACTCAGAATTTCCTTCACTAAGAATTGATTTATTATTATCAATGATATTTTTTCCATGATATTATTTTAAGATTCATTTCATTCTCAGTTTACTAATTAAATAATATGTTTTTTCAGGTACATACCTTCTATGTTTATTATTCCTTATCTAGTTATGATATTCATGTTATTGATTAAATGGAATGTTTTTTCAGTTATTCACATTTTTATATTGGTTATTATTGTGAGATTATAAAAAGGTAATGTGTGTTTATTAAATTAAATTTCTATCATAATTATGATTATTGATTCTTGATAACTACGTTGGTACTTAACCCTTATTTAGAATCCGAAATCACCACTATTTTTTTCCTTCCCTAGAAATCCATAAAGTGCACTATGATTTAAATAAAAGGGAATAATAGTTGGAATAATTATATTCTAGAAAAAAAATTATGTTTTAATTTTTGTTTTCAAATGTAATACAAGACACATATTCATATCCAGTTTACCAATAATACTAGCTATTTATTCATTCAATATGTAATGACTTTTGCATTATGAAAACAAAATATAGTAGGACTCTAGCTCTGAGCTAATATGTTCGGGGTCACTATAGTTAGTATTAGTGGTTGAATAGTAGAATACATGGTAAGTAAATTTATGAAAACATGTATTAGGGAATATAAACCTACGATATATATTTAGGGTAAGAATATAAAAAGTTCTACTGTTTTGACAAGGAAGAGATTATGTGATTTTCCATTCAAAACATCCCTCTTTAGATACTACATATAAATGTGGTTTGAGAAAAGTCATTCCATGGAGTAAAAAATATGGAAATGAATCATTGGACTTGAAATTAATGTCACATAGTTCATGAAAATGGTCTTTATTTCACTCTTTTTTTGACACTCCCAATAGATATACTTAGTATAACACACATTTTCCTTGAAAATCATTATAAATGATTTAAATTGATGTTGAAAATGATTGACCTATGATAAAAAAGGGTGTATCAGACTAAAAAAGGTGTCATAACATTGAAATCATACAAATGATTATATAGATATCCCACTATGATTAGAATTTCCCATTCTATGTTTTTCAGTAATAGTAAATTGATGGAAATCGAAAGAATATTATTAATATTGAAAATGAAGGAAAATGTGGTAACTATTAGAAACCAAATTGTTTGACTATAGCAGTGAAATATATCATGACTATTCCAAAATTTTAATATGAAAATATGATACGAAATTTTTACCTTGACAAACTATCAAACTCAATAAAAAAGATAAGGATGGTGTTTTCTAATAGATCGAGTGGAAGAGTCCATGGAAAAAAAGGATGATAGATTTCCATCATATGAGTAATATTGACTGAGAAATACATGAATGCGTCTTAATATAATTAGAAAATTAATTTTTTTTTGTGAAAATGAATGGAATAATGTAATGAATTTATAAGTAAAAAAATAAGATTATGGTGTAAGGTAGTAAATTTCATCCTCAGTGTCCATTTAGAGTTCATGGTCTTAAATTTGGGCAGTGTAGGTAGTAACCGAGTCAATTACTATACTTAAAAGTTAATTCCTAGGAAAATAAATTCCCTATGTTGAAATAAAAAGATTAAATTATATATTTGGAATATATTATCATATTATAGATATATTTCTAACAATGGTATTTTTTTTATATAAAACATGAAACATTTATGGACTCTATTAAATTTTATAATAATACGTATCTTAATTAACTTAAGTATTATGGATAATATCTTGGGATTATGAGTTTAAAGTTCATAATAAGTTTATTTTTATAAAAACCCATTTTGAAAATTTATGTTCTAGGAATGTACCATGACTAAGTATATTCTGGGAAATCATTTATGGAAGTACAACACATTTTTTATTGTATGTTTTAGTGAAAATATTATTCATGGTAAAAGTTCATTACATTTTAAGTGAATATTACTAAAGGTATCTATAACATTTTTTATTATATTATGGTAATTATGAGTTATTACACACTGGTAATGTTATAGGAATTATATTATATCATTTTGGAAAAATGACAACCTACTTCATCTGACAAGGCCACAAGGATTGAAGACATAAATAAATAGTGATAAGGGTTTAATACCTACCAATGGGATATGTGAGGTCCTAGTTTATATTTCATTAGATTTTTTAAAGATTTTACGGGGATATATTAATGATGAACTATTGGTGTAACTATTTATGTTTAAGGATTAAGTTATTTTATTGGACAAAATATTCTAACTATATTGGATTTGGAAAATAGTTATAGAAATATGGAAAGAATTGTCACTCTTAGATGGTTATTAAGAACCATTACATGTGAATTTTAGTTCTTTAGGAATAAAAAATTTATTTTTGGATATTTATATCTTGTAGTTAGAGAGGAATTGTAAATAGATCAAAGAATAACCAAATGATGAAATTATAATTATGAAATAAAAAAATGAGGAAAGTGTATTTATTTATATTCATATAGAGTAAAAAATATATCAATATTAATAAAATTATTTTTAAATACAATTATACAAACACCTTCTTAACCGATGAATGAAATTTATTTTTAAATCATTATATATTTATGGTTTTTAGGACCATAATATTCCATTGATCATTCACTTATTTATGACCAATAAACTCTATAAAACACTAATGTTTTTTTGCAATTTTATTCCATGTCCACAGGTTCACTTACCACCAATTCCATATTACATATAATCATAGTTTTTGATTATTCTATGTGATCTTTTAACTAGCGTTTTGGTCTTAATAAGAGGATATTTTGTTAAAACTTTTTCTTTTGTGGTTTCCCAATTTTTTTTCAAATATGAAACACTTTGATTTCTCTATGAAATATCAAATTGTGAGGAAAACATTTATTTACGGTGTAGAGAATGTGACACCCCAAAATTATAAAATATGATTACTTTATTTTATTTTATAGGATACAACAAATAGTAATCTTAAACAAACCTTGAAATATATTTCACTAAATTTAATTTGATTGAAATCTTGTAGAACAAACAAGCTAGAGTTTAATTGCATGATAATAAAATTAACATTATGACATTGAAATTGAATTGGATGGTATGAATAATAATAAATAAAATTATTAAAATTATTATGATCAATTTTTACAAATATAATGAAAATCAATTAAAATAAAAATATGTATTTGTTGAAAAATTTTACTTTTTATAAATTATGTTTTTGTCGTGCATTACAGACAAAATATAAAATAATTTGTTACCAATTATAGATAATTTCTTGGATAAATTGATCATAAAGTTTGAAATAATAAAATAAAAATTATATGTGGGCGAAATGTTATGTATTTTTTTAAATGTTCTATTTTTGGATGAATAATGAAAAATATCGATTTTTATTGAAAAATGCTTTTTCATTTAAATTATTTAAAAAGTTAAATTTTATTTTTTAATTTATTTTAAACATAAATTAGTTCAATTATTTATTTTTAAATAATTTATGTCATTTTTATCAATTTTATTTTGAAATTTTATATTAGAACTATATCAACTTGTGATTTTTTGTTTCTATTGAAACTTTAGTTTTCATCGCATCTATAGGTATAAGTTTAAATTAAATTCCTTCACATATATGAATTTAATTTGGAATTATATTCCATATTTTGAATAATAATATTTTATATTTTTTTAATAATTTGAAATTAATTTTTGACAATAATTAATAGTGGAAACAATAAAAATTATATACCTTGGTTAAAGTAAAAATGGGTTTACTGAGGGGTTAAAATATAAAGGTAGAGGTTAAATTGAAAAAAAAATTGTATAAATTCTATTGGATTCCATTATTTAAAAATAATTATTTATATGTTTCTCATAGAATACATTTTGGTTCCTTGTGTCATTGGGAAATTGCTGGTGTAACTTTTTCTTTTCCTAAATTACAAGTCTGCAACTCACCTCACATATAAAAGACCTCTCACTATCCTCTCTGACTCAAAACATAAAAACATTTTGTTTAAAAATATTATTATTTAAATAAAGTCCCAAAATCTATCCCATCATCCTTGATTTCGTTTTTATAATTACTTTGTAGGAATACATTAAGTATCATCATAAGGAGGTGGTCAGAGAAGAGGTAAAATTCATAACCATGTGTTTTTTATTTATTGATACACATACATTAAATATTATTATTTATTATTATATAATAACACCAATAAATAATATATACTTATATTTTATTAAAATAAATTCATGAACTATATGCTTCTCCTCTTCTCAAAAATGGGAAACTATAACATAGTGTATGTGTATGATGGATTACTGCCTCGTGTACTGATGTAACATGATTTCAATCCACACCTCTCACACTTAGTAATGATGAATGATTTAAAAGTATATACATGATATTTATAATAGAAGTAATCTTATTGAGTCATTATATCATATATACCTATTTATTTACCATTTTTTCTTAGATAGGATAATTTCATTCCTAGGTATGGTAGACTACCTCCCCATGAAGTGATCAGATTCATTTTTCGGTAACTCTTTATATGGAAGGAAATAAGAATATATTAATGAACATATATGATATAAATGAAATAATAATTAAATTAATTTCAAAATTATCATTATTAAATGATAATATATAATTTCCTTTTATATATTTTCACTCTTCGAAAGATGATTGCTTGTTCATGTGTGTGTGGACAACCGCCTTCACAAAGTGATGTAAGAATCTTTTCATCACAAAAAAAAATGGATGATATATATAAGTTTATTTAAATAAGTAATTTGGTATTTATTATATTATGACTTTATTGAGATAAAATATTATATACATACTTCCCATAATAATCATTGAAAAATAGAAATGTTACTCATTCGTACGTACGACCTACCATCTCCATGATTATAACAAACGTCATTTCTCAAAAAATTATTTCATTATTGTTATGAAAAATATTATTTACATATAAATATGATAATTATTACAGGATTATTATTCTGCAGTTTTTTATATAGTTTCCTCTTAAACCAAAAGTCATCCTACTAAATATATTTTTTACATATAGATTTAAGATTTCTTATTCGGTTTTGGGTTTCAGTTTATGATTTTAGAGGTAGGGTAATATCATCAAAACACAGAATGTAAATTTAAATGATTAAGTAATTGTTTATTTCAGGTTTATATATGATATAAAAGGAAAAATAAAATTTAAAAGGTCCTTAGAAAATTAAATTATTAACATAAGTTTATTATTAAATAAGATAAATAATGTATATGATGAGTCAGACTAAACGTAAGGGACACCATCTCAATTTCGATTTATTAAAGAATATTGTAATTTTATGCACATAATTTTTTATATGGTATATATAATTATAATTTAACATTTAATATCATGATTAATTAATAATTGATGGTACTTTGTTGTTAAATTTGAATTATATCATCTACTGTTATTTGACATGAAAATTAACAAGCAATAAAGAGTATCATAACTCAATTAGTTTTCATTGAGTTATATAACATTTTCATTGTCATTTATATTATAAGATTATATGTGTAATGAATTCTGAATATTTTATACTATATTTACACATTATTTATGTGTTTTTACATTAAGAACACATTATTTATTCATTTTTTAATTCTTACTTAAATATTAGGATTTTTGTAAGGGTTTATATTATAGTCCTATTTTAATCAGGATTTTTCATGCTTGAATTTACATTAAAAAAATTATTTGATCATTAGACGATATACCCATTATATTTTCATAAATTGTTTCCATGAACGTTTTCACATAATATTACCATTTTCACACTATTTGGTACTTAAAATACTTGATAAATTATTTTAAATAAAATCTAATTATATTTCACTCTACGGTAAAAAAATCATTTTTCATCAAAATACATGTTTTTATAAAAATATTTAAAAAAAATTATACACATTTAAATAATTATTTATTAAATAAATTTTCCAGTTTTTTTGTATATAATTTTTTTCAAAGGAATCTTCATGTTTTAAAAAAAATGAAAATTCATTTTTTAAAAATTTAAAAGGAATAGTATTTTTACATGTACAACATGTTCAAAAATTCCCTCTATCTTGACCAATCAGTGTTTCTATGGATAAATTTATAAGTTTTGAGGGTTATTTTCATTAATAATTATTTTTTTTTTGTGAACATTTATTTTTAAAATGGAATTTTCACAATGAAATGGATATTTTCCTCAAGATGGTTTTTATAAGTATATTTATTCAAAAATGAAAACAACCCTTTAATTTACTTATACTCAACTTAGGATATATTGAGTTGATACCATAATTATAAATTATATGGATGTGTTATGATAATTTTTAAAAAGGAATGTATTGATATTTATTTTTTAGATTCATTTTTTTGTCATTAACTTTTCTTAGAAATATTCACTTTCATTTGAACATTGGACATTTAGTCTACCCTAAACAATCAAATTATGTTTCATGTAATAGTTTATTTGATAAAATATATATAATTTTTAAATTTGGTTTCCTAAATTTAATGTTATTTTTTATCTATGGAAATATCTTTGAATTCATATTCTATACTAACCAAATGATATTTTATTTTTTTTGAATGGTCTGTTAGCCAAAATGGACAAGGAATTAAAAATAATAAAAAAACAAACTAAAAAACTATAATGAGGGTTTTTTTAAATCCCTTAAATATACTGAAACTAGGTCCAAAGGAATATATTTGATGATAAGGAAATGTTTCCAACAATTTTATTTATTATTCAATATATGTGGATTGGTTTGGACATCAAATGATTGTTGGGGCCCATAATTATATATCCCCTCGATACATCGGTTGTATCCTGAGGAAAATCAATAAGTTATCATTAAATGGGTTTATTCATCAATTTTTAAACTCTCTTATAAATGGTATTAATGGTATTTGTATCATTTTTTTGAGAACATTCAATCCAATGATTAATATTTTCATTCATTAAGAATTTAGTTATCATATTCCTTGTTATTTTAGAAATGATGTCATCTCCATATTTATTTCATTTTATGTTTATTGATTAAATGTAATTATTTTTAGTCATTTAAAATTCTATATTGATTATTCCATATCATGTTATGAAAGCCATGTAATTGATTAAATTAAATTTATTTTTAGATATTTACCTTTCCATATTGATTACGCTATTAAAAAAATTAAATGGAATATGTGTATTGAACATTCCATGTTTATTATGTTTATTAACTATGATATATTTCCCAATAAATATTACTTACTAATATTTTGAGCTCAACCTTCATTTTTTTCTCCCTTGAGATTCTATGAGGAGAATTATGATTGATATTTACTGATATTCTTGAGAAAATAATGATATTCTTGGAAAATTATTCTATTGAACTTTTGGTATTCAAATTTAATGAAATTCTGAATTATGTATCTATATTACCAATACTACTATACTATTCAGTAATTTGAGATATTATTACTTGTATATTATGCCAATGTAATAAAGTAGACATCGACTTTAGGTTACTGGGGTCGGGTCACTATAGTTTATATTATATGATCTTTAGTAGAAACCTTGGTAACTATATTTTGGAAAATATAGTGTAGGGCACATAAACAAAAGAAATAATTTGAGGATAAGTAGAAAAGAACCTAATGTTGTTTTGTTAAGGGGGATGTTATTTGGCTTTTCAATGAAACTCATCACTATCATGATATTAAATATAGAGGTTTTCTATAATAGTTCAAATTTTGAGTATTAACTCCATAAAAGGTTATATGGGATTGACTCAATTGTGGCATGGTTATAAATAACAGACCTTATTGTGCACCTGGTGTTACACTCTTGGGGGATATGTTTATGAAAATTTAATTTTTTTACAAACCTTTATAATCTATTCGAATAGATGATGAATATTAATTACTTAGGAAAACCCTAAGGTATATTATATTTAAAAATCAAATCATGATATAAACATCTTATAAATAATTATATGTTTTCTCATTATGATTATTGTTTGTGAAACTGTGCATTTCTGTTTTAGTCATTGGATGGAACACAAATAAAATAGGTAAACATTGAACTGGAAGGAAATTGTGGTAACTATGAGAAATCAAATGGGATAATGTTATGAGTGAAGGATATCATAATTATTATTTATTAGTTATCCTTGAATGTGATTAACAACATGTACCTTAAAAAACTATTAGACTAAATAAAGAAGAAAATAATGGAGTTTTCTAATAGATTGAGTGGTGGATTCTAGGGAGGAATGAGGGATCAATTTCCATCATGTGATGAATGTACAATGAGAAACCCAGGAATGTGTCTCAATAGAATTGGGAAAATATTTATTGTTGAATAAAATGGAATAAAATAATTAATTCTTGAGTAACAAATGAAGATTATGATGGTAAGAACTAAATTTCATAATAGGGATCCATTTATAGTTTTTTCCCTAAATGTAGGGATCATGGGAATTATTGGAGTCATTTAAATATTTTAAAGGTTACCTCATAGAAAATGTAAGGAAATATGTTGAAATAAAATGGTTAAATTTTTTATTGGGATTCAATAATTATATAATAGGATTATTTTTACAAATGGTATAATGGTTTTAGGAATCATGAAACCTTTAACAATTCTGTTAAAATATTGAAGCATATGTGTTCGCATTAACTTAAGAGTTGTGGATGCCATCACAGGTTTATTAGTTTAAGGTTGATTAGAACATCATTTTCTTAAACACCACTTTTGAATTTTTTTTCCCTTGGAATATTAATAGACTTAAGATATTATGGGAAAACATTTATTGTAATACAACCCATGGATATGCATACTTTTTAGTGAGAAAAATATTTAAGAAACAATATAGCTACATTTTTTGGAATACGTTTTATGGCATTTTCAATTATTATGGGTTGTCTTATCTTTTATTTGAGGTAATTAAGGTCTATTAAACTTTTGGAATGTTATTGTAATTATATTAATATTTTATTGGAAAAATGAAAACCCATTGAATTTAAAAAACCATGGGGATTGAACCCATAACAATAGGCTGATAATTATTTACAAATACCACCATACAATGTGATGTTATTGTTAATGTGTAATTGTTTTTCATTAAAATATGTGATGGGGAAATATTACAGATGAACTAGGTATGTTACTATGGAGGATTAGAAATTAATATATTTTACAAGATAACTTGTGTTAACCATATTAGATGTGTAAAATAGTTATTGAAATAAAAAAATAATTTTTTTGAATTTTATTGCTCTTACGATCCATTAAAATTAAATTTCAGCTATTTAGGAATAAAAATTTAATTTTAGGATATTTGTTTCTTATATTAATAGAGGAAATATAAAATTATAGAAATATAACCAAAGGATTAAATAGTTCTTATGAAATAGAAACATATCATTTAAGTATATTTACTTATATTTTAATATAGTAATATAATTACTCAACTTTTAGAAAATTATCTTGAAGAAAAAAAAATATCCTATTACAATAATATATATTGAATCAAATAGAATTTTATACCATCATATATTTGTGGTTTTGAGGCCCTTAAATTCTATTGATCAATCACATTCTTATGGCCAATGACCTCTATCACTCTCTATAAATTACACATTTTTCAGGTACATATCTTCATCTTCCATAAATTTATCATAATTTAAAACCAAGTTATGTTTTATTCCATATATACATTTTAATTCAATTTATCTCATTTTTATAATTTATTTTATTATCCTTTTTTCCATGTGGGTTTTTGAAAAGGAAATTTTCAAAATTCAAACCACAATTTTCTAAAGGGAGATCAAATTTCGGGGACATAATTTTTAAAATATGGGGATATTATAATACCAAAAAATTATAAAATAATGACAATTTATATTATTGATTATGAGAAAATAAAAATCGAGCTTAAACAAACCATGATATATATATTTATCTAAATTTAATCTCTTCGATTGCTTTTGGAACAATCAACCTAGAGTCTAAATGAACTGTAAGATAGTATACCATTATAACCTAGAAATTAAATTTTTAGTTTTGAATATTATAAAATAAAATATTAAAATTGTGGTTATAAATTTTTTAGGAATAAAATAATAATCATTGAAAATATTTTTTTTTCTGAAAAAGCTATATTTTGTTCGAAAAGGTGTTTTAGTTGCACATTGAAAACATAATTTAAAATAAATTTTTGGAACATTTAGAAAATATATTTTTGTAAAAGGAATTTAATTTTCGGAATAATAGTACCAATATTATATTAGGGTGATTTTTTGGTATTTTTCTGAAATGTTTTATTTTTCTATGAATTATGTAAAAGGGTAATTTTTTTTAAAATTACAATTTCATTTAAAAAATTTACAAGGTATAATTATATTATAAAATTTTAAGGTGAAATTAGTTCTAATATATATAATATTGACTAATTTATTCGATTTTAATCCATTTAAAATTGAATTTTGATATTAAAATATTTTATTATTATGAAAAGTTTATCTTTGGAAAGAAATATTTTCATCGCCTCAATGGGTATACATCTAAATTTAATTTTGCGACTTATTTGAATTTAATTTTGAAACATGGTTTCAAATTTTTTTATCACAATAATTTATATTTTCTAATATGGTCAGCATAATTTTTTACCATAATGAATAGTGAATACAATACAAATTAATATCTATAGTTTAGGAAAAAATAAGTTTTTCAGGGGTTAAACTAAAAATATAAGGGTTAATATGACCAAATAAAATGAATAAAATCTATTTTATTCCCTATTTTGTATTTAAAATGAATAAATATCAATAGTAATTATTATCACCATTTATGATGTGAATAACATTGTTATACTTTTTTATTTTCAAAAATTACATGTCTCACCATCACCTCACATATAAAAGGCCACACCACTCCTCCCTTATTCTCACTAATAATACTTTTTTTATAATGATACATTAAAAATCACTTACCCACTGTATACACTCATTCTATATATTTTATTATTCATAAATTAATTCGTGAAATAAATTAGGTAGAATCCTAAAGACGTGGTCCAATAAGAGGTAAATTTTTTAACTACGTGTTTTTGTTTTATTTACACATCTAACTCCTTTAAATATTATTAATTAAGTGTATATAAATTTTTTTAACTTATATATAATGATGAATTATTATCTTAATTTCATGATGTATATACATATAATATTTCCTCGAATGTCAAACAATAACGTCGCTCATGTGTATGGTAGACTACCACATCACCAACTGATGTGACACGTTTTCCATCAAAACCATTCACAGTTGGGTATGATGATGGAATTAATGTATATAAATGATATTTTATACATGAATATAATTTTATAATCATTAAATCATATATAACGTATTTTACATTCCATTCCACAAGGATATGATAACGACGCTTATGTGTACGGCATGCTACTAGCTCACGAAGTGATGTGAATCGTTTTTTCACAAAATATTTTCATGGAAGGTAATAAGGATAATGTTATTTATTATATGTCATATGAATGAAATAATTATGCTTTTTGTGAAATATATATCCTTATTTAAATATAATATATCATTTTCTTTCATACCTTTTCACTCAGTGAAAGATGATAATGTCACTCATATATGTGTGGACAACTGCACTGATGAAGTAATGTGGCTATATTTTCATCACCAAATAACATGGATGATATATATTAGTATATTTAATGAAATAATATATTATTTATGAAATTATTATCATCATTTATAGATAAAATATTACTTATCTATTTTCCACAATGATCGTTGAAAAATGGAGATGTTACTCATGCGTACATACAATATATCATCTACATGATCATAACATACAGAATTTATGAAAAAAATAATTAATGACTTGTATTAAAGTATAATTTAGTTATAAATTTGATATTTATTTCATTATTATTATTATTTATACATTTAAATAATGACCTTTTATTCCAATTGTAAACCTATCAAAGTAATTTTTGACACAAAAGTAAAATATCTTCAAAACACCAAACATAAAAATAATCGACTATGTAATTGTATATAAAATGGAAATAAGTGAAGTAAATGTAATAATAAACATTAAAAATGTTATTAATAAATTATATAATTATCATAATTTTATTATATATTAATGTAAATAACGTACCTGACATATCAGACTGGATGTTAGAGACTTCATCTCAATTTACCCTTATTAAGGTATACTATAATGTTATGCCCAAAATTCTTTTTATTTGGTATATATAGTTCACATCTTAAATGTAATATCATTATAAATTAATATTTTTTTTTCAATTTTATTTATTTAATCTATCATGATTTGACTTGAAAATTACAAAATTATTAATAATTTCGTAACTCAATTTCATTTCATTAGGTTATATTACATATTCACTATCATATATATTATTAGATTTTTTGTAATGAATTTTGAATAAATTATTCTATATTTCAATTGGTATTTTCTATATTTAAATTTATCAAATATAATTTCTTCCAGTATTATTTCTCACATCAACATTATAATCATTATAAGTGCTTATTTCACAATTTCATTTTAACCAGGATTTTTATGTTTGAATTCACATTGGTCGAAACTATTTGTTAATTTAATATAATCCCATTTAATTTTATTATAATTTTTTCATTAATTTTTTTTTCATGTAATGGATGCATTTAACACTTTTTTGTATATAACATTATTGACAAAATGTTTTTGAGGAGATAAAAATTTAGTTCTCTCTTTGTTCAAAAAAAATTTCATCAAAAATTTTTTTTTAAAAAAAGGTTTTCTTATAATTTTTAGACTTTTTAAAAATGATTTATTAAAGGTATTTTAACCCATTTACACTTTTTTTGGAAATGAATCTGCATGTCAATTTCAATCAAACCCCATTTGGATTTTACCAAAACATGTGAAAGGATTCATTGTTTTAATGTGTACGACATGTATGAAATTTCCTACTACCATGACCACTCAATTTTTTAAAGATTACATTATAAGTGTCAAATTTTATTTATAAAGAAAATTAGATTCAGAATATTTTTTGAAAATTTAGTTTTAAAATGTTATTTTTTAAATGAATAATAAATTTCTACAATATTGTTTTTAAACATATATATATTTATTAATGTCAAACAACCCTACAATTTACATATAATAAATTTTGTATATGTTATATCGATACAATCATTACTCATTCTATCAATGTTTAGTGACCAATTTGATAAAGAAATGTTTTGAAATTCACTTTCTTGATTTATTTTCATAATCATTAACATTCTCTTTCAATATTCACGTTCTTATAATCATTGGAATTAAATTTCTCCTTAGTGTCAATATTATTTATCATGGATATTTTTATTTCTTAAAACATAAATCATATTTAGAAAAGGTGTACTACATTTAATGTTATTTATTTATGAGGTGGAATATTGAAAAATTTGTATTCATTACTCAATATGAATATATAATGATATGAAACATTATTCATGAATTCAATCGGTTATTCAATATATGGGGAATAATTTGAAAATACAGTGATTGGTTGGTCCCAGAATTATACAACCCCTCGATACACCTATTTCCTCATGAGAAAAATCATAAACCTTGTACTAATCTAGTTTCTACATATATATTTAAACCCCACAGTAAAAGGTATTGACGATAGAGGTTTCGTGTTCTAAAGAACATCAACTCATATGATTTCGTATTTCCCTCATTAAGAATTGAGTTATTATTATCCTTGAGATTTTCTCAATGATATTATCTCTATATGAATTTTTTATTAGTTTATTGATGAAATAGAATGTGTTTTTAGTTATTTACCTTTCCATTTTGATTGTTCCATATTCTTTTTTGATAGTCATGTAATTTATGAAATGGAATTTTTTTTCTTATTATTTAACCTTACATATGGATTATACAAGTTAAATTATTAAAATGGAATGTGTGTTCAGTTATATACATTGTCATTTTAATTATTCTTATTGATTCACAGTATCTTCCACTATACATAACCCTCACCAAGCATTTATGCTCAGTCATTTTTTCTAAGAATACATGAAGTGTTCTGTGATTTATATGAAAGGATATTCTGGAGGTAATAATGAAATTCTTGAAAAAAAATATTATGTTGTAATTTCAATTTTCAAATGTAATAAAATTAACAAGTATGTATCGAGTTTTCTTATACAACTAATCTATTTGGTCTTTCAAGACTTGATTCATTGAATATTATTCCAATTTAATGAATCAAAAAAAAACATCTACCATCTACTACAGTCGAGGTTGATATCGATTGTAAAATTCACCACTTCAGTAACATAAATAATCAAAATAAAAAAGAAGAATAGTTATTTGGTATAACCAATGAAAATACCAACCTCCAAGATATTTAAATCCCAAAATAGTAATAACAAATAATAATATAAAATACTGAAATTAAATATATACCCCTATGAATTTATAACAAAACTCCACAAATGTATGAACAATGTTGATCTAAAATAGTTTGCTGAAAAAAAATTTATTTTGTTAGAAGTAATAGGTTCTAAGAGGAAAAAAATTATTCAAACATCCTGGGATCCTCACATAACAAAAAGAAACAAGTAAGTGTATCGTTTTACATGTTTTTCATGATTTAATTTCATCTCTATATTATAATACAAGTTATAAAATTACTTTACAATCATTTAATGTTTTTATATGTTTGTCACTTATGTAATGACAATTTTTTCTTTATTCATTAATTTAAATCCTCAACCATGAATTGTTTTTTCGACATGTATATAGCCATAAATAATACTTTTTAAAAACTTTGCATATATTATATTAAAATTTAATATGAATATTTTTAAATCTTCATATTTTATTGAAAAATTTGGGTGGATAATATTTTTTTTAACATTTAATGATCAAATTGAAAATAAATAAATATATTTTTAAAATGTATTTCATGAAAAAATATAAATTACATGAATAGAATATAATAATGTGAAATATCACCCTCAATCAAAGACATGAATAATATGTCAAATTTTTTCCAAAAAAAACATTTATAAATATTCATTTATATCATCCAATAATTAAATTTTTATTATTTTATAGACTATATATATATATTAAAATATTAAAACTATTTGAAATGTTAAGAAATATAGAAAAAATTATAACAACATTTCTAAAAATCATCATGTTTTCTTTTAAATAAATTTTTTTTGATTAATGTAATGGTCGTTGACTGGTTTCTAAAAGGTCCCAAATGATTCATAGGGATTTAAATAATTCTGAAACTAATAATGAAAGTTTAATGGAGTTATAATCATATATTTCATTCAAGAGTTTGTTAAATAAATCAAGGGATAAAAAACCATAATTATAATACACATAAATGAAAAAATATATATTTATCATTTTTTGAAAATCCATTTTTATTTTATAAAATCAATTTGAAGTAGTTTGTAAAACCTAAAAATAATCCCAAATATAGTATCCAATGTATCCCTACAAATGGTCCTATTCAAAAATAGGAGGATATAATGCATATAAATAATTTAATTTGAGGGAACTTGACCATGATTTATCATCTCAAAATCCCTCTTTTGAACAAATATGAAGAGACCTAGAAATATCAATAAGTAGAAATAAAAAATGAAAGATAATAAAAAAACATTATATTTGTCAATCCCTATAAACAATATTTGAGTGGAACGTGGAACATGAAGTTAGAAACAATAATAAACACAAATCAAAAGTTTAAATAAGCATAAAAAACCTCTATATACATTGGAAACAGAGAAATCAAGAACCAAATAAGGTGAATATATTGAATGGATGACTTCTTCATGTGGATTGTATACACATCTCTCTATTTTAGATAATTACTATGATTTTTTTAGTGATGGAATACCATTTACTTATTGTTTTTCAAATGAGTAGGTAGGGGAACTTGTGGTAGGTATCTCAAACCCACCAACTCTAAAACTGGAGGGGTGATGTTGTGGGTGTGGTAGTTACCTTTAAATTGAGGTTCTACCATCTTTTGAAAACTGTTTCAACCAGAGACACCCATGAAAGGATGAATTAATCAGGGTGTAAAATTTATATTTATATAATGTATAAACCTTGTAATTAACCTATTAAACATGTCAATAATAGTTTTATATACATAGAAAAACACACATATATTAAAACAAGTCACAAAAAATATTACATGGTTCCTCTCTTAAGGCTAATTTAAAGATCATACATTGTTTATTTTGATGGTGTACTAAAAATACTCTAATGTTCATTGGTTTTTTTAGATATTTTTTTTCATTTTCTCACCATGTCAGCCTCCTTTCCATTATAATTTGATTCATGGATACCAAACTACCACCCTATGATAAGTAACAATGAATCCTCTTAACTAGTTATTATGAAAATTGTCTTTATCAGTTTGAGAACATTATGATTACCTTTGTGTTTCCAAGAATGCGATGATTTAATGGAACTATGAATTATTAAATTCTATGTTTCAATAAGGCCCATAAAATATTCCCAAATAATGAATTTTTCTAAAGTTATTTCATCTTAGTCCCTTCTTTCTACCATGACACATTTCTCTAGTTTTTTTAAACCAAGTGAATTTTTTATGAAACTAGTGGACATGAAACTAACTTCACACAAATTTCTTGACACAAGTCTATACACTTCTATATGTTCACTTAAGTCTACTATTTTTAGACAACTTCATTAAAGTCTCTAGACTTTGGGGAGTTTACTCAACTGCATTATCTCTTCCCTATTCATGGGAAACTATTCACACTATATCCATCATAATAATTTCAATTGTAGAAACTTTCAAAAACAGTATCTTGTGACACCTATAAATAATGAAATTACCATATCTGACAAATTTATCTTAATTTCACTTCACTCTATTAACTAATATGTAATAATAGATACCTAAATCAAACTATTACACTTCATTAATTCCTAATTGTTGAGCATAAATTTTTTATACAATACTCTATATTTTTATGATGATTTTGAGGCTCCCAAATACCCTTATTTTTTTCTAATGAATTTCATTTAAGAATATTTTAGGAAATTACTATTTTTTATATTCCCAATTTTGGAATAATATTAAAGAATATGAATCACGTGAAATACTTTTCAATGTGTTTGGAAAATTATTCAGTGTGTTCTGAAAAGACTTTTCATACCGTACGTTGGAAAACGTAGCGTAAGGATTATATCCTATGTTTATTTTACAGGAGTTCAGAAAAGTATGGTAAAATAACCATATGTTTGGAAATAACCTTACAATCGTTATATGAGAAAAGTATGGATGAAGAACCTCACGTAAGTATGGAACCTTAAATTTTCTTCACAAAAGTATGGATCATCAACCCTTATTTTGTAATGAACCTAATGTTTTATTAAAAATTATGGATCATATATCTTACCTTCTGATGAAAAGAATAATATGGATCATATACCATATGTTTGAATGTTGATGAAATAAGTATGGATAATCAACCATATACTTTTAATAAACCATTAGTTTGGAACCCTATGTTTGAATTCTTCAAACATCGTAGATTTGAATTTGGGACTTTATCGTAAGATGGTCTTTTGAAAAATATTAGGCTAATTTCAAGCTCGATTCAAAGGCCGTTTTTAAAGTGAATATTTGAACAATTTAAAGCCGTTTATATGTAATTAAAATAATAGATTTAAGAGGATACTTCATGCCGATTATTAAGTGAAGATACGGCCACTCTTTCATTCAAGGTTTTTGAATATTATGATCTATCAAACGACTTCTGTGGTTCTGAATTTATGAATAAGGTGAAAATATTTATTCAATAGATTCTATGTCTCTGAACTTTGTAGATGAAATTGGTGACATTATGTCTCTTTAATTCATAGTGATTACAAAATTAAAATATAGAGATATTCGAGTTTCACTAAATAGAGATATGCTAATTCTTTAAAATGATATTTTAAAGATATGCTGCTACAAAGAATGACCAGATTATATTTTATATTAGAAAGAAAAATGTTATATATTTACTTGTTCTACACTGAAGATCTATCGTTAATTTACTTCTGATTTTTTGCAGAATATATTTCAGATCAATTGGAACAAGATTGATTCATAACTGCCCTTATCTAAAGAAAAACCTTTCTGAAGATAACGATCCATTTCCTATCACATTCATAATACTAAAATTGGGAATATTAATTTCAAATTATTTTTCAAAACAATAATATTTTATTTTTGAGTACTAGATTCTCATACTATGCTATTTGATCGGTTCTTATTTTAGAGCCATAAGGCTTTGTTTTAGCATTAATCTTTAAAGGTTTCAACTGTCTGCACCCAGATGTGGATGGTCTCATGAAAATATAACTAAATAGGGAAAATCACCAATATTGTGGAGAAGAGTGTTGGTGGAGTGGACTAGGGGATTTTTTCCCCGAACCACTATAAATCTTTGCATCCTTATATCTATTTATTTTTGCTCCAAAAATAATCTCATAAAGATAAAAGGACGGAACATACTATCATAAAAATTTCTTGAGATGTTTTGAAAGGAAAAATTCACCCCCACTTGTGTATATTTCATAGTATATTTCATATAACATGATCCAATAATTGGTATCAGAGGAAGGTTCTTTATTTAAATCTATAGAAATCTAAAAGTAAAGGATTATATAGAGATATCAATGGATGATACACAAGAGGTAATGTCATTGGTTCAAGCTCCATAATTTAATGGTGATAACTATGGATGTTGTAAATCAAGTATGATCATATACCTGAAGAATCTTGGATACAGAGTCTTCTGAAAAATAAAAACTCTTTATGAAATTCCTGAGAAACCAAAAACATGGAGTGCAGCTAATGAATAAGTGTATGAAATAAATTGAAAATCTATGAATTCTATCATTTGTGGTCTAGGAATAGATGAATTCAATTGAGTATCTCTTTTCCTGACTACTTATGAGATATGGAATACAATATGAGTTACTTATGAAGAAACTAACAATGTCAGACAAATGAGGTATGCTAAAACAAAGTTGAAATTTGATACATTTATAATGCATGAAGGTGAAATCATCACTCATATTAATGGGTGGATTATAGATATAGTCAAAATTATTAATTCATTGGGAGAACTTATCACCCAAGTCGATCAATCCTTGAATGTACTAAGAGTACTACCGACCCAATGAGAATGGATATCAACATATATTAGGCAATCAAAACCTATTAAAAATCTTTCTATGAGAGAATTTATTGGAACCCTGATGATATATTAAGTTGAGATGGAATATTAAGCTAATGAACACAAATTCATGATAAAAATAGAAAATATTGATCTGAACGTTACATATCAAAAGAAGAGCATAAATATGAAAAAAGAGATAAAAACGGAAGAATGTTCTGAGTCATCTGATTCAGAAATAGAATTGGTATTGATCGAAAAAAAATCAATAAATTTTATAATAAGGATAAAGGATTCAGAAAATCCTTCATGAAAGATGAGAAAGATACAAAGGAAGTCAGATACTATGAGTTCAATAAAATGGGTCACATAAGACCTGACTGTCCTCTACTAAAAGGAGAAAAGAAAAAAACATTTTTGAAGAATAATATTTCTATTCCAAAAGATAAAAGAGAAATAAAATCCATATGGATTGTTTCTAAAGACATTATCATCTCATTAAAGCATGACTTAGAAAAAGAAAAATTAAATCTAAAATAAAAGATGTGCTTCATGGCTGAAGATTATGAGGTACAATCTTATTACTCTTCCAATTCTGATTATGACCTTAGTTACTGAAATAAAAAACTAGATTCTTACTGTAATATGCTAGAAGAAAGATATGATTCCTTATTAAAGAGGAATAAGTAAATAAAGAATATCCACAATTAAATTTTTGGAGAAAGAGATACTTTTCTCAAACAGGATTGATAATTAATTCAGAAATATCACTCATCTAACACAAATAGTGCATATCATTAAAATAAGATCAAAACACTACATGATGAAGTAGAAACATACAAAATAGGAGCTCTATTTTTTATAAAAGGAAGAAATAGATTAAATTAAATTCTTGGTAGGAATGTGATTAAGATATAAATATATAGAATAAGTAGTAAAGGTGAGAAACCTAAACTGTACAAAAACTATTTTATTCCAAATTCAAAATGTGTAATTTGAAATTACTATGAAACAATAGCCATATAACTAAAAACTATTATATGAGAATTCTCAAAACTAGTGGAATTAAAAAGGCCTTTATTTAAAAGAGTGTATTTTAATTAATTTATTATAGAAAAACAATGAAAAATTGGATACCTAGTTCACTACTAGATGACACCATTGGACCGAGGATAATATGGGTACCAAAACAAACCATTGTTTAAATTCCTTTGCGGGAAGCTAGTTACAGAATGAGAAAAGAAATATGGTACATATATAGTGTCTGCTCTAGGAATATGATTTGTAACTCATCGAAATTAAACCTTAACTCAAAAGGATGGTGGATTAGTCACCTTTGGTGATAATTCCAAAAAAACATCATTAGTATTGGAACTGTTAGATATCCAGAAGATATCTCAATCAATAAAGTGCCTTATGTACAAGTATTTAAACTTAACTTGATATGTATTTCTCATCGTGGTGATGATGGTTATTTTTTTGATTTTTTTAACAAATATTGTTCTCTTTTTAAACATAAATTTATTAAATTTAGAGCACCCAGAACTGATAATGTTTATACCCTAGACTTTAATTTATTATGTATACAAAAATTAAATTGTTTAATTACTAAAAGAAATAAATCCTGGATCTGGAATATAATAGTTGGACATTAAAATGTTTATTCTTTGCATATATTTTTTTGCGAAATAATTTGTTTATGATTTTCCTAGTCTTAAATCGCATAGTGAAAGATCCTATGATGTATATAAAATTATAAAGCAACATAAATCAACCTTCAAATCAATTAAAAAGATTTATACTTCAAAACCATAAGTACTTATCCATATAGATCTATTTAGACCTTCAAGAGAAGTATGTTTGGATAGTAAATTATATGTATATTTTTTAGTTGATGAATATTCTTTATTATTATGAATATATTTTCCAAAAATAATAAGGAATATTTTACTATATTTGATTGTTTTTTTAAATTAGTTTAAAATGAAAAAGATTTTAAAATAATTTAATTAAGAAGTGTTAAGGGTGGAGACTCTTAGAATCAAAAATTCTTTTCCCTTTTCTCAAATCTAAGTATTAAACACACCTTTTCTACACCAAGAACACCCCAATAGATTGAAAAGAGGAAATCGAACTATTTAAGAAATGATTAGGACTATGGTAAATGAGTACAGTCTTACTACTTATTTCTGGGTATAAGTGGTAAGCACAAACTTCCATATAATGAATAGAGTTTTAATTAGACCAATTTTCAAAAATAAAACCTACAAAATTTTAAATAAAAGAAAACATAATGTAAAATACTTTAATGTTTCTAGATTCATGGTTTGTATCTTGAACACTAAAGAAAATCACTATATGTTTGATTTAAAATCTGATGATGGCATTTTATTGGGATATTCTGCTATATACAAAGCTTATAGAGTTTTTTAAAAAAGTTAAATATTGTAAATGAATTTGTTCATGTGAAATTTGATGAATCTGACCCTTTTGAAAAAAAGGAATGATCAAATTGATGAATCTGACCCTAATGATAACATGATACTTGAAAACATAAAAGATGGCATTGAAAATGTTTTAAAAAAAAATCATTCCAATTCAGAAGAACATGACACTAATAAACCTAATATTTTTTTACCTAGGCTATCAAGAACTCTAAATAGTCACCCTTTAGAAGCTATTATCAGAGACATAGACACCAGAGTAATAAATATAATAAATATAGGAAATATTTTTGAGTTTTATGCCTTTATATACCAATTATTACCTAAGTCAATAGAAGAATCCTTAGTTGGTGAATATTGGATGATAACAATGCAAGAAGAACTAAACCTATTCAAAAGAAATGAATATTGAAAATTAGTTGAAATACCTAAGAACTATCCTATTATTGGAACCAAATGGGTCTTTAGAAATAAACAAAATGATCAAGGAGTTATAAATAGAAATAAAACAAGACCAGTAGCTAAAGATATAATCAGGAAGAAGGTATATATTATGATGATACCTTTTCCCCTGTAACTAGATTAAGAGCCATTAGAATTCTTTTACCTTATGAATCTCATATTAACATTAAATTATTTTAGATGGATGTTAAGTCCGACTTTTTAAATGTTTATTTAATATAAGAAGTCAATGTAGAGCAACCTCCTGGTTTTGAGAATTTTAAAATCCAAATTATGTTTTTAAACTTACTAAATCTTTTTAGGGCCTTAAACAATCACCTAGATCTTGGTATGAAAAAATAATTTATTTTCTTTTAAAAAATGATTTTACTATTGATATGGAGGACCCAAAACTTTTTAAGAAAAATATAAATTCTCATATTATATTGGTTCAAATATATGTTGATGATGAAATTTTTTAATCGAAATATAAAAAATTTGTCATCAATTTTCAAATTTTATGAAAAGGAATTTGAAATGAGTATGATGGGAGAGGTAAATTTCGTTTTAGGACATCAAATATATAAATCATATTTTAAAAAAAATTAATCAAAGAAAATACGTTTTTGATTTACTAAATAAATTTTGACTTGAAAACAACAAGACATATACAAATACTATAGGTAGTAATATAAAACATGTTTGGATGAATCTCGAAAACTAGTAGACAAAAAGTCATATTTAGGTATAATTTTTAATTTAATATATCTTAATACAAGTAGGCCAAATAATATGTACTAAGTATCTACAGGCAGTTGATATGCACTAGGTTTGTGGATGAGAAGCACTCTTATAGACTTTTAACTGAATTTTGATAATAAAATTATTTTAAATGATAATAATAGGTCTATAAATATTTCAAAAAAAATCCTATAAGACATTCTTGAACTAAGCATATTGAGATTAGACATCATTTTTTAAGAGATCAGGTTCTTAAAAATAATATATTCTTAGAATTTATATGAATTGAATTTCAATTACATGATATATTTATTAAAACATTCCCCACTATAAGATTTTATTTTAATAAGGGAGAGTTATGTTTATTTAATTTTAAAAAACATGATTTTTAATTATTATTTTCATTTATTTTTAAATAAATTTTATTTAATTTTAAGCCTATTTTTATTTAATAATAATATTATTATTTTAAATTTACCCCTATTAAAAATAATTTAGTTACTTATCTTTTATATAAGTTATTCCTTTATTTTTATTCTATAATAAATGTGAAAAACACTGCATATGGTTTCTTTTATTTTAAATTATGTAATAATTATTATGTACGCAATGACATAAGAATCAAGGCTCTTTTAGAGCCTATGTCAAATTTTAAAACAGGTCATTTTCTCAAAACCATTAATACTACAGAAACCCTTCACCTATTTCATCTTTCTTTTCTCACTCCTTAAAAACCCTATAACCTAAATCAATCAGTGATTTTGGATGAAAATGGCAAAAACAAAGAGAATCGAAGAAGTAGAACCTAGTGATGCGAAGAATCTGAGTGCAACTGGATGGAAAATCCTTCCTAGAAAAGTCATTGATCTGGAATGGTTGTATTAGTATAATATGATGTTGAAGCTAGCTTTAACCATTCAAGGTATTGAAAAAACATTTTGTGAGGAATACACTGAATTTATGTATGAATTTGAGTTGAAAAGTTTTTTTAAAACTATTCAATTTTTTTTGGAGATACATGAGATTTGATTGTTGGGAAGATTGAGTACATGGAGTTATCGATCTCTTCTGTTGAAATATGAAATATCTTGAACTACCCTCAAGAGGGAGTAAACCAAAAGTATATATCCCTCCCATGTATTAGTTAAATATAAATATCTCATGAGGTACATGGGATTGGAATGGGGATTAAACCTAATTTTATAAGGGACTCCATAAACTATAATAGTCTTGGGAGAAAACCTTGACTAATATGACGGTTTGGGGAGTGAACCTAGTCAACTATTATATCCTTTACAATGATCAATGAATACTAAGGAAATGATTTTATTTGGTTATGTGTATACCAAAAATATATGCCTCCTGAAAATATTATGATCTCATAGACCCTCTTCTTTTCGTCCTTTAGAATTCATGTATTATGATATATCATGGTTTGTGCCATGACTAGTGATTTAGATCTGTGATGTGAAGATTATGGGTTTTATAATTTCATGAGCATCTTCTCATACCCTTATGCTCATTTTATGTTTGTGTGATCATTGATATCATACGTGCTTACACGTACTAAAGAATATGTGCCCACACATTCTTATGTTTCATTTCCACAGGTTATGAATAAATGTATTGGGTATTCATTTTCAAATTAGGGAGATAGTTATGAAGAAAATATTAATAGATGATATAGTTCACTTGTAAACCAGTTGTTCATGTATTTGTGTTTACAAGAGAACTACAGCAAAATAGTCCAACTGTGGATTTTTATGTTACATCATGATATTCATCTATTAATTTTTAAAATATATGTATATGAAAATTATGTCTGGTTATATGTCACATGGGAGGGACTATCTTTCCTTCCATAGCATTATAGTCTGTTTTTCATAATTTAATGAGGGTATTATATAATCTAACAGATCTAGAATTGATAAAAGGAAATTAAATCGTGAACAAGTCCATCTCAATGGAAATGAAGTCATTATATATCCCAAGAAACATTACCAATCCTTGATATAGTAACTAAAAGAAAATGAAAAATCTGAGTTCAGACTGTATCCAAATTATGTACTCATCACATGAATGATTCTTTGATTATCCATGGGATACATCATATATAACATATTATTAATGACATCCAATGTGTGGAAGATTCATGAATTTTAATAATTAACTATCAACATTCCATTCTCAATTTTTTGGTGTTATAAGAATCATATAAAATGATTATTCACAAATATGACTTAAAAATGGTCAAAACATAATTATGATTGAAATGGTATGTTTTATAAGATTTAAACATACTCTATTGAAGGATATTCCCAAAATCATTAAAAATTCATGTCATGTCATTCAATATGATATCATCAATTCATACACTAATATATGATGTATTTAAAGAAAATCTACTTCAGTGTTCCACCTATACAAAATACTCATTGACATACCATTTCACATTATATTTTATCATTTAAAATATCTTCTGAAACCAAAATCATACATCCCTTTATATATCACCAATATTTTTAAACTATCAAAAATTTAGTCATCTATCACAATATATGAAATACCATCCAAATAACCATCCCAGACATATTTTGAATTAACCCTATAATACTTATATAGAATCACCATTAGTAAAAATCAATCTCAAATAAATTTCCCATAAAGTAAAACCCTTTGAGGGATTATAGAATTGCCAATAAAAATGAATTCTTGAATTCAAAATATCTAACCAAGGAGTTTCCTCGAGAAAAGAATCAATAATAGTGAAACAATATTGAAATATGGGATGATCTCCATCAAACACATATATCATTATACCAGTCTCCACTAAATACATCTTCTATATGAATAATTTTTTATGAGATCCCATTTTCCAAGGTGTTATATAGACATAGGTAATATAGTTTTTCAATCCTATATAACTTTTCATAAATTCTCAATTATTTTTGTATATAATATATAGGTCAATGAATACAACACTTTCCACACATCTCTATGTATAATCACATCACAAACCCCTTAACCATAATCCCAGAACATCATATGTTTTATCTATATATGCTCATAAACTCCCTAAATTTGTCATAATGAAGGGACTGTATATCACACTCCTCAAACATGATCGAAAACCCCTTATTTGTTAAGCTCTAACAAATGAAAAGATCAAAAATATACTCAACCACCCCAAAATTAGTCAAGACTCAGGAAGTGTATGGGAATGGTATTAATGTGTGAATGTTATCATTCTTGTTATCTTTTTAACCTCATTTACTATGGACACCCAATATGAACAATACTCCCCTAGTATACGAGAGACATAGTGCATGACACTCAATGTGGTATACTTTATGGATCATACAATATATACATATCATTTTGTTGTTGCTGAGTATATTTCATTTCCTAATACATGAATCTTACTCACACTAGTATTATTATTTTATCCCAACCTATAATAATCCTCGATGGATAATGGTTAGGGATAATACAATGTTTTACTTTAAGTGGTTAATTATCATTTCACTTCAAAAAATATTTATTTATGTATATTTCCAAGGTGATAAAATGTTAAAGTGGAGATTACCTTTTGTATAACATGAACAATTTTATATTATTAAAACAATTTGATAATACTTGATAAAACCAAACATAAGTTTTATAAATCGTATCATATATGATAAACGTTAATATTATCTTACATTATTTCAACTTTCATGGGATTTTTTAAACTCATTTCATCTCTACATAATTCATAAGACATCACTATGTGACCATATGAAAATTCAATAATAATAAATTCTTTAGCGAGGAATATATACAAAGAAATAATATTTTAATAATGGAATCTTTTTAAAATAATACTATTATTGTTCATGACTTTAAACATAGTATCCAAGGTCCTTTATCTTCATAAGATTCAATGTTATGATGTTAATAGAAATTATCTTTAACTTATAACTATTTCTAAGTTTATCATCATCATTTTGAATACCAATTCCTTCAATAATTTTATTTAATGTTCTATTTAATTTTTACTTAAACTAGAATTATACTTTATTGGTGAACATGGTACTTCTCTAAATACAAACGTACTCTCCATATATTATTTGATAATATATATTATTTATAATATCATGATAAGATGAATATACTCAATTATGATAAGAAATAATAAATATTTTCTAAACCATGTTATTTTTTTATAAAAACTATTTCTTCAATAAGATATATTTAATTCAATGGGTAATTTATATTTTTCATGAAAATTATATTTTTACATTAAAATATGTCATTGATTGTGGTGGGAAAAAATCCCTCAAATTTTAAAATATGTATAGATAAAATATTTTATTCTATCAAAAATATTTTTTATCATTGTCTCCTTTTCTAATCTGTTATAGATTCTGATAAATCAAAAACCATGTATATTAAATCAATTATATCACACTATTCATAAAAATACCTTTAATGAAATAATTTATCATATAAAGTAAGATATAAAAAAACGAATCATTCTATATGTATATTAATTAAAGGTTTATAATTTTTATTTCACATAAATAATTTATTCATAAACTCTTTAATTCATTATAATAATGCAAAAAATAAATCTTCTTAAATTTCCTTATTATTAAATTTTTGTATATTTACAATTTTGATAAAACATATAGTTGATATAATATACCAATTAAAATAAAATAAATTATTTATATTAAATAAATACCTAATATAAAAATTTTGTTGATTTTATCAAACTCATTCAGGTTATCCTAATAAATTCTATCATATGGAAACTAATTCCTTTATTACTAATTTTAGTTTTAGTTTACAATGGCTTTGAAAAGATATTATGCATAAACATTATTTTACTATCCAAACAACTTTTCTTCTTTCAGTTTGAATATTTATCGAATTTTTCTTTCCATATACCACCAAAACAAGATTATCACATTCCTAGTTATTCAATCCTTTTCAATTTGATAAAATACAATTAAATTTTATAGATCTCATCCACATTGTTTGAATAATTCAAATGATGATTCTAATTTCAATTTCTTTACCAAATCTTGAAGTAATAAATCCTATAGTATCTTTCTGTCCTTAAAATATCCAAACATAAAAAATCTTTTAGGGGTGACAAAAATTCATCTAATCATTATAAAAATATTATTAGAAAATTCTATTATTTTCATGACAATATAGATAATTTTTTCTAACTAATCCAATAATGGATAACTTTTGAAATGAATTGATTCAATAATTTTGTTGATTTATTTTTGATTTTGATGAACATAAATGTCTACATTTATGTTATGAATGAAGTTATTTTAAGTCAGTTTTTGGATAATAATTACTGAGATATTTTTTAATTTGGAAGCATATTCAGTCTTTAACTGGTGGGAGGTTATTTTATTTCTCAAAGTATAATTATTCTGGATGTGTATTATTAGTACACTAAAAACAGTTTTAAAACCCTACATTTTCATGTGTAACATATGGTTCGTATACCAGGATGCTTGATTAAACTTTGGGTTCAGAAATATTTTTTTTGAAACACTACATTTAATAAATAAACCTACATTTCATAATCTATAATTTTTCAATCAATCATACACTATCAACCGTACTTCTCGAGTTTATCGGTAATTAGAAAAACCCTATGTATGGCCTAGTTAATTAAATGGTTTTCAATTATGGATTATTTATAAATTTTCTCCAAAGGTTTCACCAGAATTAAATATCAATTTAAATATTATTATAGTCCATTTTAAATGATCATGTTCAATATATTAAATAATTCTAATTTCTTAGAGATTTTACCACATTATGTAATCATTTTGAATTTATTTATTCAAAATTTATCATGCATTTTTTGGAGTTGTTTAACTAGAATGAATTAAACCGTTAAAGCAGCTATTATTTTCAACATTTTTCATATATATTTTAATGATTTAATCCATTCATATTTAAATATTTGAGGTGATTATCATATTTTTTGGAATTTTTGTGAGTTTTTGTCAAAAATTAGAATATTTCATTGTTATGGAATTTTAAATGATTTTTATCACCTTGGTATTTTTGAGTATAACATTTACAATATTTAAACAATTGTAGTGATTATTTTTTATTATTAAATGTTTCTTGGGATTAAACATTCTTTTTTGGGCCTAGATATAATTCTAAATTGCATCATCCAAAATTAAATCAGGCAGGTTGAAAAATATTGTTGGCCAAAAAAATTGTACCCACATTAGTAAAAGTGGCATAAATTAAGAAAAATTATTCCAAATAATATTATTGTATTTAAATTGTAATGATGAATTGTTATGTGTATGATAATTAAATTTCTAGGTGATATTATCTCATTAATGGATCCATTGAAAATTACGAATTGGATGAATATTTAGGGTATCTTCATCCAGATAAATTGTGATTCAATATTTCATTAATTTGTTCCCAAAAAAATTAAATTTTGAGGGTAGAGAGTAAACTCAATTTATAAATACATTTAAGAGGTATTATTTGTGATTTTCATCCATCAGATGGGAATAATACAAGAAAAATTATAGAGGTTAGATTCTAAAATACAATTTTCTATTTTAATATCCCCTCTTTTCTTTTTTATTAGTTTTGCAATGTTTTATTATTCCCCCTTATTATTAGTTACTCATCAAGTGGAGGGGTAATATTTTGAGTCATTGGGGAAGGGGAGGTTTTCCATTTTTAATTCTTGAGTTCTTATGATTTAATTAATAAAATTTATTTATCCCATCGATGGAGTTGACTTCAATTTTTAATTATGATTTTTAATTTTCAAGTATGGTCATACTTGTTCAATGATTCAATTATTATTTTCATTTATGCAATGATAATTTTCACCATCTCCTAGGTTCTAGTTTACATGTTATTGAATAAACCTAGGGTTATTGGTGAAGTAATCTGTGATCAGCAGATCACATGGGAGTGGTAGTGGATATTATTGATTGTTTGGGCTAAACAAGACTTGATCAGGTATTTCCTATGTCAATTGATGTATTTTCCACAAATATCTTTCACTTCTTAAGGAGTGTAGACTGAAACTAAATATTGGAAAGGATTACCCTTTCCATCACCTCTAGACTAAGGTATTTGGAGGAATAAATCATATAATATAACTATAAGCAGTTTAGTAGAAGAGGATTGGATAATTTTGAGCTTGGATAGAAATTCTATTGGAGACATATACCCAACCTGATTACCAAAATCATGTCAGTATTTTAAATCACTTATGCTAACATTTTTTAAATGTTTTGATTAATTTTTTTCTTTTGTTTCATTGCTTTAGTTTTTTTCAATGTTAAGAAATTTATATAAAAACCTAGTTTTTTTTAAAATTTAGAGGTGAAAACTTGATTGTATTGCACTCCTATATAGAGATAACCTAGGTTGAAAAATTTACTACATTGGAGGATAATATATAATTGTTTTTACACACTCCATGATATAAGCACGTCAAAACATGGATTCATTCATAGGGTGTTAGTTCAAACAATCTAATTATGACATTTTTCAAATATTTTATTTTATATCTCAAATAATTTCATCATACATGAAGTATTAAAATTGTGTCTATTGTGTATGAATTGATTACTCATAACTGAAACACCATGAAGAATAAGTTAAAAAGGATCTTGAAGCCTAATTATAAAGGATTAGTTAAACATTGAAAAACATTGGGAGAAAAATAGAGTGGTCAACTGAATATGTACATGCATCCTAGGAGTAACAACTAGAGATGGAACAAGAACTAGAACCCGAACGAGTGGTGGAAGAAGTATCCCACTCTTCTTTTATGTTGAATAACCCAAAGTTTTCTTGATAAAATTAAAATGAGATTTATTCACCTAATATTAATCAATATTGGAGGATATTTATAAAGGGTATTTTCATAGAAAATTACATAAGAGAGATAAAAAAAATTGGATGACTTTTGGAATGAATACGTGTTTCAATATGATCTCCCCATACTTGAAAATGGTTGAGTGCAAGAACCTTTATAAATCTCTATATCATTAGAATAAGATGAAACCACTTATGTTTTGTAATTTGAAGAGATGATGGATGATCCTAACTACCTACTTCTATGCATTTAAATTCACCTACACTGGGTAATTTCTACTAAAGAAGCAGTTTAATCTAAACAAACATAGGGATTTGATATTTTCTTGAACTCATTACCTTATAACTTTTTTAAAATTGATTGAGTATCTTATATAATTGTTTAAAATAATCATATTAAAAATAATTAAATTTCACTATTATATGAGGAAGAAAAATATGACGCACCTAAGGAGAACCTCCTAGATCTCCTTGAATATGATGACCATTTTTTGAAGGATCTGAAGAGGAGATGAATGTGTATTTGATAGAGGAAGAAGAGACAAAAGATTATTACATTGATGGGGATACAATTTATATTGATTATTCATTCATGAATATTGTTCAAATATAATTAACCTTTAATTTTCTTCTTTTATTATTCCATTGATGTAACATACCTTGGAAATACTTTGGAGAATGAATAAGTAGTTGATAATGTGTGGACCAAGAAATACGGTAACTCATTCTTTGTTATACCCCTACCATGCCAGTTTTATCTCATGGAAATGGAGGTGGATTTTCAATACTCTTTCACTAAATTTCTAATGTTATATTATATAGTTTTTCATTTAGGTATTCATTGATAAGAAATTGGAAGATTAACTCAATGTTTTGCTATTAATAAGCCAAGACGTACATAACTGTTACGATTTCCTTCTTTCATTGAATCAATTATAAACATTCTTAAATGTTACATATAATTGAAAAAATGATTACACTAAATATGTTATGTTTTAGGTAAGAAAATTTTCAGTTTAGCATTTTGTTTATTATTCAAAAAAATGGCTGCGTTGTTCAAATTTTTTTACGTTTCCTTTTAAATTTTTGTGTTTTAATGAAAATTTTTAGTTAAAAACAATAATTTTTATTTTTTTGAAAACATGTATATGGGTGATAAAATTTCTTAAAAAAACTTACTATAAATGAATTCAGAAAATGACTTCATTTTTTGTTCAAATATTTATAAATTGAATAAACATTCCTCTAATTTTTGAATCCCATGCCGGATCTCACTACCTTTATATTTGAAATCACTTTCCCAAGACATTTATAAAACATTTTTTATATTATTTACATTCACCTAACTTATTTATAGAACCATACCACGCTAGTTTTAACCTAAATATGATTTATTTTTATCAAAACTTGAGGGTTTTAGGTACTTTTTTAAATAAATGTGGAATTTATTTTGTTTTAAATCCACCCTTTTAAAGAAAATTATTTTAATCTGGACTACCATATATATTTAATCTTTTTATCCCATAGAATAAATTAAAATCCTCTTATGATGGCCATATTACAAGCCAATTTCCACTATCTAACCATTTCTTCAATTGGAATTGCATGATTTAGCTAAACATAAGTGTGTGTAGGGGAGGAGAGCTATATTGTGTTGTGACACCTCATTTTTTGATATTTGGGAGGATAATGAAATGATTTAAGGATGTTGTGGGTTCAGGATGGACATGATATTTTCAATGATTATTATAAGTGATTTTTTGTTAAGTGGGTGGGTAGGTGACCATACTTTAGTGAAAATAAGATTATTCCAATTTTGTTTCAAAAGAGGCAAACCCTCCTTATTCAGTCTCAAACTATTGGACATATAAATCCTACTAATTATAATACATAGAATAACCAAGGAAATTCATTAGGATAAAAACATTTCCTTGACTCTCATTGGTTGTATATATTGGAATTTACCAATCATATGGTGACTCATTAATGGGTTTGGATGGGAAAAGGCTTGTTGAGAATTAACATTTGTGAGATGAGAGAAAAATAATGCATGAGAGGTGTTTTGTGTGATTGGGAGGAGAAATTAAGTGGAAATAGAATGAATTATTTTTATTTAGAACATGAAATAATGATTTTTAGGAGACTCTGTATCTTTCTTTTGAAAAATAACTAGATCTCCTAAGTATGAGTTTTGAATTTTCGGTTATTTGATTTTAATGATTAATTTTCCATGAGTCTAGGTGATAAGAGTGGAATAATTAATAGAAATAATATACTCATAAATTTTCATTTTTATTTCATTTATTTAATCCCTACAAATTTAACAATTTTATCAGATTTGCGTAATTTTTGGATTTTGGGTTTGTTTTGGGCTAAAATGTGAAAATGGATTAATTTCCGAATTTTAATATATTTTTATCTCATTAGTAATTATAACATAAATTTTATAATAATTATCAAATTGGAATTATTATTTTCTTATTGGATTCCTATTTATGGGATTAAACCTATTCTTATGGATCAAGAGCTAATTCGAACATCCACATTCACAGAATGATAAATCAAGGTGGAAAATATATTTGGATGATTGAATGGACCTCGTCTAAATAATTAAGGGGTACCACAAGGTTAATTAATAAAAATGAGATGATTCCAAATGGATTTAAAAGGGAAATTAAAAAGGATGTTGAAATTAAATTTCATATATTTATTCAAACAATAATGTATCCATTGAATGCACTAAATGGAGCAAGATTTAGGTTATTTGAAGCCACAAAAGTGTGATTCGTTATATATTTCATAAATCCATGTACACATGTCCAAATACTTTTAAATTTTGTGGAAAAAATAATGATCAATTTAAAAAAAATTATAAGAAGAAACCATAGTGATTTTCAACCATTGATGGGAATAAAAGGATTTAACATCTTGGGGGAATATTATTTAGGAAACAATTTCTCATCATACTTTTCTATTTTTAGTAGTTCGTTATGTCTTAATCTTCCCTATAATTATCTCTTATCATTAACAATAAGGGATAAACATCTGAGTCATTTGGGAATTGGAGATTTTATATTTTATAATGACTTGGTTCTTGTGGTTTATTGAATAAATTACATTTCTCTCTTCTATGATGTTGATTTAAATTTATAATAGTGGTTATTATTTTCATCTATGATCGTATTTTATTTTATATTTTATTTTATTTATTTCTTTGGTATGTGTCCATTGTCTCCCTCCACTAGGATGTATTTTTCATATGATATAATTGATTAGGTATTTTTTATAATATCTATAGTAGTCTTCAGAATGTGTGGGAGAGGACATGGATATTTTTTATTGTTTGGGATAAAAAAGACCTGATCAAGTATTTCTAAGGTTAATTGGGGGTATTTTATGAAACTATATCTCAAATAATAAAGAGTGTAGTCTATGATAAGATCTCATAATGGTTTTCTCTCACTATCCATATTTTACCTAGCTCTTCAGAGGAAGAGATCATGGAATCTCACTTTAATCTGATTAGGTAAATATGATTAGTTAAATTGGAACTAAAATAACATTAAAGTTGGAAAAATAAACAAAAAATGATCAACCAACACATATATCTATTTATATTCACATTAATTGCCTATATTTATTGAATTTTTTTCCTAATTTATTTCTTCTTCTTGTTTATTTATTTTGTTTTACAAATTAAACAATTTAAAAAATAGCCACTTCTTCCCAATAATTTAAAGGTGACAACTAAATTTTCATCTAATCCTCTCAAAAGACAACGTAGTTCAAAAAATCTAATATATATTAAAATAGGGAATATTTTTTTTAACACCCCATTACATTCATGGTCAAATGTTTTGCAATTTATCATTTAATATTCCTATATCTTCTTAATCTAAAAGAATAGACCATCATGTTTAATATGATGATTTAATTTTTATATGGATATATATTTTATTTTGAAAATATTACTATATCAATGAATAAAGCTAAACTTTAGAGACATACATGTTTCTATTTTAATATGGTTGATCAAATACTATTTCTGTTGTTTCTGTTTTAATATTTTATTAAATTTTGACGAAGAACTTATCAAATATATAATTTTGAGGCATACATGTTTGATCATATACCTGGTGCCTTCTATACTACTATTTAAATAAATATTTTTTCATATTTAATGATACATTTTTACTTCTTTGGTATATTAAATATCATATAAAATAGTTGTTTTCTTCTACAATTGTGTGTTGATGTTTTTTCGACATCTACATCATCATATATAAGTTTTTTAGAGTATTTGATGCTCATTATCAGTTATTGGAGATGTGGTGTCATAAAAAAATTATATGTGAATTATTTATTTCCCTCTAAAAGAATGATATGGTTGTAGAAAATCCTTGACTATAATTTTTCAACTACCTTCACTCAATTGTATATGTTCATGATGGAAAGGCCTAGCTATTGAAAATCACCAAGATGATAGAGAGAGTGTTTGTGGTGTGGACTAATGGATATTTGATCCATGATCTACTAAATATTTTTCATTTATTTTATTATTTTTTTCCACTACTTACTCATCATTAATTGAGAAAGAATGAAGTACTATAATCTCAATAGGGTTGTTGAGAATATATAATTTTTAATTTAACAAATTTCACCCCCACTATAGGGTCTTTTCCTTTTAAATTCCAATATAACAACTGGTATAAGTGTTTTTTCTGTATTTATTTATTTCTATTTCGAAAAATATATTCCATTTATTATGTATAACAATAATTTACATCTAAGTATAAATTATAGTAGATATTTTTTTAATCATTGAATATTCTAGTGATTATATCGAACACCAGCAATTGATATTAGAGGGTTTTAACGAATTGGTTATATTTATTATTTTTAAAGAATCGTAGTTAATGATCTAGATGAATATAATTCTAAATGGAATTTCATAGACATGGTATATTAATGATCCATGAATTTTATTTGAAGGGAGATAGTTATGTATGCAGAAAAGTACACATGATTAGATATTTATAAATTATTGGAATAAGAATTTATTTAAAGGTTTTAAAGTCATATGAAATTTTTGAAAATTATTTGGAGGAATATAATGATGATTAAGAGAAATTATATGATCTTAATTCAGGGGAAACGAATACTATTATATGTGAATTAGGAAATGATAAATTTAATTGAGTCCCTTAGTCTGATACTACTTATGAGATGTGACTGACTATTTGTATTTCTTTTGAATGAACGCATAATGTTAAAAAATATTGTAAAATTCAGAAAAATTAAAATTTTATTTATTTATGAAGAATAAATATTATATCACCACTCATATGAATGGATTATTGTGAGAGGTTGTTATTGATATTTCTTACTTGGGAAAATCAGTTAAATGGTCATACAAATTTTCAAAGTTATATCAGTTTTACAGTCTATGTGTAAGGGGAAAATTTAATCTATTCATCTATCTAAGAATGTTAAACAATTGAAACTGAAAGAAATAATTTATAAATTGATAGTGTATAAAGATATGATAAAAGTAGAAGATGAAAATAATATTTCTATCAAAAAGGATGATGTTACAATATAAACAACTATAGATGAATCATTTGATTCATGTTGTCTAGTTTTAAGAAAAGTGTTAATAGTTATTGATAAATCATTTTGAAAATTATATAACAAGATGAATAAAATGAATATAGAGGATAGATTATACTAATATAAGGATAAAATTTAGATAAATTCTAACTCTCCTATGACTAAATCTCAAAAGAATGATAATCACATAAGAAAATTTAAGAAATTCATGAATACTAAAAGGAGTAATACATATAAATCATGTAATGAATCTACTAAAAACACTAAAGATGGGCATGAAAATAAAATCGTAAATCTATGTCTTATTGATCATGCTCATAAAGAACAAACATATAACTCTCAAAATTATGATTCATAAAACATTTCTTATGATAACAAAGTAAATTTTGTTTTTATGATTCAACACAAAATTTAATCTTTACAAATGAGAGTAGAAAACATTAAAAATCATATAATATCTAGTTTATACTGATAATTAATGATTAACAAAATGTATTTTAGAATTGATATCTAAATGTTCCATTATTTTTTATGGAATTAAAATTATGGAATGATTAGATGAATTTAATACTTTAGAAGAATTATCTTGAATGATTATTAAGGTAGAAAACCATTAAAATCAAATTATAAGTAAAAATAAATCAAATGGAAAATATAATATTTTTAGTAAAGAATAAAATCAAAAATTAAATAGAAATTATTTTTTCCTTGTTTGAAAACGATAGAGTGTATCTATTATCAAATGTTTTCACTGTGGAATTGATGGAAATTAAGAAGATGACAGTAATTTTAGAAAACCTCTATTTTTGTAACATGAATTTTTATTATTCTAAAAATATATCTAACTTTAATTATTTATTTTACACTCAAAACAAACATATATTTTTTCCTACGTCTTTAGTTCATACCACTATAAGACCCATTATCATATTGGTTCCAAAATGCACCTGTATTTGATATATAGAAGGTGTGAAACACTAGAATACATTTTTATTTCATTATGTGGATATAAAAATTTCATATATTTTGAAATTTTAATCTATGGATTATTTCATTTCCAAATTAATAATAAATGGTAATTAATTTACATTTTTATACAGGGGTATACAATTTTATCTTTTTTATTAAACTATTAGAATCATTATCACTCTAATATTTTATGTGGTGAATCAATATGATAATATATTGAATAATTATATATACCCCTCAGTTATTTATTAATTAAATAATAATATATGTAACAAAATTTCTATAGTAACCTAAATTTTTAAATATTTTATAAAATTTGTTTTATATAACTTCCATAAAACATTCTCAATTAGAGATATAATTTATCAGGAGAAGACAATAATTTCATATAATAATATAAAAGTATATGAAGAAAGAAAGGGTTTTTAATAAAAATATAATTCTTAATTTAAATTTTTAACACTATATTTCAAAATTTATTTTTATCATAAATACTATAAAATTAAATAATTTTTTTCTTCAAAATAGTTTTTTATATAAATGATTCTTTTCAAAATAAATATATAAAATGATTAATGTGTATTTTTTCTTCAGAATATTATTTTTTTTCTACAACCAATCATAATTAATCCTTTCCCCTTAAACATGAAAACCATAAAATCTCCTTCAAGAAACCTCTTAAAACTTTTTTCTTCCTTATTTGAAATTTCACTCATAACAAATTTTGAAGAATTCAATCTCATAGGCCTAAAGGAACTATAAATAAAAAGCCTAGACAAATTTTATTCTAAAAAGAGAAATATATTTAATTATTTTCCTAATAATATGGAAAATTGATTCAGAGAACAATCAGTTTACATTATTAAAGAGTATTAAAAAAAATTTACAAAATATTTAAAAATAAATTTTTTGGATTAACTTGATGTTAAAACTTCTCAAATAGCTAATTAAAGAATAATTTCACTAGATTTTTTCCATGTTTTATATTTTTAATGAAGATGTAGCAAAGCTACTTGAATATATAGAAATGTCAATAAAATAATATGAATATATGGATAAATCTTCTGTTTGAAAATCCATTTCTATTACACTTCAATGGAAGTGTCAAATATTTTTGGAAATAAAAATTTCTAATGAATAATTTTATTCATTGAACGCGAATATGATTAGTTAAATTGATAAAATTAATTGATAAGTTGTTAATAAGTTGGATCTTAATGAGATTAAAAATTTTGTAAAACAACTCACATATCATTCGATAGATCATATATAATCAAATGTTTAAAGGGAAACAAAACATTTGTCAAGAGTTTTAGGTACAATTAGTAAATGGTTTTAAAGATTGGGGAATTTAAATGATCCTTTTAACCCTTTTAAAAACCGTGATTCTTTTTCATCATTGTGTCATATCTTGAGGTGAAGCTAATTTATTTTTTAAAATATTATTTTCTCCTATTTATCTTACTCTAGGTATTGTTTTATATATTTTTCTACTATGTTAAAAATGCATTTAACTTTTTCTTTTTTCCCACAAAAGCGAGAGAATTTTATTAAGAAATTAATAGGGAAATTTTTTTAGAAATTAATAGAAAATTTATAAATAAATTTATGTGTAAAGATAAAAAATAGAAAATGTTTGAGGAATAATTATGAGATATTAATGAAAATAACAATGTTAAAAATATAAAATATATATGAGAGAGATTGTTTTTAAAAAAAATCCATATTAGTTATACATTTATTTGTAAAAATATTTTTCATTATAAGGTATAAATTTTCATGAAATTTTATTTTTATCATATATTTTAAATTTCATTTCTTATTTAGTTTAATATTAATATTAGTTTTATGGGTTTTATGATCATTTAAAATGGGGAGATTATGTAGCATGTGTTGCTAAAATAAATTTTTGAATTTCTATATGATTTTGATGCCCACAACCACCCAAATTTGTGTTACAGATTTATTACATTTTTCTGGGACAATATGGATCCATTATTCGTACCCTATATTTTAAATGGAATGTATGGATTATATACCTTATATTTGGAATGGAATTAGGGTTTAGAAATACATATTTTGGAAGGAACCCTATATTTGAAGAATAAATGTATGGTTCATTATCCTGACTTTTGCAATACACCATACACCATCAATCATAATTTATTATTTTATCTCTATGAAGACAAACACTATATTTGACTTGGTTAATTACATTGTTCTGAATTATAGATTTTTTCCATGTTTTCTATATTGGTCTCTTCAAAATTTAGTATCATTCAATGATTATTAAAGAATAATTAAAAGTATTGTTTTCAGAAGGTTAAAGAATAAATATTATAAGGGATGTTGCAACATCCATTGAATGTTTTGAATTTAAATATTCATGATTTATCATGGGATATTTATGGATTGATCAACCTAAAATAATTTTACATTCAGGTTAAATATTATTGTATACATCTTCTGAATATATTGATTTGTGTTTGAAAATAATAATGGCTTCGTACATCTAGAGAAATGCTTTGTATAAAAACGTGTTTTTATTATTATATAGTTCTAATTTTTTAGATGTTGTTTCATTATTAATATTTTTTTGTAGGTTTACAAATAACTTATTTGAGATACACTTTTAGGGCATTCATGTTTGATCATATACATAGTTTTCTTCCTTCTACTAATTAATGAAATCATACTTGATCTTAAAGAATATTTTTCTACTATTGTGGTTTATTGAAGATCATATAGAACATTCAATTACTGATGAAATTCTATGCTGAATATGTTTCAATGTATATATCCTAATATATTTTCTCTTTATAGTATTGGATAATCATGCTCAGTCATTGGTGGAGTTTTATCTTTTTATACTAATATGTGTATATTTTTGTACACTATAAAATAACCAAATGGCCCTTTAAAATCCATGATTGTAAGGTGTAAACTATTTGAACTATGTTATAGAGGTTACTAAAAAAGGACCTTCTAGTCAAAATCACTAAGATCATGGTGAGGGTGTTAGTGGAGTAGACTAAGGGGTATTTTTTCCTTCAACTACTATACATCACTGTGTTCTTTTCATTTATTTTTGCTAGTTACTCAAGTTTAATAAAGGAGGAACAAATATATTTTGTAACATCCAAAGAAAATGAAGAATAATACATATTTCATATTTAATAATATTTTTGAATTTAATATTAATTTTACTTTAAAAGGGTTTCTATGTTTGATAGCGTACCTGATACACAACAACATGTTTCTTTGAAATCTTACGTTGCACACTAATAATATAATATTATTATTTTAAATGGTAGTTAAATCCTAGACGTTGTATTGGTGGGAATGAACAAAACTAACTACAATATTATTATACATGTTTTTTAAATGTATTTACATTTATCCAATTAAAAGTTAGAGACTTAAAATATGAATGAATCTATTTTTAAGCATAATTTACATTAAAAGGCCGATTTACCACCTTTTAATGGTGAACCCTATTCAAATCTAATTTTGGATATTTCTATATGTTCTAATTGACCAAATAAAATCTATATTTATAATGGGGAAATTAAATTTTACTTTGGGTAATTTTTTGGGATTTATTCAATAAAGTACACTTTTTTAATGATTAGTGAAAAATATTGTATTTTAATTCAAAAGTGCCTTTTAATCTAATTTATTTATATGGTTACATTATCTTTTTAGTTGGTTTTAAAGTGAAATTAAAATATATTTTTACCATTTAATCCAATGTTGGTCATTGTAATTAATTTCACTTTGAAATTGGACATAAACAAGTATCAAACTTTTGATAGTTATTGTTTCTTAAAAACACCCTATTTGTTTTGTTAAAAGGAATTAATTGTAAAATTAATTAATTCCACTTATATGTTTTGAATTTCTAAAAATAGACATCATTTTTGAATTCGGAATATCAAATATATCTAAGGATGAATTTTTTGTATTTTTCTGAAAAACATCAATTTTGAGGAATAGCGAAACAACTTAGTGGTAGTTACAAAACTGACATTTTCATTTAAATGAAATTTTACCACTTTTGTGAATTGATTTTTGAAAATCCGACATACATGGTTGTTATAAAGAAGTAAAATGTGGTTCAATAACATGAAAATAATTTTTGGTGAATAGTAACTTTTGACATTTATTTATCGTGGTTAAAGGTAAATATGGTAATTCAAGGTTAAAAGAATATTATAATAATTAAAAATTACCTTAACACTTGTTCAAACCTTATTGGTTGAGTCATTAACGACCCTTGGCATCTTTGTGTCGATTTTGGGACCCCATTGAGCAACTTGGGAGTGATAATGACAATTTAGATTAATTAACTTAAAGTAAAGGCAAAAATGTCAAAAGAAAATATCTTTTAGTAAATTAATTTTTAGAAGGGGTTATATAAATTTTATTTTTTTCTATAAATATTAATTGGAAAGATAAAACGATTTCCTACATCATGGTAGTTTTTTTAATAATTTTTAGACATCAAATAAATTAAACTATTTATGACACAATAATGATGCAGTATTAACCTCATTAATAAATAATTTAAATAAATAAGATTATAATGATTAAAATATTATCCAAAACATATACAATTATAATTGGATGATTTAATTTTGAATATGAGTCACTTTATCTTTGACCGTAATGATTTTTGGACCTTTTGAAATCGAATATCATTATATAATAAAATAATATTTTCACACTTTCCTAAAGTGCACCTCCTCACCCTTATAAAAGAAGACCACTTATAACCAATTTCACACACCTCTTAAGCCATTTGGATCGTCCAAAATCTACCCAATTAATCTCCCTGCATCCATCTCCTCCTATTAGAAGCATTACCTTACACAGAAGGCACATCAAGAAGTCATTTGGTTCAAACCAAAGAGAGTTACCCAAATTAAAGGTAACCGTTTCTCTTAAATTGTTTTATTTTATTTTACTTCTCCAACCCATAATCTCTTTTTATTCTTTTATTTTGTAACAATACCAGTATCATCAATATACTAGGATGTTTTTATGAGATGGATTCGAACTAAACATACACACACCTCCATCTAATGGATGAAGAACATAATGTTTATGTAGATGGAAAACTAACTCCTCACGAAATGATGATTGTTCGATTTTATCCTACCGCCTCTCATGGTGGCCATTATGATGGAACTGTGTTTATATATGATATATATTATCTATATTATTTCTTTATTCTTCTGTACTTCCCAATTATATCAATCCTTTATTGTTTCCACAGTGGGTAAATATGATAATCTCATTTGAGGAAGTGCGGACTACCGCCCCCTCAAAGTGATGAGATTCATTAATGCCTTATGTGGGATGTATAAAGGATGGATTTAATGATACTATATATATGATATTATACTTGATTTATAATATACCTATGTATCATTGTGTTTTATTTCCATTAAAATACTAAATAGAAATGAAAGTAGCATTCATACGTACGTACGGCTTATCGTCTCCATGAACTGTGCATTTCATTTCTTACCTCTAAATGGTATGTAATATTATAAATACATGTATATACTAGATATATATGATATATATGATATCTAAACAATGAATATCATTCTGGATATAATGCACTATTGACCAGATGGATAACTTTTAATATAAGGTGTTCATTTTCTACTCAAGTACCACATATCGACAAAACGAACATTATTAACTTAAATGATTACATAATGATTATAACATGGTAATAAGTGATATAAAAGTAATAATAAACATGAAAAAGGTTCTTAAGAAATTAGAAATTAACTTTAGTTAATTATTCAGGAGATTAAATAACGATCGAGTCAAGTCGGACACTAGGTAAGGGAATTCCTCTCAATCTTTTTTCATTGAGGCATATTTGGTTTTAATACACGACATTCTTTTATACGTTGTATAAAAACCCTTGACTTTTCAAAGGGAATCTTTTTCTACAAATCATTTTACTAAATGACAAAAAATAATGTTCCTTTTAACATAAACGATGACAAAGACTTTTTCCACCGCCGCGAGTATTATTTGATCTTTGGCTTCCTCAACAAGCTGTAGTGTTTTTAAAAGAAAATAAATACCATATACTCTTTTTGGTATTTTGGTATTGAAAATGGGTTTTATGATGTATTTTTTATGTCAATATATTTAAGTGATATATTGTGATTGAAATGTGGAAGTGATTTCTTTCCTTTATATTTGTTTTATGTATTATGATTTTGTAATGGTAATTGGACATTTGACGGGTGGTTATGTGATAAACTAAATGACGGGTGGTGCTGTGAATACCAGGATGGGTGGTTACATTATAAACTCCAATGCGTTGGGTATGGAAGTCAGTCGTATGGCTATTCCATTTAGTGATATGTGTAGAAGTCGATTGTATGGTTATTCCATTTAGGTATATTTATGTCCCAAGTTACCTTTATAAGTTATGTGTTCTTTATATGGGTTTTATGGTAGTCTTTTGGTTACAAAAGGGTAAGTAATGATCTTTTATTCAGTGAAGAGTATTTACTTCTTCATAAAGGTGAAAAGTATTTCTTATTTTAAAGTATTCATGGTTTACTTGTTGTTTTGAAAAACTAACAGTTTTACTTATTTGTGTATCCCTTGATGAGCTTTTTATGCCCATACCATGTTTTTGAAATGTTTTTCACAGGACATAATGTGGAATAGGGTCAAGGATAGGATCAAGGAAAATTCATGCGGTCTTAAACATGGAACTAGACATGACTCTTTTTTTCAAGAGTTTATGTTTTGTAAAAAAATGGATACTGGGTGGAAGTGTCTACATTGTATTTTGTTGAAATGTAATAGTTATGGTCTAACTCTCTAAAACTCTAAACCTGAAAAGATCCTTAATGTGAATTATTCATTTAATTCAATATTATGTACTGTTTTTAGGTCGGGTCCTTATAGTTGGCATCAGAGGTCGGTTTAGATAACTTTAGGAATTAGGGTATTGTTAAATTAATATCCACAACGTAATTTATCATAATATTGAAATCCTATAGCATTTATAGATTACCATGTTGCTTCACCTAAGATATTTCTATGTTCAGAATGGTTTTCTACAGAGGAAACCTTGAAGCTATGTTTGGACGACATCAAGAGGAAGACAACCTTCCAAATCAGTAACCTAAGATGGTCCGAATCGGAACTGAACAGTTTGTTGCAGTGATGGCACAATTGACTCAGGCTATAAATGGTGGTGGTATACATGCATGAGATCATCCAGATCAACTACATAGAAACATGTCAGTAGTGGAGCATCTCATGAGGCAACATCCCCCATAATTCAGAGGATCATCTAATCCGGTGCTAGAAGAAGGGTGGATTAATGAACTGGAAAATATTTTCGATATAATGAGTTGTTCAGATCATCAAAAGGTTAGTCTCACTGTTTACCATTTTGAGGGTGAAGCTGATCAGTGGTGGTCAATAGTGAAAAATATCAGGGATAGTGAGTAGATTGATGCTCTTGATTGGTATGAATTCAAAGGTATATTTATTGAGAAATATTTTCCTAATGTGGTTCGTCTTGGGATGGAAAAACAATTAATAGAATTGAGGCAATAGGATGACTCAGTTGATGCTTATGAAGCAAAGTTCACTCGACTAGCAAGGTATAAACCAAATTTCATCTGAGATCTTGATAGTAAGATAAATAAATTTTACATAGGACGGAAGCCATGATATTGAAGAGTGTTAGCCTTTCACGAGTTCAAAAGTTATGAAAAACATGTTCGATGTTCAGAGAAGGTAGAAATGGAGTTTTCCGATGATCATGTGTTCTTTGAAAAACAATAGAATAATAGGTCCAGTTAGTAGGGAAATGGGGAATAATTCATCAAAGAATCCTGGAGGTAAGAAAACTAAATATCTATACTCTGAGAAGTGTGGTAAAAATCATCCCGGATAATGTTTATCATTGTCTGGAAAGTGCTTCCAGTGTGGTAAGTCTAGTCATATTGCTCATATATATAAGGAAGATGATCAAGAAGGAAATGAAAAGCCATCAGTAAGATGTTCTAAGTGTAATGAAATGGGTCTTTATGAAAATGCGTGTCCAGAGAAGAAATCATCTGAGGGAAAGCAGTCAAACTACAAGCAGAAAGGTGTGGTGAAATCCTTTGAAACTACTTCAGCAGATGTTGGGGCATCAAATGAAGTAGTATCAGGTACACTGTTTGTTTGTTCAGATTATGCTAATGTGTTTTTTGATTTAGGGTCTACACACTATTTCATTTCTGGGAGGTTTTCTAGTAAATTCGGAATTCCATCTCAAGATATGAATACAGAACTTACGGTAAAAACAACTACAGGAAATTTTGAGACAAAAAAGAAAACGTAAGAACATTCATGTCCTTGTGTGTGGAATGAATCTACCTACAAACCTTATTGTTTTTCCTCTAGTAGAGTTTGATGTTATTTTGGGAATGGATTGGATTTCTATTTATCATTCTAATATTTAATATAGAGATAAAGAGGTTTCTTTTAAGAATGATTTTCAGTTTGTATACAAAAATGAACCCTTGCTTTTGATAACATATCAAGAAGCTGAGAAACTAGTAAAATATAGAAATGAATGTTACCTTGCACATATTTTTAAAACAAAGAAACTATTTAGATTAATGATGTGACAGTGGTAAATGAGTACAATTATGTTTTTTCTGATGAGTTGCCTAGTATTATACCTGATCGGTAAGTTGAATTTACTGTTGACTTAGTTCATGATGCTAATCCAATTTCAAAACCCCCTTATCAAATGGCTCAAATTGAAATTTTAGAGTTACAGAATCAATTACAGGAGTTATTAGATAAAGGGTTCATTCAACCTATAACATCACTATGGGGTGATCCTATCTTGTTTTTTAAAAAGAAAGATGCTTCAATGAGACTTTTCATTGATTATAGAGCATTGAATAACATCACTGTTAAGAATAAGTATCATTTGCCTCATATCGATGATTGGTTTGATCAGCTTCAGGGAGCTCAGTATTTTTTGACGATTGACTTGAGTTCAGGGTACCATCAGTTGAAAGTAAACGAAGAAGAAGTTTCAAAGATTGTGTTCCGTACTAGATATGGCCATTATGAATTTTTAGTTATGCCTTTTGGGATAACCAATACACCTGCTGTATTCATGAATCTTATGAAAATAATTTTCCATGAGTTCTTGGATAAGTTTGTGGTTGTGTTCATTGATGATATTTTGGTTTATTATAAAAGCAAAGAGGAGCATGAAAGTCATTTAAGGGTCATCTTGAAAACCTTAAAAGAAAAGTAACTTTATGGGAAATTCATAAAGTGTGAGTTTCGGTTACAACAAATTTCATTCCTTGGTCACATTGTTTAAACAAATGGCATAACTGTTGATCCTGCTAAAACAAAAGTTGTTGAAAAATGGAAAAGACCCACAAATATAACCGAGATCCGTATTTTTCTTGGTCTGGTAGGTTATTACTGGAGGTTTTTTGAAAATTTTGCAAGGTTAACTAGTCCAATGACTAAGTTAACTCAAAAAGTTGTTTAGTTCATCCAGGCAAAAGAATGTGATGATTGTTTACAGGAATTGAAAAGAAGATTGTTGAATGATCCAGTTTAGGAACTGCCTTCCAGAAATGGCGAGTTTTTTATCTACAGTGATGCTTCATTGAACGGATTGGGTTGTTTCCTAATGCAGAATGATCGGGTAATTTTTTATGCTTTACGTCAGTTGAAACCCCATGATTTAAATTACCTTACACGTGGTTTGGAGCTAAATGGTGTTGTTTTTTCTTTAAAAACATGGAGGCTTCGTTTGTATGGAGTGAAGTGTGAAATATATACTGATGAAAAAAGATTGAAGTATATATTCACTATGAAATAATTGAACATGAGATAGATGAGATGGTTGGAATTAATCAAGGATTATGATTGCACGATCCTTTATCATCGGGGAAAAGAAAATAAACTTGCTGATGCATTGAGTCGAAAAAGTAATACTTCATTTACCATGTTACATTTGGAATGAGATCCTTTGGTTTTTGATTTGATGAAATTTGGAATAGAAGTTATTGGTGAAGGAAATTCTTATGTTTTTTCAGTTGTCAAGGAAATCATCTCTACCAGACCAAATAAATCAAGCGCAGAAAGAAGATAATGAGTTGCAGAAAAAGGTAGTGTTGGTTCAGAAGGGTATGTTTCCTGAATTTAACATTGATAATGATTGTGTTTTGGGGTTTGGGATGAGATTATGTGTGCCTTGTGATTCACAGTTGAAGAATGATTTTTTATATGAAGATCATAGTTCTCCATTTTCAGTTCATCTTGGAAGTACTAAGATGTATAGAGATCTTCTTGAGTATTACTGGTGGGATGGAATGGAAAGAGATATTGCTTATTTTACTGTGAAGTGTTTGACTTTTCAGCAAATTAAAGCAGAGTATAAGTTAGCAAAAGGGATTCTTCACCCTTTACCGGTGCAAGAGTGGAAATGGGAAAATATATCCCTAGAATTTGTTGTGGGATTACCATAGAGATCTTGAGGTAATAATGGAATCTGGGTTATAGTTGATCGATTGACTAAATCGTCACATTTTCTTCCTATTACAGATACTTTTTCTCTAGATAAACTTTCTCAGTTGTGTGTTAAATAGATAGTCAGGTTTCATGGAGTTCCCCTCTCCATTGTATCTGATCGTGATCTCAGGTTCACTTATATCTTTTGGAAAGGCCTTCATAAGTCACTGGGTATAGAATTAAATTTTAGTATTGCTTTTTGTCCGCAATCAGATGGGTAGGAAGAACAAACAATTTAGACCTTGGAAGATATGTTACGTTCTTCTTCGATGGATTACTAGGGAAGCTGGTACCAACATCTAACTTTGGTTGAATTTTCTTATAATAACAGTTGTCATTCTAGTATACAGATGGATCCATTTGAGGCATTATATGGAAAGCATTGTTGAACTATAGCTTTTTGGGTTTAAGTAGGTGAAAGGAAGCTGATGGGACCAGAATTGGTAGAAGAGATGGCAGAGAAGGATCAGTTGATTCAGAAGCACATAAGAACTTCTCAGAGCAGACATAAAAGTTATACAAATAACCAGACGAAGGATATTTCTTTTGAGGTAGGTGATCATGTCTTTCTCAAAGTTTCTTCATGGAAAAGTGTGATGTGTTTTGGTAAGAAGGGATTGTTGAGTCCGAGGTTCATTGGACCTTATGAAATTCTGGATAAACACTACTAGAAATACAGGTATTTGCGACGGGTAATTTGTGACAGGATCCCGTCGCAAATGGACTTTTGCGACGGGGCCCCGTCTCAAATGACCCGTTACGAAAAACGGCGTCGCAAATAAATTTTTTTCCTACAGAAAATGGGCCCATCGCAAATATATTTCTGGATAAAAAAACAATTTTGCGACGAGCCCGTGACAACAAAGTATTTGCGACGGGCCCTTTTCCCGTCACAAATAGTTTCTTCGAAGAGACCATTTGCGACGGGCCCGTCGCAAATAATAATAAAAAAATTTAAAAAATTAAAAAATTATTTATTAATATTTAAATATATTAATCTATTTATATTGATATAAATATAATATTTATTTTATAAATATGTTTTTGAAAGGATCTACAGAAATATAATATTAATTTATAAGATATTTAATAAAAGAGGTTTATAAAATAATTTAAAAAATATTTTTAATTAGTAATTATGTAATTTTTATCAATTAATAGTCATTTAATAACTCTTTGAATATAAAAAAAATAAAAAAATTAATGAAAGATCAAAAATAAGTTGAAAATGAAACCCATACTTCAAACGTCCATAACTTTTGATCCGGGATTCCGTTTGAGCTCTACAACATATCAAATCGAAGCCTGCGACAAGCTCAACAGCCAAATGTACTGGTAAAACCTATCCAAGGTTTTTTCGAGGCCAATAAAGGCCAAAAAGGCCTCAAAAACTGAGTTTTTAGTCGGGGTACCCCGATTTTTTACCATTCAAACAACTATAAATTCTAATCCCGATGTCCGATAAACCTGTACCATATATCATATTGAAGATCGTTTCATGTTCTTCGATTTGACTGATTGTAAAGCTAAAACAGACTCCTGGATTTGAAGTTATGGTCATTTTAACATTCAAATGGCTATTACTTCTAATCCGGATATCTGTTTGGCCTGTACCACATATCATATCGAAGATCATTTCATGTTCTTCGATTTGACTGGTTTTGGAGTTGAAACGGACTTATGGATTAGAATTTATAGTCGTTTTAACATTCTCGATGGATTTTCACCCCCTCATTTCTATGTATTCATTCATAACTATATATATATATATGTGTGTGTGTGTGTGTGTGTGTGTGTATTTTATATATGTATTTATTTATTTATTTATAAATACACATAAAAAACATATTTTATAAATTTATTTAAAACTAAGTTTATAAATATATATTAATATACAAATAAATATACGAATAAAAATTTATAACTACATATATATATATATATATTAATATACGAATAAATATAACTATATATATATAGATCATTAAATGTATAAAAAAATGAAATGGCTTAGTTGTAAACTTTAATGCGCGCATGGAGGAGGTTTATTAATAATTATTAGAAATTATTTGTAATTAATAGTAATTATTAGTAATTATTAGTAATTATTCTTATTTTATCTTATTTTTCGTAATTGTTCCTAATTATTTTCTAATTATCTAAATTATTCTAAATTATTACTAATTATTACTAATTATTACTATTTATTACTATTTATTCCTAATTATTAGTATTTATTACTAATTATTAGTATTTATTCATAATTATGACAAATTATTAAAAATTATTCCTAATTATGACTAATTATTATTAACTATTCATATTTATTATTAATTATTTCTAATTATTATTAATTATTCCTAATTACCATTATCTATGAACAATGAATACTAATAATTGGAATTTATTAAATAACAAAACAATCTAACCATAATTAAATTACAACTAATTAAGAATAATTAAAACTAATAAAAAATTTAAATTGATTATTAAATTAAAATGAACATGAATACCTTTAAAATTGATCTGAGGTTGATCTCTGATAGTTGTTGAAGACTTCAATATCAACTTCATAAATAAAAATTAAACTTAAAAAACTATGAACTCTAAAAATAGAGTTTTGAGAGAAGTAGAAGATAGATTTTGAGAATGAATGAAAAAAAATGGATGGAGGTATTTATAGGTTAGCTTATGTGCGATGGGACCATTTGTGACGGGTATCCCGTCGCAAATAGTATTATTTGTGATAGTACCCGTCGCAAATACTTTAACCCGCATTTATCACGGTCAACGGTTAAATAGTTATTTGTGACGGGACCTGTCGCAAATAATAACATGCCAACATACTATTTGCGACGAGGGTATATTCCCGTCGCAAATATTTTTTACCACCGCCGGTTATTTGCGAAGGGTGGTAACCCCCCGTCGCAAATAACATTCCCACGGTTTGGCACGCATTACGCGCCAAATCTTTTGCGATGGTTGAGCTTTCCCCATTGCAAATAGGTACATATTTGCGACGCGAAAATGCTCCCTTCGCAAAACCCCCTTTGTACATAGTGGCTTTACCTCCAACTTTATCCTAGGTACACACTATATTCCATTTTTCCATGTTGAGAAAATATATACCAGATCCATCTCATGTTTTGATCCCAGAGGTAGTTCAGTTGGAAGAGAATATCTCTTATAAAGAACAACCTGTCCAGATTCTTCACCATAGAGAGAAAGTGTTGCCGAATAAGGTAATTCACCCAGTAATGGTTTTGTGGAAAAACCATATGGTTGAAGAGGCAATGTGGTAATCTGAAAATTCTCTGAGGGATAAATACCCTCACTTATTTTGATAAGTGAATAAAAATTGCGAGGATGCGATTCCCAAAAGTGGGGAAGGATGTAACATCCCAGGTAAATGAAGAATAAGACATATTTCATATTTATTAATATTTGTGAATTAAATATTAATTTTACTTTAAAGTGGTTTCTAGGTTTGATAGCCTACCTGATACACAATAACAGGTTTCTTTGAAATCTTATGTTGCACACTAATAATATAATATTATTATTTTAAATGGTAGTTAACTCCTAGCCGTTGTATTGGTGGGAATGAACGAAACTAAGTACAAATAGGATTATACATGTTTGTTAAATGTTTTTAAACTTATCCAATAAAAGTTAGAGGTTTAAATAATGAATGAATCTAATTTTAAGCATAATTTACATTAAAAGGCCGATTTACTGCCTTTTAATGGAAATCCCTCTTTAAATATAGTTTTGGACATTTTCATATGTTCTAATTGAACAAATAAAATCCTTCTTTAGAATGGGGACATCAAATTTTACTTTGGGTAATTTTTTGGGATTTTTTCGATAAATATCATTTTTTTAATGAATAGTGTAAAATATTGTATTTTAATTCAAAAGTGCCTTTTAATCTAATTTATTTATATGGATAGATTAACCTTTTAGTTGGTCTTAAAGTGAAATTAAGATATATTTTTACCATTTAATCCAATTTTGTGCATTGGAATTAATTTCATTTTTAAATTGGACATAAAAAAGTATCAATCTTTTGATAGTTATTGTTTCTTAAAAACACGCTGTTTATTTTGATAGCGGGAATTAATTTTAAAAATAATTAATTAAACATCTATGTTTTAAACTTGGAAAAATATACATCATTTTTGAATTCAGAATATCAAATATTTCTTAGGCTTAATTTTTGGTATTTTTCTAAAAAACATCAATTTTTGATGAATATTGACACCACCCAGTGGTAGTTAAAAAACGGAGTTTTTCATTTAAATGAAATTTTACCACTTCTGTGAATTTAATTTCTTAAATCCGACATACATGGTTATTATCAATAAGTAAAATGTGGTTCAATAATATGGAAATAATTTTTGGTGAATAGTAAATTTTTGACTTTTATTTACCGCGGTTAAGGGTAAATAAGGTAATTCAAGGTTAAAAGAATATTATAATAATTCAAAATTACCTTGAAACTTGTCCTAACCTTTTTGGTTTAGTTATTAACGACCATTGGAATATTTGGTTTGATTTTGGGACCCCATTGAGCAACTTGGGAGAGATAATGACAATTTAGATTAATTAACATAAAGTAAAGGCAAAAATGACAAAAGCAAATATCTTTTAGTAAATAAATTTTGAGAAGGGGTTATATTAATTATATTTTTATATATAAATATTCATTGGAAATATAAAAATATTTTCTACATCATGGTAGTTTTTTTTATAATTGTTAGACATCACATAAATTAAATTATTTATGACACAATAACGATGCAGTATTTACCTCATTAATAAATCATTTAAATAAATAAGATTATAATGATTAAAATATTATCCAAAACATATCCAATTCTGATTAAATGATTTAATTTCGAATATTATTCACCTTATCTTCGAACAAAATTATTTTTGGACCTTTTGAAAATGAATATCATTATATAATAAAATTATATTTTCACACTTTCCTATAGTGCCCCTCCTCTCCATTATAAAATAAGACCACTTCTAACCAATCACACACACCTATCAAGCCATTTGGATCACCCAAACTCTGCCCAATTAAGCTCCCTACATCCGTCTCCACTTCCTAGGAGCCTTACCTTTTCTAGAAGTCACTTCATGAAGTCCTTTGGTTCAAACCAAAGCAAGTTACCCAAATTGAAGGTAACAGTTTCTCTTAAATTGTTTTCTCTTATTTTACTTCTCCAACCCCTAAACTCTTTTTATTCCTTTCTTTTGTAACAACACCAGTATCCTAAATATACTAGGATGTTGTTATGAGAATTATTCTAACTAAACTTACACACACCTCCATCTTATGGATCAAGAACATAATGTTTCTGTGGATGGAAAACTAACGCCCCACGAAACGATGATTGTTCGATTTTATCCTACCGCCTCTCATGGTGGCCATTATGATAGAACTGTATTTATATGAGATATATATTATTTTTATTATTTTATTATACTCTATACTTCCCAATTATATCAACCATTTATGGTTTCCATAGTGGGTACATACGATAATGGCATTTGAGGAAGTGCGGACTACAGCCCCCTAAAAGTGATGTGATTCGTTAATGCCTTATGTGCGATTTGTAAATAATGGAGTTAATGATGTTATAAATTATATTATAATGGAATTATAATATACCTATGCATAATTATGTTTTATTTCTATTAAAATAATAAATAAAAATGAAATTAGCATTCATGCGTACGTACGACTTACCGTCTCCATGAACGGTGCATTTCATTTATTACCTCTAAATGTTATGTAATATAATAAATACATTTATATACTGGATATATATGATCTATATGATATCTAAATAATTAATATCATTCTGTATATAATGGAATATTGACCACATGGGCAACTTGTAATATAAGGTGTTCATTTTTGACTCAAATACCAAGTATTGACAAAACAAACATTATTAACATAAATGATTACATAATGTTTATAACATGGTAATAAATAATATAAAAGGAATAATAAACTTGAAAAAGGATCTTAACCAGGTAGATATTAACATTAGTTTATTTTTTAGGATATTAATGAATGATCGAGTCGAGTCGGACACGAGGTAAGGGACGTCGCCTCAATCTCCTTTCATTGAGGCATATTTTGATTTAATACACGACTTTCTTTTATAAACTGTATAAACACCCTTGAAATTTCAAAGGGGATCTTTTTCTACAAATAATTTTACTAAATGACAAAAATAATGTTCCTTTTAACGTAAGCGGTGACAACTCCCTTTCCACCGCCACGAGTATTATTTGATCTTTGGCTTCCTCACCAAGACATAATGCTTTGAAAAGAAAATAAATACCATATAATCTTTTATGTATTTTGGTATTGAAAATGGTTTTTATAATGGATTTTTTATGTCAATATATTTAAGTGATATGTTGTGATTGAAATGTGGAAATGTTTTTTTCCATTATATTTGTTTTATGTCTTATGATTTTATAATGGTACTTAGACATTTGTCGAGTGGTTACGTGATAAACCAAATGGAGGGAGGTGCAGTGAAAACTAGGACGGGTGGTTACGTTATAACCTCCAAAGAATTGGGTATGGAAGTTGGCCGTATGGATATTCCATTTAGTGATATGTTTGTAATTCGACCATATGGTTATTCCATTTATGTATGTTTATGTCCCAAGTTACCTTTATATGTTATGTGTTATTTATATGGGTTTTATGGTAATCTTTTGGTTACAAAAGAGTTTGTGATGATATTTTATTCAGTGAAGTGTATTTACTACTTCATAAAGGTGAAAAGTATTACTTATGTTAAAGTATTAATAGTTTACTTTTTGTTTAGAAAAACTAACAGTTTTACTTCTTCATGTATCCCCTAATGAGCTTTTTATGCTCATCCCATGTTATTGAAATGTTTTTTACAGGACATAATGTAGAATATGGTCAATGATGGGATCAAGGAAAATTTATGATGTCTTAAACATAGAACTAGTCATGACTCTTTTTTTCAAGAGTTCATGTTTTGTAGAAAAATGGATACTGGGTAGAAGTGTCCACTTTTTAATTTTTTGAAATGCAATAGTTATGGTCTAACTCTCTAAAACTCTAAACCTGAAAATATCCTCAATGTGAATTATTCATTTAATTCAAAAATATGTAATGTTTTAAGGATGGGTCCTTATATATTCAATCTCAAGAATTAAGTTTAGTTTCAATTATTTTTTTAATGGAACACAATTCATCACTCACTTCTGTCTTTTTCTTTTACATTCTAACCTAATATATCACTCCTAAAAAGGTTTCTCTAAATCATAAAATTTTCCCTTTTACAAAAGAAAATTTCTTATCATACTAGTTTAAGTGGTTATTTATGTTTATATACTCCATTTAAAAGATTTATTTCAAATTAATATTTTATGATGTTGTCATAATTTATTTTTAATAGAATATTTTATCATATGAATATAATATTATAAATCTATTTAATGAATAATTTAATTAAATTTACTCATGCAAAAATTATAAAACCCTTTAAATTCATCATATCCATTAGTGATACGAGATCTATATATCATTATAACATATATTAGTTGACTACATAAAAAATCAATGACTACATATGGAATGAAATCAATTTAGTCATAATTTATATGACTCTTGGATTATCATGTTGATATAAATTTACCCAATCCATCATATGGATATCAACAAATCCATTTCTCTATTATCATAAAACAAAGGGTATCCATGGTAAGTGAAACCAAAATAAAATACTACTAACATTTCCCTTTAACTCCTAGGGTCACCAAATCACATTATTTCATCAGATAAGATAATCCTTGGGCACCTTTATTTGGCATCAAACTGCCCAATTAGGTGATTGAGGTATTGAAGCATGTTCTATTTTATAGGAATTTGACACTTACTATTTAAAAATTGATTTTATATCAATATCTTATATCATGTAATTCAATATAAATGTATTTATGCTTTTAATTATTGAGTTTGTAATCAAATTTATTCCAAAAAATCATTATGCTCAATATATGTTGAAGTGTAACTCAGTATATAACACATTTTTTGTGTTACTATCCCAAATTAAAATAAAAAAATATTCATACATATCAAAAATTTCCTTATTAAAATGGTTCAAGAAACCCTTCCATGAAAAGTGTGAAAATTAAATGAAATCATATAACCCCACATGAGTAATCCTGGAGTGACTGATTTCCAACCCCCACATTTCTAGAGAATGAATAAGCCTCCGTGTTAAGTAAAATCCTGAATTATATTCCCCTATATCCAATGCTACATTACCCAAGGGATAATGTGATCACATAAATATTCTAACACATTATATGTATAAATTATAAATAACCTATAAATTCCATGTAATAACCTAAAAAAATCCAATTTTATGATTGTAGAAAACTAAATCAACTATCATAGCATCTATACAATTCATTATATGTATGCCCATAAATAATTAGAAATAGTTTGAAACTTTAGAGTAGAACATATATTTATTAATAATATAATAATTAAAAATATTAATAAAATAAGGAACAAATAAATAAATTAATAATTCCCAAATTTAAATCTGATTTATTTTAAAAAAAATTCACAAATAAGAAAATTAAAAAAAATTCTAATTTTACCCAGGGTTATTTTCTGTAATTATATAAATATAATAATTTTAAAAAAATTAATGTTTTTTATTTCATGGAAACACTTTTAGGTGTTTATTAGGAACCGTAATGTCAATAAAAAACAACATAATTCATATATTCAAAAGAAACATCCGTACTATTACAATTTTTTTAAATTATCAGTACTATGAATTCTGACATGGTTATCCTCAACAATATATTTTTTATACTCAAAATTCATTAATGTGTCGCCTTCAAAAAATTTCACATGACCCTATTTAATAATAATATCATCTATATATATCTTCCCTAAATTAAATCTATAAAGTAATATACTATTTGATTATTCATCCATACCCATTGTAATATATTTTTCTGATAGTTAAAATGTTGTAACAAATGATATTAATCTATTATTATAATAAATTTATCTTATATTCTAATTCCATGTGATCCACCTTGTAATGTTTGATTAATTATATGATATGCATCAGTTTAACTATTTCTTACACATATGTTTTTATTCAACCGAAATACTAAATCTAAAAATAGGGCACCCTTAATGCCACTATTTTCTATTTAACACTCATTTAATAGTTTTTCACTCAACTATTCCATTCATATTTTGGATTCTATTAGGATATGATGGTCGCCTGTTATTTCCTTTTCCACATTCAACCCCATCGCAAGGGGTACACGGATGATAGGTTTTACAAACACTAGAGGAATTTCTGTTTGAATGAGTTATTATGCTACATTATTATGAATTCTTAGTATGGAATTTATCTTTAATGTTATTTATAAAACTTAATTTTATATTATTTAAATAAATTTGTGGCCATCCTATTACATTTTTATTACTCCCAAAGAGACTAGTAGGATATTTATTTAGGAATTGGACAATTTTCTCCACATTTAATCTTTTCCTTGAATATCTCAAGAATAATTGATTATATAGCTTATATTAATCCATAATAAATTTGGTTTTATTACCTTTATCAATATAAAAACTCTATTAATCCAATCAACCCTTATTTTCATTCAAAAAATCAATCATTATTAACCTTATAGGCCATAAAATTTAAAGTTTGAGGATGACTATAATATTTTTTATGTTTCATATATTACATATTCTGAATACATTGTCCCCCATTTTTCTACTAGAACAAGATCTTGGACCATGAATTTATTTAATTCAACATCCACTCTGTTTTTTCATTTTTAAATCCCCCAGAGTCATTATTTCACACTACAACATTTAATATTTTCTTGAACTAGTTTTTTAATTTGATTTATATATCAATACCCTTTACACCAATACCCAAACTCCAGTGAGAAGAAATAGGGTATTCTATCTTCCCATTATTAACATGGTAAACATTTTATCTTTTCAAATGATACCTACAGTTCCAATTTTTCATAAAAACCATCAACCCCCAAGGGGGTCCTATTTTGGATTAAATATTTATTTATAAGATGCATATTTCATTATATATCATACATTAATGTTTGAGGGTAGGATCCTTTTACCCAAAAAATCCCAAAACATCAAGGATGTATCCTTACCACTATTTAATTTTAGGGAATTCCCAATCCCTTTTGATGTTGATGAATTCAAAAAAGTAGATCAACTCCATTCAGAGGAATCATCCTCATAAGATCACTATTAAAAACCTGATAGTTTACATTACGTGGTGGGACAAACTCACCCACCTAAATATTGAAAACCATAGTAGGAGATCAGGTAGGATTCACAATAATTTAATTCGACACCAACTTCATCACTTCACCTAAATAAAAATTGTATGAGTGTTTCTATAGTGAATTCATGTCATGAACAAATCACATGAGTAATCATATTAAAATTCACAAGGACACTAAAATTTCTATTCATCATAAATTTTAAAAAATTCAATCGGTGAGTAGGACACATCCAAACTAAAAAATATATACCTATAAATATGGTGGAACAACATATTCAACCAACTTTCAAAACTCATGAATCTTTATTGTTTGTTTACTAGAATTTGAATAATTGGTGGGTGTGAAAGGGAAGGGGTAATCCCTAGAAGCTTACCTAGAGGGATTTTGAAAAGGGGTATCCCCTCATATGAATGTTATAGGACCATATGAATATTTATAATCTTACTCAACTTATAAGATTTTCGTAATTTGAAAAAAAAATAAGAGATATAATATTTTTGGAAATCAAATGAGAAAGTGGAATGATTCTAGATAACCCACAACCATTCACTCAGTCAAATCATAGTATTAATTAATGAAACTATTAAGAAAATCAACAAATGGGAGGGTTTAAACAAATAAATATATAGATGAAATATTAAGGTGAACTGACCCCTTAGTATACTCTAAAAGTGAGAGGAATATATGGAACCCCTGATTCGAATGTGATAATTAATTAAATGTAATGAAATTATCTTTATTTATAATATGAACTCCTCTTTATTTTCATTTATATAAAAAAAATTACAAATACATTATTTTAAAATATAAATGTTATATATTTCAATAATATTATCTTTTTTAAATAATATATTTAATATTAATTTAAAAATGACCATATCATCCATGAAAACTCTTTTTGATGGGGCTGGAATAATTTCTCGAATAAGTCATTAATATAAACAATTAAAATTAATTAATTATAACTAATTCATAATAAAAAATTTAAAATCATTAATATATTAGAAATATTTTATAATTTAGAAATAATATATAAATCACACATATAATTTCAATTTAATATATATATATGTTTATATTGTATGGCACGAAAATATCTACTATTATTGAAATAAAAAAATATACTATATATATATATATATTGATGAATAATCATGATTACCTTTTTACAATGAAATCCACTGCATAATCCTCCATCTGATGAGAATGATAAATATCACAAAGAGGTAACCAATGAAATCCCTTGTTTATGTCGTATCATTGGGTTAAAATAGAATCACCCATTTCTTTGGAAGTAATCTTCTTATTTCTATTAAATTCTAGTTTCTATCTAGTAATGGAAAGATAATATAATATATTTAAGGAGAAGGAGAATTTTCAAGAGTTAAGGAAATAATTAATACACCCAACTCAATTGAAATGATCCACACACACACACACACAAACACACACACACATATATATATATATATATATATCCCACCAGACACCACCATGTCTTCTTATAATAGTTTTTATATTAGTTGACAAATCTATTATGGACGTGTCCAATTCTGGAATTCATCACATGAAATCATAATTTATTCTCTATAAATTATATCCTACATATAGTATTATTAATGGAAACAAATTCATGAAATATTAATGAATATTATCATTTTGGATCATCCTTGTCATTTGTAGAAATATATATCTATAAGAATTACGTAAAATTATTCTTTAAAAAGATTGCATAAAAAATTAAAAAATCATTCTCTACAATTGGAATATGTATATGATATCTAATTTCATCATATCATATTGAATAATATACCATAATCATTTAAAATGTATATAATTTAATACTATATAAGATCTATATATTAAACACTATACTACTGGAATGTAACTTTTCAACCCATTTCATTGACTTGATTAGGTTTTTTGTGTTTAAGACACAATTAGTTGAATAATGGTGGCGTTAGAGTAATGATTTCAGATAAGTATGCGGAGTAAAGTTGTGGTTGTATATGTCATTCAATGGGAGGTCATTTGGGATCTTTCATCATAGTAGGGGATGTATTTGCTCTTATGCATATGATGATACTTCAAATCCTTGTCAAAACTTATATCTATAACTACATTATTCTTCCTCTATCATTCTATATAATTAGAAATGGTATAATATATATGACATCAACATATCATATTGAATGATATTCCCAAAATAATTCAATATAGATATAATTTAATACCATACTATATCATTATATTAAATAATATCTTAGTGGCTTATAATTTTTTTGACCTAGTTCACTGATTTATTCAAGTGTTAGTGGTGTCATAATAATGGTGGATGCAGAAGCATGGAGTTTTATCTTGGATATTTGTTAAGGAAGTTGAGTAGCGGACTGGAAATATATGTTGTGCCATGATAGGTGGGTTGGGAGCTTTTATTACAACATGAAGAGGAGTTATATATCCAATGTGTAGATTGATAGAGTTTAGGTTTGTTCCATTTTTACGGAGCATGATTGGTCATGATGTGACATTATTGGTAGCGGTGTGTATGGTTTTGCAAATAATTTCTTAAATATAAGAAATATTATAGTCAAATTGAGGAATAATATGTATTATATTATTAATCATATGATTTTAATTTTCCAATTTTTTGTTGATGTGTGGAGGTTTAGGTTATGGAGAAAATTTTTTTTGGAAGATTGTTTATTTTCTATGAATGGAATTTACCACATGGTCATAAATATTTTTATTTAACTCCTTATGGGTAGATAATTTCTAGGGTTATTAAACTTTGGAGTGCAGGAATAGAGATAAAATTCTCATTGTAACCTTGCATGATGATTCTAATTTAAAGGATGATAATTATGATTAAATTGTTGGATATAATGTATTCATGAAGTGATTTATGGAGGTTCTATGGAATTATCCCAATCAAGAAAAAACTATGTTCTTATAATCCATAATGACTTAATTTCCAATGATATTATAAAATAAAATGACCATATAATTTATTGTATTTTTCATTATTTATATTGAGAGTTTTATGAAAATGATTCATCCTTTGAGACCTCTATATTCCCAAATATTAGTTTTGTCCCTAGTATTTGATGGATCGACCTACTGTGATATATGGTGAGTCTCTCTTCACTTTCATTATTTCATATCTATTAGACTTTTATATAGGATGGTTGTAGTGGTAGTGGTTTATCTGAGATGAATTTTTAATGAATGGTTGATGAGTATTTTTTTTCCAGGTTACTGAGGATTCTATGAAACACCCGGATTATTTCTAAAAATAAATAGAAATGTAGGGAACTTTGTTTTAATTAGATATTTATAACTATCCTTTAAACCTATTTTTTCCACTCCTATGTTTTGAATTTTGAAAAATTGTCATCTAAAACTGTGTTCAGCAAGTTATTTGTAGGCTGATAAAACCAACTTGTTTTTTTGGAAATAGTAACATACCCTTATGAATAGTAATATGAATAGTAATATGACCCTAATGAATTGTAAATATTATTATTATTTTATTTTCTTAAGGATTTATGATAATAACATATTGGTTAAATTTTCATTGTGATATAGAAGTAGTTATTGAATTAGAATTGTTAATTTTTGAACTAAGTATACTTTTATTTAAAAATTAAATTTATAATATTTAGGAAAATATTTTCAAAAAATGGACATCATTTTTAAATTCTATATGTTGAAAAATGGTTAGGTTTAATTTTTTGGATTTTTCTGAAATTCTTTAATTTTCGATGAATAGTAAAATTTGATAAAATACCATATAATCAAATTATCTGTAAGATACACTATTTATGTCATCATAAGTTATGTAAGGACACTTGGTTCTAACTCACATTCCATTATTACTATTTGAGGTCACATGAACTAAGACTATTCATATTCTTGGGCCATAATATTAAAATATGGATTAAAATAATGAAAAATACCCCCTCTCCTCCACTATAAATACCACCCTCACTCCCCCTCTTCTTCCCACCCATATCAAGCCTTGAACAATGCCTAGTTTCGGCCCAATACTACTTCTAAGGCTCTTAACCACTTCTTAGAGATTCTGGTCTCACCAAAAGACCAAAACCAAAGCCCTTAATAAGTATCTCAAGGAGAAGAGATCAAGAGGTAAACATCTGCTTTTATTTTGTTTCTTTTCATTCATTTAATGATATTATCTTCCCTTCAATTAGATTATATTGGGATATTTCATTCCATAACAACCTTACTTTCCATATTATGTAAGAGTGATGATATATCCATTTTCTCTCATCAAACTATTTTTATGAAATTTTAAGACACGTCGTTAGGTAGCCGAATATTTGTGAAAAATATCTAATGTTTTTTTATTTCATGATTCATTTCTTTTATTCTTATTTACTCACAGCTTATTAAACAAGAGGCATGAACGATCCAGAATAATTTTTATTTTGAATGTTATCATGTTCATGTAAAATTAATCATCACTATTCTTCTCCTCTCCCACTTAATCAAAGAATTTAAAACATTTTCCATGATGTGTCGAATTACCGACATCGTGGACGATGTGATTTCATTTTACATTAAATCCGTCAATTATGATCATTAAAAAATTTCTATCGTTGAAATAGGTTATAATATATGTATTACGTTTCATCCATGGTTTTGTAATTCGTTTGTACACATGGTATTAATTTATAAAACAAATGAGGTCGTTATTCTCAAAGAACCACTAAAATGATCTAAATGAACATCATTAATGTTTTAACTTATGAATCATCATCATGTAGGAATTCAAAATTATAAATGTTTTAATTTATTATACTAGAAATATATAAATTCTAATACTTTACAATTATATAGTTTCACTTCTAATCTAATAGAACATCCATCATGAACCAATCTTGGAAATCATCTAAAGAACTCCCCAAAAAACAGTGAAAGGAGAAAAATACTAACAATTAAATGGTGAAATTATTTTATAAAATGATCATATAAGATGATATAAATATGAAAATGTTTTTTAAATTATAATAACACTATTTTAACAATTATTAGAGATGTTTAAACATTTTTAATGTAAGACAAAACCTAGGTAAGATAATTCTTAACCCGATTTCCATTCTTTAGGTTAAACTTCTACATCATTATTTATGTGGTATTTATATTTTTTTGTGTAATGACTTATGATTATATTATGTTTAATTATGTATATTTACATACTATATACATATTCCATCAACTCAATTATGTTTCACATCAATTATATGATATTTATAAAAGACTTTCCATTTAAAATCCTCTTAAAATTCTGTTTTACAAAGTTCAAAATAAATGTTTTTAAGCAATTATGCAGGTAGTATGATTATCTTATAGTTCATGGGAATTGTTTATTATGAATGTTGGGACCTATATCTCCCACAAATTCATTAGGTATGTGTATGTTAGAGGTCGGATATATGGTTACTCCAATTGTAACTGTGATGGTTACCCAAATAGTAAGGTAGCCGTGAGGGTTACAAATTATAAGGTAGCTGAGAGGGTTTCAATATTATGTAAGTAATTCCCCAATATACCTTTATTATTCTACTTATGTTCTTATTTATTTGGGGAATATCATGTTTCAAAAAGTAATTATATATATATAGATGATAAGTATGTCTTTTTGAAATGATTTCATATGTTACAAGTATTTATGGACAAATGTGTTCTTTCGTAATTTTTATATCCCTAAAATATTTTTTGTGCTCATACCATGTTTTAAATTATTTTCAAGGGTTAATGTACATGTAAGATAAAGAAGGATCCCATGTTAAATTTCAAATAATTTTCAAGGAATCAGGTTTTATGTTTAATGTTTTTAATATTGAAAAAATGGAAACTGTGTTTATGGTATCCACTCTGTAACAATGTGTAATGTTATGAATGTATTTAGTCCCAATTCCCTAAATCTCTAAACTTGAAAAGATCTTAAATGTAAAATAATGTGCTTTATTGGATAAATTAAATATTATGTAATGTAATAAGGTCAGGTCCTTATATTCTTTCACATGATATTGGATTTAGAATCATCCCTTTCAATTATTCTACTATAGTATTCGGTTCATGATTAATATCTTGAAGGATATTGAAGAAATATCTTTTAAATTGAATATAATATAAATGTATAATGACTTTTTTTATTTTCTCCGGTTGATAAGGATTAAATTAATGAATATAATGAGTTATACTGGAATAAATTTTACAAAAATGAGGTCATTTAATTGCATTTTATATTTTTTTTCTTTGATATTGTGTATACATTTTATGGTTTTTTATAGATGATACTAATAATTCATTATATTTTTATGTTATATATGCAATTTTTTGTTATTTTCCTAGAATATTAAATGAAAAAAAACTTTGAGGAGTTTCCTCGGATGGAGGTAAGTTGGGATTTCCACCCCATGACTTCCAATAATAGGCTATAGGTGAGTGAATAACACTGAGAAGGAACTTGTTATAATATGAGAGGAATTATCCTTTACAAACCTACAATTGATAAGAATCCCCAAAGTATAAAATAAATAATAATTATAGTATGATGTGTATATATAATAAATTTAATTTTATAAAATAGTTATACGAGACATCATGTATAAATACCACATAATAAAAAAAGTGACTATACAAGTGGCTAACCTCAAAATATGAAATATATTGGACACATGAAATATCCTCTTTACATTACGTACTCCTAGAATAATTTCTAGTAGTAATGGTCATCACCCCATCAAAAACCAACAAGCACTACCATCAATTTCTAAAAAACACAAGTGATCATAACTAAATAAACCACACAATATTTACTTCTACCATCACCATATTTGTACATGTCTATCATTTTCATACACATAAAATTTATAGGCAGAATTCCCATGTAGTGTTGATCATAAACATACCAAGTTGGGAACATAAAAACCAAAAAGTGGAAACAACCATACAGGTTATCATAATTCTTCTAATATGAATGTTAATAACTCTAAAGGGAAAACAACAAGATAATATGGATATACTCACTAATGAGAACTATTATTAATGTAAATAAGTCTCAATAATAACATCTCTAACCCAAAATGGTGTGAATATCATATTAATGTAGGGATTCCCATGAAACTAAAAGAAATACATATAGTCTAAACACAATAAGAAACCCATATGCCACATCTAGAAGGAAACAATGTTGTTCTTATGGAACCATATATAATGAAGTATTATATTTTATTATATTTCCATCCATATAGACACAATAATATATCATATGAAATCCACTTCCCACTAAAGCATAAATTTTACTAAATAATGTACCCCAAACATTTTTCACTAATATAAAATCATATTTCATGGAACCTATTAAAAAACACATAGAAGAGATTAGATTTTATTTATGGTAGTTCTAACATGTACGAGAAAAACCACACAGGTTATGATAATATCCACATTACCTCAGTGAAACCCAATTGGGGGTGGAGTCATGCCTCACTGAGAGAAAATATTAGTTAAGGGGATATCCAAAACTATTAGAATAATCATTCCACATGTATCACAAAAAATATGAAGTATTTTACTTCATGTATAGAGGCCCTTCGCCATGACTAGTTAAAAACCCATAAAAGATGATGTTAGAACATAAAATATAGGAGAAAATTAATATTCACTATTATCAATACAAGGAACCGACACCTCATGGAATAATACATGTGAGACGAGGTGGAGTTATCTGAACCTATTAATTAATCGATCTTCACACATAAACCCAATTATCATTACTAGAGAGATATTTCCATAACCTGACCATCCCATATTTTAAATAATTTGAGATGACCAAAGTAATTGGGCTATCAAGATAAATATTAACAAATAAGGTTGAATCAAATTTTATTTTTTCCAAATTAGACACATAGAGAGGAATCAATGAAAAGAACCCTAAAATGACTAAATAGGGCATGGGGAATGTAAGGAGGGGGTGGGGATGTCTGGTTAGGTGTTCCAAGCCCCACATGTGGCATAATACCTAGGTGTGTGTATCATATGACATCCTGACCAAGGTTTCCGTAATTTGTTCCCTAAGATAGTGAGTAACATGGCCTTAGGTTCTCCTCCCCATAAAAAAGACGATGCTGACTAGATGTGAGGGCATAGGGTGAATAATTGGGGAGATTATCCATTCATGAAAGAGTGTAACATAATGGATGAATAATAACAATTCATAGTGGAAGCTGTAAATCAACCATAAATAATATAAACATTTAGGACAAGAATATATAAACTATTCCAAAATAAATCTCTTCTAAAAAATTATATACCATTATGTTTCTCTATAAACATGAAAAAATGGTATACATGTATCTAGGAAAAAACATATATCAAAATACCAAAAATACAAAAAAGGAATTATCCCGGCTAGCATCACAAGTGTACCTCAGTCTTGTTCTCCCCAGCTCCTATGAACAGAGGATATCAGGAATCATTCTATGATAAATTTCCCTGGTCCATACCTGTATCTATATTTTATATTCGGGAACCTAATGGAGGTGAAAATAGGGTGTGAGGTAACTATAAGTAGGACACCGAAAATGGTCTCTATAAAAAATATAGTGTGTGTTTATCAAGTTATTTAGTGTGAAATATATAAAATAGGTAAAGTAGAACATAAAAAATGTTCCCACAGAATAATTAATACTAGCTATCCAAATAAGGATCTATGAAAAAATTACTCATGTACCTAGAGACATGGGTAGTTTTAAAAAGAAATAATAGGTTTTATATATTCTAGTCTATCTAATGTAATCTCATACCAATACCAGAGGTACCATTAAAAATTACAAAATATCCACCATGGCTATACTATATAACCAAGTATGAAATCAAAAACAACCATTCCATATAATAGAAAGTGTCCATAATGTCTATTCCATGTAATCAAAAGTTTCATACTCCAAAGGGATAGATTCATCGTATATAAGACTTTGGAATCCTAATCGATTTGCATGAGAATATTGATGGAAAATCATTAAGGAATTGGTTGGAGTGTAATGGCAATGTCGAAAGACCATATCAAATGGGATTCCCCAAAAAGTGGTCATTAGGGTAGCAATGTATGAGTAACCGTAGGGAATACGGATCTGTAGAGAAAACAAGTCCAAGGTATCCACTATCGTAAGCAAGATCCTTGTGAAGAAAATATATGGAATATATTTGAATCAGGATACGTGATATACCAATTGAGGCATACACTGAAATTTAAATTCATTATTTTATTGAATTAATAAATTCATAAGAAATCACTTTCATGAGTTCATCCAACTATTTTTCATAATTTTATATAAAATATTTTAATCAGAAGTAAACAATATGTCATAACTTGGAAAGGAGGAATCAATTCTCTCATATAAATTATATTCAATTTAATTAATTTTATTAATCAAGTTTCCAAATAAGTGTAGAGCTAGATCATAACCAAAAATAATGCATAACATATGGAAAATGAACCGTTTCAACCCATGGGTTTCCTAGGATGAATAAATATGACATCTATCCAAACATTTTAATCAAGGGGAAACCTAACAAATTAAATTTTTTTGAATTAAATCATTAAATTAATTTTTTTTGGAAACTCTAAAAAGTCCCTCATATAGAAAAAAAATAATTATATATATATATAAATTATGAAAAGTTATAGATCACCTATAATAGGTTCTTAGAAGAGAACTCGTTCATTATTAATCACTAATTCAGTCCAAATCAAGAGAAAATAAAAAATGGAAAAATAAATTATAAATAAGGTATGTTAGATTGAACATAAATAACTCTATTGACACCAAGAAAAACAAATAATTTTCTAATATAAGCTAAGAACAAACCATGATAGATCCATCATGAAGAACATTTTTCTAATTGGGTGTCAAATGATGAAATGAGAGAAAATTCTACTAATTTTTATTCAAATGATCACACTAATGGAGAAGTTTTCTACTAGGATTATATGGGGAAGATGCTTTATGTTTTAATACGTTTTAGGGGTGAAATGGTCATTTCCACAATTTTAATTTGTTCGAACATTTTATCTTCCCATTTTTCCAAACTCTGTTCCCTTCACTACTTCTAGGGGAACCTCATACGGTTCATTCACATAGTTCAACTAAATTTTCACAAACCATTTTGCATGACTATTTCAAAAATTATATAGACACCCACATTGGAAATTACCCATGGTTGCATTGTTTCCTCAAATTTTAAACCTCCCACTATTCATTTTCTAAAACCACATCGAACTTCTAAAATCCCATCGTGGGTCTCACAGTTTTCCTTAACAGTGTGGTTTAACTATTTTATCCAAAAACCGAATCTCCAGGCTCTGAAATGGCCATGAACACCCCCAAAAATAATTGTGAACTCCTCAGGCACTCACATTAGGTCAAAAACAATAATTTAAACCATAATTAACAATATATGTACCATAAAAAAACCCATGATCCAACAATATTCCCCCAAAATGAAATTAATTCTAAAAGTTTCCTTCAAATGGTGGTGATGAATAGACTAAGATTAAATTCAATAATTGAGCATGTACATCGGAATCCCTCTCCCATGTATCATTCTATAAATAGACCTATTATAGTATCACCCATACTAGAGGAACTAACCAGCCTTAGAGAACCATCATGCTTCTCTCAATAGACAGAATAAGATGATCCTCAGATGAAAAATATACCTACATCTCCACCTCATTTGAATCTAGAGTTTGAGATGATTATGGGTGATAATGGTATGGATGGGATACATAAAAAACATCATGCATGGACTGGTTTCTATGTGGTAATAGTTACTGATGGGTTATCATCACACTCCCTCATAAATCTAGAACATCATGATATATCTTTGTGAAATCTTACCTTATCCTCAAATCCATCTATTTACCAACATCAATGAGATACATAAGAAGACCTAATCAACGACCTTGAAATATAGGGATCTTCGATGATGATAAATGTAATATTTCCATCATTTATTTTTAATATCCATAAACATTCTAGTCAATTAGACATTCTCAGAAGTCTCATGAATGAGATATAATCCTAGTAATGATAAATCTCCTAACTAAAATTTTAACAAGGTTGATCAGCATCTAATGCCATACATTGCCTTAAAAGGTTCAATCTGTAAAGTCTTTTGATATTTACTATTGTAGGTGAACTAAAATGGGGGTATATGATTCTACCAACCCCCCCCCCCAAATCATTTATTCATGCTTGTAGCATGTCATCAAGCACTCAAATCATGCACTAGAACATTCCATCAATCTGAGGGTGGTATGTTGTGCTCAGAAGAACCTGTGTACCCAAATCCCTACACAAAATCTAGTAGAAAATAGATGTAATCCTACCATCCCTGTTTGATAAAATATTATGAAGAATGCTATGAATTCATAATATCTCATAGATATAAAACCTCCCCTGTCCACCCACTAATAAGTTTTCCCTGATTGATAGAAATGAGAAATATCTATGAGCCTACCCACAAAAACCCATATAGCATCACTACCTGGAGGAGACCTCAAGAAACTGATCACAAAATTCATCACAACATCTTCCCATTTTCACTTAGTAACGATTAACCTCTATAATGGTTTGTCTAGTAAATTATGTTCTCCCTTCAACTATAGATAAGTGGAACATCCTATAATCAAAATAGATACATCTTATTTAATTCATGGCCACAAATACAAGTGATGTAAACCATAAAACATCTTGGAAACGCATGGATGAACTACTAAAACTGAGGCATGAAACACCCACATTAGTTTCTCATATATGGATTCTATAAATCAAACATGACCACGAATAAAAAGAATATCTTCCTCACCCATAGTACTACCAATATGTGGTTCTTCACCTTCCAAACTAACCTATAGGACTAGGCCCTAAGCAACAGACAATTGTCTTATCCTCACTCTATAAGGAAGAGTGGAAGTCACTAAAAAGGAAGGTAAAAAAAGTAATCCCATCTCCATAATACACCTCCATGGGCATATATATAAAAAATCTATAAGATTCCACTCGCTACTGGACTCCTGAACTTCCTATATATGATTCCTCCTACTTAGTGGATCAGAATCTACATTTCCATTTTCAAGAGAATTGGAAATATCAATATCAAAAGACTATTGGTACCTAACCATCCATCACTTCCACAGATTCATTTCACCCTGTATAAATATATACTTGGGAATTTTATGGTCTGTGTAAACCCAAAAACTCTCTCCCAATAATTGATGAATAAAAAATGTGAAGAATATAATGTAGTGGTTAACAAATGATTATGTTTTTTAGTAGTTCATCTCTTATGGACACAACTACCAAGACACGTATTCCATGATTATCTCCCCATAAATCAAAACAACTATTATCTCTACTTTTGATCCATCGAAACACATAGTATAGCTCCTACTCATATCAGGATGAATCTAGACCAACACATTTAGAATTCACAATTTTAGATATTGAAAGGATTTCTCACAGGTACATGACCATAAAAATTCACACCATTCTTATTCAATCCCCTTAAAGGTTGTTGTAAGAGTGATAATTCCAATAATAAACATCTTTAATATCCATATAACCCCAAAAAACTTCATATATCAAATAAATTGTAGGGATTCACCCAAAAAAATATAACTCTGACCTTCTCTGAGCCAATTAATACTCTTGTCTTTGAGATAATTTGACCCATTAAGTTAATGTTCTGCATCAATAAGTTTAATTTTGTGTTCAAATAATATAAATGTTGTTTTCTCGGTGTATAAAAAATTATATCAGTCTGTCTTTAATGGTCGTCTTAGTTGTAAGAATATATAAATATTTCATCAACGAAAACCCCCAAAATGAATCTTGAAAATGATGAAATACTTAGCTAATCAGTTCCTTGAAAACAAATGGCATGTTCATTAGACTGAATAACATAACTAGATATTCATATAGGGAATACCTACTATAAAAAGAAACACCAGGTATGTATTCTTGTCAATCATTAACCGAGTGATAACCCAATGATAAATCAATTTTTTTGCAAAAATGATCTCCTCATGAATCATAAAAAATATCATATATCCATGGTAAATGATACTAGTTTTTAACAATAAATTGGTTCAATTTACAATTATCCACACATATCCAAAGGTTAATATTCAAATTTTTCACCGAAAAGACCAATGACCCCCACTGAAAAATCAAGTGTTGGATAAACCCCTTTGACACTAAGTCATCTAGCTGCCTATTGGGATATTGTAACTCTATGAAATGTATCATGTAAGTTGTAATGGATACTGGTGAATCTCTTAGAACTAACTCGATAGAGAACAGAACCTATCTTATATGAGGTAAACCTGAAATGTATTCCATGAAAACATCCCAAAAATAATCAACCACTAGAATTCAATATTCTAGATAATATCCATGGTCGTCAGGATTTGAACTCGGTATTTGGGATATCATCCGAACTAACTAGTGATTCTCTAGTCCACCTCAGTACTCATGGATAACACATTCACACTTGTGAATAAAAAAATTCTTTTCTTATAATGAGAAATTCACCCTCTGGTGATAGTAGTCAACAAATGGTGACTCGATGCCTCAACCATAGTCACCACCTTGGCCTAAATAACTAATACTGCTCCAAATCCAAGCCTGATGTATAGTTTTGAATCCCTCTCTTGGGAATAATGTAGGAGTCAATCCATTTCCACTTACTATTAGAGGGAAGGTCCAATAAAAATTATGTATATGTTCCATCCATCGAAAGATCATAAATCAAATAGAAATTGATCACATTGATTCCTTATATTCCCTCATCTACCAAAATGTTGATTGAATACAATGATACCCACACTAATAGCTTGGCTGGTACTCCCCCCACGAGAATCCTCAAAATATATCTTCTTATCACTCAGAGATGATCTAGTGGGTCATGATACTAAACTACCCTACTCTTCACCCCCAATTTCCCCCATGTTCAGCTCAGTAATAAGCACATGTTTCTCTATGTCTCTAATATTTGTCAACCAAAACATGTTGATCAATGATTGAACATTATGTATGTGACCTCCCAAGAAGTGTCGCTCCCTCGATACCTCATCATCAAGGTAAATCAATAGAAAACACTAAAACTATATAAATAATTTATAATAGTCCATAAAAGTAATTTCACCATTCTCCATACACATTAACTCACTATCCATTTCTCCTCTTAGTGTAAAAGAAAAAGTGTAGTCGTGGAACATTATTTGGAAAACACCCCAAACCTTGTCTCATAGCCTGACAATCTAGTTCAATATTCCCCACATATGATTTTCTACTCCACAAATATTATAAGTCAGAGGAATCATTATTCCATCAGGAGGTGTCTTGAAATGCTCAAAAATCTAAAAATTATTCTCAATGCATAGATTAGCAGTCGATGGACCTCCATACCTCAAAAATGTGGGAGGATTTTACTACTAGAACATAGGTGTTTGCAATACCATAGAGGAGACAGGATGTGGTGATCCCTTAATCGGTTGCATGGAGGACATAAATATTTATTAAGACTATTCCTGAGAACTCATATATAGTACAACTATTGCTGCCTTAGCTTTCACTAGAAGGGCTTCTAGTGGAATCCCATGTGCGACCCCCTCTAGATCACTGTCGTCTCTTCTCTCATAGTGCACAACTAGAGATCATTATAGTGGAATATATCTAAAATGACAAAAAAACCCCTTAGAAAAGATTGAAAACATAAATTTCACATTTTAAAACATAGGATATGTCAAATCCTTCTTACAAATAGATCAAACCATCTACCTACTTTTAAATCCATGAAATGGTAAAAAAACTATAAAAAAATCAGTTGTGACGCTGCCCACAATCCAATCAAAATCTGAGTCTTGGTCAAGTTATTTGTTTCCACAATTTTGATTCCATTTATATTAACATTTATTCATAATTATATTTAAATGTTTGAATAGAATGGGTCACCACATTGAGTCCATAAGGGCCCATAATCCTTATGAACTGAAATATGTCATCTACATAATACAAATGAAAACAAGTTATAGTCTATGCGAACAATGGTCTATGACTCAATGTGATATACTTGATTACATAGGGTGTCTGCAATATCCTAATCAAGAAAAAACTATTTTGGTTATTGAAGGAGCACTATATAAAAACAAGGTTTCTAGATTCCCTAGACAAATCATTTATGAAACAACAAGGTTTTCACATAAGGGATATATCACAAATTCTTACTTTCAAGAAATACATCCTATATGGAATGAAATAATTCATGAAATGTGAATCCTAAATGGTTGCTAAAATGATTCTTGAGATTCATACCCACGTATCATATGGAATGGGTAAAAAATATCATTAAAAATATTAATAATAACATCACAATTCAAGTACATGACCCAATGGTGTAATCAAATGAACTATAATAGTCAAAATCAATAAAATAACAATTTTAGTTCCATAAAATTTGGATCTTTCTTATATATGGATTATCCACTCACAAGAAATACTCAATATCAAATTCCAATACCTTATTAATCCACTATTTGTTGTCTCAAAATAGTAAAGTAAGAAAAAAACCTTTGATACCACTTTTTAAAGTCCTGAACTGGGTTCCACTAAATGGTGAATCAAGCAAGTGGGTCACATGGCCTCAAAAAAGCCACCACATATTCCCGAGGATACTAAATATATGTGAGGGCCTAGGGTGTGAATATGGGGAGACATTTCCCTTATTTCAAAGTGTAAAACAACTGAGTAATAATTTCGGTCAATAACGAATTAGTAAATAAAATTAACCATAGATAAACATCCAAGATAAGAATATATAAATAATTCCAAAGTAATCTCATATATAAAATGATATTTCATTACATGAATTTAAAAATCTATAAAACAATTATACAATCATCCAGTGAAATAAACGTATCACAGTATGAAAATGACCAAAAACAAACTGTCCCAGATAGCACCACTAGCATAGATGAATCTTCTTCCCAATTCTCCTAAGCATAACACAAATCAAGAATAGAACTATTTGTCTTTGCCTCAATCCCTACCTATATCCATATAATCTATATTTTTACCCAAAATCAGCCAAAACAATGTGTGATATAACACTCATTAGGAAACCACCAACAGATTCTATAATACATCAAATTTATGTATAACAAGATGATAAGTGTGAAAGGAAGACAATAGGTAAAGATGCATTGAATGTAATGTTTAAATGTAATTTGTAATACTATATAGAAAAAATATATTACTTTAAATAATATCTAAGAACCCATAGACAAGGGAATCTATAAAAAGAAATAATAGGTGAAAAATAGACTGGCATGTTTTAAATAATGTGATACCCAAATCGGGAAAACGAGTAAAACATGATAAAATATTCACCATGGACACACAATATAAAAAATGTCCCCACAATGGCTATTTTGGGTAATGAAAAGCTTCCAAATATGAAGGGACAAATCCAAAGTATAGAACACCAATTCATCTTCATCGAGTCCCATGATCATCTTAGTAGAAACTCGATAAAGACATGGTTTGTGAACAAAGTGAATTACCACAAACCATGTCCAATGAAATTCCATGTAATATAAATTTTTCAGGTGGAAAGGTTCATTGAAATCTAAGAAATCATGATTAATAGAGTAAACAAGTCTAGGGTAGACACTCTTATAAACAATTCACTTCAGAGAAAAATCATTGGAAAATGATTGAATTAAGATCCTAGGTATACCAAACAAGGGTACCCAAAAATATCAATTCATCATTTAATTAAATTAATAATTTCATAATAAATTACCTTAAAGGATTTTATCAACATAATTTACACAATTTCATACAAAAAATTAAAATAAAAAGTAAACAACAAGTTTTCTCATGGTGAGGTGGCAGCAAATCTCTCATATTCTGACAACCATTCTCTTTATTACACATTAATTAACAATTTTTACCGAATATAACACATAATACAAACTGAAATAACAATAATTCAGTGTATTTAGGAAATTTTTGTACATTACATCACCACATAATATTTTAAATACATCATCTCTATTGAAAACTTATGTAGCGTGATCATATTATTCCTTTATACTTAACACTTTCTTGGATAACATTAGGACATGCATAAGAAAAGGGTAAGCTATAATCCCTCGTAAGGGAATAAAAAGGGAGTACCATGATAAAAAGTAATACATGTTAGAAAATTGGTATATAAATCGGGAATAAAAGGAGTGAGAATCATAAACATGAACATTGAGGAATGATATAACATGATAATCAAAAAAGGCAACATGGGAAATGTGGAAAAAAACATAAAACATTGGGTCAAAAACATTGGTAAAGGATAACCACAATACATCATGTTGGAAAAAGTCACATAATGGCATTAGGTTTACTCTATATTTCAACATGATGTCTCATGAGACTAAACAGTTCCCAATGCATTGTAGCACTATATAATTATTAGCTTTCCCAACACATTCATTTCATTCTAATGATTAAGTGTGCCACATTTATCATACCAAATGGATTCATTCATCATTAAATTTTATTCCAAAATAAATGAGTGTGTAATACATACATGTATGTCCCTAATAAATACATATATTTTCATAATGGTGAACACACATGATATGAAATGTGTATGGTATTCACTACACAATTTTTTTGGAATAGAAAATCACTATGACATTTTGGAAGCAAAATGATGTCAATTAACGTTTCATAAAATTGGCCTCTCATAATTTGGAATTCAAATGGATAGTGATAGTCTCATTGTAAGTCTTTTTACCACCAACAGAAATTAGAAATATAGGGCACTAGATAATGATGAAATATAAATAACGGTGCTAAGGAAAAGAACCCTTACTTGAGTGTGTGTGACTTCAAATGTATGGGAGGAGCTTGCTGAGAGATTGGGGGTACCATTTGAGGACACTTGATAGGGGATGTAAGAGTAAGGATGTTCCCAAAGTATTTTTAGGGAAGATTAATAGTTCTTTAGGTGGGGTTATATAGGAAATTATTTAGGAAATCATTATTATTTCTCAAAATTATGTTTTGGACTCAATAAAATAATATAACCAAAACCACAAACCTTAACTTCGGGTTTTACCTCGTTTCCATCAAGGATGGGTGTTTATCATTATTAAAGAACGATAAGGAACAAACATAATAACATAATTACCCTCAAGATGAGAAATGGAGTCATACACTAAGATAAATTATTTTAAAACTTTAAAATAAATTAATTGTTTTGGATGATTCATCATAGAATTATAAAATTAATCAAATAAACAAAAAGTCAAATTATTTTAACATAAAAACGAGGATTTAGTTATGCATCCCCATTATATTATTTATTAAATCACTATAATGTCATCATTATATAATAATATACATAGTATATTTATTCCATATTTAAATTTTACCTGAAAATTAAATTATCTTTGAAAATAATGAAAAATTCACCGTTGGATAATTTCGATGTTCTAATTCAAAAAAAATATTCAATTTATATTTTTTTTTCTATAAATGATAATTTATTCTCTTAAAATATGAATCAAAATTTATTAAAAATGTGGGGTTTCTTAATATAATTGTTTTCGATCCCTTATAAAAATTAAATTTGACATCACCAAAATTATATGATCGTTTATATTTAATAAAAATTATTTAATAATAATATTTTATTAAAATAATATTTATTTAAAAATCCATTAATATATCAAAATAATCCTCTTAATTGAAATTGAATTCTAATTAAAAAACAAATTGTCTTTTATTATATAAATATCAAAATTATTTATAAATTATTGATATTAATAAAATATAAAAATTATTCTATTGAAAATATAATATAAATATTTATATTATTATGGTATTATTACATGTCCCATTTGCACACCAGGAAGCACTATAAGGGAGAGGTGCATAATGGTGAGTGTTTCATGGGTGGTTTAGTGTACATGGTTTGGGCTATGATCTAAATGACCATGAACATCCCTCGTAAATGGTTTTTCTCATGCTTATGTGATTGAATATCATATTGATAATTGTAGAGGTAAAATACTAGTGATATTATCTCCCTTGTAAGGTTCAATAAACGAGCATCATATGGTATAAACCTACTTATTTGATGCCATAACATCCTTTGTTTGTGTCATTCGGATTTATAAAAACCCTATATTTATACAAATCATTAGATAAATGTTCAATGACTATATGAAAAATGACAATTAATCTTAACATTATTTTAAAAATTATTCAATGTAATAAAACCTAAGAAGTGATTGTGTTTTCTGTAACCATAATAAATAATAATCCATTTTATTAAATCATATGTGGAATTTTGGTTTTAACAGTTTGGGTCGTTAAAATATTCCCCCCTTCATAAATTCTACCCCTGGAATATTCATTTTAGAAACACTAAAATACGAGAGAGTAATTATGTTTCATTACTTCCTCTAGTTCCCATGTTTCTTCTTTAGAACATGGTTTCTCCACAATGCTTTGACTAAGTTCATTATCTTATTTCATATAACTTTGTCTCAATGATCTAAGATCTTCACAAGTTTCTCCTCATACAAGAGATCATTCTACATTGGTACCACATCTAGATTGAGTACATGGGATGGGTTTGGTATGTAAATCCACAATATAGATATGTGGAATACATCATGTACTTGAGATAGGAAAGGTGGTATTTCTAGTCAATAAACCACTACTCTGATGTGATCAAGGATCTCAAAGGGGATGATTTATCATGGACTAAACATTCCCTTATTCCCAAATCTAGTGAACTTATTCCATTTATATTTGTAGAGGAATACCATTTTTGTAATATAAAACTCTATGTATCATCAATTATTATCATCATATCTCTTTCGTTGACTCTGAGTAGTCTTGATGTGTTTCGGAATGGTCGTGAAAGTTGCCTGTATTTTCTTAACGATTTCATAACCTAGATGTTTTCCCCACAACATCACCTAAACATGTATGTATTCTTCACCTCTTCCCATAAAGGGAATCATAGGGATCCATTTGTATTCTTGATTGGAAAGTGTTATTGTATGAGAACTCAACCAGTAGAAGATGTTGGTCCCATCCTATATTGAATTAAATTGAGAACACTGTCAATATTTTCTTGAGTTTCTGGATAGTAAAATTATATTGGAATTCATTTTGGGGGTGATAAACTGTTCTAAATTTTCAATCATTATTTTGAGCATGTTGAAGCATCTTCCATAACGTGGAAGTAAATATCGAGTATCGATCAGATATAATAGATATTGGTGTTCCATGAAGCTTCAAAACTTATGTAATATAATCCTTGCAAGTTGATTGAGTGATACATCATCTAGAATCAAAATGATGTGTGTAGTGTTTTTAAGATGATACATCACATCCAATATAGATTTATTTCATTTTGATGTATTTATAAGTCTATTGAAAAAGTCCATGAGGATGTTTTCTCATTTCTAGGTAGGTATGGGTAATGGTTTCATCATCATGTTGGGTTTCTACTACTCTGCATTCACTTTCATACACAGAATACATCTTGATGTATATTATTCAACATCATTCCATAAAATTTTCCAAACAATAGTTCTATTATATATCATAATACATCTATGTTCTTCCGGTATGGATAGACAAATTCAAACTATGTGAATCATCCAACAACATCTTTTTTTACACAATATTTTATAGTACACAAACCATGACCCAAATATTACAACTACTTCTTAATTAACATTGAACATTGATGATTTACCTCTCCTTATAACTTCCATTTTTTTGGAATTCCCATAAATCATCTTTGATAATATATTTTCTTCCCCAGAAGGGATGATTGAAAAATCATTTATAAAAGGGTTGATTATGTTAATTTCGTTATGATTGCTATATGAATCCATTCCAAATAAAAGAAGATCAGATCCAAATAAATTCTAATCAATTATTGAAATGTTGGATCATTGTAACATAGAGTGTCTGCAACATTAAGTGTTTTCCCATAACGATAATGAATTGTGCAGTCATTATCATTGATCCTCTCTAACAATCTTATTTCCTGCATATTTTTCTTTTTTTATGTGAATATATGATCAATGATTTACTTTTATCCATATATACATAAAATTTCTCCCCAAAGAAATAATCTCACCATATTTTCAAAGACAATGTCACTAAAGAATAATCTAGATTATGTGTTTTGTAGATCTATTTGTAAACTTTTAACTGCTTATATGTATAGACAATTAATTTCTCTTTTTTCATCAACAAATTACCCAATCCCTTTTTTGAGGCATCATTGAATACCATGAAAAGTTCCCCAATTGTGGGTATTTTTAATATATTTGTATAAATAAGATTACTTTTCAACTTCGTGAAAATATATTCATGTAAAGACCTGTAAAATTCAAGGGAAATGTTTTCTTAATTTTCTTTAGAATTTTAATAGAGCGCGGTTTCAGACGGCACCTGATTCCGAGGCCCGGAGTGCCCGGAATCAATTTCCGAAGTTTGGCTCGGGTACGTTCAGTGAACGAACGAGCGGGAATTTCTAACTTTTGATCCGGTGCTCGGAATTGAAATCCGAGGGCACCGATGGAACCGTAGCGCCGGTATACGCTTAGGAACTCCTGTTCTGGAGTTGCGTTCATGCGAGTGTTGATAATAAAAATTGTGGATGTTTACTTTGTAATTACACTACAATTTTTATTATTTTAATCTAAGTGTTATCTCTTGTTGGAAGTTGGGTAACCACCCAACCTCCCATGGGAGGTTATGAGGGTGGTGGGGCCCACACGAACCCCACCCCTTCATATCCTCTAAAACCCCCTCAACTCCCTCTTAAATTATGTTAACTTATGTTATAAACCTATGACTTAATGTAATGAGTTAATGAGGTGAGTTGTGTGTGGTTATTGAATTTCAAACCTTTGAAATTCAAAGAGGTTGGGTTGTGTGAATAAAATATGATAGAGACTTATTTTATTTTGTTAGAATTTTATCTCCTTGAGAGAGTAGGGAAGTCTTCTTCATCTTCTTCAAATTCAACGAAGAACGCGAAGAACGTCGTTCTTCAACGAAAAACTTCTCCGCCGAAGAACACGGTCCATCCACGACGCCGTATCCGCGACGCGACGTACTTCTTCCGCGTCATCTCTTCCGCGACGGTTTTCCGCGACGAACGCCAACGACAACGACTCTTCCTCCGACGTCAAAGGAATTGACACCGATATTCCACGACTACGTCAACGTGCGACTATCGAGGTAGGGATTCTTGAGTTCGTTGTTTTCTTTTTATTTTACTTTCCTCAAGACTTGACGTGAACGCTCAAGTTCCGACGAAGAACGCCGCTCCGCTCTTCTTCGTCTTCCGTGTCAACGAGAGAGGACACCGCTTCTTCCTCGGACAACCTTCGTCGGCGTACAAGTATTCGCCAACGACGTGTCTCTTCGGACGCACCCCTTCGTCATCGGATTTGACGAACGGCTACCGCGACGCCCGACCTCCGCGACGTCGTCTTCTGCGGAACGTTGACAAATCTTCGAACGTTATACCCAAGGTAGGGGTTGTTGAATATTTTTAATTTATTCCATTTCTTGCTCGTGGATCGCATGTCTACGTGAGGCTTTTGAATATTTTATATAAGTGTTATTGTTAACGCGAGGGGGGGCCGGACCGCACGAACACGGCCGAACCCCCCTCCATCGTTCTTGTTTATTCTTGCGGATGGAAGCAAGTGGCGTGGTGCCGTCGCACCACGCGGATGATCGTACTTTTATTTTACGCGGCGCCGCCGCGCCACGCCGAGGTAGAATCTTCAAGAACGTGACGCCGTCGCGCCGCGTTGAAAGGAATCAAGGTACGGCGAAAGGGGCGCGGTGCCGTCGCACCGCGCCGGACGACGAACACCGCGGCCGGTTCCGGGCCGTGGCGGGACGAGGAGGCCGCGGCCGGTTCCGGGCCGCGGCGGAAGAGAAGACCGGCGGCCGGGCCGCCGGCGTCGGAAGCCGAAGGGGGGACCGGAATTTCCGGTCCGTTTGAGAAAACCGGCCGGCCAGCTGGCCGGCCGGTTGTCTTAAAAACCGGGGGAATTAATCCCCCGGCCAACCCATAAAACCACCCTCTTTAAGAGGGGGGCGGTTCTTTAAAGGAGGGGGGGGGGCAGCAGCCCCCCGGTTCGTGTCCAGCCGGCCCCCACGTGCGGGGGCCGTTTCATGCAAATGGCGCGGCACAAGGCCGCGCCGCCTAATCAATCAGCGGGGGATTTAATTCCCATGCGCGGCCTCCTTGCGGCGACGGCCGCCGCGGCACCCCGCGCCGCCGCGCCGCCGCGCCGACCCAGGGGGGGGTCGGGCCGGGTCGGCCCGGACCCGGACCCCCCCGTTTCGAACCAGTTCCGGTCTTTTGGCCATATCTTGAGCCTCGGGCCTCCGAATGACGAACCGTCTGCGGCAACACGATCCTTGGATCGAGACGGTCGTTTTGGTATATCGCACTCAAGGTTTCGGATTACTTTGAGTTCGGCCGGGTTGGTTCGTTCAAGAAACCAACCGGGCCCTCGGAGTGGAAACGCTTATATCTTGAGCTACGGACGTCCGAACGGCGTGCCGTCAGTTCTGATAAGTTCCTCTTAGTGAGATGGATCTTTTGGTATACTCCGCCCGATGTTTGGACGCAGGTGGAGTACGGCCGGGTTGGTTCGTTCACGAAACCAACAGGGCCCTCAGAGCGGAAACGCTCATATCTTGAGTTCCGGACGTCCGATTGACGTGCCGTCGACTTTGATGGAATCCTCTAAGTGGGACGGAACTTTTGACATACTCCGCCCGAGTTTTGGATACAGTTGAGATATGGCCGGGTTTGGTTCGCTCACGAAACCAACTGGGCCCTTGGGACGAAAAGGCTAATAACTCACAGACCGGGCGTCCGATTGACGCGCCGTCTGTTGCGTTGAGACTCCTTTGACGAAGCGGACGTTTGTGGCACTTCTTCATTGGACTTTGAGATACTTGGAGTATCGACCAGTAGCTCGTGGAGTGGACCCTCCCGGAGACGAGTGGGCGGGGGAGCGCTTGGGTGTAGCGGCGGACCCGTGGTACTTGACAGTGGTGGTGCACTTGGATGCAGCAGCAGACCTTTGGCGGTGGAGCGCTTGGTTGTAGCGGCGAACCCGCGATACTTTACGGAGTGTGTGTGCTTGGTTGTAGCGACAGACCCGCGACGGTGGAGACGTGCGCGCAGAGTACGGAGACCGTGCATCCGGCTGAGACCTGACGACTGCTTGACCGACTCGAATTGGAGTGAGTCGACTAGCCCAGTGGACGGAGGGCCCGGTATTTGGCGGCAGACCCACGGCGGACGGAGCGCCTGGTAGTTGGCAGCAAACCCGCGGTACTCGATAGGAGGAGTACCTCAGTAGGCTATTTGGGTGAGCGCCCAGTAGTTGGCAGCAGACCCTCAGCGGACGGAGCGCCCAGTAGTTGGCAGCAGACCCGCAGTACTCGACAGGAGGAGTACCTCAGCAGTCATAGGTTTGTGAGTAGTACCTCGGAGTCGTGACAGGACTACTGCACACTTCAGAGACGGGGCTCTTCAGCAGCTACGGTTTCGATAATGAAAATCCTGGTTTGAGCTGAGTCAATGATCTTTGTGTTTCCTCATGATTGAGATGGGTCGCTTGATAACTTAGGTATATGTATGGGCATATACCTGGGTAATGGTTATCCGTTGATTTCATAAACTTGTTATAAACCGTGTGGACTTGTACTGTTATCCTATGTGGATTTTACTGTTTACTCTTCTTTGTGGATTGGGTTGTTCTTCGGCTCGGTGTTGGAGCCGAACGGAAATTGGTGACATAGGTATATGTATGGGCATATACCTAAACAATACTGGATGTTACTTCGTGATTGTATCCTTCTTGTGGTTTATCCTTGTGGATTTCGGGAGACCTTCGAGGGTCTCGGGGTCCCTACTGAGTATCTTATACTCACCCCTGCACGGGCTATGCCCGCACTTCGTTGTGTTGGTTGCAGACGACGGACATCACTGACTGTGGCTGAGGCTTTCGGAGTAGGTCGGTACCCGGAGGAGGACCACTGAGCGGGACGTGCTCGGAGCGGATAGTTGGACCCGAGGAGATGTGAGCTATCTGTACCTACCCTTCAGGTAGGATCCGTGGTGGACGATCCAGGAGCTGAGCCATCTGTACCTACCCTTCAGGTAGGAATCGAGGAGGACGTCCCAGGAGCCGCTTGTACTTTCAGTTGCTGTTTTTCCTTTCGAGTTGTACTTTACTTTCAGTTGGTCTTGTATTCTGGCCCCCATTACTTTTCTGCACTTGTAGTTACTTTCCGCTTGCTGACTCTGTGGTGGTTGTTACTTATAAAGGCAATGCCTTCCCTGTTTACCGGGATTTTACGCCTTGGTGCTAGTCGCCAGCCCCTGGCCTATGGAAGGCGGGCTTGGGGTAGTCACGGCACGGGCCCCGAGGTCGGGTCGTGACAATTCAAATTCATCATTCCTAGAAAACATTACTCTCTTCAATGTTATCATTGTTAGAGAGTTTGAAAATTGTGAGATATTTCTCAAAAATCAATGTTAGTACCCAGATAATCCAAAAACAATATAGATATCTATAACATATAATGGCCTTATCATCCTTAAATTCGTTCTTATTTTTATGTGTGTAAAATTATCAAATTACTTGTGATAATATACCCAAATAATGAGACTTCCTTCAACCAGAACTCTCATTTTCAATTCTAGGAAATTATATTCTTCTTTTTTAAGGTTTTCATCACTATGCTCAAAGTCTCCATATAATACTCCTTGATTTTGGAGTATATTATAATATCATCTATAAATAAAACAGAATTTTTTTCCGAAATAATCCTTAAAGTCTCTATTCATCATGTCCATGAGGATTTCTAGAGAATTAGAGAGTTCGAGTGTAATTACTATGGTCTCATAGTGATCGTACCTTCAATGGAATGTAGTCTGGGTGAAATTATCCTTTTTCACCCAAACATGGTAATATCCAGACCATAAATCCACCATGGAGAATTATTGTTCTCCATGTATCTGATAAAACAAGTCATCAATACATGGAAGATGACAGTTTTTAATTATCATGATATTGTTGAGATCATGATAATCGATGAAAAGGTGTGTTGAACCAACCTTATTCTTGACAAAAAGGACTAGGGAACCACAAGGTGAAACACTTGGGCATGTGAAACGATTATCTATATCATCATATAGTTCTTTATTAATATCTTAATGCATAAAATTATATATTATATATGGAGGAGTCGATAACCGTAATCCCCCAGGAATAATCTTGATTGAAAATTCATCCTTTTTGCTAGGAGGAAGGAATGTAAATTATTTGGAAGACACATCAATGTGTTACCTTATAGTGGTAATGTCATAATGGTTTATCCATTCATTAGACATAATAATTTGAGATAGATACACTTTCTTGTATGGTACCAATATCTATTCTTAAGATGAGGGTTCTAAATAAGATTCGTCCTCCGCCTAGAACTTGCACAGAATCAGGGGTCGATTCACAATACAGAGAGTGATTTCCTTCACATAAAAAATTGTGTTGTGTATGTTTAGTAAAACATATCCATACCCATAATTTCATCACATCCCACTAAAAGAATTATCACAAGTTTCTATGAGATTTCCCACCCACAAGGTTTTACTATAGAGTATTTATAAATTTGGGATGCAATAATTTCCCCAATTTCTAATTTCATCGATAAATATAATTAAATGAATTATGGTGTCTATTGAATAGATAGACTAAATATTTCTTATATGAATGATACATTAGAAACTAAATAAAAAATTATATTCGCTATTTTTTAATTAATATCTAGAATACTTATCCCCACATCGTTTTTTGGATACACCTCAGTGGTTGTGGGGGAAAAAGATCACATTTGTTTCCTTGGAGGTTGTCTTTTTGTCTAGAAAAAACCCTTGTATTAGTGAATTGGTTTATATAGTTCCATGGATACTTGTAGTTTATTTAATGAATAATTCACTATGGGTTGACTAGAGAATTTCTTTCCTTAATTTCATTAGCAGGCTTTCCATGTCACTGATCTCTAGCTAGGTTACCTTCCTTTCTATAAATAGAGCATTTTTCCATCCCCATTATGAAATTTTCTGGTTGTTGCTTTTGATTCCTTTAATAAGTGGCATGTTGAAATTTCAAATCATCATTATATTTCTCTAATTGGATTCATGAACTAAACACCACTATCCACTTGTTATTCCAATGATACCCTTGAGATTCACCAACTTCCATTTTAACTTTTATTACACAACCACAAATTTCCTCATTTCTCTCAATGTCTCGAATCAGGATGGGTTTTCATAGACTAGTTTTTATCAAACCAAAGAAGTAGTTATACATTAATTTGGGAATAACGATAAATCTTGAGGTGTATTGTGAAAGTATTGTGATGTTTTCCTCATATTCCTCAATAGATTCATCATTTTTCTCATGAGGTAAAGGAAATACCTTTAATTCTTAATTTGGAGTGTGTGAGGAAAATATTTATCAAAAACAATATAGAATTTGTTCCACCCCATTTCATAGATATCATTCTCAGTCTTCATATTCTTGATCAATCACAACCCCTGATCAACTTTTACCTCTATGTGATAAATAACCAATAGAAACATCTCTTTATTGGATGATTGAAGTATGGAGAAGATATTCTCAATGGTTTTGATCCATTGTTATGACATTAAAGGATTATATGGTCAATTAATATTCAGATGTCTTTTTTCAATAAAATCTATCGATTACAGCTTTTTCATTCATAGGGGATTTGGGAACTCTTCCTAATTTAGTTTTCTATCCAGAACTTGATTATTTTGAAAGGGTATCATCATAATGTTTTTGATTTATGCTCCCATCATGTTGGGCATGTCATGGGGGTAGTCGTCACATTTCTCATCAAATTGGTTGTTTACCAAATTACTTTTTTTAGACCATTTTTAAGAAGAATGGTAATATTAATGATTATAATTTTTAAACTAGTAAACATATAAACAGGAATCCAATGACAATAATGTTATAACATATAAATTACATATATTTCATAAACTTATGAATATCTAGGATTCTATCTATATTATCTATAATATATTGCATAACATTTATTATTATGGTCCTTTTTTTCGTTAATAATGGTTTATAATGATATTATGAATTTGTAAGTGGTATATCTTCCATTGGTGTAAAATTTGGTGTTTAGTATGGCCCATTTTCTTGCACCATTTGTCGATTGAGTCTATATCAATGCTCTATTTTCAATTTTTACCCCTTTATAATTCTGTTCCAGAGCCACATCAGCTGGTAGTATCTTGACAGGGTTTTATTAGCATGATAAAACAATTACTTTATACATACCAAAAATTTGGACTATTTTATTATACATATTCTTATACATAAGGATTTTTATAGAGTTCTCTAATCGTAATAAAAAAACTAAACCACCCTTTGATCCATACTATAGAAGCACTTTTCTTTAATAAACATTAATTCATGATTTATTACATAATATTACACATAATAAAGCTCATAATATTTAAAATCCTAGTGCCTTTGGGAATTAAGATCATTAGATTATAACTTAAAATAATAAATACATCATATTTATCAAAAATATCCTTAACATAATGATATTATTTATTCATACTTAACACTACAAGGGAGAAACATGGGACATACAAAAGAAATGGGTGATATATATATGCCAGTAAGGGAATAAAAAAGGAATAAAATGAATAAATTAGTACATGTTTGACAATTTTATTATCAATGGGGCATAAAAGGAGTGGGAATCATAAACATGAACAATGAGGCATGATATAACATGATAATCATAAATCCAACATGGGAAATGTGGAGATAACTATAAAAAATGCATAAAAAACATTGGTAAAAAATAACTACCAAGAAATAATCATCGAAAATGTCACGTAATGGAATTAGGTTTAGTCCTTGTCCGAACATCAAATATCATGATACTAAATGATTCCTAATGCATTTGGGTGCTAAATAATTCTAGGCACACCAGTCACATTTATTTCATTCTCATGCTTATTTTTTCCATATAGATCATAAAACATGGATTCATTAATCATAATATTTTATTCCATGATAATGGATTGTAGAATAAATCCTTGAATGTTCCAAATCAATAATTATAAGTGTATAAAGTTGAACACCCTTTATAGAAAATTGGTATGTTATTCACTACACAATTTCTTTTCATGGAATATTGTAGTGAATTGTTGGCAGCATAACAACATCCCTTATAGAGTAATAAATTAGATTTAAGATAGAGAAATTGTTCTCTACTATCTATGAAATAAAATGGAATTTAATGGGGACATGTAAATATATTTACCAACACTAATAATTTGTAATATTGGGCATAGGATAATGAATATACTTGAATAAATGTGAGAATGATAAGAACCCTTACATAAGTGTTTGACTCCAAATGCTATGTTGTACCTTCTCGAGAGATTGCGGGCACTTTATGGGGACACCCAAGAAAAAATTTTAGGGTAATGAATTTATCCATGTATTTTATGTGAAGGGAAATGGGATTTTGTGTGGTTTTATATAAGAAATTAGTGGGGAATACTTTATTAGTTCTCAAAATTATGTTTTGGATTCTATATAATAAAAAAACCAAAAACAAAAACATTAACATGGTTTTTTATAATGGTTTCTTCCAAAAAGTGGTATTTTATTATTTTATAATTCCAAATGGTGATTTTAAGAAGATAATACCCTTACTAACATGGAAGTGACTCACAGTCTTAATGAAATGATTTTAAAACCGTAAAAAGTATTAATGGATTTGGAGGATTTATAATGTACTCCTGAAATAAATCAAATAAACATTATATTAAATTGAAAACATATATTTAGTAAGGGATACCCTTATTTATTATTTATTACATCACTTTAGAGTCATTATTATGTCATAATACACACTGTATATTTAAATCGTGTTTAAATATTACCAAAAGATTTGACTATCTTAGAAAATAATGAAAATTTCACAATTGGATAATTTCAATGTTTTGATTCCAAAAAAGTATTCATTTTATCAAAAAAATTTCTAAATTTTTTAATTTTTTCCTTTTAAAATAATAATTGACATTTATTGAAAAATATTGTGTTTTTTGACAATAAATTTTTTCAACCTCTTATTAAAATTACATTTGACTACATAAAAGTAATACGATTTTTTATATTTAATTAAAATATTTATTAATAATATTTTATTAAAATTATATGTATTCCAAAAGACCAGTCATTCCTCAAAATAAGTTTCGTATTGAAATTGAATAAAATTTATAATACAATTAGTGTTTTATTTTATAAAAATCAAAATCATTTATAATGTAATGATAAGAAGAAAATATTAAAATTATTATATTGAAAATCAAATATAAAAATGCATATGAATATGGTCTTTACACATATTACATTAATAAAACAGTAAATTTTTAAAAGTTATATTACGTTATGGTGATACTTTCATGGGGAGGTTCGGCTTACAAGGTTTGGGTCGTGATTTTGATGAGATTGAACTTCTCTAGTTAATAGATTCACTAATTCTTATGTTTTTATATCTTAGATTGGGCATGGTTGAGGGAAAATCCTAGTGACTCTATCTCCCTTAGAATCCCCAATAAATAGGCTTCATAGGGTATGATCTTACATGTTTGAGGACATCCCTTATTTTTTATTTGTCAATTCGATTTTTCAAACCCTATATTTATACTAATAATATGATCACTGTAAAAAATCTATATTATCGATGGTGATGATGCTTACAGTGTTGTTAAATTGGATAAGATATAATAAAACCAAATATGTTCTTATGTTTTCTATGACCATAATACACTATAATGTTTTTAATTAAATCACAATGAAAATTTCATTTATAAAATTTTGGGTTATTATACCTATCTTATAAATTCAACTCAATTTCTTTAATTAATCAATTTCTATGTTATTTTTGAGGAAAAAACAAACCAAAAAAGGTGGTGTTACAAATGGGAAAAAATGGGGCACTCTATAGATTGCTTAGGTTGAGGATAAATGACCTACAACCATTAATTATACACAAGGGGAAGCCTAATAGGTTATAATTTATTCAATTCAATCATTCAATTAGTTTTGAAGGAAACTCCATAAATTATTATGTGTGAAAATACATCAATTAAAATTAAAGAACACCAAACATCAAAGAAAATATATATATCACCTATCATAGGATTCAATTATAGAACTCATCATATATTTATCTCTCATTATTTCTAGAACAAGAGAAAAATTAATAATAGTCGAAGAACCTGAAAATAGGCCATATTAGCTTAAACCGTAAAAACACCGTCGATACAAAGACAAATGAATAATAGAAAAATATGATTTATGAACTTTCCATAATAGATCTAATAAGAGAAACAAATTTCAAGTCTGGCATCAGATGAAGGAATAAAAGAAAATACTTTGAATTTGAATTCAACAGATCTCCTCATAGATGGTGCTATCATCTAGAATAAAAGGAGAAATTGGGTTTAGGTTTTAAAAGGTTTTAAGGATGAATAGTTTATTTACCCTCTTTTAACTAGGTCACATGGTTTAGCCACATGAATTTCCATAACATGGTAAAACTTTGTGCCCTTTACTATATTATGGGGAACCTTGCACAGTTAATGTGTGTGGTTTGACTAACCATGTGAAAAACATGTTGTATCCATATGCCAAAACTTATAGTGCTACCAGCATGGGCCTGCACACCAGGATGAATAGTTTCCATAATCCTTGCTACCTATTACATCGCATTATCTAGTATTGTATGGATACTTTTAGCACATGAGCCTCAACACAGTTGGTGAGGACTCCTTCAGTGCATCCAAGAGACCTGAGATCAAATCTAGGTGGGGGATAATTTCTGGGATACTGTAGAAGCTACTGTAGTAGTACTGTAGCAGGTACTGTAGAAGGTACTGTAGCTAAAACTGTAGTAGGAAATGTGCAGAACTATAGGAGGAACTGTTTGGAACTGTAGCAGCCAAGAATATGCCCCTGTTTGGGAATTTGGGCCACTGATTTGGTCCCCGAGTATTTTAAGGCCTTCGGGCCACCCAGGCCTTCGGGTCAGTAAGGCCTTCTGGCCACCTCAAGGCCTTCGGCCGACCCTAAGTGCAGATGAAAACCGGACAACCAATAATGAAAAAACTTCATAAAGAAAAGAAGCAGGGAGCTTTCACCATAGAAAAAGCTAGAAGGATGGCAAGAATGAGAGGGTACGACACCTACCATCGGGACAAGCCTATGCATGCATGGGAAAGCCTAGTTGAATAGCCATGCGAAGGTGGAGAGATGATTTCCTGATGAAGATGCTAGAGAGGAGTAGTTCCAAGTAGTTAGTCTGGGTTGCATGTAATGTTTGAAGCCCACAGTTAATGAATTCCTCTAAATCCTATGGGCCATGTAATACTTATGCCTACGGGCCTTGTAACAGTTCCACGTCACCCCTTGAATGGTGGATTATAAAAACTGAATAAAAATGAAGGCCTTCGGGCCATTGGAGGTATAGATACTTCTATCGCTTTGGCTTGGGTCACACGATTTCCCCTAATTGTGAATCCAAACTACCTTTTCCAAAAACATATTCTTCATTCTCCAAACATTCCACAACCCCCCCCCCCCCCCCCCCGAAACACCCATGAACTTCTCAATAACTCCCATTAGGTAAAAAAATAAATAAAACCAAAATAAAAAATATTATTACCTCCAGAAGAACCCATGATCTTACAAATCCCATGAACTCTATGCATCAAATGTCAGTGCCACTCTCCGGCCATGTTAGGTGAGACCCAACTCGGTCTGAAAGCCTTCACTAGCCAACCTATGATGCGACCTAGTCAGTGATATTCTTACCTACCATACGGTATGTGGGGAACTATCTAACCCTTAGGAAAAAACCCCAAGAGTGAGTGATGATGGCTAGAACACCGATACATCTCATATCATGAACAGAAGGTTGCATATTTTCCTAATATTATAGGTTATAGTTTCCATCGACCACATTCATCATGCCCTTACTATATCTGCTTGATCCACATTTTCTCTAGGTGACACTACTATCCCAGATGTTCTAGAAGAAAACCGTGGCTACCCTACACATTAATTTCTTAGAACCCTACTGAACAAAAACCACTATCCCCATCAAGAATTATTCATTGGCCCCATACTATCTCCCTTATTTCACCAGATTTGGAATCATTATTGTTCCCCTTCCATATAAACTCAATGAACTAGTCCATGTCCGACCGTTCATTTTTTTACACCTCTTTCAACCATTTTCCACTGGTAATTTCAATTATATATTCATCCATATATGATATAAGGGAGGTTTAATGGAGGGTTGAGATAATAGAAAATAAAGTGGATAATTCTGAGCATCATTCATTATTGAACCATTATCAAAACCACATTCTCACATGAAAAAAAATTGAAGAGTAATCTATATAACTAGAATTATTACATGGAATTAGATTCTGGAAAATGAGAAGAATAATTTTAAAAACTACCCGATATCAATTCACAGTGATCAAAAGATCCAAAATTTTAGCCTTAGATATAATATTCATGATGAAAATAGTATCAAATTGAAATATAAACATAAAATATATATAGAAGAAGAGTCTAATATTTATAAAAACATTCAATGAAAATTCTAGAATAAACTGAACATAAGAAATCGAGAAGCCCTTATTTATGTTAGGATCATAGGATGATGAATGTTTCATCTGCTTTCATTGATTTTATTTTTCTTAGAAATATTTACATAAATTATATTAATTCTTTCCTTCATTAAAATTCCCTCAAACCAAATAATTCATTTGAAAATCCATTGGTTTAAGAGATAAATTTGATTATAATAGTTTATTGAGTTTTTTGTTAATTTATTATGAAATTAATGGTTTAATTAATTAATTAATAATTTCCCTTTTGTAATATATTCTTCCAATACGACCAAACCCTTCGATCACTGATGTGAATAAAAGTTGTACCACACAAAGAGTAAAAAAACTATTCTCAATGAATCAATAGTATCTGTATTCATGTCCAAACCTTTTTCAAATAGGAAAATAATTTTACAAATAATGTAAATGAGTAGGCTAAACAAATTATTTTCATACCTGATATATTTTTTTGTGGCTCTTTAATGCTAAAATTACCTAATGGATCAGCGATACTGTAAAGACCCGTAAAATTCAAGGAAATTTTTTTCTTAATTTTCTTTAGAAATTTACAAGAGCGCGGTTTCAGACGGCACCTGATTCCGAGGCCCGGAGTGCCCGGAATTAATTTCCGAAGTTTGGCTCGGGTACGTTCAGTGAACGAACGAGCGGGAATTCCTAACTTTTGATCCGGTGCTCGGAATTGAAATCCGAGGGCACCGATGAACTCGCAGCGCCGATATTCGCTTAAAGAGTCCTTTTCGGGAGTTGCGTTTGATGCGGGTTGAAAGTTAGTTTTTGGGTTTTTAGTTTAAGTTAAATAAAATTTGTGAGGAACAAATTTTATTTCTTTTAACTAGTTAAGTCCTACCAAAGGGAGTTGGGAGTGGGACCCACATCCACTTAACCTCCCTTGGGAGGATTAAGTGAGGTGGGGTCCACACGAACCCCAAATCCTCAAATTCTCTCAAAACCTCCCCTTTAACTCATTTCATTTAATGTTGTCAACTTGAGTTACTTAATTAATTATGGGAGTTTAACCTTTTTGAATTTCAAACTTTTGAAATTCTAATGTGTATTGTAATAATAAAATAAGAAGTGGTCTTATTTTATTTTGGGTTGTTTTGTTTGTCTCCTTGAGAGCTTTTGGAGAGCCTCCTCTTCTTCTTCAAACTCAACAAAGAACGCGAAGAACGTCGTTCTTCAACGAAGAACTTCTCCACCGAAGAACACGATCCATCCGCGACGCCGTATCCGCGACGCGACGTACTTCTTCTGCGTCATCTCTTCCGCGACGGTTTTCCGCGACGAACGCCATCGACAACGACTCTTCCTCCGACGTCAAAGGAATCGACACCGATATTCCACGACTCCGTCAACGTGCGACTATCGAGGTAGGGGTTCTTGAGTTCGTTGTTTCCTTTTTATTTGACTTTCCTCAAGACTTGACGTAGAACGCTCAAGTTCCGACGAAGAACGCCGCTCCGCTCTTCTTCGTCTTCGGTGTCAACGAGAGAGAACACCGCACCTTCCTCGGACAACCTTCGTCGGCGTACAAGGTTTCGCCAATGACGTGCCTCTTCGGACGCGCCTCTTCGTCGTCGAATTTGACGAACGACTACAGCGACGCCCGATCTCCGCGACGTCGACTTCCGCGGACATAGTCAAATCCTCGAACTTATACCAAGTAGGGGTTGTTGTTTCATTATTTAATTATCTCATTCTTGCTCGTGGTTCGTATGACTAACGTGAGGATGTTGATTATTTAAAGTTGCGTTATTATTTTAACGTGAGGGGGTCGGACCGCACGAACACGGCCAAACCCCCTCCAACGATCTTGTTTGTTCTTGCGGGTGGAAGCAAGTGGCGTGGTGCCGTCGCACCATGCGGTTGATCGTGCTTTTATTTTACGCAACGCCGTCGCGCACACTCCATGGAAGAAACATCAAGAACGTGACGCCGTCGCGCCACGTTGAAAGAAATTAAAGTGCGGCGGAGGGGCGCGGTGCCGTCGCACCGCGCCGGACGACGAACACTGCGGCCGGTTCCGGGCCGCGGCGAGACGAGGAGACCGCGGCCGGTTCCGGGCCGCGGCGGAAGAGAAGACCGGCGGCCGGGCCGCCGGCGTCGGATGTCGAAGGCGGGACCGGAATTTCCGGTCCCGTTGGAGAAAACCGGCCGGCCTGCTGGCCGGCCGGATGCCGTTAAACCGGGGAATTAATTCCCCGGCCAGCTGGCTAAACCCCCCTCTTAAAAAGGGGGGGCGGTTTAATTAAAGGGAGGGGGCAGCCGGCCCCCTCGATTCCGCACCAACAGGCCCCCCACGTGGGGGGGCTTCTTTAAAAAAATGGGGCGCGGCCCTTTGTGCCGCGCCGCCCCTCAAAATAAACCGCGGGGCTTAGCCCCCGCGTGCGCAGCCACCTCGCGGCGCCAGGCCGCCGCCGCACGCCTCCGCCGCCCGCCGCCGCCCGCCGCCGCGCCGCCGCCCGCCGCTGCCGCCCACAGCCGCCAGCCCCCGCGCCGCCCCAGGGGGGGGGGGGGGGTCGGGCCGGGTCGGCCCGGACCCGGACCCCCCCGTTTCGAACCAGACATGGTTTTTGGCCCATAACTTGAGCCTCAGACCTCCGAATGACGAACCGTCTGCAGCAACGCGATCCTTGGATCGAGACGGTCGTTTCGGTATATCGCACTCAAGGTTTCGGATTACTTTGAGTTCGGCCGGGTTGGTTCGTTCACGAAACCAACCGGGCCTTCGGAGCGGAAACTCTCATATCTTGAGCCACAAACGTCCGATTGACGCGCCGTCAGTCGCGTTGCGTTACTCTTAATGAGACGGATCTTTTGGCATACTCGGACCGAGGTTTGGACGCAGGTGGAGTACGGTCGGGTTGGTTTTGCCTTAAAAACCAACCGGGCCCCGGAGACGAAAAAGCCAATAACTCACAGACCGGGCGTCCGATTGACGCGCCGTCTGTTTCGTTGACTTCCTCTTGATGAGACGGAACTTTTGACATACTCCGCCCGAGTTTTGGATGCAGTCGGAGTATGGCCGGGTTGGATTGTACCCGAAATCCAACCGGGCCCCTGGAACGGAAAAGCTGATATCTTACAGACAGGACGTCCGCTTGACGAGCCGTCAGCAGCGTTGGTGGTTACGTTGAGTAACGGTCCCTTTGAGTATACCCTATGGGAGTTCGGGGTACAGTTGAGATACGGCCAGGATTGGTTTCGCTCACGAAACCAACCGGGCCCCTGGGACGAATAGGCTAATAACTCACAGACCGGGCGTCCGATCGACGCGCCGTCTGTTGCGTTGAGACCCATGTGACGAGACGAACCTTTGAGACACTTCTTCGTGGGACTTTGAGATACTTGGAGTATCGACCTGTAGCTCGTGGAGCGGACCCTCCCAGTGACGAGCGTGCGAAGTACGGAGACCGTGTAGCTGGCTGAGACCTGACGACTGCTTGACCGACTCGACTTGGATAGAGTCGACTAGCCCAGTGGACGGAGCACTACTTTCTGAGGTGCAGACCCATGGCGGACGGAGCACTACCCGTGTGACAGTGCAGACCCGCGGTGCTCGTCCGGAGAGTACCTCAGCAGGCTACTAGGGGGTGTGCACTACAGTGTTTGGGTGACATACCTCGGCGGGAAGCACTACTGTGTTTGGGTGGCTGGCCCGCAGTACTCGACAGGAGGAGTACTTCAGCACTCTTAGGTTAGTGAGCAGTACCTCGGAGTCGTGACAGGACCACTGTACACTCTAGAGACGGAGCTCTTCAGCAGTTACGGTTTCGATAATGAAAATCCTGGTTTGAGCTGAGACTTTTGACCTTGTGTTTACCTCATGATTGAGATGGGTCACTTGCTAACTTTGGTATATGTATGGGCATATACCCGGGTAGTGGTTATCCGTCGTTTTCACAATCCTTGTGTTTCCTCATGATTGAGATGGGTTACTTGATAACTTAGGTATATGTATGGGCATATACCTAAGTAGAGTTTATCTGTTGAGATCTTCTTGTGTTTATCCTTGTTGGTTTTAGTGAGACCTTGAGGGTCTCGGGGTCCCTACTGAGTATCGTTATACTCACCCCTGCACGGGCTATGCCCGCACCTCGTTGTGTTGGTTGCAGACGACGGACAGCGCTGACAGAAGCCGAAGGTTCGAGGACTGGACGGTACCTGGAGGTGGACTATACGACGAGGCGGTACCCGGAGGTGGACCCCTGGGCGGGACATACTCGGAGCGGATGGCGGGACCCGAGGAGCAGAGGAGTTATCTGTACCCACCCTTCAGGTGGGATTTCCAGTGGACATCTCAGCGTAGCAGCTTTACTTTTCAGTCGTTGTTTTCCCTTTCGAGTTGTACTTTACAGTTGGGCTTGTATTTCCGGCCCCTTTTTACTTTTCAGCTCTTCTTTTTGTACTTAGTGTTTTACTTCCGCTTGTACTCTGTGGTGCTTGTTTTCTTTATAAAGGCAATGCCTTCCCAGTTATCGGGATTTTACGCCTTTGGTGCTAGTCGCCAGCCCCTGGCCTATGGAAGGCGGGCTTGGGGTAGTCACGGCACGGGCCCCGAGGACGGGTCGTGACAGATACTATAAAAACCACACCCAAAAACCAATGGAGTACCATATAATTTTTTTATGGTCATTTTCTCAGGAAATTTGACCATTTTAAACCTGGGGAGGTATTGGGACTTTGAAACACTAAAATTGAGCTAAGATTCACGTTTCAAAAACATGGGTCACTAAATCCTCTCCACTAATTGACATTTTTTATCATGAAATTAAGATAATTGAATCTTCTCTGAAAAAAATATTAGAAAAGAACATTTTGTGGAAAATAACCCACCATAAAAAATTCCTTCATCTTAATGGTCCAAACTCTAAACTATATACAAAAATATCGAAAAAGGGGACACCATATTTTTCCCCAATGTTACATTCCTCAACCATATTTAATCATGACACATGAAGGAACAATCATCAAATTTTATTAAGTGATTCCTTTCACTAACACCCAAAAAATGTAATCATCCAATGTTTATCCACCCATGTAAGATAATGTCAATAAAAAAAGAATTAATTCCCATCATGGAATGATTTTACACCAAGGATACCTAGGGTGGGAGTGATACTCTATCTATAATTTAAGGAATGTTATAAATAGTAAATAAATGAGGAAAAATCATCCATGATACACTAATATTGAGAACTCAAGAGGTTTCCATAGTAAAACTTAAAGAGTTTCAATGTATGATACTCCTCTTGTCCCACATTATCTTTTTAGTGATCTCATTATAGCATAGTAAATGTACTAATTCATATATCCCATAGAATAAAAGTGAATGTTGATATTTTTACCAGTATCATCCAAACCATCTATAGGAATCTGCAATTCATACACTGATTTACAACTAGTTTTAGATCAACTAACTAAGATATCCTGTTTTTTTATCACCACTCTTCTAGGAAAGATGTTTAGGAGCACATTTGGAAAAAATAAAAACAGCCTAAAACTTATTGAAATCACTTAATTGATTAATATATTTCCCATAACATCATATTCTGATCTGAACAGTTTACACCATTCATATAACCATGATATTTGTTATCCCCAATACCCAAGATAACTCTTACTTATGAAATGAAAATATGGGAATTCCCATGAAATCATCCTCCCCTAACTATAAAATGTTCTTCAATGTGATGAATAACATTCAAAATTGTCTTTATAAACATCATATATTGAGGGTATGGTTTCCCAAGAACAGTTTTTATTGTTTTTATATATATTTATATTCAATTGAAATATCAATAGAAAACTAATCAACATCAGAAGTGGTTAATTTCCTCCCCACCTTCAATAAAACCCTTCCAATCTATCATCAGAGATATATAATTCCAATAAAACCTCTAATTTAAAGAAACCATCATAGCCTTTCTCACAAGGGAGAGTGTGGGTCATTTTACCATTTAATAAAGGTGATCCTTATATCTCTTTATAATAAATATTTATCTATTGTAGAGTTAGCTGCGCATGTGCTACCTCTCTATTCTAGACACAAAGCCATCTACCATAATTTTTATGCATTGTGCCACTACTGAACCAACAAAATCAGCCCAACCACTATTGAGTAAACTTTATTAAAACTAAAGTTAATTCATGACTTCATATCGAATACAATAATAGTTTACTACGTAAAGAGAACACTAATGGTAGGATAAGGGAAAATTCATAAAGATCCCAATAGGATCATCTAGGAAACGAAAACCTGAAAGGGTTTAGTCCACAAGACCCCCGAATACTAATAGGTTCCTTATCATTACAAAAAGAAAAACATAAACACTAACATCAGAATTCAAGATGATTCAAAATTAACCCTCCCATCAAGGGAAAACCATGAGTCACCATTTAGAAGCATCATTTTGTTTTTACAAATTCACTGCAAGTGAATTTCTCATTTTGAACATAGAGTAAAAAATATCTCCATAAAATCTAAGGGGTAATCAAATTTATCTTCAAAACTGGTGGGATCAAATTTATTTTCTCTTAGGTAGTGAATTAAAAAAAACTACACCCACATATCATCAAATAACTTATAGGTCAAAATAATATGATCAATATTGATATTTAAAATGAAATTAAATGGTTTCCATCCAACTATATAATTGATTATGATTACCTAACATTACTATAAGGGTTTATTTTATGGTGTATTGGAGTGGTAAAAAATCTAAAGTTGACATGGGTCTGGATATGGGTTGCGCCCGAATATTTAACCCCTAATCATATAATGAAAATTTGATAACTCATGGGTATTAAACATAATATTAAGGTCCCTATAAAGTTGAAATAACATACTTTTAACTACATCTATTTAATATAGGACATAACTATTGACTACATGCATCATCTTGTAGCTAAAACTTTTAGTAACCCATGCATGAAAAGATCTAACAAAAAGTTATGATTTGGGAAGCATACTAGTATTTTATCTATCTACAACAGTTATAAAACCACCCAAACATCAAAAAAATGGATCCTTGGTTGCCAACATGTCCCATAATAAAGAGGATTCTAATGTAATATACATAGTCAATGTAGAGGTCAACACTAAACACCACTTTGGATAACATTTGGTGAAATGTTAACCAATTCCGATAACAAAGTTGTATCTTTTCGATGAATTGTCTAATGATAATATTCATTAAAAATCCTCAATCATTGTTGTTGTTAGATGAACCAAATACCATATATCACTAAATATTCATCCAAACTCTTTATCCATACAAATAATATGGAATTTTTTATTCACAAAAAATTTCTAAAGAATAAATCATATAGAACTGAAGCATACTCGAATACAGTATCACCACCTGAAAAGGAATAACACCACTAGATAAAAATCTATCATAAATAATATATTAAAATCCAATCATGGTAAAGGATTCCCATAATGAATTTGAGAAATCATCATCAAAAAATGAAACAAATAATCATATAGGTAAATAAGTGCCTCAATCATCATCCAATTAGTGAGAGGTTGAATGAAATGATTGTGTGAGTCCTAAAATCCGTACTCCACCACTCTAGGAAAAATCATGCATCATAATGTAATTAAGAATCAATAATTATAACAAACATTGTGACATCTTGACTAGTGTGCCACACACTGGTTCCATGATTTTGAAGTTCACATGATCTATGGTACGCCACCCTATACCGCAGAGGTTGTAAACTAGTCGTGAGGGTATAATATCAATCATGGGTATAATATACCCTCTATATTAAAATAACAAAACTTTTAAAATAAATAAGAATACAAAAATGACGTATCCAATACCCAAAAAAAACCAATATCATATAATGAAAAAAAAATATGAAATATAATATCCTAACTATACAATACATATGTCAGGTAAAATATTTTTCATGTGTCAGTATGAAAAAACCAATAAAAATCAAGACACTAATAACTCACAAATGGGCCCCAAATCATATTTGGTTCCATCATCCATGCTTCAACCCAACTCATCCATTAAACATATGGAATTTTTTCTTTATCCTATTTTATAAACATGAAGTCTATTTAGGTACCAATCAGGAAGCCCAAGTAGGGTGTGGGTGTAACTGAATAGGCCACCACCAATGACATCTACAAAATTATAGTCAAATATATTATATGAAGTTGTTTGAAGAATAAAATACATGACATATATTGAACAAATTACATTTTTTCAATTACACTTTAATTTAACAAAATATGTCACATGTTCCTTAGGACACCCAAACTCTCAATACCTACTTTGGACAACGTTGGAGTATGGACCAGATCACATATTCTATTCACAATTCCTTATGAAAAATGGGGTTTCATTTTCCATTTAATTTTAATTCATATTAGGGATAGTAGGGACCGTAATCCAATGACAATGTTTTGGTCAATGATTTCCATGACTAGGACCTCATGGGTATTTGGAGCAACAATTTGTGACCCAAAACACATTTATAAAAAAAATAAGTGGGTTTTTGAAGCAGCTGTCTCTATCCCACACTCATTTAACACTACGAGATTTTGATGTAGTAGAACATGTACCACACTTGTAAATCAATCAATTAATCACTATAGGATTTCGATGTAGTAAACCATGTCCCACTTATGAATATTAATCAATCATAATATTACATGAATCAAAATATCACATCAATAAAGTTTAATCAACATTATCCCTCTCATCATAATTTCATTAACATAAAGGTCAATCCAACCATACCATAATTACAATCATCAATTAATTCTTAAATACATAAATTGACTAATCATATATTTCATTAAATAATTCAGAAATTGGTTAATCTACTCCCATAATCACAAAATTCCAATAATTAATTAAATTATTAATTAATCCAATTACATATTCACAATGTTACATTAATTAATTGACCAATTAATTAATATATATTTTACAATCCAAATATCTCATTAATAAATATAAAAATTAATTAATTAAATTCCACAATCCAAAAATCCCATTAATCAATTCACCAATTAATTAATCTATATTCAACAATTCAATTTCCCCAATTTAACCAAAATCATTGACACATATAAATTAGAACAATTTTACACAATTATGAATACAATTTCTCAATCATGGTAATTTAAAATTTCACAATTACATAGAAATAATTAAATCAAGACTATGGGACTGTAATTTAGATTACCAACCTCAGGATTGATGATGAATGTTGTCTAATGGAAATACCCAAACTAAATCAAAACATTAAATTGCATAAAAGATACCCAGATCTAGATCACATACCCATATCCAAAGTAAAATATATTAGATACACTTAAACCTCGATCTAGATCGACCAAAATATAATAAAACATCCATTATAAGGATAATCGATTTACATAAAAAAGATGATAAACCCAATAGAATGAGGTTCTCTTATCAAAAGAGGTTCATATCATCCATCCGAGCATTAAATCATCATTAATTGAGGACATATGAGTTTGAAATTCATTTGAAAGCCTCAAAAAATGAGATCCATTATTTAGGGTCAAGGTAGAGTTGATTTGGAGATAATACCAGGGCTTTAAATATATTCAATATATTTTTTCATGCTAATAAATATCATGAACATAATATTCTGGGAAGGGGTGCACAGTTTTCCAAAACCTGTGCCTTATCCATGTGCCTATTCTAGGGGGGCGCATGGTTACTACTTGTATAGATCATGGTTTGAAGAAACATGTGTCGTCCATGCATATCACCTCTTTGATGGGTTCAAATATTGTTTTGGTTGGGGAGTATAGTTTGGGAAAACCATGTGTTAATCATGAAATACCTATCTTCCTTCCAAAAATATCTAATTTTACCTAAAAATCCACATTGAAAAACTCAAACATGGTATAGTAAAAACAAGGAAAAAGGAGTACTTGTAAAAAAGATCGTGATATATCTTGAAATGGTTAGGATCATAAAATCTAACAAAATTATTACATCACATCCTCAATATATACTCCCAAGCATCACAAAGATTATGCGGTAAACATATCGGGTCACTGAGCCCTCATATCCTATCTTCTCTCCCATGTTTTTTAATACACAAACATATTTCCACAATACAAAAACTATTATCATAGTCTTTACACACATCACATTCTCAGTATGACCCGACACGCGTATCAAATTCTCATCAAAAGATACTTCTATCTCAATTTCAATATCATTCATATCATTCAGATGAGAATGTTCAGGGTGATTTCACTAAGTTGTGAAACATGAAGAACATAATTCATAGTATAATAACTTTGTGGACAAGCCAATCTGTACACCACCAGCATCATTCTCTCCACAACCTTTGATGGTCTGACGTACCTGGGTGATGACGTTCCATGACCCTATATCAATCAGTAACCCAATCTAGGAGACATATAAAGAAATAAAAAAACACCATGTGTGAAATCTACAGGTCATCGATGTCTATCAGAATACAACTTATGCCTACTCTATTTTGTATCCATAAACATTAGAATTAACTAAACCTTCTCTAATATATCATGCATGAGACTTTGTTCCAACAAATCTGACCCACCTACTTCCATCCAGCATTGAGGGGATATTAATGGACTACCATAAAGAGCCCCATCTTGTGCCATATGAATCGTAACCTAATAAATATTTTCATAGGAGAACTCCAAAATTTTAAGGTGCTTAAATGGAGACCCATATATTTCTAGAACACACAGTCATATTGTATCATCAAGAACCTATATAGTACGTTCCAACTACCCATATGTCTATTGATGGAATGTAGTACAGAAAAAACCTATATACCAAGTGAATTCAAAAATACCTTCTAGAAACACAATGTAAAGAATGAGTCATGTTCTGAAACAATAATCCATGGAACATAGTACATACATTCATTCTCTAGAACATACTAGTCTCCCATGTGGTACATTGATATGGTCTCTTGTATATGTAAGAAATATGCTACTTTTTTTAAATAGTCCACAATAACCTAAATAGAATCATTCTTCTATGTAATATTTGGGAAACCCACCACAAAATCTATGGTAACATATTCCCACCACTATTTTATGATGGTAATCAACTATAGTAATACATCATGTCATTTATGTTCAGCCTTAACCTATTGACATTTTTTGCATTATTTCATGAACCCTATTATCTCTGTTTTCATGACCGACCACAAAAACATTCAACATAGGGCATGATACATTTTGTTTACACTTGGTTGCACCACCCACTTTAAGGATTTCAATTAATGCAACAATTTATCCTAAATACGCTTATATAAAAAAACTGATTCATAACATTGATTTTATCATCCTCATCTATGATTCAATAATAATTTGACTCCCCTCATTCAAGGATTTCCATTGAGTCCAATCATTCGGGGTCCTCATAATCCATGTCTTTAATCTAGATAAAAAGATTAAAATCCATTGAAACTGATATGAGAGTCATCTTTTCTTGGCTCCCTTGAACCACAACATGCATCTTAACTTGGAAATTAATCATCTTTCACTCCATAATAAAATATTGAACAGCCTGAGCCAATTTTTTTCTTTGTCACAGCAGTAGAATCACTATTTTCATTTCAATGCATATATTCCATATAAAAATTAATTGGATTTATATAATTGACCCGCATCTATTCCTGGAGATTCAAATGTCACTGTAAAAACATATACTTTAATCTCTTGTGATTAGTATGCACGATAAAATTTTCAACCAAGAGATAATTATTACAACACATCAAAGAATAAATTACCATTTTCAACTTGAGGTCATGCATATGGTTGTCCCATTCATGTGTCCTCAATTAGTAAGGCCCATACGCCATTACATGATATACTTGTATCAATATTACTCTAAGACTGAACCCAGATGCAACAAAAAACATTGTATACTCCCCAGTTAGATCAGGTAGGAACATGAATGGTTTTGATTTAAAGCTCTTCCTCAATACCTATAAAGAATTATCACATTCTTCCAACCATTCAAACATTATTATTTTTTGGGTCAAGCATGAAACTATTTCTTCCAAATGATAAATAGCATCGATGAACCTCCAAATATTAACCTGCTAACCCCAAAAAACAAAAGATATCAAAAATTTCCTTTGGATGTAGCTAGGATAAAACTATTAAAAACATATCTAGGTCTTCTAACATACCTTCCTTTGAAATTATGTGACACAATAAGTTTACCTATTCAATTATAAACTAACAGTTATATATCTTGGAATATATAAGATGCTCTCTTTGTGTACTTATGGTGATGTTATGATATTGGGAATGATCATCATGGGTCTTATAGATCACCAATATGTAATCTACAAATACCATAACGAATTGATCTAGGTATAGAGGAATGATTTAGTTCATCAAGTCCATAAAAACTACTGGTGTGTTCTTCAAACCACCTGACGTCATGATGAAATTATAAGGGAAATGCTTTCTTCTAAATGAATTACTCAGTATATCAGAATGTTGAACTCTCAATTTATGATATCCCAATTACAATTAAATCTTGAAGAAAACACAATCTCTTATAAACTAGTCAAACTAGTCATCAATATGCAAAAGAGGATATCAGTTCTTCCCTGTCATCAAGTTTAACTTTTGGAAATCAACACATAAATGAAAAGTCTTGTCAACCATCAATGAAAAAAACTGGGGAACCCCATATAGACAAACTCAGATAGATAAAACCCTAATCTATGAACTCGTATAGTTGAGTCTTGAGATTGTGAAGATATATTGGTATTGTTTTATATGGCATAATAAAATCTATATCACCGCATAACATGATCTCAATCATAAATTCCACATCACTTTCATTGTAATCCCTGATAATTCTTCAAGAAAAAACCCCCTAAAATATATACACAATAGGTGGAATGGCATCATGTTGCACACCATTGTCATCAAGTAAAAAACTAGAAACCTGGTCAGTGAGCTCCCACAATTCCTAATAAATGGGCCCGGAATGACCCACCCAGATATCCCACTCTCCAAGGTGAATATAATTGTTACCCTTAGGATAAATAAAAGTGACTCTACTTCAGTAGAAATAAATTCGGGATTGATCTAATATTAACTAGTCCAAACCCATAATTAGGTATAATCATTAAATATCTATAATGTAGATATTCCAAAGAAAATGATACTCCCCAACCTTGATAAAACATTCCATGTATATACATATGTCTCTTGACAATACTACCTCTAAAAAATTGAGGTTTGGTGACCAACACATAGTATGAATGTCTCACGCTATGATGGTCCATAATCTATATCAACATGTAATAAATAGAAATCCATAAAACATAAAATAAACATAAACACATATTAGATATATATATATATATATATATATATAGGCACAAACACATATATATAATAAAATGATTGGTGCAACGAAAATTCTTAAGATATTAGTAATAAAAAAATTATCAAAAAGCAAAATAAAAAATGAACTGTACAACTGATGAGATAGAAAATATGATAAATACGTATAAAATAAAATATTCTTCTCATTGCATGTAATTATAAAATGACCTCCAGTCGACAGTTATCCACACTATCAAGGGACACCAACATTCATCATGCATTTCCATGAATAACCAAGCATCTAATATGAATAGGACACTCTAGTTATATATATTCGAATATTATTTTTGATCTTATACATTTTATACATAGACACAACACTTGTGGGAATAATGTCCATTAGAGGGTGAGTATAAACATACATTTTATATTTCCTCAAAAAGAAAAGGGGTAAAATACAAAAATTAATCCAGAATATATTGATATGAGCTATAATAATTGTTGGGGTAGAAAAAAATTAATCAAGATATATTGTATAAAAATAACTCCCAGTATCATAGAGATTCCCTAATAATAACATTTCTAACTTGTGAGGTTTGAATCTTATGAGAGAACATGGATTTAAAAGGTACTAATAAGAACCAACATAGTCTAAATTATTTAGGCTAATTATATGTCATATCTCAAAGTTAACCTAGGGGTTTTTAAGGAACCATATGTCTCGAAGTATTTTATATTATTTGTTTTACTTCTACACATTCACTAGAGTATATCATGGTAAAAAAACATCCTTCTCAAGTGCATACATCATTTGAGGAAGAATCCCAATCATCATTTACAAATATCATGTAATAATTCTATAAACCCATAGAAAAAACATACATAACTGAGGTTAGATTTTTGTTATAGGTGTAGAAATACCTATTACCATAACCATACTGGTTATGGAAGAACCAATGTAACCTCAAAAAACTGAATTTTGGTAGTAGGGGAGGGGTCTCTTACAGCATTGATGGGAAGGTGTCAATTTAAGGGGATAAATAATCCTTGTAGAATAATTCTACCATAATTGTTATAAAAAAACATGGGTAAGGATTTGATTTTATATATTTCGGTTCTACATCATGAGTATCATACTATAAATAGGGTTATAACACAAAAATTAGGAGAAAATGAACATAAACTACTAGAAATTTGGGGAACTATCGGCCTTATAAACATCAAAAATGAGTTTATGGGGATGTATTTGAACCTATTAATATATTGATCAAGACACATGAACCCCATAATTAAATATACAAAGATATGTCCTTAAATTTCCCATCCCTAATTAAAAAAATTGGATTTCCAAAAAAATTATTCAATTAAAATATATATGGAAACATACTAAGGATAGGCTACTTATTTTTTAAACTAGACATAAAGTGAGGAATATCAAAAATAACCCATGCATGAGTGAACAAGAAAGTGAGAATCCCCTAGGAAGACCACATATTGTATAGGGAGAGATAGGAAATGCATAATTGGGGGTTTCATTCCCAATATACATCCCAAAAAATGAGAATATAGAACACATAAGTGCAACATGGATGATGGTATTGCCCTCTCTAAGTTCATGTTGGGAATGAAGTTACACCACCGACCCTAACATGTATTAATTTGAATTCATGTGTCTAGGACTATGTCACATTAGTCATTTCCACCAATACTATGAGGGGTTCTAACCTAGGGACACCCCCCTCAATAAGTGGTGAGTTCGACTTCATCCAATCCCTCTGGTAAAACGTTGAGTATTATGTCATGGAAGTCAGCCCATCTCTGTGTCCAACATTACACATGCTATGTCACAACACACAACAATGTACCATTTGACATTTTAATTTTAAAAAACAACAAATAACCCCCAAGAAAATTCATCTTACACAACACATACAACTATATATCCTCTATCCAACATAGTCATCATGTGTATAAAACACCATAGTTTCCTCACACCACCCATGTCTAGACCCTCACGGATGCATGTATCAATTTCCATTAAGATTGCTTATTTATCCTTATACTACTTCCATCAATCTCTACCCTTATATTTCACTACCACACCACCTCCACCATTTCTTAAACCACTGGGATACACCCAACCATTTGTAACGAGACCTCTAATTACTTCTAGCCACTGACAATGTAACTAAACTCATTATTTATTTTTTCACCATAAATATTATTTTAGGAATTTAACGAACTTTATGTAACATGATATTGAAATATAATTCATTTTTTAGGCTTTTATTTGAATGTACATGGATCCCAAATGGAGTTACGGATCCAAAGTTATGGCTATTTGAAGGCGACATCCGAAAATTGCCAGCTGAGGAGATTATAGATCGATGTATGGAAGTGTTTGAAACATTACAGAAAGTTCATGAAACTAATTCACAACCACAAAAATGTGTTTCACATAGAAGTAAATTGAAAACATAGAATATTCACACAAATATGAGTCATCCTATAAAAACAATGGCAATTGTGTGTAATGTTTCCCAAAAATGACTAGTTCTGTGATACAACATAAATTATTATAAATTCAGAATTGATAGTTAATTCACATGAGAGGACCTATGGGGGATCTCTTACAAAAAACATTGAGTTTTACACTTTTTATAAACCCCAATTCATGAGGTTTAGTTAAATTAACATGATGAATTCACTTATGTATGGGATTCTACTAAGATAGTTTCTCACCACTGATTCCATAGGGAACAAAATTTTGTGGAATGTCCAATATTTCATAAATATTTATATCCATAAAAATTATTTTTTAGGAAACACGTTTTCAAAAATCATTCTTATGGGCCATACCTCGTGCAAACTCTCTTATTTACACACAAGTGTATAGTTTCTCATAACTATGCCATGTTGTGTACCCACCTGCCTAGTTGTGTTCAATAGAAACAAGTTACGGTACAAAGTTCATATTTTCAGGAAATATCATTTGGATACATTCCCAGTATTCCATATAGTAGGTAATGTTCCTCTGTACCCCAACTCGGGATTAGTGTTGGTCTACTATCATGAAACTCCAACCTGATCCCTTTAATGTTGTTTCTAACACCCCAAGAAAAACTGAGAGTCACACCATTAAAAATTTGGGTGAGGTCAAAAACATTATAGATTTCCCCCTATATGAATGAAACATCCACCCTTAAAATACCATGAATCCATATACTCATATACACTTCGTGAAATGTATTGAGTCAACTTACTACTGTTGGTCCCTTTCCCATGTTTTGGGATGAGATTATCATATTAGATATCATGAGTAGCTTGATTCAAAACACTCCTTAAAAAATTAGTAAAACCCCATCACTCAACTCTCATTCCATTTTGATATAGAAAGGGTTAATCATGTGTAAGTCCCACACCATCCATTTATAGGAATCTTCCACCAAGTAGTTCATGCTACATGACATTAAAATAAAATAAATTCCACATGAAAATAACAGGATGCCTCATGTGACAAATACAAAATTCCTTATGCGTAAAGACTAAGATTTATGAGGAAATTATCAATAGAATACCACCCATAGTCATCACTATATGAATTTAAACTATATTATACCCTATGTAAAAAGAATAGGATTCCTCTTATGAAAATCGCAATATTCCATTTGTGTTAAGTGTAGAATTCATCATGAAATTATCATGAAAAGAAATTTAAATAGAATCTAGGGGGTTACATATCAGGTGTAACCCTGAATTATATCCCTTATCCCACCATAGAGTGGGGATAACCTCATGCCCTAACAAGATGAAGACATAATGGGAATATCAATGCATAATCTATGAACTCCATGTCCATTAACATGATGTTAAACTATAACCATACACCATGAAATGGAAATGGGGTAACTTATTAATTTGAAATGATGAGGAAATGATGGAATGTGCAGTGAAAATACTAAAATCCCACATCATGATCACATGATGTTAAATGGTACAATAAATCTTCCCCACCATAAGATGTTAAATTGTATGTATAATTCCCAGATAAAATGATATTAAACAATATTATACAACTTCTTTAATACATTATGTTAAACATCATGGATCGGTCTTGACACACGACCTAAAACTACAACATCAAACTGCATATATTTTATCTATATATTCAAAACATGGTAGATAACAAAACCCCCTTGATGATCAATCCCATCATTTGTAAACTACCTTGTTATTCCCTCCAAGGGATTCACCTCTCTAACTGTCCTCCATGGGGTGTTATGATACATTGGTATTTTATTCATGTGTTACCTCCTACAGATAAATATCATACTCCCCTCCAAGGAAAATTATAACCAGTTGGAAAACTATCCAGGTGATCCTTTGGGTCCGCCTCCTTGGGGTATTCTAGTCCATTGGTAAACTCATGTGCGACATATTTCCTCCTAGGTATGAACCTATGGGATCTGCCTTCATGGGTCATTATGTTGCTTTGTTAAACTATTTGGTTGTTCCCTCTTAGAGATCCACCTATCATATTTTCCTCTATAGTGAATTCTAATCTATCAACCACCTCCCCGGGATATTAAACGTGTTCCTAGATCTGTCTTAATATGTTGCTTTGATCCATATATATAATATGTTAAACTCATTCCATGATCCCTATTAACATGACTTTTATATACATCACCACAGAACATAGAACTTTTTACCAATTCCATAATACGTATCCTATGCATATGTATGTGATTCCTGAGTTAAAAATCATTTGAAGACTCACACCCCTACTTTTAATCACCTCGTAATAGACAAGGGATGGAATGAGTGTCATGCCTAAGATTCCTCATATTGAAACCCCCCCAAAGAGGATGACTTTATAGGATTCTAATGCAAACAACATCTAAATATGCCAAGACACGATCGATGTGATAATCCCCTAAGACTAAAATGTTTCTTCCATCCTAAGAATTAAAATATGGAATTAATCAAAGTAAATGTAGAGATATACTTATGAATGAGTTTCTTGAACATGAATTAAATCTATGAGAGAGACCTGGATGAGGCGGCGAGATCCAAGGAAGAATCAATGGAAGGAGGAACCCATATCCCATCATCTCATTTAAATTAATGAGATAGATTCACTTACCATGGTGGTAGAGAACTCTCACCATTGGATGGTGGGGATGTAGGGAATGAAATGCGTGTCACTACGATAATGTATACCCCAACTATTAAAGCATAAAAAACATTCCATATATGATATAGTGGAAATGGAATGGTGGGAAGGGAGAATAGAGAATGTAGGGGGAAATTAATAGTTATGTTCATAAATAATCTCCCATAAAAACTGCATTTTCTTATTGAACAATGTTAGAGACTAATACATATAACCAAAGGAAATACAAAACATGAGGTTAGGTAATTTAAGATGAATAATTGAATAGAACACCTAGTATAGAATCATAAAGATTAAAGATTAGAAAATATAAAATAAAATATTAAATTCCAAAAGAGTGAGTAATATAATTTAAATATACACTTCTGATCTATGAAGGATAATAATGAAATTATTAAAAACTTTTTCAGTGGAAATTTCATGAAAGAGTTACCACAATAAATCATGAAGCCCTACCTCAGGTGTAGAATGCTTGCTAAAAAATTTGAGGTTCCCCTCCATTGATGTCAATGACATTTAATTATGTTATTTGATTTCTATAAATTCTATCTTTCGATATATTTATTTAAAAAACAATGGTTCATATGGTTACTCCTTATTTTAAGATATCAATATGATTATATAGGATTTTTGTCTAGGATAGGTAACTGATTAACTAATCAATGTTATAACTGATTATTTTACAATAACCATTTTATTTACTCAATCCTCTATTGTTTTCTAACCCTTAAGGACGAATTAGAGAATAAATTTTATACCACCCATATGGTAAAACACACATTATAGTTGTACTGATAATGTCTGAATTCATGTCCAAAAATTGATTTGATAGGAAAATAACTTTCTATGGATTATTTATGTGTAGAATCACAATAATATTTTTATAATTAATATGTTTTTATTAGGGAATTACTGCAATAAAAATTACGCATAGACTTATATTTATGGTAAAAACCACACGCTGGATCTACCCAACCCATTATTTAATTTATCTGAGGTAGACTATGAATGTGATTTCACTATTTTACACCAATAATGTTACCATGAAACTAAAAACCATAGGAGATCTAATTATCTCTTGGGGAAATATATAGTCACTATATATTCATCTTTCATAAAGGATTAGTCACTTAAAAATGGTAACTAAACAGTGGTTTAGAAAACTAAGAATTCAGTAATGATGTTTTTGTGCAAAACACATCTATTTTATATGATAATATTTATCATGGAAGTTACATTATTAGTTGAATTAGGGGTTATTTGTAAATGGGATTATTTTTATGGAATGGTTGAGGGATTATGTGGATTGTTTTTTGAATTGATATGTTCTTTGGAAACATGTTCTATGATTTTTTTATACGAAGGGGATGAGAGAATGTGGTTTTCAGTATTTTGGTTATGTATTTTATAGGGGAATTTCTAATTTTGTGTAAATATGACATGTCATGCGACAATTTTAGTTATTGTTGGAATCAGAATCATTTTGGTTATTGGTTGGTTGATATTATACTATTTTATAGTATCTCATTAATAATCGTATATTAGCATTAAAATTGATTTTTGAAAATTTTTTGTATTGGAATTAAATGTCCTATGAGATATATATATATATTTAATTTTTTAATATTTAAAATAAATTGTTAATGGATGAAAAAAAACATGGATGATGGTTAATGATTGTGTTTTTTTTAAATATTTCATTGAAAGGAACAATGAATGTAATAATAATGATAGTTATAAAATATAGAAAGGGTAAAAAAAATTTTGAAAGTGGAATAATATATATGGTTTTGGTTGTTGTTTTGTAAGAATGGTGGGGATGGTTTGAGGTAAAGTGAATTGCAATGATGGTAGCATGTTGTGGTGAAAGTGTGGTGGTTGGAATTAGTGTGGAAGTTCTCTTTTTTGAACCACATAGGCTGGTATTATGCCTCACTATATTGGAAATTCAATTTCATTTGATTACTTTAATTACCTTACAATGTTTGATTACCTTAATAACACCCAAATGTTTTAATTTTGGTTTATTTTATAAAAAAAATGTAGATGGTATAGATGAATGAATACTCTATCTATCTCACGCTCCCATCTAGGAGTGGTATAGGATGTACTAGATTACAATATATATAATAATACAAGGTGTAATGGATTACAGTTATAGGTTTTTATATACTAGATAACTTGGTTATGAAGTTGGGGTTTTGGGACATGGTGGGAAACAAACGTGGTAGGGGGGACATGGTTAATGTACGCCATGATCATGAAGCCTTACATTAATGGAAATGTGATGAGGTACTTATTTACAATTGAATTGTGATATATTATTGGGTTATAGATATAAGTTATGTGATGGTGGGTATGTGATGATGATGGTGTGGTGGGGATATATTTCATTATTTGTATTTGGGGAAAGGTGTGAAACATCATAGATGTGGAAGGGGTTTAGAGGATCCGGATGTCAATTGTTCGGGAACAAGAGAAATTTTTTCCGGGTATGTGGTTTCATGGTAGATATTTCATGTATTCTTATTCTATTATGTTATTATACTTTGAAGAGATTTGGGTGAGAGATCCTTGGTAACTTTTTTTGTTAGGTGAACTTGCAGGTACATTCTTTTTCTATTTTTTATTCATTGATACATTAGTATAATCCTTCTGTATTATCATGCGAAGTCATGAGGATGATCATACTATGTACGCATGTATTCTCACTCCTATATATAATATATACTCTCCAAGATGAAATAGAATATTGATATAAACATTAAAATCTCCAACCAAGGATCTATGGTTAGCATTACAACATATTAATTTATTTTCTATTTTATCATAGGGACATATATTTGTAGGTCATTTTAAAAAATTATGGCTTATTTTTGGTATATCATATTTAATTTATATATGGGGTTTATTTGTAGTTTCATTTTATGTTCCTTGGATTTATGAAGGTAATACCTCCCATTTACTTATTTTATACCAATTATGGTAGTTTCCAACATGGGGTATAATGGATGTAGGTCTTAGGTTTCACTATTATCTTCAATATAAGCCTAAAAGGGGTTCTCGTTAAGAGTCACTCATGAAACTATGATATCCCAACATTTTTATTATCATCCTCAATTTGATAAATTTTGATGTTTGGGAAACACCAGTTATATACCTTATAGGAGAAATGTAAATTATTTCATTCATAAAAGATTGTTCTTTGAGATTTCCAATTTACCCAATGAAGAGGATGTTGGATCCTTTTAATGTCTCTAAATCATTCAATGTGTGGAATGAGATTGAATCTACAGATAATATCTAGTGTTTGATGATTAGAGATTGTGGATAATATACAGAATATGAATTTTATACTTTTTGTTACTAAGAATCTATTAAGTGAGAATTAATAGTTCTCTAAACTCCTAAATATAATAGATTGGCATATTAGATAAAAAAACCATGTTACAAAGATCTATGATGAGGTTGATGAATATAAAAATATCAAAAAATTGTTATGTAGAAGTAGTGAAGATGACATGTTATGTGATGAATCAAACTCTTTCAATTATAATTCATCCAAGGACACTAATAGAGATGTGGAATAGAAAAATCATTGTCTATTCTCAATTTCCTGATTTTGGAAGTCTATAATATGATCTATAATGTGATCATGAAATAACAAAGACGGATTTATGATCCAAAAAATGTATTTTCAAGGATATTTTGAGGGATTTATGGGGTAACGTTTATAGGAAACCAATCCCAACAATGTTATCATAAGTGGAGTAGTCATTGTCTAATAGAAATGATTAATATTCTAATTGGTGGATATATGGATAAAAAATGTATTGAAAATACAACTGTCATAGAGGATTAAATATAGGAATAATTTGTTTTCACTGTAACATTACCTTAGCATAATGAACAAGAACTATAATGTTTGATCGAGGGTGATAAAAAAAAGATAAAAATTTACAAATATGTCAGTTACACTACATAAATACATGACATAGGCTGTACTAATTATTTTTGAAGGATTAAGATTACTATTTCTTAAGGTAATTTAGAGTCTTTATATATATTCATAGAATGTATAAATTCCAGATATTTTTAAAACCCTATAGAAGAAAAATAAAACGGATATTTTTATAGTATCTTATAAAATGAAGGCCATTGAAAAAAATAGGTTTATAAGGTCAATTAGTCTAGAAAGTACCATGTGTAATGATATCATGCAAGATTGGTGATCAATATATATGCTTATAATGAAGGTATTGATTTCAATGAAATATTTACTCTTATTGTTCGACTCCCAATGTTTTTGGTAGTTATGGCCGTCTATGAAAAACAAAACATTCATATATTTTATATATTTTTAAATAAATATACTCTCCATTGGGATAATGATGTAGAAATATATATGCCCTCGAAAAAGGTTTTATAGAAATAGTAAATTAGACTTTTCTTTTTTTCCCATATAAATAACTGCATTATCTCAACCAGGCTCCATAATGATAGTACATGGGATTTGATTTTTAAATAATAAACCTTAAATAAATAATATATCATTTTTATCATTGTACATATATTTGGTGTTTATTTGATATTTATTTTATATTAATCTGTTTTATATGGATTACATGTTGGTTATAAGATAAAAAAATGATCAAATTCAGAAGATGCAGGAAAAGAGTGTGAGGGCATTTTATATGAAGGTCATTGGATCAATAAATATGATTCATGGGAAAAAATTTACTCGGATCGAGATATTGGTATGATTTTTGAATTGTACAATAATTAATGAAATGATTACTTGAAACTTTTTAAAATGATGGAATATAAAAAAAATCTTGGCCCTTGGTTTCCTATTAACATTTTATTCTCAATGACAAGTCCTAGTAGGGATGTAGGGTTTATGGTGATACCACAAATACCACTTTCATCAGTAATGGGAAATGTGATTTTCTCTTTGGTGTATAATAAATCAAACATTGAACATATCATTGGAGAAATTATATGGGGAATAGTGTGTCATATATGTTGTAATTAAAAAATGAATTGGATCTTATGTCACATTAAGAATAACTCTAAATTTGTATTATGTTATGTAGGATAATATTTTACAATCATAGCCAATATTGAGATAGATTTTTAAATAGAGTCAAACAAAAGTAAATTCATTTCTTGTTATGTATTTACACTTTTGGATGACATTTCAGATGGATTTAAAGTATGTAATTATTTTTGGATTTATCTATGACATATAAGGAATAAATTATAGCATTATAGACCTCTAAAGATGAAAATATTATGAGAATATTATTATAGAGAATTTTTAAATTCGTATTCTTCTATATTCTGATAGATAGATCCTATTTAATATTGTATGGAATCCCTCAATTCAACTAGGATGAACCATATTAGAGTACGATAAAACATTATTTACGACATGGTAGGGGAATGAAGTTTTGAATTTTTGGAAAATTACACCAAGGAAAATAAAACATATTACTAGGTGAAGGTAATTATCATTAATTAGTTAATATGGTGAAGTTTAATTATAGGACATAAAGAATTATAAATATCATGTTTAGTATATAGATTAGATATCTATATATTTAATTTTTCCAAAAAAATCTTCTAGTGGGAAATATGTTGTTGGCGTACCCATTTATCAATTTTCCTCTACCACCCATGGTTTGATTATTCATGTATGGAACCACAACTTCTCTTTTCAAAGTGGAAATGAAGGGGTTGATGTGGTCAATTAAAAAACCCCAAAAAAATAAACTAGTAGTAGAGGAAAAATCTGGTGAAGGAGGTTCCTATAACTTAGTACCTCCATATATTTTAAAATACTTATTTTAAAAGCTCATAATAATCATTGAATTTTAATTATAGTATTATTTAGAAGTTGTTTTCTTCAATTTTTCATGATAAAAATTATTATGGTATTTTCTATGTAATATTGAGCATTTTTAAAACCATTCTATTAATATTAATACTTTCATTCTAGTCTTGGTCCTTTATAACTTTTCATGTAATGGGGATTTTCCATTTATTATTATGTAACATATTTCGAACATTTTTTTTATTATTTTTCCTCTATATTATTTCCACATTGAATGGAAAATTAATTTGGTCCTAGAAACTATTGTTACAAGGTCCATACTATATAAAACATTAGTATCATCATAATAATGATCCAAACAAATCTACTAAATAAATAATAATAAAAATGGATAAATCCCTCTAATTAGATAAATAGAATCTAATCAAAGTGAGTTGAAACATTTATATTGGTTATTGGGATAACATATCTACCTATCATGAAAATACAGTGGCTATAAAGAAGACAACATGACATATGAGTCCTCATATAGAGTCATCAAAATTGAGGGAATATAGGAAGAAGATTGTAACACCCTGAAATTTTATGAGAAAGATTCTTTTCAATTTCTTTGATTTCTTGTGTTGTACACTACACCAAGATTAGCTTGTGCTATACGCAACACTGTATTAGCTTATAGTATACGCAAACACTATTCTTGGCTTGTGTTGCATGCAAGAGCGACCCTCCTCAATAGTTTGTGTTGTACACAATACCGAGTTTCACTAAACAACCATATATTTTATTATATTATTATGAACTAGCCGTTATGAATAGTATTAACCATATTTTTAATTTTATAACATTATAATTCATCTTACACATTATCTATAACATGGTTTGAGAACAAAATAATTTTTTTTAGGTAAAATAAGTATTTTTTAAAAAATGCAGTTCTGCAGCCTTTTGACGGCGCACCCACTTTAAATCTATTTTTTGACATATTTATATGTTCAATTTGATGAAATAAAATTATTTATTTCAATAAGGATAAAAAATTTACTTTGGATAATTTTTTAATATTTTTTGGTAAACTTTCATATTTTGATGAATAGTGAAAATACGCTAAATTTTAATTAAAAACATCTTTTTTATTGAGATAATTTATATGGTTAAATTATAATATTGAATTGTTTTAAATTTTAAATAGAATATATTTTTAATATTTAATATAATTTAAGTCATTATAATTAATTTTATATTGAAATCATTTGTAAAACATTTCAATATTTGACAATGTTTTAACTTTTAAAACCCGTTTTCTTAACAATGAGATTAATTTTAAATTAATTACTACAACTTCTGTGTTTTGAATTTTAAAAAATTTATTCCATATTTGAATTCATTTGGTCCAAATTATGATAATAGGTTACTTTTATTTTTTAGATATTTTAATAGTAACAACGGTAATTTTTATTTACTATAGTTAAAGGTAAATCGGCCAATTAAGGTTAAAAATAAGATAATAAAATTACACTAACACCTTCCAGAATTATATTGGATGAATAAAAGTTGACCCATATAACCTAAGGGTCAGAATATATTCATTTCATGTACTTTGGGCCATGAAAAGTATATAATTATTATTAAAACCAAGGAAATTGACAACATGTCACTCTCTTATATCTTATAAGTGTAATAATTTTAATTTAGTGATAAAAATCATAAAACGTAGAAACTTTATTGTATCAAGAAATATAATAAAATTATATAAATCATTTTAATTTATTTAGAATTTTTAGGGATTAAATAATTATCATTAATTTTGACACAATAGTGATGTTGAAATAATTTTATTGATTGAAATATCTAATAAATGGTTTTAAAAATATTAAAACAAATATTATATTAACTATTTAATGTGATCCACGAATTTTATAGATTAATATGACATATTAGGTATCTAATAAATATTTTTTTTGAATATATCCTCTGTGTGGATTTTATTTAAATTCAAATAAATGAATAGTGTCAAAATTGACATTATTGTTATTTTAGAAAAATAACATATTATAAAATTGTTTAAAAAACACAATTTTTTTAAAAAATTATAAATTTGAATTTATATATTCTAAAATGTCATAAAGTATCCAATTATGGACAACTCACAACACATAAGTAATTATTTTTAATAATTTAAAATTTATAATACTATTACCACAAATAAATTTAAATAGATTAAATAAGGATAAATCAATTTGATAAGGTTTAAAATAAATTCAAAACATGTCTAAATTTTATTTGTTGATGATATAACAACCCTATGTAATCTCATCTTCAAATTGAGTCATTTTTTGAGGTCTTTATGTGGGGTTGGAATTTATTATAAATTAATATTTCTTATGTTTCCAAAGGTGCCCCTCCCTCCCTTATAAAAGGGCACCTCCTCCGTCTCCTCCTCACACTATTTTGAGCCTTCAAGATCGGAAAAATCCAACCAATTTCTCTTCTCCACTTCTCTAGAAACCTACTAGTGGTTCTGGTCTTCTTCAAACACCAAATTTAGTGCCCTAAGAGGAGTTTTAGAAGAGACGTGTCGAAGAAGAAGTAATATCCTTTACCGATCCTTTCAAATTTATTTCTTCTTCTACTTCCACATCTTTATTGGTTTCATTATAGAATAATATAATCAGTATAACTAATATACAGATATTTTATTATAAATACGAAACAAACCTATTTCACCTTTTATCTGTCCTATGGAAATTGAAATCACAACTCGTGCACACATATGGAATACCGTCTCCACGCCGTGGTGTAATCTGTTTTCCACCACCACCATAATTGGATGAGTATAATGGTGTAAAGAATAACTATATATGATTATTATAACATGATACTAATTCTGAGATATTCTATCATCCTCTCCAAGACCATTCAATAATTATGGGAACGATATTGTCGCTCATGCGTACGTACGACTTACCGTCTCCACGATGCAATGTGATTCATTCTACATGGTCTTCATTAAAAAATGATTATATAAAAAAGTTTAATGAATAAATCTGATATATATTATACTAAAACCATAATTTAAATGATGTATCTATAACCTAAAAAGAGGAATAAGAATTTATTCGACAAAACACACATAAGAACATAAAGCAATGAACACCCGAATAACAAGTAGCAATGAAATATTACTAATAAGATGATAAAAATATGACCATATATGATATCATAACAATGAGTATGATTCTGAAATAATCCAATGAGATTATTTAAATCATTATAAAGGATGATCGGATACATACAAAGCATGTTGGACAGAAGGTAAGGGAAAATCTCGCAATCTCATTTTTATATGAGATTGTTTATACTTCAAAATTTACTGGGGAATATTTATCATCCACATCCATGCTGCCAAAATATGTAATATTATTTCTATCCTCCTCCAATTTTTTAAATCCAATTTCATTTCATATTAGTCATGGATCATTTCAAAGACTATCATAGTGGACAAAGTCCATTTTTGAACCGAGTTCACTTATCATTCAAGTCTTGTATCACTGAACCGGATTAACTTGTCATTCCAGCCAGGTCTATCTAATGAGATATAAATCCTTACCCAATGCATTGGAGGAATATATAGGTCCCACCAATCTCATAATGAAACTATTCTTATGTGTGCCACAAAATCATAAACCATACATCATAGCATAACACATGTAATAGAAATGGGATTATTAAACATCATGCCATCCTAAAAAAATCCATATAAGATAAAATGAATTCATAAAATAATTCCAGCATAACATAATCAAATCAATTTAAAAATAGGGATAGAAACAGGATGATATATTATCTTATATGGAAAATAATTTTGATAAAACACTTGAACTCCATTCTTGAGTAAAATATCCTTTCTACATCAAATTTATTTTCCTTTCTTAACATGTCATACAATTATAAATTAAAAGAAGTTAATTGAAAATAAACTTGAAAACTTGTAAAGAAGGCTTCGTTTAAATAATTTTCTATGAAATCATAAAAATCTATTCATGCCGTATAAGATAAAAACATTCTTCTCGTACTTTGGATGAAAAAGTCAAAAGTATCTTGTACTGAAAACGAAAAAAGATTCCTGTCATAAATTTTACTAAAAATTCACCAATAGGTAAAATTGGATTTAGAAAATTTTAGGAGAATAAAAATAATATTACATATTGTGGAAACATGAATGTGGATGATAAATAGCCCCAGTAAATTGTGAATTATAAACAATCTTGGATAAAAATGAGATTGCGAGATTTTCCCTTACCTTAGGTCCGATATGCTTTCTACGTATCTGAACCTCCTGTATAATGATTTAAATAATGTCATTGGATTATTCCAGAATCATAATCATTGTTATGATATCATATATGGTCATATTCTTAGCTTCTTATTAGTAATATTTCATTCGTTCTTGTTATTTGGGTGTTCATTGCTTTATGTTATTATGTGTGTTCTGTTGAATAAATTCTTATTCATATTTTTAGGTTATAGCTACATCATTTACAAAATGGTATTAGTATAATATATATCATATTTATTCATTCAATTCATTTATCTAGTCATGGTTTAATGAAGACCATGTAGAATGAATCACATCGCATCGTGGAGACGGTAAGTCGAATGTACGCACGAGCGACGATATCGTTCCCATAATTATTGAATGGTCTTGGAGTGGATGATAGAATATATAAAAATTTGTATCATGTTATAATAATTGTATATAGTTATTATTTACACCATTATACCCATCCATGTAACGTGGTGGTGGAAAACAAATTACACCACGACGTGGAGACAGTATTTCGTACGTACACATGCGTGTGGATTTCATTTTCCATAGGATTGATAGAAGGTGAAATAAGTTTGTTTCATAATTATAATAACATGTCAGTATAGTAGTTATAATGATGTTATTACTTTATAATTAAACTAATAAATAATAGGATGTAGAAGAAGAAATAAATTTGAAAGGATCTGCAAAGGATATTACTGCTTCTTCGATGCGACTCTTCTAAACCTCCTCTTAGGGCACTAAAGTTGGTCTTTGAAGAAGACCAGGACCACTAGTATATTTATATGGAAGTTTATAAGAGAAATTGGAAGGTTTTTTCTGAGCTTGTAGGCACAAAATGGGGTGAGGAGAAGAGGGAGGAGGTTCCCTTTTATAAGGGAGGAGAGGGGCACCTTTGGAAACATAAGAAATATTAATTTATAATAAATTCCAACCCCCACTTAAAAACCTCCAAAAATGACTCAATTCAAAGATGAGATGAGATAGGGTTTTAATCTCATCTACCAATAATATTTAGATATGTTTTAAATTTATTTTAAACAATATAAAATTGATTTGTCCTTATTTAATCTATTTAATTTTATTTGTGGTGATAATATTCTAAATTTTAAATTGTTAAAAATAATTACTTATGTTTTGTGAATTATCCATAATTGGATAATTTATGTCATTTTAGACCATATAAATTGAAATTCATAATTTTTAAATATTTTTGGGGTTTTTAAACAATTTTATAATATGTTATTTTTCTAAAATATCAATAGTGTCAATTTTTACACTATTCATTTATTTGAATTTAAATAAAATCCACAGAGGGGATATATTCGAACCAAAATAATAAATAGATTCATAATATGTAATATTATTATATAACATTCAGGGATCACATTAAATAGTTAATATAATACTTATTTTAATATTTGTAAAACCATTTATTTGATATGTCAGTCAATAAAATAATTTCAACATCACTATTGTATCTTTCTTAATGATAAATATTTAATCCCTAAAAATTCTAAATAAATTTACATGATTTAGATAATTTTATTTTATTTATGGAGGCTATTCGTGTTTGAAGTATTATGAAGTTTATCACTAAATTAAAATTATTACACTTATAAGATATAAGAGAGTGACATGTTGTAACATTCTTTGGTTTTAATTATAATTATATAATTTTCATGGTAAATAGTCTATGAAACGAATCTATTCTGACCCTTAGGTGATATGGGTATAATTTCATTCATCCAATAGAATTTATGAAGGTGTTAGTGTAATTTTATAATCTTATTTTTACCCTTAATTACCCGATTTACCATTAACTGTAGTAAATAAAAATTACCATAGTTACTATTCATAATGAAAAAAAATTAAAAGTTACCAACTAATATAATTTGGACCCAATGAATCCAAATATGGAATTGATTTTTTAAAATTAAAAACAGATAAGATTCAGTAATTAGTTTAAAATTTATCTCGTTGTTAAGAAAAAGGGTTTTTAAAGTTAAAATATTGTTAAAATACTGAAATGTTTTTACCTATGAATTCAATGTAATATTAATGGTAATTTCATACATTATATTAAATGGTAAAAATATATTCTAACTATACTTTAAAACCATTAAATATTATTATTTAACCATATAAATTATCTTAATGAAAATGTTGTTTTTAAGAAAATTTAGCGTATTTTTACTATTCATCAAGATATGAAAATTATCAGAAAAGTATCAAAAATTTATCCAATATAAATTTTTATATCCTGATTAAAAAAAATAAGTTTATTTTGTAAAATTAAACTTATAAACTTTTCAAAAATTATATTTAAAATGGGTGCACCATCAAAAGGTGGTAAAACTTCATTTTTTGAAAAATACTTCTTTTCTAGATAAATTGATTTTGTTTTCATATTTCATTCTAGAAAATGACTAAGTTGAATTAGAATGTTCTAAAATTCAAAATTTGTTTAATACTATTCATAACGGCTCATTCATAATATTATAATAATATATCCTTATTTAGTGAAACTCGGTATTGTGTATAGCGCCAGATATTGAGGAAGGTTGTTCTTGAGTGTAATGCAAGCCAAGACAGTGTTTTGTGTAGTTAAAGATTCCTTTGGTGGTTTGTATAACATAAGACATTAAAAAAAATATTTCTCATAAAATCTTTGGGTGTTACATTCTACCCCCCATAAAATGAATTTTTCCCTCCAAATTCGTCACTTCTTAACAAACAGATGAGGATAACTCTCCCTCATCATATCCTCAAGTTCCCATGTAGATTCTTCTAATTGGTGGTTCCTCCATAAAACTTTAACCAAGCGATTGGACTTGTTTCGTAGAACTTTTTCTCTACGATCCAAAATCTCTTTTGGCAGTTCTTCATAAGAAAGATCTTGCTCCAGTGGTACAACTTCTGAGCTTCGTACATGTGAAGGATCGGCTATGCAATTTCTCAAGAGAGATACATAGAACACATCATGAACTCGACAGAGATTCGGTGGAAGTGACAATCAGTATTCCACCTTCCCAACAGGATCTAGTATTTCAAAATGACCAATATACCTAGGGCTTAGCTTGCCCTTATTTCCAAATCTCATTACTCTCTTCCAAGGAGATATTTGTAAGAACACTTTATCACCCACTTCAAACTCTAGGTCTTTTATTCGGTTTTCGGCATAACATTTTTGTCGACTCTGAGCTGCTATTATGTGTGGTTGAATAAATATGACCTTTTATTCCATCTCATCAACAAGATCAGGTCCCAATAGCTTTCTTTCCCCAACTTTATCCCAGCAGGTTGGAGTTCTGCATTTCATTCAATATAGAGCTTTATATGGAGCCATATGAATACTAGAGTGAATGATATTATTATAAGAAAGTTCCACCAAAGGTTGGTGTTGATCCCAACCACCTTTTAAATCCATAGAGCAAATTATCAACATGTCTTCTAGAGTTTTAATTGTCCTCTTAGACTGACCATCTGTCTGAGGATGATAAGAAGTATTGAAACTCAACTCTGTATCTATAGTATGCTGAAGACTTCGCCAATACTTCGAGGTAAAACTCGGATCAGGATCATATATAATGGAGAGTGGTACAACATGCAATCGTACCACTTCCTTTACATATATCTTGGCATGTTGATCAACAGAAAAATCTTCTCTAATAGCAATGTAGTGTGCCGACTTTGTAAGACGGTCAAATATAACCCAGATTACATTATTGAATTTGAATGTTTTAGGATGTCCAGTGAAAAAGTCCATAATGATGTTTTCACATTTCCATTCTGGTATGGGTAATTGTTGTAACATCCCCTTAAACATCTGTCTCTCAGCTTTAACTTGTGGAAAAACCATGAATCGAGAGACATATTCAGCAATATCACTTTTGATGCCACCCCACCAGAAGTACTCTTTTAGGTCCCTATACATCTTCGTGTTTCTCTGGTGAATTGTGAATGATGAACTATGAGCCTCATCCAATATTTCCATATTTAATTCTGGGATGGGAGGAACACAAACCCGATTCCGTAACCTTATTATTTCATCACAATAAATGTGGAATCCAAGAACATTTGTCACCTTCTTTTGTAACTCTACATCTTCTTTCTGTGCCTCATTAATCTTTACAAGTATAGATTGTTGATCATTCATTTGAGAAAGATAATATTTTCCCCTTCTATTATAATTCCAAGATCCATCCTTTGTAAATCCATAAATATTTGATCTTTTGTGATCCTCATAATGGATAAGCTATCATGGTCTTGTCGACTTAATGCGGCTGCAACCTTGTTTTCTTTCCCATGGTGGTAATGAATTGAGCAGTCCTAATCCTTAGTCAGCTCCAACCGTCTTCTTTGGCACATATTCAGCTCCTTTTGTGTGAAAATATACTTTGAACTTTTATGATCAGTATAAATATCACACCTTTCACCATAAAGATAATTCCCTTAAATCTTTAATGCAATGATTACCGTAGCTAACTCCAAATCACGAGTTAGGTAATTTTGCTCATGGATTTTCAACTGTCGTAAGGCATAAGATGTCTCTATATCATTTTCCATAATAACACACCACAATACCTTATTGGATGACTCACTGTAGATCGAAAAACATTATCCACTAAAAGGCAGTGTGAGCACAGGTGCACTAGATAACCTTCTTTTTAACTCCTTGAAATTCTCTTCACACACCTCCTTTTAAATGAACATAACTCCTTTTCGAGTCAACCTAGTGAGTGGATTAGATAATCGTGAAAAATCTATCACAAAATGTCGATAATATACAGCCAAACCAAGAAAACTTTGGATCTCAGTTACTGTTGTTGGTCTCGACCATCTTTTGATAACCTCTTTTCTTGATCGATCCGTAGATATCCCCTCTTTTGAGATTGTGTGACCCAAAAATGAATCTTTTTGAATACAAAATTCACACGTTGTAAATTTGGCATAAGGCTTCTCCTTTATTAGTGTCTTCAATAAAATTATCAATTGATCTTCATGTTATTCCTTTCTCTTTGAATAGACAAGAATATCGTCTATAAAGTCAACCACAAACTGATCAAGATAGTCTCTAAAGAATCTATTCATTAGATCTATGAAGATAGGAGGGGCATTAGTAAGACCAAATGGCATCACTATAAATTCATAGTGTCCATAGCTTGTTCGGAAATTCGTCTATGGTATATCCTCCCTTTTGACCCTTAATTGATGATACCCTGAACTAAGATCAATCTTGGAAAGTATTGAGCTCCATGTAGTGGGTCAAATATGTCATCAATGTGTGGGATAGGATATTTGTTCTTGATATTGATCTTGTTAAGTTCTCTATAATCAATGCAGAGTCTCATTGATCCATATTTCTTTTTAATAAATAGAAAAGGTTCTCCCCAAGGTGATGCACTAGGGCATATGAATCCCTTATCAAGATTCTCTTGGAGTTGCTACATCAATTCCTGCAACTCAATTGGGTCAATTCTATAAGGTGTCTTGGAATGGGAATAGCACTCGGTATGAGTTCTATTGAAAACTCAACTTCACGATTTGGTGGAAGAACAAACAATTCTTCTGGAAAGACATCATCAAACTCCCTTAAAATGGGCATATTCTTAATCCGGCGTTTCTCTCCTACCATTTGAGATAAATAACCTTCATTTATTGGAATCAGGACCCATCAGATGGAAGAAATTTCCACTGTAAGGTTATATTTATCCTTGCATTGATAGATGATCATAGATTGATCAGGAATATGAAATGTGACTTCCCTTATTTGGAAATCTATATGAGCTCCATATAAGGAAATCCAATCCATGCCAAGAATCACATCAAATTGCACTATAGGAAGGATCACAAGATTTTCAGGAAGCACTTTCCCACAACCGTCAATTGGAGAATAATTATAAACTTTTGAAGCAATCGTTGTTCCTTTAGGAGTTGTCACAGCTAACTCAATAGCTAATTGTTGAGGTAGTATGGAGATACCCATAGAAAAGTATTCAGAAATAAAAGAGTGGATGGATTTAGAATCAAATAAAACATTTTCTACTTTAGAGTGGATAGTAAGTGTACTTTTCACCACTTTGTTATTGTACTCCACATCACCGATAGAAATTGCAATTAACTTTCATTCTTCTTTGGCCTTTAGAGTTTGTTGATGTCGATCATCATAAACAACCCTTGGATTTGGGAATTGAATATAATAATGCCCCATTTTTTTCACTTGTAACATTGAAGTGTGGGAGGTGCATTCTGTGTCGCATTTTCTTTGTTTGCATCACTAGAAATATTTTTCCCATAATTGCAGAATTCAATTGCCTGATGACGTTCTTTTCCACACATATAACATTTACTTGTCCCCTTAATAAAATTCCCTCCATGTTTATTTCACACATTGAGCATAAAGGAAAACTAATCATCTTTTCAATGTGGCCTTTAGATTTTCCTTTGAATTCCATTTTCCACTTCTTATCAAACCCAAATGACAGATAGGTTAATCCAATCTCCATTTCAACCTTGAGAGTACATCGAACAATTTCCTCATAGCTATTGATGTCCCTTATAGCTAATGCCCTTCGAAGACTTGGTTTTAAGCCACTAACGAATCGATCGATCATACTCTCAGGTTGGATAATAATCCCAGAAGAGTACCTTGCAAGCCGTGAAAAATTTTCTTCGTAGGTACGAACAAATTCATCATCCTTTTTCTTCAATTCAAGAAACACCTTCTCCATCTTTTTCAAAGAATACGAGGGACGTACTTATTGAAAAATAAGTTCTTGAAATCATCCCATTCCATGGACTCAATTTCATCCCCTTGCCTTCTATTCTTCACAAGATTCCACCATTGATCAACATCACCTTCCAAAAGATATACTCCTATGATTACATTATCATGTTCATAACATTGAAGGACTGAAAATATATTTCCAGTGGTACTGATACATTGTTCAGCCACTAATGGATTAGAAGAACTGCCGAATGAAGGTGGACACTGCCCCATGAAGGATTAAACAGAATTTTTCTCCCTCCTTTGCTCGTTTGGAAGTCTTGCATGATTCATAGCTTCAGAAAGTTGTGTGAGCATGGATACCATATTTTTCATTCCAACTCCCATAACATTTGGTTTCTTAGGGGGACAATAATTTCATTTCCCATCAGATTCAGCATTAACACAGTTCTTTCGGGTTCCATCCATTGACTAAAACCAATAAGCATAGTGTGAGAAACAATAATCATAATTGGAAAACCACATAATCAAGAATAAAATTTCACACTTTAGGTCTTCTAATAGGTTATTCATGGCCATTTCTAAAACACCAATATTGTGTTCTATGTTTAGACGTATCCATAGGGTTCTTACTAAGTCTTTCACACCCTAGTTTCCAAGGGTTGACTATACCTTTCCTCTGATACCAATTATAACGACCCATACTTTACATACATTGTTATTACTTAATAATTGAAGCATACTTATTAAAATATATAACAAAACCAAGACAGGACTGTATAGATATATTTTCTTTAGAAACTGGGGAACATAAATAACTGGTTCATAAAGCATCTACATTGTCTCCCATTTATTTCATCATATCTAGAGTCCCTTTTGGCATATCTTACTTAATACCATTCTTCCTAACCTGGGGAAAAGAAAACACACAAAAGGGTGAGATCAAATGCTTAGTAAGGGTAAGCAAAGAAAATATGAATCATATCATTTTCATAAGAACATAACATTTTGGGAATCTTAACCTGTAAAAGAGATCATAATATCATAACATGGGATAAATAATAGTAGTGAAATGTAATCCCAAAAATCATAACATAAAACATGAAACTTTGTGGAATAAACACATAATCATAGAAAATCATTTCATATTAGTAATGACTCATTTCCAAGACTATCATAGAGAACAAAGTCCAATTCTGAACCAAGTTCACTTCTTGTTCCAGTCTTGTATCACTGAATTGGATTAACATGTCATTCCAGCCATGTCTATCTCAAGAGATATAAATTTTTACCCAATGCATTGGAGGGAGATATAGGTCCCACCCATCTCATAATTAAACCATTCTTATGTGTGCCACAAAATCATAAATCATACATCATAGCATAACCCATGTAATAAAAATGGGATTCTTAAACATCATGCCATCATAAAAAAATCCATATAAGACAAAAGAACGTAATAAAATAATTCCAACATAACATAATCAAATCATTGTAAAAATAGGGATAGAAACATAACCCTATATTATATTATATGGAAAATAATTTTGATAAAACACTTAAACTCCATTCTTGAGGAAAATATCCTTTCCACTTCAAAAACATTTTTCCTTTCTTAACATGTAATAAAATTTCAAACTAAAAGAAGTTAACTGAAAATAAACATGAAAACTTGTAGAGGAAGCTTCATGTAAATAATGTTCTACGAAATCCTAAAAAATCTATTCATGTACTATAGGTTAAAAAAACATTCTTCTCGTACAATGGATGAAAAGGTCAAATGTATCTCATACTGAAAACGACAAAAGATTCATTTCATAACTTTTACTAAAAATTCACCAATAGGTAAAATTTTATTTAAACAATTGCAGGAGTATATAAATAATATTACATAATGTGGAAACATGGATGTTGATAATAAATATGCCCTAGAAAATTCTGATGTATAAACAATCTTGGATAAAAATGAGATTGTGAGATTTTACCTTAACCTAGGTCCGATATACTTTGTACGTATCTGAAACTCCTGTATAATGATTTAAATAATGTCATTGGATTTTTCCATAATCATACTCATTGTTATGATATCATATATGGTCATATTATTAGCTTCTTATTAGTAATATTTCATTGCTACTAGTTATTCGGGTGTTCATTGCTTTATGTTCTTATGCGTGTTCTGTCGAATAAATTCTTATTCCTCTTTTTAGGTTATAGCTACATCATTTAAAAAAATTTATTAGTATACTATATATCAGATTTATTCCTTAAATTTTTTTATATAATCATGGTTTAATGAAGATCATGTAGAATGAATCACATCTCATCGTGGATACGGTAAGTCATACGTACGCACAAGCGACGATATCGTTCCCATAATTATTTAATGGTCTTGGAGTGAATGATAGAATTTATAAGAATTAGTATCATGTTATAATAATCATATATAGTTATTCTTTACACCGTTATACCCATCCAAGTAAGGTGGTGGTGGAAAACAAATTACACCACGACGTGGAGACGGTATTTCGTACATACGCACGTGTGGTGATTTCCTTTTCTATAGGATGGATAGATGGTGAAATTGGTGTGTTTCATATTTTTAATAACATATCAGTATATTATTGATAATTATGTTATTAATTTATAATGAAATCAATAATGAATAGAAATTATAAGAACAAATAAATTTGAAAGGATCGGTAATGGATATCACCGCTTCTTCGACACGCCTCTTCTAAACCTCCTCTGAGGGAACAAAAGTTGGTCTTTGAAAAAGACCAGGACCTCTAGTATGTTTATAGGGAAGTGGAGATGAAAAATTGGTAGGGTTTGGCCGAGATTGAAGGCCCAAAATGGTGTGAGTAGGAGAGGGAGGAGGTTCCTTTTTATAAGGGAGGATAGGGGCACCTTTGGAAACATATGAAATATTAATTTATAATAAATTCTAATCCCACTAAAAAACCTCAAAAAATGACTCAATTGGAAGATGAGATGAGATAGGGTTTTATTCTCATCAACCAATAAAATTTAGACATGTTGTGAATTTATTTTAAACCTTATCAAGTTGATTTATCCATATTTAATCTATTTAATTTTATTTCTGGTAATAAGATTCTAAATTTTAGAATGTTATAAATAATTACTTATGTGTTTCAAATTGTCCATAATTGGATCATTTATGACATTTTATACCTTATAAATTATAATTAATAATATTTAAATATTTTTTTGGTTTTTAAACAATTTTATAATATGTTATTTTTCTTAAATAAAAATGGTGTCAATTTCAACACTATTCATTTATTTGAATTTAAATAAAATCCACACAGAGGATATATTTGAACCAAAATTTTTAATATATTTATAATATGTCATGTTAATCTATAAAATTCATGGATCAGATTAAATAGTTCATATAATATTTATTTTAATATTTGTAAAACCATTTATTTGATATTTCAATCAACAAAATAATTTCAACATCACTATTGCGTCTTTATTAATAAAACATATTTAATCCCTAAAAATTATAAATAAAATCAAATGATGTAGATAATGTTATTAGATTTCTAGAGACTATTCTTTTTTTATGTTTTATGAAGTTTATTACTAAATTAAAATTATTACACTTATAATATATAAGAGAGTGACATGTTGTCACTTTCTTTGGTTTTAATTATAATTATATCATTTTCATGATCAACAGTCCATGAAACGAATCTATTATGACCCTTAGGTGATATGGGTGGAATTATATTCATCCAATAGAATTTAGGAAGGTGTTAGGGTAATTTTATAATATTATGTTTATCCTTAATTACCCGATTTACCTTTAACTGTAGTAAATAAAAATTATCGAAGTTACTATTCATAATGTCAAAAAAATAAAAGTAACCTATTAACATAATTTGGACCCACTGAATCCAAATACGGAATCCATTTTTAAAAATTCAAATAACATAATTTGCAGTAATTAATTTAAAATTTATCCTGTTGTTAAGAAAAAATGGTTTTAAAAGTTAAAACATTGTCAAAGATTAAAACGTTTTTTCCTATGAATTAAATGTAAAATTAATGGTAATTACATAAATTATATTAAATGGTAAAAATATATTCTATTTATACTTTAAAACCATTACATATTTTTATTTAATCATATAAATTATCTTGATGAGAATTTTGTTTTTAAGGAAATTTAGCGTATTTTTACTATTTATCAAAATATTATAGTTATCAGAAAATTATCAAAAATGTATCCAATGTAAATTTTTATATCCTGATTCAAAAAAAGAAGTTTATTTTTTATTATTGAACTTATAAACTTGTCAAAAATTATATTTAAAATGGGTGTGCCATCAAAAGGCGATAAAATTTCATTATTAGTAAAATACATCTTTTCTGAAAAAAATTGATTTTGTTTTCATATTTCATTCTAGAAAATGTCTAAGTTGATTTATAATATTATAAAATTAAAAATTTGGTTATTAATATTCACAACTGCCAGTTTATAATATTATAATAATATATCATTGTTTAGTGAAACTCGGTATTGCGTACAATGCAAGCTATCGAGGAAGGTTTCTCTTGCGTGTCACTCAAGCCAAGCCAGTGTTGTGTATAGTGAATGATTTCTTTGGTGTCTCGTATAACATAAGACATTAAAAAAAATATTTCTCATAAAATCTCAGGGTGTTAAATCTTAACAACGGGATTCATTTTAAATTAATTACTACAACTTATGTGTTTGGAATTTTGAAAAATGGATTCCATATTTGGATTTAGTGGGCCCAAATTATGTTAATAGTTTACTTTTTTTTATCATTATTAATAGTAACTACCGTAATTTTTATTTACTACAGTTAAAGATAAATCGGGTAATTAAGGGTAAAAATAAGATTATAAAATTACCCAAACACCTGCCAAAATTCTATTGGATGAATAAAAGTAGACCCATATCACCTAAGGGTCAGAATAGATTCGTTTCATAGACCATTTACCATGAAAATGATATAATTATAATTTAAACCAAATACAGTGACAACATGTCACTCTCTTATATCTTGCAAGTGAAATAATTTTAATTCAGTGATAAACTTCATAAAACTTCAAACGTGAATAGTCTCAAGAAATCTAATAAAATTATCTACATCATGTGAATTTATTTATAATTTTTTGGTATTAAATAATTATCATTAAAAAAGACACAATAGTGATGTGGAAATTATTTTTGTAGGTTTTTTATGGGGGTTAGAATTTATTATAAATTAATATTTCTTATGTACCCAAAGGTGCCCCTCTCCTCACTTATAAAAGTGCACCTCCTCCCTCTCCTCCTCACACCATTATGAGCCTTCATCCAAGGCCAACCCTACCAATTTCTTTTCTCTACTTCCCTAGAAACATACTAGAGGTCCTTTTATTCTTCAAAGAACAACTTTAGTGCCGTAAGAGGAGGTTTAGAAGAGGAACGTCGAAGAAGAGGTAATATCCTTTACCGATCCTTTCAAATTTATTTCTTATTCTACTTCCTCTTATTTATTTGTTTCATTATAAAGTAATAACATAAGTATCACTAATATACTGATATGTTATTATAAATATTAAATAAACCTATTTCACCTTCTATCCATCCTATGGAAATTGAAATCACCATGCCTGCGTACGTACAGAATACCATCTCCACGTCGTGGTGTAATCTGTTTTCCACCACCACCTTACATGGATGGGTATAATGGTGTAAAGAATAAATATATATGATTATTATAACATGATACTAATTCTGATATATTATAGCATCCACTCCAAGACCATTCAATAATTTTGGGAATGATATCGTCTCTTGTGCGTATGTACGGCTTACCATCTCCACGATGCGATTTGATTCGTTCTACATGATCTTCATTAAACCATGATTACATAAACGAATTGATTAATTAAATCTGATATATATTATACTACAATCATTCTGTAAATGATGTAGCTATAACCTAAAAATAGGAATAAGCATTTATTCAACAAAACACGCATGAGAACATAAAGAAATGAACACCCGGATAACAAGTAATAATGAAATATTACTAATAAGAAGTTAAGAATATGACCATATATGATATCATAACAATGATTATGATTTCAGAATATGCCAATGACATTATTTAAATCATTATACAGGAGGTTCAAATACGTCCAAAGCATATCGGACCTAAGGTAATGGAAAATATCGCAATCTCATTTTTATCCTAGATTATTTATACTTCAGAATTTACTGGGGCACATTTTTCATCCACGTCCATTTTTCCACAATATGTAATATTATTTATATACTCCTACAATTTTTAAATCCAATTTTACCTAATGGTTAATTTTTAGTAAAAGTTATGAAAGGAATCTTTTGTCGTTTTCAGTACGAGATAATTTGGACTTTTTCAGCGAAAGTACGAGAAGAATATTTATTTTAACTTATCTATAATGAATAAATTTTTATGATTTCATAAAATATTATTTTCATGAAGATTCCTTTAAAAGTTTTCAAGTTTATTTTCAAGTAACTTCTTTTAGTTTAAAATTGTATGACATGTTAAAAAAGGAAAAACAATTTTGAAGTAGAAAGGATATTTTCCTCAAGAATGGAGTTCATGTTTTTTATCAAAATTATTTTCCATCTAAGATAAGATAGGGTTATGTTTTTATCCCTATTTTTACATTTATTTGATTATGTTATGCTGGAATTATTTTATTAAGTCCTTTTATCTTATATAGATTATGTTACTACTGTATGATATTTAAGAATACCATTTTTATTACATGGGTTATGCTATGATGTATGATTTATGATTTTGTGGCACACATAAGAATGGTTTCATTATGAGATGGGTGGGACCTATATATCCCTCCAATGCATTGGGAAAAGAATTATATCGCATGATATAGACATGGCTGGAACAACAAGTTAATCTCGTTCAGTGATACATGACTGGAACGAGGAGTGAACTCGATTCAGAAATGGAATTTGGCTGCTATGATAGTCTTGGCAATGAGTCATGACTAATATGAAATTATTTTATATGATTATGTGTGTATGACATAAAGTTTCATTTTTTATGTTTTGATTATTGGGATTACATTTCACTACTATGATTTCTCCCATGTTATGATATTATGATTTCTTTTACAGGATAATATTTTTAAAATGTTATGTCCTTAGGAATATGATATGATTGATATTTAATTTGTTTACCCTTACTGAGCATTTGAGCTCACCCTTTTGTATGTTTTATTTTCCCCAGGTCAGGAAGAAGGGTATTAAGTAGGACAATCCAAAAGGGACTCTAGATATGATGAAATAAATGGGAGATAATGTAGATTCTTTATGAACCAATTGTTTATATTTCCCAGTTTCTGAATACACTATATATATACCATCCTATCATGGTTTTGTTATATGTTGTAATAAGTATGATGCAATTCTGATGTAATAACAATGTATGTAAGTATTGTTTTTATAGTTTTTTATATTATAAGGAATGAATAGATTTTTATGATTTCATAGAACATTATTTCCATGAAGCTTCCTTTCAAAGTTTTCAAGTTTATTTTCAACTAACTTCTTTTAGTTTAAAATTGTATGACATGTTAATAAAGGAAAAATGTTTTTGAAGTAGAAACGATATATTCATGAAGAATGGAGTTCAAGTGTTTAATCAAAATTATTTTCCATTTAAGATAATATAGGGTTCTGTTTCTATACCTATTTTTACATAGATTTGATTATGTTATTATGAAATTATTTTATAATGACCTTTTATCCTGTATGGATTATGTTTTGATGGAATGATATTTAAGAATCCCATTTTTATTACATGGGTTATGATATGATGTTTGATTTATGATTTTGTGGCACACATATGAATGGTTTCATTATGAGATGGGTGGGACCTATATCTTCGTCTAATGAATTGGGTAATGATTTTAATCACATTAGATAGACATGGCTGGAATGACAAGTTAATCCGGTTCAGTGATACAGGACCGGAACAAGGAGTGAACATGGTTCTGAAATGGACATTGTCCGCTATGATTTTCTTGGAAATTAGTCATGACTAATATGAAATGATTTTCTATGATTATGTTTGTATGACACTAAGTTTTATGTTTTATTTTATGATTATTGGGATTACAGTTCACTACAATGATTTATCCCATGTTATGATATTATGATCTTTTTTACAGGTTATGATTTTCAAAATGTGATGTTCTTATGAATATGATATGATTTATATTTCCTTTGTTTACCATTACTAAGCATTTGAGCTCACTCTTTTTTATGTTTTATTTTCCCCAGGTCAGGAAGAAGGGTGTTCAGTAGGATATTCCAAAAGAGACTCTAGCTATGATGAAATAAACGAGAGACAATGTAGATGCTTTATGAACCAGTTGTTTATGATTCCCAGTTTCTAAAGACACTATACCTCTACGGTCCAATCATGGTTTTGTTATTTTTTGTAATAAGTATTCTTCAATTCTGAAGTAATAACAATTTATGTAATGTATATGTTGTTATAAAGATAGTCTTAAAACTCCTTAGTAGAATTACTGTGAATTTCGATTGAAACATTTCTTTTTTCATTGGTCCTCTTAGAGAATTTATATATTGGTCACTTATTTTTAAATATGCATTCAATCCCTCATTACTACTCTCTCCACTCACATGGAATGGTAAATATAGATAAAAATTACCAATCATAGAGAGTAAATGGATATTATTGGTTAATAACTATGTGATAATACACGGAACACACACTAATTATCTTTATAGTGTACCGTAATATGAAATACATAGTTTTAATGGAAGAAATTATTGGTCACAGTTACTTCATGGTAAGTTACAAAACACATTAAATTATCATGAATGTCTCACATCTAATCCAAGTGATACTCTCTATTGTTATCCTTTACAAACAACTTTGGTAAAGGATTAGTTAGTTTATTAATTTTATTGTCTATTAAATCATTTAGGGACATGGTGTGTAGTTTTCTATTCATTATAAGACACTACTTATATCATAGATCCATATATGATTTTCCTGAAGTTCCTAAGGGATGGATTATATTTATTTTCAATGAGTTTATTTTTGTGTGGTATAAGAATCAGTGATGCTTCATAGATTTTCATTGATGTTAATATCTATTAGACAATGAATCACACAACCAGAGATAACAATTGGTGATAATTATTTATGTTATTGTCTAGATAGAATCAAAGAAGCATCTTGAAATTTGATAATTGATGTGATTATCTTTAAGGAATATAATGGATAGTGTTTGTGGATATAGATACTTTATGTTAAAAAATTTGGAATTGGTTTTTAGTTGAATAATAAGGGATTTTTATGGTTTAAGGTGGCCCATATTCAAAGTAAATAACGCATGTAATTTACAAATTCAGATACCTTCCATTATTGATCATGATAGTCACATCAATGAATCACTTGACTTCCTAACTATTGATCCATGGGATCGATCCTCATTTATAGTTTATTATCATAGTCGAATACAATAATAGGTAGTTTTATAGAAGATCAAAACATATAGTAGATTTTGAAATTCATCATGAGGGTGATTCAAGACAAGAATGGTCCATTTTAATTAATGTGCTATTTATCATGGGTTTTTGTGTGTGTTTTCATTCATCGTTGATTGAAATTCAAGGTCAATAATATCAATATGTGTGATTAACATAATAGGGATTATTGAAAGGTATAGTAGCCTATCATTCTCATGGGTAATATTCAAAATTTAGGTATTGCAAGATAGTATGAGATTCTATAACTTCGATATAATTTTATGAAATAAATAAGACATTTATAGTTGACTAATCTTAATAATGTTAAAAATTCTGATAAATCAATATGATTATGAACCTTTTTTTTGAAAATCAATGCATCAAACCATATGTGAGTCATTGAGAATAAATAACTTCCAATTAAAAGTAATGTAGTTTTATTTGACATGATCTATGAAATAGTGAATTATATATGGCTTCATTGATATTTGTGGGGGATTGATTGAGATAATAAGGTATAAGAATAAAAATGGTGAGAAATATTCCATAATTAATTCATGTTGTGTATTTTGAAAAGTCTTATAATTAAAATCGTAAAAGTAATGATAGAAGGCATTTAAGATCAAGGTGTTTCTCATATGTGTTCAAAAGAGTATGACTTAAAAACATTTCATTTTTCTGATATCTCTAAGTCATATGATAATATTAATATGTTCCCCAAACCATAACCTGGAATCCCCTGTGTAAATGATGCATGATTCTAGGAATTCAATGTTTTTCAATTATTTAATGAGGTAATTTTCATTAATAAAAAAATTGGATAATATAGGTATTTAAATGGGGAAGTTTGAATGAAATATAATTTCAGAATATCTTATACAAATTTAATTGGGAAAAATATTAAAAAAACAAATATCAAATTGTTTATATATATAAAATATATAAGATAATAATCACATGTTATTTTATGTGAATTAAAATATGTAGGAACCGAAGAAATAATTTTTTTGACATAATAATTGAGAAAACAAAACCACTATGTTAGAAATATGGGAGACCATTACATAAAATCATTGAGTTGAGATATGGTTCCATAGTTGGGATCCATTAAATAATATTGAATGTATTTTTTAGATTGATTTTTCATGAAGGCCAGTGAAGAACAAAATTAATAATTATCGAATGAAATGTTTCAAGATTAGATGTTATTTAAATCACTTATAGCATTAAAAGTTCATAAAATAGTTTCAACTGAGAATGATAGATCATGTATGCTTGTGGAGGGAGATAAAAAAGTAGATGAATATAAGCATCCATGACTAAAAATTATATATAAATAATATTAGATAAAAGATAATGAGTAGATTCTTATTGGGGTGTCTAATATATCCTTGAAGATTATATTGTATTTGGGGTGTATATATTATTATTATTTATAAATGTGCAATCTAAAAATATGATAAGTGGATTTATCTTGGGTTTCAAACAAAATATTATTGTATCCACTAAAATATTTAGTGGAAAATATATGTTGGGGTGTCTAGAAAACATTTGATGGAGTAATTATTTTAGAATGACCTTGTAAATAATTTATTCTTCTCTCCCTTTCATTACTTTTACACACATGGTGAGGTCATCAGAATATATTTAGTGGAAAAATAACATTAATAGGTTCCAAATGTTTAATTGAAAAGATGATGAATTTTTAAATGTAGACCACTGATTACCCTACCTTTGTGTCCCAACCACCACAATGCATTTCAAGTGTTATCAAATCAAAGGTCCCCTCTAATAATAGAAGAAGAATTAACAGATATGAATAACTTTACCTCTTTAAAAAAATAAGGTTTTCCAAATTTCGATGGGATGAATTCTCATTGGTGGAGGAATATAATATAGCCCAACATTCTAACACTAGTATTGGATGTGATAGATTCTATGACTATAGTTTTTAAGTCAATAATTATGGTGGATCAATGAATCAATACGATAAGATATATATTGAGTTATACAGAAATGATTAAAATTATATCTTGATGTCCAGATCAAGAAAGGCATGCACAAAGTTAATATTCCGCTAAATAGAAAATGAAATACAATAAAAAATGGATACTATTATTGAGGAAATATCTAATTTGTCCAGGAGAAGTTATAAGTTTTTAGTAGCTAATTAAAATAAATAAAATTAATTAATTATTATAAAATTGATGACTAATTTAAAATTATTAATGATATTTTGATAAAAACCTATGGTTTTAATGGGAAGTTAGTGGACAATATTATTTTTGAGAAAATAACTGGGAATTTTTATGATTAATATGATTAAAAAAAATTAGTACTAGGATAATGAAAAACTAGATACTAGATGAGTGACACAACATACTCACAGATTATTAGATGTGGAAAAACCCATATTTTGAGAAGAAATCACAATATGTGTTGGATTTTTAGTGCATTAGAAAATTAAATGTCAAAGAAATAGTTGTTATTGATATAATAGATTTATATCTGTAGAGTGATAAAGATAATAATGAAATCTACTATGTTATATCAATAGAGTTTAGAAAAGGGAAATTCAAAGGACATGAAGAAACTACTGAAATCCATGTATTTTGGTTTAAATAGAAAATTTACCACTGATTTTTCAAAGAAAAACATTAGCAAAAGGATGGTGAGAAATATAAAAAAAAGGATGAGAACAAGAAAAAATATTCTAGTATCTAGAATAGAGATTTTATTGTAAAATAAGAGAATTTTGATTAATTATATACTATCCTATTATATTATGAGGTTAATTTTATCACCAATGATGTAAATTTATATGATTCACCGTGTAGGGATTATGTAGGAGAAAAAAGGAAAATGGATTGAAATTTGAATTTTGTGTTAGAAAAATTTACACAGATGATTACAAAGCATAAGAAATAATCAAAAAAAATTATGTGGGAGAAGAATAAATCTACTAAATAAAAGGAAGATATGATCAAGAATGAAAAACTATTTTATAAGAGATCATAATAAAAACGTTTAATGTCTTTTAATAATAAAAGATTGTAAAATATCATGAAGGGAAACTAGAAATGGAAAAAGAATTAGTAAGGACACAATCTATGTGTTTATTAATTAAATATGTGTTGACTAAATTTGGAGAAGAATTTAACATGTCCATTTAGATTTATGTTGGATCTTCCCATTTCAAAAAGAATATGGGATCCAGTAGGAATGTAAAAATTTCACCAAATATATATCAATATGAATATGAAATATAAAATATGTAATATTATAGGTAAAAAAAATAATTATGATCCATTATAGGCCAAGAAAGTTGAGAAATATTCTTCCACATAATGTAAGTGACAATCATTCCATGTAGTCCACTTCTTCCTAGGAAAAACGAATCAACAAATAGAAGAATAAAAACTCTAATAAAATTATGGTCAAATTTGCAGTCAATATAGACGATCATAGCTCTATTGTTTTTTCTAGTTTCATGGTAGGTATGGATATAAATGCTTCTCATTTTAGAATAACATATTATTTATAGTAATGAGACATGAACCAATGCATATCTATGATGTGAAATATAAATGTAAAAAAATGAAGAATGTTTCAACTATGTTTTCAGTAATAACATATAATGAAAAAAACATTGATGTTTAAAATAATTGTGTGATAGATATTGTTACAGATTACACAAAACTGAGGAGTATCTGACTAAACATATATTGGTGATTCCTTATACTGTGAAAGGGATGAATATTCAAAAATATAAAGAGGAGAAGTCATTAAAATAGAATTCGTTCAATAAAAATTTTGAGAAACCACATTAATATAAATAGTTTAATAAATAATTCTTATATAAAAATACATACAATTTGGAGGTATCCAACAGAATGTAGAAATAAGGGATAGATTCTAAATCAAATTGAAAAGATGTGGTTACACAGTAGGAAGTTGGAATCCCTGAGAATATATCCACAAATAGTTATATAAAGATTACTAATTAATCTATTAAAAGTATTTACTTTATGATTTAATATAGTCTAGGCTAACGGTGTTTGAAATGTACACATAGATAAAAATATTTTATGAAACTATTTCTAGACCAAGAAGACTTTTGGATGAATTTTATTAAAAAAATTATCAACAATTTTTTCCATATCATCTGAAGAGGAAAATGAAACCTTATTATAGAAATTTAGAAAAATGGAATTTTCAAATCATCCTATAGAGGCTATTGAAAGGATGAAAATTGATGGTTGTGGAAATTATAATAGGTTAATGATGAGATAAAACTCTCATACTAAATACTTCTTTTAAAATAACCAAAATATGCATACTTGTTATTTATTATTCTTGTTTATTTTTAATGACATTACAAAAATTGAAGGAGTTTATGAGTGTAGTGAAATTTTAATTGAAATTATGTTTTTCATAATGTTATATATTGAATTCCATAAATAAAGTGAAATGATTCCATCCATTTATGGGGAGAAAATTTGAGGAGGATATTAAAAATGAAGTATCCCATGCAATTAGAAATATCTATAGATATCAGTAAAATCACAATATATGGTATTTCTATGACATGTGTAGAATTTATCTTTGAATTATCCAAATATTTCTTATAAAGGAATTGTTGGTTAATGAAAATGCTGAGAAAACAAGGGAGTTGTATGATTTTTTATATTAATGTTTTCATGTGTTTGTTACAATTTGTGTATGATACAATGATTTTCTTGATAAATGTAAATGAGTGGCCTCTTGAAATTTTTTTGAGAATCGAATCACATGTATAGTTGTTATATAATATTATATAAAAATATAGTGATATAAATTTTTTATAAAAGGTTTTCCCATATAGAGGCAGTGATTCATGAGTAAATGATTATTTCAAGGGAAATCATCTGGTAAACTATTTTGCACAAGTGGATGAATAGGTTATCCAAATTAAAAAGGGGGATTACATATTGATAATTAGAAGTAGGTAAATAAATAGATATGACCCCAACATTGTCTCTGTATTTCTCATTAACAATGGAAAAAATAACCACCCACATTGATATTAGAATTGTATTGTGGTATTGACAATTAAATCAGAACAAAGATATTTAATAGGCCAATTAATGGATTTAATTTTGTTTATATGAGTCAATATTTTTGTTGTAAAAATTGTGGATTTTGTGATGATTTTTATAGTTTTCACAATTGATAAAAAAATATAGAATACACCATCTGATAGTTATTAGTGTTATTTTATGAATACCATGGTTGGAACGCTTCAAATAATAAATTTGAAATATGATTAATAATGTTTTTTTCAAGAAAAAAATGAATGGAATATGTTGGTTTATAGATAGAAACTATCTATAAAATTTTGGAAGGGGTTTTGAGTTGATTGAGAAGTTCTATAGATGGTTTATGAAGTCTTCAGTTCAAAAAGAAGAAAGTTTATAATTTCTAAAAGAAGATATGATAGGTAGTTGATCCATATGGTCATGTTAAATGGTCACATGACCACATCATAGTCTATATATGTGATCAATACATTTCATGTAGTATATTTATTGTGTTCATTACTACATTAGTTTTTATTTTGATGGATCAGTACTTGCAGATGATCATAATATTTTTCATGCGACAACATCAAGACAATCATGGTCAACTAGAATGAATCTCTAATCAATCAAGGGATTAATAGTATTAGTATCATGTTTTACTGAAATTCATGATTGATTGGATATATATGCGTCATATATTTAGATCATTTGATTAAAAAACATGATAGCTTATCCACCTCATAATTGATAGCCATGATTGACCTATTGAGTGACAAATTTTGTTTATAGAATCTATATATTCTATAAAAATAAGTTATATGTTTATAATTGACTAACCTTTATAGGATTAGGCATATTGATAACTCAATATGATTATGACGATAGCTACTTATAATCAAAGTATCAAAATAAAAAGTTCACTAATAATGAAGAAGTTCTAGATGAAAACACACCTAGTTTGTATTTTATGATCCACAATATAAAGAATTATCTTTTTCCTTTTTTATCCCCATGGTGTCTTATTTGAGATAAAGACTATGAACAATATTGTGATGAATATACCTTTCTATACACATGTTGTGCATTTTTTTATGTCCTATAATTGATAATACAAAAATAAAAAACACAATACATTCTCATTAAATAGTTAATCATATATCATACTAAGATTATGACAAAATTATAATTTTCTTATTTTTCATAGGTCATAGCATATTGGTTAGATGTTTTCAATGCCTCATTAATGAGGACCAATTTGAAAAGACAGATGATACCAAACATATGGATATTTTGAATGATGTAAATAATCATACATCTTAGAGGACAAATGAATGAAATAGTCCAAGTCATCATAGATTTAAATGAGTATGTTTGAATGATAAATAAATAAATAATATATTTGACTCATTAATTTATTAGATTGGGTCTGCATATAAAGAAAATGGTGTTTCTATATTTACAATATGGAAGATAAAATTTTAAATTTTTTTTCTAAATATAAATATATAGATAATGATGAATGAAAAATATTGATATAATTATTTTGAATTCATAGAAACTATGAAATAATTACTAGAGATTGTACCTCCAATATATTAGATAGATAAAGGGAGATTTTTCTCATAACAATTGAAGAAGAAAATGTGAACCTGATTATTTATAAATGATAAGGAATAACTATATCCTTTTTCTCTAATAATATGTTTTAATTCAAATAGTGGTTTTCTCCATTGATGAAATATTATTTTCCTGAAGAAGATATACATTAGATAACTAGGTCTTATACTCTCATTGATGAATATAATCATCAAGATGTGGGGATGAATCCTTAAACTATAAAGATAAATTTATATTATTAAATAAAATATGAATAGAAGATAGTGATTAGGGTTTCTAACCAATAACTGAAGATTAGATTGTAGTTGGATTGCATGAGCAATGGCTGTTTGAATGTAAGGTGTATAACCTATTGATGAAGTATTATAGTTGGGATGTATAAAAATATAATTTAGTATACGACTATATACATTTTGGAGAATATATATTGTGATATCTAACCAACATGGAAGAGAATACTCCTTTTCGAAAAACCTTGTAAATACTATTTACTACACTCTCATTCATTTGTATTGAGCATGTGGTGTGACTATGAGATAATATTGAGTGTATTGGAAACATTAATAGATTTTATATGATTAATTGGATACATTATGAATTCATAAAACAAAATAATTGATTTTCCCAATTATTTTGGTCTAACAAGCCCAAGAAACTACAAGGATATTGAACTACACATAAAAATGATCATATTTATTCAATTAAGAATGAGATTAAAAACAAAATGTAAGGGTCTGATGGTTTTATTTCAAGAATTACAATAGTGACTTATCATCCCTAAAATCATCAGTTGGAAATATTTTTTTTTAATTTTCAAATGAAATTTATACTTTGTATAGACCCCACATGTTCATAATGTGACTACTTTATTCACATCATTGTATTATTAAATTCTTTCATATTATAGTGTGGTTTCCTTAACTATTGTTTATTTTGAGTAAATGATCACACCCACTATATTTATAAAAAATATATTTCATTTAATTCACTAAATTTCATCACTTTATTCTTTAATTATTCTCACACTTTTATACTTTCATAGTGTAGTCTATCGCACCATCATCTTAACCATTCATCCAATTATAAATATCATGGGGTTTATCATTCTTTGACCTTATCTCAGAACAATACTTCTCTTCCTCTTGAAGGGTTGTAGAAAAACCATCCCCTATGGTTTGAAGGGATCTTAATCAATAAAATAACTGAATTTTTCTATACATCCTACCTGAAAGGGATAAAATTCCTATTGAATGATTGAATATTTTTCTCAAACAAAAATAGGATAGAAAAATACACGTCTTATTCAATAAATTTTTACTCTTACATTTTCTATGAAACTTCTTGAAATGACCCATATTAATTTCTAACAGAGAATGTGCCTTTAATACCATATATGGACGAAATTTCACTTTTTAAAACCCATTTTATTGTTTGATACCTTTATTGAATTTATTGAATAATTAATAATTTCACTCTTATTCCTAAAATTAAGAAATTGTCTTAGATTTATCAAATTTTCAATGAACACAAAAAATATTACTCTTAATCATAGAGGGTCTTGTTTTCACTTTTCTAAACTTTTTATTTATTCTGTATATGTCCATCATCGACATCATGCGATTTTTTTATTTCTTAAATATTTGTTTCTATAAATAACATCATCCAACATTATTTAACAACCATATGAGATCATAATAAACTTGTTAAAACAAGTCATGTTAAGAAATATCTATTCTAGTCAATCCAAAACCATTTCCTTCATATATTTTGATATCTAAGTGGGTTACTTTAGTACCTTTACATCAATGAAACCATACCATATATGATATGCCAATCCTCAAACAAAATTATATAGTATTTTATTGTCTATATAAAGCTCGTATTATCAATAGATCTAACATATAATCTCAATGTTATAACATTATCCAATTTTGGATTTCTAAATAATAATACCTCAAATCCTTCTCACATATATCATATCCTTCTTTATTATACACACTATTGATTTATGGTGACTTCATGTCTCTATATCCTCTATTAATAAAATTTAAAGGGGTTTATCATCGATATAATAATTTTTATTCAGTCCTAATTTCTCATAGAATTTTTTATGCGTTCTTTCTTTGTTCTTTTCATTGATTATCAATAAAAATACTAGTGATAATTTTTTAATGAACTACACAAAGGCCTTGTTGGGGAAAGACGATCCCTACTATTTTTATAAAAATATTTTTCATATTTTAATCTCTCATTTATTTCATGTATTTCTTTTACAAAGTTGAATTCTTAAAACCATTTGGATTTTTCAACCATATAAAGTTTATCTTCAAAAATATTGGGGTTTTTTAAACACATTTGAATAATATTTTTTACTCTCTATTTTTTTCCAATATTGATCCCCTCTAAAAGCAACATTTTATCAGATACTTGTAAATAAATCCTTTATATTTTTTACGAAATGTTTGTACCGCTAGTTGGAAATAAACTCTAGATTTATGTTTTAAACTTGATTCCACTAAATTATTTCTCTTGTAATATAATGACAATTCGGTATTTTTATTTCATCCTCTAAATCACTTATATAATAAAATAATTACAAAATTAATATATTTCAATATTTGTGTCACATTCTCCTATTGAGTTTCAATTTAATCATATATTTTCAATGGCTGTAATTTACAAATGTCATTGAGTCATGGAAATATCCCCTAAGGTTAATAATTTTGAATTTATGTTAGAAAAAAAAAAGTTCACATAAAACACAATGAATTTATCAATATGACTCTTTACATCAATAAATCATAACATTTTTTCATTTTTACAATCATCAACACATCATGAGATCTCAGTCATAGTGACACAAAACCATTAACAAATAAATATAAAGAATATGTGTATCATACATTAAACATATTGACATAATTAAACCCACATGATTTTTATAAACATCTGAAACCACATGATATCCATTTTCATTCATCCTTCATAAGGTTCTCTATTTTTAGATGTGGAAATCAGTATTCACTTCATCATCACCAAATCCCCTAAAATTTATTCATCTCTTTCCTTAAAGAATGAAATGATTTTTTTTCTTGGGGAACTATTAGTTAGTTATGAAATTGTTTTTATATAGCTTCTTGGTATTTAAAAAATAATTAGTTAATTCTACATTGTGATTCCATAACAAATAACAATTAAATAATAAAATTTAGTTTCTTATATAGTAATCCTTATTATTTGTTTATTAATTTTATACCCTATGTGAAATATCTTGATCTTAGATCATAGTCATTGATCATTGTTTTATATGACTAAAATTTTTAAATATATCTCTGAACATCATTAAAATTATTTCAATTTATTTACCATTTAGTATTATTTATTACACAATGAAACTTCCATATTCTTTCTATGAATAAAAATTTGTTTCTTGATTCCACTTATTGAGTTAGACTAGTTCCTTAATACCATTTGGTATTTTTTATTCAGGAAAATATCAATTAGGTTATTTAATACTTATAGATCCTCTTTTTTAATTAATATTAATTTTCTAAAAACTAATTTTCAATTTCATACACCTATGATTTTTAGCTTGTTCAAATCCCTTGAATCATATATTCTTTTAAACCTATATCATTTAATGTTGATGTTTGAAAATTATAAATATATGGGGTTTATTATACAACATATATCCTAAAGATGAGACATGTGGTTAGTTGTGGTAAAACCAAACATTTCTTCTCATTGTCTTCATTGAATAATTAGTGCTCATTCTTTCAATAACACTTCTAAAAATTTATTTATAGATGATATTTCTTGGGTTTTCCATTTTAATTAGCTCCCAATAATTTTTTTCCATACAAATATGATTTGGGAAAACATATTCATTTAAAATTACACATGTGAGTATTTCTTTATTCTTCCTCTGTTAAAGGAGTTATATTCCACTAACCATAACACATTGGTTTATGGTGTGATTTTTGAATCCAAAAAGGAATTCCTTGTGTCTATCCTCTTAAATATCCCAAATAATCACTCCAAACTTTTTTTTACTTAACTAGACTCTCTTGAAATGTTCATCCATCCTCTCAAAATTAGAGTACATTCAGTCTTTCTTCTCCAAATTTACATTAATTCTTTATATGATCATTTTTGTGAGTTACTCATCATGGTTCCTGATGAACATTTCATTGATCTCGATTTACCCATCCAAACAATTTTTTTGTATAACTTAGTTGATTAATTTTTAGTGAGAACTCTTATCCATTTTATCATAGTAACAAATGAATTATTTATGAATCTTCGAGATCCTTTCGTTCGTTAATTGTTTTACCATAGGTCAATTTTTATAAAATAAAATATATCTCAAAATAAAAACAAAAACGATTTTTCATATATTGGTTGATATGTTATTGATGAAAATTACACTAGTATTTTGATCACCTTATATTATACCCACAAACATGTTGTGACTCATTATTTCACAATAATAGTTCTTTTTATCTATCATATTTTGCGTTCTATCACTTTAAGATTTTATAAAATTTTACATTTATATTAAAATTCTCTATTTTAACATAAACTCATTCCACTTGATGACACATATATGGGGAGGATCTTCTTTTAACCTTTTTTTGTTTCAAACCACCCCATTTTCCCTTTGATCTTATTATCCTTATCTTTTAGCAGGATAGCTAACTCTCTCAACCTTGTCCCAGATTCTTATCTATATTTTTTTTCTCTCTATGTTTTGTATTGAAAAATATAATGCTCATATTCAACTATTATAAAACAGCCATTTTTCCCTATTTCATTTGAATTTTAATTATGTATATAACATTAACCCTAAAATTATTAACCCAACTTCATTATTTCTCCATTCATGGTGACCTCAATTTCTTTATCCTTTTACACTCATTGGAATAAACTTCAAGGAACAAATATTCCACTGGATGTATGATTTCCACATGACCAATATCAAGCCAGTTCTTCATTAACTAAAACAGATATTGAATTTGAATCCTTATTAACCCTCCACTAATACTTTTTCATATTAAAAATTTAGATATATTTTCCCCATTTTTCAGGGCCACCATAAGTAGTTTTATAATATTACCATTTAACCCTTTATATGAGGATTTTTTTTCATATTCGTATATACCATTGAAATCATGCCAGTTGTACAAAAAAAATTAGTTTTGTAATTATGTTATAATTATTCTATATTAATCTATTAAATCATTAGCTAGATTAAAATATTTTAATTTCTAATAAAAAATATTATTGATCAAGAAACCACCTATTCATATGATACTCTATTCCTTGTGGAATAGTAATCATGAATCAATGTATTTAATGATGTGGTTTACTTTACTATGGAATGATTTGAGTCAAAAATCCAATCGAGTATTGATGTCCAAATATCTCCCTTTTAAAGCACTAAATATCAAAGTGTGATTTTTCAATTCTTATCAACCATCAAAACTATTGTGTTATGGCCTAAAACAATGTAGTGTGAACCAATGACCTAAATTTATATATATTAAGGAATAAAATTTTCCATATATGAAAAAAATTTCCTTCTATTAATTTGGAGAGATTAAAATGTAACCATCCTCTATGGTGTGGAGACCTCTCAACTTTTAGAACAACTAAAATTTTTAAAAGATCCATTACAGAGTATCCATTATTCCCCTAAAATTGCCAACATTTATTCTCAAACAAATAAAGTGTATAACATTACCCATAATATTCTATAACTTGTTACTCATATGTAAGCTCTGAACTTATTGAAATTTAATCTTATTAATCTCCATCAAACAATGGACCTTCAATCCATGACATCACCAAACAATTCCCTTTATCCACTTATATTTACACATCCATACCTATGCCACATTTCTGGATTCCATTCATATTTGACTCTTACATATATAATGAACCAAAATACTTCATTTTTTATTTTTTTAGTAATCTCTAGAAAATTATAAAACTATACATAGAAGGAATATTCAATTTTACCTACCAAAATCACTATTCATGACATAGATAATATCACTATGGTGGGTTTTGTATTTGTTTATAAAACAATTTATTCATTTATTCTCTTCTCTACTTATTCTAAAACCATATTAGATTTGAATAATTAATTTTAGGTCATGTTATATTTCATAATCTTAGTTCCCCAAAATACAAACAAATCATTTATATATAGTTATTATAAGGACCTATCCTTAAACATTACTTAACATTGAATTAAATGAATAATTCCCATTGAGGATCTTTTCAGGTTTAGAGTTTTAGAGAATTAGATCTTAACTATTACATCTCAAAAGATTATAAAGTAGACACTTCTACAAAGTTTCCATAAAATAAAAACTCTTAAAAAGAAACATGTCTTGTTCCATGTTTTATATAGCATGAATTTCCCTTAATCCCATCCTTGACACTATTCCACATTAAGTCCTATGAAAAACATTTCAAAAAAACTTGGGGTGAGCATAAAAAGCCCAGTAAGGGAAACACAAAGAATGAAAACTGTTAGTTTTTCAAAACAACAAGTAAACCATGTATACTTTATTAAAGTAATACTTTTCACCTTTATGAAGTAGTAAAAACTCTTCACTGAATAAAAGATCAGTACTTACCCTTTTGTAACCAAAATATTACCATAAAACCCATATAAAGAACACATAACATATGAAAGTAACATGGGACATAAACATACTTAAATAGAATAACCATACGGTCGACTTCCACACATATCACTTAATGGAATAGCCATACGACCGACTTTCATACCCAATGCAATGGAGGTTATAACGTAACCAACCATCCTAGTATTCACGACACCACCCGTCATATGGTTTATCAGGTAACCACCCATCAAATGTCCAAGTACCATTATAAAATCATAACAATTATAAAGTAAATAAAACATTTCCACATTTCAATCACAATATATCACTTAAATATATTGACCTAAAAAAACCATTATAAAAAACCATTATCAATACCAAAATACATAAAAGAGTATATGGTATTTATTTCATTTTAAAAACATTATGTCTTGTTGAGGAAGCCAAAGACCAAATAATACTCACGGTGGCGGAAATAGACGTTGTCACCATGTAGGTTAAAAAAACATTCCTTTTTGTCGTTTAGTAAAACGCTTTGTATAAAAATATTCTTTTTGAATAAAATTAAAAGTCAAAGAGGTTTATACACCGTATAAAATACTGTTGTGTATAAAACAAAATATGCCTCAATGAAAGGAGATTGAGATGAAGTCCCTTACCTCGTGTCTGACGTGACTCGAGTGCTCTTTACTCTCTTGAATAATAAAATATAGTTAATTACTACTTTCTTAAGAACATTTGGAAGTTTATTATTCCTTTTATATAACTTATTTCCATGTTTTAAACGTTTTATAATCATTTAATTTAATAAAGTTCATTTTGTCGATATTTGGTACTTAAGTCAAAAATGGACTTCTTACAATTACATGTTGTTTGTGTGGTCAAAGGTTCATTATATCTAGAATGATATTCATGATTTGGATATCATATATATCATATATATCTAGAATATACATGTATTAATAATAGTACATAACATTTAGAGGTAAGAAATGAAATGCACCGTTTATGGAGACGGTAAGTCGTACGTACGCATGAATGCTACTTTCATTTCAATGTCATATTAATGGAATTAAAACTAAATGAGAGATATGTATATTTTAATTCCAGAATTATATTCATCATTTAGATGTAACATACATCAAATTTTTTCATTATATATATGTTCTTATAATAGTACATTACATTTTGGGATAAGAAATGAAATGCACCATTCACGGAGACGGTAAACTGTACGTAAGCATGAACGCTACTTTCATTTATATCTCATACATTAATGGAATGAAATAATAATGATATAAAGTTATATTATCATTCCAGTATAACATCATATATAATAACTTTAAATCCATCATTTATACGTCCCACATATGGCATTAACGAATCAAATCACTTTGAGGGGGCAGTAGTCTGCACTTCCTAAAATGAAGATATCACATTTACCCATAATGGAAACCATAATGGTATGACATAAATAAAAAATACATAAGATTAAGGAAAACATAGATATATTATATATCATATATAAATATATTGAAATCTTAATGGCCACCTTTGAAGGTGTTATATGAGTGCTGAACAATCATTATTTCGTGAGGCATAAATTCCCATCGACAGAAACAGTATGTTCTTTAACCATTAGATGTATGTGGGTATAGGTGTAGCACTAATACTTATCATAACAATATCCTAGTATATTGAAGATTCTATTTTTGTTACAAATGAAAGGAATAAAAATATTTTAGGGGGTTGGAGAAACAAAATAAAACATAAGAACACAAGAGAAAACACTACCTTTAAAACAAGTAACTCTTTTTGATTTGAGATCAAAGGATTCCTTGGGAAGACTTCTGCCCAAAGTGAGGCTTCTAGGAGTAATATAGGGATGTGGAGAGACAAAATTATCAGATCTTGGCGGATCCAAAGGCTTGAGAGGTGTGGGTAAGGAGGTAGAGGTGGGGGACTTTTATAAGAGGAGAGGAGGGGAACTCTTGGAAAGTTAAGAAAAGATACTTTATTATAAAATTATTTTCGGATAAAAATGGTCCCACAATTATAGATTTATAGGATAATGTGATAAGGGTACCAAATACACCCATATATTAGGTTTTTGACTATTTTAGGGCTTAGATTCTACATTATCGTATCATTTTATTTAAATTGTTAAATAATGAGGTAATCGCTACATCATCATGGTGTCATAAAAAATTTAATTTCTTTAATGTCTAAAAATTATAAAACAGATATCATGATGTAGGAAATCGTTTTAGCTTTCTAATTAATATTTATAGTCAAAATTATGACTATTATAACCCCATTTAAAATATGTTATAGTAAAACATCTCATGTTTGTGACATTTTTATTTTAACTTTAAATAAAATGTTATTAATGTCATTTTCCTACCAAAGTGGCACCATGGGGTTCCCAAGATGACACATGGATTTTCTTGGTCGGCCATGAAACATCCAATAAGGGTAAGACATGTTTCAAGGTCATTTCATATTATTAAAACATTATTTTTACCTTAAATTACACTAATTACCTCTAATCATGATTAAAAACTTAAAAGTTACTATTCACCAAAAAATTATTTTAATCCAATTGAACAAAATTTTACATCATAATTACAACCATGTATGTTGGATTTTTGAAATTCAAAACACAGAGGTGGTAAAATTTCATTTAAAAGAAAAATCTATTTTTTATGTACTACTTAGTGGTTTCACTATTCATCAAAAATTTATCTTTTTCATAAAAATACCAAAACTTCACCCTAAGATATATTTTATATTCCGAATTCAAAAATGATTTCTATTTTAAAAAATTAAAAACATATAAGTTTCATTAATTAATTTAAAAATTAATTCCGGCTGTCAAAACAAATAGCGTGTTTTTATGAAACAATATGTATCAAAAGATTTACACTAGTTTATGTCCAATTTCAAAGTGAAATCAATTCCAACGACCACTATTAGATTAAATGGTAAAAATATATTATAATTTCACTTTAAAACCAATTAAAAATATAATCTAATCATATAAACAAATTAGAAAAGAGGTTTTGAATTAAAATACATCATTTTTCACAATTCATTAAAGAATGAACTTTATCGGAAAAATACCAAAAATTTACACAAAGTATATTTTGATGTCCCGATTCTAAAGAAGAGTTATATTTGGTCCAATAAAATGTATAAGAGTGGAAAAAACTATAGTTAAAGAGGGTTCTCCATCAAAAGGCGACAGTTCGACCTTTTAGTGAATATTAGAGTATCTATGCCAAAAATTGAATTCTTTTCTTATTTTAAGCCATTATCTTTTGTTAGATAAATGTAAAAACATTAAAAAACATATATAATCATATTTTAGTTATTTCAATTCATTCCTGCCAATACAACGACTACGTGTTAACTACCATTTAAAATAATATTATTTTATTACTAGTGTGCAACGTACGATTTCAAAGAAACTCTTTGTTGCGTATCGGGTACGCTATCGAACATAGCAACCCCTTTAAAGTATAATTAATATTTAATTCGCAAATATTAATAAATATTAAAATGATTTATTCTTTATTGACCTGGGATGTTACATCCTTCCCCCCTTTTGGGAATTGCGTCCTTGAAATTTTATTCACTTATCAAAATAAGTGGGGATATTTATCCCTCATAGCATTTTCAGATTCCCATGCTACCTCTTCAACCATATGGTTTTTCCACAAAACCTTTACCTGGTGAATTAACTTATTCCAAATCACTTTCTCTATTCGGTCAAGAATCTGGAATGGTTGTTCTTCATAAGAGATATTCTCTTCCAACTGAACTACCTATGGGCTGAAAACATGAGATGGATCTGGCATATACTTTCTCAACATCAAAACATGAAAAAAATTGTGTACCTGAGATAAAATCGGAGGTAAAGCCACTCGGTAAGCAACTGATCCAACTTTTTCCAGAATTTCATATGGTCCAAAGAACCTTTGACTCAGCTTTCCTTTATTACCAAATCGCATCACACTTTTCCATGGTGAGACTTTGAGAAAAACATGATCACCTACCTCGAAAGAGAGATCCTTCCTCCTGTTGTCTGCATAACTTTTCTGTCTGCTCTGAGCTGTTCTCATGTGTTTATGAATCTACTAACCTCTTTCTGCCATATCTTCTACCAATTTTGGTCCCATCAGCTTCCTTTCACCCACTTCATCCCAGAAAGATGGAGTTCGACACCTCTTCCCATATAATTCCTCAAATGGTTCCATCTCTAAATTGGAATGAAAACTGTTATTATAAGAAAACTCATCCAAAGAAATATGATGGTCCCAACTTCCCTGATACTCCATCGAACTAGCACGTAGCATATCCTCCAATGTCTGAATTGTTTGTTCTGACTGCCCATCTGACTGAGGATGAAAAGTTGTACTAAAATTTATTTCAGTACCCAACGACTTCTGAAGGCCCTTCCTAAAGTTAGAAGTAAACCTGGGATCACGATCAGATACAATGGATAGGGGAACTCCATGTAACCTGACTATCTCTTTAAGATACAATCGAGAAATTTGATCTAGAGAGAAATTATATCGAATAAGAATGAAATGAGTAGATTTAGTCAAGAGATCAACAATAACCCAGATTGCATTATTACCTCGTGATGTCTTCAGTAATCCCACAACAAAGTCCATGGATATATTTCCCATTTCCACTCTGGCACTGGTAAAGGCTGAAGTATCCCTTTCGGTAACTTTCGCTCTGCTTTAACCTACTGACAAGTCAAGAACTTCACAGTAAAATCAGCAATATCTCTTTTCATTCCATCCCACCAGTAATACTCTCGTAGATCTCTGTACATCTTAGTACTGCCAGGATGAACTGAAAACGAGGAACTATGAGCCTCACAAAACTACTCATTCATCAACTGTGAATCACTAGGCTCACATAATATCTTCCAAAACCTCAAAACACCATCATTATCAATGTTAAATTCAGGAAACTTACCCTTCTGAACTAGCTCTACCGTTTTCTGCAACTTGCTGTCTTGCTTCTGTGCTTGCTTAATTCTGTCTGATAGAGATGATTTCACTGATACGTGAAACAAAACAGAAGGATATACTACACCAACAAATTCTATGCAAAAGTTCATCAAATAAAAATCCAAAGGATCTCGTTCCAAATGTATCATGGTAAACGAAGCATTACTTTTTCGACTCAAAGCATCAGCCACTTTATTTTCTTTTCCCGGATGGTAATGAATTGTACTATCATAATCCTTGATTAATTCCAGCCATCTCCTCTGTCTCATGTTCAATTATTTCTGAGTGAATATATACTTTAAACTTTTGTGATTTGTATATATTTCACACTTTACTCCATAAAAATGATGCCACCAAATTTTTAGAGTAAAAACAACAGCAACTAATTCCATGTCATGTGTAGGGTAATTTACCTCATGAGTTTTCTATTGACGTGAAGCATATGCAACTACCTGATCATTCTGCATAAGGACACAACCAAGTCCCTTCATTGAAGGATCACTGTATATAACAAACTCACCTTTCCTGGAAGGAAGTTCCAAAACTAGAGCATTCACCAATCTTCTTTTCAACTCCTGAAAAAAATCATCACATTCTTTTGTCCAGATAAACTTATCACCCTTCTGAGTTAGCTTAGTCATTGGACTAGATAACTGTGAAAAAGTTTCAACAAACCTTCGGTAGTAACCTGCCAAACCATGAAAACTACAGATCTTGGTTACATTTGGGGGTCTTGTCCATTCTTCAACAACTTTTGTTTTAGCAGGATCATCAGTTATGCCATTTTTTGAAACAATGTGGCCAAGGAAAGAAATTTGTTGTAACCAAAACCCACACTTGCTGAATTTCCCAAATATTTTATTTTCTATTAAGATTTATAAGACAACCGTTAAATGACTATCATGCTCCTCTTTACTTTTTGCAGTAAACCAAAATATCATCAAAAAACACAACCACCACTTATCACTTGAGTCAACTGAGCCATCACTGCAACAAACTGTTCAATTCTGATTCTGACCATCTCAGGATACTGATTTGAAAGTTCATTTCCCTTTGTATTCCATCCCTGAAAAGCTATTCTGTTTCCTCTATGAAAAAAAATTCTTAACACAGAAATATCTTAGGCGAAGCAACATGGTAATCTTTAAATGCTATATCATTTCAATCATACCATAAATTAACTTATAATTTTACAATTTTCTAACTCCTAATGTTGTCTAAACCGACCTCTGATACCAACTATAAGGCCCCAGCCTTAAACATTACTTAACATTGAATTAAATGAATAATTCCCATTGAGGATCTTTTCAGGTTTAGAGTTTTAGATAATTAGATCTTAACTATTACATCTCAAAAGATTACAAAGTAGACACTTCTACTAAGTATCCATAAAATAAAAACTCTTAAAAAGAAACATGTCTAGTTCCATGTTTTATATATCATGACTTTCCCTTGATCCCATCCTTGACACTATTCCATGTTAAGTCCTGTGAAAAAAATTTAAAAAAAAACTTGGGGTGAGCATAAAAATCTCAGTAAGGGAAACACAAAGAATGAAAACTGTTAGTTTTTCAAAACAACAAGTAAACCATTTATACTTTATCAAAGTAATACTTTTCACCTTTATGAAGTAGTAAAGACTCTTCACTAAATATAAGATCAATACTTACCCTTTTGTAACCAAATGATTACCATAAAACCCATATAAAGAACACATAACATATGAAAGTAACTTGGGACATAAACATACTTAAATGGAATAACTATACGGTCAACTTCCACACATATCACTTAATGGAATATCCATACGGCCGACTTCCATACCCAATGCATTGGAGGTCATAACGTAACAACCCGTCCTGGTATTCACGACACCACCCGTCATATGGTTTATCACGTAACCACCCGTCAAATGTCCAAGTACCATTATAAAATCATAACAATTATAAAGGAAACAAAACATTTCCACATTTCAATCACAATATATCACTTAAATATATTGACATAAAAAATCCATTATAAAAAACCATTTTCAATACCAAAATACATAAAAGAGTATATGGTATTTATTTCATTTTGGAAACATTATGGATTGTTGAGGAAGCCAAAGACCAAATATTACTCACGACGGCGAAAAAGGTCATTGTCACCGAGTACGTTAAAAGAAACATTCCTTTTTTTTGTTTAGTAAAACGCTTCATATAAAATGATTCTTTTTGAATAAAATTAAAGTTCAAATGGGTTTATACACCGTATAAAAGAATGTTGTGTATAAAACAAAATATGCCTCAATGAAAGGAGATTGAGACGAAGTCCCTTACCTCGTGTCCTACGTGACTCGATTGCTCTTTAATATCCTGAATAATAAACTAAAGATAATTACTACTTGCTTAAGAACCTTTTTCAAGTTTATTATTCCTTTTATATAACTTATTGCCATGTTATAAACCTTATGTAATCATTTTACTTAATAAATTTCATTTTGTCGATATTTGGTACTTAAGTCAAAAATGGAATTCTTACAATTACATGTTGTTTATGTGGTCAAAGGTTCATTATATCCAGAATGATATTCATGATTTAGATATCATATATATAATATATATCTAGAATATACATGTATTTATAATAGTACATAATATTTAGAGGTAAGAAATGAAATTCATTGTTCATGGAGACGGTAAGCCGTACGCACGCATGAACGCTACATTCATTTCTATGTAATATTAATGGAATTAAAACTAAATGAGAGATATGTATATTTTAATTCCAGAATTATATTCATCATTTAGAAGTAACATACATCATATATATCCATTATATATATGTACTTATAATAGTACATTACATTTGGGGATAAGAAATGAAATGCACCGTTCATGGAGACAGTAAGTCGTACGTACACATGAACCCTACATTCATTTCTATCTCATAATTTAATGCAAAGAAATAATAATGATATAAAGGTATATTATAATTCCAGTGTAAAATTATATATAATAACTTTAAATCCATCCTTTATACGTCCCACATATGGAATTAATGAATCAAATCACTTTGAGGGGGCGGTAGTCCGCACTTCCTAAAATGAATATATCGCGTTTACCCATAATGGAAACCATAAAGGTCTGACATAAATGAAAAATACAGAAGCATAAAGAAAACATAAAAATATTATATATCATATATAAATATAGTGACATCTTAATGGCCACCTTTGAAGGTGTTATATGAGTGTTGAACAATCATCGTTTCGTGAGGCAGAAATTCGCCATCCACGGAAACAGTATGTTCTTTAACCATTAGATGTAGGTGTGTATAGGTGTAGATCTAATCCTTCTCATAACAACATCATATTATATTGAAGATACTATTGTTGTTACAAATGAAAGGAATAAAAATAGTTTAGGGGGTTGGAGAAGCAAAATAAAACATAAGAACACAAGAGAAGACACTACCTTTAAAACGGGTAACTCTTTTTGATTTGTGCTCAAAGGCTTCCTTGGGAAGACTTCTTCCCAATGTGAGGCTTCTAGGAGTAAGTGAGGGATTTGGAGAGACAAAATTATCACAGATTGGACGATCCAAAGGCTTGAGAGGTGTCGGTAAGGAGGTAGAGGTGGGGGCCTTTTATAATAGGAGAGGAGGGGCACTGTTGGAAAGTTAAGAAAAGATACTTTATTATAAAATGATTTTAGGATAAAAAGGGTCCCACAACTATAAATTTAGAGGATAATGTGATAATGGTTCTAAATCCACCCATAAAATAGGTTTTTGACAAGTGTATGTTTTAGATTTTATATTATCGTCTCATTTTATTTAAATCATTAAATTATGAGGTAATCGCTGCATCATCATGGTGTCATAAATAATTTAATTTATTTAATGTATAAAAATTATATAAAAAATATAATGATGTAGGAAATCATTTTAGATTTCTAATTAATATTTATAGTCAAAATTATGACTTGTATAAGCCCATTTAAATTTTTTTTAGTAAAACATCTCATGTTTGTGACATTTTTATTTTAACTTTCAATAAAAAGTTATTATTGTCATTTTCCTACCAAAGTGGCACCATGGGGTCCCCTAGTTGAACCATGGATTTTCTTTGTTAGAAATGACACATCCAATAAGGGTAGGACATGTGTCAAGGTCATTTCATATTATTAAAACATTATTTTTACCTTAAATTACACTAATTACCTCTAATCGCTTTTTAAAAACTTAAAAGTTACTATTCACCAAAAAAATATTTTAATCCCATTGAACCACATTTTACTTCCTAATGACAACCATGTATGTTGGATTTTTTAAATTCAAAACAAAGAGGTGGTAAAATTTCATTTAAACAAAAAATCAGTTTTTTAAGTACCACTTAGGGGTTTCACTATTCATCAAAAATAGATGTTTTTCAGAAAAATACCAAAACATCACCCTAAGCTATATTTGATATTACAAATTCAAAAACGATGTCTATTTTACAAAATTCAAAACATATAAGTTTCATTAATTAAATTAATAATTAATTCCCGCTGTCAAAACAAATAGCGTGTTTTTATGAAACAATATGTATCAAAAGATTGACACTAGTTTAATTTCAATTTCAAAGAGAAATAAATTCCAACGACCATTATAGGATTAAATGGAAAAAATATATTATAATTTCAATTTAAAACTATTTCAAAATATAATCTAATCATATAAACAAATTATATTAAAAAGAGGTTTTGAATTAAAATACAACATTTTTCACTATTCATTAAAAAAATGAACTTTATCGGAAAAATACCAAAAATTTACACAAAGTGAATTTTGATGTCCCGATTATAAAGAAGAGTTATATTTGGTCCAATATAATGTATAAGAGTGACCAATACTATATTTAAATAGGGTTCTCCATCAAAAGGTGATAGTTCGACCTTTTAGTAAATATTAGAGTATCTATGCCAAAAATTGAATTCTTTTCTTATTTAAGCCATTATCTTTTATTGGATAAATGTAAAAACATTTAAAAAAACATATATAATCATATTTTAGTTATTTATATTCATTCCCACCAATACAACGGCTACGTTTTAACTACCATTTAAAATAATATTATTTTATTACTAGTGTGCAATGTAAGATTTCAAAGAAACTCTTTGTTGTGTATCGGGTACGCTATCGAACATAGAAACCCCTTTAAAGTAAAATTAATATTTAATTAGAAAATATTAATAAATATGAAAATGATTTATTCATTATTTACCTGGGATGTTACAGTTATCTCAACGTTCCTTCATCCATTACCATGAAATCAATGATAACTTACTGGATATAACAAGTACTTTCTAAAACCCCATTTCCAAGTATTTAATTGTAAATATCCAACTCTTATTTTTTGAAAATTATTTTCGAAACCACCTTATTGCTATAGGTATCATTCCCATAATAGGAATCAAATAGTTAGTAGTCATCAATATATAAGGGCCAAATCACCATATATGTTAATCATTGAAAAGCTTTCGAACAAAATTGTGGTAGGGGAGGAGGACCATAACATAAAGCGCTGATCCAAAGGAGATGACACACCTAAGGTTTGGGGAATTCAACTTGCTAAATAAATACTACTACAATACTAATATAAAAGTAAATAGAAAAATATAACCCCCATTAACATAAGAAACCCTTGACACCCCACAAATTAATAAACACTAACATCAATAAGGTGGTTATGAGGAGTCACTACCATGGATACATGAAGCCTAAGACTCAACAACGGCCTCCCAATAGCCAATGTCGACATGGTGGCTCACACCCACTATGATTACCCCATAGATAAACATTTTATGTGGATGAAGACTGATGCCATTATTAGAGCTTGCAAAGGTGGTAGATATCCTAATTGATATGGAATACATAATGTGGGAGAAAAACTAAGCATGGGAAATGTGGGAGATTTCATCCATTATAATTTTATCAAAATTATATATAACCAATTATCCCAATGTAATATAATTAATTATAAAATATTTATGATAATTTAGTTATAATATTTCATAAATATATTTAATAATAATATAAATAATCAATTATAAACCATATTTGAGTTTTCAATTAAACAATGAAAAAAACTATCGAATTTGAGGTGAATTTGAATATCACCACAAGGATTTATAAATATCATTTCAATATTTTTTAATTTTATATAAATCTATTTGAAACAAATTTCAAAATAATGTCATTTCATATTATATGAATAAGGTATTCAAATATTCATAGGTAGATGAATAATACAAAAAATCACGCATAAATATTTATTCAAACATGTTAAAGAATGCATATAAAAAATTACATTGCCAATTTTTTAGAGATAAACAATCCAATATTATTGTGGGATATCATATTTTTATCCATTAAACTAGATATAAAATGATTCAATGTAATTAAACCAATCTATATGGGTTCTTTGTATTTCAATATTTTTACATCCACATATAATTCAAAATTTCAATGAATCCTTCAACATGAGTCCAATAAATACCTCATTGAAACTATATGGAGAGTTATAATGCACCACCACTATAACATTCAACCCAAGAAGAAAAATAATTGTGAAATATCATGAATGATTATAAAATATTTAATAGGATAATACAATTATATTTATTTCTTTTAAAGACAACCAATATAAGATATCTTCATGAGATTTTGTAAAATGAGTTATCACATTGGGAATAAAAATATTTAATATAAAAACTTCCACCTTAAAATAAAATTTTATTTTTAAAATATGTTTTTGGTTATTGGATGTTATCTACAATCTCATCCAGGATAAAAAGTATCTATTTTGGTTGATATTTAAGACGAATACCTTACATCACACCATGAAAGGTTAGAAAAAATATGATGAAATTAAGCCATAAAAAAATGAAAGAACATTTATCATACATAATTCAATGATATTTTTGGTTATTGAAGAATAAATTTAAAATTACCAAAATTTTTAAAAAAAATAAATAAAATAACGAAATAATACCAAAACTATAAAACATGTATCTGAAATAATTTTTATGATCGAAATATTAAATGAAAAACTCATAGAACTGAAAATTGTACATTTATTCTTCTTCCCTGAGATTGAGTTTATATACTAAGCATGTAATAAAAAAGGTTATAAAACAAGAACAAACTTATGTGAATATTCCAAAGTCTTCCCAAGATCTCATTGTGAGACTATTATTAAAAACATATTTTCATATATTTTATATTTTATTTCCATGGAAAATATTCTCCTATGATTAACAATTACAGTCAATTTATCATATATATGGAATTATCCCATAATTTTTTAATATATAATTTCTAGTATAACTATTATATTTTAAAAAAATTTAATTTATTTGGAGTTTTTTCTACATAAATAGATCCTCACTTATAAATTTTTTTATTTTTATGATAACCAAATTGTCATGAACCAAGTATGGTTTCCATCCAAATTGTCACCCAACCAACCCCATGTAAAGTCCCAAAGGGCATTCCAAATTCCCACAGGCTAGTACTATTTCCCAATTATCAAAAATAGGTGTTTGGAAATAATTTACCAGACTTCAGACACATTAAAAAACAAACAATGATAAATAAAACAAATCAAAAAATTCACACCAAACAAGTCTTAACAAAAATAGATAATTTATTTATAGAATTTAAACAAGACCAAAGCTACCACAACTAGGAAGGGGGATCAATTGAAACTCAAGAACCACCACATGGTAAGGGGACTTCATACCCAATCATTCTCTACAACACCGCACCAAGGAAAGAGGCTAACAACATGAATCGCCATCAGCACGGACCTTACACTTACGTTTTCCAAACATCATCAAGTATACTTAAACCCAATGGTGTATATAGGATGTTATCGTAATACTAATATAAATCCACCCAAAAATATTTCATCTGATAAATATTTTATGAAAAAAATCTTCCATGTTTTTATAAAAAAGAAATTCTATAAAAAATTCTAAATGGTGAAACATTAAATGAAAAAAAAAATTCAAGTGGAAAACTATGAATAATGTACAATTTTAAATAAAACCAAAATTATGAAAAAATTTCCAATTAAACACATTTTATGGTGGTGGTATGTTCAATATATCCAATGATCACTAGTCACGGGAACACCGCTAAACCCTAGAAGGTTGTGGGGCCCTAGGTACATCGTATCTTGGAGTAAAATTAACCATAGTCAATAACCTTCTCATGAATGAGGCACTACGATGTGAAACCCCAATTCCCTAGTTGTCCTCAGACGTCATCAATGTTTAGTTAGTGTTTTATTCATCAATAATTCTAAGAGAAACATGGATGATGCCACTACCGAATCACTAACATACAAGTCCTAGTCTTCTCACCTAGATACCCAGGTTTCCCACTTAGAGATCAAACAAGTTCCACACTCTATTAAATACCATTTCTACATAAGAATGACATTTTTAAATAATACACAAACCAAATAGTACAAAAACATGTCACACACCCTCAATGTAATTTAGTAAACACATTAATGTTTTTATAAATCAATTTCAAGAGGTAAGAAAATCGTTTGCACACAAAATCAACTCAAAAATTCTTTACTAAGTAAAAATGACCAACAATACCACAACCAAACAGATTTGGGAGTCGTAAAAACATTTAATAAACCAATTCCATGATTCATAAAACTATTCAAAAAAAGACAATATGGAATATACATTAAAAACGTCAATTTCATAAAAAAACATGCTTCTTTAAAATAAATTACCTTATCAATACTACCAAAAAAAGTTTTTGTACCAAACAAAATGGGATAAGAACATGAAAAAAATGTCAATTAGGCAAGAGAAATTCATCAAATAAATTTTACACATGGAATCACCTACCTCAAGTTTAAACACACCCAAATCATTGTGTGAAACATCAACAGAACCACTACTGCACCACAAGGGGATGAAAATGAAACCTAATACACAATATTGGACCATGAAAAACGAAATTAAATTCAGGGTATTAAACCGAAGTTTCCAAACATTTGGAACATCAAGAATGAGGGAAGAAACCCTATTTATAAGGAAGAAAAATAAATGAGGAATCACTTATGTGATAAATATTTATGTTTCCCCACCAAAAAACCCTTCAAAATTAGTTTCTAAAAGAGTTTGAGGGAGTTTGGGAGAATTCTATGGATATTAAGGTCAAATGGGGGAACATATTGGTGAGATAGGTTAAATATTGTAAGTGGAAAATTGGAATAACAAACAAATATTTATGACCTGGACACCTATTCACAGTTTATCCACACAGTTTTGTAAACTGTGTGGCCAAATCGTGCGGCCTGTTCTAGCCACCCATAACTTGTCCATTTTCTTCAAAATTAAATGGGGTTCAAGGGGGTCCTAGAGGGAAAATATAGGAAAAGAATAAGAGACAAAAATACTAAAAGATACAGACATGAATGTTACACAAATAGGGTAAAATATAGTATACATACATGGCCAATGTAGTCCATAAATTCTCCCATCCTCACAAATACATCAATAAGTATAAGAAAAAAAAGATCAAAAGGAACCCAAAATAGAATTTTCATTCTACAAAACATGATTTCATAAACCATGTATCACATCATGAAATACCTTTGAAACTATAATTATTTTTTCTCCTAAAAATAAAAACATACAAAATAGTTTATCCTTATCATATTTTATTCTATCAATCACCTGATTTATCAATATTCCTTAAGCACAAAAACAACCCTTCATTAATTAATATTGTTGTTCCAAAACTGTAACAAGGATCTCATAGTGCACTAAAAATCTGGAACAACCTTTGTAGTGTAGCTTGATTCTACTTGGAGTGTATAAATGTAGAAACGGAACTCTAAAAGACAACTCTAGTATTTTTAAGAACACCAACCACAAATCTAAGTCTTGAAAACCAGTTCACTCACTATTGCATCATAGCAGCACCAAGCTAAGGAGTCCAACATAAAAAATGCATCATTACTAACTCATCTTAGTTTATTAATTTACTACCACTAATTCCGATATATTTAATCCAATCATCTCAATATCCTATCTAATATGCTAGCTTGACATTGAATCTTATCAATTTAAAGATGAAAAACAAACTACTTGACAAGCTCTGGTAGTTTCCTCTATGAACTCATCCACATAAGATGATAGTTAAATGGTATTTTTCATCTATGAACCTCGTGATAAAAGGGTGTTGATTTAATTTTTCGTTCTTATGATGTATCTTATGTCATCAGGGTCACCGAATAAATCCTTTTCTATGTAGATAAATATTTATTCTTTACAGTTCACTCTTTTGTAATCAATAAAAATATTCATGTAAATTTAAGGTGTTTTTCTTTTGAGTTTTTCTTTTTTAATATATCTTATTTTTTTTCTTCATTAAAGTGATTTTTTATTTGTATAACGTAGTTTTAAATATGGATCTTATGGTGTTTCTCTTATAGATTCTTTTTTAAATTACCATTGCATGGGCTTTAGATTAGTGATTTATGATATACATGAGGGACGCTTCCTTTATGTGGTTTTTGATTGACCCTTATGTTTATTTTGGTATAGGTTTCACCCATAAATAAAAGTCACAGGACCATTATAGGGGGTATTACCTTTTCGGATCTGATATTGTATTCTTGATGCAATTTTCTTACATTGGATGAACAAAAGGTAGTGCCATTGTCCGTTAATATGGTATGAGGAATACCAAATCTGGTAATGATGATATAGTTGAAATAGATAACAAGTCTTTTAGAACTGAATTCTTTGAGAGGTATTACCTCTGCATATTTGTAAAAGAAGTTAGTAGCAGTAATAATATACTTAAACTACTTAGCTATAGATGGAGGATAAGGTCCTACTACATCCATCCCCCATGTAGAAAACAACCAGAAGTATTTAGCCGTATGAAGAAACTACAGGGGTTGATGAATGAATTTGGTACATACATGGAACGAATGACACTTCTTAGTGAAATAAACACAATCTAGCATCATTGAAGGCTAGAAGTATCTGAGCCTTCAAATTTGACAAGAAAGCCTATGTCCAGACTGGTGGGCACCACAAACTCCTGCATGTACATCATTCATGACAGCTATTGTCTCTTCACCATCAATACATCTAAAGATAATTCCATCAAAACCTCGCTTGTAGAAAATTTGTTTAGTAATCTGGGCTATCCGAAAGAGTAAAATTGACCAAAAGTCACCAGACTTGTCATTTCCCGGCTCTATCAGGTGGGAGTGTTCCATATTGAAGTTATTCTCTGATAGGTGTCATCTATCATGTAGTATGACCACATGGCTCAGAAATGGGACTAATTTCATTGATTTCCTCTGTTTTGATTTGAACAAAAGGTGAAACTTTATGATGGTGGGAAATACTGATGATTGTTTCATCCCAATTTTGATCTGCTAGGGCGGTGGCTACATTAGCTAGTGCATCAGCTTGGGCATTTTGTGATCATGGGACATAAGAAAATGTCAGTTCTAAGTGGAATTCCACCATGAACTCTTTGATGTAATCACACAAAGGGATTAACTCTTCCTTTCTGATGGCATAATCCCCAATGATTTCATTAATTACCAAATCTGAATCATTGTTACCTTCAAGTGATTCACCTGTTCTTGAAGCGCCAATTCCAAGCCTATGATGAGAGCTTGATATTCTGCTTCATTTTTGTACCGCCTTACAGCAATATGAAACAATAGGGAAGTACTACCTTTTCTGGGGAAATAAGCATGATTCCTAACCCAACTTTTTTCAATTTAGGATATTCTATTTTCTTCCATGTTGGACTTCTGGAGTCACCATCAAAGTACATTTCCCATGATTGAGGATTACCTTGAATAGAGAAGACTTCCTCATCAAGAAGATCAATATTTGAAGATGTTTCTTCTATAGATGGGTGTCATGTAAGGAAATAGGCTAGAGCTTGGAATTTTATTGCCTTTTGGGACACATACTGAATATCAAACTGCTGAAAAATAACTTCCCACCTTTCTAGACGTCCTATAAGAATTGGAAAACTAAGGATAAATTTGAGCGGGTTATTGTGAGGTACCAATTGGAACTCATGTTGTTGCAGGTTGTGTCTCAATTTCTGAAGTGAAAAGATTAATGCTAGGTAGCACTTTTCAATAATTGAATATTGTGTTTCTGCCTCATGCATTGTATGACTAATATAGTAAAGTTTGTTTTCATTCCCCTTATCATTCTTTTGGGAATGAAAGGAACCCAATGACTTCTCTAAAGCTGTCATATAGAGAATAAGTGGTCTTCCATCAATAGGTGGAATTAATACCGGTGGAATCAAGAGATATTTCTTGAGGGTATCAAATTTTTCTTGATATTCTTCAGTCCATTGGTAGGTGACTGCCTTCTTCATTAATCTAGTGAACGGTAAACACTTGCTTTCCAAATTGGCAATGAAATGCCGAATATAGGCCATGTGTCCTTGGATTCCTCTTAATTACTTCAAATTTCTAAGAGGTGACATGTTAAGGATTGATTTTGTCTTCTCAGGATCATATTTGATACCATGATGGCATACAAAAAAGCCAAGAAATTTTCCCGAGTGTACCCCAAAAGCACATTTAAGGGATTCATCTTCAAATTGTGTTGTTGAAGTTTGTTGAATATGATTTATTGGTCAGCCAAGTGATCAGAATTTTGTATGGATTTAACCACCAAATCATCCACATAACGTTCAACAAATTTCCTTAAAAGGTTTTAAATATATGTTTCATGGAATTTTGATACGTTGCACCTGCATTCTTCAGGGAAAAGGGAATTACTCGATAGAAAAACATACCTTGAGGAGCCTTGAAGGTTTTAGACTCCTCATCTTCTGGGAAAATTCGTATTTGATTGTACCTAGAGTAACCATTCATGAAGGAAAGAGCTTTGTAGCCAGCTGTAGCATCAATTAAGAGTTCTGTGATCGGAACTGGAAAATCATCATTAGTAAAATGCCGATTAAGATCTATAAAGTCAATGAAAAATCTAATTTTTCCATTCTTATTTTTCATAGGGACAATATTAGCCACCCATTTAGGATATTAAACTTCTCTAACGAATTTAAACTTTGATAATATTATCAATATCAGCTTCAAATTTGGAGTCATAAGTTGGGTGTGTTCTTCTTGCTGCTTGCTTGAATCCTCGATGTTCTTCTGGAAAACCCAATTGATGAGTGGAAACATCGGGATCAAGACCTGGAATTTCTGTATAATTCCATTCAAATTTATATCTATTTTTTGTTATAAATGAAGTATACATTTCTTGCTCTTCAAGAGTCATGGCTACACTAATTAAAGTGGGGCATGGATCTTCTTTTGTACCTAGCTTTATTTCTCTGAGTTCATCCACAGTGGTGGAGATACCCTCTTCAAATTCTGGAGGAGCATCCCTGAGATTTTCATCATCTTCTTCAATATGTGTTACTTCTTCTATTTCTACTTGCATAGTAGATGATGAAGCCGAATTTCCATGGTAATGGGATAAGATTAAATTGAAACATCTTGAATAAGAGACTGCCATTTCTGACCCTATTTATGATAGGGTCTTCCTGGGGTGATAGAGAGGAGATGATGGATTGAGAATCGACATCATCGTTTTCCTATGGTATTGCTCTAACTTCTTCTAGCATAGTTGATAAAGTATAGAATTTAAGGATTTTACCAGATGAAATGAAAACATCTTCATTTAAGCTTTCATCACTGCTTGGAGAATCAACAATTTCTCCCATGTTGTCTGGCTTGGTTTCTGTAATTGAAATTAGGGAAGTTTCCATTAGAGTGTTTCGATTTAGGTCTATCTTGTCAATTTGACTGATAGAAAACACATAATCTGTACTCATGTGTATAATTGGGTTTACTGGAATCTTTTCCAAACCATTTGGAGAATTAATTTTGGTGACCTTCTTTGCAATGGATTTTTCCTTTCCCTCCATGTGATAACATTCTACATCAATGTATTGAGATTCACACATTTTGAATGGGGCCTTGTCACCATAAAATGTCCCAGTTTGACCATTGAAACAATATTTGAGGGATTGATGGTATGACGAAGGTAAAGATGCATGTTTATGGAGCCAAAGCCTTCCATGAAAAATGTTGAAGGCTGTGTCCTAAAAAAAACCATGAAATCTAAATTAGATACAAGGTCTCCAAGCTGAATTCTGAGTATAATATCGCCCATAGGTTCTTGTTAATTTTTATCATATCCTTGGAACATCAAATTAGAAAGAGATAAATGAAATTTGTTTAGGCCCAATCAATGAAGTGTACGAATAGGAATGATTTTGACTCCTACGCCATTCTCAATGAATGCTCGTCGGATGTCTATGTCATTGACTTTTCCAGATAGATTCAACGGTCTGATATGTCCATGTACAACATCGTATTCATCTTCATCTGTAAGAGATATCAATGTATGTCATTCTATAGGATCATTCTATATATGGTAGTCCTCAGCCGGAACAATTTTTTTTCGAATTCTTGAGGATTTGAAAAAGCCTCAATAAGCGCCGTCTGAAGATTTTTTGATAGATTCAAGTTATCCAGAATTGATAAAGTGGCTGGTACTTGGGAAAATGTTTCAGGACATCATATTTTTTTGTCCAAAGGTCTCCATTTCCCATCGTGAAAATGTGGTTTTGTAGGTTCCTTGGATGTTGATGCTTTGGCAATACATGCATCTTGTATCAGGGTAGGAATTGGAAACACTCCTGGCTTCGGTAGATTAGACCGACTAGGTCTATCTATTTGCTGAGAGGAAGAAAGTGTAACCTCTAACTGGTCCTCCAAAATAATTATGTCAGGACCAAATCGGCCATGTGTGGAAGAACATTATTCTTCTTGTTGAGCCTGCAGAAGGGCTTTTCCATGAGTTTCTACAGCATATACAGTTCTAGAAGGGGTAGGATTGAAATAGTGGATTCTGGAATATCCACATCATCCTCTGTATCCTAGACCTCCGTCTCATCCTCTCATTCCTCTATCAGATACATGGAACTTAGGCTCATCATGATCGAAACATTCATTGGAATAGAGATCCGTTACATGAATCATGTTTATAGAACCAAATATCAATTCTTAATCTGATGAAGACTTTTCCTGATAATCCAGTTCAGGTTATTCCATTTGGTGTGGCGGTTCCCATGCTTTTGATTCATATGTCATAAAATCTGCTAGATTCAAAGACAACATTGGCTTTGACACGAGCTAATATTTTTCGGACTGCTCTTCTTTCCTAAAATTATGCCCCTTCTTTTAGGATTTTCCTTCTAGTGAAGGGGGTTTCGATGTGGTTGAAATAATAGAAGACATAATTGGTTTATTAAATTGTGTTTGTAGAATGGCCTGAGTTCAGTTGATCGTTTTCCTGACCATCCAATCATCATATTTCTGTTCATTTTCACATTTGACTTCGTTTCACTCGCCTTCTTCCTCTGGATAAATAGTAGTAACACATGCTACCTGGGCTGAAGAACCTTTCAGTTTTACTTATCCAGAGTCCACCATCGTTTACATAAGGTCTTTTAAGGCATAAAAATCATGAATGGGATGCCCCAACATCAAATGAAATGGGAAATAGTTGGGGAGGTCTTCATCTACTTCCTTGTTCGGCCTTTTGGGACTTGGTAACTAAACCTGATTTTTTTCTAGATTCGAGATGAAGTAACCATAAACTTTTTCATTCTAGAAAGAATAAACTTTGTTCTTCAAATCCTTAAATTGTTTCCGTCTTTGATCTCTTTGATCATCTTTAAGAGGTGGCTATTGTTTTTGATGCTCAAGAGGTGGATCCCATCGATATGATGAATGTTTTGAAGTGGAAGCAGGTACAGGTGATTGTTTAAGTGTAACTGTTGCAGTCTCTACATTCCCTATTCTTCTTCCTGGAGCTGATGGAATTACACGAGTTTTAGCCTTAGTCTGTTTAAGATAGTCTTCTATTTTCTGAGCGATTGAAGTAAGGTCTTGAACCCCTCATGTTTATTTCACAGGGTTCAATGGTGTGCATAATTCATCAAACAAATTTGCAACACAGATTGGCAACAACTCTTCTTGAGGGAGTTTATAACTTATAGAATATGTTAATCCCATCCACCGAGCAATGAAATCTAAAACTCTTTAATTTTCCCTTTTTTTACAATTGGTAAGATCAAAAACTATCATCTTTGGTAATGTTGAGATAAATTGAAGAAGGAATTTTTGACGGAGATCGTGCCACCCATTAATTCATTGAGATTGTAAACTTGTATACCAAAAAAAGCAGGTGCTTGTAATGACTACACAAAACACCTGAGCTTAACTACTTCTTCTTGTTGAAGAGTTCCCATCATAGGATCACAACGAGAAACAATATATGTTTAGTGTTGTTCTGGATCTCCTGAACGATTAAAAATTGGCAATGTGGTATTTGAAAAATTTGTTGGGGGAGGAATTGCATCCACCCATTTAGGGTAAGTGGTCTTTTCTAGTTGAACTGGTGAACTTCATTCCTTCATAGCATCCAATAGAGTCTTCAATGCCTCAATTGTGTTCATAAGCATGTGGAAACCATCTGGTTGAGATTGAACCTGAGTAGGTTCAATAAATGGAGTATGGACGGGTGTGGCGACCGGTACTTCCACTGATGGTAGTATTGCTGGTTGCTGTCATGTATGACCCATAAGATTGGACTAGTGAGGGTGTACTTGTAAAAGAGGATATTCTTGATCCATCCCAATAGCTACACCAAATTCCCTTGATTTATTAACTCCAGCATGCTTAGGAGGAAGACTACATTGAAGTAGTTCTACATTTAATCTTCTTTAACTCCTTCATTTCTTCTTCTTATTGTGGAAATATCTCTTCAAGTGAATGATATTGACATTCTCCAGAAAAAAAGTGAGATGCAATCAGACTTTTTTTCCTTTCCCTTTGTTGGACACTTTTAGGAGAGGGGTAGTTGGTTATTTGAAGGTATACCTATTTTCTGTGTAAGCCTTTGATTTCGGGTACGCACACCTTCTTCATTTGTTTCTATGTATATATCCTCTTGAACATGAACTTCTTCATCTGATTCCTCTGAGTGAGCCTCATGTTCTAGGGGATCAGTGACAACGGCATTGATGCCATTTATCAATGCATAACACATTTCATCCCTTCTGTCAACATTTCTGTGATATTGTCTTCTTCCATGTCCTTTATGAGACATCTACTTTTGTTTGGTAGATACCTCATGAAATTGTTGATGAACTGTAATTTAGAGGGAATTTCTTGATAATTCGGCTATGCGTTCCTCTTTTTGCATCTTCCCTAATTGAGAGAAGACTGAATTTTGATGAGGAAGAGATTGAGAATTTGAAATAGTTCCCAGTCTGGTGGACTGGGTCTGTTCCTATTTTTTTTACTCAACTCCTCGACTATTTTCCGTTGATCCTCAGGGTTGGATTAAAAGAGTCCCCAGCCTGGCAAGCTGAGGTGGCTCTTCAGCTGATACATTTAAAACGTTCTTAAAAGCTCTCTTAATTTTGCGGATTTTAGTTCAGAAATTGCCCAGATGCATCATCTGACAACCACTCAAATCACCTAGCTCAGATGGCCATTGAATTATTTCATACAACTCTGTCACCTTATGATGTGCATGCTCTAAATGAGAATCATGTTTGAAAATATCATTTTCTTGAATAAAGAGTAATTTGACAACTTTTTCTTTATATGTCTGACTTTGGGAAGAACTAGTTCAGGTTTTTTCTTGAGAATGCCTTTGATTACACAAAAAACTAGTAAGATGTGGCCTTCCATGAGAAATAACATTGCATGAGACCACTGTTGGCGGGTTTTGTTGACTGGAGAGCATAGTCAAATGCAATGATTCATGAACACCCCATCCCCTAATATGAATACCAGATGGGATATTCGAAATTAACTGGTGCAACCATTTTAATGCTCCAAGACATGTATGCTGAAGGGATCTCTACTGCTTTTCAACCTTTAGATGTCAGGAAACATAGAGAGATGCCAAGTCAATTTGGCTTTGAAACCCTTCTATTACCTCAAATTTATTTTGATATTAATTATAAGGTAATATTTTCTCTTTTAAGTGACAAATAGTTTTCCATATGTTGAAAAGAATATCGTGAATACAATCTTATGTCAACATTTCTGGAATATCATACTGTGAGTCATCCAAATGCCAAAACAAGACTGGTATTTCACCTTTCGCCAATTTTTTTCTCACATTCAGCACTTCCTCTTTTTCATTTGATAAAGATTATTCTACCTGATTGAACCAAAGTCGGTGCTTGTTTGTTTCTTAATTAGATTCAACATAATTGGTAGAGAATTAATTTTTCAAATTAGAAGATGAATGACTTAGGGGTGGTTCAGAGAATAACCTACATCCCGGGCTATCCTCTGATTGAGAAATTATTTCACCAGCTAGAGGTAAGGCATCGGACAAGACGGGATTTTCATTTGCAAGTGCCTCAAGATAAGAGGGCTTTCTCGTTACTACATTATCCATTGAAATTTTTTCCAATCAATGCAAATTACTACAACGAAGTGGAATTTAGTAGCTAAATTCATCATCATGGGGAGGACCACCATGTTGGGTTACAAAAAAAGATAAAACATTTTTCTCCTTAGCCTTCTAGCCACACGGAGGGTTATCATGGCTCTCATCTAAAGATTATGCTTCGAGATTGACTGAATTGTCATCAATAAAGCCTTCATGAGGATGTGTCTGTTGAAGACCTTCAGAATTATTGTTGTTATTTCCAGAATTTGGAAATGGGAGAGTAGAATCTTGAGTTGAAATAGATAATTGTGTGAGGGCTTCAAGAACTACAGCACTGAGAAAGGCCTTATTGTAGATTGGATCTTGATTTTTTAACTGTGATAGATGGGTCTTTATCTTGGATGCCTTCTTACTCACTTTGGAATCCAATTTTTGATGAAAGAGGTTATTATGGGTTGCTTTATGTGTTTTCTCAAGAGAAATGGTGAGGTTAGGCTGACTATCTCCATTAAAATCGATTGTATGTTCCCGGCTTGATTGTCCGTATGACATGGGGGAGTATGCCCCATGACCATCCTAGAATGAAATAGAGGTGTGTATCTGCTACAAGACGACATGTTGATGAGTCACTTCCCAGATTGGGATAGATTTATGTTTCTTTCCATGGGATGTCACTAAAGTTGTTATAATATTCGGATAGGTATCCATAATATGGGCAGGGATTTGCTTCTTCTCTTTCACCATTGTCAAAATGTGCTTGGTGACTTCGTCTTCTGTAATAGTAATATACCTTCAGTCTGTGTTTGGAGTAGGTGTGTGTTCTTACTCCTATCCTCCTTTTCCTGTCAGTGAATTTTGAAAGTACTCATGTGTGGGGGTGGAAAGTTGTGTATGCCTCATGTTTGTCATTGGAGCTTTCCAATTGACATCTTTGGGTGCTACCAAACAAGACTGTTGGTAAGCTTGATGAATTGTAGGTGTATGTTTCTGCTGATTGTCCTCCACTGAATATGATTGATGAACATCCTTCAATACTAACAGAAGAGACTTCTGGCCGAATTGATGAGTGTAAGTAGGTGTATGTGCCTGTTTACAAGTGGTCACCACAATTGGTTGGTGGGATTCTGTGGATGTAGTCAGACAATCCTGTTGACTAACTGATGATTTATAAATAGGTGTATGTGCCTGCCTAGAGTACTCCGCCGGAGTTTCTTAGAGGGATTGGTGTGTTACTGCAAGACGAGTCAGCCGGGTAGTGAAATTAGGACGGACGGGTGTATATCCTCGCTCGTTTTTTTTCATCAAGTTATGTTGATGGACTTCTCTGGAGGGAGCGAAGCTAAGAACCTACTCCCTGTTGGCCGAATTTTACCTCTGATGGTTTTTCTTGCATGATCGGGTATGAGAAACCGTAGCCAACCGCCCAGAGGCGATACCCCCATCATATTGAGGGTGCACTACTGCACGAGTTTGGAGGAGATTGTTGGTGGGATTCCTTAGTATGGACTACTGTCTTCTTAAACTGAGGCCTTGACTTACCTCTGGATTCACCTCCCTATAATATGGGAAGGACTGGCTATTTCATTCTGGGGACAAAGACCTGAAATGGTTGGAGACGGTGGTTGGAACAACCTGCTTCTTTACCAATGTTCGTCGCTGCCCAGAAAACCAGGGTGAATTGTTAACATGGAGGGATTGTCGAGCAGCCTCCAGAGTCGAGATGGTACTGTGTTGACGGTATTCCCTCACCAATGCATTTGAGACCCGTCAGTGAAGATTCTGAGTTTGTGATGTCATCCTCAGAGCGGACGAGGATCTAGTAGGATTAGCGTCTGAGGCATTCACAGGTGTGAACCTTGAAAGAAGTAGTTTTGTGTTGCAGAAAGATCCTGGAAAAGAGTGCATGTTTGATATAGTATACATAATCAAGATAAGTCTGTCTAGAATACATCTTTTGGATGAGCACATATGTTATTGATTACTTTGTTGGCCCTCATATTGAGTTTAATAGGGGCCTAAAAATTAAGTAAAATATCATTTAACATGGTTAAGGATTCACATCAGGTTCACCATTTTTTTGTTTCGTCTGGAGATGGGGATGACCTTGTTTCATTAAGGTCCATACTTTCCAATCGGTTTCTAACAGATTTTTTCATAGAACTGGAAACACCCAATGAATCTATATCTATTTGGACATAATTTCCAAAGGTAGGTTCTCATTAGTTGTCGACCAATGATGCTTAAGAATTTTCATTGGTCGAGAAGATGGGAGGTCAGGCTCATCACACCTTTTTAGGGGAAATTATTGCATTCTCCGGGACTCTCTTATAGATTTATGTTCTGTTCACGAATCCTTATTAATTCACCAAGAATGAAGACAAGTTTTCCTTTATTTTCGGCAATTTATGATTGATATATATGGTATTTAGGGAATCTTTTATATGTATTTGTGGTTCTTCATTGATGGAGAATCATCTGTATGTGTTAGAGATTCTTAGTCAATGGTATTCTTTAATACATTATATAGAAATATCCTGGTCATTATGATGACCATACTGGTTTTAAAGACACTAAGTGGCGCACTTGAAGATTATTGTCATCCAGAAAGACAGGGATTATTTCAGAGTTGGGATCGTACCCGCAGATGGGCTACCTACATATCCTCATTAAAAAGGAATCAAAACCCACATAGTTCGATAAGAAGGATATAGTTTAACTTCATATGGGATGGAAAATAATTCATGAAAGATGGGCTGGACCCTTAGAATGACTTCCTACATACTCTGATTTTAAGGCAGAGATCAAAGTCCACGTAGTTCGGGTGAAGAAATATGTGTATTATGCATGGTTAATGGCCCAAAAGAATATGTCGTGATTACTTTTACACTCTATGCTCACGTGAGTCATGCTCGGTGTGAGAAACAAGAGGTATCAGTAAACCAGAAAATTGTACCACGAATGATGCAGCCAAAAGAAATGATGTGGGGCTTATGTAAGTATGACTTCCCAAGTAGATTAAGACCAAGAATTACATCAGGAAAGAAGCCCAAGAGCAGGTTCCATGAAGGTATTTGTACTTTATAGATATTTGGAGTTTTAACCCAGGGCTTACTCCTAAGAAGGATTCCCAAATTAAAGGGTACTTATAACTTTGGGCTTACTCCTGATATGGAGGCCTAAATTAAAAGGGACTTATGATTGGGGCTTATTCCTGAGATGGAGGCCCAAATAAAAAGAAATTACGATTGGGGGTTAATCCTGAGGAGAATGACCAATGTTAAAGGAAGTCAAGGCTAGGGTTACTCTTGAGAAGGAGGCCCAGGTTAAGGGGACTTGGGGATTACTTCTTAGAAGGATTCCCTAATTAAAAGATCTTCTCATCTTAAAGGATGAGGTTATATGGAGGAAACCTCTAGCCGTAGTGACATAAATATTGTAAGTCACCAGGTTTTGCGAGAGGTTCTCACAAAATTCCTTTCAGATAAAGAATCCAACAAAGAAATCATTCCATAAATTTCTTTGAAAAGGGGTTCGAGGGCTAATATCGTGAAGAGGAGAGGTGAACGGGAGAAAGGCACACAAACTAATTTTGTGTTCAAGTCTTGGCCGAACAAGTGTACTTGCGCGGCATGGGTTCACCTGGGCGACGAATAATTTGTAGAGTAATACTTGGGCGAGACATAACTCAAGACTTTTGTATTATCCTATGATGTTTCCAAAATGGCGACGTGCAAGTTTCATCAAAAGGGTAGGGCGACGAGAAAGTGTTTCCATTTTTAAAGAGGAATGGACACTTAGGCGTGCAAGTGTTGATGAAGTCTAAGCACTTAGGCCTTTTCTACTCCTTTAGGTCTTTGATTCTAGGTAAAAAGTTACCTTCGAAGCTTTCAGAAGAGTTGAGTTGAAGTCTAGGGCGACCAGAGCTTGAATTTGACTTTTGGAAAATCTTTCCTAGAAATGGGGGCCCACATGGGCTATTTATAGGCCACCTTGCACCTTCAGAGAAAAATCGAATAGGGAGAAAAAGTGATCTGCACGACCCATAGGTGGTGCACAACTAACTTGCGTGGTGCACAAGTAACTTTCACACATCACTCCAAATGGGATTCTGGTTCAGGCATTCAACATGTTTTTTGATGTTATTTAAAGGGTGACCCTATTTGTGCTTAAGGTATTCCCCATTCCCATTCGTTGGACTCTTTGACGAAAAGGAGCGTCAACAAATGTCCCCCATCAGAGTTGGATTTTCCATGGAAAGAGGATCTGACTCTAAGGTAAAGCTGTAGAAATAAAGGGTCTGTGGCATGCAAGTTTGGTGCATAGATGCTAGGGCATGCAGGTATAGCATGCAGATGGTCTGGATCATCTATATATACTAGCACACTCCCGCGAAAGCTCACTCGGCTTCAAGCAACATGAGCTCTCGTCGTGCAGGTGCTTAGGGATTCGGCGAACCGGCCTTTTGGATTTTGTCTCATTTCTGTAGAAGGTATTTTACTTGCACGCCATGACTAGGGTGGAAAAACATGTGCTATGGGTTTGACGTGCGCGCCAAGTTGGTACTTGTGCGCCTTAATCCCTTTGCCATTTTTTTGGATTTCTTTCATCATAATTTTACAAAACCAACTTACTTAAAAGTTGATTGTTTGATCTTTGTGATGATTCAATGGCTCTCAGAAGAGTTAGATCAGTAGATGAGTTGGCTAGCAAGATAATAGATGACATGATGAACGTCATTGGCCATGACTATTATGTTATATGCAACAGCACTCTCCCAGATTTGGCTAAGTAATTGAATAAATATCATGCCAATTTCCCACAGATCATCTACTTTCCTTTTTTATGTCCATGGTCATCTAGAAGTGGTCCATGTTCAAGAGGTAAAGAATTATATCCCTCATTCCTGGTTTCAAACAAACAACAACTTCTCTTTGGAAAATGTCTCAGTTGCAGGATCATTTTTCAATGCTAGGACAGTGGAGAAGGCATACATACTGCATCATAGCTCATGTGCTCCAGATCTAAAGCCTCACATGCCTGAGCTTCAGCTGCATTGTTATCCCTCTATTTCCCAAAATTCTCAGATGGACCAATCTAAGGGTTAGAAGAAGAGTTTGTATTTACTTCCTGGTGGAGGAGTAAAGCTGATGTGGATGTGTTCATATTAGGTGCGACAAAACTACGCAGAGTTTGTCGATGATATGAAGGGAGATGCAATATATAATGTTTTCTAGGATGGGCAGACATATGTCTACAGGAATGACTATTTCGTGCTAGAGTTAATCAGTCGTTGGAGACCGGAAATGAATTCTTTCCATTTGACTCATTGAGAATTATGCATCAGTTTGTGGGATGTCTACAAGATTTCAGGGGCTCCAATTTTGGGAGATATGTATGATGAATTCAGCCCCCCTCCAAGGTGACCTAGAATGATTCGGAGAAGACTGTGGAATTAGATCGAGAGTTAATAAAAATTTTCTACAAGATTAAGAATACCACCACTATGTAAACCCACTCCAGAAAAGATATCCATCCATTGGAGTGGATGGAAATTTTTTTGATTACGAAGAGAGAGGCAGGACCTTCCTGCACCCGTCCTACTAGTTTCCCTAGACTAGTAAAGAGGGGTGATCCTGGTAATTTTTGGCCAATTCTAGAAGCATGAGAGTTTGATAGGTGGGGGTATGAAATAAACCAGAAAAATCCATCGAAGTCCCATGTAGCAGGCTTTTTGGCCTTGTGGGTCAGTGTTTACCTTTAACCAGTTCAGGATTCAAAAAGAGGTGTGAGGTCGGAGACCTTTGTCGTTGCAGCCAAGCTAGCTGAAAAGAAGATGGTTGGGTTGGCCACATCATTTTTGGAAAATATTCATAGGATCTTACTTCATGATTATATGGGTAAGTATTCTCTAAGAATACTAGGACCATTCCATGTTTTATGGGGATGGATCACCACCCAATTTAGGATATATGTTGTACAATGTGGGGTACAGGTTCTTGGAAGTTTTTTACGGTCGTCTATTCTATCCTATTCTGTAATTTCTCCCTTATCCCTCAACGCTTATGATATAAAATTAAGGCTGAGCATGTTTAAGGAGTTTCACTTATTTCCTTATGGAAATCTTCCAACAGGGTGATTTTTTGATGATGGAACTGCAAGCCTGGAGTTAAGGGAATATATGCTGGCGTGTAGAGATGGTACATTGGCCACGAGGATTTACAGATAGATTATATGTGAGGCCTATTCTCTATATAGATTTTCGCTTCAATTAAAATGTCTATATCAAATTATCGTATCCCCTCTAGTGAATTTCATGTTAGAGCATCATCTGATGGTTTCTCTTCAACTATAGTTGCTGGCATCTATGGAGAACAATGGAATGGTATTTGATATACCAGCTGTTGAAGCGAAAAGTTGATTGACTATATGGTATACCGAGAAATGGGTAGCATCATACCCTAAATGGATACTGAATCAGCCAATCCCTTAGGTGGGGATAAAGGAGAGAACCATTCGGAAAGAAGCTCCTAATTTTGAAGGTGACTCTTCCTCACCCGGAGCTGATTCATCGGATTCCCAGGATGAGGATGATGAGGCTCAAAATGCGTCAAAGTGGCCTCATTCCAGATATAATCCGCCAATTAGAGTCAAGAGACCTACTCCATCAACTCTTGGTGAGTTACATCATTGAGGAAATTTAGTCTCCATTATTTAAAAGATCAACAAGTTTCATTTTATAATCCTTTATCTGTGATTGTAGGAGCTAGGAAGAAGATGATTTCCCAGATTGCAGAACCCTCCTCACGGCCTTCTGTTGCCCATTCTAAATACTTACGACTAGAGGGTGTCCAGACATGGCGTAGTTTATATTGTGATGCTGAAACCACTTTTATGGACTTATGCGAAGGTCTGCATATCCATGGAGTGGGGAATCTTAGGGTTTCCTTTGACATCTGTTTTGAGGAAAACCCCAATAATGTGAGGGCTTACATCAAGGAGCATGAAATGTTCATATATGCCACGGATGAGTCAGTTCCTGTCACTAAGCGGGTGAAGGAAATGTCGGACTGTGGTACCACTGATGGGATTGGTCCTTCATTAGGCGAAGAGTGGTGTGATTACATGGCTCTTGAAGTTGTAACTTTCCTTTCTCTCATATTTATATTTTCCTTCCAATTTGAATTTATTCAAAGAGTTTTGTTCAAGGAAATAATATTCTTCATCCTATAGCTTGTAAAGCAAATAACCAATGATATCTCTTCATCACGATATAGCCCTGGTGGCACCGCTCAAGGATCCACTGAATCTGTTCAGGAGCCGGGCGAAGTATCTCCCGTCCAGCAAGTCATAGATTAGGAGTTAGAAAGGGAGTTGTTGTTTCCAATACCTGTTCTCAGAGATGATGATGCCAGTCCACCCAAAAAGGCCAAGAAGCAAAGGCATCGAAGAATGAGGACCACAGTCAAACACTTTATCAGTAGTAGTAAGTCATTATGGTAGTCATGAATCTTAACTTATGAAAAAGTGCTCAAACTCTTCAGGATTTCAAGGGTTTATTCAGTATCCCCTTAAAGGGAAAGTACTAACTATCCTTAGAGTACAATGGAGGGTGTTGTAGAACAGCTGCAAGTTCCTAATGAAACGTCTATTTCTGAAGAAATTCTAAGAGCAGATGAGTCGGTGTCTATTCCTAGCACCGCTCTTGTTTCTGATGCTAGGAGAGAAAAGACTTCTGGTAAATTAACAATACTCTATAGAACCTCAAATGAGACAACAAATGACTTCAATTCTGTGATGTTCTAGGTTCAACACATGAACCAGAACATTTTTCAACCACTGAAGCAGACCCCACAACTATTTTTGATGAAGCTATCTGGGGTCAATAATTGCTAGATGAAAGTCACGAAGAAGATATGTCGAGTGCTACCACTAGTGAGACTAACCTGGGATATGGGACATCATTGGATAAAATGATGAAAAATGGCATGACCTCTGAGTAAATTTTAGAACATGTTAATTTACCACCTAATTTAGAAGATTTTGGAGATCTATTTATAGAATCAACTAGATGTGAGTTTCATCATTTGTCCTGTTAATCTTCTCATGATTACACTTCTAACCATGTTTGGTTAAAAAAATTTACAGATCCATCTGAAGAAACTGTTGAACCAACAACACTTTAAAGGGGTGTAGACATTGATGTCAAACCTGTTATTGCAGAAACAGTGGCTTAGGTGGAACTTAGCACGGAAAACCCTCCTGAACCCCATCCTAAAAATCCTGTTGATTCTAGGAAAGATGGGGAGGAGTATTTACAAGTTTTTGATCTAATGTTAGGTAAAAGATGATGATATTTGTGGCTTACTTAACCTACAAGAAAATCAATCAACTTTTATTGTCCATTCAAACTAACCATATATTCAATTGACTAAACAAGGTTGTCAACATCAATGGCTACATTTGGAGGTGAAGCCTCAGCCTTATCCCAAACAGTAGCAGAAGGTAAAGCATCCCGGGTCCAGGAAGGAGCAGAACATGGTACTTCTTTAAGTGTATTAATCCCAGACTATATTCCTTCATGTGATAGCGATGCCAAATCAAACCTAGAGGTAAAAAAGACACTCCAATTCTCACGTCTCAAGGAATGATCAAAAGTATGGAATATAATATCTGAGGGGCCTCTTGAAGAGATGCCTTCAAAAATTCCAAGACTTTAATCCATTTTCATCATGCTGGGACTTGGAGGTTTTGGATATCAAGAAATTAATGTCACAGTGAAACAAGTCATTTGAAGGATGGAGAAAGAGAAAAGGTGACGTCAAGACTTGATTAAAGCTAGATTGCTGACAAATATCAGTGAATTTTAGGCTACAATGTCCCGAACTAAGGTTGATCACGCTGCAAAGCTGAAGGAACTAAAGCAGAAGATCATAGAGAAAATTGTTCAACATTTTAACCTTCAGCAAGAGCTATATGACGTTACTGGGGAGCTTTACCAACTTCATAATTCATTGGAAGAATTCCAAGAGGATGGTATAAAAGCCATAACAAATGCCAAAGAAGAACTTCGTCGAGATGGAGAGAGTGAAGTTGGTCGAGTAAATGAACTTCAAGTGGCTGCTGATGAAGCTCAGGATGCTGTGAAACAGATGAGAAATCATGTTGAAAGTCTTCTGTAATTTCTGAAAAAATAGAAGAGACTCCAGTCTATGGATGTTCTTCTAATCTTGTCCGTCAATGAAAAACGGTTCATTTCCAATCATCTATACCTTCATTTTCATGATAATTTCTCTTATTTTTATCTAAACTAATGGACCTAGTAAACGTAGTTTCTTTTTTACAAGGGTTATATAAACAACCCCACAAACATTAATTCTTTAATTTCTCAATATTTCATAATTCATAAAAAAAATGTACGTTTAGCGAGCTGGGACTTGACTTTTGTTCAGAGTACCCTTAAAGGGTCCCAATTTTATGAGTACCATGTCTTTTGTTATAGTCAGTTTAAATTCATGCATGTTGGACTATAAATATTCTAATATATATGTTCGAATACATTTCACCGAATGGATGATATTGACTCAATTCATGATATTTTTTTTGGAAACATTTTACTATATTCAAGTATGGATGGGTAAAATCGTAAACTGTGACATGAATATTTTTGAATCTGAGGAATGACAATGGGAAAAGAGCTACAAGGAATAAGAGGATGTCTTTTCCAAGAATGAAGTTAGCACTACTTGACAACCCCATTATAGGGGCTGAATTATGTAGGGTCAACTAGGGAATACGCTGCATAGTCAAATAGTAGTATCTTTTGGCTGACAGGTCCGTTATGAAGACAACTTATGCAAGGCCACCTAAGGGAATGTGCTACATAGTTGGGAAAAAGGACTCTTATAAATTTTACTTTCTATTGTTAAAAGATGAAGAAAGATTTATGGAGATTCAAATTTTCTAAAGCATAGAGTCTGCTCGGTACTTGAATATGGAAAGGATATTTTCAATCTGAATTTTCAAATAATTAGAGGAATGTGACTTATACGAAGGTCTGACCCAAATGTAGGAAAAAAGGTATCTGTGGTTTTAAATAATATGACTAAAACCGGAGATAGAAACATTAAACGACATATGGTCATGTGGGCCAGGGTTATTTTATATTTCTATGAACATATGGAGGAGGAAAATGTAAGCCATAGACTTGAATACTTTCATATAATGAATATGAGTATGGAACAAATATGTTTAATATGGCAGTTTTTTTGCAGATCCCTACATATTTCCATTAAGACTAATAGTGAAAAAGAGGCTTCTCTTAATAAGGAAGTTACCATTACTTAAAAACCCCATTATGGAGGTTGAATTATGTAGGGCCATCTGGGGAATAAGTTTCATAGTCAAATAGTAGCATCTTTTGGATGACAGGTCTGTTATATAGACAACTTATGCAAGGCCACCTAAGGGCATCTCCTGCATAGTCAGGAAAAAGAACTCTCAGTTATCAGACATTTTGCGACCTGAAATCAAGAAAAGGGTTATAAAGACCATGAATATTATTTGTATAATGTTATGGCTGGGTCATGAATTGAGATTCTGGATGTCACTACGTATCTCATTAGGATGAGAATCAAGCCACATGTAGTTCTTTAAATACATTTTAACGTCATACAGGACAAGAGCATGGATGATCTTAGTTTATGGTCATAGAGATCGGACCATAGTGATGGATACACATCGTGCATTTGTTATAAACATGATGTGAATAAAGACCAGGTTGTTCCATATCCCACCATGTGCTCCCTAGGGGACTTTTTAGCCAAGGGACCGAAAGTGGAGTTTGGGGTTAGGCCCAAAGGCTCGGGGATAGACTTGAGGAATGCTCGAGCATTCCTACATACCCCATGAGGATGGGAATCATGATGTACGTATTTTTTGAAATACCCTTTGTATAGATTTGGTTCGTACATATGAGTGGTAAATAAGACTTTATTGCAATTATGGCTAAACCCATGATTAAAGAATTGGGTGTCACTACGTATCTCATAAGGATGAGAATCAAGCCATACGTAGTTATTGAAATATGACATGGTTGGATATCATGTCATTGATGATTCCTCTCGAGTGAGGGTATCAGGGATTGTTTCAGTTTATCGTCATACAGGACAAAAGTGCAAATAGTTTAAGGTCATATGCATGGACCAATGCTATGCAGTTTAATGTCTTGAAGCAAGGACAATGGGGGACTATATATTTTAACATCATATAGTTAGGAAAATGGTATTTACACATTTTAACATCATATAGGTATAATGTGAACCAATATGAATAAAATGGTTGATGGGGGAGTCACAGATCAACATCGTATGGGATGGAGGTGAATCGATGTGAAGAAAGTTGTTTCAGACTTCAACCTCAAGAGGTTGCCAACGTACCCGGCCTAGGATCCAAGGATCAAAGTCGGCGTAGTTCAATTGAGAGGGATTCAGTGATCGGGGTGTACATGAGGAAAACAACCCGAATATGATGTTGGGACTTAAGCGTGGTTAGAATCCCATAAAAGATGTCATGGTCAAAGATTAGTCTAATCTCACGTGGGTCATGCTCATTGTGAGAAACATGAGGTAGCAATAGACTAGACGATAATGTTGTGAAAGATGCGACGATGAAGGATGGTGTGGGGTTTAGGTATGGTTATATTCCCGGGGCACGCATGACAACAGAGTTTAAAAGACAATTGTGCAAGCACCGATCATAGTTTAATGTCATGTGTCACAGACATGGGGTGCTTGGCAATTTAACGTCCATCTGATTGGACGATGCACAATTTAATGACATGTTGGACGATAGAGGGGACACGGTTTAACTTCATGTTGGACGATAGAGGGGGATATGCAGTTTAATGCCCTGCAGCAAGGACAGTGGGTGTATTTGTGTTACACAAAATACTTCTTCAAGAATCTTGTGTTGGTTGGAATTGTAATGAGTCCTCCATCCATTGAGATTAAAGAATAAGCTCCATTGGAGTAGACCTTATGTATTGAGTACGGTCCTTCCCACATTGGCTCAAGCTTTGGAGGCTTCTTTCACGGTATCATTGGGGTTCTGAGGACCAATACCAATTCTCCTTGAATGAATGAATGAAGACAAACTTTTTTATTGAAATCTCATGCTATTGGATTCTGATAGAATCTTAAATGGTGCAGTGCGCACAATCTTTTTTCATCCAGTCATTCCAATTCATCCAATCACTTTTTTGATTGTTCATTTTTAGATAACTGATCACAAATGGAGACTCTCAGCGAAGGTAATTGGACTTCAATAGAAAAAAATGCTTCTATTCCACATTCCAATGAATATGGTGTTGATCGTGTAGTAGTGAGAGGGGTATTCCAATAAGCCCATAGAGCATGAAAAAGTTTATCAGGCCATGAATTCTTATCTTTATCCACCATATTTTGAAGTATGTTTGAAAGAGTCTTATTGAAATCCTCTACCTGACCATTGGCCACTGCATGATACCTAGATGAATGGTTGGATCTGATATTGTATTCTTGATACAATTTTCTTACCTCGGATGAAAAAACGTTGGTGCTATTATCCATCAATATGGTATGAGTAATACCAAATCTAGTAATGATGTTGGACTTGACAAAGATGAAAATTCTTTTAAAACTTATTTCATTGAGAGGTATTGCCTCTCCCTATTTGTAAAAGAAGTCAGTATCAGTAAGAATATAGATAAACTTCTTAGTTGTAGCCAGAGGATAAGGTCCTACAACATCCATTCCCAATGTAACAAATTGCTAAGAGTATTTATCTGTATGAAGCAACTCTAAGGGTTGATGAATGATGTTGGAACATACTTGGAAATAATGACACTTCGTAGTGAAATCAACACAATCTTTCATCATTGAAGGCCAGATGTATCCAAGCCTTCGAATTTGACCAGAAAGTCTATGTCTAGACTAGTGGGATCCAAAAACTCTTGCATGTACTTCATTCATGATAGCCATTTTCTCTTCACCATCAATACATATGAAGATAATTTCATCAAAACCTCACTTGTATGGATTTTTTTGGTGATCTAGGCTATAATAAAGAGTAAAATTGACCACACGTCACCGAACATGTTCTTTCCCATCTCTATCTGGTGGGAGTGTTCCATTTTGAAGGTATTCCCTGATAGGTGTCATCTATCCTGTAGTATGACCATATTGTTCAGAAATGGGACTGATTTCATTGATTTCCTCTGTTCTGTTTTGAACAAAAGCTGAAACTATATGACGGTGGGCAATTCTGATGATTGTTTTGTCCCGATTTGGATCTTCCATAGGTGTGGCTACATTATCTAGTGCATCATCTTGGGCATTTTCAGATCGCGGGACATAAGAAAATGTTGGTTCTGAGAGATATTACACCATTAACTCTCTGAGGTAATCTAAAAAAGGGATTAAATCTTCCTTTCTGATGGAATAGTCCCCATTGATTTATTTGATTACGAAATCTGAATCACCTTTTACCTTAAAGTGATTCACCTATGCCTAAAGAGTCAATTCCAAGTCTGCGATGAGTTCTTGATATTATTCTTCATTATTTGTACCTCCTTCCAAAAATACGAAGGAATAGGGTAGCACTGCCTTTTCTAGGAAAATAAGCATGATTCCTAACCCAACATTGTTTAATTTAGGATCTTCCATTTTCTTCACTATTGGACTTCTGGAGGCACCATCAAAGTAAATTTCCCATGTTTGAGGATTATCTTGAATAGAGAATAAATTCTCATCTGGAAGTTCTATAATTAAAGATGTATTTTCTCTATATGGGTTTTGAACAACGAAATCAGCTATAGCATAGCCGTTTATTGCCTTTTGAGACACATACTGGATATCAAACTACTACAAAATAACTTCCCACCTTGCCAGACGTCCTGTAAGCATTGGACGACTAAGGATAAATTTGAGCTAGTAATTGTGAGATACCAATTGGACCTCATGATGTTGCTGGTTGTGTCTCATTTTTTAAACTTCAAAGATTAATGCTAGTCAGCACTTTTCAGTAATTGAATATCGAGATTCTTCCTCAAGAATTGTCCAACTAAGATAGTAAATGTTGTTTTCATTCCCAACATCATTATTTTGGGCAAGGAAGGAACCAAATGACCACTATAAAGCTATCATAGAGAGAATAAGTGGTCTTCCTTAAACAGGTGGAATTAATACCGATGGACTCAAGACATATTTCTTGAGGGTATCGAATGATTCTTGATATTCTTCAGTCCACTGGTAGGTGACTCCCTTCTTCATTAATCTGGGGTAGGGTAAACACTTGCCTGCCAAATTGGAATTGAAAATCCAAATATCAGCCAAGTGTTCTTGAAGTTATCTTAATTACTTCAAATTTCTAGGAGGTGACATATCAAGGATTGATTTTTCCTTCTCATGATCAACTTCAATACCAGGATGGCATACAACAAAGCTGAGAAATTTTCCTGAGGTTACCCCGAAAGCACATTTCAAGGGCTTCATCTTCAAATTGTGTTTTTGAAGTTTGTTGAATATGATTTCAAGATCGGCCTAGTGATCCATATGTTGTCTGGATTTAACCACCAAATCATCCACATAACATTCAACAGATTTCCCTAAAAATTCTTTGAAGATATGGTGCATGGAATGTTGATACGTTACACCTGCATTCTTCCGGACAAAGGGCATTACTCAATAGAAAAACACACCTTGAGGAGTTTTTAAGGCTGTAGAATCCTCATATTCTGGGGCCATTCATATTTGATTGTACCCAGAGTAACCATCCATGATGGAAAGAGCTTCATAGCTAGCTGTTTCAACAACTAAGAGTTATGTGATCAGAACTGGAAATTAATCCTTTGGACAATGCAGATTAAGATATCTGAAGTCAATGTAAATTCTAATTTGTATATTCATATTTTTCACATGGACAATATTAGCTATCCATTTTGGATATTGAACTTCTCTAATGAAGTTATCCTTGATAATCTTATCAACTCCAGCTTTAATTGGGGAGGCATAAGTTGGGTGTGTTCTTCTTGCTGCTTGCTTGAATCCTCGATGTTCTTATGGAAAACCCAAATGATTAGTCGCAACATCAGGATCAAGAACTTGAATTTCTGTATAATTCCAAACAAATACATCTTTATTTTTTTAGAAATGAATTATACATTTCTCTCTCTTCAAGAGTCATGGTTGCACTAATTGAAGTGGGGCGTGGATCTTTTTATGTACCTGGATTTATTTCTCTGATTTCATCCACAGTGGTAGAGATACCCTCTTCAAATGATAGAGGATCAACCCTGATATATTCCACTTCATCTTCAATATGTGTTACTTATTCTATTTCTACTTTCATAGTAGATTTCAAAGATGAATTTCCATGGTCATGGGAGAAGTTTAAATTTGAACATCTTGAAGAAGAGACTACGATTTCTGACCCAATTGATGATGAAGGGTCTTCCTTGGGTGATAGAGAGGAGATGATGGATTGAAAATCGACATCATTGTTTTCCTCTGGAATTTCTCTAACTTCTTCTAGCCTGGTTGATGAATTATAGAATTGATGGATTTCAGCAGATGAAATGAAGTCATCTCTATCTAAGCTTTCATCACTTCTTGGCAAATCAACAATTTCTTCCATGCATTCTGGCTTGGTTACCGTAATTTACATTATGAAATTTCCATAAGAGTGTTTGGATTTAGGTCTATCCTATCAATTTGACAGATAGGAAACACATAATCTGTACTCATATGTATGAATGGGTTTACTGGAATATTTTTTATACCATTTGGAGAATTAATTATGGTGACCATCTTTTCCGTGGATTTTTCCTTTCCCTCCATGTGATAAAATTAAGCCTCAATGTATTGAGATTCGCACAAATTGAATGGTCCCTTGTCACCATTAAATGTCCCAATTTGACCATTGAAACAATATTTGAGACATTGATGGTATGAAGAAGGTACGACTGCATGTTGATGTTGCCAAGGTCATCCAAGAAAATTGTTGAAGGCTGTGTCCTGAAAAACAACCATGAAATTTGAATTAGATACAAGGTCTCCAAAATAAATTATGAGTGTAATCTTGCCCATAGGTTCTTGTTCATTCTTATCATATCCTTACAACATCAAAGTAGAAGGATATAAATAAGATTTGGTGAGGCCTAATCAAATAAGTGTACGAATAGAAATGAGGTTGACTCCAGAGCCATTATCAATGAATGATCGTCGGATGTCTATGTCATTGAATTTTACAGATAGATACAAAGTTCAGATATGTCCATGTACAACATCAATTTCATCTTCAACTGTAAAATATATCACTGCATGGAATTCTATAGGATCATTCTCTATATGGTAGACCTTAGCCGCAACAATTTCAGTTTCAAATTCTTGAGGATTTGAAAAAGCATCAATAAGAACCTTCTGAAGATCTTTTGATAGATTCAATGCATCCAGAATTGATAACATGGCCAGTACTTGGGCCAAAGGTTTCCAGATACCATACTTTTGGTCCAATGGTCTGTGTTTCCCAACATGAAAATGTGGTTTTCTAGGTGCCATGTAAGTTGATGCTTTGGTAGTAGATGCATCCTGTATCATGGAAAGAATTGGAAACACTTATGGATTTAGTAGATTAGACCAACTAGGTCTATCTATTTGTTGAGAGGAAGAAGGTGTAACCTCTAATTGGTCCTCCAAAATAACTTTTTCCGGACCGAATCCCATATATGTGGACGAACTTTCTTGTTCTTGTTGAGACTGCTGAAGGGCTTTTCCACGAGTTTCTACCGCATATATTGTTCTATCAGGGGTAGGATGGAAATAGTGGCTTTGGTAATATCCACATATTCCTCTATATCCAAGAAATATGTCTCTTCCTCTAATTCCTCTATTAGATATAAGGAACTTAGGCTTATCATGATCAAAACGGTCAATGGCATAGGGATATGTTAAATGAATCATGTTAACAGAACCAAAGATCAATGCTTCTTCTGATGAAGACATTTCCTGATGAAGTAGTTTAGGTTGTTCCGTTTGGTGGGGCAGTACCCGTGCTTTTGAAGAATATTGCATAAAATCTGCCAGAGTCATAGACAACATAGGCTTTGACAGAAGCTTGTATTCTTCAAATTGCTCTTCTTTCTTCAAATTACACCACTTCTTTGAGGATTTTCCTTCTAATGAAGGGAGTTTTGCTGTGACAGAAATAGAAGAGGACACAATTGGTTGATTCAATTATGTTCTTAAAATGGCATTAGTTTGGTTGATCATTTTCCTGACCATCCAATCATCATATTTTTACGCATTTTTAATTTTCACTTCATGCCACTCTCCTTATTCCTCTGGATGAGTAGTAGTAACACATGCTAATTGGGCTAAAGAACCTTTCAGTTTTACTTTTCCAAAGTCCACCATCTTTTTCAGGAGGTCTTTGAAAACAAAACACTCCTGAATGGGATTCCCCAATAGCTGATAAAATGGTCAATAGTTGGGTAGGTTTTCATCTCCTTCCTTGTTCAGCATTTTGGGCCTTGGTAACTGAACCAGATTATTTTCCAGAGTCGAGATGAAGTAACAAGGAACCTGTTCATTCCGGAAAGAATAATATGTGTTATTTAAATCCTCAAAATGTTTCTTCCTTTGATCTCTTTGATCATCTTGATGAGGTGGCCATTGTTGTTGACACGCAAGAGGTAGAGTCCATCGATATAATGAAGGTTTTGAAGTGTAATTAGGTATAGGTGCTTGTTTAAGTGTAACTGTTACAGTCTATGCTTTCCCTATTCTCCCTCTCAGAGCTGATGGATTTACCCAAGTTTTATCCCTATTCTATATAAGAGACTCTTCTATCTGTTGAGCGATTTAAGTAAGGTCTCGGAACCCTCCAGTGTATTTTACAGGGATCAATGTTGTGCGTAATTCATCACGCAGATTTTCCACACAGATTGGCAAAAACTCTTCTTGAGGGAATGCTAAACTTAATGAATATGTTAATCCCTTCCAGCGAGCAATGAAATCAAAAACCCTTTCATTTTCCCTTTATTTACAATTTGTAAGATCAAAAACAATCTTATTTGGTAATGTTGAGCTAAATTGAAGAAGGAATCTTTGACAGAGATCTTCCCATCTAGTAATTGACCGAGATTGCAAACATGTATAGAGGACAAAAGAAGGTCCTTATAATGACTGCTCAAAACACCTAAGCATAACTGCTTCTTGTTGTTGAGGAGTTCCCACCATAGGATCACAACGAGAAACAAAATGTGTTAAGTGTTGTTATAGATCTCCCTAACCATTAAAAATTGGGAATGTGATATTTGCAAAAATTGATGGGGGAGGAATTTCATCCACCCATTCAGGGTATGCTCTCTTTTCCTGTTGAATTGGTGCACTTCATTCCTCCATAGCATCCAATCGAGTTGTTAATGCCTCAATTGTGTTCATAAGAATTTGGGAATCATCTGGTTGAGCTTTGACCTGTGTAGGTGCAATAATTGGAGTTTGGACAGGTGTGCCGACCAGTAGTGCCACTGATGGTAGTATTGCCGGTTGTTATCTCGTATGACCCATAGGATTGGACCTTTGAGGGTGTACTTGTAAAGGGGGAAATTATTGATCCATCCCAACAGCTACAAAAAATTACCTTGATTTATTAACTACAACATGATTAGGAGGACGAATACCTTCAAGTAGTTCTATATTTAACCTCCTTAACTCTTTCATTCCTTCTTCTTGATATGGAAGTCTCTCTTCAAGTGAAAGAGATTGACCTTCTCCAGAAAAAAAGTGACATGAAATCTGACTTTTTTCCCTTTGTTGGAAGCTTTTTGGAGAGGGGGAGTTGGTTATTTGAAGGCATACCTAGATTCTGGGTATGTCTTTGATTTCAGGTATGCACACCTACTTCATTTGTTTCTGTTTATACAACCTCTTGAACAAAAAATTCTTCATCTGGTTCCAATGATTGAGCCTCATGTTCTAGGGGTTAGTGACAACGACATTGATGACATTTATCAATGCATAAAGCATTGTAGTCCTTATATTAGCGTTTCTTCTATACTGTCTTCTTCCATGTCCTTTATGAGATATTTCCTTTTTTTGGTTGATCCCTCAGGAACTTCTTGATGAAACATAATTTAGTGGGATGTTCCTGATAATTCGGCTATGTGTTCCTCTTGGGTCTTCTTCCCTAATCAAGAGAAGACTGGATTTTTCTGAGGAAGAGATTGAGAATTTGAAAAGGTCCCCAGTCCGGTGGTCTGGGGTTGTTCATGTTCTTCCTGCTCAACTCCTGGAATCTTGTATATTGATCCTGAGGGTTGGATTAAAAGAGTCCCTAGCCTAGAAAGCTGAGGTGGCTCTTGAGCTGCTACATCTGAATCTTTCTTAAATTCTCTCTTGATTTTGTGGATTTTAGTTCAGAAATTGGTCGGATGCATCTTATGACATCCACTCAATTCACCTGAATCAGATGACAGTTGGATTATTTCTGACACCTCTGTCACCAAATGATGTTCATGCTCTAAACGAGAATCCTATTCGATATTCTCATTTTCTTGATGCAAGAGTAATTCAATAACATTTTCTTTATATGCCTAACTTTGGGAAGAACTAGTTGAGGCATGTTCTTGAGAAAGCCTTTGATTACACACAACACCAGTTAGCTATGTCCATCCCTGGGAAATAACATTGCATGAGACCACTTTTGGTGAGTTTTGTTGACTGGAGAGCTTAGTAAAATGAAATACTCCATGAACACCCCATCCACTGATATGATTACCAGATATGGAATTGGTAATTGACTGGCGCAACATTTTTAATGCGCCAAGACATGTACGCTGAAGGGCTCTCTGCTACTTTTCAAAATTTGGATGTCGGGAAACTGAGAGAGATACCAAGTCAATTTGGAATTGCAACCCTTCTATTACATTAACATGACTTTGATATTCATAATAATGTAATATTTTCACTTCTAAGTGATAAATATTTTTCCATATGTTGAGACAAATATCGTGGATACAATTTTCTGTCAGCATTTCTGGAATATCATACCTAAGAATCATCCAAATGCCAAAACATGACTGGTATTTCATCTTTCGCTAATTGTTTTCTCATATTCAGCACATCCTCTTTGTCATTTGATGATAATTATTCTACCCGATTGGACCAAAGCTGGTTCTTCTTTGTTACTTCATCAGATTCAACATGATTGGTAGAGAATTAATTTGTCCAATTAAAAGATGAATGACCGAGGGGTGGTTCGCAGAATGACCTACACCTCGAGCTATATTCTGATTGATAAAGTATTTCAGCTACTATTGGTAAGGCATCAAACATGACTGGCTTCACATTTTCAAGTCTCTCAAGATAAGAGGGATTTAACTTTACTGCATTGTCCATTGGAGAATTTTCCAGGCAATGAGAATTACTACTGCGGAGAGGAATTTAGTAGCTAAATTCATCATCATGTGGAGGAATACCATGGTGGGTTACAACAAAAGATGAAACCTTTTGCTCCTTGGTCTTCTGGCCATGCAGAGGGTTATCGTGGCTCTCATCTGAAGATGATGCTTCGAGATTGACCGAATTGTCATGAAGCAAGACTTCATGAGGAAGTGTCTGATGAAGACCTTAATAATTATTGTTGTTTTTTCTGTAATTTGGAATTGAGAGAGTATAATCATGAGTTTCAAGAGATAATAGTCTGAGGGCTTCAAGAACTCCAGCTTTGAGCAAGGCCTTATTACAGATTAGCTCTTGATTTTTTAACTGTGCGGGATGGGTCATTTTCTTGGATGCCTTCTTACTAACTTTTAAAACCACTTATTGATGAAAGTGGTTATTATGGGCAGGTGTATATTCATGTTCCGGAGAAATAGTCAGGTTAGGCTGACTATCTCTATTTAAATCGGGTCTACGTACCCTACTTGATTGTCTGTATGACATGGGGGAGTATGCCCCATGAACCTCTTAAACTAGAATAGATGTGTGTATCTACTTCAGGGTGACATGTTTATGAGTCTATCCACTGTTAGGGATAGATTTATGTTTCTTTCCCTGTGATGTCACTGATGTTGTTATAATATTCTAACAGGTAACCAAAATATGGGCTGGGATTTGCTTCTGCTCTTTCACCATTGTCAGAATGTTCTTGGTGAATTCAGCTACCATAATGGTAATATAAGTCCATTCTATGATTGGAGTAGGTGTGTGTTACTAATCCTCTCATCCTTTTTCATTCAGTGAATACTGACAGTACTCATGTGTGGGGGCATAAAGTTGTGTCTGCCTCTAGTTTGTCATTAGAGCTTTCCAATTGACATCTCCGGGTGCTAACAAAACAAGACTATTGGTTAGATTGATGAATTGCAGGTGTATGTTCAAGCTTATTGTTCTCCACTGAATATTATTGACAAACATCCTTCAATTATGATAGACGAGACTGCTTGAAAAATTGTTGAGTGCAAGCAGGTGTATGTGCATGTTTACAGGTGGTCACCACATTTGGTTGGAGGGCTTCTTTGGATGAAGTCAGACGAGCCTGATGACTGGTTCTTGATTTAAAAACAGGTGTCTGTGCCTGCCCTATAGTACTCTGCTTGAATTGCCTGGTGGGATTGGTGTGTTACTGCCATACGAGTCAGCTGGGCATTGAAATTAGGACGAATAGGTGTATATGCCCGCTCGTTTTTTGCCATCAAGTTAGGTTGATGGAATTCTCCGGAGGGAGAAAAGGTAAGAACCTACTCCCTGTTGGCCAAATTTCGCCTCTGATTGTTGGTCTTACATGCTCGGGTCTGAGGAACATGAGCTAAACACCTAGAAGCGATACCCCCCTCATGTTGAGGGTACACTATCACACGAGTTTGTTGGTGATTATTGGTGGGAGTCCTCAGGAAGGACTTCATCAATTTTTTTATGTTCTTCAAAGGGTGACCCCTTTTGTGCTTATGGTATACTCTTTTTCCATTCGTTGGACTCTGTGATGAAAAGGAGCGTCAACACCATGTTATGAAAAATGAGTCCAGTAAATTCGAATTTTCAGGTATATAATTACTCAGGATAGATTCATGGAAGACATTTTGGACTTGAGTGAAGTTTGCTGGAAGTGCCACACCAAACTCTATGACCCTGAGATAATCAATAATTTCAAAGGAACTGATATTACTAAGGAATAATTTCTCTTTCTTTCGGAATCTCATAACCTTCTTCAAAAGATAATATTTTAGAAGAAAATTTTCACCAAATTCAAATTAAAGATTCTGTTTGTGATTATCAACATACATTTTATTCCAACATTAATATTCCTTGATGTTTTGTGGAATAGATCTATCTTTCTCTATCATTTATTTATCTATCTCAAGTCCCAATATATATATTTCCCTAACTTAATTTCATAACATTAGAGCTTTTTATTTCATTCCAAATAGGGATTCATAAGTAGCCTTCTGATTTCTTGATTTAAAGAAATTGTTAAAATAAAAGTCAACTAGGGGAATGTGTTTATCTGTATACAATGTAATCCAATGAAAAATATCTCAATTTATCATCTACTGTTTTAGTTGTTCTTGTATAAAGAACATATATATTATGATGATATGCAGTTATGAAAATAAAATATGTATCAAAATGTTGTTTAAGAATTCACTTTAATTTTGATATAAACCATGAATCCCAATAACATAAAACAAAATATGGTATTCCATAAAACCTTAACACTTCTATAATGTAGATCCTGAAAATATGACCCAGGAAGGTGCCTAATCTAATTGCGATGAAGTGTGCTGAATGCTTATGGAAATTGACTACAACCCATATAGAATTACTCTCTTTATACATTCTGAGGATTCCAACAACAAAATAAATGGTGATTTTTTCCTATTTCTATTATGTTATGGATAATAGATGTAACATCCCATTATAATTTTGTGTTTTATTCTAAATTTTTTCGCATACCATGGACCAAGATACCAACTTTGTGATATCTATCTAGATTCCATCCCACCATAAATATTTTTTAAACTCTATATACATCATTATTCTTCTAGTACGAATAAAGAATGATGTACTATTATCTTCTTATAAAAAGTCCTTCATAAAGTATGGTATGGAAGGAATTAATAAACAGTTCTGGAACCTTATTATTCTATCACGATCGAGGATAATCTCAATAAAATATCTAACCTTTTTTATAGTTTTACTTCTTCCACCGATGCCTCTTTATTTTTAACTTGTCTATATGGTTTATAGTTCAATTTGGAAATTTAATATTTTTTTACCATTATTCCTGATTTATAGGTCCATCCTTTTAAAATCAGGAAATATTGGATCTTATGTGATCCTCATAATGGATAAGCTAGAATTCTCCCTTTGACTCAAATCACCGACCTCCTTGTTTTGTTTTATAGGGTATTAATGCATCGACCAGTTAGGGTCACTAATCATCTCTAAGCATCTAATTTGGTTAATATTAAACTCATTTAGTGTGACTATATACATTATAATTTTATGGTCTATATATGTAACACATTTCCCCAAAAAAATTCCTTCATATATTTAATGAAATAATTACAACTACTAACTCCAAATCATGAGTTTGGTGATTTTTCTCTTGAATCATAAATTTTCATGAGGGAAAAGATATAACCATGTCATTATGAATAAGAGAACATACCAAAACCACCTTTTATGCATAAATATATATCAAAACTCCTTATCAACTATTGGTTAAAATATTTATAGGTTCATTGACTAATCGTCTCCTTTGTTCCTTGAAATTTACCACATATTCTTATATCCATAAGAACATGTCTCCATTCCAGGTTAACATGAGAATATGTTTAGATATTCATGACTAATTCTACACAAACCCTTTATAATATCTAGATAATCCATGAAAATTATGGATCTCAGTCACTATTGTTGGTCTGGTCCACCATTCAATATCTTATGTCTTTGATCTATCTTATGATATACACTCTCGTAAGACTTTGTTATCCCAAAATGAAACCTTTTTCATCCAAAATAAAAACGTTGTAAATTTTTACTATATTTTTTTATTTATTAAGTAATTTATTATAATTATCAAGTGATCATAATTATATTCCTTTTTATTTTAATAGAAAAAATATCATCTATAAAGAATACCAAAAACTGATATTGCTTCTTTAAATACATTATAAAATTAATCCATTTTGATAGTTGAGGAATTATTACAATTGAAATAATTACTATGTATTCATAGTTTATATACCTTTTGTAAAACTAAATATTTTTTATATCATCCTTATTAACCCTTTATTGATAATATCTAGAATAATTTTCAATTTGGAAAAGAATTGAGCTTCACGCAGTTGATCAAAAAAGTCATCAATACACAGAAGTGGATACTTTATATTTATTGTGATATTTTTAAACTCTAGATAATCAATGAAAAATCACTTCAATCCATATTAATTTCTTATAAAAAAATATATAAACCCAATGGTGGCCCAATTGGGGAAATGAATCCCTTGTCATGTATTTCCTAAAGTACATTCTTCAATTCCTGTGATTCCCCCAGGGCCATTCTAGAGGGAGTCCTTGAAATTCGTGTGGAACTCATTATGATTACTATCAATAAAACAACATCACATTATGGTGGACTAATAGGAAAAAATTTTGATATAAATAAATAAAATATCACACAATAGGTATTTCATCGATGTTGAGTTTCTCTCAAACCATTTTAGATAAAGACCCCTTACAAATGGAAATTAATACAAATTAAATGGATGTGATCTACATCAGAATATCATACTTATTGTTACATTATGTATGATCATTGTTTGGTTTGGAATATAACAACCGACTTCTCTTCCAAAAAAATTTATGTCAGATTATTTTAGAGAAATTAAAACCATGTATAAGATGACATCAAATTCTAAAAGAGTAGGAAATTCATTATTTTCAGAAATCAAAACTCCACAATCATCAATTAGATGGGATCCAGAAACTTGAAGAGAGATCATCATACCATTTGGGGGTTTCATTAAAAATTATACATCTATTCATTTTTTGGAATCATGATACCCATATAAAATTCTTAGAATATGAAATAATGGGTAGACCCATAGTGAAATTAGACAGTAGAAGTTCCAAATTTGATGGTAAGTGATCCTTTTACCATGTTTTTATTTCACCATTTTTCAAAAACACTGATCAGAAGATATTTCATATTATCCTTCAACAGAATATATTGTTGATGTTGATCATCATCATTAACCATTAGATGTGTTAATTTTAGTATAATTGTCCTTCTCTATGTATTTAAAATAATATAATGTGGGTGGGTCATTCTATGAATATTTCTATCTATTCACATCATTAGAAATCATTTTATTGTCAATTAAGAAATCAATTTCTTGATGAAATACACTTATACACTTAAACCATTTATTATTCCATTTAAGTCATTTTCAAAAATTCTTATTCCCACACTTTGATCAAAATGGAAATATTCTCTCCTTCTCTTAATGTTTTTAGATTTTCCATTAAACTTCATCATACTTTCATTTTTAGAACTATGAAGCCGATATGTAACTCCAACGTCCATTTCCACCTTGATTAAAAAACACACAATCCCATCATAGCTTCGAAATTTAATTAGGGGTAATTCTTTTTAGAGACTTGGATTTAAGTCAAAGAATAATCGATCAACCTTACTTTTATGTTTGATGATAATACAAGAATCATACATTGACAGTATTGTAATATGTTACCATTGGTACCAATAGATTCATCACCATTTTTCATTATCTTAAAGAATTCCTTCTCCATCTTAAGATGAAGAATGTGAGGAATTTAATTAGTGAAAATTAATTCTTAAACTCATCCCAATCAATGAAGCCAATCTCATACTACTTTCTTATATTCTGGATAGGATTATACAATTGATAACATTAACCTTCCAAATGGTAGACTACAAAAATTATTTGTTATGTTTTGACCACTAGAAAAAAGAAAATATATTTTTTGTGGAACTGATTTGTTTCTCATTAAATAGGACATCAATAGTTCCCGTGAATGAATATGAACGTTTCCTTATGAACAACTAAAAAACATTTTTTACAGAGACCCCCACTTTTCAAACATTAACATTACATTACATTTCTGAAATTCATAAAAAAAAATCCAATAGATGCTCAAATAACATAATATTATAGTTCCCTTAAAAACATAGAAACATAAACATTGGTATATAAATGATCTAAATCATCTCCCAAAAGGTTCTTTTTTGACTAGAACCCTTCTTAGAAACATAAATAATAATACATATCTTCATAACATAGGAAAAGGAAACATAAAAGTAGTGAGATATAATGCCCAGTAAGAGAACAATAGGGACATATGTAAGCCTAATCATGTGAATAAGGGTATGATGATATGATCATGAAAATATAAGAGCGAACCATCCATATGAAAGACCATATACATGAATCATGGCATAAATATTAGTATATCATAAAACATGAATTGTATGTCAATAAAGAAAATAATTCAAAAAAAGCATAACATAGGAAGAAAACATGAAATTGTGGCAGCCACATAAGCATATATAATGATTTCTATGGTAGTCGAGGAATTGTTGTCGAGACTATCATAGTGGACAAAGTACTTTACTAAATTGGGCTCACACCTCATTCTAGCCCTATATTACTTCCCCGAGTTCACCTCTCGTTTCAACCCAGTATTATTGAACTAGGTTTATTAATCATTTTAGCCATTTAATACTCAACCATGTTCATTTTTTATTCCATCCATGTCTATCTCATGAGATATAAATCTTTACCTAATGCATTGAAGGCAGATATTGGTCGCACCCATCTCATAATAAAATCATATATACATTATCCATAAAATCATAAATAATAGTATCATAACCCATGAAATGAATTGGGTATTATAAAATTGGAATCATATCATAACTTGTGGTAAAAAATGTGTTTAATAATCATTTCATCATAAACACAACCTGTGATAAGAAGTGGGTTTCAAAATCATATAACCCATGAAAGAGAAATGGATTTCATAAACATCAGTCCACCATAACACAATGCATTTTGAGAAATAATATGAATGTAAAGATTGAATAATTACCCATGAATTCATCAGTAACACCATTGAATGGTATCTTAGATTGAAAATTATTTGGAATGAGATTTTTAAGACATTTCTTGAGGATAAAATGATTTTTATAACATAAAACCTTTTGAAAACATTATTCTTTGAAAACGGATTTAAACACCTGTAATGGAAGAATTAAAAATTATAAAGCATTTATAAAATCCATTTTACTAGAAAATGGAATTCAAATATCTATTGAAAAAAATATGAAAACAATTTTGAAAACATGGGTTTTGAATACAATAGATTTCCAACAAGAGGGAGAGGCAGTTAGATTTTACATAAAAATGTTATCTAAAGATCCAAAGAGTGGAAATGGTACTAATACATGGATATATCATGAATAATTAGAAGATAAGGGAACTCAAGTGTGTTATTGAGAGGTGGATAATAATATTTCATCAAAGGAAGTATAAACATAATTTTTTTTGAAAAGTAATGAGTCTATATCAATAAACTCTTATAACATGGTAAGTTGGGATAAGACTATAAATGTAAGAAAAAGGATATTAAATGAAGCATAAAATTCCATGAAATAAATTATATTCGTTATATGACATGTAAAATGGAATTATTTACTCTTCAAAAAAGAAAATTAGTGCATAAAAACACATGAGGAAGAAAGAAAAAAAATTGAGACAGAACTATTTTACAAATTTGGTAACGTTTGAATCCTAAAACCCATGAAAGAAAGATAAGAAAATGGATATGTTAATACCCATAAATTTAGTTATAATATTCCGAGAACATAATCATGGGTACTACATACACCACACAAAAGTAAAGAGTGGAGAACATAGCATGTATCTCAGAAAAATAAAAAGTGATATAAAATCCCCATAACATGTGTCTTGGCTATTGTCATACTCTTTCAAAACACATGTATAATAAATAAATTTTTTTATAAATTCCCAATATAATCATATTATTATATCTAATACCATATATGGTTTTATTATGACATTATATTACATTCTTTTTAACCATCCTATGTCAAGGGTTCACTTCAAATAATATTTTTTTTGTTCTTCGCATGTGTCTTAATTTTTTATATCGTTAATAATTATACAAATATAATGATTCCATAATATAATACATGATATAAATATCATTTATATTAAATATATTAAGATTAAAATTATCTATATAATACATATTTATTAACTGGAGTACACTGTTTATGGAGACGGTAAGTCGTACTATAAATGAATGTTGTTTCCATTTTTATTTTTGTGTGGAAAAGAATAAAGAAAGTGATATATATTTATATATGTATATAATATCATTAAATTAAAATTAAAATATTAAATATATCATATAATTTTACTAAACCAATCCTTAATACATTTCATGTATTGTTTGAACGAATCACATCGCTTTGGGGGGTTGTAGTCCACACCTCCTAAAACCAAATTATTGTATTTATTCTAAATTTAAAGTAAAAATATTTGTGTTGTAAAAAGAATAAATAAGATTAAATATATAATATATATAATATATAATATTCAAAAACATATTTTTTCTCCTAATTTCCTCCATGAGAGTCGGTAATGGAAAAATTGAACAATCATCATTGAGTGAGGCGGTTGTTGATTGTACACATAAATAATATGTTCATTACCCAATAGATATGGGTGTGTGAATGTGTTGGTTTAATCTTTAGCATAAAAAATCATATTATATTAAGGATAATATTTTTATATACAATCATGTAATAAATCGAGTTGAAAGGGTAGGGATGGAAAATAATATAAAGGAGATTTTGTGAAGGTGTTACCTCTTAATCGTGTAACCCTTTTTTGGTTTGTTAAAAAAGGATTCCTTGGAAGGATTTATTCCCAAAAATATGATTCAAGTAGTAGGGTAGGTATTTTGGAATGTATATTGGGAATATATTTTTCAAATAAGTGGATTGAGAGGGGTGAAATATTGGGATAGGTGGTGGCATTTTATATGGAAGGATGAGTAACACTCCTGTAAATATTTGAAGATAGAATTCCACCCACATTTTTTCTATTAAATGTGCATCCAATGATGATCAAAAGTATACAAAGGGGAGTAGAGGTTGTAAATATTTCCATCCAACGGATTTTGGACATGTTTTTTGGTCATTTGAGGCTCTATGGTAATGGTTTAGTTCCTCATTAAGCTTAATTTAACCTTAATCGATATAATTAATTTTAAGCACTTTCTCTAATATTTATGGATAAAAAATAATATAAAATTACTAGAAATTATAATTTCTTAATTTTAAAAATATTTAATCAATTTTTCCCAATTAACATTACATAAGTGGAGAAAATTAATTTGAAATTAATCTCATAGTCAGGACGACTGTACTGTTTTCAAAGTAAAAAAATTTAAATGTTTGCAAAGATTTTATATCGAATTTCAATTTTAAATTAATCTAAATGACCCAAATTGTATTAATTGTTAAATATATTATCCATTTAACCTTTTAAACAAATTTAAAATATAATTTTACCTTATGAATAAATTAAATAAAAATGATGGTTTGAATTAAAATCTGATATTATTCACTTTTTATCCAAAAGTGATGTTTCTTAGAAAAATTACATTAATTATCCATAAACTAATTAGAACATCCTAAATTAAAATAATTAATATTATTTTATAAAATTGTATTTATAAATTTGTTTAAAATTAATTCTATTTGTTTTCACAGAAAGATGTGAAAAGTAATTTATTTGAGAAAATAACATTTTAAAACATATAAGGACTTTACAAAAAATTATATCTTCTTTTGTCAATATGATTTATTTATATTAATCCATTATAAAAAATAATTACAATTTTTTATTCATGTTCGTATTATTTTATTTAATAGAAAGGATATAATTATATCATTTAAATATTTAAAATAATAAAAGGATGTTTCATTGCATTATTTTTTTAATTAAAGATATTTAAGAAATATATTTATAGAGATCAGTGAGATATGAATAATAACCAAAAATTATGAAATATATATTCACATAATAGGGGTTGGTCATCCTCCAAATAATATTAATTTTAGAATTTATGATATTTATACATATCACAGTTTTCTCTATAAAGATATTTCTTTAATATCTTCAATTAAAAAAGTACTATTGTAACTTAAAATCATGATTTGTGTACATTTTCTAATCAATCATCGACTTCCAAGAGGAATAAGAAATAACTTTGTTATTATACATAATAACACATCCCAATCCATTTATTTTATGTATCAATATATATTAAAAACCATTCTCCACTATATGTTAATATAAGCATATGTGCACTATGTAACCTCTTATTCTGTTCCTTGAATTTTTTCTCGCATTCATCCATCTAGAGGAACTTGACACCCTTTCGAGTTATCTTGGTTTGAGGATTATATAGTCTTGAAATATTCGACAAAAATTATGGATAATATCTAGCTAAATAAATAAATATAGGAATCTTAGTCACTATGGTTGGTCTAGGACAATACTCAATTACATCTGTCTTTGATGGATCTACTGTTATACAGTCTCTTGATATTTGGTGAACCAAAAATGAATCCTTTTTCAACCAAAATGCACAATTTTAAAAAAAATCATATAAAATCTTCTTCTATAGGGGTTCTAGTAAAATTATCAATTGATCTTAATTATTTTCATTTCTCTTTGAATATATAAATATATAATCTACAAATACTACCACAAACTGATTAAGGTATTTCATAAAGACTCTATTCATTAAATCTCTGATGATAGTAGGGGAATCTGTGAGAACAAAAGTAATCACAATATCTTCATATTGTCCATACCTTGTATAGAAATTATCCTTGGTTATATCATTCTTCTTAACCCCGGTTGATTATATACAAAATTAAGTCTAATATTAGAAAATGGTTGAGCTCCATGAAATTGATCAAACAAGTCATCAATAAAGGGAAGAGTATAGTTTTTCTTTACTGTGATCTTTTTCAACTCCTCAAAATCAATGAGTTCTATTGAAAACTCAACTTCGTGTTTTGGGGGATGTTTGATTAGCCCTTCTGGGAAAATCTCCAAATAATCATAAACAGTAGGAATATAATTGATGTCAATTTTCTTCTCAACAATTTGAGATAAACAACGCTTTTAAATGATAATTAAGACCCATAAACAGGATGTAATCTCCATATAAAGTTCATTCTTGTATTCACATTGATGGATGCTCATAGGATGTTTGGAAATTTCAAATGTAACTACCCTTACCAGAAAATTTATCTTGAATTTGTGTATAGAAAGAAAATCCATGCCTAAGATGAAATCAAATTCAACCAAATGAATAATGATAGTGTTTTTTTGGAAGCACATTCTCACATACTTTAACTAGAGAGGAATCATTGACTTACAATGTAATCATTGTACATTACAGGTTATCCCTAATAATTATACATCTAATTGTTTTTGTGTAAAATTAACACACTTTGAACATTCTTAAGATATGAAAGAGTTGGTAGAGCAAGAATCAAATATGACATTAACAATTATAGAGTGGATGGTGAGGGTAACATTCATCACGTCTTTATCAATCCCCTCATTAGAAATAGTGATTGTATGAGATTTACCCTGGTCCCTCGGATTAAGAGGTTTGTGAAATTGATCATCATTCTTATCCCATGAGTTTGGGTAGTGGTTAGAATAATTCTCATTCTCCTTACACTTTATGAATTGAATCATGGTAGGGGCACTCTGTGTAGCATTATCTCTATTAGAATTTTGAGCTAGCTTTTTCCCATAATTTTGAAAATTAATTTTCTGGTGGCCTTCTCTTCTTCACATAAAACACTTATTTGGACCCTTATGTAAAATTGTTCCATGATTTTTCCCACACATATAGTGTATTGTAAAACACGTATTCTTTTATCCATGGTTTATAGATATTCCATTAAACATATTCTTACACTTTTTGTCAAAAAACATGATATTGATACATGACTCCATCCTCCATTTCAAATTGATGGATCATCATAAAATATCTTCGTATCTACTAAAGTCCATTATGGCCATCACCCATTGTAGACCTGGATTTATGCCACCGAAAAACCTTTCAACATTATATTTTTGTATGATTATAATTCTTGATGTGAACCTCACCAGTCTCGTGAAAGTATCCTCATAGGTACCAAAAGATTCGACATCCATTTTCTTTAACTCACAGATCTCTTTTTCAATCAATGTATAAAGATTACTAGGGAAGTACCTGCTACAAAATAATTTATTGAACTCATCCCAATCTGTGGATTCAATATCATCTTGATGCATTATATTCTTGATTAGAGTCCCAAACTAGATTACTTGACCTTCTAAATGATAAAAAACCAGAATGACATCCTCATGATTCGAAAACTAATGAATATAGAATATATTATTAGTAGTAATGATCTGTTGTTAAAAAACAAGTGGATCAGAAGACTCTATTAAATAATGTGGATGTTTCATAATGAAAGTCTCAATAGAAATTTATTCGATACTTTTCTCATTTGGATGTCCACCATGATTCATTTTTTGATAATTCAGTGGGAGAACATCAATGATGTTTTTCATTAAAGATCATGTAGAATTATGTTACTTAGGATTACAATCATTGCATTTTCCATCGTAATTGTAACATCCCGGTTCCGGGTGCCACGCAATGGGTGCCCCGAACCCGGTTCGCCACATGACCTCAAGCGCATTTCCCCAAACACCAGAGGCTACCGACTAGCAGTGAGGGCCCAGGTCTGATAGTGGAGAAACTATGCCCTCATTTGCCAAAGTGTAGCACAACGGATTGAAATAAATATACAACAACAGAAGAAGTAGTAACTGTACATATAACAAAAATAAAGAACTGATAACAAAAAGGGAAACTAGAAGTCATATATATATATGAAGATGAAGCATGTCAATATTCTAAAAAATAGCCAGAACATGTTACACTACAATACAATAAAACTGAGGTACATGTACAGAAAAGAAAAACAGAACAGCCAGCGGCATCACGAGCCAATGCTCGGTCCCATTCTCTCCTACACCCCAGAAACAATCAAGTACCGGTATAGGGACCCTTTCCCTTATCTACACCTGTAGAAATGTAATCTGTTTAAGCCAAAAAGCATGACCCAAACAGGGTGTGAGAAATAAATTCCCAGTTGGAAACCACCAAAGGCATGTACCCAACTGTGTGTAAACATGCAACCACAGTGTGCAGTAGTAAAATTAAATAATGTTAGTAGTACTGAAAGTAACTAACTTCACCAGTTATATTGCCATTTTAATTTCCATTTAATCGTTTTTTTAAAATATCACCATAGTGAATATTCTAAGGAAACAGCCAGTGTCCTCAGACACATACAAATCTTACCCTCAGGTAAAGAGAATCCAACCAAAAGAATCTTCCCACAGTCATATGGATATTGCCCACAGGCGTACGAGGTGTCTCCCACAGGCACAAAATCAACTGCCCACAGGCACGGAAGAAGTTTCCCACAGGCTAATAGTACAGTGCCCATCGGCTAATCACAACACTGCCCTTGGGCTAAATAGGTAACCAGGCCGAGCCCAACATGTAAACGAACATGAACAAAGAAATTCCTCTTAATGACATTCTACAATCATTTCAAAAAAGGCCTAAAATAAACAAGGCATACCCTCGGGTATCCTGGACAAATGGATAAATAGAGGAACGCACCCCCAGGGTGGTCCTGGATCCAAGCAGCGATCCCAAGAAGCAGTTTTACAACCTTATTTAATCACCTATACAATTCTAGGTATCAAAATAGCCACGACCTCAGCCATACGACACCCCAAATATGGGTTCATAGCTCAAAAACCCATAAAACACATGACAGTTGGAAAATAAACACCAATCCACCTACCATAAACACCAACGAATGATATACGTGAATGTCGACCCACGAATCGTCCACGAAAAATGAAGATCTAAGGTGAAAGAAAACCATATTCAAACTTAAATAACTCCCATTATGGGAAGAAATTTCAAGATCTGCTTAAGGAGAAGAGAGGGCTTACCCACATGGTTCCAACGAGATTGTCCGAGGCGGAAACAGATTCCAGACATGCGCGCGGCGGATCTTCAAAGCTTTGGCCTCCTCTCCCGAGCTCCCACTTCCCATTCTATGCCTTCCATGTGAACAGGGGAGGATACTACCCATTTTAAACGAAAAAACAAAGTACACGGCGTGTACTTCCGAGTACATGGCGTGTACTTCCCCTTTTTTAAACTGTTCCTCTTGCGGCTTCCTACCAGCGCATCACTGTTCACCTGCTGACATGACTACATGACATGTCTTCACGAGCACACAGCGTCTGCTGTCACACAGCTAGCCACTGCCTTACTATTCACCTGCCGACTGACTACACGACATATAAGGGACTACTACACGGCGTGTAGTTGGTTCCTTAACCCTTCATCGGCGACACAGCCACACGCCCTGTGAACTCATTCCACATGGCCAAAAGTACACGGCGTGTGGAAAAGTACATGGTGTGTACTTCCAAAATTAAGGAGTTTTCCCCATTTTCTTTATTTTCTCAAAAAAACTTAAGGAAAGAAGAAAAGAAGAAACTCGTACCTCAAAAAATAAGAACCGGGTTCTTACAAAATTCCCCCTTAAAGAAATTAGTCCCCTGATTTCCCTTCTAGGGGTGGCGTAGATATAGCTGAGAATAACTTTGGCCACTGAGCACATACATTGATCTTCCGCTCCCAGGTTTCATCCTGCACTCAGCCATGCTGCCATAGCACATGTACGATAGGAACTGACCGGCCTCGGAGAACCTTCATGCTCCTATCAACGATACGAATCGGATGCTCCTCAAAAGATGCATCTAACTCAAGCTCAACCTCATTGGGCTGAAAGACATGAGATGGGTCTGAATGATAGCGGGGCAACTGAGATACATGGAAGACGCCGTGCATGGCTCGGTACCTCTGAGGTAACTACAACCGATATGCAACCGGCCCGACTCTCTCCAAAATCTCAAATGGCACCACATACCTCAGTGAAAGTTTACATTGTATCCTAATCCGCTTATGTCCCTGCCTCGGCGAAACATACAAGAAAACCTGATCCCCGACCACGAACTCCAATGGTATTCTGCGGCGATCAGCATTAGACATCTGACGAGACTACGCGGTAGCCATCCGCTTCTGAATCAACTGGACCTGCTCAAAAGTCTCATGCATGAGACATGGTCCTAGTAAAGCTTCCTTACCTACCTATAACCAGCACAGAGGTGATCGGCATTGCCTACCATATAAATCCTTTTAAGGTTCCATCTCAATAGTCTCATAAAAACAATTATTATAGGAAAACTCGAATAGGGGTATATGCTTCTCCCAAGATCCCCCAAAGTCTTGGACGCATGCCCAAAACATGTACTCAAGAACCTGTATCGTACGCTCTGGCTTGCCATCGGTCTGAGGGTGGTAAGATATGCTCAGAAGCACCTATGTACCCAGTTCCCTCTAAAAACTCTGCCAGAAACGAGACGTAAAATGGGCGTCCCTATCTGAAATTATAGAAGGAGGGACCGCATGAAGATGTATGATCTCATAGATATACAACCTTCCAAGCTCATCAACATCAAAGGTCCGCTTGATCTGCCAAAAGTGAGCTACCATCGTGATTGTGTCAACAACAACACACACGACATCATTTCCTCAAGGTAACCACAGTAATCCAGTCACGAAATCCATCGCGACATCATCCCATTTCCACTTCGGAATGGGTAACTGCTATAATAGCCTAGCTGGTCTCTGATGCTCTACCTTTACTTGCTGATAGGTGGAACATATCGTAACAAAACCAGATACATCACTCTTTATACCCAGCCACCAGTACTGACGTATCAAGTCACGGTACATCTTGGTAACCCGGGGATGAAGTGCCCGAGCTGAAGCATGAAACTCCCACATCAGCTCCTCGCGTATATCTCCTGGAACCCATAATCGTCCATGGAAACACAAAACCTCATCATCGCCTATCATCCAAATAGGAGGAGGGTCCCCACTTTCCACCGACTCCCGTAGAACTAGGCCTTCCGAAACAGATAGTTGTCACATCATCACTCTATCATTGAGGGTAGAAGTCACAGTGAAAGATGAAAGATAAGTCTGCCCATAACTGTCGTGCACCTCCAGATGCATCTTAGAGAACAAATCCATTAGCTTCCATTCACTTCTGGCCTCCTACACTGTGTGTATCTGAGTCTTCCTACTCAGTGCATCAACTACTGCATTACCTTTACCAGGTGTATAGGCTAGCTCAAAGTCCAAGGACTGAAGGTATTCAACCCACCTTCGCTGTATCAGATTCAAGTCACGCTGAGTAAATATATACTTGAGACTTTTTTGGTCGGTGAAGACCACAATACATTCTCCCAATAGATAATGCCTCCAACAGCCTAACACATGAAAAAATGAAGCCAACTCGAGATCATGCATTGGGTAGTTCCTTTCATGTGGCCTCAACTGCTGAGACATGTACACAACTACTCGATCGCCCTGAATAAACACTGCTCCCAGCCCAATACCTGATGCATCACAGTAAACTATATAGCTCTTCCTCTACTCTGGGAGTATCAGGATTGGTGCTAATGTCAACCTTCCTTTAAGGTCCTGAAAGGCTGTCTCACAAGCTTCTGTCCAAACGACCTTCACACCCTTCTTAGTCAAACCCAGCAACGGCGATGCTATGTGGGAGAAGTCCTGGATTAAACGTTTTTAGTAACCAGCCAGCCCTATGAAACTATGTATCTCAAAAACATTCTTAGGATCCTCCTAGAAAACTACTGCTCTTACCTTCTTTGGGTCTACTTCAAATCCTACCTCTGAGATGACATGACCAAGGAAGTGAATCTGGTCCATCAAAAAGTGGCACTTTGAGAGCTTAGCATATAGATGACGCTCCCTTAGTGTACTCAATACGATATCAAGATGGGTGTCATGGTCGTGTCGAGTGTGAGAGTACACCAGAATATTGTCCATGAATACTACCACAAAAGAATCCAGATATGGATGGAACACATGATTCATCAGAGCCATGAAAAATGCTGGCATGTTTGTGAGTCTGAACGGCATAACCGTATACTTGTATAGACCATACTTTCTCCTAAAAGCTGTGAGAGGAATATCAGATGGTCTTACACGCATCTGATGATATCCTGATCTCAAGTCAATCTTCGAGAACACTCTTGCCACACGGAGTTGATCAAAAAGATCATCAATCAGCAGCAAGGGATATCGATTCTTAACAGTCAACTGGTTCAACTTCCGATAATCCACACAGAGTCTAAGGGTACCGTCCTCCTTCTTTGCAAAAAGGACTAGAGAACCCCAAGGAGAAGTACTGGGTCGGATAAAACCCCTTGATTATAACTCCTCTAAATGCCTCCTGAGCTCCTGCAACTCAGAAATGACCATCAAATAAGGAGGAATGGACACATGTGCTGCTCCTGGCACAAGCTCAATAGAGAAATCCACCTCTTGCTCTGGAGGTAGACCTAGAAAGTCATCTGTGAAGACATCCCTGAAACGATCAACAACAGGAGGGAAATCTGTCTGACCAGTCCCCTGATCATCCAGATATAAACTCACAATCTGAGCTGTGGCTCCACCTTGCACATGATGCTCTGGTCCAACTCGACTTTCCTGAACATCACATTCGCCCTTGTATAGAAACTCTCCTCCCTCTGGAGACGTGAAACTCACCCTGCGATGATAGCAATCTAAAAAGGCTCGAAAGGGAACCAACTAGTCCATCCAGAGAATGAAGTCATAGCTCATCATCTCTAAGATATTGAGGTCCCAAAGGAAGTGACACCCACCAAACTCAAGGGGCACTCCTTGCACTGACGCACACCAGCCGTTCTAGTCCCCAACAGAGTGTCTAGCATCATGACATCAGAAGAAGTAGAAACACGGATCCCAAGGCTCTCCAAAATGGGTACAGATATGAAAATATGTGTAGCACCCGTATGAAAAAATAATGAAGATAAGACAGAAGCTACTAGAATAGTACCTCTGAGTGTAGAAGGTCTGGGATCCTACTCCTGCAGGGTCTGTTGCATTGCATATGCCTGCCCAGTGTCCCGGCCCAGCGACATAGCCTGGCTACCCTAAGCTATCCCGCCCTGTTGCCTCTGAGATCCTGGTGTGTGGCTACCATGGCCATGACCACCATCTCAGCCTACACGCCCTAAAGTATTCCAGTTTCCTGACTGGTAAGAAGCTGCTAGTCCTGCTCCTGCATGCGGATTCTGCACAGAACCTCTCTCACTAGCCACTGGTGGAATCACCCTACAAAAGCACTGCAGATGACCGATCATGCCACATTCTCAGCACTCCACTGGGTCTCGTGGACACTATGGCCTCTTGTGCCCCTCCTTACCACACTGGTAGCACATGACCTAGCCACTTGAAGCATTCTTCTAACTGGTACTGCCACCTTGAGAGAATTCCATCTGTCTCTTCCACTTGCTAGCAGAAATAGTACTAGTAACTGGTGTTGAACCACCCTGGACCACACCACTAACTTTCTGAAGGTTCCTCTCTATAATCAGCGCCAGGTTCACAATAGCGTGTACTGAAGAAAACCTGAAAACATTCGCCAGCGCTCGGATTTCATAAAAAAGACCATCCTCAAAATGTCTGGCTCTCAAAGTCTCATCACCCACCAACACGGGTGCAAAGCGCTGAATCTCATTGAAACGTGCAGAATAGTCCATCACTGACATAGAGCTCTGCTGCGGATTCATGAACTCTCGAACTCTATCTGCCCTCAGCGTCTCCGGGAAGAAGAAGTCATAGAAGACTGCCTGAAAATCCTCCCATGCCATGTCTCTGTGATGCTCTGACTGAGTGGTAACATCCCACCACCTCTTTGCGGAATCACACAACATGTACGTTGTGAGATTTACCCTCCACCCTGGAGGTGTCTCAAGCTGCTCGAAAATAGTCTGCATAGATCATAGCCAAGACTCTGCAGCCTGTGGTGTGCCATCCCCCGAAAATGTCGGGGATGCTGCTGCTGGAAGATATGTGTCAGCTTAGCCATAGTTTTGGGAGCCTGTGGTGCTCCCTGAAAGGTCTACATGAACCATATAAAGCCTTCACAGAACTGCTCTTCCGCGCCTGTGTCTGGTATAATAGCTGGCACTGCATCTGGCTCAGCTGGAGGATCAAATGGTAGCCCATGGACCACCATCTCTAGAGTATAGTCGTTGCCGCTCTCTTGGCGAACAACGCACGGTCTTCTTGGCGTCATGACACTACAATGTCAAATGCCCACCTGAGATTAAATTTTATCAAGGATGAAAGCAAAGGAACGACAAGGGAACAAGAGGAAGAAAGCATGTCAAGATTTGTAAAACAAGACTACATGGCGTGTATAATGACTACACGATGTGTACTTGTCTTACCTTCCCCTAACCAGGTCCTTCGACACAGTTAACCCACACAGATCCTGTTTGAAGAAACTACACAGCGAGTATATCATCTTCACGGTGTGTACAATGTTATTTACAACTACCCATGTCACTTGTGACACGGCCGACTACTTGGGTTGACACTACACGGCGTGTTACACCCGCACGCGGCGTGTACACCACCCCGTTTCCCAGTCACTCGGCTAACTCCACAGGGTCTGTCCTCGGGAAAGACTACACGGCATGTTCCCACAGGTACACGGTGTGTACTAGATGAGCTACGCCGACCTGTGTTGTTAGTTACACAGCCGGAAAAATGGCTCACCCTACAAAGCGTGTTCTATATACACACAGTGTGTACACGAAAGGATTACACCAACCCGTGTTGTTAGTTACATAGCCGAAATCTGGGTCAAAACTACACGGTGTGTACATTAGGTACACGACGTGTGTTCTCCAGACATTTCCCTTCCCTGTGTCGTCGCCCACACTGTTTCTGACACGGGAAGAGACTACATGGCGTGTACTCTGGGTACACGGCGTGTACTCAAAAAGGTTATTTTTCTTCCTGAAAAGAAGTACATACACTGCGTGTCTAAAGTACTACATGGCGGGTATACTGGGTTTCCAGACAGTATGCCTCAGAAATATCCCTAGAACCTAGAAAATACCGAAAAAGCAACACTTAAGTGTCAACTTCCCATTCGTGAGGGCCCATACTCCCCACGAATCAAATATTTACATCTTATCTGTGTTGTAAAATACGGTAAACACCTAATGATCCACCAAATTCCTGTAAATGGGGGACCATACTCCCCAAAAACCAAAGTTTGGCATCCATTCTATAAACAGGATCAGACAAAAATACCCTATCACATAGCAGGTATTTATCAAGCATATATCACAACAACATGCTTTACTAGCACATTAACTATCAAAATAACATGCAATTTCTAATGCACCTACATGGCATGGATCTATGCATGGCATGTGATTTCTAGCATGAGACTAAATGATGGATGATATGGAATACCCTCATCTCATTTGGTTGCAACTAAATAGAACCCAAGGATCAAATATAAACAGCACAACTACAAGTGCATCACCCAATAGTGAAATCAAATCAACTGTAAATTTCAAAATCAGTAAAATTGCAATACGAGGTAAATTGGATTTTCACTGTACATGGGTTAGATATGCCAAGGAACAACTTATTACCAACTACCATTCCCGTCCAATCCATGACTAAGGCTCCAAATAGTATGTCAAAGAAAAGAACATGCCTTTGATACCACTTTGTAACATCCCAGTTCCGGGTGCCACGCAACGGGTGCCCCGAACATGGTTTTCCAGGTTACCTCAAGTGGATTTCCCCAAACGCCAGAGGCTGCCGACTAGCAGCAAGGGCCCAGGTCTGATAGTGGGGAAACTATTCCTTCATTTGTCAAAGTGTAGAACATCGGATTGAAATAAAACATACAACAACAGCGGAAGCAGTAATAGTACATATAATTGAAATGAAGAACCGATAACAAAAAAGGGAAACCAGCAGTCATATATATTTGAAGATGCAGCATTTCACTATTCTACAAAATAGCCAGAACATGTTACACTGCAATACAATACAACTAAAGTACAAGTACAGAAAAGAAAAACAGAACAGCCAGTGGCATCGCGAGCTAATTCTTGGTCCCATGCTCTCCTACACCTCGGAAGCAATCAAGTACCAGTATAGGGACCCTTTCCCTTATCTACACCTGAAGAAACATAATCAGTTTGGGCCGAAAAGCATGACCCAAACATGGTGTCAGAAATAAATTTCCAGTATGCACCCACCAAAGGCTTGTCCCCAACTGTGTGTAAACATGCAACCACAGTGTGCAGTAGTAAAATGAAATAAAGTAAGCAGTACTGAAAGTAACTAACTTCCCCAGTTATATTGCCATTTTAATATCCATTTAATCATTTATTTAAAATATCACCACAATGAATATTCTAAGGAAACAACCAGTGTCCTCATACACGTACAACTCCTACCCTAAGGTAAAGAGATTCCATCCTCAAGAATCTACCCACAGGCATACGGATATTGCCCACAGGCATACGAGGTGTCACCCACAGGCACATAATCAACTGTCCACAGGCAGAAAAGAAGTTTCCCACAGGCTAATAGTACAGTTCCCATAGGCTAAACACAACACTTCCCTTGGGCTAAATAGGTAACCAGGTCGAGCCCAACACGTAAACAATCAGTAACCAAGCAATTTCTCTCAAGGAAATTCTACAATAATTTCAAAAAAGGCATAAAATAAACAAGACATACCCTCACGTATCCTGGTCAAATGTCTAAACAGAGGAACGCACCCCCGGGGTGGTCCTGGATCTAATCAATGATCCCAAGCAGCAGTTTTACAACGTTATTTAATCACCTATACAATTTTAGGTATCCAAATATCCATAGCCTCAGCCACACGACACCCCAAATATGGGTTCGTAGCTCAAAAACACAAAAAACACATGAAAGCTGGAAAATAAACACCAAACCACCTACGTTAAACACCAACGAACGATATACGTGAACGTCGACCCACGGATCGTCCAAGAACAACGAAGATCTGAGGTAAAATAAAACCTCATTCAAAGTTAAATAACTCTTGTTAGGGGAAGAATTGGAAAGATCTGCTTAAGGAAAAGGGAGGGCGTACCCGTGTGGTTTCAATGAGATCATCTGAGGCGGAAATAGATTCTAGACATGCGCTCGGTGGATCTTCAAAGCTTCGGCCTCCTCTCACGAGCTCCCTCTTCCTGTTCTAAGACTTACCTGTGAATAGGGGAGGCTACTGCCCAATTTAAGTGAACAAAAAACAAAGTACATGGCGTTTACATCTGAGTACACGGCGTGTACTTCCCCTTTTTTAAACTGTTCCTCTGGCGGCTTCCCGCCAGCACGGAAATGTTCACCTACCGACATGACTACACAACGTTTGTTCACGAGCACATGCCGTATGTTGTCGCACATCTGGCCACCGCCTTACTATTCGCATGTCGACTGACTACACGGAGTGTAAGGGACCACTGCACGACGTGTAGTTGGTTCCTACACCCTTCATCACCGACACGACCACACACCCTGTGTACTCATTCCACACGTCCAAAAGTACACTGTGTGTGGAAAAGTACACAACATGTACTTTCAAAATTTAGGATTTTCCCCCATTTTCCTTATTTTCTCAAAAACACTTAAGGAAAGAAGAAAAGAAGAAACTCGTACCTCAAAAAATATTAACCGGGTTCTTACAGTAATCACCATTTAAACAATGCTTTTAGGTTCTATCCATTGACAAAAACCAAATTCATAGAGTGAGAAATAATCATCATAATGAGGAACCACATAATCATGAAAATTCACTTATATGATATCTATGTTATTAAACCTTCCTTAATCTATGTAACCTTTAGTTTATCCTACGTTATTAATAACAAACATATTTTTAAATACATCATAATTGATTGTGAAATGTTTTAGAATTAAAAAAAATATCCCACAATGTGTCAAACTAGGTCTCCAACAAGGCCGATTCTCTTATGCTAGATTACCCAAGGTAAGACCCAAAACATATTATCGAAGTTGTTACCCCAAGGTATATATGTGGAAGAGCCACATAAACTTTTAGTATCTAGAGGGATAAGTATTTCTTAGAAACCACTCACTCTATCCTTTACCAAAATTCTAGTACATTTTCATATACTATTCCTTATCTTTAGACTTATCTATAAACTTATCCTTAGTCGTTTTCTTAGGTTTTTCACTGTGGTTTTAGAATCCTAGATTCTAAATTTCAATTAAACCATTTCTCAGATACCAACAAAAGAAACCCTTTATTTTCAAACATTAAAATTATATATCATATTTGGAATACTTAAATTATTATACAAATAGACTACAAATGACAGTACTTTTCTAGAGACTTTGGAAACCTGGAAACATAAACACATATACAAAATTGAGATACATCATCTCCCAATAGGTTCTTCTTGACTATAAAACTTCTTAGACACATCAAACATAATACATTTCTTCATAACCTAGGGAAAGGAAACAAAAATGGGGTGAGATTAGATGATAAGTAAGGGTAAACAAAGGATATGTCTAAGATGAATCATGAGCATAAGGGTAAGGTAACAAGATCTTGAAAAAAGTTAACCATAGCATGCATATTAATGACCAGTTACATGACTCATGGTATAAGGTATGTGATTTCATAAAAAATAAATAACATAATCCTTAAAAGAACAACATGGTAAGAAAAAATTGAATTATAGCAGACACATAAGCATATATAATGACCTCAATAGCAGACCATGCATTGCGGTTGATAGAATCTTAGTGGAAAAAGTCCTTTACCAAACTACATTAACACCTCATTCAATCCATGTATTACTAAATTGATCTTACCCCTCATTACAACCCTAATTTACTGAGCCGAGTACATTTCTCATTCTAGACCTAAAATACTTAACTTAGTTCATTTCTTGTTCCAACCATGTCCATCCTTTCAGAGAATGAATATGAATATAAACATTTAATAATTTCCATAGGAATGCATGAATAACAACAAAAACTATTATCTTATATTATAACGTTTTTGAATGATATTTGAAAGACATATCTTGATGGAAAAAAGGTTTTTTAAACATAAAACATTTTGAAGACATTTTAATTGAAAAACACATTTAAAACTTATAAAATAATCATTGATAATTATTAAAAGTTTTTAAATTATATTTTCCATGAAAATTGGCTTCCAGAGTCTATTGAAAACATTTTTGAAAACATATTTTTTGAATACAATAAGTTTCCGACCATAGAGAGGGACTATTATATTTTACATAAAACAATATATTATGTAAAAAAAGAGGGAAAGGTGTACTAATACATGGATATATCTTCTGTAAATAGTGGATCAGAAAAATCATGAGTGTTCTAGAGATATGGAACATATGATTTCATCAAATCAAGCATAATTAGAAACAATATCAAAAAGAGATGAGACGGTCTTAATAAACTCTTATAATGTGGTAACCTGAGATCATACTCTCCATGCATGAAAAGAAGATTATATAAAGATTAAAATATAAATAAATATATAAAATTAATGATATAAAATGTAAAATTAAATTATATACACCTCAAAAGGGAATGTATTTGTATAATAACACGAGTCTCAAGGAAGGAAAATTAATACCAAACTATTTTATTGATTTGGTAACAAGTGAAATTTAAACCCCATGAAATAAAGAACATAAAATGAATATGTAAATACTCATAAATATAAGTATAATATACATAGAATACAATCATGTTATGTAAATAAAAAAACACAAAATTAAAGAGTGGTGGATATAACATTTATCTCACATAAATAGTATAAGAGATGAAATACTCATACCTTTTGTGTAGACTCTCATCATACTAATTCAAAAAAGCTGTATAATAAAAATATATATTATAAATCATTTAAATAACCTTAATATTATATATAATACAATATGCGGTTTTATTAAAAAAAATTATAACTTTCATGTTAAACACCCTTTGTTAATGTTTCACTTCAGATAATATTCACTTTGTTATTTGTGTGTGTCTTAATTTATTATATTGTTAGTTTGTGTACATATATAATTACTACATAATTTAAAAAATGATATAAATATAATTTATATCCAGTATAAAATTATTATAATAATCTATATAATAAAGATGTTAGGAATGGAATCCATAATTCATGGAGATGGTAAGTCATATATACGCATGAATGCAGTTTTCGTTTTTATTTTTGTATTTAAAGAAAGAAAGAAAACGATTTATTTTGATATATGTGTATAATATCAATAAATTACAATAATAATGATTTATATGTAATACATGTTCATGAGACCCATACTTAATACATTCCATGTTTTTTAACGAATCACATCTCTTTGAGGGGGCGGTAGTCCACACTTCCCCAAAAAATATCATATTTAATCAAAATAAAGTGAAACAATATATGTGTTGTAATAGAAATAAATAATATTAAAGATATAATAAATATAATATATAATATATTAAAACATATAGACCTTCATAATGTTCTTCATAAAATAAGGTAAATAAAAAAAATGAACAATTATTGTTTAGTGAGGAGGTAGTTCGACGTACAAGAATAAAGTGTGTCTGTTACCCATTAGATGAAGGTGTTTGTAAGTATAGGTTGAACCCTTATAATAACAACATACTTGTATATTTAATATTATGTTTATGTTATAAAATCATGTATTAAAGATATTGGATGGGGTGGAGAAGGAAATATAAAAGAATGGATCTTGAGAGAAGGTGTAACCTCTTTATCGAGTAACTCCTTTTGGTTTTGTACAAAAAAGGCTTCCTTGGAAGAAATTAAGAACAATGAGAGGATCTAGGGAGTAAGTTAGAGATTTTTTAAGTACATTTGGAATATATTGGATGAATTTAAGTGTTTTTATAGGTTTATAGAAGAGGGAGAGGTGGAGTCCTTTTATAGGGAAGGAGGAGTGGCACTCTTGTAAATACCTAAAGAGATAATTCCTCACACATTTTTCATGTAAAAAATGCATCCAATAATGTTATAATATAGATAAAAAGGAAGATATTGTATAAATATGTATAGAAAATATCCTTTCGAAAATATTATAGATATTTGTTTCCTTATGGTTATGTATTATATACTTATTACGCTTAATTTAACCTTAGTGGATGTAATTAATTTTAATCACTTTCACTAATATTATTTGAAAATACATATGTTGAACTTTTTATAAAGCATCAATTATTCATTTCCCAAATATGAAATCCATTTTTTAATGTTCCCATAATATAATTAGAATAAATTAGTTTAAAAATAATCTTGTAGTCGGGTCGACAATTCGAGTCTTTGAAGTAAAAAAATTCAAAATTTTGTTATGTTTTTATATTCTCTTTTAATGTGAAATTGATCTCAATAACATAAATTGTATTTATTGATAAAAAATATCATCTAATTAAAATTTTAAACCAATTTAAAATATATTTTAATCATATAAATAAGTTATATAATAATCAATTTTGAATTCAAATTAGGTATTTCCAATATTCAATGAAAAGTGTAGTTTTCAAAAACAATCCACAATAATCATCCTATGTTAATCAAAAATATTCTAAATTAATAAATTATGTTTATTTTTACAAATTAAAATTTTAAACGTGTCTAGAATTAATTTTATTGTTTTTTATAAAAGGACATGAAAATGAGTTAATTTGTGAATATATTATTTTTAAACATATAAAGACTTTACGAAAAATTATATCTTTTCTTATCAATATGTTTAATTTATATTAATAAATTATAAAAATTAGTTTGAAATTAGTAATTATTATTCATATTACTATCTTTAACATCTTGGTTATAATTAGCTCATTTAAATAATTATTACTATATATGAAGTTTTTTAGAATCGTCGGTGTTGCGTGTAACGTACGCCAATTCAATATTCTATGTAACATAAGCCAAGTAGATGTTCTATGTAATGTATTACCAGTAGTTGTTCAAACCAATGAGGAATAATGAACCAATGTAAAGTCCTTGTTCTAGTTTCCAAAGCCAGTAATGAAATTTCAAATGCATATTTAATCCATAATAAGTTCCATTTGTATTAGACAACATAGTCAATAATATACATCATCACCCAAAGATCAAATTAAAACCCTACCCCAACTCCAACGTAGTGGTATAATAACCCTTTGAAAAATACTTGATATGTTTAGAAGACACCTCCATATCTTTAGGTCCTTGGTGTTTAAGATGATACCTCATCAACATTCACTATGATCCATGTGTTTATTTAGGTATCTAGTGAATTTTCTTGTCCATTTTTGGGTTTCTTTATGTTCCTAGCACACCAATGAGTTGAATAGTATTTGAATAAGTCATGATTTATTCATTATTAATGTTTGTAAAATGGCTTCTAAATATACCTCATGATGGATAGATAGAATTCCCAACTATAGAGTGAGTTTCTTGGCATCAAAAATCATGTTATTTTGTGTCCTCTAAATATCAGCAATACTGGTAGCATTTTCCACCAAAAGAATGTTTTGTTCCTGTACATTGTAATCAACATTAAATGTTTCTCCATAAAGATATGAAGCTACATATGTGTGTAAAATTTTAGATCAAATAAAGTGAGAACGTATTCCCATAGTTTTTGTGCAAAGTTAAAAGACCTCATGATATGTTGTAATCCTTATAAAGCACTTGGGCATAGAAGGCGGGCTAAAGCCATATGAAAACCAGTCTTTTTGAGATTTTTATGGGTGGGGAATTAGTATTTTCATATCCTAAAGAGGATAATGAAATGATATGGATTAATAAAGTGAGTCTTGAATTTTATTAACCAGTAAAGTGGTGGGGTTAAGCCTCCATATTAAAATTTCAAAAACTAATTTGTATTGAACTACCCAATCATTATTAGTTTCCATACTGAGGTATCATGATCCATAAAGGTATTGCTTAGAATATCCAGATGGACTTTTAGTGAAATCATACTTCCCCTATTTATAATATGTGATAAAAAATAATCAATCAACGTGTGCCTGTCTTCAGGTAGAAAACTCATGTTGTCCTACAGTAGATCCTAAATCCATTAAGTGGTCCAAAAATAAAGAGTGTTACCACTTATTTACAACCATTTTGTATCACACTGGGTCCTATTAAAGGACTTAATTATGTGAGTCCAGACATATGAGGCAAAGTATTATTTAAATTCAATCAACAGTCTCCCATTAAACTGCTAGCAATAAAATCAATAGTTTCATCATTAGAAATCACATTACATGTAAATTCATAGATAATACCATCATTTAAAATCCTAATATCATTTATCACAAGGACTCCTAGTTACATTATTTATATGAATTCCTTTAATTCTATAGTATAAAACGTCATTTTATGGATTGATATAGTCTATATAATGGTCATAACCATGATCTTAATATCCTTAATAACATCAATGGGCCATCTGTATGTTGAGAATGAATAAAAAAATTTGATTTCATGATAGAGTTAATAAGAAAACCCCTTATTTCCCAAGTCATTTCATTCCCTTTCTACTTTTCCATCAGATTAAATATACCATAATATATTCCATCAAAATATTTCCTCATCACATTTCCCCTAAATAGAGGAAGACCAAGATTATTGAAGGGGAGAGACCCCCGCCTAACTCTAATACATTGGGTTATCCTATTTTCCCTACCAACTAAACTACCTTAAAAAGGCCATAAATAATTTTTCAAAACATTTGGCATGTCCAACAAATTCCTTATAATGTGTAAAGGGAACCTTCATGAAGGAGATGATTTTTTAAGGCTTTTCCATAAAATTCAATTTCATTATCTTAAATCGGGTGTGATAAAGAAATTCATTATTCCCATTTTTAATTTACTTATAAAATCCAATTTTCATGTGTAAAATGATTCATCTACTCATGTAATTCTAATAAATGGAAAAAAATCCCAAGAGTGAATCAACATGTCTCACACCTCATGAGCTGTTGAAAAAACCATTGGGAATCCCATTGATGTGAATAGACATCCTTGAATAGAATTTTATTTCAATGACAAGTTTAATGAATAATTCTAAAAACACATATCTACTGATTAAATCAAGAAGAAATATCAATCACAATGTTTCATTGGCCATAGAAATATCAATTTACAGTGAAAAATTCCCTTTCTTTAATTTCCTCCTAATTAAGTTTATACTCTCTAAATATATGAATAGAATATTATGAATACTTATTCTAGGTAAAAATACAAATTGATTTGGGGTGATAAATTCATTAACCATTTCCCCATCCTATTCACGAAGATGTTACTATTGAGATAGGGTAATGAGTTCTCAAGATCTACAAGCCTTATGTCCTTAATGTCAAGGGTATTTTCCTTTTTTGGTATTAAGAAAATAAATCATGAGTTCATCCAATAAATCATAGATGATTGATTTAAGAATTCCCTTATTTCTTGTGTAATATCATCCTTCATGATATCATAGTAAAAAATTAATTTTTTTTGAAAAAAAATCAATGTAGGGTTAACTCTCCATGTTTGGAGGGAATAAAGGATTCTAAATTTCATTGTTAAGTGGAGTCTTGATAAGGTCATTATTCTGATGCTCTTTGAAGCAAGGATTGATAATCCCACCCATTTTTGTGTCTGTGTCTCAACCCATAATTGGAGTACAACACAAATTTAATGATCTAATACTACGTGAGAAATGTCATGATTATTATTATATAGTTTTCCATTTATACTACCTACATTATGCCCAACCTTAGACCAATTCTCCTTATGTATTATATGGATTCACACTGTGTTTCTATCATCATATTTTATCCTCATGATATTCATTTGAATTTTTACAAACTTTATTTAGTCATTAAGAGACCACCCAGCCTTTTATGAGCCTCAACATCCATCCTAGATAGAGTAACTTTATGTTTATTCCTAATCTCAATGCATTCATGTTATTATTCAAAAGCACTAATCTTCAAATCCAGCTTTCAAAACAAGTTTATGCTCCGAATTTGGAGCAATTCCTTGGTTTTTTTCAATTTCCAAGCTGGCCTCTTAAAAGGAATTCCAATAATATCATTTTTCAAGCCTCCAAAATAAGTTCCCATCACCTATGTCTTACCTGCCACCCATTGATAAATTTAAATGGAATCAGAGATGACCTTTTAATTTTTGTGTTGACATCCACAACAATAGAAATATGATCAGAGTTATGTTTTTGGAGATAGAATATTGAAACCTCGTGATTAGCACCATGGTCATCCATCTGAACAAATCATCTATACATCTTTCTTTCTTACCTACCATTTTGTTTGTACAAACTCCATGTAAAATAACTCATGCAATTGGGACCTCAACAAAGTTATTGTGATCAATACAAGAGGATAATTATAAAGAGGTAAGATGATTGATGTTATCTCTAACTTTATTATATAGCTTCATAAGAGAATTAAAATCTCACAGTAACACCAATTTTTGATTCATGCCATCCTAAATCACCTTGGGTTCTCCCCACAACTACGTCCTTCAAATTTATGATGTGGAATCATACACAAAAATAAATTATAGATCCCAACCTAATAAATTTTAAGAGACAAAAAAAATTATTTTGATTGATGAAAAAGTTAATGATGAGGGTTTCAGCCTTATGACCCACATGTGATCTATATTTGAGTCATGAGTGTTTTTATTGAAAATTAATAATAAAGATAATACCATATAAATTTTATATAATTATAAAATATGATATTCACCTCATAAATGCTAATGAGAATGGGTTTGTAGGACAAGATGAGTTTTTGATGGCCGATGGCTATCAGGGAATTCCCTAGCCCTTGACAGTTCTAATAGAGTATATTCATTAACAACAAGTCTGAAACTATCTTTAGGGACCCCTTTTATTTACTATTGGTACTTGGGCCTTACCTTTCCTCCATTTACATTTATTTTTCTATCTTATTGATTCACTACCCATTCCTCACTCTTGTTGGTATTTAATTGCTAGATATTCATGCCCATTGAACTCAGTGGAAGTGATGAAATGCTACTCACTGACAGGTACATATTTAGATTCATAAGACCAGAATACACCACTTGGTTGTGTGAATTAATTCACATAATTTCAAACATGATATTATGGATCCTTGTATTTCTTCTTCTTCTAAATCCCAGAGGAAGGTACTTGTGAGAAACCCCCATCCAGATCATTATTTTTAGTAGGATGTAGTTGCTGAAAATATATTTTAATGAGCCTATGGTGTACTCACAGCTCGGGAAATCAATGAGGATTCTTTTGAGGCTTTCTCCTGTTATGTTTTTCCAGGAAAAGAGATGAGGGGATCATCAGAAGGTGTCACCATAGTATTTTGAGAGATGCGGAACAACGGTCACTCCTTCACATTTTCCACCTATTTAGAACCATGAGGTGCATCCAAATTGATGAACATGATTTCAAGAATCACATATATATATATAATCAAATTATTAATCAAGAAATATAACTCCCTAATATTCATCTATATTTGATATGAGAGGCAAATTAAGGTGATTCATACTCTTTGCATTTATAATTTCCTTTTAGTTAACCTAAAATAGGAAAGCTTCCATCTCCTCCTTATAACCACGCATAGAATCAAGACAAAGTATCTCATGGTATACTTATCCTTCCAACCAGTTGTTCCCTTTGGTATTCATATTAATTTCGGGTATGTATACATTATCATTATTCATTACATTTCCCTATAGGGATCCCTATAGAGGAAAAACAACACGTTGAGATACAATCATGGTGTTCCCATCATCTGTGAGACCATCTTTAAGAACAGTAGAATTTTACAAGGGGGTAGGTTTCACAGTTTCCTGCATGCTCACGAAGTAATCCCCTATCTTATCCACATGAGTATGACAATGATTTTATTTTCTCTTCATATCAAGAAATAGAATATTCTCTATGCCCTTCAACCTTCAATAGTTAGAGTACTCATGACCCTTATTCTTGTATAAGGAACACTCTTTATCTTTATTTCATTCTAAATAAATATGACCAAAGAACATGAAATTCTAGTATATCATCGTTTCCTTTCATATTGGATCAGCTGGTTGATATTGGCATCCCTTGTTGTCTAGATTAATTCATCCATAAGCATGATAGACATATCAAACTCAACAAGGATTCTATGATAACTCTTAAACTATGGGTTATCTATCTATTTATTCATCCAAATTGGATTCTCCAAGGATGAGGCAATGTCCCATAAGATTCTTGGGTGCTATTAAAGACAATTTAACTTTCAAATACGGATCCAAACTTGTACATGTTTGATTCATACCATTTTGGGTTAAAAATTCTGATCCCACTCTTGATTTATTTGGAAATTAGGCCACAATGATAGTTACCCAACACTCTGAGGTCTATATTTAAGGGAATCATTAGGAAATATAATATAATAATACTATTTCCCATTGTAATCATCTTCCATTCCCTAATTCCCCAAAGTTCGGCAATGATGTCAGTATGGTCATAAAATTTCCAAGGTCTCTCACATTTTTGAATGAGGAACCTCACAATTATCAGGTACTTTCACAAGTGAACCATTTAATAAACTATATCCAAGTTTTCCAAGATATGATCCATCCTTCTATTTCTGATAATCCATCCAAGAGGTGGAAAATCAAAGTTAGTGAACGAAGGGATAGCGACCAATTTGACTACCTCAATTAATAGAGATACATTAAACTATGTACATATGTAAGGAACATATATACATAATATATAATAAATAAAATATAATAAAATTAATCCAAATGATTAAAATAAAGATAGCATGTGATGAAAAGGTAATGAGGTTGGATCAAAAGATCCCTTTTATGTTTTTGAATAATTTTTTGGAAACCGACATCAATAGAATGTTTAATGAAAAATTATTTAGAAAATAGTTAAGGATAAATATGATGTTTAGAAGAGATAAAAATAATGTTGGTTATTAAATTTTAAAGGATAACATTGGAGGACATGGAAAATATGGACATCGAGGAAATAAACAATAAGAGCAAGAGTATTGATCCTATCAAATTTATACCTTTTAAAAAAATTAAACTAATGGATAAGTTTTTTTAAAAGAAGTAATTGTATACTATGAAAAAAATGAAAACTCAGGATATTCAAGATTTATAAATTTTATATTAATATAAATGAATATTATATTAAGAAAACATATGATTCATATTTTATATTGTTGCATATGATGCAACATGTGCACTACCATTCACAAATTACAGTTTCATCATTTTATTGCCAAAGGATTGATCATTTAAATCAAATAAATAATTCATTGTAGTGAGATTAAGGAATAAATACAAAAAAAGAATAAATGAATATGATTCCTTATGAAGTATGAAACTCAGAAATTTTCTGTAATTGTGAGTGAACTCTCATTAGTTTAGGTGTGAATGTTTTTCATACTACAAGAATTCTATGACACATATCTTCTTCTGAAGGGATACTTAACACACCATAGAAGGTGATGGGTCCCCTTTATTTACATGGGTGTCCACTCTATGAGTTCATAGATCCATGATATGGTGTATTTCTTATGAGGAAGGGTGACTTTGTTCACTGATCCTTGTGATATTCCTCAGGCACTATATATGAAATGAAGATGGAAGATACTATAATTGGCAATATCGTGGTATGTTGATTTCTTTTATTTTTTAATTAATGAATTCATGAAGATAGATCTTACATATTTAGGGTTTTTCAACTAATAAAAAATATTAAATGATAACATGAAACCTAATTGTGTTATAATATAGATCTTTTTTGCAGAAAAAATGTATTTTAATAATTGATTTTGAGAAAATTTTATGATGAATCAAGTTGTGGAATTTAAAATTTTTTTAAAAATATTTACATTACCTCTATGTAGTAGAATAGAGACTATGTAAGGGTTTAATTACATATGTTTACATTGAAGTGGTTTTTTAAAGGTCATAGATGATCATTCTTATGTTAATTGGTTTTGTTTAAATGTAAACTGAGGCTTACACTTATGTGAGACATTCACATTCTGGTAGGCCAATGCTCTGTAACATCCGAATATTTTAAAAGGAAAAAATATATTCTTAAAATAACTAGTAAATACTATGTGACCTTTATAGTTTACTAGTTGAATATGACTATTCCACTTATGTGAATTGAATTTCATAAAATGGACATACATAGTTGCGATGAGTAATTTATTTGGAGTCTGAGAGGGAAAACTTATTTTTTAGAGATTAATATCAGACCCTTAAGATTAGTAATATAAACATGTGAATAATAATTTACCCTTATGAATAGTAAACTTTCCTAATTAACCGTAACCATACCCAAAAATATATAAATAAAATTTATCATCTTAAAAGTAAAAATATGATCATAATATATGTGTTGGTATTTTTCAAGTCATAAATATTTAATTTCATTTTTATTATTAATTTAATAATTAAAATGATAATTTATTTTCATAAAAGAAATTCATAAATTAATATTTTATTGCCTTATGGTTATATGATAATTTTGTGAGACTATTATTCATTTTATATGGTGTTATAAAATGAGTTATAATTTAAAAATTGGTTTTTTTTAATAAATTATGATTTTTTTTATAAATATAACTTTTAATATATAGAAAATTATTCTGATAAATATGAGTTCATTTTAAAATTCTATATGTTAAAAAAATGGTTCGGGTGAATTTTTTGGAATTTTCTAGAATACTAGAATGTTTTGTGAATAGTGAAATTTGATAATTTTCAATATATGCTAAATAATTTAATTTAGGCATCATGAATGTGTCATGGATGATGTAAATGGTAATTGGTTTGAGTTGACATGAACATATTACTATTTTTTATGACAATAATTCTTAAAAATTCTAGTCTTATTGTATATAATAAACTAATGATTAAAATATTGGGAAAACACCCCTCCCCTGCACTATAAATACCATCCCACATACCCTCTTCTCTTAATACTTATCAATCTTCTTGACTTGTCCAAATTCATTTCAAAACCTTTCTCTAGTCCATCCAAAGTGTACAAGAGACTTTGGTCTCATCAAAATACTAAAACCACATCCTAAAGGAGGTTAAAAAAACGATATTTTCGAGGTTGTTGACGCTCCTTTCCGTCACAGAGTCTAACGACTGAAAAAAAGGAAATACTTTAGTCCAAAGTGATTCATCCTTTGAAGAAACATCAAAAATCGACAAAGGGATGAACAAGGAGAACATTTCCCATAGGTCGCGCAAGTTCCCTCATGGTCGAGCAAGTACACTTGCGTGCCGCCTAGTGGTCGTGCAAGTACTTGCGCGACCTAAGTGATAACCGCCCGGTAACCGCCCAGGGTCTTCTCCTGCCTATAAATAGACCCTGTGGGCCCCCCATTCGAGAGGATCTTTTTCCAGAAACTCGGATTGAAGCTCCCGACGCCCAAGTCTCTTCTCAAAGCTTCCGGAACACTTCTAAGGTAATTTCTTACCTAGAACGGAAGATCTAAAGAGAAGAAGGAAGGCCTAAGTGTTGAAACTTATCAACACTTGCGCGCTGACTTATTTCCTTCAATATAACTTGCCCGTCCTTTTTCTGGAAGAACCTCAAGAGGATTCTAAAAGGTTTAATAAAGAGTCTCTCAAGCATTTCAATGCTGGTTGAAAATCGCGCAAGTACACCATGTGTCGCGCAGGTATACCTGCGCGACTAATACTTGCGCGCCCACGCAAGACTTGCGCGCCTTTCAAGACTTGTGCGCCCCTACCTTTTTGGGTTCCCATCTTTCCCATTTTACCCCTCTTAAGCCATTTCCCCTTTCCTATTCAAAGATTCAGTCTTCAAGATACTCTTCAAATCCATTTATGGCATGATTTCTTGATTTGACTTCCTTATCTGAAAGGAATTCGGTGGAATATCTCTCAAAACCTAGTGATTTATACATCTTTATGTCACCAAAGATTGAGATTTCATTCATTCAAACTCATCCTTTAAAATGAGAGAATCCTTAACCTGGGTCTCCTTTTCAGGAATAATCCCCAGTTATAAATCCTTTAATCTGGGCATCCTCTTCAGGAGTAAGCCCCAATCTCAAATGTGGTCATCCTTCTCAGGAGTAAGCCCCAAACCTTAATCCCTAACCTGGGTCTATTTTTCAGGAATAAGACTCAGTCATAATCTTGGGCTTCCTTTTCAGGAGTAAGCCCCAAGTCCCCTAACCTGGGCCTCCTTTTCAGGAATAAGTCCCAGTCATAATTTTGGGCATCCTTCTTAGGAGTAAAACCCAATCATAAGTCCCCTCCTAATTTGGGCATCCTCCTTAGGAGTAAGCCCCAAGATTAGAGTATTCAAATCTCCATAAATCACATATACCTTTATGGACCCTGTTCCTGATTTTCTCCCTAAAAGTAAATCCTAAACCTTCATCTATTTGGGCAGTCATACATACATAAGCCCCAAACAATTTCTTATGATTGCATCTTTCGTGGCACAATTGTCTAATTTTTACCAATACCTCTTGTTTCTCACACCGATCATGACTCACGTGAGCTTAGAGTGTAAAAGTAATTATGAAATTCTTCTTTGATCCATCTATCATAAACATCATACTCCATTACTCGAACTACGTGGGTTCTGATTCCTTTTCCAAAACAAAGGATACGTAGGTAGCCCATTTATGGGTTCGATCCCAACTTTGAAATAATCCATGTCCTTCTGAATGACGATAAATTTCAAGTGCCTCACTGAGTGGATTTAAAACCAGCCCGGTCATTATAATGACCAAGAGACTTTTATAAATGTTTCGAAGGATACCATTGACCAAGAATCTCTAAATAGATACAGATGATTCTCTATTGATGAAGAACCTCGAATACATATAAAAGATTCTCTAAATTTCTTGCATATTTAATCATTGATTGTTAAAACTTAAGGAAATCTCATTTTATACTTGGTAATGTAATAAGGATTCACGAACATAACTTAAATCTATAAAGAGAGTCCCGGAGTAGACAATAATTCCCCTCAAAAAGGTGTGATGAGTCCGACCTCCCATCCTCTCGACCAATGCAAATTCCTAAGCCTCATTAGTCCACAAGCTAATGAGCGCCTACCTTTTGAAAGTAGGTCCAAATGGACATGGAATCATTGGATGTTTCCGGTTCTACAAACAAACCCGCTAGAAACCGATCGGAACGTTTGAATCTCCCGTCTAGGAGGTCATCCCCGAAATCCGTGCGAAACAAAAAATGGTGAACCCGACGTGAATCCTTAACCAAGTTAAAGTGATGTTCTTCTTATTTGTTAGGCCCCTTGGGCCAACAAATCAATCATTGACATGTGATCATCCAAAAGATGCAGTGGCCGGATTCATCTTGATTATGTCTGTTATATAGAATAGGCACTCTTTTGTCAAGATCTTCTGCAAAATGGCTTTCCTTAAATTCACCCCTATGAATACTGCTGCTGTGAACACCTCTACTGTGAGGTCTGCTGCTGTGAAAACCAATGCTGCTACTCCTGCTGGAACGTCGTCCGCTCTGAGGATGACATCACCAACTCAGCGTCTTCAACGCTGGGTTTCTAATGCACTGGTTAAGGAGTACCGTCGCAACGGTGCTATCCCAACTCTGGAGGCCGCTCGTCACGCCCTCCAAGTTAACAACTCTACCTGGTCGTCCGGATAACGGTGGCCAGCGATTATGAAGCAGGCGGTGCTGACTACCGTCTCCAACCGCTTCGGGTCGTTATCCCCGGAACGCAATTTCCATTCACTCCATTACTCTGAGGAAGTGAATGAGCAGGTCCCTCAGGGCCTTAATTCAAAAAGACAGGATTCCATCCCGAGGGCTCCCATCAACAATCGCCACCAGACTCGTGCGGTAGTGCGCCCTCAACATGATGAGGGTACCGACTCCAGGCATTCAGCTCAGGTTCCTCGAACCCGAGCAGGCAAGATGAACCGCCAGAGACGGAATCCGGTTAACAATAGGTAGGTTGTCATCCCTGCCATCTCCGGAAAAGTCCACCAACCTAACTTGGTGGCAAATAACGAGCAGGCACAATCACCTGTCCGTTTTAATTCTGCTGTCCAGCAGACTCGTCTGGCAGCATCACGCCAATCCCGCCAGGCAATTCCGGCGGAGTACTATAGGCAGGAACATACACCTGCTTATGCATCATCAGTTAGTCATCAGGCTCTCCTGACTACATATGATGGAGTCCACCAACCTAACTTGTTGGAGGACAACGAGCAGGCATACACACCTGCCTGTTTTAATTCCGCTGTCCAGCAGACTCGTCTGGCAGCATCAAGCCAATCCCGCCAGGCAATTCCGGCGGAGTACTATAGGCAGGAACATTCACCTGCCTATACACCACCAGTTAGTCAGCAGGCTCGTCTGACTACATATGATGGATCTCGTCAACCGCGTTTGGCGAAGTGTAATCAGCAGGCACATACACCTGCTCATACTAATCAAGCCTACCAACAGTCTCGCTTGGTAGCGCACGGAGAAGTCATTCGGAATGTCCCGATGACAAACAGGAGGCAGACTCAACTCTCTGCCTCCACACTTGAGTACTGTCAGGATTCAATGACAGGAAAAGGAGGACAGGAGCAGGCACATACACCTACTCCAAGCCCGGAATGGACGTATATCCCCGTTCCGGTGGCTGAAGTCACCAAACATATTTTGTCAATGGTGAAAGAGTAGAAGAAAATTCCTGCTCATATTCTGGATGCTTTCCAGGATATCATAACAACTTCAGCATCATCTCTGGGACAGACACATAAATCTATCCCTAGCAGTGGAGTGACACATCAACGATTCACTCCGGAACAGACACACACATCTGTTCCAGTCCAAGAGGGTTATGGGACATACTCCCCCATATCATATGGACAACCAAGTCAGGCACATAAACCTGATTTGAGTGGAGATCGTCAGCCTAACCTGACCATCTTTCCTGATCAGGCACATACACCTGCTCAGAGAAATCACTTTCGTCATCAAGTTGTTTCTAAAGAAAGTAAGAAGGCATCTAAGAAAAAGATCTGCCCAGCACAGTCAGGAGACCAAAGGCCAATCTGTAACCAAGCCTTCATCGATGCTGGAGTTCTTGAAGCCCTCAGACATTTATCTGTCGGAATTCAAGATTCTACTCCCTCAGTTCCAAATAACGGGAACATTAATTCTGAAGGTCTTCAACAGACACTTCCTCATGAAGACTTGCTTCATGAAAATTCGCTCAATCTTGAAGTTTCTTCTTCAGATGAGAGCCACAGGAACCCTCTGTGTGGTCAGAAGACCGAGGAGCAAGAGATTTCATCTTTTTCTGTAACCCATCATGACGGTCCTCCTCATGGTGATGAACTTCTCTGCGAAAGTCCTCTCCGCAGTAGTGATTCACGTTGTCTCAAAAATTCTTCAGAAGGCAATGTAGTGTCGAGAAAGCCCTTTTATCTTGAGGCACTTGCAAACGTGAAGCCAGTCATGTCTGATGCTTTACTATCGGCATGTGAAACTCTTTCTCCATCAGAGGATAGCCTGGGGTTCAGGTTATTCTCCAAACCATCCCCAGGTCATTCATCTTCTAGCATGAATAGCGGACTCTCTACCAACCTTGTCGAACCTAATGAAGCAACAAGGAAGCACCAGCTCTGGTCCAAACAGGTAGAAGAATCTTCATTTAATGATAAAGAGGAAATGCTGAACATGAGGAAAAAACTGGCAAAAGGTGAAGTACCAGTCATGTTTTGGCCTTTGGCTGACTCCCATTACGACATTCCAAAGATGTTGACGGATGATTGAATCCATGATATTCGTCTCAACATATAGAAAACTCTTTTTCAATTAAATAAGAAGGTATTATCTTATGATGAATATGAAAATCATCTTAAGATAATAGAAGGGCTACAACGTCAGATTGATTTGGCATCTCTATCAGTCTCTCGGTATCCGAAGGCTGAAAAGCAACAGAGAACCCTTCAACGTTCATGCCTTGGCGCACTAAGAAAATTGCGTCAGTTAATTGCCAATGATCCATCTGATGTTCATATCAGAGGATGGGGTGTTCATCGAGCACTACATTTCACAGTGCTTTCTAGTCAGCAAAGCCCGCCGAAAATGGTCTCATGTAATGTTATTGCCCATGGCCGACCACAGTCAATGGGCTTTGTTCGTAATCAAAATCTTGCTCAAGAACAGGCTTCAACTAGTTCCTCTCAAAATCAAGTATATAGAGAACAAGTTTTTGAATTGATCCTACATCAAGCAGGCGAGAATATTGCACAAGCCTCTCGTCTGGAGCAAACACGTCATCAAATGACAGAAGTTTCGGAAATCATCCAACGGTCTGTTGAACCAGGTGATAAAAGTGGATACAGGTTAATGCATCCAGCTAATTTCCAAACTAAGATTCGCAAGATCAAGAGAGATTTTAATAAGATCTCATACATAGAATGTCAAGAGACACCCCAGCTTGTCAGACTGGGGACTTCTCTAACCCAACCCTCAAAGTCAACAAATGGGATTCGAGGAGTTGAGCGGAAGCAGCAGGAACATCCCCAGTCCACCGGACTGGGGACTTTTTCAAATCCTCAATCCCTCCCTCAGAGAAAGTCAGTATTCTCTCGATTAGGGAATAAGACTCAAGAGGAACGAAGAGCCAAGCTATCAGGAGATTCTCTCCAAGTGACGGTTCTCCAAGAAGTTCCTGAGGGATCAAGTCAATGGAATTCCATGTCTCATCATGGACATGGAAGAAGACAATATCACAGAAATGCTGATAGAAAGGATTCCATGCAATATGCATCCATTAATGTCATCAATGTCGTTGCTGCTGATTCAACAGATGAGGCTCAATCAGAGGGATCAGACGAAGAGGTTCCTGCTCAAGAAGTTGCGCACACAGACCTAAATGAAAAAGGTGTGCGCACACGTAATCAAAGGCTTACCCAAAATCTGGGTATTCCTTCAAGTAACCCACTTCCCCCTCTCCGAAAAGGATCCAATAAGGGGAAAGGAAGGAATCAGGTTACTTCTCACCCTTCCTATGAAGGAGTTCAATCGCTCTCATTAGAGAAAAGTTTTGCACAACAGGAGGAATTTATGAAAGAATTAATAAGGTTGAATGCAGAACTACTTCAGAGTAGTCTTCTTCTTAAGAATGCTGAAGTTCGACAGCCGAAGGAATTTGTTGTAACTATTAAGATGGATCAGGAATATCCTCCTTTATCAGTACACCCTCAGAGGTCGAATCCTATGGGTCAAACACAACAATGGTTGACAGCACTACCATCAGTTGCAGCACCAACCACCACGTCTGTCCAAGCTCCATTCATTGCACCTACCTAAAACCATGTTCAACCTGATGTTTCTCAAAAGTTAATAACTACTATTGAGTCATTCACAGCTCGGTTAGAAACTATGGAAGGGAAACGGGTGCATGTTCAACATGAAAAGAATGTTTACCCTGAATGGGTAGATTCAGTTTCTCCTCCATCCAGTTTTGGAAACCCTATTTTCCCTACTTTCAAAGGATCAGGCGACCCTGAACAACATTTGACGCATTACGTGTCTTGTTGTGATCCTATGATGGGAACTCCAGAGCAGCAAGAAGCAGTGAAACTCAGATGCTTCGTGCAAACCTTGCAAGGACCAGCTTTTGTCTGGTATACAAGCTTGTAATCCCGGTCAGTCATCAGATGGGAGGATCTTCATCAAAAATTCCTTCTTCAGTTTAGCTCAACTTTTCCAAAAATGACAGTTTTTGATCTTACAAACTGCAAGAAAAGGGAGAATGAAAGAGTCTCTGATTTCATTGCTCGTTGGAAGGGATTAACGTATTCCCTGAGTTTAGCACTCCCTCAGGAGGAATTGTTTCCAATCTGTGTAGCAAATTTGCGTGACGAATTACGCACGCCATTGATCCCTGTGAAATACACAGGAGGGTTTCGAGACCTTACTTCAATCGCTCAACAGATTGAAGATTCCCTTATACAGGCTAAGGTTAAATCTCGTGTAATTCCATCAGCTCCAGGAAGGAGAATGGGTAAAGCGGAAACTGCTACAGTTATTCTTAAACAAGCACATGTACCTATTTCTACTTCAAAACCTTCATCTTCTCGAAGGGCTCCACCTCTTGAACGCCAACAAAAAAGGATGTTTTGTCCAAATGATCAAAGAGATCAACGACGAAAACAATTTGAGGATTTGAAGAGTAAAACATACTCTCTCCGAAGTGAGCAAGTTCCTAGTTACTTCATTTCAGCTCTGGAAAATAATTCGGGTCAATTACCAGTGCCCAAGAGGCCAAACAAGGAAGGAGATGAAGAACGTCCAAATTATTGTCCCTTTCATCAAATGTTGGGGCATCCCATCCAGGAGTGTTTTGTCTTTAAAGACCTCCTGCAAAAGATGGTCAACTTGGGACAAGTCAAATTGAAGGGTTCTCCAGCTCATGTAGCATGTATTACCGCTACAGATCCAGAGGAAGGAGGCGATTGGCAGGAAGTCAAAAGAAAAACTGCAGAAAAATATGATGATTGGATGGTCAGAAAGACAATCAATCGGACCCATTCCATTTTGCGAACACACTTGAAGAAGCCAATTGTGTCTCCTACAAAAGCTGCAGTAAAGCCTCCATCAAAAGACAAATCCTCAAAAGGGCAGCGCAATTCAAAGAAGAAAGAGGAATCAGGAGAAGATGAGTATGTATCAAAGCCTAAATTGTCTTTGACTCTGGAAGATTTCATGCCATCTACTTCAAATCCACGGGCACCGCCCCATCAAACGGCACAACCTAAACAGGCTAATCAGGCAGAGTCTTTATCAGACGAAGAGTTAATCTTTGGTTCTGTTTAATCTCAATGGATGGAGAACTCATCACGACTCCAACCAATGCCAGATTTCTGAAGAAGTATTTTGTATAAACACAAAATATTGTTCCCAGAGCCAAAACAGTCACATTGGTTCATATTATGTCCTACATGACACTAAACTGTATTATGTCCTATCTACATGACATTAAACTGTACAAAAGTTCATTATTTGTCCGAGATGACATTAAACTATTTTTTGTCCGAGATGACATTAAACTATATTGTGTCCTAACAACATGACATTAAACTGTGTGGAACTTTCATCATCCAGCATGACGTTAAACTGTGTCAGTTCCCTTACCATCCAACATGACGTTAAACTGTCACATTGGTTACTATTATGTCCTACATGACACTAAACTGTATTGTGTTAAACTATATTATGTCCTAGCAACATGACATTAAAACTGTGTGGCACTTCCAGCGTCCAGCATGACGATAAACTGTAAAAAGTCCCCAGAAATGATATCCTCATATTGGTTCACCTTAGTCCTAGCTACATGACTTTAAACTGTACAGCAATGTTCTATCGTCCAACATAACGATAAACTGTATAACCTTTTTTTCATCCAACATGACATTAAACTGTAGAAAGGAAGATGTCCCTGCAACATGACACTAAACTGTGCAGCACCAGTTCGTCCTTGCTATATGACGTTAAAATATAAAGCAATGGTCCAGTATGACTTTAAACTGCATCTTCGTCCCACACGACATTAACCTGTGAAAAAGTTCCCTAAACCGTCCAGCATGACCTTAAACTGCATCATCCCTGGTCCATGTATATGACCATAAACTATTTGCAAATCCCTTACGTCCAGCCAGATGTTAAACTGTGACGTCCTAACTACATGACGCTAAACTGTATAAAAGTCTCTCACGTCCGGAAAGACGTTAAACTATATAATCATCAAAGGTCCATCATGAAATTAAACTGCACCATCCACGGTCAATGCATATGACCTTAAACTATTCTCACTTTCATCCATCATGACATAAATAGTGTTATATTTTTTCCTTACTGCATGACATTAAACTGCACAGTCCCCCTTTCGTCCAATATGACGTTAAACTGTATTGTCCCCATCGTCCTAACTACATGACACTAAACTGTATAGAAAATCCTTGATATGTCCTACATGACATTAAAACTGTTATTTTGTCCCTGCTACATGACACTAAACTGTGCAGCACCAATAGTCCTAACTACAAGACTTTAAACTGCATAGTCCCTTTTTTATGTCCTACATGACATTAAACTATACATCGTTAAGGTTGTTGTTTCCTCTTGTTTCTCACACCGAGTATGAATCACGTGAGCTTAGAGTAAACATCAACCATAACACTCTCTTTGGGCCGCTAACCATGTGTAAGTCCCAACAACATTTTTTATTAGATCATTGTCCCCAAGAACAACTTGATCATTAATTCATTCTTTAATTGAACTACACGGACTTTGATCCTTTCCCTCCAGGCTGGGTATGTAGGAAACCTCCCAGGGTTCAAGCCCAAAGACAATCTCTTCACATCGGTTCACCACCATCTCATATGATGTTGATTCGTGAAACCGCCCCTGGAATCAATATCTTTACATTGATTCATTTTCGTCCATGTTATACGACGTTAAACTATACAACACTTTTGTCTGGTACGACAATAAACTACAATATTCTTTGATCTACTCACTTGAGAGAGAACTATTATTGACATTGATTTTTTTCAATCATGTTTCATTTAAAAAAGACTACGTGCATACATGGTAATGCCTAATTTTTTTATCTCAGGTTAAACCATCATTGCACTAAAGTCCCCTTTCACCCTTCACATGTACGAACCAAATTTGTACAAAGGGAATTTATAGAACTACGTGGACTTGATTCCCATCCTTATGGGATACGTAGGAACATTCGAGTATCCCTCGAATCTAGTCCCAAGTCTTTTGGGCCTAACCCCAAATTTCACTTTCAGTCCCTTGGCTGAAAAGTCCTCATGAAAACACACACTGTGTATTCATTATTATGGTCCAAATTCTATGACCCTACACTAAGATCACTCATACTTTCGTCCTGCATGACGTTAAACTGCATTTCAAGAACTATGTATGGCTTGATTCTCATTCTTATGAGATACGTAGTGAAGTCCAAGTTTCAATTCAGGACCCAGCCACAACATGATTATGGTTATCATTGAACTATGTATCTCTATATAAATTAGACAATACCCATATTTATGTGTTATAATCCTAACCTTAAATATTTTCAGATCTTCATAACCATTTTCATGACTTCTAATCTCAAAAATGTCAAACTTCTGAGAATTCTTTTGCCTGACTATGCAGCACGTGCCCATAGGTGGCCTTGCATAAACAGTCCACATAACAGACTTGTCAGCCAAAAGATGCTATTTATTTGACCATGCAGCCAATGCCCTTAGTTGGCCCTGCATATTTCAACCCCCTAACGGGTTTTGTTAAATAATAGTAACTTCATTCTTGGGAAGAATGCCTATTTTGTCCTTATTTGTCTTAAACGACAGTATGTAGGGATCCGCAAAAAATAGCCATCCTTAACATATTTGTCCCATATCCTTTTTCATGTTCTGAAAGTATTCAAGTCTATGGTTTATTCTTCTTCCCTACGTTTGGGTCAGACCTTCGTAGGAGTGATGTTCATCCAGTTCGTCGATATTCTTGTTCGGAAATATCTTCTCCATATTCAAGTACCTCTTTCCATACAACAAACTCTATACTTTAGAAAATTTGAATCTCCATAAACTTTCACTGGCTTTTAGCACTAGGAAAGTAAATTTCTGGGAGTTCTTTTTCCTGACTATGCAGCACGTGCCCATAGGTGGCCTTGCATAAACAGTCCACATAACAGACTTTTCAACTGAAAGATGCTATTTATTTAACCATGCAGCCAATGCCCTTAGGTGTCCCTACATATTTCAACCCCCTAACGGGTTTTGTTAATTAATAGTAACTTCATTCTTGGAAACTACTTCTTCTAATACCTTTTAGCTCTTTTTCATATCATTCCTCAGATTCAAATATTCTTAAGCCATAGTTTATATTTTTTCTCTCATACTTGAGTATAGTAATATGTTTTCAGATAAATTGTCAAAGAATTGAATCAATTTTAATCCATTTCGGTCAAAGCTATTTCGACCTTAAACATTAGCCTTTGTATGTCCGACATGCATGACTTTAAACTGCCAGATTTCTTGTTTTTCTTTTCACCTCAGAGTCAAATCCTCTTTTCTCTCCGGATCCAACTCTGAGGGGGGACTTTTGTTGACGCTCCTTTCCGTCACAGAGTCTAACGACTGAAAAAAAAGGAAATACCTTAGTTCAAAGTGATTTATCCTTTGAAGAAACATCAAAAATAGACAAAGGGATGAACAAGGAGAACATTGCCCATAGGTCGCGCAAGTTCCCTCATGGTCGTGCAAGTACACTTGCGCGCCGCCTAGTGGTCATGCAAGTACTTGCGCGACCTAAGTGATAACCGCCCGGTAACCGCCCAGGGTCTTCTCCTGCCTATAAATAGACCATGTGGGCCCCCATTCGAGAGGATCTTTTTCCAAAAACTCGGATTGAAGCTCCCGACGCCCAAGTCTCTTCTCAAAGCTTCCGGAACACTTCTAAGGTAATTTCTTACCTAGAACGGAAGATCTAAAGAGAAGAAGGAAGGCCTAAGTGTTGAAACTTATCAACACTTGCGCGCCGACTTATTTCCTTCAATATAACTTGCGCGTCCTTTTTCTGGAAGAACCTCAAGAGGATTCAAAAGGGTTTAATAAAGAGTCGCTCAAGAATTTCAATGCTGGTTGAAAATCGTGCAAGTAAACCATGTGTCGCGCAGGTATACCTGCGCGACCAATACTTGCACGCCCACGCAAGACTTGCGCGCCTTTCAAGACTTGCGCTACCCTACCTTTTTGGGTGCCCATCTTGCCCATTTTACCCCTCTTAAGCCATTTCACCTTTCCTATTCAAAGATGCAGTCTTCAAGATACTCTTCAAAGCCATTTATGGCATGATTTCTTGATTTTACTTCCTTATCTAAAAGGAATTCGGTGGAATATCTCTCAAAACCTAGTGATTTATACATATTTATGTCACCAAAGATTGAGAGTTCGTTCATTCAACCTCATCATTTAAAATGAGATAATCCTTAACCTGGGTCTTCTTTTCAGGAATAATCCCCAGTTATAAATCCTTTAATCTGGGCATCCTCTTCAGGAGTAAGCCCCAATATCAAATGTGGGCATCCTTCTCAGGAGTAAGCCCCAAACCTTAATCCCTAACCTGGGTCTCTTTTTCAGGAATAAGACTTAGTCATAATCTTGGGCTTCCTTTTCAGGAGTAAGCCCCAAGTCCCCTAACCTGGGCCTCCTTTTCAGGAATAATCCCAGTCATAATTTTGGGCATCCTTCTTAGGAGTAAAACCCAATCATAAGTCCCCTCCTAATTTGGTCATCCTCCTTAGGAGTAAGCCCCAAGATTAGAGTATTCAAATATCCATAAAGCACATATACCTTTATGGACCCTGTTCCTGGATTTTCTCCCTAAAAGTAAATCCTAAGCCTTCATCTATTTGGGCAGTCATACATACATAAGCCCCAAACAATTTATTGTGATTGCATCTTTCATGGCACAATTGTCTAATTTTTACCAATACCTCTTGTTTCTCACACCGAGCATGACTCACGTGAGCTTAGAGTGTAAAAGTAATTCTGAAATTCTTCTTTGAGCCATCAATCATAAATATCATTCTCCATTACTCGAACTACGTGGGTTCTGATTCCTTTTCCAAAACAAAGGATACGTAGGTAGCCCATTTATGGGTTCGATCCCAACTTTGAAATAATCCATGTCCTTCTGAATGACGATAAACTTCAAGTGCCTCACTGAGTGGCTTTAAAACCAGCCCGGTCATCATAATGACCAAGAGACTTTTATAAATGTTTCAAAGGATACCATTGACCAAGAATCTCTAAATAGATACAGATGATTCTCTATTGATGAAGAACCTCGAATACATATAAAAGATTCTCTAAATTTCTTGCATATTTAATCATTGATTGTTAAAACTTAAGGAAAGCTCATTTTATACTTGGTAATGTAATAAGGATTCACGAACATAACTTAAATCTATAAAGAGAGTCCCGGAGTAGACAAGAATTCCCCTCAAAAAGGTGTGATGAGTCCGACATCCCATCCTCTCGACCAATGAAAATTCCTAAGCCTCATTAGTCCACAAGCTAATGAGCGCCTACCGTTGGAATGTAGGTCCAAACGGACGTGGAATCATTGGTTGTTTCCGGTTCTACGAACAAACCCGCTAGAAACCGATCGGAACGTTTGAATCTCCCGTCCAGGAGGTCATCCCCGAAATCCGTGCGAAACAGAGGTAAAATGTTATTCCTTTTTCTTTTAATTTCATTTGATTTCATTTCCTTTTCTTATTCCCACCTCACTTCATCTCATTAAAAGGTAATGATAAACTCCATTACCTTACATATACAGTAATTATACCATTATAATGTAATATTCATCATTAAAATCCTCCCTCCCCCACTTTTATTCTAAAAATGAAATCGTCACCCATGATGTAACAATTTACAGACATCGGGGGTGATGCACTTCAATTAACATTAAACTCCTTAAATGATTTCATTAAATCCATTAAATGTTTTTAAATATATTATAAAGTGTATTTTTCAACTACATTTTTGTTCAACAAAATTATTTACAAAACACTGAATGATAAAACAAAATAAGTTCATTATGATCGAAAAACCATCAAAATTAACCTAAAACGATCATCATTTGCTTTTATCTATTGAGTCATCCTCATAGTATATAACCAAATCCATTGAAATATAATTTATTATTATGAAGAACCATAAATCAAATATGTGAATAATTCTTGTTTTCATCCTCTTTTAAAACTAACTTCCATTCATGTATACAAACGAACCGATCATGAAAACGATGAAAACAAAAACTCCCAAAAGAGGAAATTAAACACAATATCTCATCATAAAACCCATAAATAAAATAAATAAAAACATTATGAGTCATATTCATCTATAAAAGTTGTTGGAGTTGATAATTAATGCATCGAATGTGATTATTCAAGACATTAATGTGAAGAAATCATTCAAACACGTGGTAAGGGGAATTCATGAACCCAACTCTCTTTCAGTGGGTCTTCCCCCTTCCACCCCTTATTTAGTTTGATTATTTTATAAAAAAATTTATTAATCATTATTTTATATTTAATATGAAATAAATTTTATTTCTTGATTTTATTATAGACACCATGTTTTCCAAAATAACTCTTCTTTAAAAAAACACCAATTTTGCATCTCGAGATTGTTTATTCTTCACTGTAGGTTGATGATTCATGTATGTTATTACCTATTTCATTTAGGAACCCATATTTTGTGAATTAATTCATTATGAAATGAAACCCATTAATTTACATGGGTTATTTTATAACCAATATTGAATTAAGCTCTATGTGGCATGCATGATAATGTATATGTTATAATGTGATGGGTGCACTCAGAATTATATTGTGAAATTTAAATGTTATGATATAGTGGGTGTTCCCCAAATTATATAGTTCTTTAATGCTTTTGTTAATGTGAAGAACCTCACGAGTAAAGTGAAATATGCGTGAACATTATAGAGACATAGTTTTTTCTTTTTAAAACTATGAAATATTTTTACATATATTTAAAGAGATAGGTGCTGAGAAAATGAGGAATTATAAGGCTCAGGGTGCCTAGAATAAATTATAAAACATATTAAGTATATTTTATACTATTCATGCATTGGTAGTGGGATAAGCCTCAAATAGTACCACAGATCCTAAATCAGAGGCCACAATTGTAAAGACCCGTAAAATTCAAGGGAAATTTTTTCTTAATTTTCTTTAGAATTTTACAAGAGCGCGGTTTCAGACGGCACCTGATTTCGAGGCCCAGAGTGCCCGGAATCAATTTCCGAAGTTTGGCTCGGGTACGTTCAGTGAATGAACGAGCGGGATTTCCTAACTTTTGATCCGGTGCTCGGAATTGAAATCCGAGGGCACCGATGAACTCGCAGCGCCGATATTCGCTTAAGGAGACCGTTCCCGAAGTTGCGTTTACATGAGGGGAGTTGTAAAAAATTAAAATTGTGAATGTTAAAATAAAAATTTAACTTCAATTTTTATTTTTATCTTCCTTAATTGTTTTTATCCTTTGGGTGGAAGTTGGGTGACAACCCAACTTCCCTTGGGAGGTTAAGAGGGTGGTGGGGCCCACACGAACCCCACCCCTTCAAATTCTCTAACCATCCCCAACTCACAATTAATGATGTAAACTTAGGTTATAACTTATGTCATTAATAAGTGAGTTTAATTAAAGTTTTGAAATTCAAACTCTTGAATTTCAAAGGTTGGTGTTGTGTTAATAAATTAAGTATGAGCTTAATTTATTATTTTTTTTTTGGGTTAGTCCCTTTGTTCCTTGAGAGGTGGAGAGCATTTTCTTCTTCTTCTTCATCTCTGACGAAGATCACGAAGAACGCTCAACTTCACGAAGAATGCGGCGTCCTTCTTCCACGACGTCGGACTGCAACGCGTTGGTTTTCCTCCACGACGCCGCAACGCATCCTCTCCGCGACGTGCTTTCCGCGGCGAACTTACGTCTGACGCCGCAACGCACTTTCCGCGACGTGCCTCTCGCGGCGAACCCGCGTCCGTCTACCGCGATGCCGACGACGTCTTCTTCCGTGACGACCGACCTCCGTGATGTCCGATCTCCGCGACGCTCGTCCTTCGCGGATCGTTGACGAGCTCCGCGATTTTCCTTCGAGGTAGGGGTTGTTGAATATTGTTAATTTATTCCATTTCTTGCTCGTGGATCGCATGTCTACGTGAGGCTTTTGAATATTTTATATAAGTGTTTTTGTTAACGCGAGGGGGGCCGGACTGCACGAACATGGCCGAAACCCCCTCCATCGTTCTTGTTTATTTTTGCGGATGGAAGCAAGTGGCGTGGTGCCGTCGCACCACGCGGATGATCGTACTTTTATTTTACGCGGCGCCGTCGCGCCATGCCGAGGTAGAATCTTCAAGAACGCGACGCCGTCGCGCCGCGTTGAAAGGAATCAAGGTACGGCGAAAGGGGCGCGGTGCCGTCGCACCGCGCCGGACGACGAACACCGCGGCCGGTTCCGGGCCGCGGCGGAACGAGGAGACCGCCGCCGGTTCCGGGCCGCGGTGGAAGAGAAGACCGGCGGCCGGGCCGCCGGCGTCGGAAGCCAAAGGGGGGACCGGAATTTCCGGTCCTGTTTGAGAAAACCGGCCGGCCAGCTGGCCGGCCGGATGTCTTAAAAACCGGGGGAATTAATCCCCCGGCCAACCCATAAAACCCCCCTCTTTAAGAGGGGGGGCGGTTCTTTGAAGAGAGGGGGGGCAGCCGGCCCCCCCCGGTTTTGTCTCTAGCCGGCCCCCACGTGCGGGGGCCGTTTTATATGCAAATGGCGCGGCACTTAGGCCGCGACGCCAATCAAGGAAGCGGGGGGCTTAGCCCCCGCGTGCAGCCAACCCGCGGCGACAAGCCGTCGCGGCTCCCTGCGCCGCCTCCGCGCGCCGCCGCGCCGCCTCGGCGCACCGCCGCGTGCCGCCGCGCCACCTCCGCGCGCCGTCGCGCGCCGCCGCCGGCTGCCACCGCCGACCTCCGCCGCCGGCCACCGCGCTGCGCCGCCCAGGGGGGGGGGGGGGGTCGGGCCGGGTCGGCCCGGACCCGGACCCCCCGTTTCGAACCAGAATCGGTTTTTTGGGCCATAACTTGAGCCTCGGACCTCCGATCGACGAACCGTCAGCCGCAACGCGATCCTTGGATCGAGACGGTCGTTTCGGTATATCGCACTCAAGGTTTCGGGTTACTTTGAGTTCGGCCGGGTTGGTTCGTTCACGAAACCAATCGGGCCTTCGGAGCGGAAACGCTCATATCTTGAGCTACGAACGTCCGATTGACGCGCCGTCAGTCGCGTTGTGTTCCTCTTAGTGAGACGGATCTTTTGGCATACTCCGCCCAAGGTTTGGACGCAGGTGGAGTGTGGCCAGGTTGGTTCGTTCACGAAACCAACCGGGCCCTCGGAGCGGAAACGCTCATATCTTGAGTTCCGGACGTCCGATTGACGTGCCGTCGACTTTGATGGAATCCTCTAAGTGAGACGGATCTTTTGGCATACTCCTCCCGAGGTTTGGACGCAGGTGGAGTACGGTCGGGTTGGTTTTGCCTTAAAAACCAACCGGGCCCCGGGAACGAAAATGCCAATAACTCTCAGACCGGACGTCCGGTCGACGCGCCGTCTGTTGCGTTGAGTTCCTGTTAACGATACGGAACTTTTGGATACATCAACTCTGGTCTTTGTGACAGTTGATGTATCAGCCTCTCGGCTCGTGGAGCAGATCCTCCAAACGAGCTTACTGTGTGCGGGATCCCTAGTGCTGGCTGCGACTGTTACTCTGACGACTACTACTACTGCTACTGTGACTGCGACGACGACAGTACAGAGATCCTGTGTGGATTCGACGACGACGACTACAGCACTCAGCGATCCTACGTGGAACAGTGCTACCGAACCTGTGTGAGCTGATTCTTCTGTTGACCTTGGCGGTGGAGCGCTTGGGTGTAGCGGCGGACCCGTGGTACTTGACAGTGGTGGTGCGCTTGGATGCAGTAGCAGACCCTTGGCGGTGGAGCGCTTGGTTGTAGCGGCGGACCCGCGATACTCTACGGGGTGTGTGTGCTTGGTTGTAGCGGCGGACCCGCGATACTCTACGGAGTGTGTGCGCTTGGTTGTAGCGACAGACCCGCGACGGTGGAGACGTGCGTGCGGAGTACGGAGACCGTGTAGATGACTGAGACCTGACGACTGCTTGACCGACTCGACTTGGAGTGAGTCGACTAGCCCAGTGGACGGAGCGCCCAGTAGTTGGCAGCAGACCCACGGCGGACAGAGCGCCTGGTAGTTGGCAGCAAACCCGCGGTACTCGACAGGAGGAGTACCTCAGTAGGCTATCTGGGTGAGCGCCCGGTATTTGGCAGCAGACCCTCAGCGGACGGAGCGCCCGGTAGTTGGCAGCAGACCCGCGGTACTCGACAGGAGGAGTACTTCAGCAGTCTTAGGTTAGTGAGCAGTACCTCGGAGTCGTGACAGGACCACTGTACACTTCAGAGTTGGGGCTCTTCAGCAGCTACGGTTTCGATAATAAAAATCCTGGTTTGAGCTGAGTCATTGATCTTTGTGTTTCCTCATGATTGAGATGGGTCGCTTGATAACTTAGGTATATGTATGGGCATATACCTGGGTAATAGTTATCCGTTGATTTCATAAACTTGTTATAAACCGTGTGGACTTGTACTATTATCCTATGTGGATTTTACTGTTTACTCTTCTTTGTGGATTGGATTGTTCTTGGGCTCGTGTTGGAGCCGAATGGAAATTGGTGACATAGGTATATGTATGGGCATATACCTAATCAATACTGGATGTTACTTCGTGATTGTTACTTTTCTTCGTGGTTTATCCTTTGTGGATTTGAGAGACCTTCAGGGGTCTCGGGGTCCCTACTGAGTAGCTTATACTCACCCCTGCACGGGCTTTGCCCGCACTTCATTGTGTTGGTTGTAGACGACGGACAACGCTGACTCTGGATGAGGCTTTCGGAGTAGGTCGGTACCCGGAGGAGGACCACTGAGCGGGACGTGCTCGGAGTGGACAGTTGGACCCGAGGAGTTGTGAGCTATCTGTACCTACCCTTCAGGTAGGATCCGTGGTGGACGATCCAGGAGCTGAGCCATCTGTACCTACCCTTCAGGTAGGAATCGAGGAGGACGTCCCAGGAGCCGCTTGTACTTTCAGTTGCTGTTTTCCCTTTCGAGTTGTACTTTAATTTACAGTTGGGCTTGTATTTCCGGCCCCATTACTTCAGCACAGTTGTTCTAGTTTTGTGTACTGTTTTACTTCCGCTTGTTACTCTGAGGTGCTTGTTTACTTTATTAAGGCAATGCCTTCCCTTTTTACTGGGATTTTACGCCTTGGTGCTAGTCGCCAACCCCTGGCCTATGGAAGGCGGGCTTGGGGTAGTCACGGCACGGGCCCCGAGGGCGGGTCGTGACAAATTGGTATCAAAGGCGGTCGGTTCTACCGCAGACTCTGATCTTTTTTTTTATGTGAAGCAATAGTGTTTAGTGTATTGAGTGTGGTTATCAGTCCAGGGAGTCCAGTGTTGGTGCGGCGGCCGACGTATCCGTACACCAGGACCCTGACTTCTGATTTCCGACTTAATGCACGAAAACACTGATTGCGTGTGTGTTTCCCAAAAGGATTAAAGTCAGCTCAAACCAGGTCAGCTCACCAGGTATAAATCGTTGACCGTGACACAACTGTTCAGGATGTCACCATGCTGATAGTTAGCTGGAGTTCCGAGAGAGTTCTCGATGATGGCCCACCGAGCAGCGAGACTCCGGTGCAGGCCCTCTTTTTCAGTGTTGGCACCTTCGGGTGGTGTACCAGCAGCAGCACCACCCGTTAGGCAGAGGATGCCACTAGCTGACGATGCACGCTAGCAGAGCGCGATGAACGAGTTCCAGCAGTAGAGGCCTCTGAGGATACGAGTCGAGACAGATTTCCCAGGCAGCAGTGGACTGGATGGAGGCGGTTGCTAGAGTTCTACACCTAGCTTGGATACTAGTAGAGCGGATGATGATCTTAGCTCCTGTTGTTTCCAGTGAGTGACCATGAGGTTGGTCCTTATAGTAATGAGGCTTCGGTACGCGAACCGATACCTGGGATAGTACCTACGGGTAGTACGCCAGCTATGTCACTACCTGTTGGTCAGCATACACTACCGGTGGTACCGGTAGCAGAGACTCACAGGCTTAGTGCCTTACTTATGTTTTAGCACCAGATATCCCTCAAGTTTCGAGGTGAGCCTGACTCGTAGGCAGCTGAGGACTGGCTTGAGGAGGTGGTTGTGAGTTTTCTGGAGCTAATACAGCTTCGACAGTACGACATGTCGGAAGCAGAGCACTCAACGTGGCTTACCAATCAATCTTGGTACTCGTTGGTTACGTTGTGATCAGATCTTTAGACTCGAACTTCTGAGCGAAGTGTGTCTAAAGGACATCCGAACCATTACTTTTCCTCTATGCATTCCTACCTATGCTAGGATGCTAGAGAGAACCTTTGTGGTTGTGAACGTTAGCAGTGAAAGGCAGGAAACTAGCGCCAGTCTCAGAGACTCGGGCGTGTAAAATGTTTCAGGAGGAGGAAGTGCTAAGGACAGATGAATCTGCAGGGTAGCAGACGTGGAAGCGGAGCTTAGAGAGCAGCATGTGGTGGTGTACATTTCGACATGTTACGACCACCCGACTTAGTAGTCCCCGCCAGGCTCAGGGAGCAGGAGGGCTGGGGAGGAGAGTAGCTGCATTGCGGTCAAGGAGTGTGACCCAGGAGCTCTAAGAATAATTCGGGGTACGAATTATGTCTACTACGAGCTGCCGTATCTATAGACATAAGAACCAATCATTCTACCCTTCCGCGAATCATGTCCCAGACCTAGAGGTTCCGGGTAAGCCGTAGACTTGACCCTCACGTCTGGAGATACCTTTGGGAGGAGACTCGATAATCACACTTACGCCGACGGTGTGATTTGACCTCGAGGCGAGAGTTTCGGTTGGAATCTCTTGGTGGCAGCGTAGAGGCCTTACGACGTTGATCTGGGTATGGTTTTGATTCAAAAATCATACCCCGGTTGACTGTTTTAGGCAAACGTCGGAATGAGTTTTCCTTGGTCGGCGAAAAGGAAACCCTGGGCAGCACATGTTAAACTCAGGCATAAGAGGGTGTGGCCGATCACTCTTGAGTTGGTCAACCCTACCCTTGTGGCAGTAGGAGTTTTGAGTTTCAGTTCTAACCTAAAAAGGGAAGCCTCTTGAATTCGAGGGTGACGAACACGTTCTTATACGGTCTCAACCCGATGAGGTTTCGGAGATGTGGTTGAAGCGGCATGTTATCTCTGAAGTTCAATGGACCCTTTTTGATCTTCAGCAGGGTAGGCGAAGAGGTTTACCGCTTGACCCTACCACCTCAGTCGCACCGGGTGCATAATGTCCACCACGTGTCTCAGCTGTGGAGATACGTGTATGTTTCTTCACACGTCATCGACCTCGGGGAGTTGGACGTCGATGACAGGGCGACAAGCACAGAGGTTCTAGTAGAGATCGAGGATCGAAAGGAGCAGGTTCTACGTGAACGGTTGCTTCCTCTGGGGTGCTTCTCGGGTAGCACGAGATCTTCAGGTGAGCATATGGGAGCGTAAAGCTCAGTTGCGTGCTCAGTACTACCTAGTTTCCCTTAAGTGTGAGTTGAAGCTTTACGGGGACATAAAGCCCTGAGGTGGGAGTAATGTAAAGACCCGTAAAATTCAAGGGAAATTTTTTCTTAATTTTCTTTAGAATTTTACAAGAGCGCGGTTTCAGACGGCACCTGATTCCGAGGCCCGGAGTGCCCGAAATCAATTTCCGAAGTTTGGCTCGGGTACGTTCAGTGAATGAACGAGCGGGATTTCCTAACTTTTGATCCGGTGCTCGGAATTGAAATCCGAGGGCACCGATGAACTCGCAGCGCCAATATTCGCTTAAGGAGACCGTTCCCGAAGTTGCGTTTACATGAGGGGAGTTGTAAAAAAATAAAATTGTGAATGTTAAAATAAAAATTTAACTTCAATTTTTATTTTTATCTTCCTTAAGTGTTTTTATCCTTTGGGTGGAAGTTGGGTGACAACCCAACTTCCCTTGGGAGGTTAAGAGGGTGGTGGGGCCCACACGAACCCCACCCCTTCAAATTCTCTAACCCTCCCCAACTCACAATTAATGATGTAAACTTAGGTTATAACTTATGTCATTAATAAGTGAGTTTAATTAATGTTTTGAAATTCAAACTCTTGAATTTCAAAGGTTGGTGTTGTGTTAATAAATTAAGTATGAGCTTAATTTATTATTTTTTTTTGGGTGAGTCCCTTTGTTCCTTGAGAGGTGGAGAGCATTTTCTTCTTCTTCTTCATCTCTGACGAAGATCACGAAGAACGCTCAACTTCACGAAGAACGCGGTGTCCTTCTTCCACGACGTCGGACTGCAACGCGTTGGTTTTCCTCCACGACGCCGCAACACATCCTCTCCGCGACGTGCTTTCCGCGGCGAACTTACGTCCGACGCCGCAACGCACTTTCCGCGACGTGCCTCTCGCGGCGAACCCGCGTCCGTCTACCGCGATGCCGACGACGTCTTCTTCCGTGACGACCGACCACCGTGATGTCCGATCTCCGCGACGCTCGTCCTTCGCGGATCGTTGACGAGCTCCGCGATTTTCCTTCAAGGTAGGGGTTGTTGAATATTGTTAATTTATTCCATTTCTTGCTCGTGGATCGCATGTCTACGTGAGGCTTTTGAATATTTTATATAAGTGTTTTTGTTAACGCGAGGGGAGCCGGACTGCACGAACACGGCCGAAACCCCCTCCATCGTTCTTGTTTATTTTTGCGGATGGAAGCAAGTGGCGCGGTGCCGTCGCACCACGCGGATGATCGTACTTTTATTTTACGCGGCACCGTCGCGCCACGCCGAGGTAGAATCTTCAAGAACGCGACGCCGTCGCGCCGCGTTGAAAGGAATCAAGGTACGGCGAAAGGGGCGCGGTGCCGTCGCACCGCGCCGGACGACGAACACCGCGGCCGGTTCCGGGCCGCGGCGGAACGAGGAGACCGCGGCCGGTTCCGGGCCGCGGAGGAACGAGGAGACCGCGGCCGGTTCCGGGCCGCGGCGGAAGAGAAGACCGGCGGCCGGGCCGCCGGCGTCGGAAGCCGAAGGGGGGACCGGAATTTCCGGTCCCGTTTGAGAAAACCGGCCGGCCAGCTGGCCGGCCGGATGTCTTAAAAACCGGGGGAATTAATCCCCCGGCCAACCCATAAAAACCCCCCTCTTTAAGAGGGGGGGCGGTTCTTTGAAGAGAGGGGGGGCAGCCGCCCCCCCCCGGTTTTGTCTCCAGCCGGCCCCCACGTGCGGGGGCCGTTTTATTTGCAAATGGCGCGGCACTTAGGCCGCGCCGCCAATCAAGGAAGCGGGGGGCTTAGCCCCCGCGTGCAGCCAACCCGCGGCGACAAGCCGCCGCGGCTCCCCGCGCCGCCTCCGCGCGCCGCCGCGCCGCCTCGGTGCACCGCCGCGCGCCGCCGCGCCGCCTCCGCGCGCCGCCGCGCGCCGCCGCCAGCCACCGCGCCGCCTAGGTGGGGGTCGGGCCGGGTCGGCCCGGACCCGGACCCCCCATTTCGAACCAGAATCGGTTTTTGGGAGATAACTTGAGCCTCAGACCTCCGATCGACGAACCGTCAGCGGCAACGCGATCCTTGGATCGAGACGGTCGTTTCGGTATATCGCACTCAAGGTTTCGGGTTACTTTGAGTTCGGCCGGGTTGGTTCGTTCACGAAACCAACCGGGCCTTCGGAGCGGAAACGCTCATATCTTGAGCTACGAACGTCCGATTGACGCGCCGTCAGTCGCGTTGTGTTCCTCTTAGTGAGACGGATCTTTTGGCATACTCCGCCCGAGGTTTGGACGCAGGTGGAGTGCGGCCGGGTTGGTTCGTTCACGAAACCAACCGGGCCCTCGGAGCGGAAACGCTCATATCTTGAGTTCCGGACGTCCGATTGACGTGCCGTCAACTTTGATGGAATCCTCTAAGTGAGACGGATCTTTTGGAATACTCCGCCCGAGGTTTGGACGCAGGTGGAGTACGGTCGGGTTGGTTTTGCCTTAAAAACCAACCGGGCCTCGGGAACGAAAATGCCAATAACTCTCAGACCGGACGTCCGATCGACGCGCCCTCTGTTGCGTTGAGTTCCTGTTGACGATACGGAACTTTTAGATACATCAACTCTGGTCTTTGTGACAGTTGATGTATCAGCCTCTCGGCTCGTGAAGCGGATCCTCCAAACGAGCTTACTGTGTGCGGGAACCCTAGTGCTGGTTGCGACTGTTACTGTGACGACTACTACTACTGCTACTGTGACTGCGACGACGACAGTACAGAGATCCTGTGTGGATTCGACGACGACGACTACAGCACTCAGCGATCCTACGTGGAACAGTGCTACCGAACTTGTGTGAGCTGATTCTTCTGTTGACCTTGGCGGTGGAGCGCTTGGGTGTAGCGGCGGACCCGTGGTACTTGACAGTGGTGGTGCGCTTGGATGCAGCAGCAGACCCTTGGCGGTGGAGCGCTTGGTTGTAGCGGCGGACCCGCGATACTCTACGGGGTGTGTGCACTTGGTTGTAGCGGCGGACCCGCGATACTCTACGGAGTGTGTGCGCTTGGTTGTAGCGACAGACCCGCGATGGTGGAGACGTGCGTGCGGAGTACGGAGACCGTGTAGATGACTGAGACCTGACGACTTCTTGACCGACTCGACTTGGAGTGAGTCGACTAGCCCAGTGGACGGAGCGCCCAGTAGTTGGCAGCAGACCCACGGCGGACGGAGCGCCTGGTAGTTGGCAGCAAACCCGCGGTACTCGACAGGAGGAGTACCTCAGTAGGCTATCTGGGTGAGCGTCCGGTATTTGGCAGCAGACCCTCAGCGGACGGAGCGCCCGGTAGTTGGCAGCAGACCCGCGGTACTCGACAGGAGGAGTACTTCAGCAGTCTTAGTTTAGTGAGCAGTACCTCGGAGTCGTGACAGGACCACTGTACACTTCAGAGTTGGGGCTCTTCAGCAGCTACGGTTTCGATAATAAAAATCCTGGTTTGAGCTGAGTCATTGATCTTTGTGTTTCCTCATGATTGAGATGGGTCGCTTGATAACTTAGGTATATGTATGGGCATATACCTGGGTAATAGTTATCCGTTGATTTCATAAACTTGTTATAAACCGTGTGGACTTCTACTGTTATCCTATGTGGATTTTACTGTTTACTCTTCTTTGTGGATTGGATTGTTCTTGGGCTCGTGTTGGAGCCGAACGGAAATTGGTGACATAGGTATATGTATGGGCATATACCTAATCAATACTGGATGTTACTTCGTGATTGTTACTTTTCTTCGTGGTTTATCCTTTGTGGATTTGAGAGACCTTCAGGGGTCTCGGGGTCCCTACTGAGTAGCTTATACTCACCCCTGCACGGGCTTTGCCCGCACTTCGTTGTGTTGGTTGCAGACGACGGACAGCGCTGACTGTGGATGAGGCTTTCGGAGTAGGTCGGTACCCGGAGGAGGACCACTGAGCGGGACGTGCTCGGAGTGGACAGTTGGACCCGAGGATTTGTGAGCTATCTGTACCTACCCTTCAGGTAGGATCCGTGGTGGACGATCCAGGAGCTGAGCCATCTGTACCTACCCTTCAGGTAGGAATCGAGGAGGACGTCCCAGGAGCCGCTTGTACTTTCAGTTGCTGTTATCCCTTTCGAGTTGTACTTTACTTTACAGTTGGGCTTGTATTTCCGGCCCCATTACTTCAGCACAGTTGTTCTAGTTTTGTGTACTGTTTTACTTCCGCTTGTTACTCTAAGGTGCTTGTTTACTTTATTAAGGCAATTCCTTCCCTTTTTACTGGGATTTTACGCCTTGGTGCTAGTCGCCAGCCCCTGGCCTATGGAAGGCGGGCTTGGGGTAGTCACGGCACGGGCCCCGAGGGCGGGTCGTGACAACAATTGAGTCCGGAACTTGGTGTTTACCTTAGTCGAGGCATAACTTTTATTGTCGAGAGACTTCAATAAGAAAAGTAACCTATGGAAAAATCATAGATAAATAAAAATAACTATTTTATCTCAAAATCTTAATCAAATGAAATTTTAATGGGGATTCATCTTGGAAATTTGATACCATCATTGAGTTCATAATGAGGTGTTTTTCATTAGGTGCAACATAAAATGAACAGGTGTAGAGGTTTTGGATTCTGCGCTGAGCATAGTTTCAATAGATAGAATCATATGGAATAACAATTAGGGTTAGACCCCAATTATTTAACTTCTTCTCTAAAAATATACTCTCCCCCCTCTATCTCTAATGTTCTTCATACATTTCTCATCAAATCGAGGAGTTTCTTCATTAGAAACCTGGAGGATCAGAGCAAGCTCATAGCACACGTCGTCAATGATGACTGGATATAATGAGGTAGGATTTCTTCCCCTTTTGTTTTATGATGGATTTTTTATATAAAATTATATCATTGGTCGTTCATTAAATTCTTTCCTTCATAAATCATTGAAGGACACACAAACACAGCCATGGATCCGTGTTTAAATCCAATAATTTTTCCAAAAATATGTCTGTTCTTCACGAACATTCATTACCCAATTTTATTTTCATAAATCGACTATCGGATCGTCAATAAGGGGTAGGTTTTCTGATTATTTGTTCTTGGGGATCATCGATTTTGTTTTGAGTTCTCAATCACGTAAACTAAAGAGGTACATTGTGTTGAGTCAAAAGTCCTCTTTTGACTTCTATGTTTTGTTTTAGAAAACACAAATGTCATGTTAATCCTACTAACCTTGTCTATCGTACTGATCATGCTGATCATACTGACTATGCATATCGTACTGATCATACTGATCGTACTGACCATGCCAATCATACAATGCTGATCGTACTGACCATAATGATCGTACTGATCATGTTGATCGTACTGACCAGGCTAATCGTACTGATCATGCTGATCGTACTGACTGTGCGTATCGTACTGATCATACTGATCGTACTAACCATGCCAATCGTACAATGCTGATCGTACTGAATATTGAAATTGCATTAACTCAGCTTCTCATGCCTTTTATTACATACTTGTTTTGGTACATTGTCAAAAACACATGATTCATTTAAATCGTACTCTTGATTATCTTATTCATACATCTTGTTCTATCCAATACGATGTCTTTGAGTTAGTTACAAACTAATTAAAACGATGTCGTGCTTTCTGTTTCAATATGAACATTATGATGCCAGGTGTCCAAGTCCCTCCGAGTTTTTTGGAGAAATATGACCGTTGGAGGAGATGTGACCATTGGAACCCGAGGCCTATAAATAGGAGGTCATTTGAAGCAGAGAAAATACAGAAAAGTAAGAAAAAGCGTGATACAACTGTGATACTTTTCCCCCATCAAGATCTAGAGAGAGATGTTGTGACTTCTCTCATGCTTTGTGCCTTGTGCGTCCGATCATCGTATTGAGGGCCTTCAAGTAATTGAAAGATAGAGGTGCCGATTACCTACAAAATCGAGGGCTACCAGGGATAGGCAGACGGATGGACCGAACATCGTATCGAGGGCTGTCAGGGATAGGCAGACAGACGTTCCGATCATCGTATTGAGGGCTACTGGGGATAGGCAGACAGACGTTCCGATCACCGTATCGAGGGCTCACCAAGGTGTTGGTGAGACAGACCTTTTATCCTAGGTGAAAGGATAACCCTTCTCTTTGGGTTAAAATAATTGTAATTCTTTTAATTTTCCTCTTCTATCTGTATTAGAAAGGAAATTGTTTTTGTTTCCTTTTCTATCTCTTATACATTTGTAATTGTTTTAATTACATCCATTCTTTTACATATTGTATTGATTGATTCTATACGCTTTAAGGTAGAATCATTCATCTTTATATTACTCTGATTATTGTGTACATTTGAATACAATTGGTTTACATTTAATTATTATTTCATTACATCATACCTTTTATATTCAATACAATTGTGGGTGTTTGTATTTGTATTAGTTTATGATCATTTAAACTAATCTCTTCAGTGCTAAAACTCAAAAGGTTTTTAAACCTACAATTCACCCCCCCTATTTTATTGTTCAATATAATAGACATACATATCTATATATTCGATCCAACAATTGGTATCAGAGGAGGTTTTCCACTGATTTGTATTACTTGTTTTTTTTCTTTCATATTATTATTTGTAACTACTTACTACATTTACGTGTGGATTGGAAAAGTTTTTGTTGTATTAGATGGAAGGAATGAATATTGGGTCAATAGAAAATCTGAATCCTTCTAGACCACCTATCTTTGATGGAAATGATTATGAGTATTGGAGAGATCGTATGAAGACTTATGTGATCAACACTGGTGTAGACAATTTTATTATGCTTACTGGAGGTTACAAAATTCCTGACAAAGAAGTCAGTACTTTCACTAACCAATAGAAGCAAGAATATCAACTAAATTACAAGGTACGCAATACTTTATTATGCTCTTTGACCAGGAATATATACAGTCAGATATCTTCATGTGAAGCAGCCAACTGTATTTGGATGAAATTAGAAGTCACTCATTTTGGTACATCCAAGGTTATAGATACAAGGAGAGCAATGTTTCGAGCAGAGTATCATGGATTTTTTTCCTTATGGAGAGCTAGTATGTAAAGTGAAACAATGGTTTATGACAATTGTCAACAGTTTACAATCTATGGTAGAAAAAGGTCTTGATGATGAAGCTCTAGTTGATAAAATTATAGATATAATACCAAATGAATGGGAGTCAAAAAGGACTGCTATTGATGAAAATAGAAAAGTTTCCCAGATTTCTCTAGATGAACTCTTTGGAACTCTTCTACAGCATGAGACAAGAATGAAGAGAGATGCTGATTTCAACAAGAAGAAGAATGGGAATGGAAGTGTAGCCTTTGCATCTAAAGCTAAAACACCTGAAAGACTTACAAGATCCAAAGCCAAGAAAGTTATATCTGATTCCAGTGATTGTGATCTTTAGGAAAATGAGTTAGCCAATCTTTCTCAAAGGATGAACAAGATTGTGGGAAAGAAAGACTTCCAATATAGATTCAAAAAGAAAGATAGGAAGGATAAGAAATATTTAGAGGTAACTTGTTATGAATGTAAGAAAGAAGGACATATAAGGCCTGATTGTCCTTTACTAAAAAGGAAATACAGAAAGGAGAAACACTCTCAAAGAAACAAGAAAAGGTTTCATAAACAAAGAAAGTATTGAAGGAAAATGATACCTGGAGTGAAAGTGATATTGATTCTTCAGATGATTCTTCAGAATATGAGTCCTCAGGATAGAGGAATATCAGACTCTTAGCCAGATTACCAATTGAAGATCATTGTCTCATGGCTAAGGTACATAATGCTGAAGCTATTACAAATGTCTCTTTGAATGCATATTGTACTGATAATAGATATTATGAATCATCAAATGATGAATCTTCATCATTAGAAGATGATACATTACCTTCTTTTGAAGAAGTGTCTAGATTTTCTAAATTACTTGAAAATAAAAATTCTAAACTCAAGAAAAGGCTTGAGATAGCAAATTCTAGAATTTCAATCTTGACTAAAGAAGTATCAGATCTTTCTATAGATCTTGATGTGGAAACTTCTGATTTTGAAAGTATTTTAAAAACCCTTCAGAAAGTTAAATCTGATAAGGATAAACTTTCTAAGGATCTTGAAACTGTAATTTCAAAGAAAAATATTTTAGAGCCTAACTCTAGTTCAAATTCAAATGTTTTGGAAAATAAGAATTTGGTTTTAAAACTAAAGTCATAGATTTTATCCTTGAATAAATGTTTGTCAAACATTACTCATGGAATGGAATACTTTGACAGGATTTATTTTCAAATTAGACCTTTGAAAAATCGTTGTGGTCTTGGTTATACTTATTCCAAACCTGTTTTTAGTAATAACTATTTTGTTCCTCAAAAAACCACTTTCTGTTCTATGTGTCAATGTGGTGGACACTTGAGAAGAGATTGTTCTCTTAACAAAACTCAATCTTTAGGATTTCATAAAGCTCATTTTGCAAAACAAATGTGGGTTCCTAAAATTCTTTTATCTAACCCTTCTAGATCCAAACAAGTTTGGATTCTGAAAAACTAATTGTTTCTTTTTCAGGAAAATGAGAAGTGTACCAATAAGAATATTTGGTACATGGATAGTGGTTGTTCTCGACACATGACTGGAAACAAAGATCTCTTTGAAAAGGTTATCAAAACAAAAGGTGGAAAAGTTACCTTTGGAGATAATGCTCAAGGAGAGATTGTTGGTATATGTAATATTGTTTTTCTTGGAAAAGTTCTTATCTCAAATGTTTTGTTTGTTAAAGGTATTAGGAACAATCGCATCAGCATAAGTCAATTATGTGATCAAGTTTACCGTGTGAATTTTAGAAATGATAAGTGTCTAGTTCACAATTCCAAGGTTGAGTTCATTCTATCTACCCATAGGCAAGAGAATGTTTACACTATTAACTTAGAAGAACTTAGGAGCCAAAACGTACCCTGCTTAAGTGCAATAGAAGACCAATCATGGCTACGACATAGAATACTAGGACACTATAATCTGAGAAACCTTAGTAAACTCTCAAAGAAAAGACTTGTGAAGGGGATAACAGACCTTTGATATGATTCTTCAAAAGTTTGTGATCCTTTTCAATTTGGCAAGCAACATAAAACTAGCTTTAAATAAATTAATGAAGTTTCAACTTCTAATTCATTACAGCTAGTGCATATGGATCTTTTTGGTCCTTCAAAATATGGAAGCATTGGATGCAAATACTATGTATTTGTTTTAGTTGATGACTTTACTAGATTTACATGGGTCTACTTTCTCACAAAGGAATCTGAAACCTTTTCCTATTTCAAAACTTTTAGAGCCCAAGTTAAAAATGAGAAAAACCTACCATTAATAACTATTCATAGTGATCATGGTGGTGAATTTCAAAATTCCTATTTTGAAACTTTTTGTAGTAAGAAAGGTATTACTCACAATTTCTCAACTCCACGAACTCCTCAGCAAAATGGTGTTGTTGAAAGAAGAAATCATATTCTTCAGGAAATGACACGAACCATGTTGAGTGAATACTCAATTGTTAAGCACTTTTGGGATGAAGCTGTTAGTACTGCCTGTTATACTATAAATCGTGTTTTAACTAGACCATTTCTTAATAAAACCCCTTATGAGTTATGGACTGGCCGAAAACCTAAAATTTCATACTTCAGAGTTTTTGGATGAAAAGTATTCATTCTGAATACAAAAGATAATCTACACAAATTTGCACCAAAATCTGATGAAGTAATCTTTCTAGGATATTCTACAACCTCTATGGCTTATAGAGTTTTCAATAAAAACACTTGTACTTTTGGGGAAACAGTACATGTAAAATTCGATAAAACCGATCCTTTTGTTTTCAACCAATCCAATCCTACATCCTCAAATGTCTTTTCAAAAACTGATTATCGACCTTTGATAGAAGATCCTTCTGATAAGGAAAATATTCAAGAAGATACTTCTGAAACATTTACCACAGAAATTCTCTACCATATGTTGATGAACAGGCTTTACAAAATCCAAATCAATTGTTTCTTAGGAATCATACCAGTGATAACGTCATTGGTGATGTAATTCAACCTCTAAGGACCATAAATTCCTTAAGAAATGAAATAGAACATCTTGCTTTTCTTTCCCAATTTGAACATAAAAACCCAAGTGAGGCCTTAGGTGATGATGATTGGATCAAAGCAATGCAAGATGAACTAAATGAATTTGAGAGGAATCAAGTATGGACTTTAGTTGATAGACCTAAAGAAACAACTGTGATTGGTGTAAAATGGGTTTTCAGAAACAAGTGTGATGAAAATGGAATAATTGTAAGAAATAAAGAAAGACTTGTTGCTAAAGGCTATAATCAACAAGAGGGAATAGACTATGAATAAACATATGCTCCTGTATCTAGACTTGAATCAATTCATATTCTATTAGACTTTGCAGCACATTTCAATTTCAAACTATTTCAAATGGATGTCAAATGTGCTTTTCTAAATGGTTTTGTTCAAGAAGAAGTTTTTTTCAAACAAGCTCCTGGTTTTCAAGACCTAAAACATCCTGATCATGTTTTCAAACTTACCAAGGCTCTATATGGTCTTAAACAAGACCCTAGAGCATGGTATGATAGACTTACATGATTTCTTTTACAAAACAATTATACAAAAGGTACAGCAGATCCAACCCTTTTCATAAAAATGGAAAAAAATGTTTTGATTGTTCAAATATATGTTGATGACATCATATTTGGATCAACTCAGAAATCCTTAACTGATTCTTTTGTAAATTTAATGAAATCTGAGTTTGAAATGAGTATTATGGGTTAGTGAACATTCTTTTTAGGTTTTCAAATTTCTCAAAAACTAGAGGGAACATATATATCTCAACATAAGTATATAAAATATTTACTCAAGAAGTATGGATATGAAAAAACTAAATTTATTAGCACTTTAATTGGTACCTCAAATACACTTGATCATGATGAAACTGGGAAACCAGTAGATCAAACAATTTTTAGAGGTATGATAGGAAGTTTGCTATACTTGACAGCTAGTCGACCCGACTTAATGTTTTCTGTATGCTTATGTGCAAGATACCAATCTAATCCAAAATATTCTCATTTAAAATCCGTAAAGAGAATCTTTTGGTATTTAAAAGGCACTATGGATTAAGGTCTTTTTTACTCTTCTAGAAATGATTTTGTTTTAAAAAGTTTTTCAGATGCTGACTTTGGTGGTTGTAGAATGGATAGAAAAAGTACATATGGAACATGTCATTTCTTAGGAGATTCCCTGGTTTCTTGGTCCTGCAAGAAACAACACTCAGTAGCACTATCCACTGTTGATGCTGAATATGTAGCAGCTGGAAGTTGTTGTGCTCAAGTATTGTGGATGCAGCACACACTCACTGACTATGGATTGAGTTTCTTCAAAACTCAAATTCTTTGTGATAATACACCTTCCATAGCTCTTAGTAAGAACCCAGCACACCACTCTTGTGCAAAACACATAGATGTTAGGCATCACTTTCTTAGGGATCACACACAAAAAGGAGATATTATTCTACAATTTATCAGAACACAAGAACAACTTGCTGACATTTTTACAAAACCATTACCATTCGATAGATTTGAGTTTATAAAACAGAATCTAGGAATGATTACATTAAAATAATCATTCATATCTACTTCATGTTTTACAATTCTCCTAACATTAAATAACTCCCTTTGAAAGGGTGAGTACATTTTTCTTGTGTTTATTTTTATCTTATGATCTTTAATTATTTACACTCCTGGTATGTGTTTTTACTTTTCTATTTAACGTATTGACAGTTTTATCCTATCATTTGATTTTCTGTTTATCGTATTGACAGTCTTATTATATTATTTACTTCATCGTATCGACCGATGATGGTAATGTTTTTCTTCTTCATCGTATCGACTGATGATGGTAATGATTTTCTTTTTCATCGTATCGACCGATGATGGTAATTATTTTCTTTTCCATCGTATTGATTGGTGATGGTAATGATTTTCTTTTCCATCCTATCAACCGATGATGGTAATGATTTTCTTTTCCATCGTATCAACCGATGATGTTAATGATTTTCTTTTCCATCATATCGAACGATGATGGTAATGAATTTCTTTTCCATCATGCTGACCGTTCGTGGTAAAAAAATTGTTTTTCCATCGGCTTGTCAGTTCATGGTAACGAGATTGTTTTCCATAGGCTTGTCAGTTCATGGTAATGATATTGTTTTCCATCGGCCTGTCAGTTCATGGTAACGAGATTATTTTCCATCGTCTTGTCAGTTCATGGAAACGAGATTGTTTTCCATCGGCTTGTCAGTTCATGGTAATGAGATTGTTTTCAATCGGCTTGTGAGTTCATGGTAACGAGATTGTTTTCCATCGGCTTGTTAGTTCATGGTAACTAGATTGTTTTCCATCGGCTTGTCAGTTCATGGTAACAGGATTGTTTTCCATCGGCTTATTACTTCATGGTAATGAGATTGTTTTCCGTCAGCTTGTTAGTTCATGGTAAAGATTTTTTCTTCCATCATTATGATGATTTATAGTTTTATTTTATTTCATACGGTTGTTTTTTTAGCTCTACTAAAACCAAAAACTACCTTATGTTCTCTGGCAGGTACTTTCCATTTTTTTATTTTTTTTCTTCGTTTTTAATCCTAACCATTGATCTGTTTTCCACTAATCTTGACTGTAGAAGATCAATGGTCACCCCTTTATTGCCTATAAACAGCCCCCACCCCCTCCCCAAACCCACATTGGTTTTTCAGGTTTTGAGGCGAAGATCTGCTCCACTGGTTTAAATCATCGTACGATCATTCATCGACATCACCTTTATGTCTCAATCCTCTGCTAACACTCCCGCCGAAATGTCTTCAAAGACTTTTACAGAGAAAGACTTTTTCAAAGAAAGGTTAGTCTCTCGGGACTTTTTTGATTCATATGATTCCACAATTAGAAGAATCATTCTGTTTCAAGGATGGTAAAATTTTTGTGTTGAAATACCTGTTTATCAGATCCGGTTCTCTTTGATGAAGTCATTCAGTTCTATAAAACTATATCTTCTGACAAAGACATGACTATCAATTTTGCTGTGTACGATAGAAAGTTGTCTATGTTTGTAAAACAAGCGGCTCATTTTCTGAATGTCCCAATAGAAGGGGATTATTTCTATCCATCTCATAAACTACCAGAAGAAGTTGGTACGTTTAATAGAGAAAGTGTTGAAAAGTCTTTGTATGTTATTAATGAAGAAAAGAGAAAAGTGACTCATCTTTCTCCGGAAAATCGGTTTGTTACTTTATGGATGCAAGGTTTTCTTATCCCAAGGAAAGAGGATAGAGAAACTCTGAAAGATTTTGATATATTTATGCTTGAATATCTTGTAAATATGAGAAAAATAAATCTCATGGGGTATGTTTTTGAAACCATTAAGAATGTCAAGACAGGAGGGATTAAGTCCCAAATGATTTTGTATCCAGCCATCCTTACAATGCTCATTCTCGAGAGTATGATTTTTTGCAACATTCCTTTGAGAGGAAACCCGATAGATCTAAATCCATCTTGGATTAGTAAGAGTATGTTGAAAAAGATGAATGTTTGTTTTGATCAAAATTCGAAACTTTTTGTCAGAGATGTAGAAGCTGAATCGGCTCAGAATCAATCAGCAGCTATGCCAGCCAAAGACATTAAATCTACTGGTGTTACTAAAAAGTCTGATCCGCAAACCAGTTCAAAGCCTAAGAAGAAGCCAAAGTACAGTAAGGAGGTTGTACCCAAATGGAGAAAGGATAAGGAATAGAGAAAGGAAGGTGATCCAAAGTTCGATCTTGACCCGGATGAGGCTTTTGCAGAAAGAATAAGGGTAGAAGAAACCCATAAGGCTGAAAAGAAAAAGAAAACTATTTTGAAAAGAAAGGCTCAAGACTTTGATGTCTCTAAAGTCTTGAAATCAGTTGAGGAAGCTAGTGCTCAACTTACCACAGAAGTGCATCAAGAGCCTATCGTACAGAGCCTTCCTGAGAAAGAAAAATGAAAACAACTGATAGAAGAGATAGAATAAGTGGAAGAAGAGGAAGATGATTTTCTTTTATAATTCCTTCAGAGTTCAAAGAAAAGTAGGTAGGAATCAGTTCCAAAGCAAAGTGAAGATACTCAACAAGTTCCTCGTGCCGATCAAGCACGAACTCCGGATAGAATTTCATCTCAAGAAAAGAAAGGTGCTCAATCCTCTCACACTGATAAAGTTGTTGTCATTAGTGATAATGTGTAAGAAGAAAGAAATCAGAAAGAAAAATCAAGAGGAAAACATCCAGTTGTAGATTCAAGCCGATCAAATGAACTGGCTTCGTACGATGAAGATACTGATTCAGAACAAACAATTTCTCTCAAGAAGAGTGATTACATTGTCCATATTTTGAGAAGGGTTGAGAAGACCATTCCATATTTCCCTAGGTTGTTAGGGAAGATTGATTTTATTACTGACAATCAAAAGAAGAAGTTTGGATCTGTAAAAGAATTAAGAAAGAATGTTTTGTCAGTTGAAGCTGATTTGAAAGTTCTTCCAGAATGTTTGGTTGCTCATAAGAAGGCCCGCAACAAGATGACCAAGTGGTCGTACAAAACAGAGAGCTCAATCAATGATCATGAGATAGCAATTGAAGATATAATAAGGTTGTCAAATGAGCTTGCAATTGCTTTCAATAAGCTTATCATAGAAACAGTTGAAAGGTTGAATCTTTTGTCTTCTCATAGAGCCGATGTTCCTTCAGTAAAAGACTTGCAAGAGAGAATGAATGCTTCTCAATCTGAATTCTCAAAGGTTTCATCTTTCAACGATGAAATGGTTTTATTAAAGAAACAAAATTCTGTGTTATCCAAAGATAACAAGAATTTTCAAGACAGAATTGATACCCTTGAAGAAGTAAACAGAGTCCAGGAAGAGACTATCAGAAATCAGGATCAACTCTTTCCTGATCAACAAGACCTTCCCAGGTCTCAGGGTGATGCTATTTCTAAAGACAAGAAGGAGATAAAAAAGATGAAGACGGTTCTTCATGAGTTGATCAAAAAGGAGAAGGAAAGAGAAAACAAGTGACTTGTATTTGTTCTCATGTTTAGTGTTGATTGTTATTGTAATGAAATTTATTTTATCCATTGTCTTGTGTTTATTTTCTAGCTCCTTCAGCCAATTCAAGATTACCCCTTTCTTTTTGTAAATCACAAAGCGGGATAATGTTTACAAAGGGAGAGAATATTTTTAAAGGGGGAGAATGTTTTATAAAGGGGGGGAATGATTTACAACACTCTTAAGGAAAATCTACGAATACAATCCTTAGGAAATTCCATACCTAAGGGGGAGTTAGTTGTATTCAATTTCTTATTCAGAAGAGTTTCCAACAACTCAGGGGGAGATATGTATTTCTTTAAGTTTTTATTTTGTGATTTGTTCTTTCCAAAAAGGGGGAGATTGTTGAGTCAAAAGCCCTATTTTGAATTCTATGTTTTGTTTTGGAAAACACAAATGTCTTGTTAATCCTACTAACCTTGTCTATCGTATCATACTGATCATGCTGATCATACTGATCATACTGACCATGCCAATTGTACAATGATGATCGTACTGACCATAATGATCGTACTGATCATGCTGATCTTACTGACCAGGCTAATCGTACTGATCATGCTGATCGTAATGACTATGTGTATCGTACTGATCATACTGATCGTACTAACCATGCCAATCGTACAATGTTGATCATACTGAATATGGAAATTTCATTAACTCAGCTTCTCATGTCTTTTATTACATACTTGTTCTGGTACTTTGTCAAAAACACATGCTTCATTTAAATCTTACTCTTGATTATCTTATTCATACATCTTGTTCTAACCAATACGATTTTGTTGAGTTAGTTACAAACTAATTAAAACGATGTCGTGCTTTCTGTTTCAATATGACCGTTATGATGCCAGGTGTCCATGTCCCTCCGAGTTTTTCGGAGAAATATGACCGTTGGAGGAGATGTGACCGTTGGAACCCGAGGCCTATAAATAGGAGGTCATTTGAAGCTGAGAAAATACAGAACACTAAGAACAAGTGTGATACAACTGTGATACTTTTCTCGAATCAAGATCTAGAGAGAGATGTTGTGACTTCTCTCATGCTTTGTGCCTTGTGCATCCGATCATCGTATCGAGGGCTTTCAAGTAATTGAAAGACAGAGGTGCTGATTACCTACAAAATCGAGGGCTGCCAGGGATAGGCAGACGGACGGACAGATCATCGTATTGAGGGCTACCGGGGATAGGCAGACAGATGTTCCGATCATCATATCGAGGGCTGCCGGGGATAGGCAGACAGACATTCCGATCATCGTATCAAGGGCTCACTATGGTGTTGGTGAGACAGATCTTTTATCCTAGGTGAAAGGATAACCCTTATCTTTGGGTTAAAAGAATTGTAATTCTTTTACATTTCCGCTGCTATCTGTATTAGAAAGGAATTTTTTTTGTTTCATTTTCTATCTCTTATACATTTGTAATTGTTTCAATTACATCCATTCTTTTACATATTGTATTGATTGATTCTATACTCTTTAAGGTAGAATCATTCATCTTTATATTACTCTGATTATTGTGTTCATCTTGAATATAATTTTTTTACATTTCATTAATATTACATTACATCAGACCTTTTATATTCAATACAATTGTGGGTGTTTGTATTTGTATTAGTGTAAGATCATTTAAACTAATCTCTTCAGTGCTAAAACTCAAAAGGTTTTTAAACCTACAATTCACCCCCACCCCTTGTATTGTTCCATCTAATAGAAATATATATCTATATATTCGATCCAACACATTGGTCCATGGAAGAGACAACTATAGCACCAGCACTAGTTGAGGTGCTCGGTTGTGCCGCGGTGGTTGAGTTTTCAAGCGGTAGTGGCCGGGCATGTGAGCCAGTGTAGGCAGTCAGCTAGAGGTTGTGATATGTGATATGAGGCCACTGAGTAGTGGTGTGGGCGATCTACAGCAAGGTGGGTAAGGTCATCCTAAAGTTCGAGAAGGGGTGAGGCGAGGTCGGAGGTGTTGCATAGATAGAATTATTAGAGTATCAAGATTGGGGGAATGAGGTGTGGCCAGTGGTGTGGTTAGCTGGAATAGAAAAAGGGTGGAATTGATCTGAGATGGCTAGCAGATGCACGGTTGATAGCAAAGTCATGTCGCAGGCAGGCGAGGTGATTGAGCAATGATAGGTGGTTGGGTAATGGAGGTCGCTACACTGACTCGGTTGGTTGGCTAGTGTGGCATGATGTAGTGGCATGCACCAATTTTGGTTGGAAGATGTTATGGTTATAAGGGGAATGTAGTGTGATGATAGGTTATATATGAATATCTTGAAATAAGATAGAATATTGGAGAGATAACAGAGAAAAAAAATATTAAAATTGAATGAAAAAAAAGAATCCAATGGGTTTGTTGTACATGGATGGAATAAGGGGAGGGGGGAACCAACATGCACCTCTCTTGTCATTAATATATATTATTAAATATAATAATAATAATCTTATTATTATTATTATGATCATCATCATCATCAAAACAGTTAGTCCTTTATAACTCTCCTATGTGGTATCTAGTTGACGTGTCATCGGCGGAAATGTCACCCAATATTCGATGCAGTATTTTTATGTATATGTTGGGTACCTTCCACCGACTCATGGAGAGGGACACTAAAAATCCAAAAAAATACTATTTTCAATCTTTGATTCAAATTTATCTCCTATATTGTGCATCTAATTAATGCGATTTCAGGGGTTGTGCAACCCTAGTCCTCGAGTGAAATTTTTTCCGATGACTTTTGGGTGTTAAAAAAAGTTGTGGTGGGGGCCCAACAAGGGACCTATTCACACAAATTGCAGTAAAATGAAAATTTTTCCCCATGTATCCTCTTGGGATGAACGAGTTTTTGATCCCATGTGTTTTTATGTGAGTATCTGAATGGTGTGATCCTTATATTTATTTTTTGTACGAGGCATGGGCCCCACAAGATTACTTTCGAGCATAATGTGACAATATAAATATTTTCCACCAATGATCATTTGAGGTGATTAAATAGTATATATTATGTGATTTTTCTGCAAGGATCACAACAGTGTGATCCATTTGGATGTGCAGTGCCTTATTCGAGATCTCGTTATGTGTGAAAATAGGAAACAAATTTCTGTGGAAGATCATTCTGCTATGTTTGAAGAAAACCCATGGATTGGGTCAGTCTCTACTCCTATAAGAGTGGATAAGATATATGAAGTGACGAGGAAAACGTTCATGGTTCCATTTGAGGAGGCGTGTTAGCGAAGTTACATTTTTACCATCTAGATCAACGACGACAATCCCATGCTCATCATATTTTTTACTAAATATTCCATGTACTGTGGGAGTACCTTGGCAGACTTAGGGGTATTTGTTCATAGTTTAGTATCCAAGAATGGTTAGGTACACATCCATGGGATGTGGCAAAGTCACACGATGTGTCACCCCCACAATTGTCTTGTACTACTCTTTGAATCTTAGATCACTCATATATCCTTATTCTGGGGTCACATTTTGGTCCTCGAGTAGCCTATCCTGAGTGTTTTTCTGCATAGAACACGATGGTTCCATATTTATTGAATCTAGAGATAAGATATGATATTTTTCTGTTGTGATGTGTATCTGTGGCGACACTCAATTACTGCAGCGACATTCTTTTTAGAGGTACCATCCAACTGGGATGACCAATGTTCCCTGGTGATTTTCGAGAGGAACCATCTAGTAGGGATGGCTAGACATGTTCTAGGATTTCCCTCTATTTGGGAAAGGTAGTGGGTCATTTATGTAATGTCTTAGTGGAATCCCCTATAACATTCTAGGGAGTGGTTCCTCGATGTACTCGAGTAGAATCTCTATGAGGTATCAAGGTTTGGGTCCTCTATGATGACTATCATAGTAGAATCCCACTAAAATGTGGGGGAGTGGGTCCTCAATGAACATGATTGGAGACCCCCTGGTGCATCACAATAAAAAATCCTCTACATAGACTATTATAGTGGAATCCCCATAACACACTAGGGTGTCGATCCTCAACTATGATTTTATGATCCCTTGGTTGTGTGGAATAGTGATAAGATGTGGTTGTTGTACCTTTAGACTCACAAGAAATAGGGTGATTTTCCCACCAAGATGCATCCTTGTTATGTGACCTAAAAGCAAGAGCACGATAATGTGATGCCCCAAACTAACAGTATCAAGGTGCGGTGATTGTTACCCTTAGACATTTAATTCATATAATATGTGTGGTTTGTTATACATCGATGGTTACTTCTGGGAATTTTGGATTATCTTTTCTTGGGTTGAGATGTGAGATGGATATCCCCTTACTCTATCATTTGGGTTTCATTGATTGGGTGTATATGTATATCCTATTTCGGTACCCAATCCTTGGGTTCTCCATCTAAGAAAAGAAATGTTTCTCAAGGTATGCCACATAATTTCTATGTCTATATTCTCATGGTTGGATGAGACTACACTCTTATTATAGGTAAATAAGACACGATATTAATTTCATCTTCTCACCATTTCAAGATCCTTGTGTCTGTATGATCATAATTCACTATCTTGTTGGTTTGAGCTATACACTTTTATTGTACCTTTTTTATCTACTACTCCACACTTCAATACCTATCTATCTTCTCCATTGATCATTCAGGGCATCCTACTGAGTATTTTTATACTCACCACTACTTGGGATTTTCACACACTTGGTGTACCATTTCAGATGATGAGAAAGTAGATCATTACATCAAAGGAGCAAGGGATACATGGTTCATAGACCACGTGGAGTGGTTGTGACTTTTTATTTAGGAGAGTGGCCCTCCCAACTATTTGAATTTTCATCATGTTTCTAGGCTTTGGAACTTTTTTTGGTTAGGCATGCATTTTTTCCATTTACGTTTTAGTTTACTATCTATACTTGTACCATTAAATGTTCGATGCATGTGTTGGATTTTTATATAGTAGGGATGTATCTTTTGTTCCATTTGCCTTTTAACTTTCACATTGATTTCTTTTTGTGTATACTGGTTCTTATGAAAAGTCCTCTCCATGTTTATTGCTCAGTCAGTGCTCGTTGACACCCCCTGGCCTATGCAGCCATGCTTGGGGTAGATGCATCTCGAACCCCGACATGGGGTGGGTTGTTAAGAAGTGTTATCAAAGGTTGTTTGTCCCTTGGGACGTTGTTCGGATGTTTCCCTAAAAAGTTATTAGTTGAGTTTAGGTATACACTATTAAAGTGTCTCAAGTGTGGCTCTCATTCCCTGGAGTCCAATGATGAGACACACAGCTGGTATATCCATTCACCAAGACCCTGATTACCTGATTATCAACTCAGAACCAGATGACATTAACTTCAGGGTACAATGGTACACGAATTATATAGGATTGAGTATTTGATGTTCTGTATTAAGTCAAATCCCCATAATTGTTGATATATATATATATATATGCTCATATAACTGAGGTACTCCTTTATAACATTCATGATGTATCGACGATGAAAAATAGCCCGGACACTAGATCTAGTTCATGAAAAAGATTTTTTGGGAAATAAGATATCATTTCATGACACATCCTGGAAGCCCCTTTATTAATGTGGGCGGGTAGCACCACCCACATCTATCAAGAAGCAGAATTCCCTAGCAGAATGGGTCGCAGACATGCATAGGTTTAGTTCACATCGTGAGTTCTATCACCCGAGACTATTGATTTTACATGGCGATTCATAACCTCATACAACATAGGTTTGGTAAGAGTCGGTTTCCACCCTCTTTAGTCTTATACAAACATCGACATACCAGATGGTTGCTTTTGCGTCCTTACTTTTCCATAGAGCAGTTGGGCATTGGTGGAGCCTGGTTACTCTGATACTCAATGAGTTGCTACTCTCGTGGGATGACTTCCACCAACTATTTCATTAGTATTACTACCCCTTATGCTATCACTCCATCTGGTTTCATGATCTCCTGCAATTTCAGTAGGGAGGGATGACAATGAGAGAGTATGAGATAATGATCACATACTGTACATGCTACTCTTTGTAAATAACTTGTGATAGCTACTTATAAGCATGGATTATTAAGAAGGTACTATGTATAAATATTCATGATATCATACTACCCATGTTCATCCCCACTTATGACGGGGTTGTGGAGAAGGAAATCTTAGCAGATAACTTTATGTCAAAGGGATTCCAAACATCTGGTTGTGGCAGTGAGTGCAACATAGCAGAGATATCTGCAGCAACTTACAGAAACCATTCAAAAATGCATCCACATAAGAGGTCTTCTCATGATCCTAAATGGACATCGACACTGATTAGAGAGGGAGGCTGCTATGCTTGTGATGGGTGAGGTAACAAGGAGCGAGACTACCCAACCAGACGTGTTGAGAACACCAAGTAGGCAGTAGGTGGACCTCCATGACAGAGAATTACCTATGATCCGAGTTGTCCCTAGGGAGGTGGTGATGGTAGAGGAGCAGGAGAATATGGAGGTGGGGTATGATGTTATGAGGTCTTTCCATCCCATCCAGTTGGCCCACATCAAGCTGAAGAAGCTAGTAGCTAGGGACAAGAATAACTGCAAGCATTGGATTTTTATGATCCTTTGGAGCATGTGATGATAATAGGTACTCCTTGTAAATTTTATAATTTTTATATTATATATTGTTAGACACTATAGAAAGTACTATTTTATCCCCATTCCTTACATGAGGTCTTACTAGGGTGACATGTGGCGTTGGTGTTACCGTGTTTCAGTGTTGTTCAACATAGCCATGGATGAATGAAGAAGAGGGGTACTTCCCCCACCACGATACATTTTTTTGAGGTGAGTAAAATTGTGAGGGAGATTCAATGCCACCCAAAGGGGATAGTATCAAGGTGTGGTGGATTAATCCCTCTAACTTTTTCATTCAAGGATAGGTTGTGCGATAGAGTGTCAGAGCAGGTCCTGGATTTACCAGTGGTGGCTTTCTACATGTCCTCTTTTTCCATGAAGATACACATGGGGGTGTGGAGGAGTTCCTTGTTTGTGGATTACTCTTCCTTCAAAGGGAGGGAAGACATGTGGGTTATTTTATTTTCTTTCAGTTTCCAACTTCTTTTGGTTAGATGTGTTTTCTCACCTACCCAGTTCATTGCTACCTTGTATGCTCAACATGAAGTCTTGATACTAATGTTCTCAAGTATTGGATGAGGTTATGGAGTCCCCATTAGTAGAAATACATGACTCAAAATCTTGTTCTAGCATAAGTATTCTTCTCTCTAAGAATGTAGAGACGCTGCCTTTTGAGAGACCACATTGTGGTTTTCACAGAACACCAATGCATTGTGTAAGTTTTCACCCAAATGGACGTGAACTTGAGGCAACGACGCTTGTTAGAAAATCCTCCAGGACCCTAACATTGAGAAATTCTATACTCTAGGAAAGGGAAATTATATAGAAAATTTCTTTAGTAGAAAGTTATAGGATCTACTGGTATGAGAATTTTTTGAGCTTTTTTCTTCCCCACAGTTGACCCTGGTGGAGCTGGAGAATATTGATTTTCTTCATTTGAAGTTGTTGACTTGTTTGCTTCTTGGGTAGGTAAGAGAGTCTTAGATGTGAGACTTATACTATGAAATCACACGTTACCAGATTACAATAGTTGTTTCAATAGATGGATATTCTGAAGGAGGGAATCACGTGACCATGTTCCAGGTTAAATAGATTGTTGTATTCATGAAAAGAGATGTAGAGGTACATTTGTAGAATTAATATACCCCCACCCTGAGTCTCTTCTGGCTATTCTGGACCATGAAAAGGGATGATGAGGTTTCGAACTGCCTTGCCCTACCTCAATAACTAGAGTGGGCACACAACGTATCCCTGTGTCCAAACTGAGTAGATACATGCATGTTCTAACACACGTCAATAACAAGAGTAGAAATTTTGAGTACAGACCGTCCTTTTGGATCACAAGCTGTTCCAGAATGGAAATGTGTATGTTTTTGTAGGATTATGATAGCCAAGTGTCGTATCAATATCCATATTGGTTTTCATTTATTTTTCTTTTATATGGTGAAAAGATTGAACTAATGAATATTGTAAATACCTAGTTTTTTTCTTATAATACACAAGATATAATTCTATATATATTTAAATAGCTAGGTGATGATATAAAATGTAGTTCTGAGGCCCGGTGTGCTCGGATGGGACCATTGGACCATTGACGCATGTTTCGGTGCTCGGTGGCACCATGATGGCCACGATTTCAGGTGGCGGAGGCCGAGTGTGTGAGCCAATATAGGTGGTCAGTTAGAGGTCATGAGGCATGGGTGGTGGCCACAGAGCAACATTGTGGGTGGTCTATAGTGTGGTGAGTACTGTGTGTAGAGACCCGTATCTTATCGTACATGGACATTACATTACTTTTGCGGAATACTTAGTACATAACAAAAACACACACACAAGGATCGTAATAGTTTAGTGTCTTTGGAAACTCAGAATATAATCTTCTAATCCTGGTGAAAGATCTTCAACATCTCCCATAAAGATCTTCTTTTTTTTTACCTAAAACCTTTCTTTATATCCTGGGGAAAAGAAAACATAAAAGGGTGAGCTCAAATGCTCAGTAAGGGTAAACAAAAGAAATATCAATCACATAATTTTCATAAGAACATAACATTTTTGGAAATCTTAACCTGCAAAAGAGAGCATAATTTCATAACATGGGATAAATCATAGTAGTGAAATGAAATCATAACTTAAAACATTACTCATTGTGGCATACACACATAATCATAGATAATCATTTCTTGTTAGTCAAGACTCATTGCCAAGACTATCTTAGTGGACAAAGTCCCTTTCTGAATCGAGTAATCCTCGTTTCAGTCCTGTTTCACTGAACCGGTATAACCTACCATTCCAGCCATGTCTATCTCATGAGATATAAAATCTTTACCCAATGCATTGGAGGGAGATATAGGTCCCACCCATCTCATAATGATACCATTCTTATGTGTGCCACAAAATCATAAATCATACATCATTTCATAACCCATGTAATAAAAATGGGATTCTTAAAACAACATGACATCATAAAACCATTCATATAAGATAAAGGAATTCATAAACATAATTCCATCACAACATAGTCAAATCAATGTAAAAATATGGATAGAAACAGAACCCTTTATTATCTTAGATGGAAAATAATTTTGATGAAACACTTGAAATGAATTCTTGAGGAAAATATCCTTTCTTCTTCAAAAACATTTTTCCTTTCATAACATGTCATACAACTTTAAAATAAAAGAAGTTGATTAAAAATAAACTTGAAAACTTGTAAAGGAAGCTTCTTTGAAGTAATGTTTTAAAAATCCATTCATGCCGTATATGTTAAAAAAAACATTCTTCGTACTTTTGTCAGAAAAGTCAAAAAGTACCTCGTACGAAAAAACGACAAAAGATTCCTTTCATATTCTTTACTAAAAACTCACCGAAGGGTAAAATTGGATTTAAACTATTTCAAGTGGATGGAAACAATATTACATATTGAGGGAACATGGATGTGGATGATAAAATACACCCCAGTAAATACTTACGAATAAACAATCTCGGATAAAAATGAGATTGTGATATTTCCCTTACCTTAGGTCCGACTTGCTTTGTAAGTGTCCGAACCTCCTGTATAATGATTTAAATAATGTTATTGGCTTATTACAGAATCATATTCATTGTTATGATATCATATATGGTTCACTTATGACATTATATTACCCGTTCTTTTGTAAATTCCATGTTAAAGAAGCGTTTTGGGTAAAATCGTTTCATTTATCGTAGGTGTTTTGACTTGTTGTTCTTGACATCATTATTACTTATATCATGATTTACTTACTTCCAGAATATAAAATATGATTTATATATCATATATATTCAGTATATATATATATATAATAGGTAGATAAATAAAATGAAAAACACCGTTCATGGAGACGGTAGTCCGTACGTACGCATGAACGCTGTTTTCCTTTCCTTATTGTCTTGAAATGGAAGTAAGTAGATGACATACATATGTATATATATACATAAATCCAGTAGATTTATAATGTCATATATTTCATTATTATTTCTTATATATACATTATAATCATTCTTAAATGGTTAACATGGAGAATGAATCTCATCGCGTCGTGGAGACGGTAGTCCGTACGTACGCACGAGCGATGATATCATTTCCATAAATATTGAATTGAATTGGAGTGGATTATACAATATATCAGAATCAATATGATGTTTTAATAACTATGTATAGTTATTCTTTACACCATTATACCCATCCATGTAAGGTGGTGTTGGAAAATAGATTGCACCACGGCGTGGAGACGGTATTCCGTACGTACGCACGCGCGGTGATTTCTTTTTCCGTAGGATGGATAGATGGTGAAATAGGGTTGTTTCATACTTATAATAACATATCAGTATATGAGTGATACTGATGTTATTACTTCATAATGAAACAACCTAAGAAGAAGAAGTGGAAGAAGAAATAAAGATGAAAGAATTGGTAACGGTAATTACCTCTTCTTTGAAGTGCCTCTTTGAGACCTCCTCTTAGGGCACTAGAATTGGTCTATGAGGAAGACCAGAACCTCTAGGATGTTGCTAGGGAAGTGGAGAGGATAAATTGGCAGGGGTTGGCCGAGCTTGAGTGCTCAAATTGGTGTGAGGAGGAGGGGGAGGAGGTGTCCTTTTATAGGGGAGGAGAGGGGCACCTTAGGAATATCTCAAAATATTATTTTATATTAAAGTCAAAATCAATTTATAATGGTTCCAAAGGGTCTTATTTCGAAGATAAAGTGGGGATGGGTCGAAATCCTATCAACCAATAGAATTTAGACAAGTTTAGGTTATTATTTTTACCTTATCAATTAGATTTAACTCTAAGTTAAATAATTTAACTTTTACCGTGTCTTTTTGTTTTCTTTCACTATATGGTTAATAAACTTACTATGACATGCCAAACGAACCCCAAATTGTTTATTATTAATATATATATCCTTATCTAAGTCATTTGGCCGAACCTTAGATTTTTAGGAATAAAATAACAATTAAAAATATAATATTTGATTTAAAAACTATTTTGTGTCAATTTTGACACTATTTGATATATGATTTTTGTGAAAGTCATAACAGAATTAAATGTTCGAACCAAGTTGATTAAATCAACATTAATATATCATATTAACCTAGAAAATTAGTGGAATTCATAAAAAGTCTTAAATTACATTTATTTTGGTATTTATATTATCAATTATGTCAATATTTCATTAATAAGATAATTACTGCATCATCTTTGTGTCATAAATAAATTATATTATTTGATGTCTAAAAATTACAAATAAAATACCATCATGTAGGAAATCTTTTTAGCTATCTAATTAATATTTACAATCGAATTTATCTTATGTATAACCCCATATTAAAAATGATTTACTTATTAAACTTTGATTTTAACTATTTTAACCTTTCTTTAAATAAATTAATAATAAATGTCCTAATCTAATCCAAGTGGGCCTAAATGGTCATATTTTATTCCTAAGTTTGTTTTTGGTCGAATTACACTTGTCCAATAGAATTAGGACATGTGTTAGGGTAATAGTAATATCATATTTACCCTTAGTTACCCTATTTACTATTAACCGCGGTAAAAAAAGTAAAAAGTTACTATTCACCAAAAAATTATTTTCATCTCATTGAACCACATTTTAGTCCTTGATATTAACCGTGTCTCTCGGATTTTCGAAATTCCATTCACAGAAGCGGTAAAATTAAGTTTTATGCAAAATTCAGTTTTTTAACCTACCACTTAGTAGTTTTACTATTCATCAAAAATTGATGTTTTTCAGAACAATGCCAAAATTTCATCCTAAGCTATATTTAATATTTCGAATTCAAAAATGAATTCTATTTTACCATATTCATAACATAGATGTTGCATTAATTAATTTTATAATTAAATCCCGCTGTTAAAATAAATAGCGTGTTTTTAAGAAACAATATCTATCAAAAGATTGACACTTGTTTATGTCTGGTTTAAATGTGAAATTACATCCAATGACCAACATTGTATTAAATTGTAAAAATATATTCTAAATATACTTTAAAACCACTAAAATTAATAATTTATCACTATTAATTATTTCGATTAAAAAAAATGTTTTTAATTATAATTTAGTAATTTTTCACTATTCATCAAAATATGAAAGTTATCCGAAAAGTACCAAAATTTCACCTTAGGCTAAATTCGATACTCCGAATCCAAAAATGAAGTCCATTTTGAGAGTTAAAATTTCTAAAATTTAAAAAGTGGTTATTACTATTCATAACGGCTAGTTTTAATAATATTCTAATAGCATATCATTGTTTCGTGAAACTCAGGATTACGTACCACACACGCTATCGAGGAAGGTTGTGATTGCGTGTAATGCAAGGCAATTCAAGGATGCGTGTTGTGCAAGCTCCTTTTTGTGTTGCGTACAACACAAGACATTAGTGAAATAAAAAAGAATATTTTTCATAAAATCTCGGGCTGTTACATTCTACCCCCCTTAAAATGAATTTCGCCCTCGAAATTCGTCGGGGTTATAAATAGTTTACTATTCGAAAGTTTCTTTAATAGAAACCCACATCGTAAAAGGGAATACCAAAACTTGGCTTTAAAAACTAAAGTATGAAATGTAACGATTACCCAAATAAACTAATCACTGGGTTTCCACATAGGTGAAAATATGGATATGGAAGAGAAATCTAACCATCATGTTCTGATGGAGAGTGGTAGAGAACATGGCTATGGAAAATCCAGTAATCACAAATCCATAGATTTGTGATGATATAAGGTACCATCTGATTCATCAGGTATGAGATCACTAGGACAACATTTTTGGTTTTCAAGATCATTTCCCTAAAGTAGAAAATTTGCTTAAAATAAATACTTACTTTATTTTGGTACAATCTCACTTTTGTTCGTGCCTTGAACAGTTTCTACTTCATCTCTTAAATAAATGAAGTTGAATTTGTTATTTGTGAAGTGTTAGCAGATTATGTGATAGAATGATGGGTCATTCCATCTGTCTCAAACAAAAGGTTAGAAAAAGTTATTAAATATACATAAGTCATTCTATAGTGAGATTAATCATATATGGTTCCAAAAATGGAGTTATACTTCATATATCATGCTGCTTAATATAATAAAACTAGTTTCTACTAAACAGGGACTTCCTGTAGGCCAGTGGTAGGCGATAAAGGCCAGTCGCACTTCGGTAGTGGGTTCGATTCCTACAGCCTTGTCCGAAGCGATGGGCTGTCGCCCGTCCTACAGGTTGTCCCTTTTTCTAAAACTACGTTACTATAACATCCCATCTTCTATCCTTAAACAATACTAACTTATGTCCAACATAATCCAGTCTAATCTTTAGGCTTATACATAATACTGCAGTCCACTCTCATAATATAGTGACATCGATTACCAGAGATTTAATACTGTCGTTGATCCCCACATATCAAAAGATATGTCTTGTTGGTCACATTCCAAACATTCAAAGTCCTTAATCGTGTATTCTCTTGAATACCTTAGTGAAAACATGAGTGCAGTTAAAAGTTAACACTTTCCACATACCAAAATCCTCAAAATTCTATATACTCAAACCATGATATCACTTAGTCCTTATATCAATCATGAGCTCATGAATACTATCAAACATTTAATTTTCTCCTTATCCCTTCATTATGCGCATATCATCTACATTCCAAAAATATCTGAATAACCTTTCACGGATACTGGTAACATTAATCATACACTTTCAAAACACAAGGAAAGACAACAGTGTAACAATCCATAGATGTCTCTTTATTCCAAAATTACACATGATAAACATGTAATCATTCCACTACATTCTCAAACCATTGACCGAGCTTCAAAAATTCTTTCATCTCACATATCATTTGTAGTCTCTTCATCATCATCCACATAAATACTACCCATATGACCATACTGATTCTCTTCATGAGTCTTTCCCTTAGGGCATTTGTTTGCATAATGCCCATACATTCCACATTTAAAACACGTAACCATTTTTGATGTCGTAGCAATACCATTATCCTCATCCATGGTGTTAACCGACCCTTTTCCTTTGCACTTACTTGATTTGTGTCCTTCTTTTCCACACCCAAAGCATCTTCCAGTTCCCTTGAAACATTCTCCTTGATGCCTCTTCCCACATGATTTACATAGGGGAAATTGAACTTTCTTTCCTCTAGGATCATCATGAAACTCCATCTTTCTCTTATTAGCCGAGTTAGGAAACTTACCAAATTTTACTTTATTGATCATATTATGAGATTGCTGATTCGGCATAATAATGATGTTTGGACTTCCAAATCCCATTTCATTTGGTTGCTCATGAAGAATATCATTCCATTGTCCATCATATCCTCCATTATTGTGAATCATCTTGTTTCCAGCCTTTTTCTAAAACCCAAACAGAATAGTGTTAGATGCAAAAATCGTAATAAAGGGGGAGTAACTTAAATATCTAACATCTTTGGTTTAATCTAATATTGTTACCAAAGTTCTAGGACTATATCCTATACGTATACTTATCCTTAGGGGCATCCCTAGACATACCTTAGAAATATCTCTAGGAATCTCACTAACGTTTTCGCATCCTAGTTTCCAAAGGTTGACTAAACCTTTCCTCTGATACCAACTGTAGAGACCCGTATATTATCGTACATGGACATTACATTACTTTTGCGGAATACTTAGTACATAACAAAAACACACACACAAGGATCGTAATAGTTTAGTGTCTTTGGAAACTCGGAATATAATCTTCTAATCCTGGTGAAAGATCTTCAACATCTCCCATAAAGATCTTCTTTTTTTTTACCTAAAACCTTTCTTTATATCCTGGGGAAAAGAAAACATAAAAGGGTGAGCTCAAATGCTCAGTAAGGGTAAACAAAAGAAATATCAATCACATAATTTTCATAAGAACATAACATTTTTGGAAATCTTAACCTGCAAAAGAGAGCATAATTTCATAACATGGGATAAATCATAGTAGTGAAATGAAATCATAACTTAAAACATTACTCATTGTGGCATACACACATAATCATAGAGAATCATTTCTTGTTAGTCAAGACTCATTGCCAAGACTATCTTAGTGGACAAAGTCCCTTTCTGAATCGAGTAATCCTCGTTTCAGTCCTGTTTCACTGAACCGGTATAACCTACCATTCCAGCCATGTCTATCTCATGAGATATAAAATCTTTACCCAATGCATTGGAGGGAGATATAGGTCCCACCCATCTCATAATGATACCATTCTTATGTGTGCCACAAAATCATAAATCATACATCATTTCATAACCCATGTAATAAAAATGGGATTCTTAAAACAACATGACATCATAAAACCATTCATATAAGATAAAGGAATTCATAAACATAATTCCATCACAACATAGTCAAATCAATGTAAAAATATGGATAGAAACATAACCCTTTATTATCTTAGATGGAAAATAATTTTGATGAAACACTTGAAATGAATTCTTGAGGAAAATATCCTTTCTTCTTCAAAAACATTTTTCCTTTCATAACATGTCATACAACTTTAAAATAAAAGAAGTTGATTAAAAATAAACTTGAAAACTTGTAAAGGAAGCTTCTTTGAAGTAATGTTTTAAAAATCCATTCATGCCGTATAAGTTAAAAAAAACATTCTTCGTACTTTTGTCGGAAAAGTCAAAAAGTACCTCGTACGAAAAAACGACAAAAGATTCCTTTCATATTCTTTACTAAAAACTCACCGAAGGGTAAAATTGGATTTAAACTATTTCAAGTGGATGGAAACAATATTACATATTGAGGGAACATGGATGTGGATGATAAAATACACCCCAGTAAATACTTACGAATAAACAATCTCGGATAAAAATGAGATTGTGATATTTCCCTTACCTTAGGTCTGACTTGCTTTGTAAGTGTCCGAAACTCCTGTATAATGATTTAAATAATGTTATTGACTTATTACAGAATCATATTCATTGTTATGATATCATATATGGTTCACTTATGACATTATATTACCCTTTCTTTTGTAAATTCCATGTTAAAGAAGCGTTTTGGGTAAAATCGTTTCATTTATCGTAGGTGTTTTGACTTGTTGTTCTTGACATCATTATTACTTATATCATGATTTACTTACTTCCAGAATATAAAATATGATTTATATATCATATATATTCAGTATATATATATATATAATAGGTAGATAAATAAAATGAAAAACACCGTTCATGGAGACGGTAGTCCGTACGTACGCATGAACGCTGTTTTCCTTTCCTTATTGTCTTGAAATGGAAGTAAGTAGATGACATACATATGTATATATATACATAAATCCAGTAGCTTTATAATGTCATATATTTCATTATTATTTCTTATATATACATTATAATCATTCTTAAATGGTTAACATGGAGAATGAATCTCATCGCGTCGTGGAGACGGTAGTCCGTACGTACGCACGAGCGATGATATCATTTCCATAAATATTGAATTGAATTGGAGTGGATTATACAATATATCAGAATCAATATGATGTTTTAATAACTATGTATAGTTATTCTTTACACCATTATACCCATCCATGTAAGGTGGTGGTGGAAAATAGATTACACCACGGCGTGGAGACGGTATTCCGTACGTACGCACGCGCGGTGATTTCTTTTTCCGTAGGATGGATAGATGGTGAAATAGGGTTGTTTCATACTTATAATAACATATCAGTATATGAGTGATACTGATGTTATTACTTCATAATGAAACAACCTAAGAAGAAGAAGTGGAAGAAGAAATAAAGATGAAAGAATTGGTAACGGTAATTACCTCTTCTTTGAAGTGCCTCTTTGAGACCTCCTCTTAGGGCACTAGAATTGGTCTTTGAGGAAGACCAGAACCTCTAGGATGTTGCTAGGGAAGTGTAGAGGATAAATTGGCAGGGGTTGGCCGAGCTTGAGTGCTCAAATTGGTGTGAGGAGGAGGGGGAGGAGGTGTCCTTTTATAGCGGAGGAGAGGGGCACCTTAGGAATATCTCAAAATATTATTTTATATTAAAGTCAAAATCGGTTTATAATGGTTCCAAAGGGTCTTATTTCGAAGATAAAGTGGGGATGGGTCGAAATCCTATCAACCAATAGAATTTAGACAAGTTTAGGTTATTATTTTTACCTTATCAATTAGATTTAACTCTAAGTTAAATAATTTAACTTTTACCGTGTCTTTTTGTTTTCTTTCACTATATGGTTAATAAACTTACTATAACATGCCAAACGAACCCCAAATTGTTTATTATTAATATATATATCCTTATCTAAGTCATTTGGCCGAACCTTAGATTTTTAGGAATAAAATAACAATTAATAATATAATATTTGATTTAAAAACTATTTTGTGTCAATTTTGACACTATTTGATATATGATTTTTGTGAAAGTCATAACAGAATTAAATGTTCGAACCAAGTTGATTAAATCAACATTAATATATCATATTAACCTAGAAAATTAGTGGAATTCATAAAAAGTCTTAAATTACATTTATTTTGGTATTTATATTATCAATTATGTCAATATTTCATTAATAAGATAATTACTGCATCATCTTTGTGTCATAAATAAATTATATTATTTGATGTCTAAAAATTACAAATAAAATACCATCATGTAGGAAATCTTTTTAGCTATCTAATGAATATTTACAATCGAATTTATCTTATGTATAACCCCATATTAAAAATGATTTACTTATTAAACTTTGATTTTAACTATTTTAACCTTTCTTTAAATAAATTAATAATAAATGTCCTAATCTAATCCAAGTGGGCCTAAATGGTCATATTTTATTCCTAAGTTTGTTTTTGGTCGAATTACACTTGTCCAATAGAATTAGGACATGTGTTAGGGTAATAGTAATATCATATTTACCCTTAGTTACCCTATTTACTATTAACCGCGGTAAAAAAAGTAAAAAGTTACTATTCACCAAAAAATTATTTTCATCTCATTGAACCACATTTTAGTCCTTGATATTAACCGTGTCACTCGGATTTTCGAAATTCCATTCACAGAAGCGGTAAAATTAAGTTTTATGCAAAATTTAGTTTTTTAACCTACCACTTAGTAGTTTCACTATTCATCAAAAATTGATATTTTTCAGAACAATGCCAAAATTTCATCCTAAGCTATATTTAATATTTCGAATTCAAAAATGAAGTCTATTTTACCATATTCATAACATAGATGTTGCATTAATTAATTTTATAATTAAATCCCGCTGTTAAAATAAATAGCGTGTTTTTAAGAAACAATATCTATCAAAAGATTGACACTTGTTTATGTCTGGTTTAAATGTGAAATTACATCCAATGACCAACATTGTATTAAATTGTAAAAATATATTCTAAATATACTTTAAAACCACTCAAATTAATAATTTATCACTATTAATTATTTCGATTAAAAAAAATGTTTTTAATTATAATTTAGTAATTTTTCACTATTCATCAAAATATGAAAGTTATCCGAAAAGTACCAAAATTTCACCTTAGGCTAAATTCGATACTCCGAATCCAAAAATGAAGTCCATTTTGAGAGTTAAAATTTCTAAAATTTAAAAAGTGGTTATTACTATTCATAACGGCTAGTTTTAATAATATTCTAATAGCATATCATTGTTTCGTGAAACTCAGGATTACGTACCACACACGCTATCGAGGAAGGTTGTGATTGCGTGTAATGCAAGGCAATTCAAGGATGCGTGTTGTGCAAGCTCCTTTTTGTGTTGCGTACAACACAAGACATTAGTGAAATAAAAAAGAATATTTTTCATAAAATCTCGGGCTGTTACACTGTGGTCTGGTGGTTCAAGGTGGAATGAGGTGAGGATGGTGGTACAGTGAGAATGGCATGCTGAGTGGAATGAGAAAAAGTATGTGAGGTGAGGAAAGCGGTGTGGTTGGTCGGTGTAGAAGGAGGGCGGTGTTGACCAGAGGTAGTTGGCAGAGCTAGGGGTGATGGGGGAGCTGCATCGTGGCCAAGCGGTGCGACTGAGGGGCGATATGAGGCCTGGTCTCAGGGGTAGCCATGTTGATGCAGTTGGTTGGACAGTGGGGCCAGAGTAAATTGAGCGCACCAGTTTTGGTGGGTGGATATTAGGGTTATAGGTGGAAAAGAAGCATAAAGATAGGGTATATATGGGTATCGTGGAAAAAGAAAGAATACTAGATATATAATAGAGAAATAAATAATAAAATGAAATGAAAAAATATGGAATCCAGCCGGCTCACTACACATGCGTGGAATAAGGGGTGCGAGTATCAAATGTGCTCCTATCTTATCTTTAATATATATATTTTTGGAAAACAATAATAATAGTAATAATAATAATAATAATAACATTATTATTAATATTATTATTATTATCCTCACATTATTTGATCCTATCTTTGAGGCTGTATTTTTAAGAACAATGACGGTCACATTTCACCAACTCATAGAGAGGGTAAATAAAATTCTTAAAAATAATAATATTAATATCATTTTAAAATGCTTATTCGAACATAACTCCTACATGGATCATCTGATTAATGCGCTATTACAGGAAGTGTGACCCTGGTCCTCTAGAGAACTTTTCAAGATGACTTTTGGGAGATTAAACCAATATTTGGGTGAGGTCCCCATGAGGTCATGGTTTTCACATGTTGTGGTGAAATGATAATTTTTCACGGGGTATCCATTTGGGAAAAATGAGTAGTCAATCTCATGTGCTTTCATGATGATCTCAACAACGTGATCCATAACATTAATTTTAGGATCAAGGCGTAGCCCCCACGATATTCCTCTTAAGTGCAATACAACGACATAACACATTCCAATCAGTGGTTCATTTGTGGAGAATAAATAGTCTATATTTTATGTTTTTTTACAAGGATCTCAATAGTGTGATCCATTTGGATGTGTGGAGCCTTATTCAAGATATCATTAATTGTAGAAACCTGAAAGGAATATCAGGGAAAGATCCATCTGCTGTGTTTTAAGAGAACCCAGGGATGGGATTAGTATACACTACAATGAAAGTGGAGATGGTGTATGAAGAGATGCGGTCAAATGTTTTGGGGTTATTTGTGGAGGTGTGTCAGCGAAGATACATTTTTCACCCTCTAGATCAATGATGGGTGTCGTGTGCTCATCAACCTTTTGAATATATGTGAAATGTACTCTAGGATTTTATGGAACATCTAGGGGTGCATTTTCATAGTTTACTACCTGAGTATGGCTAGGTACATGGCCCGTCAATGAGGTGGGGTCACAGGATGTGTGGGCCCCACATGCGTCTTATACTAATCTAGGAATCTTTGATCTCTTGTATCTCCTAATTTTGGACTCTGATTTTGGCTCATGAGTAACTTATCTAGAGTTTTTTTCCATGTAAAATGTTATTGTTCCCTCCATTGTGGCTTCTGAGATATGATTCAAGATGTTCAGTTGTGATGCTCATCCGAGGAGAAACCCCATGACTACAACTGCATTTTTCTGATATGTATTATCTAGTAGGGATAACTAGTGTTCCTAAATGCCTTCCAAGGGGTTCCATCATGTAGGTATGGACATAGTAGTTCTGGTCCTACCCTCTAGATAGGATTTGTAGTGGGTACCTATTGGCAGTTTTGAGTGAAATCCCCCTGACGTGCTATGGAATAGGTCCTCGATGAACTAGAGTGGAATCCCCCTGAAGCATCTGGTAGTGGGACCTCTAAGATGTCAATCAGAGTTGAATCCACCTAACACACTAGGGCATGGTTCCTTTACTATGAGTTTATGATCCCTCAGATGTGTGGATCAATGAAAAATGTGGTTGACGTAGCTTTGGAATCACGGGAAAGAGGGACACATTTCACACTAAGAAATTCCCTTATGAAACAACCTAAAACTATGAGGGAGACATTGATGCCTAAAGAGGATATTTTCAAGGTGTGATGATTGAGTCCCTTGGACTTGTAGTTCAGAGCAGAGCTGTGGATGCTTGGCATCGATGATCAATTATGGGACATTGGGATACTATTTTTTTGGTCTTAGTTATTTGATGGAGATCCCCTTACTCTCTCGTTTGGGTTTCTTTGATGAAGCATATATGTATATCATGTTTTATTACCCAATTATTAGGTTTTGGTTAATCTCCTTCCAGGTTAGGTAAAGATGAACAGGGTATGACACATGCTTTATGGTTATATCTTCCTAGGGTTACACAAATCAAGTCACCTACTATAGGAAGCGAAGACTTTATGAGATGTTTATCTTCTCACTGTTTTTTACTTCTTAGTTCTAGATGTGATTACAACACTATCATGTTAGGTTGAGCTATACACTTTTATTATACTTTGTTCTATCTACTTATCCCCTCTTCAATACATCTCTTATGGATCCCTTGAGACATTAGGGTATCCTATTGAGTATTTGTATACTCACCCATATATGGGATTTTCCCGCAATTGGTGTTCCCTTGTAAAAACAGGAAGGTTGATCGTTACAACAAAGGAGATATGGATATAGGTTACCTAGACTACGTGTGGTGTTCGTGACTTGGTATTCGTGATGGGGATTTTCCAGCTATTTTTCATATCCACATGTTGCCGAGTTGTGGCACTTTTCGGGTTGGGCAACCATTTTTCCCATTTTCCTCTCATTTTACATTTTATAATTATATTTTCAAGTTGTTGATGCATGTGTTTTATTTTTATATATTAGTATTGTATCTTTTATTCCTTTTCCCTTTACACTTTTGAATTGAATTGGCTATGTGTGTGTGTAAATTTTATTAGGAAAAGTCCTCCCATGTTTGGTGTGCCTTCAGCGCTAGTTTCCACCCCTTGGCCTATGGATGTGGGCTTAGGGTAGTTGTAGCTCGAGTCCCAGCACGGGTCGAGTCATCAAAAACATGATGCAATATTTGTTCACAACTATGTGTGGTAGATGACCACTAGGACATTATGTTTCATCTTTATGAACTTCAACATTCCAAGTCTCTTATAATACTTCCTCCCATGATTATTATCTGATTCCTATGTTCTGTTGAGAATGACTATGCTCACCTGATGTCAAATTCTTTCATGACCTTATCTATCCTCTTATTAATAATTTTTTTATCATCCCATTTATTCAAAATATTTTTCATATGATTCCTTAGATGTTAAAAGGAAAATAAAGTGCTAGTGCAGGTGAATCAAATTAGTTATTTTGTAATTATTTTTTTAAACTCAAATTTAATGTATGGTTTTTCTAATACTTCCAAACCTAGACCAGAAATGGTCTTTAGATGTATAATTCAGTGTGAATTTTTCTGTTATCCTTTATAAAAAATACACATCGTTTTTTAGTAATACACCTGAATGTGTAGGTTTAGGGATTTATAATTCGTATCAGAGGAACGGTGAAGAAAACATTTGATATTAGATGAAGTCATTTTTTTAGAAAAACAATTACAAATAGTACTTAATTTTGAACATCTAGTTAATTTAGTACACATAAGAACACATTTCATTATAATTATCGATATCTAAATTATGAATTAAAAGTAAAAAGTACAAATTGTTAGGACAAAATTCATTTGGGGGGGGAATATAACATCTAGAGATTTTAAAAGGTAACACTATGTGCATAAATAAACTACAAAAAACTAGGTAACCATATATATCATATTAGTTAAAATTAATTTTTCTACATTTGTGTATTTATTTTCAAAAAATGAATGTACACAGTTGCGATTAGTAAGTTATTTGGAGTCTGATAGGACAAACATAATTTTTGAGGAATAGTATGTTACCATTATGAATGGTGATGTACCCGTATGAATAGTAATGTACCCGTATGAATAGTAAATATTCGTAATGAATAGTAACCTCACCCATGAATGTATAAATAAAATTTGGTCAATTTATAAGTAATAATATGATCATAGTCTATGTGTGGGTATTTTTTATGTCCTAAATATTCAATTACAATTTTATGATCAAATTAATAATTAAAATGAAAATTTATTTGCATAAAATATACTCAGAAATTATCATTTTATTTTCTTATGGTTGAAAGATAATTTTTTGAGACCTTGATTAATTTTCCAATGCATTATAAAATTAGTTATTATTATAAAATTGTTATTTTTGAATAAATTAAAATTTTATTAAAAAATTAAATTTATCATATTTAGATTTTTTTTATAAAAGTGTTTTAATTTTTGAATTACATACATTGTAAAATGGTTACAATGAATGTTATGGATTTTTCAAAAATACATGAACTTTTGGCAAATAGGGAATTTCCATAATTTACGAAATATGCTAAATTAATTAATTTTTGCATCATGAATGAGTCATGAATGATGTAAATGACCATTGATTAAAATTCAAATGAACTTATTATTTTTTTAGTCACAAGAATCATCACAATTTCTTGTCTTATTGAGAAATAACAATCTAATGATAAAAATATGGAGAAAACGCCCCTCATCGTCACTACAAATACCACCTCTTAGACCCTTTTCTCCTCACTCATCTCAAGCTTCATGACTTGTACAAATTCATCCTAAAAATGATCCTTATCCCCTCCCACACGTCCAGGAGATCTTGGTATCATTATCAAGTTCTAGAAGTAGTAGTCCTCGCCTTGAGGATTTAAAGGTTTTGTCTTCTATGAGAGCGCTTTTTGGTTTTCTCAGACCACCAGAGTCTCATGCATGTATTCACAGAGAGATACCTGAACCTAAGTTGGCGATGATAGTTTAAATGCCCACAAGACTACAACATCATACTATTCTATATTAAAAAAATGCAGCATTGTAGTAGATGTCGTTAGCAGGAGGTCCAAGACTCACTTAATGTGGTATGTTTAGGAGTAGTTATCATCCCTGTAGATGACCCTGGTAGAGCTGGAGGGTAAAATTTCTTTCAATTTATGGGGTTGACTCCTTTGTTTCTCAAGCATGTAAGAGGGTCTCGGTTATGAGACACAAATAGAGAAATTTGGTGGGACTCAGATACCATATGTGACGAACCATATATATATTCTAAAGAAGGAAATGATGAGACCCTCGACCAGGGACTAATAGTTGATCTAGTTGTGATACTGGTTATGGAAGATCACCAAATTTTGGTGAGCTTTTGTAGCATTTTGAAATAAAAAATTTGAACTGGGATAAAATATCCACAAACATCATCGCATGGATTCCACACAAATATAATGTCCATGACACCATCTACGTGATAGTGGGGCTACTCATGAAGTTATCACACTTCCTTTTTCTCAGGGAGCAGAGTTTGGGGGAGTGTTTGGTGAAGTTGTGCGTATGGGAGATTCTTTTCCATCTTGGGGTGACCTAGAGAATTTTCTATGATTGGTATGTGTGGTTTACATACCTATTGTGGAAAGGCCCACAGAATTCATTCAGGACTGAGCTGCAGATGAGTATGACTCTTTTTCTCCTCAGATCGACGGGCAGATTGAGTGCACAATCCAGGTGTTAGAGGATGTGCTAAGGGAATGTGTGTTGCTTTGTGTTTTGGGAGAAAACATCTCTTGAGTTTCTTCAGGTCATTTGAGATCGTTCAAAGGATAGAAAGGCTTCCTACCACCTTACCTAACCCCTGATCTAGAGCGGGTTCCCACTGTTTTCTACATGTCACAAATGAGGATATGTGTGAACGAAATTTTTTACATGTCACAGCTGAGGATATGCATGAACGTATTCTTTCCATGTCATTGGAAAGAGAGATCCTTACATGGATGAACCACTACATGGGTTTTCATGTTGTTCTAGCCTAGAAACATGTAGGAGAGAGTCTCTAGGAATGGGAGAGCCAAGAGTGGGGTCAATACCCAAGTTGTTTTTCCTTGTGTTTTTTTAAGGAAGAAAATATTAGAAGATTAAATTATGTAGAGACCTATTTTGTTTTCCTTTTAAGACTTTGGAATGTTTTTATAAATAATTCCAGAGATAATAGTTAAGACAAAGTGTAAATCTCTATCCTGATGTTGCGAGAAACAATTATACAAAAACTATTAAGTGTTTTGGTTTGATTTACATGATGGAAATGGGATATATGTTAAATAGTAGCTATGATCATAAATCTAAGGCCACCATTGAGTCTAGAACGTCCCATTTACCCTAGTCAAGGTAGAACCAATTTCACATGGTGCTTCTGTGAGAAAAATTCATCTAGGGTAAAATTGTAAATAAAATAATAAAATATAGTTATCTTACCAGTGAAACTCAAACAAATAACCTTCGAACAGGAACATGGAATGGAAATATGAGACCTCTGTTGAGTTTGGAATGTGGTGTTTTTTCTAGGCACAAAATAAAAATAGGTGTCATGATAATTTCAGATTCTATACCGATCGGGGCTTCTATAAATATATAGTTGTGCATTTAGATTAGGGTTATCCTAATCTCTCTCTATCTCTCTACAATTATCTCTACCTTTCCTCTCAAATTTTCATCATCCATTCATCATTTAATTAATTAGAGATCTCGTCCAGAACCATGGAAGATCGAAACAAGATCACAGCGGACGTGTTGACAGTGATAAATAGATCGATGGAAGTAGAATTTCATCAACTTTCAGGTTTTGATGCATGTTTCTAATTAAATATACTCTTTTTATAACGTCTTTCTCCATTTGCAATATCTTCATGGATGGAAACTCTAACACAGACATGAATCATCATTGAAAATAACTTTTTTTATTCATTTTTCTTTATATGCTCTTTGATTTTATCGATGTTTAATTTTTACATAACAAATATAAAATGGATCATTGAGTGAAACATAATATATGAAGATCTCTATCCAAGGATCCCATAACAACATTCAGATCTAAAATCAGATGAGTGGTAATTTCATGGTGATCTATAGAAGGGACCACTAGAGTGTGGCTGGTGGTGGCAGTCATGCGCAGAACCTGACCAGATGGGTGAGTGGGTAGTGGGAACGGGGCACCTGCGTGTCTCTGGTGTGACCAGTTGTGCGGGGTAGGCAGAGGCCGATGGGGAGATGGGGTCAACATGGTGCATTGACATTGGGGTAAGTGAGGATGGCATGCCGATGGATCCACGAGGCAGTGGGCCAGTGAGCTAGAGCACGATAGATGATGGGTCAATAGGATGAAACTGTAGGGTACCGAGAGCTGGCAGCAACCCACATCATGTTGGTCATGCATTGATGGAGAAGATTAGGGGAGGATGGGCTGGTCAGTATTGGCGGGCGGATCGCTGGCCAAGAAGGTTTGGAGCAGCTCTGTGGGATGGGCCGCAGAGTGGTAAGCAAATCTATAGTGAACCAATTTGGGCCTACCGGTGTAACAACCCTAGATTTCATAGTACGTTATCTCATTAAAGTAATTCAATAGCTTGTGCTACTTGAAATACTGAGTTCGAGTGCACCACAACATACCAAACTAGCCATTCAAAAAAAGAGGTTATGAATAGTTTTAACAATATTTTGAATCTTATATACTCTATATAATTTTAGCATCCATATCATGTGTTTCCTAGACATAAAGTAAGAACAAATTCATTTTTTTCAGATAAAAGAAGTATTTTTCAAAAAATGTAATTTTACAGCATTTTAAAGGTGAACCCTTTTAAAATAAATATTTGACATATTTATATATTCAATTTAATTAAATTAAATAATATTTTAATAGCAGGGCATAAAAATTAATTTGAATATTTTTTTGGTAGTTTTCTAATAACCTTCATATTTTGATGAATAATGAAGAATACTAGGTTTTAATTAAAAAAACCTTTTTAATCAAAATTATTTAGAGTGAAATTATTAATTTTAGTTGATTTGAAGTATAATTATATTATATTTTTATCATTTAGTAAAATTTAGGTCATTTTATATAATTTCACATTTAATTTTGACATAAACACATGTCAATCTTTTGATAGTTTTTACTTTATAAAAACCCTCTTTTTGGTTTTGAAAAAGTGAATTAATTTTAAATTAATAAATGAAACATCTATATTTTTAATTTGGAAAAATAGAATTCACTTTTGAATTCATAAAATCAAAATTATCTTTTGGGGACTTTTTGGAATTTTTCTGAAAACATTCAATTTTTTATGAATAATGAAAAACACTGCGTTATTGTTTAAAACTGAATTTTAATTTAAATAATTATTTATTTTATTTATTTTTATTTTATGTCAAAATAGATATATATAATACCTATATATGTTCGATATAATTCATTGGATTAATTTTTTAAAAATTTTAGATATATAAAATTTTATTGAACATTTTACCATCTTTTACACACCTTCTAGGAGCATTTGAAAATTTGCATAAAACATAATTTTACCACTTCTGTGAGTTGAATTTCAAAAATTTGAGAGACATGGTTAATATCAGAAAGAAAAATTTGGTTCAACAAGATGAAATTTTTTTGCTGAATAATAACTTTTGACTTTTATTTACCACAGTTAAAAGTAAATAGGGCAATTAAGGGTAAAAATGATAATATAATTATCCTAAAACATGTCCTAATTATATTGGATAAGTGTATTTTTACTGAAAACAACCTTAAAAATAAAATATGATCCTTTAGGTCCACTTGTATCAGATTAGGACATTTATTATTATTTTATTTAAAGAAAAGTAAAAAGTGTTAAATTCGAAGTTTAACAACTAATCAATTTTTAATATAGGGCTACACATAAGATAAATTCAACTGTAAATATTCATTATAAATATAAAAATATTTCCTACATAATCGTATTTTATTTATTAATTTTAGATATTATATAATTAAATTTATTTATGACACGACGATGATGTGGTAATTACTTTCTTAATGAAATATTAAAATAATTGATACTATAAATATCCAAATAAATATAATTTTACACTTATGATGAATTCAATTACTTTTCTAGGTTAATATGACACGTCAGGTTTGATTAGATATATTTTTTGAAGTGATAATGTTTTTATGACTTTCACAAAAAAAATATCAAATAGTTTCAAAATTGACATAAATTAGTTTTTAAAAAAATAATATATTATTGATTGATATAATATTCCAAAAAATATAAGGATAATTCAAAGGGATTTAATAATATTATATATTTCATTGATGAACAACTTGAGGTTCTAATTGAAGTTTACTATTATTCCATTACCCATATAGTTTGACAATACAAGAAGACACGGTAAAAGTTAAACTATTTAACTAAGAGTTAAATCTAAATGATAAGTTTAAAATGGTAACCTAAACATGTCAAAAACATATTTGATGATAGTATTTCGACCCATAACATCTAATGCTTTTAATAAAATCATTTAGAGCCATTATAAATAGAATATGATTTTATAAAAAATAATATTTTAAACTTTTCTTAAAGCGAACCTCACCCTATTATAAAACGGAACTTCCCCCAATCTCAAAATCACACCTCCAAAACCATTTGGCATAGAAAAAATCATCCCAAATATCCTACCAAAATTCATAACATCATCCTAGATTCCTTACTTTGAGTATAAATCCAACCTAAGTATCCCTTTGGAACAACACAAATGGAAACAACTGAAGAAGATGTAATAATTTCACCACCCTCTTTCAAGTTTTTTTCTTCATCCACATACTCTTTCTCTGTTGCTTGCATAAAAAAATAAAAACTCCAGTAAATCCTACATAATGTGATATTATTATAAATACAGTACAACCATATTCATTATTTTATCCATCCTATAAATGAAACGGTCACCATACATGCGTACGCACGGCTTACTGTCTCCACATTGTGGTGTACATTGTTATTCAAACACTTCATTATTTGGATGGGTATAATAATGAGTATAACTGATGTAAATCACAAATATAACTTTTTCATTATTATATATATATGATATACCAACCAATTACCTAATATTTCACCATCAATATTATGATATTGTCACTCGTGCGTACTTTCAGATTACTGTCTCCACGATGCGATGAAATTCATTCTCACATTCACCATTCAAAGATAATTATAAAAAGAAATATTATTAATAAGTATGTAGTAAATTAAATAATAATGTTACTGGTGATATATAAATATATATATACATGTATGTATGTACTTACATATATCTTATTCACTTACTTCCGTTAAATATGATATGAAAACGGAAAAAGCGTTTATGCTTATGTACGACCTACCATCTCCATAAATGGTGCCTTACATTTCATATATCTATCTTTTATAAATATTTGTATTATAAATATATTGGGCATATAAATCAAGTATTATATTCTGGATGTATTTCAATCATGATCTAAATGATACGATCAATAATAAGAATTTAAAACACGTACGATAAAGAAAGCGATTATTACCCAAAATGTTAATTTAACAAGAAAATAATTATTAAATGGGTAGTATAAAGTCATAAATGAATAATTTATGATATAATAAATATTAATATGTTTATATTATAATTTAATAACATACTATGGTCATTATACAAGAGGTTAAACGTACCCTCGACCAAAGGATAGTGCATGGTAAGGGTTAATTTCACAATCTCTTTATTATCTGAGGCTATTTTTATGTATGTATCTAATATAAAATATTGATTATCCATGTCCATGTTTTGTAAAAGAGTTTTCAAAGGGATTATGTTTAAAGAACAATTACTAAAACAACATTTTAAATGTTTTAACGATTTATTCTTCTAAATATTTCTCATTAATGTCCATGTTTACAAAATGGGTGTAAGGATTTATTTATATAGACATGAATGTTTTAAAATGTAAATTTCTTTCAATATTTTCAAAGCGGTATGGAAAAAATTGATTCAAAACTATATTTTAAATGACTTCCTTTATAAGACATTTAAATGATTTCATGAAAAAGGGATATTTCTCTCAAATATTTTTACTGATCATTTTCAACTATGTCAACATCTTTTATGGGATATTATTCTTGATCGATGTTGATTTATTATGATACAAATATTACATATTGTATTGAAGGTTTTGTGATATTTTTGACTGTGGATGTGTTATTTTTATACCATTCATGGTTTATGGATTATGTATTTACATTTCATTTTGTAGTTTTAATACAAATGTTAATGTTATATATAAAACTTTTTATATGAGGAATACATTTGACATAGTAAGTGATGGGTGGATCCCTGTATATCTCCTCGATGCATCGGTTGGTCTCATGAGACAAACTAGTGTCATGGCGCAAGTCTTTGACAAAATCTTATTTGTAGTCTTGGAACGAGGCCTTGACTATCTGGCTATGAAATCTGGCATTATGCCTTCCATCATTATGAAATTGTATATTGATATTACATGTGATTATTTGACTAGTAGAATATCCATGTGAATAAGTAAATGGAATTATTTGATTTATCTTTTCCATATTATGCGGAAGTTTAAGTTTAAAAGGATTTTATTTATAGTCTTATACACTGCCATAAATGTTTATGCTTATTTATGAATGTTTATGATATATATTTATTCTTACTAAACATATGATCTCACCCCTTTATGTGTTTTTATTTTTCACAAGATGAGAAGAAGTATATTATGACTAACCTTCGGGGATAGTCTAAGGGATATGAATGAGGTCAATGGAGACAATTTTGTTTTTGTTTTTTCATTTTATAATGAAATGTAACGTTCATGTATGTAATCTATTTTCCAAGATTGATAAACTGATCGGTCCATTGGGACATTGATTCCTTGTATTCAAGCGAGTGTATTAAAATAATGCACCAACTCTAGGTAATCAGGGTCGGGGTGTTACGGTTTCTATCTGATGAAGTTTAGGAATAACTTTGGAATCATGATTTAGAAAAAATATCATTAGAAAACATTACCCAAACATAGACTTTGAGGATTAGTATAGAAGAACATCCTAGAATTTTGGTAACGTAGAGATTTTGTGTATTTTCCAAATAATACATCCATGTCTGGATACGATCAGGTAGGGGCAGCTCTGGAATATATGTACCTAGAAGTGAAAACTCCACCAAGGAGTTTCAACCTTGACTCAGGGTATCCTGGTACACGACAATGGTCCTAGCTGCACTCCTGGTTACGAAACTCCTGGGAGATATGCTTAAGATAATTAATATTTTCATTACAAGCCATTATGAAGGATTTGGGAGAAAATAGTTTCTCAAAGAAAAAATTTTATGATTATAGATTATATACATTATCTTTTCAATTTACGTTACGTATTTTACAAGTTAATAATTATGCATTGAGATTCATAAACTAACCTAGTGTATACCGTTGTTTAGAAATTCCCCTAGTAGAAGGAATGAGAATTCCAGAAATACGAATGATCGAAAGATTAAGAAGGATCATATCATTCGTGGTATTATGCAAACATTTAAAAGGGAAATAGTCTCACACATATTCTCATCATAGAAGACATAATATCATGTGTTAATAAGATAAGTAAATTATTTTATAAGTCCTATGGCTTTGAAGGAAAGCAAGAGAAGAAAAGGATGGAAGAGAGAATGATGGATAAAGGGAAGAGGGGAAAGAAGGGTTTTCCCATATATGATAACTATTGAAATAATCACCTTGGTAAATTCTTGAAGTAAACCAAATTTTGTTATAAGTGTAGAGAAAAAGGACACCACGTATGTGATTTCAAGGGTAAGAAAAAAGTTTCAAATGTACAATGCATCTTCTGTAAGGAGTTAGGAAACTACGCGAATCAATGTCCAAATCATCTGTGTACACCCCAAATGATGCTATTGGATAATAATAATGTTATGATACTTCTTCAAATGAAGAGGAATGACTAGTGTTATTATGTTGTTATTAAATAATTATTTCATTTGAGTGTTGTATTAATGATGTACTGGTTATATGAATTATGGAAATAAAAAAGTATTGTACTGCAGTACTGTTTCATTAAGGATTTGAGATTTTATGGTACCATGTAACGTGACACAGTTTCAGGTTATAATTTTTAGAAAATAAATGGTTTAAGGAAAGTTAATCCATAATATGGCCCCAATACTGAGGTAGTGATTTTGTAATAAGAGATGGTTGATTTGGATAAATTATATTGGATATTCTTGACTACCCTGGAACTGATTAATGATTTTTAAATTCCATCATTGTTTGAGTTTACAACATTTTTGGATTTTAGGAGTATATCCAGTATTCTATGAATTACAGAAGGAATAAGGAAGTACATACCTATTAAAATATGGTTTTCTTGAAATTCATTTTATTACCACATTTTAAAAAGAATACACGATGAAGGTATTCATGTGTATATTATGTGACCTTCCTTATAAATTCTAGAATGTGAGTTCGGACAGATGTATTGTAGATAATTCCAAAAGTTGGAATAGATTAAGTTTGATATTTGATACTATTGTTAAGGTTAAATCATTTCTTAAGATTATTTTTGGATTTTCATTAAAAGGATAACCCCGAGGTCGGGTGAAAACCTGTAGCATCTGGCAAGGACGCGATACTTGAACCCGCAACCAAAGGGAAACAAGGGTGGATCACCTACCAATGGAATACCAGATGTCGTGTTTTTTATAATGTAGTTTTCTTAAATAGTCTGACAAATAATTTATAAATTCATTATTTTGAGAACCCCATGTGATTAGTATAAATAGAATATTTTGAATTCAATTATCTTTTGGAGTGAAAGATGAATTTGTGGTGGAAATTAGTTGAAGGATAAACTATACTTTCCACGTATATATTTTCTCCTCTTATTCAATAAATAAATTAATTCTCAAACATTAGGGAAGCGATATTAAAAACAAATATTTGTTATCCTGATACCTCATGTTTTATTGAACCGATGATATTTTAAATCATCATAGATTGATTGCTTTCGGGCCCTCAATTTTATACTTGTTTGTGATTGATGACCTCAATCACACCCTATAAATATTTACGTTTTCCTCCAATTATGTGTCTCTAATTTCCACCAATGTTCTTCTAATCGAGATCATAATTTGGTGGTGATTTTTCATTTCCCTTTCCCTCTTATTAAGACTAAATTTTCTTAACCCAATTTAAGATGTGGGTTTTCTACAAAGGTATTTTTTTATTTTTAACCTTTTATCCTCGAAGAACAATTTTAAATTGTGAGGAAGGAATTTATTAAATGAGGGGAGAATCTAACACCCCAATATTTCATAGTATGTTATCTCATTAATGTAATTCAATAGCCTGCGCTACACACAACATAGAGTTCGAGTGCACCCCAACTTACTAAACTAGCCATTCAAAAAAAAGTGGTTATGAATAGTATTAACTTTATTTTGAATATTACACACTATATATAATTTTAACATCAATATAATGTGTTTCCTAGAAATAATGTATGAAGAAATTTATTTTTTAGATAAAAGAATTATTTTTTAAAAAATGAAATTGTACAGCCTTTTAATGGAAAACCCTTTTTAAAATACATATTTTACAATTTTATATATTCAATTTAATGAAATTTTATTATTAATTAAAAGTGGGACATAAAAATTTAGTTTGGATACATTTTTGGTACTTTTCTGATAACTTTCATATTTTGATGAATAATAAAAAATACATTGTTTGAATTGAAAACAAAAATTAATCGAAATAATTTGTAGTGTTAAATTATGCATTTCAATTGATTTGAAGAATAATTAGATTATATTTTTATCATTTAATACAATGTAGGTCATTATAAGTAATTTTACATTTAAATTTGACATAAACACATGTCAATATTTTGATAATTTTTACTTTTTTAAAGAACCCACTTTTTGGTTTTGACAACGGGAATTAATTTCAAATTAATAAATGAAAATTCTAGATTTTTAATTTGGTAAAATATTCTTCATTTTTTAATTCATAATATTAAAATTAGCATAGGTTTAGTTTCTGGTATATTTCTAAAAACATTAAATTTTTGATGAATAGTGAAAAACATTGCGTTATTATTTACAACCAACTTTTGATTTAAATAATTATTTATTTTATTTAAATTTATTTTATGTAAAAATAGATTTATAATACTTATATATGTTCAGTGTAATTAATTGGATTCATTTTATTAAAAGTTTAGATTTATAAAATTTTATTGAACTTTTTACCGTCTTTTAACCACCTTCTAGGTGCATTTGAAAATTTGCATAAAACATAATTTAACCACTTCTGTGAGTTGAATTTACAAAATCTTAGAGACACAGTTAATATCAATAAGTAAAATGTTGTCCAATAAAATGAAAATAATTTTTGGTGAATAGTAACTTTTGACTTTTATTTACCCAGGTTAAAAGAAAATATGGTAATTTAGGGTAAAAAGGATATTATAATTTCCCTAACACCTGTTAGAATTCTATTAGATAAGTGTATTTCGACCAAAAACAATCATAGGAATAAAATATTATCCTTTAGATCCACTTGAACTAGATTAGGACATTTATTGTTATTTTATTTAAAGAAGAGTTAAAAGAATTAAATTTAATGTTTATTAACTAAACCATTTTTAATATAGGGATAAAAATAATATACATTTGACTATAAATATTTATTATAAAGATAAAAATATTTAATACATAATGGTATTTTATTTATAATTTTTAGACCTTAAATAATTAAATTTATTTAGGATATAATGATGATGCTGTAATTACCTTCTTAATGAAATATTAAAATAATTGATACTATAAATATCTAAATAAATATAATTTGACACTTTGGATGAATTAAATTATTTTTTACGGTTAATATTACATTTTTAGGTTTATTAGATATTTTTTTCTAGGTGATATTGTTTTTATGACTATCTTAAAAACAAAATACCAAATAGTGTCAAAATTGACATAATTTAGTTTTTAAAACAAATACTATATTATTGTTAGATATAAAATTCATAAAATTAAAAGGCTTGGAAAAATGGAGTAAATAATATTATATATTTCATTAATGAACCACTTGAGGTTCTCTTGGATGTTTAGTTAAATTTTATTAACCATATAGTGTAAGAATACAAGAAGACACGGTAAAAGTTAATCTATTTTACTTAGAATTAAATCTAAAGGATAAGGTAAAAATTGTAACCTAAACATGTCTAAAACCTATTTGTTGATAGTAAATATACCCATAACCACCTATATCTTTAAATTAATTTATTTATAGCCATTATAAAGAGATTATAATTGTATAATAAAATAATATTTTAAATATTTCCTAAAGTGACCCTCACCCCTCTTATAAAAGGGCACTTCCCTTCTCTCCAAATCACATCTCCAAATCCATTTGGCTCGGCCATCCCTACCCAAATATCATTCTAAATTCCCTCACATCAATCTAGAGTCCTTAATTTGATCAGAAAGACAACCTATATATCCCTTTTGATCAACTCAAAAGGAAACACCCGAAAAAGTGGTAATAATTTCACCACCATCTTTCAAGTTTTTTCTTCTTCCACTTCCTATTTCTTTGTTGTTTCCATACCAAAATAATAACTACAATACCTAATACATAATGTGATGTTATTATAAATATGGTACAACCATATTCATTATGTTATCCATCCCATAAATTACAAAGTCACCATACGTTGGTGCGTACGGCTTACCGTCTCCACGTTGTGGTGTAGTTTGTTATTCAAACCCTTCAATATTTGGATGGTTATAATAATGAGTTTAACTGATATAAATAATAAATATAACATTTCCATGATTTTGTATATATTATATTCCATTAAATTATATATTATTTCACCATCAATATAATTTTATAGTCGCTCGTGCATATGTACGGATTACCATCTCCACGACGCGATGAGATTCATTCCTATGTTGACCATTCAATGATGATTATAAAAATATTTATTATTAATAAGTATGTAATGTATGAAAGAATAATTCTACTAGATATATATATATATATATCTGTGTGTGTGTGTTTACTTACTTATATCTTATTCACTTACTTATGTTCAATATGATATGGAAACAGAAAAAAGATTTATTTGTATGTATGACCTACCGTCTCCCTAAACGATGCCTTCCATTTGATATATATATCAATAATAAACATTTACAGTATAAATATATATGATATATGAATGGTGTTTTATTTTTTTGAAATATTTTAATCCATATCTAAGTGATACGATCAAGAATAACTAGTTAAAACACACAAGATAAAGAAAGCGCTTATTACCCAAAAAGTTAATTTAACATGGAAATCATTATTAAATGGGTAGTATAATGTAAATAATGAATCATGGATGATATAATAAATATTAATTTGGTTATGTTATAATTTAATAACATACTGTGATCATTATATAGTAGGTTAAAAGTACCCTCTACAAAAGGAAAGTGCAAGGTAAGGGTAAATTTCTCAATCTCTTTATTATTTGAGGTTGTTTTTGAGTAAGTATCTACTAGAAAATATTTATTATCAATTTCCATGATTCATAAAAGAGTTATAAAAGGGATTATTTTTATGTTAATTTTAACTAAAACAACATTTTAAATGTTGTAAAGGCTTATTCTTCTAATCCTTTCTCATTAATGTCTATGTTTTTAAAATGGTTTTAAGTATTTATTTATATGTACATGGATGTTTTAAAATGTTAATTTTTTTCAAAGGATTAAAAGTGGTATGAGACACTTTGATTCAAAACGATATTTTAAATAACTTCCTTTATATGACATTTAAATTATTTTATGAAAATGGATATTTGTCTCAATGATTTTTACTGATCATTTTCAACTACATCAATATCCTTTACGGGATAATATTTTTAATCAAGGTTGATTTGTTATGATACAAATATTCCATATTGTATTGAAGGTTTTATGTTATGTTTGACTGTGAATGTGTTATTTATATACCATTCATGCTTTAGGGATAAAGTATTGACATTATGTATGCTAGTTTTAATACAAATGTTTATATTTTGTTTAAACCTTTTCATATGAGGAATGCATTGGACATAGTAAATGAAGGGTGGAGCCCGCTATAGCTCCTAGATGCATCGGTAGGTATCATTAGACAAAATAGTGTCTTGGAACAAGGCCTTGAAAAAATCGTATTTGTAGTCTTGTCACGAGGCCTTTACTATGTGGTTATGAAGTCTGGAATTATGCATTCTATCATTATAAAATTGTATATTGATATTACATGTGATTATTACACTAGTGGAATATCCATGTGAATAAGTAAATGGAATTGTTTGATTTATCTTTGCCATATTATGCTGATGTTTATGTTTAAAAGGATTTTTTTAGTCTTATACACTACCTTAAATGTTTATGCTTATTCATGAAAGTTTCCGCTATATTATTATCCTTACTGAGCATCTGATCTCACCCCTTTCTATGTTGTATTTTTCCCAGGATTAGAATAATTATATTATGACTGACCTGTAGAAATAGTCTAAGGGATATGAATGTGTTCAATGGAGACAATTTTGTTGTTGTTTTTTTTTCATTTTATAATTTAATGTAACGTTCATGTATGTAATCTATTTTTCACTTTTTCTAAACTAATTGGTCCATCGGGACTTGATTCCTTGAAATCATTACAATGTATAAATATAATTCACTGACTCTAGGTAACTGGGTCGGGGTGTTATAATCAAAGTGGGCCTACCCGAGAAAATGTGTCTGAATGGATTGTGCAGGGCCGACGCTATTTTGGGCCCTAAAACACTAAATGAATATATATTTTGATGCAAGCCTCCCTTTTACTTCCCCTCTATGGAAACATTATTCTTTGGTCGAGTCAGACCATTTGAGGAGGTTTTTGAAATCTTAAAATAGATCCCCAAAGGCGGGTGGCTCTAAATGCTCACTTTATTAAAATAATTGAATTATTATTATCCTTGGTACCACATTTCAGAAATAGCACCTACATTCAAAGTCCTTTTGATGCGTCGTTAGAGGTGATGTGACACTATAATTTAGGTTGAATTTTTGGACTACTTTTAGGAATTCAAACTTCAATCGAGGTGTGGGACCTATAGTGGTCGGTTTGTATGTTTTGCAGTGAAATGAAACATTTTCACTAGCTATCTATTTTGGATGATAAAATATACAAAATAGTGTTTTTTAGAGGATCACAATGATGGAATATATATAACTTTTTTTAGACCGAGGCGTGGGCCCTAGTGGACTTCTTTCGAGTGCATTGTGGAGAATTGAAACTTTTCCATAGGATAACCATTTTCAATGAATGAGTAGTTATTCTAGAGTGTTTTTTCATCAAGGATCATAATGGGGGGATCCATTTAGACATAAAGAGCCTTGTCTGTGATCTAATTAAATGTGGAAACATGAATGGAATGACGGTGGACATTACATTTGACATGTTTGTAGATAACCCACATATTAGGTTAATCTAAACACTTATTAGGGGTGGATAATATATATAAAGGGATGTGGTAAAAAATTTAGTTTTGTTTGAGGAGGTGATCCATGTACATCATTACGAATCTTCTGTCTCTCGAATCCCTTTCATCAGGACAAGGATTTTGGAATGAGGGTATCCTATCTTTAGTGTTTTTCATGAATAATGTGATAGTTCCCTCTGTAGTAGTTTATGAGTTACAGTGAGAGATATACCAGAAGTGACTCCTATCTGGGGATGCACATGATTATTTTAGCATTGTTTATTTTTTGAGAGGTACAATCCAGGAGGGATATATAGTGGTAGCCTTTGCGTCTTCTATCAGAGTGGAATACCCTACACACATCAAGGCATGGGTAGCCTCTATGACTTATATCAGAGGATAATCCATCTAAAACATCAGGGTTTGGGTGGCCTCTTCAACTTCTGTCAGTGTGGAATCCCCATTATGTATCACGGCAAGGGTAGCCTCTAAATCATCTACCAAAGTGTAATCCCCCTGATGTATTAGGGTGTGGGTAGCCTATGCGTCTTCTATCAGAGTGTAATCCCTTTGATGTATCAGGGCATGGGTATCCTCTACGACTACTATTATAGTGGAATCTCCACAATGAACCAGGGAATGGGTATCCTCTACTTTGGTTTTACACCTCGTTTGTGAGAAACAATGAAGAGATGTGGTTTATGTACCTTTGGACTCTCAAGAATGAGGGATGCTTTTCCCACCAAGACGTTTCCTTTTAACATGACCTAAAACCATAAGGGAGAGACAGTGTCATCCAATGTGGATAATATCAAGGTGCGGTGAATGAGTCCAATTGGATTTCATTTCATATCATACATATGGGATGCTAATAATTGATAGAGGTTACTTCTAGGACTGTTGGCTACTCTTTCATGGGCTGAGCTGTGAGATGGATATCCCCTTACACTCTCGTTTCAGAATCTTTGGCTGAGCATATATATATATATATATCCTGTTTCAAGTGACACTCCTTGGGTTTTGGAAAATCTCCTTCAAATAGAGGAAATGACGCATGGGGTATGCCATGTGATTTCCAATTTTGTCTTCTTCTAGTTAACCCAACCGCCATATTTTGATTTGTTGTTTGAATATTTCTTCTATATATTCAACATTTGAAATATTTCATTAAACAAAAATTTAGATGTGAATTCCTGATTATTGAATGAATAAACATCATAGAAATCACCACAACATTTTCAGGATCCAACTTAATAGTAGTGATATCAAATTCCTTTACTTTTACTCTAGAACTTTTTGGTTTTTCTCATTCATTGTCTCTGACTACCCTTTTTCCTAGAGTAATAGCTAAAATAATTCATAAAATCCTTGCAAATAAAAATTTTAAGATGGTTGATAGTTGATATTAATCTTCCACTATTATTTTACATTAGTGGGAATATTCATATACCTTTATTACTGATTCAGATTATGACCATCTTTTTTACATTTAAAGCATCTCCCAATATTATAGAGATAGATTCCAAGAAGATTATTACCCAATATATAAATTAATGGATCTTGGGTTTCATATACTCTATATAATTTATCTATTAATCATCCCATATTAAACCCTATTTTAAATTATTTACCTCATATTTCATGAGACCACTTAGAGTCACCAATAACCATAATGACCTTATGAGAAAAATGGATAGTCTCGTCATAGCTATAAATGCTTCAAAATTACCATGGATTTTCATAGATTCGACTTTAATAATCTAACTAAGTAATCCACATTGGTTTTAGTGTTTTTGAAAACACAAGAAGCATATCATGTAAGCCCTGTAATTTTCTCCTCATATACCCTAATATACTCATGTTAATTTTCCACAAATATAAGGAACTCCCTATTAATTTAATATGCTGAGTTCATGGAAATTATTAATTGAAGTATAATTTCTTGAATAATTCCCATTCCATGGAATAAATTTCCACTATAGACTTCATGTTAATAATCAATGTTTTCCACTAATCAGCGCCCCCATTATATTGATATACTTCCCATATAGATTTATCAACTACTAAGAATAAGAGAACATAAAATATCTTCTCAATTGTGTAAATCCATTATTCCATGATAAAGGGATATGCATATTTACTAAAGGTAGGAGGACATTGTTTCCAAAAGGATTCGACCATAACGTGATCTTTTATTGGAAAAGGAGGGAGTCCCACATGATTCATGTTATTATTTACAAAATGATCTATTTGATTTAGTATTATAATGATTTTTTAATCTCTTACTCCAATAATGTTAGCCATCTGACTGAATGAAAATTAGAATTTTATTTTAAAATTAATTTTATCGAAAATGTGGAAAACCAAAAAATTTAAAACTAGGAAACATTAGATATTATAGGAACACATGGAATAATTGAAAACAAGCATGATTATAATAGAATAATTATCTCTATAAAATTTCAAATAATATTTAGTTACCTTTTTATTTTGATCGTTATTTATTTGTTCATCAAAGCTATAATCCATTTTTTCCAATGTGTTGTTAAAATACACCATGTTTATATTCTTTTTTTGAATCATCTTATAAAATTTTATCTTTATTCATTATCCACACATGCTTACAATTATTATTATCCATTAAAATCAATCATTTATCCATCTAGTAAGCACCATCTTGATAATAATTTAATATAAAATACTCCTATATCATTTCTTCAATAGATTTGATAACATTTGTAGGACCCCAGAACACCCTGAGAGGGGTTGGTGAATCATGTTTTCAAAATTTTCTTTTAACGTGATTTAATTTGTCCAAAAATTAGTAGGAACTTGTAAAACCTTTCTAATAGACTATGTATTTATAATACATTCACATGTAAAGATATAATAAAATAATTTTAATTGGTTCACTACAATGGTCTACTCAAATGAGAATATGCTAACAGTGTATCGATCATATATAAATCAACTAATCTAAAATATTTATTATATAGTGTATAATATCATACATATTCACTCATTAATAGGTACATATCATTTATAATAGTCATAGAGTTAACAAATTTCCTTCCTTATAACACTTCCATTAACTCCCCATAGATCACTATAATGGCTGAATTATTACCTAGTTTAATGAAATAAAGGTCCCCTCAACAGATTTTGAATTTTAATATGTGTCACTGATTTACAATAGACTCTTGTTGCACTATATTATTGATTTAATTCACTTGAAAACACAATTCACATAAACCGTATTCTCAATACTACAATTCATGAAGATCCTAGACTTCTCAAAACCCCCTTTATGTTTCATTGAAATTCTGTGATTAGTGAACCCACAAACCATAGCGATGCTCACAACTATTGGATAAAAATATATATGTGAGAAACAACTAATCATCCTGAAACTCCATTTTTAAAAAATCCTTACCATCAATTAAGACATAACCAGTCCTTTCATGATGATCATGATCAAAAAATAATTCTGTATTTATGATGCTCCTAATCATCATGAATTCCAAGAGATTATTCCTTTTTACACGATTGTTTTCATGTTTTAAAATTATTTTTGGATTCATATCTATAGACATAGACCTTATAAAAAATAAAAATCTTTCTATATCCATTTCCATAACTTCTACATTCATATTCGTGAACCTCATTTTCATTGGGATACTCCAATGAAATTTTACCCCCTCAGAATTCTTTTCATGGACTCATAGATGTCTTAACTCCATAACACATTTGAAAACCATAAAACCATTGCAACAATATTTTCAAAACAATTCATAGAATTGACACTTCATAATGAAGAAAAATATTCTCATTTTCATTCAAACATATGCACCCTTGTTTTTGTAAATGTAATTGATAGTACATCCTTTCTAAATAGATGAAGATTGTTTTCATCTCTCATTTATATATTTTTTAATATTTCATTATTAGGACATTTAGAACCCTTGTGATATGTCTATATTTCTAGTGTCCTTTATTTTGAACCATCCCATATCCATCCTTTGATGTTTCTTTATCATTGCCAATTCCACTTTTCCCCATAGACGCGGATCTATGATCATTAAAGGACATATCTACTACTCCATGGAAACAATTTCTATTTTTAACAACTCTACATTTGAGAACATTCCAAACTACTATATCTTCTTTTTTCTTATGATTTTGATTATGTTTTATGTATACTCCTTAGAGTAACACCATATTATTCAGGTATGTCAACTATATTATAATTTTTCTCCAATTTTTATGTATGTTCATTAATATATTTTTCTTTTTCTTCATTCATTATTTTAATCTCCACAATATCTTCTGAAATTTCAATAGTTGTTAAATTTTATTTCATATCAACTTCTAGTCGATCAATTTTTTCTTCCGGATAATCAACCAACTATGATGACTGTTTAAACATATCTATCTTGTATCTATATTTCAGTCGTTTAATGTAAAACTTTTCAATAGAACCTTCATGTACTATCTTGAGATCAACAACCCCAATAAAATGATTATTATAATATTTTGTGCGTTATAGTATTTCAAATATATCAATCATGGATTCTTTGGGATAAGATTCAAACTCTGATTATAAATCCCTTATAATATCATTAGCATCTTGTTCTTCATTGAAAACAATGCTCTTTTTTTAAATTTAATTTCTGATTTGTTTTCCACCTAGTTATAGAAACTCTTACATGAATTTCTTCATGATTTATGATTCAATTTCTATATCATTAAATTTCACTAGTTGTCAGGTTGAAATGCTTCCCACATTACCACACTGAAAAAAAGCCAAGGGAATCCTACAATAAAATATCACTTTTTCTCTCCGGAACATTTTGGAAAAAAGAGAAAGAAATTGACCATCCAAATCATCTCCACAATTAATATGATTAGTACTGTTATGATTTTATATTGATTTGAATGTTATTTCCATGAATGTTCTATTTTTTCATCTCAATTGAATATCATTTCATAAGACACCCAACTGCTTAGTAGATCCCCAAGAGAACATTTTTAAAGATCCCTTTCACCAAGGGATGACACCTTTTTATTGTACAATGGTGGTATGCTTTTAGGTATTTTCTTTATAATGACTATACATTAAATTTACTCACTAATTAATTGAATTCATCTAACAACATTAGAAAGTAAGTAAAAATTTCTATTATCATTATCATCTTGATATATTTTAATATTATCAAACATATTGTGAAAAACTGGGAGTTTGGCCTCTTTCACATTTTTTCACCTTCATATATATTTTCTAGTTTCTCCCAAAAGGTCTTTGATTAAGATAAATTTATCACCTTCAAATAGATAAGATAATATAAATCAACAGTAATGGAATTTTGTGTTTTGAAAAAAAATATCAATAATTTTATTTCTGTTTTTCTCATATAAAGACTTGATGCGTCTCTGGCCTAATTATATTGAGTTGTGGAAAAGATAAATTTCATCACAAGGGATTGTAGAATAGATATTATAAAGTTATTTTAATAATGTAATTTTATTCAATAATTAAAGGGTTATACCCTAACATTTTCTGAATTCTACATGAAAATAACATAAGGCAGATTAAACACCAAATTATTGTACCCACATATACCACTTATAGGGTCATAGGACACCCTTATAGGGGAGGGGTGAATAAGGGTGTCAACATTTTCTCTTATAGAGATGGTTCTTGAACCCAAAATGGTAGGAAATTATAAAAAATATTTTATTTAATCATGTAGTTATGAAACATTCATATGAAGAGAAAAAACAAAACTGTTTTACATACTTCACAACTTAGGGTTATTTCATGGAACAAACACCGATATAATTTTGGTCACACATAAACACACTAATAATAAATAGTTACTTCAGGGAAAAAAATATTATACAAATCACACTATTCTAGGAACACAACCTTAACAATATTAATACAGACAACACACTGCCTCCTTCAAAACGTTTCTCTCGACATCAACTACATCATTTCCTTTGGTGAATTATATCATAGTTTAACTACTTGAATGTTGCCTCAATAGATTGGGAATTTAAGTATGTTTTCATGATAAAAATTAGACTCTTCATAAAATATACTCTAGAGTGGATGCACTTGAAAGAACTATTCACTCATACCAGATGTTCAACACAACTATTCGAAAATATCCTAACCTTCTTGAAACCCCCTTTTTTGTTTCAAATATATTCTATTATTTGCAATGCCACACACCTTCATTAAGTTACAAACATAGTTAATCTCACATCCTTCAAAAAACACTTAATATTCAATAAGTTCCATGTATTCATTAAAATCCTTTTTTTGAAAGTCCTTAACATCAATTAAGACATAACAAGTAATCTCACAATTCTCAGTCTCATAAATTTTTCCAGATTTTCAAAGATCCATCCTTTAAATATTTATAGTGACTTATCCCATTATTAAATTTTATTTATATTTTCTAATGAGCATTGGAATCCTTTCTATAGACCTATAAATTCACAAATATCCAAAGCTCCCAACAAATATTTCACAAACCACCACATTCAGGTTTGTGGTGCTCCTTTTCTTTTTGAATCTCCACTGAAATTTTACCACTTCAGAAATCTTCTAAAAGTTTTAGAGATATAGTCACCCATCATGAATTCATTATTGGGACAATTTACTTTAATTCTCCATGATCAACCCTAGTTTGGAATGAATAAATATACAAGAAATACACTATGTTTCTAGCTCGGAAAAGCAGTGGTTTCGACAATATAACTGTTTTGGTTTTATTAGAAATCAGATGATAAATTCAATAAAGAACCTACCACAACCAAAAACTAGACAGATGTGAAGTGACTCATCCATCAATCTAAGCCTATATAAGCAGTTCTAACTATTGAATAAAATAGTGGTAAAATATAATTTCATAACTTGAAGGACCACTGAACAACCCTTCAAACCAACAATTCAAAGGACCACTGAACAACCTTGAAAACCTAAAATTTCATTAAATTCAGTAATCAATTCCATTGGTAATAAAACCAAATAAGCTGTATTTTTATGTTCAGCTCTCAAAAAAATCCCCCTTGATCATACATCTCCCATAAACTGACATCACATCCATAAAAATATTAAAATATTTAACACAAATGGGGAGTGGGAAATAACTGAAACCTCTACGTGCAATGAGAGTTGGATAAATACTTATTTTCTATAGATGTTTATTTATCATTTTTTATACCAATAGATTATTAAAATGTCATACACATGATCATTTATTCCAACGTGTTCCATTTTAGTCACACCTTTTTAATGTTTTCATAGATGAAGTGATATTTGATCTCAATAAGATTTTTATGAGAGTATTGGAATAGATTTTTCCTAATATCAATCCCACCCATGTTGTCACAATGCATCACCATTGTCTATTTCACCTCATACCAAATATTAGTAAGTTTCTTATTAATGCACAATAGTTGATTGCATGTTTTTTTTTCACAGCGACATACTCTACTTCATCATCACTATATGGAGTAATTTATATATTTATGAACCATCCCACTAAATTTTTTCCAATTAAGAATTCACCGCCACTGGTGGAATTCCAATCCATCTTATCTCCAACCCACTCAAAATAAAAAAATGATTACCATTCATTATCTCTTCCTTCTATAATGTATAGTCCACATTTAGTAGTACCTTGAATATACCTCATCATTTGTTTAACATATTTGAAAATATATTCCTTAATAATTCATTGAAAATGGGATTAAAAATACATTTCAAAGATAATATTTTTCCTTATTTAAGTCATGTATAACAAGATTCAAATTATTTTCTTACATAGGTCGGGATCCATATATGTCCCATCCTCACGCTTTTATTGATTTTTCCAAACCATTATCTGAGTGAAAACTGGTTTAGAGACTTCATGTTGTATTTCATAAAAATATCTCTTTCTTCTTGTTCCTGATAAGTGAAGCTATAATCCTTATTTTTAACCACTTATAGTCTAAATAGGTATATGCATTCACCATTCATAGAAATTTTAAAATCATATTCCATGTGATTAGAAAATTATTCCACTAATCCTTACTAGATTCCAATAAAAATAGTATCATCCACATAAAAATATCATTACTTTATCATTTAGATAATTATACACACAAAGATCATAGTTAAAACATCCTCTTTAAAATTTATGCTACTTCAGATAAGCATTCAGTCATGAATTCCATGTTCATTGATCAGTATTTAGACCATGAAGAGCATACTTTAATATAAAAACCATCGTCTCATCATTTACAATTTGAAATCATAACGGTTGTTGAAAGCTGACTTATTATTTAAGAACACCATTTAATGATTTTATTTTTACATTCATACGATATGTTTTATACCCTCTTTGAATCACCAGGGAAAGGAAGAGACAAATTGATTGCAGTATAGATATTTGAGAAAATATTTATTCAACATTAATGAATTAAATATGTGCATAATTAGTACATGTCAACCATGTCTTATTTATAATCACATTTCCTCTCTCAATGTTTTTTTAAGATCCACTTTTTTCTAGTCACATTATGATTTTACGTCACATAACAGGGTCCTCTGATCGGTACATTTCAATCTGATCTAGTTATTCTTTTATGGACTTAACCCTTGATTCATCCTTCTCTACTTCTTTAAACTAGGTTAGTTACATAATTGATAAGAAGTTATAATTTGATTCATTCTTAATTATTATTTTCTTTTTAGGATCGTTACAATCCCCAATGATGTTGTATTGATCAACTTATTCTCCTCAATTTCTACTGTGAGGTTTGGATGAAGTTTATTCAGTAATGGTTTCCTATTGAAATTATTCTTTTTAATCATCATCATTTTATGATACCTAAATATTTTTCAATATGTCCACTATTAATTCATTTGAATCTATCACTTTTCCAATTTATTATTCATTATTAATCAAATTAAAATATGATCACTTCAGTGTATTATTGTTTTTATATTCTAGGATCTTGAAATAATTTATTACAAAAATATTTCTAAGTTTATTATTGTAAAATATTTAGGATTTAATCATCATTGAATATCCAAGGAATATTTTATCATCTACATCATTGTCATACTTTTCTTGATTTCTATCTTTATATCGAACGGATCTTTTACATCCAAAAATAGAAAATAATTCTAAGAGGGATTACTTCTATAACTTCTGTCATATGGTGTTCTAGTTTATCCAGTAAAAATACTTGTCTAGTTTTTAGTGTAAACTACTTCTTGAAAATCTTCTATATATTAATGATGAGAAACATGACTCTCAATCAGCATAGTTCTATCCATATTGATCTCCAATAGATTTCAATATTCAACAACTTTATTTTGTTGAGGGGTTCCCACTACAGTCACCTCATGATTTTTCCCTCGTTTTTATGGTAATTTTTAAATTCAATGGATGTGTATTATCATCAATTTTCAAATATTAGAATCTTGATATTGTGGTATGTTTCAGTACCATCTCTTTGATGATAAAACCACACGAAATCAAGCACATTTCTTTTCTTCTACATAAAAATTACACAATCCATTATACAATAATCATTATTAAAAATATTGTAGTATATCTCTCTATATGTTACAACCACATTCATTTGACCTAAAATGTTTCTGTCGATGAGATCAACAATATTTTATTCCCTTTTCGTCTTCAGGCGATATGAAATCCGGACAATCTTTCCTAACACGAATGCCTCACATGTATTTTCTCGATCATGATTTAGATTGAGAATGTTGAAAACTATCTTAAGCTATAATTTCTTATCATTTCTCTATTTATTAAAGTGATTCAACATTTAGTGCTGAAATTTGTTTCCTTATTGAATTTTTTTGTAAAAAAGTGGTCTTTGTACTATCAACCAAATGTAAATTTTCATATGCTATTCATTATATCATGAGAGAGTTACATATATTTCATTTGACAGTCCACACACTATGATTAAATTTCACTATCAGTCCTAATTCATAGAGTTTAATAACTCTCTAAATATTATGAAATGAACCGTTTGTGTAGAGAACGTCAGTTTTCCTTCGCTCCTTATTTACTAGTTCTTTATTTCCACTAACTTTGATATTTAAATAATTTTCATATCAAAATATCACTGTTATTTCAACCCTTTTCTGAATACTATTCAAAAAATATTCATTTCCTATTATGTGGTATAATCATCCTCTATCATGAATCTTGGTTCTATATTTCTTTGTAGCATTGAGGGATATTTTCACAAGATAGTATTTCTCGATTTTCCTCTTTTCCTTCAATGAGATACCAGATTGAGTGGAGGAAAAAAGATGTCATTTCCAATATTTTTTCAATTTTAATGGTTTTATCATACACATATTCATATTATAAAGGCTAATACCTATTTCCAAGGTTAATTATTCTTGGTTTAATGTTATTTACTTTCCTTATAGTTCTGTATTTATTCATCCAACCTTTCCTCTATATACAATGAATAGATTTATGGAAATAGATAGAACAGTGAAAAAATATCCATATAAACTATTTATTCTATATATTGAAGTATATAGTCAAATTATTATTATTTGACACTTGAGCACTTCTACATTATGATATATCAATACATATTCATAATAAGACATGAAAAGGCCAAGAAATCCATATAATTAACAAATTATAAGGGAAAAATTTTCTCACATCCATATTATAACACATACCATACCTTTATAAATTTATGTGACTGGTGATACCCTTAGGATACATGATGATTTTTACTAAAAACTTTTCTATATGGTTTTAGGCTTCCCTTTTTTACCTAAGGCACCATTATGATATATACAATTCTTTTATTCCCTTTATTTTGTCTCCTCCCATTTCTCTATATTAATGTTTATACATCAAAAACATTTCCACATTTTCCGTACATTTGTATCATTGATCTATAATGTAATAATATACTCCTTGTGAACCATATCTATGTCTCCTTAATAGCTCTAAATTTTATGTTCTTCCAAAACAGAATTATTTCTTTTTTTACCTTGACTTTGATCTAGTTTCTAGTTTACTCCTTAGAGTTAAAACTTATTCATAATGCCCTTTAACAATATTAGCTTTTTCCCCCAGTCATTATATAAGGTAATTGATTACTTTTTCCTAATCTTCAATACAAATTTTAAAATACATAAATTATTCTGGGATTTAAAGATTTGTTATGTTTCTTCTACTACTCCTTCTAGTCAATGAATTTCTACTTCCATTCGATGAATCTTTCAATATAGATCCCATCATTCTATTTTTATTTCATTAAATTTTATACTCATTAAAAACACTCTCGTGTTCTTCATTGAGATTTTGCAACACCAATCAACTAATTATCTTCATATTTTGAAGGTATTAACTTCTCAACTGTGTCCATCATGGATTATTAGGGTTCAAATTTAAGTACTACTTTTATATCCCATAAAATTCCATTATAATCTTGTTCTTATTTATAGATAAATCTCTTTACCAATAATTTGTTTCTTTATTTAATGTATCCCTTTAAAGGGAATCTATTTTGAGGAATTTTCATTATTATTTATATTTCATTATTGTGTATAAACTGTTCTTGGTCATTGAGAAGAAATTTTCTATACTTTTCAACACTGAAAACAATCCAAGGGAATCTTACCCTCAAATTTACATTTCACACTCTTCAAATTTTCATGAAAAAAGTAAATAAATTATTCACACACATCCTCTCCATCATCACTACCATAATGAATTTCATTATTTTCCAAGTCTTTGTATTCTATTTTATTACTTTATAGATTTTTTTATTCTAGTTTTCCTCTCATTTCATAAGCCACGAAACTACTTAATATATCCTCATAATGTTTAAAGAAGTCCATTTTTTCAAGGGCCAAAACATATAAAATTTACAAAGGTGTAATAATTCTTCTGATTTTCATTACAATTTAAATATCTTAAATTTCATATTAAATACCTTGAAATAGTCCAAACACTACAATAATTCATTAATAATTCTATCTTAATTTTCATCTGGATATATTTTCATATCATTATACATACTGAAAAAACATACAGTTTGGCCACATACACATTGTTATATCGTTAATATATATTTTCTAGTTTCTCCCACATGGTCTCAAATGATATGAAACTCACCACCTTAAAATAGATATGATTAGATAGAGCTAAATTAAGGTCATTTTATGATTTTCTATCTACATCAATCATTTAATGGTCTATTTTAGTTAATGAAATACATGTTGTATCACTGACTTAAATCCCTTAACCTATAAAAAAGATAATTCCCATCGCAAGGGATCAAAGAAGATATCTCATCCTATTCATCCAAATTTGGAGATTCCGCCTTTAAATATGGGGACTCCCCTAACATTATCTGAATTCTCTATAAAAATAATAGAGGAAAAATTACACTCCAAAAACATGGGGCAACTGGTAAAACTTATGGAAGACAATAACTCCATAGGAAGGAGGGTAGAATCATGGTATCAACATTATATTTTAAATTGAATTATATATTAGTTAAATTGGTTGGAACTTGTAAAACCTGTCAGATGGTATCATTTAATGACGAAACATTCATATGTAGAGAGAAAAAATAAAAGTTTTACATGGATCACTATTAAGGGATAGTCTATGGAACATACCCCGACGGTGCTTCAGTCATACCTAAATCCCCTAGCATTCACTAGTTATTATGGATAATATAAGATCAAACACATTAACAATGTTCCAGGATCAGTACTTTTACAATAATTATAAGGATTACACACTGCCTCTATCAGAACACTTCCATCAACTCCCCCTAGCTCAATTCCATGGGTGAAGTCTTACCAAGTCTAATTTTTTTTTGTTATCTTCTGTATATTTAAAATTTAATAATTATTCTCTAATTATAATGAGACTATATTTGTATCATACTCTTGAGTTATTGAAATTTCTGTTCCATGGGCCTGGAAGGTTTTTATGTTAAAACCAACCTAAAGATACTCCAACTGTGTCCAAACCTCGAGTGGGGTATTCCTAAAGAACATTCTCTCTCTAAAACTCCTGTCGCCGCAGAAGATTCGTTGATCAGACACCCGTAGACCATGATAGGAATGAAAAGGTATAAACTGGCCAAACGGGTCCAGGTCCGGTCCGACCCAGTCAGACCGACCCAGCCCGTCCCGGTCCACGGGTCTGAGAAAACGGCTTGGAATTTGGCGGCCTGGACAAGGGCAGCCCGGGCAATGGCGGCCCGGTGGCCTGCCCTAGCCGCGCCCATGGGGGGAGGAGCGTGCCCCCCAGGCACCCGAACGGCTTATCCATTTGGGTGGGGACCCTAACTGGTTCAATGTGGCCCCAGTCCAGGTAACGCGGGACCCTGAGGGTCCCACTCCTCCCGGCTGGCCATGCGGCCAGTCGTTTGGCTAATCCAGTGGTCGGCCCGACCGGCCACCTCAGTGCCTCTACCGTGGTGTGACGGCGCCGCGGTCCTACCCGCCACGTAGCGCGACGACACTGCACCACCTCCATGTGGCACAGCATTTCTGCTACCTCCTGCTGCACTCTGCACGGTGCAACGGTACCACGCTCATCGTCCGACCGTCGGGGTCCTCCTGGCTGTGGCCCTCTTCTTCCGGTGCGGTGCGACGGCACCACGCCCCTTCAGCACCACAACAGCCCGCCTGGCCACGACTCAGTTCCCTGCATGACACTATGATTCCGCGCCCTTTTTGTGACCCGGCGGCCTTACGCCACCGGCTTCTTCACAGTCCACCTCCGTCATCGACAACAAGAACAACCAAAGGGGGAGGTTTGGGCTGTGTTCGTGTGGTCTAAGCCCTCCTCTTCATGGTGATAACATTCGGCATACCGTAATCCAGAAATTTGAACGACGAAGAACAGAGTTTTAATGTCATATATAAAATATCTCAAATTCCCCTACCTCGAGTTCAGTGATCATTGAAGGAGTCATAGTAAGGTTGATGTCCTTCTGTTGTCATCGAGAAGCATCCTTGGTAGGATACCGAGAAAGAAGCGTCACTGGTGTTCTTTGCGGTCAGATCCTTCTATTTTGACTTGGTCGAAGATCAAAGAAGAAGTTATTTGTTCTTCGGTGGTTCTTCGTTGGAAGGATGAAGTTCTCCAAGGTTTCTCCAAGCCCTCTCTCAAGCTCCACCAAAATATTATGCCAACACCAAAAATAACAGACTCGCTATTATTTTAATGGTTGGAAGGAATTCAAAAGATTTCAAAAATTAATTAATTGAATCCATTTATTAATGTTTGGGTGAATTGGAACCATTATGGGGAAGTTCAAGAGTTCCCCCATTTATGGTGTGTTCAAGGGATTAAAGCCCGTGTGGGCCCCACCTCTTTGATTACAAGAGGTGTTAAACATCGGTTGGGCCCCACCAAATAATATCCTCCCAAGGGAGGTTATGTTTGGGTGGGTCCCCCCTCTAACCTCCACTTGGAGGTTTTAACCACCAACAAATTAGAAATAAGAACGCCTTATTTTTATTTAATTTTATTTAAAAACCCCAAAAACTAACTTCCATTCACGTTAGAAAGTAACTGCAGTGAAGGTCTCACTAAGAAATCACCGACGCTGCGAGTTCAATGGTGCCCTCCGATTTCAGTTCCGATCACCGGTTCAAAAGATATAAAATCCCGCTCGCACGTTTAATGAACGTACCTGAACAAAACTTTAGAAATTGATTCTGGGAATACCATGCATCAGAATCAAGCACCGTCAGAAACTGAGGACTCGTAAAATTCTCGTGTATTTAAGAAAAAAATTTCCATGGAATTTTCTTGTCTTTAAATTCTCCCAACCTCAGGGCTTTATGTCCCCATAAGCTACAACTCCAACTAAAGGAATAAATGGTGGTACTGAGCACGAATCTGAGCCTCCCACTCCCAGGTGTTCTCTTGGAGGTTCCCGTACTACCAATAAATTTGCACAAGAGGTATCGACCATCTACATAGGACTCGATCCTGTTGATCCTCGATCTCCACTGGAACTTCCATGAAATTCTCCTCATTATCGATGTGCATCTCTCCATGTTCGATGATTGGGAAGGGTCATGCATGTATCTCTACAGCTGAGATACATGGAAGAATTCATCCACTCGGTGCAACTGAGGTGGAAGAGCTAAGAAGTAATCCACCTCGCCTACTATAATGAGGACCTGAAAAGGTCCGATGAACCTCAGAGATAACATGAAGTCTCATCTAAATCCTTGTAGACCTCGTCGAGGTGAGACCCCTAGAAAGACTTGGTCACCATCCTCGAACTCCTGAGGCCTCCGCCTCCAGTCAGCATATGACTTCTGCCTGCTCTGTGCAGTGTTCATATGCTCCTGGATGATCTAAAACTTCTTTGTGGTAGCGCGGACCATCTATGGTCCCACTAGTGTTGTCTCCCCTGGGTCTATCCAGCACAATGGGAATCTGCAAGGTCGACCAAACAATGCCTCAAAATGTGTCATACCGATGGTGGAGTGATAACTACTGTTGTAGGAAAACATCACCCAAGGAATGTGGTCCTCCCAGCTATGACCAATGTCGAGGACACAAGCACGGAGCATGTCCTCGAGAGTCTGAATGGTTCGCTCGGTCTGACCATCCATCGGAGGATGGAAGGTGGTGCTCAAGCAAAGTTGCATCCTGAAAGTCTCCTAAAACCCCTTCCATAGTCAGGAAGTAAACCGTGCATAATGTTCAGAGATGAAAAAATAAGGTACTCCATGAAAACGCATAATCTCTTGAACATAATGGCATCACATGCTCTCAACTGATCCCTGCTCTCTAGTCGGTAGAAAGTGGGCCGACATGGTGAGTCAGTCAAGAATCACCCAAATTGAATCATGACTCTTGGAAGTACATGGAAGGCCCATCACGAAGTCCCTGGATATCTCATCCCACTTCCACTATGGGACCTCTAAAGGATGAACCAAGATCGCTGGTACCTGGTGCTCTGCCATCACTACCTGACAAGTGATGTATCATGAGACAAACTCTGCTACCACCTTCTTCATACCTGGCCACCAATGCTGTCGTTGGAGGTCCTGGTACATCTTCACCACTATTGGATGTACTTCTGAAGGGGAAGTGTGGAACTCTGTTAAAAACTCCTCTTGAAGTGAAACTAGGACCATGGTACATCCTCTAAAGAAGTTGACATGCTCCCCACCTTCAGAAAATACATCAGGTGCCTGGCCCATGGATATCATAGCACGTCATGTATCACAGTCAGCGTCCCCATGATGTGCTTCCCTGACTCACTAAAGAAGTAGAGGAGTGACTGTGAGAGACAGTAGATAGGCTGCTCCATCCCTATCCACAAAGGATATTTGTAAGGTAGCCAGCTACTCTGTCGCCTCTCCTAGTAGTTGTATACCAGTCCACCTATTGTGTGCATCCGAAACAATGTTCCCCTTTCTAGGAGTATAGACTATCTCGAAGTCATAGTCCTGGAGGAACTCGATCCATTTCCATTGTCTCAGGTTCAGCTCGTTCTAAGAGAAGATATACATGAGACTCTTTTGATCATATTACACGTTAAAACGTTCACCCATCAGATAGTGTCACCACATCATCAAATTTATGACCACTGCTGCTAACACTTGGTCATTGGTAGCCTAGTTTTTCTCATGTTGTCTCAGCTTCTGAGAACTATATGAAATCATAGCTTGCTCCTGCATCAAGACAAAACCAAGTCTGGTCCCTGATGCATTGCAGTAAACTACATACCCTACTCACTCCTCTAGAAGACTTAAGATGGGGGCACTAGTCAGCCTATGCTACAGCTCTTGAAAGCTCTGCTAGCATCTCTCCGGCCACACGAAGGGTTTCCCCTTCTTTGTCAAAGCTAATAGTGGTGCTGAAACTCTGGAGAAGTCTAGAACGAATTTCCTATAGTAACCAGCCAATCCCAAGAAGCTCTGTACCTCTGTCACACTCCTGGGTGGCTCCCAAGAAAGTATCACCTCAATATTTGTTGGGTCTACTACAAATCCAACCTCTGAGATGACGTGTCCCAAGAAGTGAACCTCTAGAATCCAAAACTATCACTTCAAGAGATTAACATAAAGCTAGTGCTCTCGGAGAGTGACAAGTACCACCTGCAAATAGTCGACATGCTCTTCCTCAGTATTCGAGTAGATCAAAATGTCGTCGATGAAATCTATGACAAAGCTATCGAGGTATGGATAGAAGATCTTGTTCATGAGACAAATGAACACTCATGGAGTGTTGGTTATGCCGAAGGGCGTAACCAAGAACTCATAGTGGACGTACCGACACCTGAAGGTCGTCTTCTACACATCCTTGTCTCGAACTCCGAGATGGTGATAGCCTGATCTGAGGTCTATCTTCAATAACCATCATTCTCCCTTGAGCTGATCAAATAGGTCATCAATATTTGGAAGTGGGTACTTGTTCTTCACAGTCACCTGGATCAAGTGATGGTAGTCGACATAGAGCATCAAGCTCCCATCTCACTTCTTGGGCAATATAATCGGGGATTCCTGAAGAGAAACCCTGGTCCGGATGAATCCCTTTCCCGACAAGTCCTCTAGCTATACTCGCATCTCATGAAGCTCGGCAAGAGCCATTTGATATTCTGGATTAGATATTAGTGTCGTCCTGGGGTACATATCAATATAGAAGTCCACCTCTCTATGAGGAGGTAGTCCTGGAACATCTCCAGGGAAAACATCCGTGTACTGGTCCACCATTACATGATTTTTCGGACTCCCCACATCTACTACTCTGAGGGTAAGGCAATCTAAATAGTGAGTGATCGGCTGCACCCTCCTCCGAGTAAGTTAATCCTATTCTACAAAGGTTTCCTTCTCAGCGGTGAAGGTGAACCTGGTCCCATCCGGGTGGACACACCACACTTTGCGCCTAATACAGTCGATCTGATCATGTACTATAGATAACCATTCCAAACCCAAGATAACGTCGTAAGGCCTCGACGCCGCTGTGAGGAGATCCCAGCTGAAGCTCTCACCTCCTAGAGTAATCTCACACTGCTTTCACTAGTGCGTAATCATTGAGTCTTCTCCCGTAAGAGTCTCTAGCAGTAAGGATCAAGCCAACAGCTCCGTCGAAATCTCTGAGCTCCTAGTGAGGGAAGTGGCTATGAAAGAGGGACTGACTCCCGTGTCTATTAGAACTACAGATAAGATGGAGTAGGAATAGACAGTACCTTGAATCATCTCTAGAGAACCGTGGTTGTAGGCCTCAGATGCCGGAAGCTGAGCTCTTCTCTGTCCACCCACCCCTGTGGTCGGGGTGGACCTCCTGGTGGTGGATGCAGGAACACCTCAAAACATCATCCTCCTCCAGATACTTGACCAGCTCTTCTGCCACGTCCTCCGACACCCAACGGACCACCTCGATCGAATATCTGCCTCTACTTGTGTGGTCCATCAACTGACTATTGATCATCTGTATGGAGGGCCGAACAGTCATGTTCCATGTGACCCTACCCACAGCATGAGTAGCACTGTTTTCTCCTGGTATATAAGTCCATGCTCTGTGTGCCCCGCACAACTGATCCTAAGTCCTGCGGTCGACCGCCTGGGGGTCTGGTCCTCTTGGACCTTTGAATCATCTGTCTACTTCCAGCTACTGAGGACTCTGTTGCATGTCGACTAGTATTGGGGGTCACTGCTGGTGACTACTCAGTAAGGAATCTCTCCACTAGGAGGGATCTCTCTAACACCCCCTCTGTAACAACACGAGATTTTATGAAAAATATTGTTTTTAATTTCATTAACATTATGTGTTGTATGCTACACCAAAAGGAGCTTTCACAACACGCATCCCTGACTTGCCTTGCATTACATGCAATCGTGACCTTCCTCGATAGCGTGTGTAGTACGCAATACCGAGTTTCACTAAACGAGATATTATTATAATATTATTAATGACTAGCCGTTATGAATAGTAATACCCACTTTTTGAAATTTTATAAATTTTATCTTTCAAAATGGACTTCATTTTTGGATTTGGAATATCGAAATTAGCATAGGTTGAAATTTTGGTACTTTTCGGATAACTTTCATATTCTGATGAATATTGAAAATTACTAAATTTTAATTAAAAAAAACTTTTTTATTTGAAATAATTAATACTGATAAATAATTAATTTGAGTTGTTTTAAAGTATATTTAGAATATATTTCTACCATTTAATACAATTTTTGTCATTGGATGTAATTTCACATTTATACCAGACATAAAAAAGTGTCAATCTTTTGATAGTTATTATGTCTTAAAAACACGCTACTTGTTTTTACGACGGGAATTAATTTTTAAATTAATTAATGCAACTGATATGTTTTGAATTTGGTAAAATAGACATCATTTTTGAATTCATAATATCAAATATATCTTAGGCCTAATTTTTGGTATTTTTTTGGAAACATTCATTTTTTTGATGAATAGCGAAACCACTAAGTGGTAGTTAAAAAACTGAATTTTTGATAAAACTTAATTTTACCTCTTCTGTGAGTGGAATTTTGAAAATCCGAGATATACGGTTAATATCAAGGTCTAAAATGTGGTTCAATGAGATGAAAATATTTTTTTGGTGAATAGTAACTTTTTACATTTATTTACCACGATTAAAAGTAAATAGGATAATTAAGGGTAAAAATGATATTATTATTACCCTAACACATGTCCTAATTCTATTGGATAAAGGTAATTCGACCAAAAACAACCTTAGGAATAAAATATGACCAGTTAGACCCACTTGGATTAGATTAGGACATTTATTATTAATTTATTTAAAGAAGGGTTAAAAAAGTTAAAATCAATGTTTAATAAGTAAATAATTTTTAATATAGGGTTATACATAAGATAAATTCGACTATAAATATTCATTAGAAATCTAAAAATATTTCTTACATAATGGTAATTTATTTATAATTTTTAGACATTAAATAATCTAATTTATTTATGACACAAAAATGATGCAGTAATTATCTTATTAATTAAATATTGACGTAATTGATGTCATAAATACCCAAATAAATGTAATTTGAGACTTTTTATGACTTCAACTAATTTTAACGGTTAATATGACATGTTAGTATTGATTTAATTAACTTTTTTTAACTAATAATTATGTTATGATTTTTAAAAAAATCAATTACCAAATAGAGTCAAAATTGACATAAAAAAGTATTTTAAACAAATATTATATTATTAATTGTTATTTTATTCCTAAAAATCTAAGGTTCGACCAAAAGACTTATATGAGGTTATATATATTAATAAGAAACAACTTGGGGTTCTTTTGGCTTGTTATAGTAAATTTATTAACCTTATAGTGTCAGAAAACAAGAAGACACGGTAAAAGTAAAATTATTTAACTTAAGGTTAAATCTAAATGATAAGGTTAAAATATAAACCTAAACTTGTCTAAATTCTATTGGATGAGACAATTTTGATCCATCCCCACCTTAGCTTCGAAATAACTCAATTTGGAGCTATTAAAAACCGATTATGACTTTATAATAAAATAATAGTTTTAGATTTTCCAAAGGTGCCCCTCTCCTCCCTTATAAAAGGGCACCTCCTCCCTCTCTTCCTCACACCACTTTGAGCCTTCAGGCTCGGCAAAACCCTGAAAAATTCTCTTCTCCACTTCCCTAAACACATCCTAGAGGTCCTGGTCTTCTTCAAAGACCAATTTTAGTGCCCTAAGAGGAGGTCTCAAAGAGGCGCTTCAAAGAAGAAGTAATGTCTGTTACCGATTCATTCAACTTTATTTCTTCTTCCACTTATTCTTCTTTAGTTGTTTCATTAAGAAGTAATAACATCCGTATAACCCATATAATGATATGTTATTATAAGTATGAAACAACCCTATTTCACCATCTATCCATCCTACGGAAAACGAAATCACTGCGCGTGCGTACGTACGGAATACCGTCTCCACGCCGTGGTGTAATCTATTTTCCACCACCACCTTACTTGGATGGGTATAATGGTGTAAATAATAACTATATATGATTATTGTAAAGTGATATTTATTCTAAAATATTATACATGCACTTCAATACAATTCCACTATCATGGGAATGATATCATCACTCGTGCATATGTACGGAATACCGTCTCCACAACGCGATGAGATTCATTCTCCATGTTAACCATTCATGAATGATTGTAAAGTATATAGAATAAGTAATCATGAAATATATGACATAATAATGATACTGGATTTATGTATATATATATATATATATGTATGTCATCTACTTAATTCCATTCAATTCAATAAGGAAACGAAAACAGCGTTCATGCATACGTACGATCTACCGTCTCCATGAACAGTGTATTTCATTCCATTTAACGATCTATCATATATATATGTATATGAGGAATATATATTACATATAAATAATGTTTTAAATTCTAGAATTAAGTAAATCAGAATATAAGTAATAATATCAAGAACAACAAGTCCAAACATGTACGATAAATAATACGATTTTACCCAAAATGCTACTTTAACCTTAATTTACAAAAGAACAGGTAATATAAAGTTATAAGTGAACCATATATGATATAATAACAATGAATATGATTCTGTAATAAGTAAATCACATTATTTAAATAATTATACAGGAGGTTTGGATACGTATGAAGCATATCGGACCTAAGGTAAGGGATAATTGTGAAAATCTCATTTTTATCCGAGATTTCTTATTCGTAAGTATTTACTGGGGTTATGGATATCATCCATGTCCATGTTTTATAAATTTTTATTCATGTATGTTTAAAGTCCTTTTTTCCTATTTGACTTTTACACCATGGTATGGAAGGAATCTTTCTTTTATTTACCCTACAAGGTACTTGTTGAATTTTTTGACAAAAGTACGAGAAGAATGTATTTTTAACGTATATGGAATGAAAGTATTTTTACAGTTTTATAAAGCCTTATTTTCATGAAGCTTACTCCAAAATATTTCAAGACTATTTTAAAAAAAATCCTTTTCTTTTAAAATTTCATGACATTTTTTTGAAAAGAAAATGATTTTGAAGAAGAAAGGATATTTTCCTCAAGAATTCATTTCAAGTGTTTTATCAAAACCATTTTTCATCTAAGATGACATTATTTCATATGAATGTTTCAGGTATAATGTCTCTATGATTTAAATGGTTTCACTTTTCTTATTATGAACTTATATCCATTTCTTTTATATGGATTATGTGATGATGGGATGATGTTTATGAAACCCATTTTATTCGTTGGATTATTATGAATGATGTATGTTTATTTTGTGGAAAAAGTAAGTATGATTTCATTATGAGATGGGTGGGACATATATCTCCCTCCAATGCATTGGGTAAAGATTTATATCTCATGAGATAGACATGGCTGGAATGGAATGTTAAACCGGTTCAGTAATACAGCACTGGAACGAGGAGTGAACTCGATTCAGAAAGGGACTTTGTCCAGTAAGATGGTCATGGCAGTAATGCCTTGGCTACTATGGATATCATATCATGTGATTAATGGTTGCCACAATTACATGTTTTATTCCCATGATATTTTATCAATATTTATGTTCCATTATGATCTATTCCTTATGTACTTCCATGTTTTATGTCATTGCTCATGATTTTGATGTTTAAACATTATGTTCAGGTTTTTAAGTTCAAATGTATATGATATGTTTTATTTTATCCATGCTTACCGTTACTGAGAATTTGATCTTACCCTTTTTATGTTTTATTTTCCTCCAGGATTAAAAGAAAGGTTTTAGGTAAGGAAACAAAAAGTGAAAGATCTTTATGGGAGATGTTGAAGATCTTTCACCATGATTAGAAGATTATGTTCCAAGTTTCCAAAGACAGTAAACTATTATGGTCCTAGTGTGTCTATTTTTTTTATGTATTAAGTATTCCGCAAAAGTAATGTAATACCTATGTACATCAGGATTCGGGTCTCTACAGTTGTTATCAGAGGAAAGGTTTAGGTAACCTTTGGAAACTAGGATGCAAAAACTTTAGTGAGATCCCTAGAGATATTTCTAAGGTATGTCTAGGGATTTCCCTAAGGTTAAGTATACATATAGGTTATAGTCCTAGAACTGCACTAATGATCTTATAATTTAACCTAAGATGTTAGATATTGAGGGTACTCCCCCTTTACTATGTTGTTTTCCCTAGCATGATTTTTACCTCTCACGCTATTCTTTTTGGGTTTTAGACGATGGCTGGAACCCGAAGGAACCATGTTGATCAATGCAATGGACAATGCAATGATTGTCCTCCTGAACAAACAAATGTTATGGGAGATGGAGTGCAAAATATTATTTCTATACTTACACAAGCTATGAATCATTCTGGACTTCTAAATGAGCAGATAAGGGAACAATATTCTACTGAGTCCACCATTTGGCAACGTCCACCTTCTTTCAGTGGGTCTTCTGATCCACTTGTTGCTGAACAATGGATCAGTACCACTGAAAAGATATTTTCAGTTCTTCAATGTTCTGAACATGATAAAGTCGTCTTAGCAGTCTATCGTTTGGAAGGTGAAGCTGATCAATGGTGGAATCTTATCAAGAATACGAGGCCAAGAGTTGAAATTGAGTCCATGGAATGGGATGAGTTCAAGAACTTATTTTTCCATAAGTACATCCCTCGTATTCTTCGAACAATGATGGAGAAGGAGTTTCTTTAACTAAAGCAAAAGGATGATAACTCTGTTGGTGTATACAAATCAAATTTTACAAGGCTTGCAAGGTATGCATATGGCTTTATCATCCAACCTAAAAGTAAAGTTGATCGATTCTTAAGTGGCTTAAAAACAAATATTCGAAGTGAATTAGCTATAAGAGACTTCAGTAGCTATGAAGAAATTGTGTGTTGTGCTATCAAGGTAGAAATAGAAGTTAGTGTTACTTATCCATCTCATAGTTTTGACAAGAAACGAAAGATGGAGTTCAAGGAGAAATCTCAGAATAATGGTGAAAAGAAGATGAATGTTTTCTTATGCTCAAAGTGTGGAAAGAAGCATAGTGGGGATTGTCTTAAAGGGAATAGAAAATATTTTAAGTGTGGAAAAGAAGTTCATCGAGTAGTTGAGTGTCGAAGTAATGGAAAAAGGGTTTCTAATGATGTGAATAAAGAAAAGACTGTAGAGAACTCACCCCACACATAATTCTTCAAGTGCAAGGAAATGGGGCATTATGCTAATAAATGCCCTAATCCAAGGGTTAGTGATGATCGACATGAGAAACCACATATGGAAAATGAAAAAAGGGAAGTCACATACGATCACTATTGGTGATGTTGAATATGACAACGATGTGGTGGAATGATTAAGTGTTTATGTAATGGGATTCCAAAATAATGTTGTATATAGTATCGTGGAATATTGGAATATTTATGTATTGGTCTATTGTGGTTTTCAAAAAATTTATGGTACTGGTAACCATGGAAGGTGATTAGAATATTTTTAGAAAAAAGATGAAATGCGCATAATGAAGGGATAAAGAGAAAATGAAACGTTTGACAGTATTCATGAGCTCATGAATGATATAAAAAAATAGTTATATCATGGTATGAGTATATATAATTTTGGGGTTTTGGTATGTGGAATGAGTTATTTTTGACAGCATTCATGTTTTCACTAAGATTCAGTGGGTATTCATTTTTCAAGACAATACATAATTATGGCCTTCAAATGATTGGAATGTGACCAACAAGACATATCTCATGATATATGGGGATCAACGATGGTATTAACATGCTTGTTATATAAACTCTTTGGTAATCATTTTCACTATAATATGAGGTTGGACAGCAGTATTTTGGATAAGCCTAAAGATTGGAATGGATTATGTTAGACATATGCCAGTATTGTTTAAGGATAGAAGTTTTTTCGATATTATTAATGGGATGTTATAGTAATGTAGTTTTAGAAAAATGAAAACCTGCAGGATGGGTGACATCCCATCGCGTCGGACAAGGCTATGGGAATCGAACCCACAACCGAAGTGCGACTGACCTTTATCGCCTACCACTGGCCTACAGGAAGTCCCTATTTAGTAGAAACTAGTTTTATTATATTAAGCAGTATGATATATGAAGTATAAGTCCATTTTAGAACCATATATCATTAATCTCACTATAGATGGACTTATGTATTTTTTTAATAACTTTTTCTAATATTTTATTAGAGATAGATGGAATGACCCATCATTCTATCACATGATCTGCTAACACTTCACGAATAAAAAATTCAACTTCATTTCATTAAGAGATGAAGTGGAAATTGTCCAAAGAACGACCACAGTGAGACTATACCAAAATCACGAATGTATTTCTTCTAATTCCAATTTCATCAACTTTAGGGAAATGATCTTGAAAACCAAAAAATGTTGTCCTAGTGCTCTTATATCCGATGAATCAGATGGTACCTTAGATCGTCACAAATTTATGGATTTGTGATTGTTGGCTTTTTCATAGCCATGTTCTCTACCGCTCTCAATCAGAACATGATGGTTAGATTTTTCTTCCATATCCATATTTTCACCTATGTTCTCCTACGTGGAAACTCAGTGATGAGTTAATTTGGGTAACCATTACATTTCATACTTTAGTTTTTAAAGTCATGTTTTGGTATTCCTTTTTATGATGTGGGTTTCTATTAAAGAAACTTTCGAGAAGTAAACCATTTATATCCCTGACGAATTTCGAGGGCGAAATTCATTTTAAGGGGGGTAGAATGTAACACCCCGAGATTTTATAAAAAATATTATTTTTAATTTCTTTAATGTCTTCTATTGTACGCTACACCAAAAGGATCTTGCACAACACGCATACCTGACTTGCCTTGCATTACACGCAATTGCGACCTTCCTCGATAGCATGTGTAGTACGTAATACCGAGTTTCAGTAAACATGATATTATTATACTATTATTATGAACTAGCCGTTATGAATAGTAATACCCACTTTTTGAAATTTTATAAATTTTATCTTTCAAAATGGACTTCATTATTGGATTCGTAATATCGAAATTAGCTTAGGGTGAAATTTTGGTACTTTTCGGATAACTTTCATATTATGATGAATAGTGAAAATTACTAAATTTTAATTAAAAACAAATTTTTTCATTAAAATAATTAATAGTAATAAATAATTAATTTGAGTGGTTTTAAAGTATATTTAGATTATATTTTTACCATTTAATGAAATTTTGTTCATTGGATATAATTTCACATTTAAACCAGACATAAACAAGTGTCAATCTTTTGATAGTTATTATCTCTTAAAAACACGCTATTTGTTTTGACGACGGGAATTAATTTTTAAATTAATTAATGCAATTAATATGTTTTGAATTTGGTAAAATAGACATCATTTTTTAATTCATAATATCAAATATATCTTAGGCCTAATTTTTGGTATTTTTCTGGAAACTTTCATTTTTTATGAATAGTGAAACCACTAAGTGGTAGTTAAAAAACTGAATTTTTCATAAAAATTAATTTTACCGCTTCTATGAGGGAAATTTCGAAAATCCGAGAGACACGGTTAATATCAAGGACTAAAATGTGGTTCAATGAGATGAAAATAGTTTTTTGGTGAATAGTAACTTTTTACTTTTATTTACCACGGTTAAAATAAAATAGGATAATTAAGGGTAAAATTGATATTATTATTACCCTAAAACATGTCCTAATTCTATTGGATAAGAGTAATTCGACCAAAAACAACCCTTAGGAATAACATATGACCATTTAGGCCAACTTGGATTAGATTAGAACATTTATTATTAATTTATTTAAAGAAGGGTTAAAATAGTTAAAATCAACGTTTAATAAGTAAATCATTTTTAATATAGGGTTATACATAAGATAAATTCAACTATAAATATTAATTAGAAAGCTAAAATGATTTCTTACATAATGGAATTTTATTTATAATTTTTTAGACATTAAAAAATCATATTTATTAATGACACAAAGATGATTCAGTAATTATCTTATTAATGAAATATTGACATAATTGATGTTATAAATACCCAAATAAATGTAATTTGAGACTTTTTATGACTTCCAATAATTTTCTCGGTTAATAATACATGTTACTATTTATGTAATTAACTTTTTGGGAACTAATAATTCTGTTATGATTTTTACAAAAATCAATTACCAAATAGTGTCAAAATTGACATAAAATAGTATTTTAAACAAATATTATATTATTAATTGTTATTTTATTTCTAAAAATATAAGGAATGGCCAAATGACTTATATAAGGTTATATATAATAATAATAAACAACTTGGGGTTCGTTTGGCTTGTTATAGTAAATTTATTAACCTTATAGTCTAAGAAAACAAGAAGACACGGTAAAAGTAAAATTATTTAACTTAATGTTAAATCTAAATGATAAGGTTAAAATAGAAACCTAAACATGTCTAAATTCTATTGGATGAGAGTATTGCGACCCATACACACCTTAGCTTCGAAATAACTCAATTTGGAGCTATTAAAAACCGAATATGACTTTATAATAAAATAATATTTTTAGTTTTTCCAAAGGTGCCCCTCTCCTCCCTTATAAAAGGGCACCTCCTCCGTCTCTCCCTCACACCACTTTGAGCCTTAAAACTCGGACAACCCCTGAATTTTTTTCCCCACTTCCCTAGAAGCATCCTATAGGTCCTGCTCTTCTTCAAAGACCAATTTTAGTGCCATAAGAGGAGGTCTCAAAGAGGCGCTTCAAAGAAGAGGTAATGTCTGTTACCGATTCATTCAACTTTATTTCTTCTTCCACTTCTTCTTCTTTAGTTGTTTCATTATGAAGTAATAACATCAGAATCACTCATATACCGATATGTTATTATATGTATGAAACAACCCTATTTCACCATCTATCCATCCTACGGAAAACGAAATCACTACACGTGCGTACGTACGAAATACCGTCTCCACGCTGTGGTGTAATCTATTTTCCACCACCACCTTACTTGGATGTGTATAATGGTGTAAATAAGAACAATATATGACTATTGTAAAGTGATATTGATTCTTAAATATTATACATACATTTCAATATAATTCCACGATCATGGGAATGATATCATCACTCGTGCGTACGTACGGAATACCGTCTCCACGACACGATGAGATTCATTCTCCATGTTAACCATTCATGAATGATTATAAAGTATATATAACAAGTAATCATTAAATATATGACATAATAATGATACTGGATTTATGTATATATATATGTATGTCATCAACTTAATTCCATTCAATTCAATAAGGAAACAAAAACAGTGTTCATGCGTACGTACGGCCTACCGTCTCCATGAACTGTGTATTTCATTCCACTTATCGATCTATCATATATATATGTATATGCTGAATATAGAATACATATAAATCATGTTTTACATTCTAGAATTAAGTAAATCAGAATATAAGTAATAATATCAATAACAACAGGTCAAAACATGTACGATAAATAAAACGATTTTACCCAAAACGCTACTTTAACATGAATTTACAAAAGAACGGGTAATATAAAGTCATAAGTGAAACATATATTATATAATAAAAATGAATATGATTTTGTAATAAGTCAATGACATTATTTAAATCATTATACAGGAGGTTTGGATACGTACGAAGCATATCATACCTAAGGTAAGGGATAATTGTGCAAATCTCATTTTTATCCGAGATTGCTTATTCGTAAGTATTTACTGGGGTTATTGCTATCATCCATGTCCATGTTTTATAAAAGTGTATTCATGTATGTTTAAATTCTTTTTTACCCATTTGACTTTTACCCCATGGTATGGAAGGAATCTTTCTTTTATTTACCCTACAAGGTACTTTTGGACTTTTCCGACAAAAGTACGAGAAGAATGTTTTTTTAATGTATATGGGATGAAAGGATTTTTACGGTTTTTTATAGCCTTATTTTCATGATGCTTCCTCAAAAATATTTCATGACTATTTTCACAAAAAATCATTTTCTTTTAAAATTTCATGACATTTTTCTGAAAGGAAAATGATTTTGTAGAAGAAAAGATATTTTCCTCAAGAATTCATTTCAAATGTTTTATCAAAATCATTTTTCATGTAAGATGACATTATTTCATATGAATGTTTCAGGTATAATGTCTCTATGATTTAAATGGTTTCACTTTTCGTTTTATGAAATGATATCCATTTATTTTATATGGATTATGTGATGGTGGGATGATGTTTATGAAACCCATTTTATTCATTGGGTTATTATGAATGATGTATGTTTATTTTGTGGCACAAGTAAGAATGATTTCATTATGAAATGGGTGGGACCTATATCTCCCTCCAATGCATTGGGTAAATATTTATATCTCATGAGATAGACATGGCTATAACGGCATGTTAAACTGGTTCAGTAATACAGGACTAAAACGAGGAGTGAACTCGATTCAGAAAGGGACTTTGTTCACTAAGATGGTCATGGCAGTAATGCCTTGGCTACTATGGAAATCATATCATGTGCTTAATGGTTTCCACAATTACATGATTTATTCCCATGTTGTTTTATCATGATGTATGTTCCATTATGATCTATGCCTTATGTACTTCCATGTTTTATGTCATTGTTCAAGATTTTGATGTTTAAACATTATGTTCATGTTTTTAAGTTCAAATGTATATGGTATGTTTTATATTATCCATGCTTACCCTTACTGATCATTTGAGATCACCCTTTTTATGTTTTATTTTCCCCCAGGATTAAAAGAAAGGTTTTAGGTAAGGAAACAAAAAGTGGAAGATCTTTATGGGAGATGTTGAATATATTTCACCATGATTAGAAGATTACGTTCCAAGTTTCCAAAGACAGTAAACTATTACGGTCATAGTGTGTCTATTTTTGTTATGTATTATGTATTCCGCAAAAGTAATGTAATACCTATGTATGTCAGGCTTTGGGTCTCTACAACCTCCTGCGTCGGGATGTTGAGGGAGATCATCGAGGCTCTAATCTATCGCCTGAGCCCCTGGTCGAAGGTCCGGGACCTATAGAATGGGTCCCACACCATATCTGTGGAGTAGCGCGAGAGGTCGGTGAACCTTACCGAGTATTGTGCTACTATCATGCTGCCATGGTGCAGATGTAGTAGCTCTTGTACCCGCACCGCAGGAAGGGTGGCTGGAACAGACTTTCCCCGGAACAGGCTCCCGAAGTCCATATAGAGTAATGTCGCCTCATTGTGAACCTGGAGCATTAGGCTCCACCATCTACCAGTTGTTTCATGAACGAGACTCGCAAAAAGAATCACCATGAGGTTTTCTAGTGTCCAAACCACCCTGAAAACTCTCACCAGAGCCTCCATCCAATCCTCAGCCGCCTTTGTCTCTGTATCTCCCCGGAACCTGGGAGGCCTCTGGTACTAGAACTAATGCAACGTGCTCATGTGGCATGCATCATCTACTACTAGGGCTAGTGTCATCGGTGGCCTAACGGGAAATCGTAACACTGGTGCCTCTGCTCGTAAAGGGCCCTACATCGAGGCCTCATCACTTGGTGGGATGACTGAGCGTACAACACTAAGGGCACTATGAGGAGGCATCCGAAAAGAAACAGATAAGACATAGTCAAACAACTATACCTGGGGAGATAACCTAGTTGAGCTGACTTTAGAAAACTTTTAGAAAACACACACGCAATTAGTGTTTTCGTACACTGATTCAGAAATCAGTAGTGTGGGTCCTAGTGTATGGATACCTCGGCCTCCGCACCAACACTGGACTCCCTAAACTGAAAACCACACTTAGTACCCTTAACACTATTTCTTCATAGAAAAGAAAGATCAGAGTTCTGAGTTCTGCGGTAGAACCAACTCCTCTGATAACAATTTGTCACGACCCGTCCCATGGGGTCCGTATTGTGACTACCCCAAGCCTGTCTTCCATAGGCCAGGGGCTAGCGACTAGCACCAAAGGTGTAAATCCATAAACTGGGAAGGGATTACATATATAACAGTAAAAAAACACAACAGAGTACGCAAATTAAAGTAAAAATCTAAGTAAAACTGTATACAAAAGGCTGTGTTGAAAGTAAAGGGGTCAGAAATACAAGCTCAATAGTAAAGTACAATACAACTGAAGAAAGGAAGTAAAGAAGCTACTGGGTCATCCTACAGAATTCCAAACTGATGGGTGGGTGTAGATGGCCTCCTCAGCACCCCAAGTCCATCTGTCTGCTTCGTGTACATATCGCCGAGTGGTCCACCCCTACGTACCGTCCAGTTCTGCTACTCTCTGTCCCGATCAGTGTTGTCTATCGTTTGCAACCAACACAATGAGGTGCGGGCTTATCTCGTGGAGGGGTGAGTATAAAGATACTAATTAGAGACCCTGAGACCCTCAAGGTCTCACAAAATAGAACAAGGACAACCACAAAGTATGGAGTGAACGGATAACCCTTACTTAGTTATATGCCCATACATATACCTATGTTATTTAGTAACCCATCTCAATCAAGAGGAAAACAAGAAAGTCATCGACTGAGCTCAAACCAAGATTTCAGTGAAGTAAATAAGTACATATGATTAGTCATGAATCTATATCATCATATTCTGTCAAGAGGCACTGCTTCTGACCATACGGAGTCTGACCCACATAGGATCGATAAGAACTAACCCCCGCAATGACCCACACAGGATCTGACCCACACAGGATCGGTATGCGTTGATCCACAAAAGATCACTGAGTTTTGACCCACATAGGATCTTACCCACACAAGATTAGTATGCGCTGACCCACACAAAATAATTGAGTGCTGACCTCCATATGATCTGTCTCCAACCTCCGCCTCACTATCAGCCACTAGTTTCTTCACACCTGGTGCACTCGAGTTTCGTAGAATATTACCTTGAGATATCAGTAATACCTCTACCATAACTATACTCTACTATGGAGTAACCAAAAGAACAGCCATGTCGTAAGGTTTCCAATAGTGATAGTTGGTGCGTCAATCGGATGCCCGGTCTGTGAGTTATTGGAATTTCCGTTCTAGGGGCCCAGATGGTTTTTAGGTTCAAACCAACCTGACTGTACTCCAACTGTGTCCAAACATCAAGTGTGTTATTCCAAAATAAAAATCTTTCTATAAGATTTCTGTCTCCGTAGACGGTTCATCGATCAGACAGCCGTAGCCCAAGATAGAGGTGAAAATGTGTAAACATGCCAAACATGTCTGGGTCCGGTCTGACCTAATTGGACCGACCCGTCCTGACCCGGTCCTGACCGGGGGTCTGACCCAGTCCGTGGGTCCAATCAGGTTTGAAAAAATTGGCCTGACCTGGGGGCGACCCGGCCCAATGGCTGGCCGACTGAGGGAGGCCCGACCATTGGTGGCCCGACGGCCTGCGCTAGCCCCGCCCTTGGGGGAGGCCTGCGCCCCCGGGCACCCGAACGGCTTAGCCATTCAGGTGGGGACCCTAACTAGTGCCAGGTGGCACCGGTCCAGGTCACGTGGGACCATGAGGGTCCCGCTCCTTCAGCTGGCCAAGCGGCCCGTCATTCGTCTCCTCCGGTGGCTAGCATCCACGGCTCCTCTACCGCGGCGCGACGTCGCCGCGGTCCTGCTCCACCACGCCGCGCGACGACGCCGACCTACCTCTGCTGCATCCCGGTATGGTCGTGGCCTCCTATTGCCCTCTGTGCCGCGTGATAGTGCCTCACTCATCGTCTGACTGTCGCGGCCATCCTGGCCACGACCCCCTTCTTCCGGTGTGGTGTGACATCATCGTGCCCCTTCGACACCGCCACGGCCCGCCTGGCCATGGCACGATTCCCTGCGCGGCATTGCGGTGTCGCGCCCTTGTAAAGTCCTGGAGGCCCTGCGCCACCAGATTCTTCACGGTCCTCCTCCGTTGTCAACAACAAGAACAACCAAAGGGGGAGGGTTGGGCCGTGTTCGTACGGTCTAATCCCTCCTCATCATGGAGATAACATTAGGCATACCATAATCCAGAAATTGGAATGACGAAGAACGGAGGTTTAATCTCATATATAAAATTTCTCAAATTCCTCTACCTCGAGTTCGGTTATTGTTGAAGGAGTCATGGTACAGTGGACATAGTTCCGTTGTCGTCGAGGAGCGTCCAGGGTAGGAGATCGAGGAAGAAGCATTTTCGGCGTTCTTTGCGGTCAACTCCTTATCTTTTGGCTCGGTCGAAGATCAAAGGAGAAGTTCGTTTTTATTCAGTTGTTCTTCATTGGAAGGATGGAGATATCCAAGGTTTCCCCAAGCCCTCTCTCAAGCTCCACCAACAGATTATGCCAACACCAAAAATAATAGACTGACTATTATTTTAATGGTTGGTAATAATTCAAAAGATTTTAAAAATTAAATATTTTAAGCCATTGATTAATTTTTGGGTGAATTGGAACCATTATGGGGAAGTTAAAGAGTTCCCCAATTTATGGGGAGTTCAAGGGGTTAAAGCCAATGTGGGCCCCACCTCTTTGATTACAATTGGTGTTAAACATCGGGTGGGCCCCACCAAATAACATCCACTCAAGGGAGGTTATGTGCGGGTGGGTCCCACCTCTAACCTCCACTTTGAGGTTTTAACCACCAACAAATAAAAAATAAGAACACCTTATTTTTATTTGATATTATTTTAAAACACCAAAAACTAACATCCATTCACGTTAGAATGCAACTGCGGTGAAGGTCTCACTAAGAAATCACGGACACTGCGAGTTCAACGGTGCCCTCAGATTTCAGTTTCGAGCGCCGGTTCAAAAGATATAAAATCCTGCTCTCATGTTTACAGAACATACCCGAACAAAACATCAAAAATTGATTCCTGGCACACCAGGCCTCATAATCAAGCGCAGTCAGAAACTACGGACTCGTAAATTTTCTGTGTATTTATGAAAAAACTTTCCACAGAATTTCCAGGTCATTACAAGAGATACATATTCACCTTAAGAAAAATATAAAATATCTCTTCGTGTGAATTTTGATAATTATATAAGATTAAAAATACTCAAATGTGTAGGTATGAAGTCATAGATAACTAGCCTCAAAATTCTAGAATAAGTAATATGAGTCACAAATAGTTGGAATTATGACCCATTGTCCCTCTACTAGGGATATATTAATAAAGATCATATTATATTTATCATAACACAACCAACTGTACATATAAATTATATTAAAAAACTAAATTTAAGCTAATAATTCTAATTACATAGAAAGGATAGTGTATATGAAGACCAAAACTTTTGTAATCATATCTAGTATGTAATGTAAGAATTGAATACTTATAAAAGAATGTTATTAACTTAAACTAATGAACATAATTATTCATAATACATAAAAAATTGTATCCCTGAATAATAAACAAGGGAATGAAATTTAAATAAAAGAAATTTTTTTTAATGTAAACATGAGATAATAATTTATGAACAATTTATAAAACAACACTAATTTCAAACACATTATTATCTTACCTATATAAATTGTAGAAATTATATATTCTTAATTTTAAAATCTATATATTCATTTCATAATATTAAATCATTATATTATTCTGTAGAGGGTATTTTAATTTTATTATATGATATTTTTTATGTTATGTAAATATTATCTTATAATATTTATTTAATAACCTATTTACATAATAAAGAAATTTGACATTAGTTAAATTATTTATTCTGTAGTTAAAATAGTCATATATTTTTTTGATAAGGATTAAATAACATTCTATAATAAGGATTTAATTTTAACAATTAAAATTATTTAATTTTATAAAAAATATGATTTATATCTAAACAATTTATATTATATATAATTTTTTAATTTATAAATTATTTATTAATTAAATTTATGATTAAATAAATTATTTATTTCATTCATATAAATTTTCAAATAATTTTATTATGGTATTTAAAACATTAAATTTTAATATTAAACATTCAATGTTAATAAATGATTCATAAACATTTGATTAATAAATTAAAATTTCTTTATAACAAATTAATTTCTAAAATATTTTGAAATTAAAAAATATCACTAAAAACCTTTCATAATAATTTATGATATATTTATAAATAATATATTCAATTTATAATTGAATACAAATAACAAAATACTCTTTAATCATATTTTATGATTCATGGAAAGTCATAACTTGTGTCATGCTATAATAGCTATCATATTTTATGATAGGTAGCTAGTGGGTAAGATATGACCCATCATAACATGGATATTTCATTTTATGATATTCATCATATCAACTTTATGATACAATGGATTGTTATTTGAATATAAAAAACATCTTAAACTATAACGGGTTGATATCATATGTAACGAGCTGAAAAAATAAAATTATATGTTCTGCATCATGGATTATGATATCCCTATATATTATATAGTGTTACACCTAGATAGAGAAAATTCCAAATTATATTTTAAGATATGGAATATGACAACATATAGGTATTATATTTTATTATTTCTTATCATTATTCAAACAATCTAATAGAATATAATTCCAGGATACCATTGTGGAGATTTGTGGGGTCTAATAAGACTTAATAGAACAATAAGAATAGACTGAATCTTAAAACCAAGATCACCGTGACTAGAATTAAAAAACCATACATATACTTGAATTAAACACATTTATAAATCATGTACAACATACAATGTAAATAATCTTCATATTCCTATCACCATTGAACACCTTTAAATGAATTTTAAAAGGATAACTTGAGAGAACTTCAAAGGATGTCCCTAATCTAAAGGTAGTCATGTGATGATAGGATATCATATCGAATGAGAATGATCTTCCATTAACCACAGAGTTCTTGTTTCTTACCATGAAAAGGTGGTAGGAAAAGAGAGAATCAATGATAATGTTCTTCCACTGAATATCATACATATATACATCAAATTGTCACATGAAAGTTGGATTTATAAGGTGTAAATGACACTCCTCGGTATATCATTTTTCAATTCATGTGTTATAATGAATTAGTTCATTCTATAACAATTACATATGTTGTATTCAGGTATTAGTCAACTCCTTCATGTTACATATGATGCAATGGATACCTAAATGATAGTCAATATATAAGATCAGTCTTGAACGTAAACTCTTAATGTTTGTATTCAAAATAAATATCATGGACTTACCAACTGAATCATACTACAAAATTCATCATAATGAAATATCATATTACCATAATAATATATCCTATATCATAGCCCTATTCATACTCTATTATTCAAAATAGAAAAGTGCAAGGAATTTATTTCTAAGTAGAATTACAATTTTCTCCTTGGTTATAATGTATGATATTTTATATATGCATGTATGAAACTTTTTTGTAGCATGCATGCCAAACATTGTGGTTAGTTATATCTTCCAATATGACATCACTTTTTTATCTTTATATCATTTGAATATATATAATTAAATACATATAAAGACATATATAGAGGTTTTAGGTCATAGTATCCCCATATCAACCATTGTAGATCATTGTTTATGAAAATTGTTTTGTAATCCACTAATATTATAAGAAAACTCAACAAGTGGTTTAGTATCTCATATCATCAAAGATTTAAATTAAATATTTTTTTATATATCTTTCCTTATTTACCCAATAAACACCGATGTATTTCATTTTAATTTTTACCATTCATCTTGTCATGTTTTATAGTTAATGTTTTTAGCAGAATATCCTTAGTAATGACTTAAAAATTAGAAATTTGTGACTCAATTACATTCCTTATATAGACAAGAGATCTAGAAGAAGACTTGATAGAATCACAAAATCACAATGTCACCATGTTTAATCTTATTTTCATTCATAATATGAAATAATTTATAGACGTAAACATAAGGTAATATGGTGGAGTTACACCCTCCTTTAATGCTTTTTTTAGATCATTATATGTTCAAACTATATCTACTTGAGTATTCAATTTTCTCTGAATTTTTTTAATTCACCCATAGTTATTTTTTAAACAAATAGAGACACATAATACTATAAATAGAGAGTGGTAACTATAAGAAATTTTAAAAATTTAGCTTCCTTATTATAATAAATATTATAAGTAGAAGTATGTCTATGTTATATAGAAAAAAATAATTGTGTTGTTAAATTATTTACTATCAATCATTGACTCAAAGTATTATGTTTCATTAACTTGAATCCATTATTCCATGATAATCTTGTTCATATCATCCATTAATACAAATCTTTATTATTATTTTTCCACAAATATGATATATTTTACACATAGAATACATGAATATTAGGAGGATCCTCATAGAACATTAGTTACCCAAACTGAAAAATCACCCATAAGAATAGTTGATTCATGTGGGGTTAATTAGTGATTCTTTTTTGGTCTTAGGTTTTTATTTTTAAAAAATCATTATAAAAAATCATACTTTTGTAATTAATTATTTACGATCAGATCGAATTTTGTCACAAATGGTTATTTTAAGGGTATTTCATAATGATGAAATTACTATTCTGTCATAAATTATATTTATTGTGACGATGATTTTTAACAGGAAAGAAATCCATCAGAAACAGATTTAGTGGTAATTCACACATTATATTGGGGTACAAAATTTTAAATAGAACTCAATATATTGTAGGGAATAAATATTACCTACAAAAGATATTTATGATAGAAAGCGATGTCTATTACAAAAAAACCTTTTCTCCTATGTTATTTACAATTAAATGATAATTTCATAGAAGATAACCCTATCTAGGTAAGATAATTTGTGCTGGATAATGTGTTAATTCCTAAATAATTTTATCACAATGGTTTATTTAGGATAGATTCAGGAGTGTCACAAAAGATACCATAATTGAAAATGACTATTTGAAATATAATTATAAATGTATTCCAAATAATCCTCTAATGAGGATATTATTTTTGATAGACTAGAGAGTACATTGTAAATAGGGTGAGGATAGATTATTTACGATGGTCTATATCCATTGCGGATAGTTTAAAAAAAGAAAAATAATTTATGACTAATAATTATTCAAATATATATATATTCCATCAAAAATATATTTTTAAAATATCTAATATGTTACAAATATTAATCCCAAATAGTTCAAATGAAGGAATTTTTCCAATTTAATAATCCATAATAGAAATGTTGGTTTTAATAATCTACAAAATAAATGTAGATTCTCTCTACTTCTCGCACATCATCTCTTTGTTACTGTAACACACCTGGTTTTTAAAATAATAACATTTTTTTGGTAACTGGTGATACAACCAACCATGAGTCTAATAGAATAGAAAAACAGTATACCATTTAAAACAAGATATTAAATAGTTGGTTCTAAATAGATCATATAAAATTATGAAAATTATATTCTTTAAAAATTAGTAAAATAATTTTCTTTCTTCTCAATTGACTATTAAAATAAATATGAATAAATGGAATGAAAAAATTACCTTACATAAAAAGTATATTTTTTCATCTAATAAACGGATTTTTCAGGTTTTTCACAATTATAATAAATTTATTTGTTTACTAATTCATAACATGTATTTTAAAAATTGAATATAAATATTTAAATAATAATGAAAAAATTATGTTATATTTTTTGTTTGATAATTTTATAAAATGAACAGTTTCTTTATGAATAGTGAAAAATACTAATTTTTGATTAAAACTTACTTTTCATTTTGAGATTTTATGAAGTTACATTTTGTTTTAAAAAAATTAAATGTAAAATTAAGAAAATTTTATTATAATTAACCTAATTTATGAAATTTTATTAAATTATATAATCAATTTTTATAGAACAACTATCTATACTTATTAAAATTTTCTTCAGGATATCCAATTTTTCATCACATCTATGGGTTTAATTTTAAATTAAATTATTCCAATTATATGATTTAATTTTTTAAAATAGTATTCTATATTTTTAATCAAAATAAATAAAATTATTTAATAAGTTTAACATTTTTTTTAGTTCCAATTATTATTGAAAATTTTAAAAATCAATCATTACGATTATGGTTTAGAAAGGTTTATCAGGGGTTAATTAATGAGATAAGGGTGTGTTTATCAATTAAACATGAAAAATAAAATTGGATGTGAATATATCAATTATAATATATCTAATTTTATCCGACATTAATTTTGATGTATTTTTATTGGGATATAATTTAACATTTGGTATTCTTTTGTGGAATTTTGTAAAAAATTTAAAGAACATACCCTACCCTAGTTGTAAAAAGGACACCTCCAATCCCATCCTCTTCAAAAATGGGGAGAGTTTTTTTCTAATAACAATTTAAAAAATAAATTCCTTAAATCAAACCTCATTAGGTAGTGTATTTTTTTCAAATAAAACTTATCTGGGATGACCTTAGATATAAACCTAAAGAGGTTGTCAGAATAAGACGTATATTTCATAGCCAAGCGTTTATATTTTATTTAATCCTTAAAATCATCCAAATACCCATAAAATATAAACAGATAATAACATGATTATAGAAAATATACTTTTATTTTATTATGTTAATTCAATGACCTTCATAAATCTCATATTCTTTCATATATGAAAAAAAATAAACAGTGTCTATGACAGTCTACAGCCTCGTGAACCGATGTAATTCATTTCCTATCATTTCCTCTCATGGAAGGATACATTAATGGATTTAATTTATATATATTATTATTATTAAATAATTAATATTTCTTAATTATAATATCTCATCTACCTTATTAACTTTCAATCATTAGGAAAATGATTGTGTTGATCATACATATGTTTAGACTACCACCTCCAAGAAGTAATGTGAAAATGTTTTCATTTTATTTTACCAAGGATTGTAATGAGGATATATTTAATGAATATATATGATATAACATATATAAAACTTATTCCCTAATGGTGAAATATTATTTATCTTTATTTCATTCCATCTATAAAAAATTAATACAACATTCATGAGAAGGTATGGAATACCATCTCAATGAATGGTGTAACTTGTTTATCTATCTCTAAAATTTATAGAATTTAATGAATACTAATTTTAAGAATCTTAATGATATTTATATCATGAGTAATATTATATAGATTATATTACCAAGATAAATGTACAATGATTCAATCTACCAAACTAAAACATATGTGGAAAACAAAATAATTATCACCCAGAATAGTGTTTTTGATAAATAGTTGTTAATAAACAAGTGATAAAATGTTATAAAAACTCATATAAGGTATCATATATTTTTTCTTGTATATTAAATTTATTTATATAAAATATATATTTGTTTTATATTAATTTCATATTCATACGAAGGAAATAAACCCTGAGGTAAGAGTTTCCCATCTCAATTTTACTTCGGTGAAACATATTCCATATTCACCACTTATTTATTTTGTGTGTTGTATATAATTCCTCATTTATATTTTATATTAATAAACTCTTTAGCTTCATGTTATTTTACATTTCTCTTGAATTTATTTCTTTCAATAGTGTTATGATTTTATATTTTCCAATGTGGTAAGAGTTTTACGATTACAATCTCATTGTTTATTGGGATTGTTTATGATTATGTTTATGATGAAGAGATATTTTTATATATCCATAAATATGATTTTAAATTTTTTTATACTATGCTGATTAATGAACATTCCATGTAGTTTCACTATTTTATTGAATTCGGTAATTGAAATTATTGGGAAAATGATTTTAAGAAAATCCACCTTTATTTATATCTTCGCTCAAAACTCCTTTTTAATTTTTATCAATCACTATTGAAAATTTGGGATATAACCATGACCCTATATACACAACTTTGAAAACCCATTGGGATAGGGTCTTTGGAAGAAGGCTATCTCAACTATTCTTTAAAACTAGTTGTGATACCTATCCTATGGCAGTAGTTTTTTTAAAAAAATATCATTGTTTTTAAAATATTTACACACGGGTGCTCCTCCCTCGTCTATTACATATCCTATCATGAGTTATACCCTCTTCTAATACTAAGACCATCCTAAACTCCCATCTCAAGCTTCACTCCCATCTTATCTCATGAACTACCATCCTCCCATCCCTTGCGCTTCCCTTCTCCCATCTCGAGCAGCGCTCCCCTACTCACATCTCGAGCACTCTCCTCACATCGGTGTACACCCTTCCCAACTGATTTCTCTCAACAGTGATTCCTAGGAGTACATTTATATTCTTTTCAATCCATGGAGACCCAAACAAAATATTTTATTTTCATCTAGTTTTCTTTCAACATTAAATTGGTGAGTTATAGTTACATCATTCCGTATTATCCGTATGCAGTTTCACCATACATGGTTGGGGATTCTAAAAAAATATGTTGTTCTGTGTAGATCAGTGATGAAAAGTATTTTCTAATATTTCTTATGAAAGGTTCAAATATATGTTTTGTTATTAAGATTCTATTAGTAGGATTTCGCTCCCTGGACTAATGTATTTTAGGAACATTATATCCATGGGTGTCTCATCATATTCTAGTACGTCTTTCATCATAACTTCATGGAATTATTTCTAATAAAAAAATTAATAGAAATACTTTTTACCCATTCCATAATGAGTACAATTTTTTTTGTGAAGATATAGTTTCTAACCCGTTAATATTTTCAATAATTAGTTATCAAAATCATAGATTATAATGATATAAAAATATATAACTTTTTGCGCCTCAAATATTTTTGAAATATAAGAGAGTGTTTACTAACATTGTATCCAAATATTATATTTTTAATACACATATTTGTTGAGATAAAACTCATAATCCCTTTAACTAAGATTTTTCTATGATTTTTTTATTTTCTCCTGCTACAAAAAACTTTTTTAATTTAATACATCATTTTTATAGGAGTTATCATGAAAAAAAATATCAAAAAATAAAAGTATAAATTATTTTCATCATACTTTTTACTTTAATCCAGAGGTTTTCAATCAAAATATGAAAACTGAATTTGTCATAAAATACATTTTCAATAAATATATACTTTATATTATTTAGTTTCTCTCCATATTGAAAAATATCCATGTTATACATATTATTATTATTATTTATTTCTTTGAGTTTCTTATTGATATAAAAAAATACAATGATCTCATTGTAATTGATCAATCAACTCCTTAACTTGATTAGTAATATGTTAATCAAAATCTGATTCGATATTGATAAAAAATTCATAATCAAAACCTAATTATTCACCCTCATTTTTAATATCCATGAAGCACAAGTCAATTGATACCTAATTTATTTTACATTCATCATTAGAATCGGATTCTCTAGTAACATTCTATCATACATCAAATTTTCTTTTAATTTTATTTTTTATCATTGTTTACATTCATTCATTATTAAGTATTTTGAGTTTCAACTACATATGGAATTTATTTTAATACTCAAAACATCTGAGATATGATGTATAGAAATTAGTATGAGTATTAATATTATACATTCCTTCAATATCATCACTTCACTACTCAGTTAAATTTTTTTTTTGAAACCATTCATCATTTGTATTTTTAGACTATAACATCAAAACCCAACTCGCTATGAATAGTAACTAGAATCAGATTCCACATTTCCATAATCATTCCTCCGTATATGCTAATAGTTGTTTATTGGTAGTATGATATATGTTAATATCTTGGGGATAAAATTAAAACTTCTAAAATATTATAATAATTGATAAATAAACCAAAAAATTAAAAAAATAGATACCATTTGAGTAGACAAACAAGATATACAACCACAATGATAAAAAATGATCATGCATAAATATAGAATACAGTCATTCAAACATTATTTCCCCATAGAAAAATCACATAAAAAAATAAATACTTAATAAAAATTTGGATGGATCTACTAAAATAACTGAGCCTCGCCTTAACTATGTATTTACTCTTATTTCAGATATACTGATCTATCCTGTAGTATTAGCCTCATTCCAACATGAACCTAAAGTATGTCTGGGAAGCCAAATACCCAATTTTCACAGCCACCCATGTAATGTTTTAATATGACTCAATTGGTAACCACCAAATGTGTCATGGGCTTGTCGTGAAAATGCAGTTTTTGTGCATGTGAAATTCTCAAATAATTAAATAATACTCAAAAATTATATTAAATAAATCAATACTATAAATTTGATCCAACCCTGACACCTAGGACCAATCACACATTTTTTGGCCTCCTCACGAGTGTCTCTGAACATCTGAGATTATTGTTCCAACCATGGTAACCCCCTCCAAATGGGAATAAAATTTTAATCAGTGTTGAACCTTATGACCCATCCTTCTAGGCCATACCTTATATATTCTATGATGTGTTTTTTCTGGGTAATTTATAATTATTATTCCAACTTGTGTAAAATCTCCTAGTTTGATCCACCTCGGTATACATTGAAAATGAAATATCGTAAAAGAATCCCTATATACATTAATGTCTATACCATTGTCGGCAGTATTCTCTGGGAGGATAAAAACCCAGGATCACCCCACCATAATACCCCCAATAGTTGGGTTCATACGTATTTCCGTAAATCCTTAAATATTAATCTATGTGTATCAATCAATTGAATTGGTTGAAGAAACAACTCCATGTTGATTCAATTACAAGTATGTTGGTAAACAAATTATCCATTTTGAATGTAAAGAAAATTTTCATGTTATTCTAAAAATAGCTAGATAATGGAATTTTGTGTATCATTTTGGAATGATAATCCCCAACTTAAACCAAGTTGAAGTGTGATTTTTATCATCACAACAACAAAACCATCCTATTTATAGTGAAATATACATCATTTTAGTGTGATAGTCAATCAATTACTCTTACACACATTGATTTTATTATTAATAATGAATGGTTTTGGAGAGGCTCACTCTTACATAGAATTTTTTTCCCTTATGGAAGACTAGTAATAGCATTGGCTCTTCCTTTATGATGTATCACATCATGAAGCACTCCATATTATTCTTACAATGATTCATTAACCCCTGATGGACTTGGAAAATTGTACTCATTGATATAATTGCATTAAATATCATGGTTTTATATTCATTGTATTTTTTTATATATATATTATTTTTTTTCTTTTATATTATCATTATCATATGGACTAGTTTGTCAGTTATGGTTTCATATAATTTGAAGAGTTCTCATTTTCTTAAATATATTTTTGATTAAACATCAATATTATTTAAATATCTTTTAAGAAATAAAATATGAAATTTCTTTTCAAAAATGGATTGAATTTGGATGTATGAAGTTGTTTCAATATTAAGCAATTTTTAAAATAAGTTTGAGAGATTTTTGGATTTTTTATTTTGTAATTATTCATTTATAGTAAAGATCCATTCCCATTTTACAATTGTATTGGAAGTCCTTGGTTGTTCTATGAATAATTTAGATACCGTATTACTAAAAATGGATTTAAAACAAACTACTGTGTGTGGTATCAAAATAAGGATAAGATTCAAACTAAGAAAAACCAGTATCGAAATGAGAGGATTGTATTAGTGAATATGTTAGATGGCCATATTCTATATGTCCATAATCATGAGAAAGAATGGTTGTCGACCCTTGAATACTTCGATATGACCACACATGATATGTCTAATGATAATTACGATGATGACCAGATGAAAAAATTGAATGTTTCTACCATGACTCTAGTATATCAGCAATGTGGTAAAATAAAAAAGATAGAATTTTTAATCTGATTGTTTCGAGGTAAAACAATGTAGGGAATATCTAATTATTAGATTGATTACATTCACACCCCTTTGAAATAATTTCATCCAAATGAACCAAATATTCCATCAAACCACTATATTCCATGGATGTTAGATGAAGAGCATGGATGTTCAAAAAAACAAAATCCATGCTTTAATGAAATATTTCATCTTATTCTGGGAGAAACTATTGAACTGAATAATAAAATAAAATGTGGGACATCCTGATGGAATCCAAAAGCTGATGGTACACCATTCTATGTGTTGTGGAAGGTAATGTGTTTATTTTCATTTATCCTTAGACTCTATAATATTTTTATTTATAACTAAATATCAATAAAAATGTGAAAGAATGATACTAAGAGAAATAAGAATAATGATGAGTTGGTTCACCCTATAGATTGATATGCATGGAAATTATTTGATGCTTGATATCCTGATTTCAGACCTGACATGTATAATGTGAGGATTATTCTTTCATGTGATGGATTAATATGTTTAGTCATGTGAAAACTTCTCACAACACATGGACAATTTTCATACACATTTATAACCTTCCACCGTGGATATGTATGAAATAACCTTTCAATTTCTTGAGTATACATATATCTGGACCGTATTATCCCATAAATAAGATATGTTTATACATCCATCCTTTAATAAAATATTTTATACATCTTTGGAATGTGGGTGTTTGCACATATGATGTATGTTCGACAGATATATTTCAGATGTGTGATGTGATTTTGTTGAAGATCAATGATTTTCCTTATAGAAAAATGATGTTTTGATGGGGCATGAGGAGAAAAATATCATGTCCAATTTAAATAATGAATACATGTTCAAGAATAATTAAATACCATGTTAGTTTCATTTCTATGGGACCTCGATGATTCTTTCCAATCAACCATCCATATAGAAATAATTTTCAATGATTTTACAATACCGTAGAGACAAAAAAATCCAAATCATTGTATGTCTATAACTGATGTGCCCAGTGAATTACATGATTTTATTCATTCATTTTGGAAGGTCCAGATGATATCTAGAAATAAGAATAATTCTTATATTGAAATTGATTACAACTGTAATAAGAGGAGTACCTTATTTCAGTTGCTTTATTGGTCAACAAATTTGTTATGTCTTTACTTATACATAATGAACATTGAAAATAATATATGTAAAATGTTGCTTTCAATTATTCTAAATTTCACGGGAATGGTAAATGATAATTTATACCCTTGATTTGAGATTAGGGATTAGGGAATCAAACCCAAATTGAATCCATTGTGTAACAGTGAAAATAAATCAATGTTCTATGTGCTTCTTATGTGATGAAATCTATAGAAAAAAAGTCAACTTTTAGAAGTATTAGGGATAATTAAAATTATGGATTTCTATTAAAACAACCTATCATAATGGGTAAATATAAGATTTTTGAAGATGAAATCTTTGAAGACTCCTGATTATCAAATACTTATACATATGTTGATTCCAATCACCAAAATTTATCTTTTGTCTAATAATATAAGGGGGTTAGTTATTTAGTTGTACTATTTCTTTAATGAAATTTTTTATAAGAATTTGTTGAAATAATTCTTGCAAAATATATTGGAAGTGGCACCATTAATTTTGGGTGAGTTAGGGAATAAGTTTTCCCCAACGTTTTTCACATGAAAACTTCATTGAATTTTCCATCTTCTAACTGAAATACTTCATGAAAGAAAAGTTTATTTTTTATATATCCAACTGAAAGAAACATGTTCAAATTAAAGTCTTATGTTCAGAATAGAAATCATTCTGATCGTTCTATCATAAAAGGTTACTTGGCTCAAGAATGTTTCAATTTCTGTTAAATGTATTTGTCTGATCTGACTTTGAGACATAAAATACCAATGAGTAATGAGTAAGAATAGTATGAAAAAATTTAACCCATTTTCAAATCACATCCCTAAATAGGGGGAATTCCCGGATCATATATATTGATGACATTAAGACTTGAAGAGTGGGAGATTCCACATTGCATTATTTTATTTAATTTTAATTTTTATGAATATATGAAGTACATAAATTAAATATGTATATCTGATTTCATATAATGGAATTTTATATATTTGTTAAAATATTCCTAATTTTTTTGGGAACATAAATAACTGATAAATAGAAGGAATTGCACTTTATCATTGGTAAAGAGATATACATTTCATAGAAAGTGTTTTTTTCTTCATTGAAATTGATGGTTGAAATATTATGCTTATAAATTTATAAAATAAATATTTAATTAATTTTAATAATAATTTATATTTAAGGTATTGAGTTTTCCTTCTAAATATGTCACTAAGGAAATGATAGCTTCAACTTTCAGTCTTAATTCTGTGGTTTGTGAATGAATATCAATAATTATCCTTGGGTATAGATTTATTATCACTAAATGAGAAAATATCAGGAGAAAAAAACACAATTGTTTTATGTTAACTACCCAAACATACTATTTCTTCAGTTCATCGAACAATTTCCCTCGATTTGAAAATTTATCTTATTATTGAGTCATGCAGATAATACTAATTTGGGATTGCTACTCTCATGGTAGAGTCACTCTAGTGAAATTATAGAGGCTTGATTGGATGATGAGGAATGAAACATGAATTGATTATTATGGATTTAATATTGTTGACATGAATCAAACTCTTGCTACTGATTAACCATATTAAATAACATAAATGGAGAAACAATTGTTTATGTCAAAGATTATCTTCGACCAGAATTTTGTATCATTATTAATCGAATCCCTATACATATTTTTGACGAGGGTGATGATGGAATTATTTCCCTCCCTGCTAAAGTTTTCCCCGATCCATTTATTACTTATGATGACCTCAATAATTCAATTTTTGGGGCTGATTTTGAACAAAACGTTGTGCTGGTAAATATATACAATCACCTATATGTGTTTTCTATTATTTTTAGCTTGATTTGGGTTCTTGAGATTAATGGCATAAAAATATAATTACTATTGATTAAAAGTACTTTTTACACACTAGAACATCATGTCAATTTTCAATATTTATTAGTTTCATATTTCATTTAGTTTAATTTCAAAATATTGAACTGAACAATATTCAAACCGAAGAAACCAAACAAAACCAAAACAGTTAAATTGCAGCCAAAAAACAAGATGAATTGAATTAGACATTTTAAACTAATTGACATGGAAATAAAACATAATGAAATTGATGAAAAAACAATGGAAAAAATAATTAACCCAATATATGAACCAAATATCCAAATATAACTAAAAAAGAGAAATTTTCTCATCAATTCTAAAAAATGATCCAAATAACCTAATACAAATAAAAAAACAAATGACCAAATAGTTGACTGAAATAAACCAAATAAACTAACAAAAATTGATTTAGATTAAATTTAAAATAGAAGAAAACTATATCATACCCATGTTAAACATGATAAATTGAACATATTTTTTTCTATAACATGTGTTATGTTTTGATATTGTTCCCCTAGATATAATTTTGTATGTAATATCACTACATATCTGCTATTTGGTTTGATAAATATTTCTTCTTTATTATGTAATGTTTCATGTTCTTTATTGTTTCAATTACACATTTGTTATGGTTTTCAAATTAATTCCATATTAATTTTAAAATATAAGAAATGAGAAAATAAGAGCTATGAAGAAAAAATAAGGAAGAAAATAATCGCCCAATGAGTCAAATGGACTTCCCTTCTCTAGTTCCTATTCTGAGTATTTTATTTCAAATATATATATATATATATATATATATATAATGTGGTTAATTTTGATTCTATATTTTAATCAGGGTTTTCCACCATGGTTATAGTGATTCACTGATGTACCATCTACCACACTTTCTGATCACGCAATATCATTCAATAGACCCAGGATACTTAGGCCACCCATGTTTCTACCACCATTTTCATATGAGGCTCCTCATTATGCTATCTCATAACCGATGATGATTCTTAATCCTCAACCTTATTATGAATTTTCATATATTTCTATGCCATCTTATTTTCATTCTTCATACTTCTCCTCATGATACTACATTCCTTCTTCATCAACTATTGTGGTGACAAATTCTGATCCTACAGATCATACAATGGGACCTGCTCCATCTATACATAATGTTGTTCCTTCTGTGCTTGGGGATCTAGTCAGAACCACTGCTTAGACTACCTGGGTATATTTATAGAACCCTCGATATCTTTTTACTATAATTTATTTTCATTATAATTTTCAATTGATATATTATTTGTTTTTTTTTCTTTAAAATCTAGATCTTTTTTTAAGTAGTGTGGGCGTACATGCATGGAAATAGTGCGGAACCACATTGGAGAGATGATGGTGGAGTACAATTAAAGAAAACAAGTGATAGAAAAAATAGGATGGGAATGTAAAAGTTTTTTGGTGATGCATTCCAAATACTATGATATCAATATCATCCGCCAACTCTCCTAGAGACAGCTACTAAATGATGTAAAGAAGGAAACTTGGGAATAAATATGGGTAATATAATCCATTATATTTAATTTCATGTTATTATTGTATTAATATGGATTGATATTTTTGTGCAAGCATCATTTTAATTTTTCGATAGTGAGGTTTTGAGGCTTGTACATCCTAGGTAATTCAGTGAGCTCTAGAGGGGCTATAAGCATGCATTATATAGTGGATAACATGCTAGAGTAGGCATGTATTTAGAGTCCACACATTTCTGGGATGATTTTTTTTGTATAATATTATCAGGAAATTATTACTTATTGGATGATTACTGTGTTCATGGTATTAATAAAATTTGAGGTTTTAAAATAAATATTACAGGGATTTTATTTAAAAATAAGTTTTTAATTGTGGAAATTTTTTAAGAATCAATAGTGAAAAATTAAAAAATGGACTTTACACTATACCTCAAAAAATTAGGGTGGAATATGATGTCAGGCCATGAGTCGAAGTAAGTACATCACCCACTTACTTATATGTAATTAGTTTATTATATCTTATCAAAATATGGTGATGAATGATCTTAAAAGTTTTATTTCCAAAAAAAATAATATTTTTGGATAGGTTATGTAGGTATAAACTAAATTATAAAATTAATGAAACTGATCTTCATAGAAAAATTAAAAAAGTGATGAATATAAATAACTATTTTTGAATAAAATACAATTAAATAGAGGTGAAAAACATAGATATAGTTAATATCTTTAAGGATTTATTATTAAATAATTGAAATGTATATCATATTTGAAAATTTGAAATCTAATTATAAATAATATTTCATTCTTTCTATAGTGATAATATTGATTGAATAATAAATGTTATAAAACACTTGACTATTGTTTTTAGTTAGTTTGAACTGATGTTAGAAGAGTACGTCTTGTGGAGGTATTTCAAACACTCTCATTTTAGTGTTTAATATAATTAAATATCTTGGTAATGGATCTCAACCAATTAATAAAAGTTGATAGACTCTGGTTTTTAATGACCACTTCAGTCCTTATCATGAATTTATTAAGCATAATTAAATATGGGTTGATCCTATGTAATGTTAGAAGTGAGATTATTTTAGCGAGACCCTTTAATTTTATGTTCTTTGTAAATATTGATATACTTTTCCATTGGAAATGTAATTGAGAATTTAACTCTATGTAAAGATAACATAAATTTCCAATATCTTATTTAATAATAAATTAATACTTGTTTATAGGTCATCTAATATATCTAAGGCCTACGACAAGATACATACACTATTATTAATTTTATATTGAGATGGAATTAAATGGATATAACATGGTTAAATATATTTGAGAAAATTATTAATGAAACAAGATGAATCATTAATGGTCTATTCATAAATATTGATGTTATATTTTGCGATAACTATAAGTTGGATAAAGTATTTTAATGAATTTAGTGAAGTTAAAAAACTTGAAGCCTATTCAGATTATGGAAATTTATAGGTTCAGTATTTTTATTTTGCAATGGAAATTGTAAATGATCTTGATGGGTTTGTAACAACTATGATAATTCATGGATTTATGATGTTATTTTATGGTGATTTGATGTGATTTAAGAGGACTATAAATCATTTTGTGTGAACCATGAATTATTTTTAGGAAATATTGGAAACTCAAGTTATGGGTGCATAACTTTTTAAGTATTGATTTTTGTATGAGTCATTTTTATCTATATATGAGTCATTACTCATACTGTATGATCTATTTCTAGGAAACTTCATAACCTATGTAGGAGTAATTATAATCTGTATATGATTCATTTAAAAAGTATAGAGGTAATTCTAAAAATTTTACTTGTAATTTGGACCCATGACCAAGTCATCTATCATTTCTTATAAGTGTATTTGTTCTTTGAATGAGTGACATGTACATTCATATGAGCCATTATAGATATAAAATAATTTATTATTTCTATAAATAAAAAAGTGTGTTACCCAAAACTAAATTTTGAAGAATAAATCATCAATAATGATTTCAAATCTATCCTTTATCATTAGAAACATAAAATCACCAAAATGGTATGTGATTCAAAATTGAGATTAATGAGAAACTAATCATCAATTATATAGAACAGTATTAAATCATTAGGATGTTTGAGATACTTTTTCAAGGCTACAAATGGATTTTTAAAAATATTTTATATGATATAAAATATATATAATGTTTTTAAAGTCATACTTTCATTTTAATGCATTATGATTATTTATTAATATATGATACAATAATTATATGATGATGATAATATTAAATTAATTCATAATTATAATATTAAATTAGTCCTTTAGTAATTAGTCCATCAGTTGTTAATGTACTGTAATATTAAATTATCATAGTAACATAAAATTACATCCATCTTGAGGAGGTGGATAAATACTTTTCATTATCATGATGATGTATAAACCATTATAGTTTTCAATGAAGGGATAAAATAGAATCCAAAGTGTCTTAGATAATTGAGTCAGAAATAGATGAAGTAGCAATAGTAGAAGTCTTGTGAGTTATTATATTTTGTGAGTAATAGTAGAAAAAAATGTTCTCTATTTTTAACTTCAGGAATCACTGTACTATATTTTATTAATTTTTTAAATTCTAGGTAGTAAATAATGTTTTTTTATTAGAAAAAATTTATAATTTTATTTCACTATAATTGGGGAAGTGGATCAAAATTTTCCTGGTTAAACAACATCCTTGGATAGATGTTTAGTCTACATTAAAAAGTGGTTGTAAATTTAAATAAATTTTGGGATTCCGGTATAATGAAATAATGTGGGATGTTGTATTTGTTAATTTGTTTAACATAGTGAATTCAAAAAATTCTGTGATATTTTGTGTATGGTTTGTGGTTAATATCTAACCTACCCACTATATTTGGATGGACCTGGTAAACTATAGAATACTATGTTTAACCAAGAGAAAATTACACTAAAAAGAAAAATGGAAAAGTGAGGGACTCTTGAAAATTTTCAGGGCATAATGGTAGGATTAAATATTAAATATGATATTGTGGGGTAATTCCATGTATTATAATGTTGAGAAATTAAGTTTTTCAAAAGGACAACGAATTACATGGATTTCTTATATTCAAAAACAAAATTTATAATTCTTGGTGACAAAAATAAATAAATATATATATATATATATATATAAGATGAATAGAGTGTTTGATATGTGATGTTTGGTGACTTAAAAATTGGGAGCTGTTGTGCTATAAGAAATAACAAGAATTACTCTCTCAAACCAAATTAAAAAGACATGAATAATGTTGAATTCAATAAAACTGAATAAAATATAGCATAACTAAGATAAACTATCCTAGGAGTACCTATAAATTATCCAACTAAAAAAAAATTACACATAATTTTTTATAGTGGTAAACCAAATTTAAAATACTATAAAGGAATATATTTATTCTAAAACTGATAACAACAGCCTAAATCCAATAGATCCAAATATTATCAAAAAACCTCATGAAACTAAATTTTATATAATAGAATCATACTTTACAAAAATAAATTAAAAAAATTCGATTATATAGAAAAAAAATTGAAACAACTGAAATATAACCTAATAAAGATGAATTTAATTGAAACAGATTGAACTAACTTGGAATGAATAGACACAGCCAAATCTAAACTAGATTGAAAAATCTTATACTAAATGAAATTAAATAAAAATAAATTAAATCAATCATTATAAATTAAAATTATATTGTACATATATGATTATTCTAAATTTTAGGGATAAATCTCAAATCCTATGAGTTGAATTTTTTTCAAATTATCCATTAAATATACATTTCACAAAATAATGACAAAAATAATTTATTGAACAATAAAACCCCATAGAAATTAATATAAACACTTCAATAAAGAAAAAAATGAAATTAATCGGAAAATGGAAACTTGATTATAAAGGGGTATTGATAAGATATAGGTTTTTTGATATTCACAATATACTGTTTAAATGAATGAATTTGAAATCCAAATTAGGTATTAAAAGGTAAACATATAAGTTAATTATTGTAATTTAATGTTTCATTTAGAACGTTCTTTTATTTGAAATGGGATAAAATATTAACATTTCATTTAATAATAAGATTCTTTCTTCTTTTTTCAAAGGTATTATTCCACAGAATATCACCAATCCATGTTAAAAAAATAAATAAACCGGATCAAACAAGTATGAGATAACATACACTGAATCGAAGTAAGAAAATAGATCTTATTATAATTGAAAGAACTATATCCTAAAAATTGAATCAAATGAAAAAAAATTACCTAACCAAAAATTAATATAAAAAACATGAATGTACTAAACAGAGATGAACTATATCAATCAAAGAAAATAAAGATTTAATAAAATTTAAATTAAAAGATCCAAAAATTTCAAAAATAAAATAAACAAAACAAAACTTTTATAAATAATAATAAATCTAATATATGAGAAGATGATAAATTCGAATAAAAATAAATGACAGTGACCTCAGAGGAACAAATTTTTATAGAACTAAATAAAAAAGAAAAGACCAAACCTAACTAGATGAAATAAAATTGAAAAAAACTCATTATAACTAAATTAAACAATAACATATACAATATATTTTAAATCAACTATGTATATTTATATTAAATTAATCATAAATAATTAAAATAAAACATAAAAAATATAATCTTGATGTAACTAATGGTTTTGAAATGATCTAAATCAAATCTCAATGAATCAATCTAAACTAAACTAAATAAAATCATTTAAAAACACATAAACAAAAAAGAATAGAAATTAAAAAATATATTGTAATAGGATAATTAATTATCAAATAAAATATATTTTTTTTTAAATTAACCAAACCCAACCTATAAAAATTCTTGAATTTCTAGGGATTGAATCCTCTGAGCGGTATCTCTCCCTCACTTCCTTGTCTCTAGGGTTCCTCAGTTTCTTTGTGGCAGGGGAGGTCGGCGCACTGCTCTTTGGCCTCACCTCCACCCTCCTTCTCCCTCCTTTATTCCTCGGTCCTTGCCTCCTTTGGGTTTTTCTTCTGGTCGATGGCTTTTCTTTATTTCTGTTTCAGGTGGGGCTTCTGCTCGGCGGTGGCTTCGTCGGAAGGGGTAAGTAGTCTGGTCATGGTCATTATTTCCCTTTGTTTTCCTGGAAAGATTTAACTACTACTATGGCCTTTAGAACCCGCCCGGATCTCCCAGTTGGTTAGCAGTGATGGTTTCATAGAGGCTTTGGGAAGTGTAGTTGTTCTGGTAATTACTACTCTAGGAGGCAGGTGTTTCTGTTGGATGCTTCTCACTTGAATCCTTTCCCAAATCCTTTGTTGCTCTGGTTTTACACCCCTTTCACTATTCTCTTACTCAGTCAGCTGCGCAGGTTGCATGTAAGCTTTGGGAGGTGCGTTCGTTCAGTCAGGGAATCTCAAAAGGTGCCCTCAATTCTCCCCCAACTGTGGTGGTTTTCTATTGGATGTTTTCATTGCTATTGGTATTGGATGGAAGGTCCTCTCTCTCATTGTGATTTTCAGTGTTTTCTAGTTTATCTTTGTTTTTTTTCGTGTTTTGTCCTTATTGAGGAACTTATATGGATTTCGTCATTATCGGGCATGTGGACTCTTGGAGGATCGGTGTGGCATGAAACTGTGATGTTTCCCTATTGATGGTGGTGAGGGTGGATCGAGGTCAATTATTTTCTTTTCTCAGGTGGTGTATTGTGGCTGTAGATTTTAGTTACTTGACAATGATGATCGAATGGATGTGATAATGGCGAAGGTGAAGCAATGGAGTTGATATGTGATGTCTCTGACATTTATTCCTGCCTCCCTTCTCATTTATCTTCTCTGGTTGTAGGTTACCTCCATGCTCTCCTAGGAGGACCAGCGAGGTGGTCTCCATGGTCTTTTGGGTCATGAGTTCATGTGGCTTGATTCAGGGTTCCCATTGTTGGAGGAAACCTATTTTGGTGGTGTAGATGTTTGGTTCGGAGTGGCTGGCTGCGATGAGGCATGAAGGTTGAAGTCTTTGGTGGTGGGGTGTTGATGCACAGATGGTGAAGGATCCTCGTTGGTGATGTGAGGATGGTGCTTCTATTGGTGGATGACAATGATGGTAAAGGATACTCTGGTGAAGACAATGGTGTCTTTTAAGGTGGTGTTTCTGAGGAGTGGTGATGACGGAGGTGACTAGATGTTGTATTTCTGTCAACTCAAATTGAGGTAGGTGAGCAATTTACGAGGCTTGAGGTGGCACTTGGTTCAACCTATACCATTTTGTTGGCACGTGTCTAAAATTTGTTTTATGACTCTGAAATTTGAATTGGAATTTTGTGGTGCGGAGCTTTGGTTTTGAAGAAGTGGGACGCCATTTTTTTCTCTTGATATTGGAATTTGGTATGTCTTCGTATTATGGTGGAGTATTTTCAATCTTGTGATGTATGGTTACCACTTATCCTTAACGTGGATATTAGAAAATATAAAAAAATAGATTTGGAGGTAACCTGTAAAAAATATGACTAAATTCAACAAATTTAATGTAAATTAAATAAAATATACACACAATTAAATAAATTAACTATAAGTGAACGAAGTTATTTTTATAGAATATGAAAAATAAACATCTTGTGATCTTATTTATTCAATATCCATTCCTTTCATAGAAGTGATGTCCATGAAATATTGTACTGAATGAATTTTAGATAGTGTTTTAATTTTGTATTGATTCCTTTCATTGTACTAATTCAAATGTAGATCAAAATAAACATTAAAATTATTTATTCATGCATGGGGGTTTTGATCTAAATTATTTTTTAATAATTTAGTTTAGTTTATGTTTGTGCAATTTCTTTAAGATCTGATTGATTCTATTTAGGCCAAGTTAGTTTGATTTGGTTCAATTCAATTCACCTTGGTATATGTTAGTTCAATGGAAGTCTGTAACTGTGTGTTAGTTATCACTATATAAATTAAGTGATGGTGAATAGCCAATATCCTAAAAATTATTTTTATTTAATCTCAAAAAAACATAATTTTGTTATGATATAGTCATGATTATATTGTTAATAACCCATTCGTACATATTTCATTATCTTAGAGTACTAATTTTTCATGTCATGATTAATTATAGTGACCATAAAACCACATTATTATTGATTAATATGATGACTTATTCACATATATATATTTTATATCTATTGATAACCTATTCAATGATACATATTTATAATTCATCCACCATTTGTATTTATTTTCATCTTCATTTTCAATTAATATATGTTTGATTTTAATTATGAAATTCATTATTAGTAAGATATTTTCAATTATCATTCACAACATTCAATGTCATTATAGAGTGAGGTTTTATATATTGAAGGAAATAATTCTTTTGGAAATGTTTTTGAATAAGAAAGAAAAAAGATTGAAGCATAGTAAACATACCAACATAGCAGCAAAATGTATGTTTTACTTCATTGATTTAAAATATTAAAATTTATTTTTTAAATCATAATTTTCAATTTAAATTTTATAATAATATTTTTTGGAGGCCCATGATTCCCAGGAATATGAAAAATATGCTCCAAATGATCGGTTATCATTTTTTTGGAGATGATCACCATGGAACAGTATGTTGCTGACTAGGGGAGAGTATTATCCCGATGAGGTATTATCCCACTTTGGGTTATGTTTCTAGGGACACCAAGTCATAATTGATATCACGTGTTAAGTATAAGGTAAGGAAGTCCAACAAAAGGGCCATATAGGTAGAATAATGGGCTCAAATGGAAAAAACTAAATTTATGAAACTAATGGATTTTTTATTTCCATTGCATCTACTAGAAAATAATGAAACTTGTGATTCATATATGTTGTAGATTTATATTACATAAAGGGAAACAATTAGTAGCCCTAGTGGTGATTATGATGATTATAATCCTTGAAATGGTGATGCATAGGATGGATGTGAGCAAGAGGGCGGGGATGATAGTGTGAAACGGTTTGGGGATAATGGTGAAGAAGAGAGCATGGCTATGGACAATGACTAATGACTATGATGAGGTCGAGGATAAATGTGGTGATATTGATCGTGATGAGGGGCATAATGATCTATTATATTTTTACTAATATTTAAAACAATAGTTTTTTGATGATTTTTTGTGAATGAATATATGTGATATTTTTTATGTTGGTTATCATTAGTCAAATGCATCAATTAATTTCCTCTTTTATTATTATTTATGAATTGGACTGTTTCTATTTGATTATGTTTTTGTAATGACCCGCTAATTTTCATTGGCTAGGGAGCACAATGAGTCATTACTAGGCCTTATGCAACATCCCCAAGACCGCAATGGAAGGAAATAAATGTCGAAGGGTTTCAAATACAAGTGGGGGAAATTTATCCATTATGAAATAAACTGATAAACCAACAAACCATTCACTATATCATGCATGAACAACGAAAGACAACTCAACAACTTTATGTATTTCAAATCTGCATCAAAGTATGAAACAAAAAAATAACCATGTATCAATTTACACAATTCATAAATGAAAAAAGACTCTCTGCAAGACTCCACACTTCACAAGATATAAGCTCCACAATCCCAAAACAACCCAAACATCACAAGGTAGTTCTAAAAATGTGGTAAATATTACCATTGCCCCTATCCCAAAAGATATCATGCACAAAAGCACCAATGTTCCAAAGTAGAGGTGACTGTAAAACTCAGTAGGATTTCCCCATGGACTTCCCTACTCACGCAACTAGGATAGAAAAGTTACCCACACTTATATAAAAAAGTTTATTTAAATAAATTTACCAAAATAGTTTATAACCAAATATAAAAATGTTCCAAAAAAACATTTACAACCAAGTGAAAACAAAAATTAAAGAATCCAATTTCAAGAAATTAATTTTTCCATAAAAATGAATAATAATATCTTAAAACCTAATTCAAATTATCATTTGGAACACTCATTACATAGTTCCCCACACACCCACACATGTATGCTTCGTTTGACAGTTACATACTCAAGATCGATCTCTCGTCCAGTTACCTTGAGTCCCAATGACACACACCCCCATTCCAGGATCACATCCCATGTACCATAATGGTACTCATCCCTTACGAAGGGCCTGTTAAGAATGAACTGACACCAACACCATTTATTCTGAATACTTCCATTTCCAAAATAAACCATTTCAATTAAACTGAACTTTTATTGAAAACCAAAGAACAACCAATTTTGAAGCAACATTTATTTTAAATAAAACTTTTTTTCCCTTTTATTGAAAACATCTAGTCCCAATCATGTTCCAACAAACTAGGAAAATACCCTTTTGAAAATACTCATTTTAAAATGAAGAACCAAAGCACTCATTCAAAATCCCTAATTTTCTAGATTTAGCAACAATCACTCATGAAGGATTCCAACAAGTTTTCAACAACCAAATAAAAATTAATTAGACACCACACAAAAAATTGAAAGAAAACCTATCCGTTATACTATGTGGAGTCGAGAAACAAGCCTCCTAGCTCAATGGTTTTGAAGAAACCAACAACGAACGAAGAACGGTCAAGAAAACCTAGTTGATTCTCCAGGAACCCACCATTGATATCAACTCCTAACAAGAACAAGACCAAATCTCATCATATTTTTCATAAACATAGATAGATCTACCCATAACAAACATATATCTATAAAACCGAGATAATAGGAGAATCATATCTAATTAGATCTAAGAAACTGATCATGAACGATGTAGAACGATCACATACCTCAAGAATCCAGCTTCAATTCCCCAGGGGAATCCTTCAGACCACCTCTATAACAATGGGAGAACCTTCTTTGGCTTAAAGATGATACAAATCCCGACTTATGGACACATAAGAAAAAACAATCTACTGAGAGGAAAAAAAGTGAGATCTACTTTTTTATGATCTCACTTAAGTGTCCACATAGTTAGTTCGCACATTTAGAAATATCTTGCACTAATCGTGCTTTATCCACTTCTTTTACAAACCCTTGGTTGGCCTCCTCACACAATCTCCCAAACTGTGATTCAGACGTGTGAGTTCTGCTACCTCAAAATGGCCAACTACTCATGGTTAGACCATTCAGTAAGACAAATTGTGCCCTACCAGTACGACTTCTCCTTTGCCTCTAAACTTCATTCAACGTTCTCTTGACTCTCTCATTCCTCACCATTGACAATATAACAATGAAAAACATCAAGTAAGGGTTACATACCATAAATTTGGGTTTACTAAACTCTCCCCACCACTGGTCTTTCCATCCTCAAAAAGATGAAAACACTCACCCAACTGAAGGAGTTCCGACCACTACTCTTTCATATCCTTCTCACGTATCCAAGGTTCTTCTTGAATCTGACTGAACCTCCCTAAAACCCTCACTAGACAGATGATTTTTCCTAGAAAATCATTCCCATGCCTATCCAAACTCCATTCTAGGATGTCTATCAATGATGCATCTAACTCTATGTCATCAAGATCCCATCGGATCACATAGTAAGTATAAGGCTAATACCTTTTCATTTGAGATACCTACCACACAATATGCACTAAACTGAACTATGGTGGTAATTCCAACTAATACTCCACCTCCCTCGCCTATTCCAGTATCTCAAACGGTCCATTGTATTTAGGATATATCTTTCCATAATTCCCAAAAAGATGTTGTCCAAGCCTTAGAGATATCCTCAAGAAGACATGATCACCCACAGAGAACGGAAATGGTCTTCTATGGTGATCTGCCTAAAATTTCTAACAACTCTGAGTCGTCTCTATCCCCTTTCTGATTAAATAGATCTTCTCCGTTGTTTCTTTGACAAGGCTCGAGGAAACAAGTGTTGATTCACCTATTTCCACCTAGTATAGTGGAGAACAAAAAGGACGCCCATAAAATGCTTCAAAAAGTGCCATATGTATTGAGGAATAATAGTTGTTATAGTTTGAGAACTCCACCAAGGGTATATTATCTTCCCATGGGCCACTAAAATCCATTACATAGGCCTACAACATGTCTTCCAAAATTTGTATCATTTTCTCAGATTTCCCATCTATCTAGGGAAGATACGTTGTGCTCATAGTCAACTGAGTCCCATGATCTTTCTGTAAGGATCTATAGAAATGAGATGTGATCATAAGATATCTATATGATAATATTGAAACTGGTACCACATTCCCCTTTAACACTTATCATATATTGATTTTTAATAGACCGTCCATCGTGTGAGTTTCATAAATAGGGATGAAATGGGCCGACTTTGTAAGATGATCAACTATTACCCGTAAGGAATCTTGTTTCTGAACCTTTCTTGGAAGACCTATAACCAAATATATATATATCTCTTCTCCCATTTCCACATGGGAATAGGTAAATACTACAACATTCATACTGGTCAATGATTTTCTTCCTTAACCTGCTAACAAATTATGCATCGTGAGACGAACTCGACAACCTTTCTTTTCATGCCACGACACAAAAACTAAGTCTTCAACACCTTATACATCTTCTATGTCTATGGATTTATAACCCATCTCTAATGGTGGTAATCATGAAAATGTTGTTCCAAAAAAACCATAGGTACCACTATCTGATGTCTAAAGCACAAAACTGAACTCCCATTAAGTTTCCACTCCTCAATTGTCTCCCCACCACTGTGTTTTGAACTCATAACCAGAAATTCTACACCAGATGTTTGTGCCACTTTGACCATTTTTACCAAATCAAGAACAAGAATATATGAAATTAAAACACAAAAATCATCTCAGTCTTCACATTCCACTTGCATGTTGGCTTGGACCAACATCAACTACCATTCTTATGAAGCTTCATCTTTCAACTAAGCATATTACTTTCTACTCAATGCATCTTCCACTAAATTCCATTTTTCGGTAGTATACATTATTTCAAAGTCGAACATCAAGAGATACTCCATCTATCTCCTTCTTCTCAGATTCGAATATTGATATGAGAAATTGTGTTTCATGCTTTTGTGGTCCATAAACACAGTGAGTTTCTTACATAAAAGATAGTGTCTCAATGTTTTCAAAGCATAAATGACTACAGCTAAAACCAAATCATGTGTTGGGTAATTATTCTCATGCACCCTCAACTACCTTGAGCCATAGGCAACCACATGGTCTCCCTGCATGAGAACACAAACCAACCCTGATCCCGAAGCATCATAGTACACCACATACACCAATCGTAATTCTAGAAAAATCATGATAGGTGCTGATGTCAGCCTAACATTCAACCCCTGAAAAGACTTATCGAATTCCTCTATCTATTGGAATGAAGAATTATTCTTTTTCAGAGATTTAATTATTGAATCTGGTCATGATAAATCACGCAAAAAGATTCATTATTAACTAGATAAACCAAGAAAAATTAGTATCTCGAAGACATACATCAGTGGTTACCATGAGATAACATCTTCTATCTTTTTAGGATCAGTATAAATACATTTTCTCATAAATGACATGTCCAAAAAACAAACTTCCTATATCCAAAATCACACTTTCATAATTTGGCATACAAACATTGATCTCTCACAATTTGTAACATTGTTTCCAAATGTGCCTCATGGTTAGATATTTTCTTTGAATATACCAAGATGTAATCCACAAACACCATAACAAAAAAATCCAGATATTTTGGAAATATCTGATTCATCAATTCACTGAAGGCCGATGGTTCATTCATTAGACAAAAAAGGCATGACTACATATTCATAATGGCCATATCTAAATCTCAAAGCTCTCTTTTGAATATCCTCCTTCTAAACTCACAATTGGTGTTATTTTGATCGCAATAAAATCTTAGAGTGCCATTTTGATCCCCTTAATTGATCATGAATATCATCAATGTGTGGTAGTGGATACCTATTCTTTATCATAACTTTTTTAAGATTATGATAATCAACAAACTGCTAAAGAGTTATATATTCTTTCTTCATGAACAAGACTGATGCTGCCCACAGAGACGTACTTGGTCAAATAAGACCCTTTCTTTCTAGTTCTTCCAACTACACATTCAATTACCTTAACACTATATGTGTCATCCTTTAAGATGGAAGGGAAATAGGGCTGATCCCTAGAAGGGAATCAATTATAAAATCCACTTCTCTTAGAGGTGGTAACCTAGAGATGTTCTTGGAGAGACATCTGAAAGTTGATCCACAACAGCTGGAAAACTATTTTCCTCAATCTCTTCCATTGATTCCAAAGTCAACACTACCAACTGATAAGAGATAATTCCCATTGTTTGTGCCGACAAGCACTTTTACCCTTTCATTACCATCCTCTCTCATATGAAGAGATGCCTGACGTTGTCCTCATTTGTGAAACTAACTGTTCTCTTATAACAGTTGATGTGTGACTTGAATGCTGTGAACCAATCCATAACTAAGATTACATCATAAAAATCTTTTTCAAACATCGAGAATAAACATTTTAGTTCATCTTCATCAACAGGTATAGCACATGCTCTACATGTAAAGTCTTAACATCCACTTCCACCAAGAGGAGTTTGCAGTTTTAAGACTGAAAGAAAGATTTCAAACATTAATCACAGTACGCCAACATAACAAGAAGCAATGCAAGAATGAGATGAACCATTATCGAAGAGCTCTTGAACATTGGTAGAAATCAAAATAATTGTACCTCTCTCCATAGGTGGCCTAACTTTACCATCAATAATTATCTTCTAACCCCTATACAATTTTTTTTCATTGCATTTTTCTTCTTTTTTCCATGATTTGATTGTCTTGGTTGGGGAGTCATGGTATTTATAGAATCACAATGTCTAAATATGCTCTGCTGATAGGATTGATTATAATATCCTCGTCCGTCTGAGGCATGAAATGCTTGCAATGCCTGAGAAGTGTCTCACTCAACTTAACATGGGGAACTATGACAATAGCACTGGAGATGCCCCATATTCTTGCAGTTATTCAATGATATATTTTATGTCATACACTCTCTCTTAATGTGGTCAAATGAATCACATTGAAAGCAACATGCTTTGCTCTGGGGTCATGGAGGAAGGTTCACTGATTGAGTCGTTGGATTCTGATGTCCACTTCTACCTTGGAAATCGGTTTCCCTTCTCTGCTTACATCCAATTTTTAAGTTCCCACCATTACCTGTAGGTATCATCTTTCCTTCTCCTATAGATCCTAAGATATTATGTTCAGCCACAGTCACTCTATTCACCTTCTCTGTATAATCTGTAACACAGAGCACCATAATCTTCGATCAAATCTCATACCTTAGCCATGATTCAAAGACGTGTGACTTCAAAGACGCACTCCCCACAACATATGGTGATAAATGGACTAAATTCAAGAATTTAGTTTCGTACTTTATGAAAAAGAGTCTTCTCTATTTCAGGATGAAGAAGTCAGTCGATTTCTTGATCATGAACATATGAGGATATTATTGTTTATTGATCAATTCTTCAAAATCCTCATACATAAGGCCTTCATCCAATTTATATTGTACCACTAAATCCCACCACTGGCATGAAATATACTCGATCATATACATTTTTATCATGACCTTGAGCTCTGATGTTTTGCCAATGAAATTGAAGATACAATTCATCCTACATAGCCACACCTCCACATCCTCATGTTCAGCATCACCCATGAAGTTCGGTGGATTCTACTTCATGAACTGGATGGTATGATCCACATGCCTTGGTTCATTCCTCTAGTTCCCCATATTCACAATTTGAAAATTTTGAAAAATCCACTTAACTAGCTCTTGGTTCACCTGTGGTTCAGGTGCAGCCACATTCTCTGCAGCTTCTTCAGGTTGGTTTCAACAATGCCAACTAGCTCCCATTTTCTAAACCAATAACAAACTCGGTCAATCTCACTCTCTAGAAACTGATGACTTAGTAGTTCAAATTCTATCACAACAACTATCAAAACATTATTTTCAAAATGACCTTTTCAATGTTCAACCATTTTTTAAATCATTCAACATTTTTTTTGAAAATAAAACCATATTCAAAATACATGAAATATCATATTTTCAATATCATTCATAGGAAAATATTTTCTACTTTTTTCAAAAAAAAAATCACCTTGAAAAATATCATAAATCATTCCTCACATTGAGATATTAAATCCTAGTGAGAAATCATTCCTTTAAAATGCATGCCATGCTCATCTCTTTAGCTAAACCCATGACAATGTGATTTCAAAAATTCTATAAGTGTATCTAAAACACTTATGTACCAAACACCCTGGTAACTTCAAGATCAACATAAACAGGTTAGCTACATCCATTTATGCTTTACATTTCATTTTTGGACAATCCTACTCCTGTCTAAGATTCTATCCCATGGAATAGACAAAAAGGAATTCCAACTCCAAGACCATGAACATTGATGATTTGTACCACAATCGAAGGACTAGACTGATACCATTTTTAATGACCCGCAAATTCTCATTGGCTAGAGGGCACAATGAGTCATTACGAGGACTTAATAGACATCCCCAAGAAGACAATGGATATCAATAAATTCCAAAGGGTTTCAAATACAAGTCGGGGCGATTTACCCTTTAAGAAAAAAACCAATAATCCAACCCAACATTCAATATATGATGCATGAACAAGGAAAGACAACTAAAAACATTATATATCTCAAAACCACATCAAAGTATGCAAAATTAGAAAAATAACCAAGTATAAAAGTACAAAGCGGATAAACGAGGTCAGACTTTCTACAAGACTCCATTCTCTACAAGATCCAAGCTCCATAATCTCCAAACAGCCCAAACATCACGAGGTAGTGCTAAAAACATGGGAAACAATTATATTGACCCTGTCCTAGAAGATAGAATCTACAAAAGCACCAAAGTTCCAAAGAATGAATGAGTATTAAACTCAGTAGGTTTTTCAAATGACTTCCCTACTCACGCAACTATGATAGAAATTTTATCAACATTTATATAAAATATTTTATATAATGCAATTTACCAAAATTGTTTATAACCAAATATAAACAAGTTCAAGAACCATTTTCAACCATGTGAAAAAAATGAAAGAAGCCAATTTCTAGAAAGTTATTTATCACAAAAAATAATTAATAAAATCTAAAAAACTGATTATTATTATCATTGTGAATACTCATTGAAATGTTCCCCACACACCCACAAAGGCATGCTTCGTTTGACAGTTATATACTCATGAGCGGTATGTCCTCCAATTACCATGTGTCCCAATGACACACGCTCCAAATCGAGGGTAATTACCCATGTACCCCAGTGGTACTCAACCCTTACTAAGGGATTGTTAATCATGAACTCACACAAACCCCATGTTTTCCAAATACTTCCATTTCCATAATAAAACATTTCAATAAAACTGATATTTTATTGAAAACCAATGCACAACCAATTTCAAAGAAACAGTGAACTTCAATAAAACTTTTCCCTTTAATTGAAAACATATAATCCCAATCATGTGCCAAAAAGATAAGAAATATCCTTTTTAAAATCCTCATTTTAAAATCAAGAAGCAAAACACTCATTTAAAATCTCAAATTTTCCCGATTTCTCAACCATCAATCAAAAATGTTTCCAACAAGTTTTATTCAACCAAATAACAATAAATTAAACAACACACATAAGATTTGAAATTAATCCCATTAGTTCTAAAAATTGTATTTGGGAAAGAATCCCCCTAACTCAATGGTTTTTACCAAAACCATAACAAATGAAGAATGCTCAGGAAAACCGGTTCAATTCTCTAGGAAGATGCCTTAGATATCTTCTCCTAACAATATCGTGACCAATTCTCATCTTATTTGGCATACAAACACTCATATATACCTCATAATAGGCATTAATCTATGATATTGAGATAAGAGGATTAGTAGATCTACATAGATCTAAGAAACCGATTAGGAATGAGGAAGAATGATCACACGCCTGAATAATCTAGCTTTGATTCGCCAAGAAAAGACTTCAGACCTTCGCAAGAACGAATTTATAAGCTTATTTGGACTAAAAAGGATAAATTTCCCAAGTTATGGCCGCATAAGAGGAAAAACGTGCCACTTAGATGAAAATATTCACAAGATCTATTTTGTTAGGATGTCACTTATGTGCTTACACGGTTAGTTCACATGGTTAGACAAATTGTGCGCTAACCGTGTGTTAGCCAGTACCATAGAAAACCATAACATGACCTCCTTACACAGTCTCTCGAACCATGATCCAACTGTGTGGGAGACACTACCTCAAAATGGCCATCTACGAATGGTTAGGCCGCACGGTTAGACAAACTATGTGTCGCTTGTGTGACATCCCCTTTGCCTCAAAACATCATTCAAATTTTTCCTGACTCTCTCCATCATCACCCAAAACTTTATTACCATGAAAACCATAATTTAAGGGTTACATACCACAAACAAGGGGTTCTACAGTTATATTGGATAAATCTCATGGTATGTGTGTTGAGGATGTTGTTTTGGTTTCAATATACGTTGAGGATGTATCATTTTTATTATAGGCATCTTTTTATTATAGATATTTTTTTATTATAGGTGTAGTGTTCAGTTGGTTTGAGTATTTTTTGTATTATGTTTAAATGATTTCAATGTAGATTTATTGGTAGTGTGGATTATTTTATGTATTTTCTTTTTATGTTTTGATTGTAGGTGCAGTGGGAAGAGAGGATGCTACTGGTTGGAGAGTTCAGGGTGTCTATACCAATAATTTTATAATAACTATCATAGTAAAATAAAATTCTAAACCCCCTTATACCAACTATTCTCTATGAACTAATGGTATATGCCTTTCCCAATGGTTTTGAACCATTGGGGGAGCTATATCCCAAAATTTTAAACATTTTTTAAACATATTTCCCAATAGATGTAAACTATTTTCAAATATATATCCCAACATTTCACAATGAACCACTTGTAACGTGAAATATAAAGCACCATATAACAATGTTTCACTTTAAATCATTGGAATAGGGCTATCCCAATAGCCCTTATACCAATGGTTCCCAGAAAAATTGGGTATCCTATCCCAGAGGCTTCACTGGATATCTCAACTGTATAAAACTGTTGGGATATGATAAATTTTCATTAGTGAATGGTTTCTAAAAAATCTAAACATTTTAACATTCTCTGATTGATTTGTTTATGAAATCGTTACACTGCATTGAATTTTTAAAAATGGTCTAAAATAAATATTCTTGTAATTTTCCTAATAAGGTATTTTTTGGGTTTTCACAAAAATTTTGAACGGAATAATTTTTTAACATACTCAGAAGACTATGATTTTATACAACCATGACCACTCATTATTATGGATATTTCATTAAAATATTACAATGCTATTTTAAGGAATGCATTTTTTATTATAATTTGGAAATTATCAGTATTTAAAAGTGATTTACAAAGTGAAAATGATATTTTTCTCATGAATTTTATTAATAGAATTTTTATGGAATTTCCATTAATCAATGACAATAACACTCTTTTTAGATTAATTTCATTAATAATATTTCAAAATGAGGAATTCCTTATTATTTTTCTAGATTCATTATGATAAATATTTTTAGGATATACAAATTTTATACCACTTTCCATAGTATAATAGATAGTTTATGAGTATGTTTTTTGATTGGGGAAGAATTAACATTCATATGAAAGTTTTTAGTTAATAATTTTTACGTTGATTATGTTTATTTATTTGTGTAGGTTATTAACATTTCGTATGCTAATTTTTTAATATGAATTATTATATTGATTATTTTTCTCCATTCTCATATGAGGAATCCAGTAGACTTCATTAGTGAAAGGATGGGCACTCTATAGACATTAAATTTTTTAGAATCTCTAATGACACAAACTAGCTTTAGATTTTCGGTTGTGTACTTACAAATATAAACCTATGTTGAATGGTAATGATGTCCAAGATATGTTTCTCAGTGGAATGCTGATTTTTTAAACATATTTGTGAAGAAATATAACCATTAAAATGTTCTTGATGTTGAGATAATAATGAAAACGGGACATCTGTTGTATAGTATTTGTGTCCATGAAATTTTTTACTAATTTGGTTTTTTATGTTTCTTTTTATAGTATTTCTATAATTATGGAATATATTTTATTATATAATATTTTATTTCAGTATTAAAGTGTTAAATATTTTTTGGTACAATACATTTTTTCATTATGTTTTTAATGTGTTGATGGTCTTTATAAATTTGGTATATAACATGAAGAGATACTTCATGTTTCTTGGGGAATCTAATGTTTTGTTTTTTTTTTACATTTTTGAAATTTTCCATTAAATTTTTCAACAATGAATTTGGTCACACATATTTTGGAAGAGTCTTATGATTAAAAATTTATGAAGTGGATTAAGTTGAACGTTAGGGATATTGTACAGTTATTATAAATTGATTTATTATTATATAAATTATTTCAATGAATTGGGATTCAGAAAATATTGAGATATATTATGAATTATGTTTTGTTCATTTAGGGGTCTTATAGTCCCCTAAAAGTTAATTTTAGTGCTTCATGCATGAAACATTCATCTTGAATACTAATCATTTGGAAAAAATATGAGATTGTGGTGGAAATGGAATAAAGGATTACATTATAATTTCCATGTATATTTCTTCATTTTCTTTTTCTAACTGGTTAAGTAATTTCTCAACACTATGAAAATGATCTAGAAAACAAATAAATTTATCGTAGTACCTTTATTATTAATGAATCGATGGTCTTTTCACTCATCATAGACTTATGGATTTTTTATCGTTGACTTTTTATTGGTCATTAAATTTATTATGATCAATAATCTTTGTCACTCTCCATAATTATTTACCCATTTCCTTTATTTCTTATTCTAACTTATTATTAATTCTTTCTTAATTGGAAACCTAATTATGTGTTATTCTATATGACCTTCATAATTCCATTTCCCACTCTTCAAGGGTTGTTTTATTAACCCTTCTTACAATGTGGGATTTATGAAATGTTATTTAAAATGTTGATACTTTGATTATGGAGATTAAGATGAAATTTAAGTGACACAATTTATAAAAGATGAAGAGAATGTAGTACTATAATTGTTTTAAAATAATAACATTATATTCAAAAAATTATGATACATACAACCCCGAGTCAAAAGAATCATAAAATAACATATCGTTAAAACCTAGATTTTAAATTAAAGGTTATTAATATTAATAGATAAATATTTAAAATTATATTATTTATACATCTATAAAACTAATTTATTTTTATTAAGATATAATAAATTAATATAAAAATCAATTTAAATAAAAAGAAATGTCATTCTAAAAAACTATATTTTATCTAAAAAATGATTTCATCATTTTCATGCAGTTATGGTAAATTTATTTCTTTCCCAATTTTATAGAATCTAGTTTATAAAAAAACTAAATTTTGAAATAATAATATAAAAATTATCTTAGAGGTATATTGTTATAATTTTTTGAAAGATTATTTGATTGATAAATAGTAAAAAATACAGTTTTTTGTAGAAAACTGCACTTTCGTTAAAGAATTTTAAAATTTATATTCTATTGAAAAATATTTTAAATGTAAGATTAGTTTAAATAAAAAATTATTAATACAATTTAGTTCATTATAATCAATTATATTATTAGGTTTAATATAAAAATTTTTATACTTATGAAAACATTTCTTCCAGAAAACCATTTTTTCATCGCGTCAATATGTTTACTTTTAAAATAAATTCTATCATTTTTCTATTTTAATTTGGAATAATGGATTCCATATATGGAATCATAATAATTAATTTTCTTATAAATTCAGCCTATTTTTGGTTCATAATGAATAGTGAAAATAGTAAATATTAATTAACGTGGTTAATGATTAAATGGGATTATTCGGGGGGATAAACCAAAGGATATGGGTAATGTTTCCTATTAAAATTTAAAAAATCATATTGGATTGAATTTTTTGACCTATTAATATCGTAAATTTGAATATATGGTCATATTGAATCAATTTCCTTAGTATTAAATTCATCTTTTTGTATTATTTTGGCTAATTGCATCATAATTTCCAAGAAGGTCTCCTCCTCCATTTTTGAAAGAGAACGTCCTCACTTATCCAATAAAAAATTAAAGATTCATTTGTATCTACAAAAAAATGTGAAAATACCTTCTTTATGTACCTACCTAATACCTAGAGTTGATTGTTTTCATAAAACCTATCTAGGAAAGCGACTTGGCATAAACCCAAAGAGGTTGCTAGAAGAATATGTATTGTTCTTAACCATGAGTTTTATTTTTTACATCATCCTTTAACCCCAAAAAATATCAAAAAAATGATGAAATAATAAATCCATTATCTGAAATAAAAATATATGTTATTATGTTAATCAAATGACATATATACTGATCCTTTTCTACAAAATGGGAATCAAAACTATCAATCATTTGTGCGGTGAATTATCACCTCGAAAATAGTTGTCATTCATTTTCCATCACCACCTCTCACAGTTGAATATAATGATAGATTTAATATATACATATATAAATATATATTATATAACTATTGTTTTTTTAATTATAATGTTACATTTATCCTTTTACATTCAAATCCTTTGGAATATGATAACGTCGCTCGTGCGTACGTGTGGACTACCACCTCCACGAAGTGATGTGGAACATTTTTCATATTATTTTTACATGGATAGTAATAAGGATAAAATTAATAAAAATATATTATCTTATAATGTTTTTTAAAGGTAAAATATTATTATCTTTTATTTTTTTTCATCCATAAAAAATATTAAATCAATATTTATTTGTACGTAAAATCCATTGTCTCCATGAGTAGTGTAACTCATTCTTCTACTAAAATAATTAATGAATATTATGAATAAATATATTATTAATATATATTATATTAATATCATGGTTATGATACTCATGATTATTATACCATGATCAAATTACAAGGAAGAAAACTTTTGAACCAAAACATAAATGAAAAATGATGCAATTATTACCATGAATGGTGTTTTTAATAAATAAATGGTGATAAATGTGTGATAAAAAGTTATTAGAAAATAAAATATCATATGAAATATATTATTATTTACATAAAATATATTTATAATAATTATATTTTATTTATATTTTATTTTCATACATGTATAATATAAAGCAGAAAAGATGTAAGGGTATCTCGTCCCACTTTTACATTATTGAGAAATATTTCATATTCAAAACTTAATTATTTTGTGTAGTATTTAAACATCCCCTTAGATATATTATATCAATAATCTCTTTATTTTCATGATATATTAGGTTTCATTTGATTTTATTTCTTTCATGGGGTTATGATTAAAAATTTACCAATGTGGTAAGGGTTTAACTATTATAATGACCTAGTTTATCTAGATTGTTTATGATTATTATATTGATGATGAAATATAATGATATTTATATCTAAATAAACTAATTAATTTTACTATCCTATGTTTATTCAAGATATTTCAAGGAAACAATAAAATTTCACTCTCCACATACATAAAATTATTGAGAATATGTATTTATAAAAATCATACTTTATTTCCCTCTCCAATAGAAATTCCATTTTTATCTTTATCCATATTTTTAATAAATTTTTTAAAAAATGTATATAACATTAACAAAATAATTAATTAAAAAAATGTTCACCCTTGTTAGTGATTTTATAATATTTTGAAGTTAATATTCCTATCATTTTCCAAAAAAATATATTTTCAAATATTACCAAATATGTGAAATAATTATTTTTTAACATACTCGAATTAATAGAATTTTCTTCCATCAGGACCCCAAATTATATATGTGATTCATTTATAAGTTCACGACGATCATTTTTTTTAAAAAAGTATCTTATATTCTGTAATTTTTATGTGTTAAAAGTTCATTTTTAAATTGAAAAGGATAATTTTTTCAAGATTTTTTTAAGGGAGTTTTATCACGTTTTTATTCATAAACTATAAAACCCCATTTTACCTTATTCCTAAATGGAAATATATTATAATAATACCATCCTTATTGTTTATCATCATTGTTTATGAATATTTTGACTAGGATATACTTTTATAATACCATTCTCAATAGAAATCAGAAAGGTTTGGGATTATGTTTATTGATTGGGGAAAGTATTAAAATTTATATGCTAGTTTTCCAACAAAAAATTTCGTTTTGACTATCTTTATTGATTTATTAAAATTATTAGCATTTCATATGATTTTTTTCAATATGAATGTTTAAATAAATTATGTTATCTCATTTCATATGACGAATAGGTTGGACTTTGTAAGTAATGGGTGAGGCTCGCTATATCCCCTTGATGATTTGAAGGTCTCATGAGACAAAATAGAATGGGGTTTTTGTTGATGTCTTAACCATTTATATAATATGTATTGGAATGACGCCATGAAGGCTTGGTTATGATTTTTTACATTATTCTTCCCTCATTATGATATAAGTTATTGATTTCCATGTGATTTTTTCATTGGATATATTATCTGAGGATACATTTCAATTTAATGTGATTACTTATATGAAATTATTTTGATCATCATTTATTCATATAATATTACTATTCTTGTTTAGTTTATTTATTAAATGGAATTTGTTTAGTTATTTACCTTTCCCTATTTATTGTGACTTATTTTTTCTTGATAGATTTTGTTATTAAGGTATAATTAATGAGCATTAGATCACAAAACTTTCTTATATTTCATTTCCATATGGTTCTATTAAATGTGTTATGATTGAAATTTAGGGATAATCAAAAGTAAATACTAGTTTTTTCAATGAAAATACTATGTTTTATTTTTATGATTCCAATTGTTATAAAATATTTATTTCTATATCTAGTCTCCCAACACTATTAAACTATTTGGTACTTTGGGATTTTATTCCATGTATATAGTGCCTATGTAATAATCTAACAATTGAATCGAGGCTACTAGGGTCTGGGTATTCACATTCACTCCTCCCCAAACTCTGTCAAATATTTATATTTTATAATGATTATTTTTTATATTTATTTTGATTAAAAGTTATCAATTTTAAATATTTATTTTTTAATGAAATCTTAACCATCTTTTGTTAAAAAAATTATTAACTATTTTAACATTACATGTTATTAATTTATTTTAAATTAGTTTCTTTTTTAATTTGTACTTTTTTAATAGTCTAAGAGTAAATAATAAATAAATTTATATAACATTATAACATTTTAAATATTAGTTATTATATTCATATTTTTTATTTTTATTTCTGAAAAAATTACAAATCACTAGTTTTCTGTAATAGAACTAAATTTTTATCCTTTACAAGTTAGTTAGATACTGTTTGTGAGAAAAAGAAAACATCCTTGGAAAATAGTTTTCGTGAATTTTATTTGTGATGAAAATTTGAATTGGTCAAAATAGTTATAACTCAAAGGTATTTTTTTATGTTCTATAATAAATAATATAAATTGTGACATGTTATATATATTTTAATTTTTGTAATGGATTTCCTTCATGAATAAATTGTTTTAACAGAAATTTGCTATAAATAATAGGTTATAAACTAATCATTATTTTTTAATGTTCTTGACTTGATTGTTGTATTTTAAATTTTCTTTTTAACATACATACAATCACAATATAAAAAAGGATAATTAGATTTACAAGGTTTACTGTTAATTATATGTAGGTAAAATTTCACATGATCTAGAATCAACTAAGATCAGCCTTTCCACAGAATCAACCATTTCATTTCAGTGAGTATGATATATCTATGTACTTTCATTAGATGTCTCTCAATGTTTTTTTGTGAATCGCATATAGTTTCAACTATATAACAATTTTTTTCAGAAATAATATAGTTTTCACCACATTAATACATCAATTTTATTGTCATTACATTACTTATACATCTTCTTCTTCTTATTCTACTACTACATTCACAAAAGAAAGAATTTTATTCTTTTTATTATTATTCATCTATCTCTCAATGAGAAATCCTTGACAACTCATATTATTCTTCTTTCCCAATATTAATATTCAGCATATTCAAGGAAAATTATTTTGGTATTTATTTTATAGGAAATCCAACAAATTTAATCCATCATCATAACTCAATTACACTATTCGTGAATCATTCTCCAGAATTCTAAAAATTTTCATTGATAAATACTAAATAAAAAACATTCTCTAAATATATTGACATGATCTTATCCTATAATTATTCCTCAAATCTCTATATATTAATCTCTTTAATAACCCCAATAAATTTGTATTAATAAATACATTTTAATTAAACATCCACATATTCGTGAAAACATAGAAGCTTCATGATGTGGAACTCATATTTATGTCATGTAAATTTCCAACATAAGCTCGTATCACACCCTCTTGTCATGATTTTATTGGAAGAAATATTATATCATGAGGCATCATCTAGTTTATTTTGTAGAATAATTCAATATATCATTTATTTTTTCTTTTAACTTTATTTTTTGTAAACTCTAAATAGTTAGACAAAATCTTGGAATAATATTTTTTTGGAATAAAAATGGTAAATATATTTATAATTTAATTTTAATTGCTTTTATCATCTCTATAATTAAATAATTAGCTATAAATTCATTTTTAATTTTTCAAAATAATTACTATAATTATTTTGATGATAAATTTAGTTTTTTTAAATTCAATTTTGGAACTTAATTGATAAATACTACCCAAATATTGTATTTTTATGGTATTTAGAGATAATTCTTAAAAATAAAAAGGAGTCGTATACAATGGGTCACTCATTTTAAGGATCACTAATAAAAGAGTGAATATATTGGGGTACTCTATGTGATGATCATCTATTTAGGAGTGTTCTATATAGGGGTTATTGATGTATGGATCAATGATATATTAGTTGCTGTGTAGGACTCACTATTTTTGTGAAAATTGGAAACGAAAATAGCTTATGTAGATCATGTAATAGTTGGAGCATTAAAGAATCACTCATGTACGAATGGATATATCTAATAGTTATATATCAAAGTGGGAAAAATAGTTAAACATGTATTAATAGCTAATGTACAAGTGGAAGAAATTTAAGATCAATACTCTTTCAATGATTTGCTTGGAAAGTAAGTTTTATTGAATTAATGTATGAGTGGACAAACATATGAGTCATCAACACATAAGCGGTTTCCTTTTTATAAATTTTTTTTAGATGGTGAGCCAATAAATACTTCTAAACTATTGGTAATAATAATTGGATGCTCCTAAAATAAATAGGTGACATCTTAAAAATAAATTCACATGCCTATGGTCTTCCAAATTTAGATTAAGTGTTCGTATGATTCCATATAGTAATCATCCAACAAACTGACGAAGATAAAAAAATTATGAATGGATTTTGAAGTCATATGAATTGATAAAATGTTTTATGGAGAAATATGCACATTTCTAACTATATACATGTAATCGGTGTAGTTGTATATGATATAATCAACCAAAAAAGTGAATTCATAGTACCTAAAAGGATAAAAAATCATGATCCGGAAAGAAAAATGTATGTTTCATCCATTTGGGAAGAGATACCATATAGATGATGAAGCAATATTATCACTGTATTTCTTCTATAAATGGTAATTTAATTCAATATAGAGAGGGGAAAGTTAGTTGATTAATCTTTAACTTCTATTTCTGTAGATTTTTTTATTCTTTCATTTTTATGACTATTCTTTTGGGATGTCACAATATGACAATATTGACAGTTCCATAGAGACTTACCAAACATTATTAACAAATTCTGATACAAATTGATATTTAAATTCTATTATATCATAGTAGGAGTATGTTATTTCATAGATAATATAGTTATTATATGGATACTTTTATTTTAATTAATCTTTTCTTATTTTTGGATAATACCCATAGTCTCTCAAAACATGCCATATTTTCTATATGATAGAGGGAGATTTTTATTCTTATAGTAATCAACAATATTATCCTATTAGGATATATGATGGTGGGGAGATTAGTGGTCAATTCACACCCTTTTCTAGCCATAAATCCGGATGGGAGAAGATTTTTTGTGGCTTCAACCGGTTACTTATGATATTGGGAGTGTGAAACCAAATGAGTAATGATTTAAAAAGTAAAGTATAAGGATATCCAAGGTGAGAACACTTTTTTAAACTAAATTTATAATATTTTATTATTTCATCCTCAAATATACTATTTCCTGAAAAAATAGATCCAACACAACATAATAGAAAATACTAAAAACACTATCCTTTTTGTGGATAAATAAGTGTGACTATTTACAATATTTTACATGGGTTATAAAAACTATGAGATCTATATAAGTCACTGCATCAACCTCACAAAAAAATTTAGGAGGTATTCCATTATTATTTTTATTTTCCTAACATGATTATTACATGAGTAAATCTTTATTAGACAACATATTAGGATTTGATCTAGAGATTCGATTATTTTTTCAAGAATGTTTTTAAGTTTTAAGAATCACTGTACAAGTGGAACTATAGTTTTCACAATCACATTCACAAACTCTATATATTCTTCATACTCTTCTTCATATATCGCTACATTATGAATTTAAAATGGAATATAATATCTCTAAAATGAATAAAACACTCCAATAATTTAATAAACCTGTTTTAATTCAAATAATCGATTGATAAAAACAAATAATAAGTATGAATTTGAAATAAAAAATTTATCAACCCAACTATCGCCGATATTATATGGCTTATAAAGAGGGGACCTTAATCTCTATCTAAATTAATTTTTTAAGGTTCAATGAAAATAATAACCAATAAGAGTCTCAAAATATCAAATAAAATGGTGATTTTCCCATTTTTTAATAAACGTATTAGCCAAAGGTAATATTCATAATCTATAAACGAGAGAATAAACATCCTATGATAAACCCAAAAGGGCCTTGCTATGAAAATGTTCCCTACTTCTAGAAGGAATCACTTGAGATATAAAATCTATTTAATCAAAAAATAAATTGTGAAAAATCTATGTGAATTTTTGAAGAGATTATTTTGGTTAACCAAATCATTACAACATATACTATTTAATTTTCACCATTTCGTAGTGATTTTACTCAATGATTTTAAAAAAATGGTATAAACCTATTGGATTCTTCCTTAACGGTTCGACTGATAGAAATATCATTAGTTGAATAGAGATAATTAATATTTAGAAACTCATATAAATAATAACAATTCAATTCAAGGTCATATTCTTTAGGAGTACATGAAATAAAGAGTTTTAAATATCGATTACTTGATACTAAATTGGAAGATCTAACATCATTTCTGGGATAGTTATCATTGGTCAATGTTCTTGATCCATCTATATATATACCCCAAAGTGTGTTTCATTTATTCCATTATTCGTAAAATTATACTGATGGATTTTCTCAAGTGGTAGAGACTAAATCCTATGAATCCAAGTACCACATGTAGTACCGAGAATAATTTAGTGATCACATATTGAAAGGGTACTCAAACATTCAGTATGAAGTTCGAAATCAACAACCAATAAGTATATCCTTACAATTCATTTCTAATTAATTTTAACTTCCATTAGTATTCCAAATAAATAACTCATGACCTTCTATAAGAAAACAACATCATGTACAGAAAAAAGATCCCTAAATAATATACATGTTGAGAATGATAATGTGCTTCTAAGGTAATTTACAATCCACTTTAGGGCCCTGATATTTGAATATAAAGATATATATGGTTTGTTTAAGAAAATCAATTATAACCTAAATTACATTGTAAATCAAGAAGTGGGTAAGATTCATACCCAATCAATTATTAATACAAGGGGAAATTTATAAAAAATCATATTATATATTTTAAGGGAAGGAATGTTTAGTAAAAATTCACCACTAGAAGAAGAATCTAGAAGTAAATACCCCAAGGATGTATAACTTTTCCCTATAGTGAAATAAGTGGAGGAATATTTAGAGTAATAAATAGTAGTAATTTATAAAGGAAAATATGTGATGGAAGATCAAACTTAACCAACACCTATATTCCAATTAAGAATAAACACACCAATTAAAACTAATAATGATTTCATATAACAACTAGTGATGGACGCCTTCAAAATAATAGAATTCAAAATCTCATTACTGTATAAAATCTATCAAATATTAAGGTATGAAAATTTTCAAATGGATATGTGTACCCAGAACATACAACTATAAGTATATGATAATTTATGTTTATGAATAACTTTTTTCACTCTAAAAACTAAATAAGTAAAAATTAAATGTAAAGATCCATGTATTTTTATTATCTTCTATACTCAAGAAGATATTAATTTCTATGATTTATTTCGTGATTATGGATATTTAATCAATTTTCTTCTATACACAGTTTAATCATACCTATATAAAAGATAAAATATACTAAATATATTTGGAATTTAACATGGAAACTAATTTACTTTTAACTGTGTATATGTTTTGGAGGATGTACTAGTAAGAGTAAAATTATTATTGTTTATTATAGATTTTTGTTTCTACAATATGGAATAACAATGATAAAGAACTCATTACCCTATCATAGTTGATATAATGATTTTGAAAACTACAAAAATGTAATAAATGTTCAAGAAAGATACCCTTCAATTATTATTTAGAAGAAAAAAATAATTCTGTTATTTTTTATTCAATAAAATACTACAAATAAAAAATATGTTTTGTATTATCTAATTTAAAAATTTCCTTTTTTGGGGGATGAAATTAAAATATTTGGATGAAAGAATAAACATAGTTTTTTCTCTAGAATCACTATACCCAACCAATTATTCATTTTGGAAAATTAAAAAAACTATGATTCAGATATGTTTTCAGATAGGTTTGAGTAATTAAAATGATATTATTTTTATGATCTTTTTAATTCTATTACAGATACTTCTTTTTTTTCACATGTAGGTTTACCATATTGCGAATACTGAATTAGACACATCACTAGACCACCTACATGAACTAGAAAATAAGATACCACCTTCTAATATTAAATGTACATTAACTCTAGAAAATGAAAAATGGGATATCATATTTTTAAATATATTTTCATGTAACCTGGAACACCATTTTCATAAAAATCATTAAAAAAGTATTTAATCTAGGGATAATAATTACAATACATCTATAGGATTATTCATGCTATTTATGTACACTATATCCTCAAATAAAATTATCCACAACCTTTAAGACATACACTAAATAAGGCTTCAGTTTACCATGAAGGACGTCATTAAAAAGAAAATTGGAATATTGTTGGAAACTTGACTAATATAACACATTATAGAAACTCATTAAGGGGGTTTCACAATCATATTTATCATTGAAATACAATAATAAAAATTATTTAATATGAAAATAATTAATTTAATATTCTAATATTCAAAATATTGGTAGAATTATCATTGACTATAGAAAACTAAAAATGTGACCTAGAAATACCAATAACTCTTAAAATTAGTAGATAAAATGATATAAATTATTTTTGGTAAGTGTCACTATTATATTATGGATGGGTGTTTTGGCTATTTTAATTTCCTTATAGTTTTACAAGACCAAGAATAAACAATAATCACCAGTGCATTTGGTATGTTTTTATACAAAATAATGCATTTTAGATTATGAATTACCCCCATTTTTTTCCTTAAATGTATGTTAGGAATCTTTTCCGATCTATTTAAGAGATTCATAAAGCTATTTCTTGGTGAAATTATAAATTACAGAACATTTTTTTGAATTCTGTATTGAAAATTTATACAATTATCCAAGTGATATATTGAAAATAACAGAGTTATAAATTTTAAAAAAAATTCCCCTGATGATAGATAAAGATAATATTCTGGGATCTCTAAATAATGAGGGAAAATTTTAATTTTGAAAATTCCATGGTTAAAATTATTTCTACCCTACCTTGTCCAAGTACACTGAAAAATGTTATATCATTTTCAAAAAATAGTGTATTTTATATATGTTTTATTATAAACTTAAGAAAAAATAAATTTCATTTTACTAAAAGTCTAATTAAATATTCTAATTTTTTATTTTACGAATCATATATGAAATCATTTAATAAACTCATATATATCATTACCATAATCTCTATAATAATTCCCCAAATCTGGGATATACCCTTTAAATAATTTTATATTGACTCCAAACAAATAGTACATTAAATTTTCTCCCAAACAATCAATGATTGCTCCCATTGGACGTTTATTTCCTTTAATGGCCATAAACATATATCAGATAAATGATAAAATAACATGTGATATTTTTTTTCTTTTACTATTGCATTGGATATATTTCATTTAGATTTATAAAGTTGTAATATAAAAAAAAATCGGATCAAGAGCATCCAAGGTATTTAATTAGAAAAGCTTATGAAAAGTAAAAATTTGAAAGGAGGATTCTAATTCTATAAAAATTGAACTTAGATATTTGAGACAATAAGGCCTTTGATAATTAAGTTACTGAAAATATGAGAATAGTACCCAACACTACATAGATTAAACAATCTATAAAAAGTTCCCTCAATGATTCTCTCCCTGGTGACAAGTTGTATAAAATCATAAATGTTCTATATAATATTAAAATATTACACAATTTATTCACATAAAATCATACCATATTTTCTAATAATATATTTATCAAGATATAATATGAATCTAAAATCTCTTTAAAGGAGGATACATATTTGTAAAAAAAATTAATTATCAATTGATAGTAATTTTTATACAAGATGATGCGGTAAAATTCCTTCTTAATTGTTATTATAGAGTTGCATATAAAGGCCACATGTTAACTTATTGAAATTTTATAAAAGGAGTGGAAAGAGTTTTTTCCCAGGAAAGAAATTAGAATACTTGAATTGTGTTTTTAAAGAATGTCAAAATAACTATTTACTTTGAAATTTTAAAAAGATAATAAATTTTCTTAATAACATTCATATTTTATTACATATTTGATTAATGGAGTTGAATATTTATGGGGAAATTTCATAAAAGAATATCGATTTACATATGTTTTATTAGTAGTATATTATGATAATAAATGGATTGAGGCCTAATAAACTAGAACTAATTATTCAAGAGATGTTATTAAATTTCTAACATCTCGTGTCCTTTTTATATTTGGAATAACCCATGAAATTATTATAGATCAGGTAACACATTTCTAAAATTAACTCGTGGAAGAACTAAATATGATTTATAGAGAACACCGTGACACCTTAAATATTCACCACACGTAGACCAATATTCACACTAAGGTATCAAATAAAGAATTAAGTTGATTTTTTTGAATGGGTAGTTCATTCCAACTAGAAGGATTTTAGCATGAAGTTAAGGATTCACTTTGGGAATACATAACTACCTATAAAACCTCAGTAGGTATCTTCTATTACATACTAATTCATGGAAAATGATATTACATACATGGAGAACTATAAAACAAATCCAAATGTGTTATTAAGAAAATAAATATGGATTGTAGCATGGATGGAGAATAAAGAAAAATTTAGATAATATCACTAGAAGAGTTTAAGAGAGAACCACATGAAAATAATATGTGGTATAATGAAAAATAAAGATCTATCAATTACATAATCATTTGGATAATTAATTTTCAAGTTTGTGAAATTTTTTGATGGTCCTCTTGTGTGAAACAAAATACTGGTATGATTCAATCCAAATAGACACGAAATTGTACAGTGATTAATATATTTCTATTTGGTGAAGTTGATATTAGAAGAGAATATTCACAAAAAACCATTTAAAATGAATACTTAGTTGTAAAATAAATTTTAAGAGGGTTATTTGGAGAAAAAATAGAGTACTACATAGTATTACATTCTTAATATGAATTAGAAAAAATAGGGTGTCTCTTCCTTTTACAGTAGTCTAGATACTAAAATTTATTTCTTTGTAATTAATAGATATTTATATGTTTATATTAATTGTATGTAGTTCCTAAGAAAAGAATAGTTGAGTGGAAAAGTATTTTGGGAGATAAATTGTTTGTTATATATTAATTTTGATTTTTTATTTGTTTATGGAAAAATAAAATAAGAATTATAATATTTTTTTAAATGGAATTAACATCTGCTTCATTAAAATAAAGAATAACCCACCTATAGTTGGAAATAAGGAAATATTTTGTTCCAAATTTTTAAAATGGTGTGTAAAATAAATATACCAAGGGAAATAAAAATTACTACATTATGAAACTAAAATTATGAAACAATTATGTTTACCTACCAATTAGTTTTGATTTACACCTGAGATAGCATCACAAAATGTAATTTGGCTATCACATATCAATTGGAGTAAAATATTCATCTTTAAAATAATCTATAATTCTTTATATTTCAATAAAATCATGTGTTTATATGAGTAATCCATCATATAAGAGTTTGATATAAATGAGAATCAGTTTCTCAACTGCTTCATTAATTTGCCAACTATTATAATTAATCTTTAGGGAATCTTTTTTCATGGGATAGTTTAATTATGGGATTATCTATAATAATATATTTATTTATTGGAAGAAAAAATTCTTGAGAAAATATAATATGTGCCACTATGGGAAGTAACAAGGAAATGAGAAAATGATCATTAGAATAGGGATCATAAAAATAGGATTTTATAATGTTCATATTGTTAAAATAATAAATCCCATAAATTCTATTTTGTTTTCACCCCTAGATGAAAAATGGTATCTGAGGGGAAGTGGAACACTTTTTAACTTGATAAAATGAGATTTTATAATTATGGGGGAGTGATCTAGCCATAATTCTTCATATTTTGTTTTATAATGTTATAGTATTTTTATCATTATTTTCATTTAATTATAAATAATTTTTATAAAACGTTGTAATAATGTAAACCTAGATTTAAAATGAAAATTGGATTTAATCTTGTTATTTTCTTATTTTAGCCATCTCTTAAATGAATTTAAGAGACATACAATGATTTTTAAATTTTTATAGACCAATAATATGATTTTAATGGTTATTTCCAATGTTTTAAGTTTAATTATATAGATGATGCCTATATTATGATTCTATTTTCATGGATTTAATTTCTATGGATAATAATGACAAAGGAGTTGTTTATGTAGTTGTGGTTGTAATTGCTATCATCAAAATAGTGTTTTAATCAAAGGAAAGAGATCATGGAGATATAGATAGAGTTGAATCAGGAATTAATCACTCATAGACGAATAGATTAATGTATGTATCATCTAACAAGTATTGATATAAGAGTTACTCAAATATAATTCTCCAAATTACAATTTGAATTCAAATAAGATTCATTCCATTTTAAATATTTGGATAAAAATAAGACTTGTTTAATCAGTCTATGAGTATCCCAATGTATCAATCACTTGCAAGTAAGGATCCCTTGGTATATTTTCCTAAGATGACCGACAAAAATAAACTTATGAACATCTAGAATTAAAATATTTAACTATAAATATAAACAGGCAATGACATAAAATAAATTATCATTCCTCAAGTCTATCCAAATCTAGTAAAATGTCCCCACGATTATATACAAAAAATAGTCCAATGTGCAGAGAAATATAAAGACAGCTTGAAGGAATTATTAATATACAATTTTCGAGAATAAAATCTAGAGAAAAATATAGAAGCTCTGAAGTGTACATATGGAATCCATAAAATTGGATGACAAATGAGCATTGAAACATAATAGGATTATGGGTTCATTTAAAAAGAATGACACATGATCAATAAAGGAAAAAAGTGTGAAATATTTGGGAGTAAGATCAGGCATCCAAAATTATAAGCACTATGATCATAGATATGAATATATAAAATGATATGAGATTCAATGTAGAGGGAGGATAGTTGGTTGATTAATATTGAAATTCTACAACCTGATATTATATGTATTCATTCCTTTTTTGTTAATATTCCCTAGTTATAGCACATAATACCTATAGTTTCCAATCTAATGAGATCTCACCCTATCATATTATGGAATTAAGAATTAAATTGATCATTATCTGATATTTTATATTTCTTGGTTTATAATATTTCAAATATAATAATTACATTCCATTTCAATATTTAGTTTAATTCAACTTTAACTCATCTTGGTTTTCACAAACATTCCCCCTAGAACTAGCATAATGTTTATAAGATAGGGTGATATAATTATTCATCGAGTAACCCAAGATATATGATTATAAATAAGGGTTTTAAAAATGATTAAAATGTAATTTTGAATCTATATTCAAACCAAAAATCCAAATAGATAGAGATTTTTTGTTCTTATTTATTTAAGTGAGAGAGAAGCAAAGATAAACTAAATGGATAATGATTTAATAGGTAAGAGAGAAGAATATCTAAGGTGAGATGAATATTTTAAATCTATATTTCTGTTCCCTTTTAATTATATTAAAGAACTTATTATTTTCAATATAAACAAAACCTACACAAAACAATTGAAAATACTAAAATCCCTATCCTCTCTAAAGATAACTGAGTTCTTATATTCACTACATTTAACAATATTTTAAAACAATATCCTATTAAATGTATCATATAACTCAATAATGACTCTTAAAAAGTTATTTATGATACTTATAATGTTATAAAATCATCCTTATGATTTTTTTGATCATTCTTATGAAGATCATATTGATCTTTAACAATATAAAAATGATCATTATGATTTTATTTATGACTCTTGTTAATTCTTTTATTTTTCTTCTTTTCAGTATATTCTATGATGATGACTCTCAATATGTCATGGATAATTATTTATTAGTATTTATCCCTTTTTGAATTATTTATTTTATAGTAAAAATAACTTTTATGTTTTTTTGAGTATTTAGGAAACTTTCAAAACAAAATGAATCCACAAAAATACATCCAAACGTAGCCAAATATTTCCAAATTTCTTCTAATATCTTATAAATATCCTTAAATCCCTAAAATCACATATGAATCTTTATTTTATGTGATCTTCAATATTATATATGAATTTAATGAAAAATACAAAACCAGAAACATATCCACCTACAACATCTTGAATCATTATTCTCTAGAAAAAACAAAATTCTTGATGATTAATTCATCAACAAAAAATCACAAGATCTTCAACATGAATATTCAAGAAAGTCTCAAGGTATCAACATATTTGGGTATCAAAAATAACCCCACCCTAGAATTTTTTATGAACCAAAAAATATTTTGGTTGTAGTGACCAAATCAATAAGGGGATGAATTGAAAATCAAAAATAAAATTTCTCTTTAAATTTTTTGAAAAATCCACTTATATAAAACAAAATAGTTAAAAAATATTAAATGTATAAATAATATATTTTTTTAAAATATATTATATTTTCGGAACAAACCAGATTTAATAAATTTTATAAAAATTAACTATAAAAGTAGTTTACAACCCCGAATTAATATATATCACATTGAAATGATATGTATCAAATATATTCATTGGAAAAACATTTTTTAATTAATAATCTGTGAACGAAAAGAGAAATCATATAAAATTAAAAAAATAAAATATACTAAGTAAATAATTTAAAGATATCATAGAAAAAAGAAGATCATTAAAAAATAGGAACATAGTAATATTCTGTTGATGGTCACCTACTTCTAATTATGTTTGTTCATAAATAAATGGATCCACATCCTAGATTATATTATAAAAATACAACTGTACAATATCCAATCCATGTGTACAACGGAACCTCTTTCATAGTATCCAAAGGAAAATATTATTAATGAAGGGAAAAAATATTTTCATTTACTCTTAAATTGAGATCATAAATTCTTGTTATTATATATATAAATAATATAAGCACAACTCAAAATTGATAAAAAAATAGGGATAGAAAGGTATAAAGATAATATATATTGCACTATCTCTGATTAGTGGGGTTCACTTATCTTGATAATTTTCTCTAAATATATACTAAAAATTTTAATTGGTTCTTTTAATTTTCTGTAGAATAAAAATGTATCATGGAAGCATGGATTCAAGTAGTTCATTAGTAATATTAGCATTCTTATTTTCCACAGGCATGTCTTCCTCTAAAATAAAATCAATCACTAATAATATATTAAAATATATTCATAATGAAATACTAATACTGATTTGTTTTTTCACGGAATAATAAATAATGTGGGTCTCATTAACATCTCTCAAATATATTTATTCAAATTTTAATAATATCTTATTACATAAATTGGATATAGTAAGTGTAAATCTGAACCAATACATGGTAAATTTAAATATCATGGTGAGTTGGTCATGTAGTCATTTAGTCACTTGATTCATTTGAAGGTTTATAAATTCATTTTCTATTTTTTGATTTCTTCTTATGGTTAGTTGATCTCAATGTGTGGTAGGTTCAAAACACAAAAATATTTGAATGTTTATTTGAATAGTTGGTTGATTTTTTCTTATGGTTCGTTGAATAATTCTGGTTGTTATTTTTCTCATTTTTAGTTGATATAATATTTCTAAAAGATAAATACTTTTCCAAATTTGTACCAAAGCAGGTGTAAAAATGTTTATAGTCACTTGAACTATTCATGTGGTAATTCAAGTACATGTATAGTCATATTAGTGTTGAGAGATATTTAACTTATCTATAACATTTCCACTTGATTTATTATTAAATTGGGTGGACATATTATTTAATTTTGATCAATATTGTTATTATTTGTTAACATTTAATTTAATTTCATCATGCAGTAAATTGATTTCACATGAAAAAAGTGCAACACTTAGTTGTCTTTATATTTTTGTTAGAAAATAATTTTGGTCTCTTAAAACACTAAAATCATTAATATAATAACACACATGATTTATGAGAACTAAAATAAGTAATTGGTTTTCTAATACAAAATTACCCATGTTAGTTATGACAAAAATCATAGTAGATAAAGGTTTTAGAAAAAATACCGATAAGTGATCAATATAAGAATAAAATTGACAATTTTAATCATTCAAGGTAAAATAATATGAACTACAATATTATACTACCTCTTTTGTGATAATAAAAATGTTAGTAGGATGTATTTAGGAATAATTCCATAAAATTCAAAAATAAATTAGATTATATAGTAATTAAACACAATAATAAAGATATATTATTCAATATATATGCAAAGAATAATAAGTACGATCAATTTTAGTATTGTCTAAGATGAAATAAATATAAAATATCTACATGGTACACTAATCCAAAAACGATTTTTTCCTTGAATTTCATGGTGAACCATGTGCTCTTTATCTATGGTTATATAAGGTTGTGGAGAAAGTGTAGTGTTTACGGAAGGAGTATGTCATAAAATAACAATTCTATTTTCCGCTATTAATAATTTTTTACAATATAATGATGGATTGTGCCCTAAAGTTCAATATGAATCTGGGATTATATAGGATATAATATATTTCGTAGATCATGTTAGGGGGGAAAGTTAGTATTGTTTTTAGTGTAATGTTAATATTTCATAAGCTAAGTAAAGTCACTCATAGGTTGAGATCCATGTTCAATTATTTAAATATAACCTTATTTCTCCTCTAAAAGGAATACGAGAATAGGTGATTACACATTCAGTTTCTCCATTTGATCTTTAAAATCATGAGGGAATGGAGGCAATCAAGGATTAATGGTTGAGTGTATAATCCTTAGCATTAAATCATATTTTTTAAAAATACTACTCAGATAATAATCAATTACCATATTTATAACTTCTAATTTTGTATTCTTCTTACATGACATCTTTTAAAACTAGCTTAGTTGGATAGTAAAAAAGTGGTTAAATCCATCTAGCATGATCTCTTAGTTCATAATATATCTATTAAAAATAAATTTCATCTTATATTTTATAATATGTTTGATAAAATTCACATCAATGGAAATTTTCACTGTAGGAGTAGGTTGTGTAACCGATTGAGGTGTGGTGGAGGAGGATGAAAAAAAATAGAATTCCAAAACCATTGATCAAGATTATGCATCATTTCCTCTAGGTATTCTTAAAGATCACGAATTTGACCCCTCAGATTCTCAATTTCAATATTCATCATATCAATCGTGAGACAAATCCTTGGTTAAAGGAGAGGAATGGAAATGATTACTATTTTATAAATTTCTTCCCTTTTCACAAGTTCAAAAAAGACCCAATACTCAATAATATTTAATTCTATAAATCATTAAAATCTATATTTATTTCATTAAAATATTCCTTAATAAAAAATTGTAAAAAACAAGTAGAATTTGGTAGTGGTGCATTTTACTTAGTGGTAAATTTTCTAACATCTAACTTAACATCCTTTAAAATAGTTTCTTGTATAAAAGAATAAACCTCATTTCCTTCAATATATTCATCCTTAATACTTTCAAAAAGTTCAATATGAGTAGATACAAGAGGTTTTGTCCAACCAATATTAATATAATATTCAAAAACATTTATAATTGTTGAACCAATGATATAATCAATAACAATTAGCACAAATAAATTTATATTATAAATAAACAATAATGCAATGAAATGAGATATCATAACCAATTCTTAGTTACTTCTTTTTATAATTATGGATCTTTTATTAGCTGTTCAAATATTTGATATGGGAGGCCCACTATTTCTAGACGTAGGGTATAAGGCCCCAGCCTTAAACCTTACTTAATCTTGAGTTACTACAAGATTACACTTTCATTAGACGTAGGGTATAAGGCCCTAGACTTAAAACTTACTTAATCTTGAGTTACTACAAGATTACACATTGAGGATATTTTCAGGTTTAGAGTTTTAGAGAATTAGATCATAAAACTTGCATTACATTCCACATTTAAACAAAGTGGTTACATAAAAGATAGTATTCATTTTTCCCATCAATAGAAACATATTTAAAATAAAACAGGGATTCTTTCTTGACACTTCCTTGACATTATCATCATATCATGTACCCTTCCCTTGACCTGTGAAAAACATTTCAAAAACATGGGATGAGCATAAAAATCTCAGTAAGGGATATAAAAATATGGAAAGGAAACATTAGTACATGTATACATAAGAATGAAATCATACTTTACCCATAAAACATAAGCACTTTAACATACCTCATAAAATCATGAATAAATCATAGAAATCATAATACATAAAAGGTAACTTGAGGCATTCATAACATTCTTACGTAGGGAGTAACCCTATTGGTTATGTTTGGAATACCCATCACAGTATATTCCCTAAATCTCTTCGGAGAAACCTTAACGTTTCACTCCTTCGCGTTAACCAATGCATTGGAGATCTATATCGGGCTCACCCGCCCTTAGTTTATCACGGAACCACCTGTCTTCATAACAATGCCCAAGAAAAACATAACATAATCATAGAACATAACTAAGAATAAAGGAAAGAGAACATTCCCACATTTCAATAACAATATAACATTTTAAGATATTGAAATAATGAATCCATTCTAAAAACCATTTTCAAAACCATTTAAAACATTTAATAAAGAGATTTTTAAATCAAAGTGTCCCATAACACTTTGAAACTTTTAACATTTTAAACCATTAATATCCATATAAATAAATCCTTAAAACCATTTTGAAAACATGGATATTAATGAGAAATATTTAAAAAAATAAATCATTAAAACATTTAAAACAATATTTTAGTTAAAGGGTTTTTAACAAAATGAGAGACACTTGAATACAATAATTGAGGAATAACATTTAATCAAAACATTATAATATCATGAGAATAAAGGGATTCATTATATAATATTCCAAAGGAAATTATATACACCATATAAGAGTGAACTGGTGTATAACAACCATGAAGTCTCAATAGAAATGTAAAATGAGATGAAATCCATTATAAAGAAGGTATCCTTAAATTAAGGATAAATCAATATCATAATTGTCTGTGAAAAATATAAATAAACACAATATAAGTGGATATTAAGTGTAAAACAATCATAGGTCATTCACAAATATTCATAGAACGTCATATTCATGGAGTACAAGTTTATCCCAAAGAATCAAAATTGGGTTAAGAAGTTCCCTTGCAAAAATTCGACAGCTTAACGACGTCACTTCAAAATTCAGAAAATGAGTTGATGAGAGATAAAATGGTATCTCATCACTTGGACACAAAATATACATCAATAAGTATAGATAATACCATATACCAACATAACAATATGTAAATTAAATGACCCAACAAAAAGAAGTCTTTTAAGAAGAGGAGGGTGAAAGGTCCCCTTACCGAGTTGGGTAACTTTCGAAACGTACACCCCATGGAAGAAGGGTCATACGATGAAGATGTAAATACCCTTAAATGTAAGTATATTACACAATGAGTAAAATAATGGGCAGTACAAACACCACTCAAAGGAAATTGTGGCAAATGTAGCATAAATCTCACTGGAATAAAAGTGAGATGAAAAATCCCTTACGAAAACTCGGCAGCCTAACGACGCCAATTAAAACTTACAAAATGGATTGATGAGATCAAATAGGGTCTCTCATCATATTAAAATAAAATTTACAGCATGGTTAATATAAAAGAACATCCCAATCATAAGAAACATGAGCGTAAAAGGAATGACATAAAAGAGTGTGCTTAAAAAGAAGGAGAGGGGTAGGATCCCTTACCTCGGGTCCGACTTGACTCGATCATTCTTTAATGTCCTGAATAATAAACTTGAGTTAATTTAAAATTTATTAAGAACCTTTTTCTAGTTAATTCTTCCTTTTATATCACTTATTGCCTTGTTATAAACATTATGTAGTCATTTAAGTTAATAATGTTTGTTTTGTCGATATTTGGTTCTTAAGTCGAAAGTGGACTTCTTACAATTACATGTTGTTCGTGTGGTCAAATGTTCATTATATCCAGAATTATATTCATGATATTGATATCATATATATCATATATATCCAGAATATACATGTATTTATAATATTACATAATCATTTTGAGGTAAGAAATGAAATGCACCGTTCATGGAGACGGTAAGCCGTACGTACGCATGAATGCTACTTTCATTTCTATGTCATATTAATGGAATTAAAACCAAATGAGAGGTATGTATATTTTAATTCTAGAATTATATTCATCATTTACATGTAACATACATCATATATAATAACTTTAAATCCATCCTTTATATATCCCACATATGACATTAACGAATCAAATCACTTTGAGGGGGTGGTAGTCCGCACTTCCTAAAATAAAATTATCGTGTTTACCCACAATGAAAACCATAAAGGTATTCCAAAAAAGAAAAATACATAAAAATAAACATATTATATATCATATATAAATATAGTGACATCTTAATGGCCACCTTTTAAGGTGTTATATGAGTGTTGAACAATCATCGTTTCGTGAGGCAGAAATTCACCATCCACAGAAACAGTATGTTCTTTAACCATTTGATGTAGGTGTGTGTAAGTGTAGCACGAATTCTTTGTATAAAAATATCCTAGTATATTTAAGATACTAGAGTTGTTACAAAATAAATGAATAAAAATATTTTAGGGGGTCGGAGAAGCAAAATAAAACAAAAGATCACAAGTGAAGACATTACCTTAAAATCGGGTAACTCTTTTTGATTTGAGCTCAAAGGCTTCCTTGGGACGACTTCTGCCCAAAGTGAGGCTTCAAGGAGTTCTAAAGGGATGTGGAGAGACAAAACGGGCAGGGGTTGGCCGAGCCAAAGGCTTTGAAAGTGTGGGTAAGGAGGTAGAGGTGGGGGCCTTTTATAAGAGGAGAGGATGGGCACTCTTGGAAAGGTATAAAATGTAACTTTATTTTCAAATGAGTTTCGGATTTTAATGGTCCCACATTGATATGTTTCGAGGATAAGGAAATAAGGGTTCGAAATACACCCATCCAATAGGTTTTGGACATGTGTAGGTCTTAGAGTTTACATTATCTTTCCATTTTATTTAAATCGTTAAATAATGAGGTCATCACTGCATCATCATGATGTCATAACTAATTTAACTTATTTAATGTATAAAAATTATAGAAAAAATACTATGATGTAGGAAATCCTTTTATATTTCCAATGAATATTTATAGTCCAAATGATCATTTATGTAGACAGAATTAAAAATATTTTACTTAGGTGATACATTCTTTGTTACATTTAACATTCTTTAAAAATAAAAAGATAAAAAGTCACTTTCTCACAAAATTAATTTCATGGGGCCCCCTAGTTTGGCACAAGGAATCCCATGGTCGGCCATGAGACAACCCTGTAGCCTTAGGACACAGTTTTTGGTCATTTTTTATTATTATGATATTATCTTATTTTCTTTAACTACCTGATTACTCATTAATCAAGATAATTTCCGTCGTTACTATTCATAATGTCCAAAAACAAAAGAGTCTTAATTACATAATTTGGACCTTCTGATTCCAAATATTTAATTCATTTTACCAAATTCCAAACACATAAATTGCAATAATTAATTTAAAAAAAACTTCTGGTTGTCAAAACAAATAGCGGGTTTTTTTGAAACAATATTTATGAAAAGTTTGGTACTTGTTTATGCCTAATTCCAAAGTGAAATTAATCCCAATGACCATCATTGAATTACATGGTATAAATATATTCTAATTACACTTTAAAACACATTAAAAGATAATATAACCATATAATTAAATTATATGAAAAAGCAGTTTTGATGTAAAATGCAGTATTTTTCACTATTCATTGAAAAATGAACATTGTCAGAAAAATACCAAAAATTAACCCAAGGTAAATTTCAATGTCCCAATAATAAATAATATGTTTATTTTGAAAAATAGAGCTTATAAAATATCAAAAAGTGGATTTAAAAGGGGTTCTCCATCAAAAGGCGGTTAATCGACCTTTTAAAGAATATTAGAATGTTTACGCTTAAAAACTAGATTCATTTGCCTTTTTAATCCTATAACATTTATTGTAAAGAGAAAAAATATTTGACAAACATATATAATCATTTTGTAGTTAGTTCTATTCATTCCCACCATTACAACTGCTAGGCGTTAACTACAATTTAAAATAATATTATTTTATTATTAGAGTGCAACGTAAGATTCCCAAGAAACTCGTTGTTGCGTATTGGGTACGCCATCGAGCATAGCATCCCATTTAAAGTAATATTAATATTTTATTAAAAAATATGGATAAATATAAAGATTTCATATTCTTGATTTACCTGGGGTGTTACATCCTTCCCCCCTTTTGGGAATTGCGTCCTTACAATTTTAAAATTGGGCTTCGAAACATCCTTGAAAGTCCCACATCGGAACAAGAGTCGGTAAACAATCACTTTAAAATAAAGAAAGATAAGTACAATGGTCACCCGAGTTAACCCATACTAGGATTCCAAGTATGAAAATATGGACATGGAGGAAAAAAAAGGGTCACATTCTGATGGAGAGTGATAGAAAACATGTTTAGGAGAAAGTTAACCACAAGAAAATCACAAACTTGTGATGGGTTAAATGGTATTCGATTCCCCAGTAGGAAAAGTTAATAGAAATTTTTTTTGTTTTAAGTTACTTTTTATTGAGGAATTTATTCATAGGGAAACATAATCACTTATCATGTTGACTTTCAACTTTTATTAGATTCCTTACACAAACTCATATTTTCTCCAAAAGACGAGTATTTAGGAAGACTTGTTCACATTAAGAGTACTATAATCAACTTCTAGAGAATCACCTAATCCACAAAAGAGAACTATATACTTCCCATGTATTTAGACTTTAACCAAAACCAATACCAAAAAGGTTAGTACAAGATCATATAATCCAGAAAAGGACAACCCTATATAAAAAGAAAATCTATTCTTAATCTCCAAAATTTGTCCAACAAAACCCAAAGTTCAACGAGGACCATTCTATAATCAATTTGTCCATAAAATTCTTCAAAGTAATCCAAACTATTATTGAAAACCAAAAATTTGAAGGATTTAGTCACATAGTCTTCCAAGTTAAATCGTAACATTTATCTCCAAACAACATCAGTTGCTCTTAATGTCTCGTATTGAAAAGTAATTAACCTAATCACATATCCTCCATGATAGGTTAATAAATATCCATAGATAACCCAAAATCAACTTACTCTTAATTCATCAAATCATCTAACTAAAAAGAATCAGTCAAACTAACCAGGGACTTCACGTAGTCCAGTGGTAGGCGATAAATACCAGTTGCACTTTGGTTGTGGGTTCGATTCCCGCAGCTTTGTCTGACGCGATGGGTTGTCACACGGTCTGTGTGTTGTCCTTTTTCCAAAACTATATAATTCTCAAATCATTCCCTAAAAAGAGATAAAATCATCAAAAATAACCATAACATAATTTAATCTCAATTTTATCTCATGCCTTTCACTTCCATCATAACATATAGTAACCCATAATTACCTCAAAAGTGAGGATCATATAAACCCAAATGGTTCTTTATAACTATGACCAAAAAAGAACAGATAACTATTCCTTGAATAAAATATTCATATATTAAACATCAGGGTTACACATACTATAAAAATTCTTCTAATGTAACCCCATCATCAAAAGAGACTTAATACACATAAGAATTTCACCATAACTCTTAAAGCCCTTATATGTTGACATCTTAATCATTCAACATTCTTCATGACCCATTAACCATTCCTTTCCAACTTATTCTGAAATACATCTTTCCTACAAAACAAATCATGAATCATATCCTAATATTACAAAATAGGAAAACAATAGTTATGAAATAATCCATACCTTCGATTGGTCATTTTTAGTTTCTTCATCCTCAATCGGAATGGAATTAGGTATTGGTAAACGAACATTTGTACGATCTTGGTGATCCCATTCACGAAACTTCTTCATAGGACATGTGTTTGCATAATGACCATGCACACCACATTTAAAACATTCAATTGATCCCTCAGAAATAACATCTTTCCCTTTCCTCGAGTCAACTGGATGCTTCCTTTTTCCATGGCAGGTTCTTACTTTATGAACTTCATTTCCACATCTATAACATATTTTTGTGCCTTTGAAACATTTTCCTAGGTGTTTCTTTCCACATTTTTGACACATAGGTTTTTGAACAAACTTACCTTTATGATTATTACCTGTAGTTCCGTAGGGATTTGTTTCTCACATATATGATGCCTTAGATAAATAACCAAGGTTTAGGTGGTCTTTCATGACTCTAGATAGTTGGTTGAGGATAATCACAAGAGTTCTCATTGCAGCTCCCATATCATTCAGTTTCTTGCTCAAAAAACTGTCACAGTTTCCTTCACATTGACTGTTACTTTAGTGCCTGCTAGATCCAGCCATTTACTAAAACCAAAAAGGTCAGTGTGAGTATATCAACAAAACCATCATGTACTAATGAGGAAGATAAAAACTAATATATACTTACTCATTAACTTTATCTAAAACTAGGACTCTTTCTGAAATCTTAACCATTATGGTAATGTCACTTATGCTTAAAGAATACCCTAACCTCTAAAGTTATCTACACCGACCTTTGATACCAACTATAAGGCCCCAGCCTTAAATCTTACTTAATCTTGAGTTACTACAAGATTACACATTGAGGATCTTTTCAGGTTTAGAGTTTTAGAGAATTAGATCATAAAACTTGCATTACATTCCACATTTAAACAAAGTGGTTACAGAAAAGATAGTATTCATTTTTCCCATCAATAGAAACATATTTAAAATAAAACATGGATTCTTTCGTGAAACTTCCTTGACACTATCGTCATATCATGTACCCTTCCCTTGACCTGAGAAAAACATTTCAAAAACTTGGGATGAGCATAAAAAACTCAGTAAGGGATATAAAAATATGGAAAGGAAACATGAGTACATGTATACATAAGAATGAAATCATACTTTACCCATAAAACATAATCACTTTAACATACCTCATAAAGTCATGAATAAATCATAGAAATCATAAGACGTAAAAGGTAACTTGAGGCATTCATAACATTCTTACATAGGGAGTAACCCTCTTGGTTACGTTTGGAATACCCACCATAGTATATTCCCTAAATCTCTTCGGAGAAACCTTAACGTTTCACTCCTTCGCGTTACCCAATGCATTGGAGAGCTATATCGGGCTCACCCGCCCTTAGTTTATCACGGAACCACCCATCTTCATAACAATGTCCAAGAACCATAACATAATCATAGCCAATAACTACCCATAAAGGAATGATAACATTCCCACATTTCAATAACAATATAAAATTTTAAGATATTGAAATAATGAATCCATTCTAAAAAACATTTTCAAACCCATTTAAAACATTTAATAAAGAGATTTTTAAATCAAAGTGTCCCATACCACTTTGAAGATTTTAAAATTTAAAACCATTGATATCCATATAAATAAATCCTTAACACCATTTTGAAAACATGGATATTAATGAGAAATATTTATAAAAATAAATCATTAAAACATTTAAAACAATATTTTAGTTGAAGGGTTTTTAACAAAATGAGAGACACTTGAATACAATAATTGAGGAATAACATTTAATCAATACTTTATAATATCATGAGAATAAATGTATTCATGATATAATATTCCAAAGGAAAGTATATACACCATATAAGAGTGAACTGGTGCATAACAACCATGAAGTCTCAATAGAAATGTAAAATGAGATGAAATCCATTATAAAGAAGGTATCCTTAAATTATGGATAAATAATTCTCATAATTGTGTGTGACAAATATAAATACACCCAATATAAGTGGATATTATGTGTAAAACAATCATAGGTCATTCACACATATTCATAGAACGACATATTCAAGGAGAACAAGTTTATCCCAAAGAATCAAAATTGGGTTAAGAAGTTCCCTTGCAAAAATTCGACAGCTTAACGACGTCACTTCAAAATTCAGAAAATGAGTTGATGAGAGATAAAATGGTATCTTATCACTTGGATATAAAATTTACATCAATAAGGATAGATAAGACCACATACCAACATAACAATATGTAAATTAAATGACCCAACAAAAAGAAGTCTTTTAAGAAGAGGAGAGTGAAAGGTCCCCTTACCGAGTTGGGTAACTTTCGAAACGTACACCCCATGGAAGAAGAGTCATACCATGAAGATGTAAATACCCATAAATGAAATTATATTACACAATAAGTAAAATAATGGGCAGTACATACACCACTCAAAGGAAATTGTGGCAAATGTAGCATAAATCTCATGGGAATTAAAGTGAGATGAAAAATCCCTTACGAAAACTCAGAAGACTAACGGCGCCACATAAAACATAAAAAATGGATTGATGAGATCAAATAGGGTCTATCATCATATTAAAATAAAATTTACATCAAGGTTAATATAAAATAACATCCCAATCATAAGAAATATGAGCATAAAAGGAATGACATAAAAGAGTGTGCTTAAAAAGAAGGAGAGGGGTAGGATCCCTTACCTCAGGTCCGACTTGACTCGATCATTCTTTAACGTCCTGAATAATAAACATGAGTTAATTTCAAATTTATTAAGAACCATTTTATAGTTCATTATTCCTTTTATATCACTTATTTCCATGTTATAAACATTATGTAATCATTTAAGTTAATAATGTTTGTTTTGTCGATATTTGGTTCGTAAGTCGAAAGTGGACTTCTTACAATTACATGTTGTTCGTGTGGTCAAATGTTCATTATATCCAGAATTATATTCATGATTTAGATATCATATATATCATATATATCCAGAATATACATGTATTTATAATATTACATAATAATTTAGAGGTAAGAAATGAAATGCCCCGTTCATGGAGACGGTAAGCCGTACGTACGCATGAACGCTACTTTCATTTCTATGTCATATTAATGGAATTAAAACCAAATGAGAGGTATGTATATTTTAATTCCAGAATTATATTCATCATTTATATGTAACATACATCATATATAATAACTTTAAATCCATCCTTTATACATCCCACATATGGCATTAACGAATCAAATCACTTTGAGGGGGCGGTAGTCCGCACTTCCTAAAATGAAATTATCGTGCTTACCCACAATGGAAATAATAATGGTGTGCCACAAAAGAAAAATACAGACACATAAACATATTATATATCATATATAAATATAGTGACATCTTAATGGCCACCTTTTAAGGTGTTATATGAGTGTTGACCAATCATCGTTTCATGAGACAGAAATGCGCTATCCACAGAAACAGTATGTTCTATAACCATTTGATGTAGGTGTGTGTAAGTGTAAATATAATTATTCTTATAAAAACATCCTAGTATATTAAATATACTGGAGTTGTTACAAAATAAATGAATAAAAAGAGTTTAGGGGGTTGGAGAATCAAAATAAAACAAAAGAACACAAGTGAAGACATTACCTTAAAATCGGGTAACTCTTTTTGATTTGAGCTCAAAGGCTTCCTTGGAAAGACTTCTTCCCAAAGTGAGGCTTCAAGTAGTTAGATAGGGATTTAGAGAGACAAAATGGGCAGGGTTTGGCCGAGCCAAAGGCTTTGGAAGTGTGGGTAAGGAGGTAGAGGTGGGGGCCTTTTATAAGAGGAGAGGAGGGGTACTCTTGGAAAGGTATAAAATGTAACTTTATTTTCAAATGCGTTTCAGATTTTAATGGTCTCACATTGATGTGTTTCATGGATAAGGTGATAAGGGGTCGAAATTCACCCATCCAATAGGTTTTTTACATGTTTAGGTCTTATATTTTACATTATCTTTCCATTTTATTTAAATCGTTAAATAATGAGGTCATCACTACATCATCATGATGTCATAAATAATTTAATTTATTTAATGTCTAAAAATTATAAAAAAAATACTATGATGTAGTAAATAGTTTTAGATTTCCAATGAATATTTATAGTCCAAAAGATCATTTATTTAGAAAAAATTAAAAATATTTTACGTAGATGATACATTCTTTGTTACATTTAACATTCTTTACAAATAAAAAGATAAAAAGCCACTTTCTCACAAAAGTGATTCCATGGGCCCCCCAAGTTTGGCACAAGGAATCCCATGTTCGGACATTAGACAACCAGTAGCCTTAGGAAACATTTTGTGGTCTTTTTTTATTATTATGATATTATCTTATTTTCTTTAACTACCCGATTACTCATTAATCAAGATAATTAAAGATAATTACCTTCATTACTATTCATAATGTCCAAAAACAAAAGAGTCTTAATTAAATTATTTAGACCTTCTGATTCCAAATATTTAATTCATTTTACCAAATTCCAAACACATAAATTGCAATAATTTATTTAAAAAAAACTTCCCGTTGTCAAAACAAATAGCGGGTTTTTTTGAAACAATATTTATGAAAAGTTTGGTACTTGTTTATGCCTAAATACAAAGTGAAATTAATCCCAATGACCGTCATTAAATTACATGGTAAAAATATATTCTAATTACACTTTAAAAAAACAAAAAAGATAATATAACCATATAATTAAATTATATGAAAAAGCAGTTTTGATGTAAAATGCAGTATTTTTCACTATTCATTGAAAAATGAACATTGTTAGAAAAATACCAAAAATTAACCCAAGGTAAATTTCAATGTCCCAATAATAAATAATATGTTTATTTTAAAAAATAGAGCTTATAAAATTTTCAAAAAGTGGATTTAATAGGAGTTCACCATCAAAAGGCAGTTAATCGACCTTTTAAAGAATATTAGAATGTTTACGCTTAAAAACTGGATTCATTTGCATTTTTAATCCTCTAACATTTATTGTAAAGAGTAAAAATATTTGACAAACATATATAATCATTTTTTAGTTAGTTCCGTTCATTCCCACCATTACAATGGCTAGGCGTTAACTACCATTTAAAATAATATTATTTTATTATTAGAGTGCAACGTAAGATTCCCAAGAAAATCGTTGTTGCGTATTGGGTACGCCATCGAGCATAGCATCCCCTTTAAAGTAATATTAATATTTTATTCACAAATATGGATAAATATAAAGATGTCATATTCTTGATTTACCTGGGGTGTTACATAGGGTCCTTCCTCTTAGAAGTTGTTTCCCTTTAATTATACATTAGATAAATACCAATCATAAAACTAAAATTATATGTTTCTTCTTTACTATGTTTATTTATTTAAATTCCATCAGAATCACCATCCTTATAACATATGTATTTAAACATAATAGTCATATATACTTTAATATCATAATGGTCATAAAATCTCAAGTATTCTACTTGAAAATTAAAAATAAAGGAGATTTTTGTGGTCTAAATGTTATAGAAAGAGATCTAGGGATTGTAAAAAAGACCTATTGGATCCTCATATAATTCCATAATTTTTTTAGTCATATTAGTAATCTCATATTACCCGTTTTCTACATCCAAATCATCTTCATTATCCAAAGAATATTCAGAAATCTCATCAAGTTCAAAACCTAGATTAGTTTATTATTTTGGTCTCACTAAATTTATAAATGGATTTATTTTTTCATAAATCTTATCATGATTAGGTAACCAGGTTCATGGGTTCAAGTCCTATCTAATTTATTTATAAATTTTATGATAATGAAAATATATACTATATAAAACTATCATTTCCTACCTATTAGGAAGTAGACCGTCTTACCCAATAAATGAGAAAAAATAAATATCATAAGACAAGGAAGAAAATAATGAAGGGGATTTACATAAATCTTTAATGTCTCACTTAATGTATCTAGATAAAATTACAAAACTCTATTTATCATTATTTTTAGTTAAAACAGATCATGATAGATTAGTATACTCATCATCACCATATATTTTTTTATTAATAAGAGATAGAGAAAAACAAATAATAAAAAAGGAAAACAAAAAAGGTTTGTAGAAGAATTGATATAGGGCTTAGAGAAAGAGATAATGTTTTTGACTCAAATTCATATTCAATTTTATTTAATTATTATGTACATATTATAAAATAAATAAAAAGAAAAACAGAAATAAAATACTTCTAATAAATTAATACAATTATAAATCTCAAATAAACATGGTATGTTATATGACCATACAACCAAGCCTATGGTAACTTACATAAGGAATGGTATATAGACTTACCATATGGAATGTATTGCAGTGAATATGTGTCTTCATGGTAGGTTAATTTACTGTATGACTAAATATTTTTGGTTACTTAACTAACCATATGAAATTTCATTACACACAATTTCAAACAGAATAGAAAAATTAAAAAATTAAAATAATGGTATGGAAAATTATAATAAAGTGAAATGTTTGGAATTATATCACATTTAAATATCAACTATGCTCTAAAAACACGAATTGAATCATAAGAATTAAAATATTAAAAATCAATTTTTTTAAATATAAATTAGTTGTATAAGGATAATTAATCATTCCACATTCATTTCTGATATAATTCCATTTCACTATATTCAATAAATTTTAAAAATAATAGCTAACTGATGTTTAGTTCAAATTAAATCTAGAATAATATCACCTTTTTAAACTGATCTCTCAAAAAGTGACATCTTATATCAACTTTTTTAGAACTGAAATATGATATAGTATTCTAATAAATATTAATATAAATTGTGATGTCAAAAATTAAAGGGACGTGTAGAAATTAAAATCCATAATTGAGTTATGTTTTTTTTCATGCATATAGTTTTTGAAGTCTAACTACAGGTATCATTGTACTCATCTTCATTACTAGAGAATTAATAGAGTTATGGATTTTACTATACCATGAAATAAGATACACTCTAAAGAAAATTATATGTTCCAGATGTTCTTTTCATATACATATTAGAACCACATAAATCAACATCAAAATAAATAATTATTTCAAATTCATGGCATCTAGAATAAAATAGACGAGAATTATTATTTTTTCTTGGGGTATTAGGAAATAATTTTAACAAAATTTAAATAAGATTACTTTAAATTTTATTACAAACAAGAACACATGAAAAACAAAACTAAATATCATTCTATTTAAGAGTTAATTATAGTAAACATCCAATCATACCCTTATAAGTAGTATGGTTAACTAAATTTTTCATTTTAATCTCTATTAATAATATAGCTTGTACTTATAGGAGTATCACTTCAATTGGCACTATCTAAAAAAAATGATAATTTTGTTTTATCTTGGTTTAAAAAAAATTAAATATATAAAAAACGTGGTTTAATATCAAATAACCCATTAAAATCGTTTCAAACTCATTCTATATCATTTTAGACAATTCAATACCTAATTAGATTTTAAATGAAAAAAATAAATTAATCAACACAGATTTAAACTATTAAAACATCGTTAGAAATTATTTTTAAGAAATAAAGTAGGATCAATTGTTTTATTAAAAACCCTTTTCTAATAAAAAAAGAGTTGAACCTATCAGACCATGATCCAAGAGTCTGTATTTTAAAAAAATTATATTTATTGTGGGCAACAAATTCCCCTTAATTGAATATAAAATAATAATCCCTTTTTGGGAACTCGGCGGATAGAGAACACATATATGAAAAAGTGTCACAAATTCCATTATGAAACATGATTAGAAAGTCTAATATGTTCATACATGATTAAAAATAAGAAAATACCATGAAATGAATTATAAAAAGACTCATACCCAACCACTGCCATAAAATAAAATTGAGGAATACGACCCCTACAACAAATTAATGGGCCACCCCACCTTTTAAAACGTTTTTTTTAGTTTTCAAAAAAATACGATAATGCACCCCTACAACCCAAAATGATACTGGGGAATAGGACAAGATGGAATCTGTCATCACACCTATCCCTTATTAAAGCTGACCACCCAAAAAACTGTAATGAACTAGCCACAATGTCAACTTGATGAAAAAAAATTGATAGAAATATCTATGAAAGATTTAAATTATACTGTAACCATATTTTTGTCATGGAATAGAATAGATATCACGTGATTGGTGTCAAAAAAACCATCCCGCTTTAAAGGTTTCCCACATAGAAGAACCTGAAAAATGTTATACCACACCAGATGAAACATTCCAAGAACCAATTCATTAAAAAAGATCAATAGAATAACCAATAAACGATCCCAAAAATTAGTGAAAATTAAATTAAAACATGCATAAGGATATTAAACAATATATTCTACTCTACATTGTCAACTATGATAGATAAAATACATTTTCCTCCATAACATCATCATTGATTTCTATCAAATCAGAACTAGATCCAAACACAGTAGCCCTTAAAAACACCCACCGAAGTCAAACCACAATATGCCTTACTATGCCAATCAAACTCAATATCGAATCCTTGGCTCCCACTTAACCTCGATCTAGCATCATCCACCAAGAGTTCACCTCCTTATAAAACAAAATGATGAATGAAGTGACAAGGTATTCTAGATCTATAAAAAACTCCTTTTTAAGAGTGGGAGGCCACAAACCGAACTACATTAATCGTCGACAACGTTTTCAAACCCAATTTCACTACAACCACCGTCATGTTGAAATTATAGAAAAAGAGGTCTAGTATAGAAGAATCAGTGAGGGAGGATAACCCAAAAAATTATGAAAGTGTAGTCCTGGATATATGTGTGAATGGAAATAATCAACAATGATGCTCCAAGATCCATGTATGAGACATCCTCTAAGGCCCCACCAATGAATATAAACCTAAAAATTACAAAACAATGAGAAGCGGTGGAGGATATTATAGTCCTCCATAGTGGTTTTAGGAGTAAACCCTTGATGAGAAGCATAAAAAAGTATTCTAATTGTCTAATTTCTATATATTTGTGCAAAATTTTCATCATAATCAATACCATATTCTTCTGAATAAGTTGGTCAAACAAACCAATATTTGATTCTACATATTTTTTAAGACACATCAACCTTGTTTCTTATAACCATTTAGTAACAATAGTTAAGTATTTTTTATGGATTTCAACAAGTTCCCAAAATTTATTTCTTCTTAACTAATTCAACTCTTCTTCCATGGTTATCACATATTTTTCATTCTAAATTTATTCAGCATTTTTTTGGGCTCTAACTAAGATAAAAAGGATTAATATTCAACCATGTTTCTAACGGAAAATATTATATGATTTTTTCTATCAAGATCACCTAAAATAGTGTCTAATGGTTGAAATATATGGTTTCTAATACTTCTGGGAACTACAGAGCATGGTTCTTTTAAGTCTTTCTGATGGATGAGTAGGTTATATTTTTCTTTTCAAGGATATTTTTCATGTAAATATATAGTTTGATAAAAATATTTATAGTTGTTATGATAATAAAATTTTATATATCATCCTCAATGTTATATAAAGTGTTAAAACCCCGTTTTTGGCTATAAAAGACTTTGGAATATTATTGATATTATTATAGAGCAGCGGCCTCAGATGGCATGCGATTCCGAGCCCCGGAGTGGCCAGAATTAAATTTTCCTTGCGTTCACACTAGAAACACCAAATAAATGTGATAACTCCTAAACGGTGTTTCATATCAGAGATCTGAGTGTACGAATGTGTTCGGAATGGGGTGTTTAACCTAAGACCGACATAAAACAAGTCAGCGTGGGATGTTGGGACCCGTCACCCGTTAGTGGAACATTAAACGGATAATTAAATTAATTATATTATTCGTTTAATGGTTAAACTCAAGAATCTCTTAAACGGTGGCTCGGATTGAAAAACAGAGGGTGCCGTTGAGTTCGGAGCATGCCATTTACCCTAGGAGGGGTGTAACTTTTGCGGGCGCGGCCCGTCTGTGAAAAATGGCACCAGGGGAGTTTTTGTAATTTAGCGGCTTCGGACGTTAAATTTTATAAACTTTTGAACGGGGCCTCATATTAAAATTCTGAGACCACCATTGCGCTCAGAGCGTCGTGTTTACCCCAGGGGAACCCTCTTTTTTGTCTGCATTGGGAGCGGAGTCGAGGGGCGTGTCGGGCTGGAGGTTTAAGTGTTTTCTACTTAAAAACACCCCTCCCACTTCTCCTTCTTCTTCTTCTTTTCCTTGACAACGGCAGGTAACAACCCCCTCCCTCTCCTCCTACACTCCGGCGAGGCAGCTCTGGCGAGGCGTTGCAGCTCCAGCAGTTCGACGGCGAAGCTCCAGGCAACGCCCAAGAAGTAGGAGTTTTTGTTTTGAGTTTTTAATTCCTGCCCCAACTTTCACACCAATTTATGGCGTCGATTTTCTGTTGAATTTTCAAAAAATCCGATGAATGCGTAGTAGATTTTATGCTCTTTCTGATGCTTGTTTTAAATTTGAAATCTGAGTTCGGAGGAGGCCGCAGTGGTCCGGTGAAGTTTGCGGGTTTTTGGTTTCCGGCCGGTTTGACCGGTGGCATGACGTCCTTAGGAGGCGGCGGCATGGCTCCCGGATGGCGGTGCGGACTAAGGACCAGGGAGGCATGGATGTTCAGCGGCGGCTTAAGCGGGTCTGGTGGCTGTGGGCTCCAGGCGCGGCAGCGCAGGCTCCAGGCACGGCGCGCGGGCGCTCCCCTCAGCGGAGATGGCCGGGCGCGAAGACCACGGGGTCAAGGAGTGCGACCCCCGCGTGGGAAAAAGACCCGCGAGACGCGGGTCTTCGCACATGCGGGATGACCGACCCCACGAGGGTCGATCGGCGGTGGTCCGCGGGACCGCGTCGGGCCGGCCAAGGCCGGTCTCGCCCAAGGGGATTTGTCCCCCCTCTTCGGACGCCCGTAATTTTCATTACGGGTGTCCAATTTGCATGCCATCTACGGCAGTGGAACCGTATCGACGAGACACACATTTTGAGATGGTTTTATGAATGTTTAATTCCCAAAACGAGGGGCCTCGGAGGCGCGACACGTCTTTAAGTAAATTGACGTTTTTCCGAGGAATCTTGTTTTGGATGGCGTGGACGCGTCCGATGTCCGATTTGAGCGCCGTCAGCGGTGTAGGAAACCTGGTGCCAAAGAGGCGTTTTCTAGTGTTGTTTAGGGCGTTGAAACCAGATTTGAGGTATGCAGACCACGACCCATCTTTTGAGTTGTGAGGAGCATTTCGTGAGTTTCTCGTCGGGCATCCGTTCGGGGTGTGCGAGTAGTAGATTCTGGATGTTTTTCCGAGGGGATTGCAATGGTGCAATTCGCCCGCTCTAATTTGGCACGATGGTGCGGGCCCCATGAGGGCCGTTTGGGCGTTGATGGTGATTTTCCATCTCTATCACCGGGCCACCGTTTTGGACATGTGAATAGTCCACCTTGTGTACTTTTTCGAGAGGATCGCAACGGTGCGATCCGTTGGCAGCGCTTCGGGACCGGGGTGCGGGTTCCGCATGGTACCGCTCATGCACGGTAAGCCGGAATGTATCTTTTTCTCCGGATATCAGTTCCACTCAAGTGAGTAGTGATTTTGACGTGTTTTTCCAAGAGTATTGTGATGGCGCAGATCGCCCGACCTTTTTCAGGGAGGTGGTGTGGGTCCCACCCGACCTGGCTACGATGAATAGTATTTTTCATAGGGTGTCCATTTTGGGCGATTGAGTAGTGAATCTCTTCTGTTTTTTTGAGGGGATCATAGTGGTGTGATCCGTTTGTTCAGTTTCGGGTTCTAGGGGTGGGCCCCACACAAGTTGGTATGGTGAATAGTACCTTTTTCACCGGTTGACCATTTCGGGCGAGTAAGTACTCTATCTCACGTGTTTTTCCATGAGGATTACAACGGTGTAATCTGTTCAGGTGAGCGAAGCCTCTTACGTGATATTATTAATTGTGGAATTATGAAAGGCGCTCAGGTGGCATTTCTTCTTCCCGAGTTCGGAAGAGAACCCTAGCCTGAGATCACGTGCACTCCCGTGTGATTGAAGTAATGCTTGAAGAGTTGTATTTGTTCGTGCCTCATCCATTGAGGTGGAAATTTGGAGTTGTCACATTTACTCCTTAGCATTGACGTTGGGTGTCATGTTCACATTAGCCTTTGGGCTGGAGACGTGGTATACTCTGGGAATATGCGAGAATGCTGGGAGGTATGTGTGGATGGTTGTACCTGAGAACGTTTGTGTGCTTGGTTAGGGTTGACTTAGGGACACACATCATGTGGACCCCATGTGCACGTCGTGTTCGTATTTACTTACTTTTGACCCCTCACGACGTAGGGGGTCCCTTGGATCTCGTTTGTTGACCAGCATGGTTGAGTTTTACCCTAGTCCTATTTCATGTTTGTTGACCAGCAGGGTAGAGTTTTCCCCTGGTTCTGTTCTTGATGGTTTGGCCGGTAGCAGTGATAGTGACACTCAGTGATGGAACATGCACTGAACCTCTATTAGGTGTATTGTTCTGCTGTTGGGTGGTTTTGCGGTACCCACTCCGTGCTCGGTTGGCCTGTGTTGTACCATTCAGTAGAGATGTCTAGAGCAGTTCTGGGTTTACCCTCCAACAGTGTTGGGCAGTGGGTTACTCATTGACTTCTTAGGGTTTACCCTCTAGTTGAGACTAGGTTGTGGGTCACCTGTCGACTTCTTCCAGGTCTACCCTCCAGCAGGGCTGGGCAGTGGGTCACCAGTCGACTTCTTCCACGGCTACCCTCCAGTAGGGCTGGGTAGTGGGTCTCCTGTTGACTGTTTCCACGTCTATCCTCCAACAGTGCTGGGTATTGGGTCTCCTGTTGAATTATTCCTGGTCTACCCTCTAGCAGGGCTAGGTAGTGGGTCACCTGATATCTTATTATGTTTTACCCTCCAGCAGGGTTGGGCAGTGGGTCACCAGTTGGGTTTTCATACTCATCCCTTCTTAAGAGGCTAGTCGGTGACTTTTCACTGTGACTACCGGAGCGGGACTCTTGTTGGTACAGGACAGTGATGTGACATCATTGACTTTGAGGAGACCTATCGACTACGGGGCAGTGATGAGGTGTGGTTTGACGTTCCCCCGAAACCCCCAAGTACGAGGGGCACTTTCCCCACCGACACTTGTCCTTGCGACGCGACCTAAAACCGTGCGGGTGTGTCAATGCCACCCAACGCAGATAGTGTCAAGGTGTTTTGATTTGATCCTCTTTGGCTTGCAGTTCGGGGCAGACGTGGGGGATTTTGGGCATTGATGGCGTTACTTCTAGGACTGTAGGCTAATCACTTTCTTGGGATGAGCTACAGGACGTAGATCCCCTTACGACCTTGTTCGGGCTTCTTGATTGAGAAGAAGGATATGTATATACCATGTTCTGGTAACCACTTCTTGGGTTTGGTTATTCTCCTTCTAGGAGAGGCGAAGATGCGCGAGGTATGTCACATGCTTTCCGTGTCTAGCTTCTCATGGTTGGACGAGTCTACTCTCCTGCTATAGGTAGCGAAGACTCGACGAGAAGTTTATCTTTACACGGTTTCTAGCTCCTTGTGTTTGGATGAGTCTACCTCCTTTATCTTGTTGGGTTGAGTTGGACTCTCTACTGTTACCCTTCTGCACTCTTTCTATTGTACTCCTTTACTTTTCCCAGTTTGCTCTACTGCTCACCCTTCGGTACCTTATTTGTTGCTCCCTCAAGCCTTAGGGGTATCCTACGGAGTATTTTTATACTCACCCCTACTTGGGCTTTTCCCACACTTGGTGTGCCCTTGCAGACGACAGAAAGTTTCGTCATGACATTAGCGGAGCTTAGAAGATTTGGATCTTGGACCGCGTACGGTGGTCGGAGTCGGGTTCCAGGTAGGGGACCCTTCCAGCTGTTTTTCTATTTCTTACCTGTTGTCGGGTTGTGGAACTTTTCTGGTTGGGCGTTTGTTTTGTCCCTTTACTTTTTAGTTTACCTTCATCTTCTACTTGTACTGGTTAGAGGTCGATGCACATTTGTGCCTTATATATAGCAGTTTCCCTTTTCTTTACGTGTCTTTTATTTTACTATGTACTTTTGCATTGAGTGTGATGTGTGTGTGTGTGTACAGGTACTCAGACAAAGGCCTCCCCATGTTGTTTAGCCTTCGGGGCTTGTCGGGTAGCCCCTGACCTATGGTGGCGGGCTTGGGGTAGTTGCGGATCGAGCCCATGTAGGGTCGGGTCATGAACAAGTGGTATCTGAGGTGGTTCGTTCCTTGGGACGTTTATCGAACGTCCCTACTAAAAAAGTAATTGTTTGGAATTTAGGGCAAAAGTGTTAACGTGTCTCGAGAGCGGCTCTCAGGCCAGGGAGTCCAGTGATGGTGCAGCGGCCGACGTATCCATTCACCAGGACCAAGATAACCCGATTGTCGACTTGGCATGCTGAGACACTTGTTTTAGGGAAACTTTTTTTGTGCATCACATAGGATTGAGTCTTTGAATGTCCTTATTGAGTAAGCTCCCCATCATTGTTATTGGTATATACATATATGCTAATCTGACTGCGGAACTCGTTGATAATATTCAGGATGTCTCTGTGACGACAGCCCACCAAGATACCAGCTTTGGTGTGTGATGAAGACCTTGTAAGCTATGAGGTCTCATTTTAGGACCCATCATACAAGCCCCTTTCTCCGGGTCGACTGGTTGCAGCACCCCCACCTGTTGAGCAACAGACTGAGCTTGAGCGCAGGTTGAGCGCGCTCTGCGAGTTCTAGTGGCAGAGACCGCTAAGGTTTAGTGGTGATCCAGACCCTCAGGCAGCAGAGGATTGGATCGAGACATTGGTTCGCCTTTTTAGGCTTGTGCAGACGCCGAAAGATCAGAGAGTGGCTTTGGCAGCCAACCTTTTTCATGGAGCATCTTGGCGTTGGTGGAGTCTGGTGACTCGGTTTCTTGAAGAGTCGTAGCTTTCTTGGGGCGACTTTCAGTTGGTGTTGCATGAGGTGTTTTGCCTCTTCATCATGCTCTCCGTCCCGATTCAGGAGCTCATGTAGGTTCAGCAGGTAGGGATGACGGTAGCTGAGTACAGGGCTAGTTTCCCAAACCGTGAACGCTTTTACACGGACTTGGTCCATGACGACAACATCAGAGCACGAAAGTCTGACCAGGGCCTCCGCCGAGAGATTCGTGCTATCATAGTACCCTTGGGAATTTCCACATATGTCGGGGTGCTAGAGAATGCGCTGGTGACAGAGAGATTCTTCTCACGTTCAAGAGATGGTGGTGGCAGCAGGCACGTTGGATCTGAGACATCTGCCGCAGCTAGCGGGCGTCGACAAGCAGAACCTCGACGCAGGTGGCTTTCTGACAACCGGACTCAGGGGCATGGTCGTACACCACAGTGGCGCCGAAGGGCTCTAGTGTATCCCGAAGAGAGTCGGTTCTATGCTTACGATGGGCGAGGTCACTTGGCACAGGACTGCCCGACAAGGCATGTGGAAAGCTTCGGGAAGGCAGCAGGTGCACCACCACGACGGAGGCAGCACCATGATTGGAGTAGCACCCAAAGAGGTGGTGCTAGAAGAGGAGAGGGAGGAGCTGGTAGGGGGGAAGACATTACGAGGACTTCCCATCCCCACCAGGTGGTCCATGTCAGGCTCTAGGAGCTGACAATTGGGACCACAGATAGCTGCGAGCTTTGAGTTTTTATGATCCTGCAGAGCATGAAGTGATAAGAGGTACGCTCTACAGCTCGTCTACTTTTTGCATTATAATTTTTAGACTCTATGTGTGGAATTATTTTCTCCCTGCTTCTTGTTTGAGGTGTTACGAGGGTGGCACTGGGTGTCGGTGTAACCCTGTTTTGGTAAGGTAAAAGGCGAAGAACCTTTCCCTTCAGTCGATGGTGTCGACTCCATTGCTATCCAAGCGTGTAAGAGAGTTTTGGTTGCGAGACATCGACTGTGAAACCTTGCACGACCAGATATCCTTGTGTGTTCCACTGTATGGATATTATGAAGGAGAGAATCACCGGGCCTTGTTCTAGGTGCAGGCGGTGATTCCAGTCGCGACATGCGACGTAAGGGTTCGGTTGGGGAGGTGAGCTACCACCGAGATCCTTCGGGCCGTTTGAGACCGTACAAAGGGATGGCGATGTTCCCTACCGCCTTTCCCTAAACCCAACTCTAGAGTGGGTGAACGATGTATCTCGTGTGACTCAACAGAGAAGATATTTGTGCGCCCCTATGCACGACATCGATAAGAGAAGACCTCGTGTGAAACAGATCAATCCTTTGGTCTGTGTGTGGTGGCGCAGAGCTGCGCAAGAGTTCTTCTGGGTACGGGGGAGCCAGGTTTAGGCTCAATACCCTGAGTTGTTTCCTGGTTTTTCTTTTTGGGGACAAAAATCTTGAAGGAGGTAATGTTTTATGAACTCAGTTTATGTCTATAAAATACTTTGAAATATTCTTGATATTAATCCAGAGCAGCGCCCTCAGACGACATTTGATTCTGAGCCCCGGAGTGGCCGGAATTAAATTATCAGTGCGTTCACAATGGAAATGCCAAATAAATGAGATAACTCCTAAACAGTGTTTTAGATTAGAGATCTGAGTGTACTGATGAGTTCAGAATGGGGTTTTTACCCTAGGACTGACATAAAACAAGTTGTGTGGGACGTTGGGACCCCTTGCATGTTAGCGAAACGTTACACGGATAATTAAATTAATTAAATTATTCATTTAATGGTTAAACTCAAGAATATCTTAACCGGTGGCTCGGATTGGAATACCGAGGGCATCGTGGAGTTCAGAGCATGCTGTTTACCCTAGGAGGGGTGTAACTTTCGCGGGCGTGGCCCGTTTGTGAAAAATGGCCCCAGTGGCGTTTTTGTAATTTAGCGGATTCAGACGTTAAATTTTATAAACTTTTGAACGGGGCCTCAGATTAAAATTCTGAAACAACCGTTGCGCTCGGAGCGCCGTGTTTACCCCAGGGGCACCCTCCTTTTTGTCTGCATCGGGAGCGGAGTCGAGGGGCGTGTCGGGCAGGAGGTTTAAGTGTTTTCTACTTAAACACACCCCTCCCTCTTCTTCTTCTTCTTCTTCTTCTTCTTCTTCTTCTCCTGGATAGTGGTAGGTAGCATCCCCCTCCCTCTCCTCCTCCACTCCGGCGAGGTAGCTCCTGCAAGGCGTGGCAGCTTCAGTGGTTCCACGGCGAAGCTCCGGGCAACGCCCAAGAGGTAAGAGTTTTCTTTTTGAGTTTTTAATTCCCGCACCAACATTGATCCTGATTTATGGAATATATTTGCTGTTGAATTTTCTAACAAAGCTTCTGAATTCGTTTTAGATTTTATGCTCTTTCTGACACTTGTTTTGGATTTGAGATCCGAGTTCGGAGGAGGCCGCAGTGGTCCAGCGATGTTTGTGGGTTTTTGATTTCCTGCGGGTTCGACCAGCAACTCGGCGTCCTTAGGAGGTGGTAGTGGGGATCTCGGACAGCAGCGCAGGTTAAGGCGCTAGGCGGCATGGTTTTTTGGCGGCGGCATCAGTGGCGCGGTCGGCCGTGGGCTCCAGGCATGGCGGCGCGGGCTCCAGGCACGGCGGTGCGGGCTCCAGGCGCGGCGGCGGGCGCTCCCCTCAGCGGAGCTGGCTAGGCGCGACGACCGCGGGGTCACGGTGTGCGACCCCCACACGGGGACAAGACTCGCGAGACGTGGGTCTTTGCGTAGGCAGGACGACCGACCCCATGAGTTCCAGTCGACGGTGGTCCGCGGCTCAGCGCCGGGCCGGCCGGTCCAGCCCAAGGGGATCCGTCCCCCCTCTTCGGACGCTTGTAATTTTCATTATGGGTGTCCGATTTTCATGCCGTATGCGGCAGTGGAACCGTGTCGAAGAGACGGAATTTTTTAGATGGTTTTGGGAATTTTTAATTCCCGAAATGAGGGCCCTCGGAGGCGCGACACGTCTTTAAGTGAATTGATGTTTTTCTGAGAAATATTGTTTTAGACGGCGCAGACGCGTCCGATGTCCGATTTGAGCACCGTCAGCAGTGTTGAGACCCTGTTGCCAAGGCGGAGTTTTCTAGTGTGGTTTCGAGCGTTGAAACCGGATTTGAGGCATGGGGCCCATGAACCGTCTTTTGAGCTGCGATCATCATTTAGCGACTTTCTCGTCGGCCGTGTATTCGGGGGGTGCGAGCAGTCGATTCTGGATGTTTTTCTGAGGGTACTGCAATGGAGCAATCCACCTGCTCTAATTTGGCATGATGGTGCGGGCCCCACGAGAGCCATTTGGGCATTGATGGTGATATTCCATCTCTATCACCAGACGACCATTTTGGACAAGTGAATAGTCCACCTTGTGTACTTTTTCGAGAGGATCGCAACAGTGTGATCCGTTGGCAGCGCATCGGGACTGGGGTGCTGGTTCCGCGTTGTACCGCTCGGGCATGGTAAACCGGAATGTATCTTTTTCTCCGGGTATCCGTTCCACTCGAGTGAGTAGTGCTTTTGAAGTGTTTTTCCGAGAGAATTACAATGGCTCAGATCACCCGACCTTTTTCAGGGATGTGGTGTGGGTCCCACTCGACCTAGCTACGGTGAATAGTACATTTTTCACCGGCTGTTCATTTTAGGCGATTGAGTAGTGAATCTCGTGTGTTTTTTCGAGGGGATCATAGTGGTGTGATCCGTTTGTTCAGTTTTGGGATCTAGGGGTGTAGCACACAAGGGTTGGTATGGTGAATAGTACCTTTTTCAAATGTTGACCGTTTCGGGTGAGTAAGTAGTTTATCTCATGTGTTTCTCTATGATGATTACAACGGTGTAATCTGTTTGGCGAGTAGAGCCTCTTACGTGATCTTATTAAATGTGGAATTATGAAAGGCGCTCCAGTGGCGGTTCTTCTTGTCGAGTTTGGAAGTGAACCCTGGCGTGAGATCACTTGCACTCCCGTGTGAGTGAGGTAATGCTTGAAGAGTTTTAGTTGGTTGTGCCTCATCCATTGAGGTGGAAAGATGGAGTTGTTACGTTTATGCCTTTGCATTGAGATTGGGTTCCGTGTGCACGTTAGCCTTTGGGCTGGAGACATGGCATACTCTGGGAATATGCGAGAACACTGGGAGGTACGTGTGGATGGTTATACCTAAGAACGTTTGTGCGCTTGGTTGGGGTTCACTTGGGGCCACACATCGTGTGTACCCCATGTGTGTGTTGTTTTCTTCTTTATGTACTTTTGACCCCTCGCGACGTAGGGGGGGTCCCTCGGATCTTGTTTGTTGACCAGCAGGGGTGAGTTTTCCCCTGGTCCTATTTCTTGTTTGTTGACCAGAAGGGTTGAGTTTTCCCCTGGTTCTGTTCTCGATGGTTTGGCTGGTAGCGGTGCTAGTGACACCCAGTGATGGAATAGGCGCTAAAGCTCTATTAGGTGTGTTGTTCTGGAGTTGGGTGGTTGAGAGGTACCCACTCTGTGCTCGGTTGGTCAGTGTTGTACCAATCAGTAAGGATGGCTAGGGCAGTTTCGGGTTTAACATCCAGCAGGGCTGGGCAGCGGGTTGATCATTTACTTCTTAGGGTTTTCCCTCTAGTAGAGACTAGGCAGTGGGTCACCCGTCGACTTCATCCAGGTCTACCCTCCAGCAAGGTTGGGCAGTGGGTGGCCTGTCGACTTCTTCCAGGGCTACCCTCTGGAAGGGCTGGGTAGTGGGTCGCCTGTCTACTTCTTCCAGGTCTATCCTCGAGCAAGGTTGGGCAGTGGGTCGCATGTCGACTTCTTCCAGGTCTACCCTCCTGCAGGGCTGGGCAGTAGGTCGCCTGTCGACTTATTCTAGGTCTACCCTCTAGTAGAGCTGGGAAGTGGGCCACCTGATGACGTATTAGAGTTTACCCTCCAGTAGGTTTGGGCAGTGGGTCACCTGATATCTTATTATGTTTTACCCTCCATCAGGGCTGGGCAGTGGGTCACTTGTTGGCTTTTCAGACTCAGCCCTTCTTATGAGGCTAGTCGGTGACTTTTCTCCATGACTGCTAGAGCGGGACCCTTGTTTGTACGGGACAGTAATGTGATGGCTTTGACTTTGAGGAGACCTCTCGATTGCGGGGCAGTGACGAGGTGTGGTTTGACGTTCCCCCGGAACCCTCAAGTACGAGGGGCGCTTTCCCCACCGAGATGCGTCCTTGCGACGTGACCAAAAACCATGCAGATAGGTCAGTTCCGCCCCAAGCGGATAGTGTCAAGGTGCGGTGATTTGAGCCCCTTTGACTTGCAGTTTGGGGAAGACGTGCGGGATGCTGGGCATCGATGGTGTTACTTCTAGGACTGTATGCTACTCACTTTCTCGGGCTGAGCTACGGGATGGAGATCCCCTTACGACCTTGTTCGGGATTCTTGATTGAGCATAATGATATGTATATCAATTGTTCTAGTACCCACTTCTTGGGTTTGGTTACTCTCATTCCAAGAGATTCGAAGACGCGCGGGTCTTGCCTCGTGCTTTCCGTGTCTAGCTTCTCGTGGTTGGACGAGTCTACTCTCCTGCTATAGGTAGTGATGACTCGACGGGAAGTTTATCTTCTCACGGTTTCCAGCTCCTTGTGTCTGGATGAGTCTACCTTCTTTCTCTTGTTGGGATGAGCTCGACTCTCCACTGTTACCCTTCTACACTCTCTTTGTTGTACTCCCTTACTTTTCCCTGTTCACTCTACTACTCACCCTTCAAAACCTCCTTTGTTTCTCCCTCGAGCCTTCAAGGTATCCTACTGAGTATTTTTATACTTACCCCTGCTTGGGCTTTTCCTGCACTTGGTGTGCCCTTGTAGACGATGGACAGGTTGGTCATGACATCAGTAGAGCTTAGGAGATCGGGAGCTTGGACCATGTAGGGTGGTCGAAGTCGGGTTCCAGGTGGGGGACCCTTCCAACTATTTTTATTTTTCTTACCTGCTGCCAGGTTGTGGCACTTTTCTGGTTGGGCGCTTGTTTTTCCCCTTTACTTTTTAGTTTACCTTCAGCTTCTACTTGTACTTTTTAGAGGTCGATGCACATTTGTGGTTTATATATAGCAGTTTTCCTTTTCTTTACTTGTCTTTTCTTTTACTCTGCACTTTTTCTTTGAGTGTGATGCGTTTGTGTGTGTACAGGTACTCAGGAAAAGGCCTCCCCGCATTTTTTATCCTTTGGCGCTTGTCACCAGCGCCTGGCCTATGGAGGCAGGCTTGGGGTAGTTGCGGCTCGAGCCCGGGTAGGGTCAGGTCGTGACAGAAATAATGATTATGTTCATGTGGATTTGTATCATCAAATGTGACATTCTCAGATTCATAAAAAACGTTGGTAATTTTTTATAAGACATGATATGCATTACAAGTGATTGAATAACCAAGAAAATTTTCATCATCATTGTTAGTTTCAAAATTTCACAGATTCTTAATTTTGTTTAGAAAAAATAATTTTTAAACAAAAACTATATGTTCATTTCCCATAGTCTTCCTACCACTCAATTATTCTTATGGAGTCTTATTTTGAATAGTTTTAATTAAACCGCAATTAATAAAAAAAATCATTATACATGGCTTTAAACATAAAATAGTATGTATACCACTATCATTAAGAATAGTTCAAGAAATATATTGAAGTGTCGTGCTTATACTTTTAAGAAACCCATTTTTTTATGTTTTATTTGTGTTCAGAATTTGTTACAATAGCAATGGTTTAAATACACAGTCTCTAATTTAGGATTGTCTAATTCTAGGACATGATCACTTCTCAATGATTTAATAGTAATATCAATAAGGTTCTCTACAAATCTATCAAACATATAAAATTGAAAAATATTTATCTTCTGAGATAATAAAATTACCCATTTAAATTTAGAGTGGTCTTCTACAGAAATATGTGCATAATGCTTATCACCTAACTAGGAATTCCCTATGGGTCAAAAATTCCATGTGAACCTATTATATGGATTGAGAGGATAAAACCACATTCTTATATAGAAATAGATATTTTCAATCATTACATTTTGATAAGGATTACCAAAAGTTATCTATATGGAAATTTATCATAGGTAGATCCTTGATTAATCCTTTATTAGTTATCCTTCAAAGTGATTTTATATTTTAATGAAGAAGTCTCTTTAGCACAACCATGATTTTTTATGAAAGATGATTAAGTAGAAAATATATTGGGATAATATAGGATATAAATCAGCAGTACAACAATACAATTTCTTAGGGAAGTAAAAACTGAATCATTCATAGAATCATATATCATATAAGAATTATTCTCAAATATTACATTATAGCCTTAATCACATAATTGATATATATAGTAGAGTTTATAAATTAAACCATCTTTTAATGAAACCTTAGAAATAATTAAAATTTCATAGATTCAAATTTTTTTCAAGTCCAATAATTCTTCATTTTCCATTATCACTTAAAGTGACATGTTCACCATCCATTTTAATAAATTAATGACGATTTTGTATCCCCCAGTCATATTTCTAGGACATCCACCATCCAAATACCATAATATTTAATTTATTGCTTTATTTATTATAACTAAACATAATTAATAATGGAATGTTTTTTGTAACCATATTTTATTGGGTATTGGGATGTTATAAAATTAATCATTTAAAATCCACATTTTTTCACAGGTTTTTTAATAGTATAATTAATAAAAAACAAATTTATTTCATTTTTGGTGTATGAAAATGATATTAATTTTTACAAATACAATTAAATTTACATATTAAGGTCCCATTTTGAAAACTATGAACACAATTATTTTCATAAATTATACTTTTTTGTTCAGAAAAATATCTAATGGAAGTATTGGGTTTAGAAGCTTTTTGATTTCCCAAAATTGTGAGAAAAGTGTCTATGAAATTTTAAACTATTTTAAATGTTTCTCTATTTTATTATTTTTCAATATCATTTCATTTTTATTCTTTAACATATAGATTTTTTTTCTACTTTTCTATAAATATATTGCATTGAATATGGGCATATAAAGCATGCATCATTTTCAAATTTATAAAAATATATTTTATTTCATTCATAGTGCCATCCCTTCAAGAAAAATATTTAAAAATAAATTAATTAGACATTTTGTTTTATTATATAATATAATTATCATAAAATGTTCTTGTTAATGTGTGTACGTCATTTTTCATGGTCATAAACAAATAAATAGATTATTCTCATATATCACTCTTCCTAGAGTAACAGTCACTAGAGTTTTCCACTCAACTGATCAAATTTTATATCATTGCTTAGTTTTGTCAATTAATCTATCATCATACATTTTTTATAAATCTAAATTAGTTATTCATATTTCATATGTCATTTTATTTAAAAATCATTGTATGTAATGTCCTTAACAAATTCATCTATCTTCCAATAATTCTTAAACATTGTTATCTTAACACACGTTCCTCAACATTTTTTTAGGAAAGCACCTCATTTTAGTAAAATTTCAAAAATATTAATGGTAGATTATAAATTTATACACCACTCCAAAAATATGATCCATTTCCACTTTAATTATCATTCATTACATCCTTTTCTTTTAAAAAAATTTACTTAAATTCTGTGGTTTTAATTTTTGGTTTACAATATTAATTTTCATCTTATAATACCGATTTACAAAACATCAATTTTATAATGATAATTTTGACTATAAACTTACTAATGTCACATTATTACATAATGGAAATAGTAGTACATATATAACTTTTATGTAAACCCCTAAAAACCCTCCACACAACATTCTTATTAACAATTATTTCTTCAGGAAACTTCATCAATTAAATGATTCCATATAATCTAAAATACATATCATAAATGGTTTAACCATGTTTCATATAAAATAATAATATTTCAAAGTATATTAAATATCATTTATTTAATATTAGAAGTCCCATTAGAAAAAATATCTACAGTATCCAAAATCTGATAAGCAGTGTCATAAGTAGATATCATGTTATATTTTTCTTGTCTAATAATATATAATAAATTATTTATTTATTTTAAATTAAAACAATATAAATAATTAGATATGGAACCTATTTATTTTCTAGTATTCTTGTGTTTTTCTTATTTAACTTTCATTACTCCCAAAATATCAAATCCCATGATTTCATAATAAACATTCATTTTTATTTTCCATTTTAAATAATTTTATCCATTAAATAAGGATAATTGATTGGTATAATTAAAATAATGTCTCAAATTTTTAATAGTAGAATAAAAACCATAGAAACTATGATTTTATAATTATTATAACTTTATCAAGGTTTAATGGATTATAGAAAAGGGAACTTTCTCTGATATAAAATTTTAGGCTTGGTGGACCGCTCAATAAGGGTGTGAATTAGGCTTCCAAAATTAATTTTTTTTAAAATATAAAATAACCTAAAATTAAAAGAATATAGTTAACCCAGAATAAGGTATAAATAATTTTCTATTTCGAAATAGACTCTCAAATGTTTGATCAAAACCTAGATAAATTTTATTTGATACAATTTAATCTCTTAAAAAAATTAAATGAAATAAATTTAATAAATTTCACATATAAAATATTAATATTTGATATATTCTTTGTGAAATATGATTTAAGAAATTATCCATGAAAAATAGAATACAATATTTAATATGTAAAAATAGATTTAAAAGATAGTATGCATGGAATGAAAAAACACATAGAGGAATAAAAACAAGGGGAAAAGTTACAAGATATAACTTAATCCCATTCACTTTGATGGACACATTCTTCCTAAAATGTTTAACGAAAAATAAACAATTATAACAAATTTAATAGGTATTAAAAAAAACTAAATTCCAGTAAATCTAGGATTTCATCAAGTCCACGTCCCAAATAGTCATTGGATAACAACTATAATTAAGGAAATAAAAGTGTATAAAATAATTTTCAATATAGGTATAGAGTTCATTAGAACTAATAAACAAAAGAATATAAGCACTACATGAATTTAAAGATAAGTAGAGAGAAAAAAGTTATAATGATGATTCATGTCACACTATATCTGATCTGTGAGGTTCTCCCTCTTAAAAATTATATATAAATCTATCATTGGGATCATCAATAGGATCTCATAGTGTAGTGTAGAAAAACATCATATCAAGGTATTAGATATTCTAGTAGTTATCCAGTTAGATCATTTATAAAAATATAAACATAAAAGGAAAAGTATTTAATAAAATCCATTAATAATTACCCATTATAATATAATCATAAATAAATCCTTATACAGATTTCTGTGATTTGGTAGTCTTAAATGATAGAAGAATCTTTAACTGCTGGAAAATATTGTTTTTTGTAATTTTAAAAATTCTTTACCAATTGAACTAGACATAGACAGTGAAGCATGTACATGTAAATAGTCAAATGATATATTATGATTGGAGGTCCATATAGTTATATGGTCACATGATTCTATAGTAGGTTCAAAAATCATTCCGATGGTCTATTGATTTCTTCTTTATGTCGATCTAAACGTGTAGTGGTCCAACTTTTAAAAAATTATTTGTTTTCTACAAAATATGATGAAGTTTTTATGAGGTCATTATATGTCTTTTTATTTTTAGTAGAAGTATTTTGGTAGTTTTTTAAGTATTATTTCATCACATTAAGTCTTTATGAGCCCTGTAGAATTCTACTTGTGGTCAGTTGACGACCTTTCAAAAACATCATGATAGGTAAAAGTCCTTGTATGGTTATTTTAACACTTCATGTGATCATTGGACTAACCATGGTGCAAGTTAAGTAATTATATAAATTTCACTTATTTGAAACTTGATCAGTTGTTTGTTTAAGAGTTCTAGTGGACTTATTCCTATTATTAGTTCAACATGGCCAGTTTTCCTTCAAATTTAGTTGATTTTTTCCATGAATTTGGTTGATTTATCATGTGGTTAGTTCATTAATTACATATTTTATTTTTGAAAAAGTTAAATCATTATCCTATCATAAAAATCATAAAAACCATTTAAAATGTTATAAATATTATTTTTGAGTAATAAAACAATGAACATATAGACTAATCCAAAAGAATAAAAATCACTTTCAAGAAAATTTCATGTAGTGATGAATAACAATTCAATAATTATGTTCCTATGTAGATAAAAATAGTGTAATAAATAATATCATTAATAACAATATCATATTTTCTATATAAACAGCGATTTACAATAAAATAATCAAAGAATAAGATTCATATTGAGACACATTAAAAGATTTCACCAGTTGATAAAATGTTATTAACTCAACCCATCCTTTGATACCACTTTTATTATTACTTATGAAAATAATATTAACAATATATAGAATTTGATTCCACTTGTGATATTACTTTAGAAAATATCATCTTCATCTTATTCAACATCATAAATCTATTTATTTTTCCTATATGAAATTCATTCTGATATTTATAATCAGAAAAATATTAAAATGTTTATAAACAACATAAAAAACATCCCAAATGATGAATATTTAATTTACCCATCTTACTAACTACCTAAAAAAATATTCTCTTCAAAATAAAAGAAACACAAAGCACAATATTTCCCCCATAAATATTTTCCTCCCACTTTATGAATACAACAAAGAATTAAATATGATGGAATTTATGATTTCTTTTTATCTTGTTCTAACAACAATAAAAAAAATATAAGAGAGGGTAAAGATTCAATATACCTTATACTAGATATGAATGAGGTCCAACTCCCATATTCAACCTGAATTTTTGAAAAAAATCTTTTTTCAATGGTTTCATGAATACATTAAATAGCTTCTCCTAGGATGGAAAAAATTATTATTTTAACTCATTTCTATTAATAATCACTTTGATGAAATGATACTTGATACCAATGTTCTTGTAACATTATTATTGAATGGGATTTTTTGACAGTTTAATAACACTTTGATTATCATATCCTAAAATTAGGGACAAATACACCTCTCTTTTGAGATCCTCTAGTTATGTTATCCTTAAATTCAATTGGTTAGTGTCTTGGGTTTTACCCACATATTCTTTTTTAGATGTAATAAAGGTAAAAAAATCCACTTATTTTTGTGAAAATATACACACCTCTCCCCTAAAAATAATTCCCCTTTAGATGCAGATATTATATCATAAACATTCCCTACAAAATTTATATCTATATAAGAAAAGGGGTCAATCTTTATCATACTTTTATATAGAAATCTATAATATCTTGTTCCTTTTATATATGTGAGAATTATTTTACCAACCACTCGATGAGACATTTTTAGAGCATAATGAAATTTCACAATAAAATCTAGAAAGATAGACAACATATTGTTTAAAAGTTTTCAATTACAAAATACAAAAAATTTACAAAATAGACTAGTTTTGGTTAACATCCTTTCGTTCCTCCTCCATTAAAATATATTTTACAACTTATATCGGTATTGAAACTGGTTTTTAATAAATTATTCACATCTATAAAAAATTATTCACAAACATCATCCTCCCTAAAAAATCATATCATCTATATAAATAATGAAAATAAAAGATCATTTCTAGTAACATTTAATATAGATATTTTTTCCACTCTTACTTTTATGAAATATTGCTACTTAAAATATCTATATAAATTGAAAAAACATTCTATTAGAGATTATTTCAACCCATATAAGATACAATTTAACCTTGAAAAATATTTCTTATCTTCACCATGCATGATTATATATGGTTTCTCAATATACATCTTATCCTTTACCTCTTTATTATGAAAGGAGAACTTGACATCCATGTTGAAAATATTGAATTGGTTTTTTTACAATAGAAAGAAAACATATGATTGATATTAGTATAGAATCGAGTATAAATTTCACATGAAAATAAATTCCTAAAACTTGAGAATACCCCTTGAACACATGTATTGATTTATTTATCCCAAATTATTCTCTTTTATTAAACTTCTTCCACAAAACAATTTTCTTCCAACAAAATTATTATTTTTAGGCTTTGATATAAATTACCAAATTTCATTATTTTCAATATATTCCAATTCTATATCCATGGAACAAAAAATCTCTTTATGCTCTATAGATTCATTAGCATCGCATACTTCTTCTTTATAAAGTGGCGAGTTATGTCTTATTATCCTCAAAATTCTACTAGTTTGAACTTGTATTAAATATTCGTTGATAATTTTTGGAAAAATACTTATTTTTCAACCATGTATTAGATGATATATGTATCTCTTCATCATGTTTAATTACCGAATATCCATCATCAACTAGTACTCAAATATAATTTCCATTATTTTCTGAAGCATCGTCATACTTTCTAACAAACAATATTTTTCCCTGTCACCTTTAGATCAGTTTTCATTATGTGTATGTTTTTTTACAGTGTTATAATAATTTTACATAATCCCTTTCAACAATATTATTTATTTATTTATTGAAAAAATGTAATGTTCTTAAATTTAAAAGATAACCATGTAAGATACAATCAATATCACTTTTATAAAACATCCTAATAATTTCTCCCATAACATTGATAATATAAGGACTACCAAATTACCTTAAATATTTATAACATGGGTTATTTTATCGTACATATAATATTGTTAACTATTATAAATCTTTATTTTTATGAAATTATTTTTAATGTGAACTACTTTTTCAATGTCCTATATACAAAAATACTAATTAGTGACATTATCTATCAAAATTATTTGACTTATCTCCACCAATATTCTATTAATAAAATTTGAAAAACCATTTTTTTATTATGTATATGATTAACTGAGTTCATGATAAAGAAAATATGTCTTATGTTAAGCTTAAAATATTCGAAAAAGAATATTCAACGCCATTATCTATTCATACCTTCTTAAAGAAATAACGAAACTCTTTAAAAACATCTTTTAAATCATTGATAAAAATATTGGGCCTCTCATTTATGATTAAAACCATAATTTAATAATAAAATAAAATAAATCAATAAGTAATCTAAAATTATTTTCTTCCTTTGTTGATAATTTTCTCATGGTCCCATATAATCCCGAATTAATAAACTCCAATTGCTGAGATATATGAATCTCAAATTTTTCTCGTAGAGAATATTTAATCCAAAACTTTTTAATATTGATATAATATAATTACTCCCACTCTTTTCATCATCAGAATATTAAAAACCATTTCTTTTCAGAGTAATATTTCTCATATTATTTTATCCTAGATGATTAAAACATCGATAGAACAACCGATTCTCTACTTTCAAACATAAATAGCGTACATTTTGATAATCACCCAAATAAAACTCATTACACTTAGTTCGTTATCATGTCTTTAAAATACTAGAATGATAAATAATTTTATTCAAGAACATATCCTGAATATCACTTGATTGTATTCATAAAATATATCATAAAACCTTAATATATTATGTTTCATCACATCCACATATAAATTGTTCTCTAAATTTTTATTTCCCTTTCCAATATAAGTTGAACAAGAACCTTTAATTCTAACTGACTCATCCTTTATAGTGTTCACAAGAAATTATTTTTATTCACTAGTATTCTTTAATATTACTAAGTCACTTATCATATGGGAAGAGCATCCAGAATTTTAATTTTTTGATTATTCAGTTTTTATTATTTAAATGAATCAATTATAATACTGTTTTTCTATTAAAATTATCATTATTATTTTGAGTCTTTTGATTATTTTTATTCATACTAAATTGGGATAGTAGAATAATGAGGTAATAATTATTATAGTTTTTTGGTTCGTCACCACATCCATAAATGTATTATAAATATGGAAATGTATTCTGAAATTTTATTTATAGATTTTTACCTTTGTTATAAATTTTTTTTCATTGAGTGGGATGTCTCACACAAAAAATATACATCCCAAACCATAAATATTAATTTAAATTCTTATGGTTAAACAAAAAAATAATTTCATATCCCAAACTATATATATTACTAATAGTTTACCAAAAACACATACTTTCTTCTATAGGTAGTTTTTTTTCAAAATAAGACACTTGTACTATCCTTTTTTACTAAAAATCTAGTATCATTTTTTAAAAACCACAATATTTCAAGATACTAACAAATTTTTTATTTATTATTGAATTATTTAAAAACATTTCAAAATCACCAGTTAAAGATGTTTATAGTTTAATGTATGTATTCCCAGAATAATTAAATTTATGATAATTGGGTTTTTAGCCAAAAAATGATCTTATTTACTTATCTTTTTAATCCATACATAGAACCAACGTATTCAATTCATTTTTCACTCTTTGGATGTGATATTTTGTTGCCTTCTTGATCATCATTTTTCTTAGATATTTCTTTAACAACTTGAATTGAATCCTATAAGGTAAATATAATATTTTTTATTTATTTCCCTGCACAGACCAGTTTTAGATGGAAAAGTTATAGATCCTTCCACATATCCATCAATAATTGTGCTATATTTATATTTAAATTATACTCTTAATCAATAATCTTCATTGAACTATGAATATCTTTCAAAAACATTTATTTCCCATAAATATAAACATATACTACTAGAATATTAAAGGTATTTCTTAATATTTTGGAACTCCTACTCCAACATTGATATATTTGAAACAAAATAATTCTATTATCCCTGCAAAATAATATTTACTTTTGGAAATTATTCCCTCTTATCATCACCAAATTCACCACTGCTGAATTTTATGACATTCACCATCAAAATTAACAGCTTCTAATGTAGTTGACAAAAAGTTTCATCATCTTCTTCTTTTTCATTCCTCTAATTATCTAAAAACATTGATAAGAAATTCTGCTTCTTAGGTGTAATATATTCTTACTTTATCCTCTAGTATAAAATAATTATTTTGTTTCTTTCTTCCTGATAGATCTTTATTTACATTAATTTTATTTATCATTAGATTCTTATTTATTACGTTTTTGGATGGTTTCATTATTGATAAAAAATATTTAACTCATAAATAATTTTACTGATCCATTCCCTTTATACATTCCCTTTTCCCTTAATACTCTTCTCGATGTAGGGGAGAAAATCATTAAAAAAGTTTAACCCACATCTCCTTCTGAGTAATAAAATTCATCTTGATCTTTATAAATTTCATAATTATCATTAACTATATTTAATTCCTTAAAATAGACGTCATTTTTATAATTACCCTTATTTATTCATTTTCCTACTTCTCTAAATCCATAATTTTTATTTTCCTTTTAGCTCCCCATTTTTATTACTCAGAGAGGGAAAACTAACCTAACACTGTAGAGAAAAGGGATAAAGACCTCAATTTCATAGAATAAATTCTTATAGGTATTAATTTGTATCCTATTTATTTGTTAACGGACTAATATTTTTAAATAAAACTATGTCTGATAGCGTATACAATATTCAACAATGACTTTAAAGGAACATTTAAATATTATAAAAATATTGTTATATAAATATGACTTTTATAACATAGTCTTTAAATTTCGAGGAATTCATAGGAAAAAAATATTTTGAATATTTATAATGGAGGATAAAGAATATATATGATAAATAAGTACTTAATTCTTGGTAAAGTCTTTATAACCATAAAAAACACTTTTTTATCAATGAAATGATTTATATTGGTTACTGGGAAAAAATTATAAAAATAATTACATCCACTTTGAATAAATATTATTTCCAAAAGTGAACTAATTTTTTTATTCAAAAGCTAAATATTTTTTCAGGATTAATTTTTTGTATTTTTCTGAAAATATTTGTTTTCAATGAATAGTAAAATTACATGTTTTTATTGAGAACTGTATTTTTGTTAAAATAATTTACAATTTTATATGTTTTCAAAGGGACTAAAAGAAAAATTACTTAATTGTTTTTATGAATAATTCTATTTTCCCCACTAGAATCAATTCCATGTCAAAATTTTATATAAAATCTTTTTATACTTATGAAATCATATTCATTATAAAAACATTTTTTTTCCTTTATGGGATTAATTTTAAATTAAATTCTGAAAATTTTGTGAACATAATTTGTCAAAATGGATTCAAAATATTTAGTCATCATAAATAATATTATATAATATGGTTAAATTAATTCTTAGTTATAATATATATTAAAAACATAAAATTTTAATTATCATGGTTAAGTGTAAATGGGTTTATCAGGGGCTAAAATAAAATATTTATGGCATTTAATGACCAAAAAACATTCACATATCCTACTTTATAGCCTTATTTTGACCATAGAGCAGATAAGGTTCTTGATTTAGACATTGTATCCTTTTTTCTTGTGTAAAATGTGGGTATAACCTTTTTCTTTCAAAACTTCCAAGTGTGTCCTCTTACCCACTTATAAATGGGCGCCCCCAATCCTATTCTCTTCAAGACTAAAAATTATTGTAGTTTATTCATTTCCTTCATAAAGAGATTTCTCAATTCCCTCCCCATGTCTAATAGTCATTGGTTTTTCCCTAAATCCAATCATGGGATTCTTTATGTATAATCATGAATATGTGTTCCTAAGAAGAGGTATCATTCATAACTGATCTTTATTATTTTATTTCTTCTCACACCTCATTAAAATATTATTAATTATATTTATATAATAAAATATTTATCTTATATAAAATATGATTTTTATATTAATTTCAAACATAAATCTATCTCCTCTTACATCAAGTGGGATATGAAATAATCATTATTATTTGTAGCAGACTACAGGCACACGAACCCATGCAATTTATTTTCCATTGTTTCCTCCCAATAATATTTTTTATGGTAAATTAAATATTTATATTTAATATTTATGACAAATTAATAATTATAAAAAAATTAATATATCATATAATTTATTTATTTACCATTCATGGAAAATGATAATATCGTTAGTGTGTACGGTGTATATTTATCTCACTAAGTGATGTGATTCATTTTGTTATATTTTAAAAACACATAGATAGTATATATAAGTTTTTTAAATGAAATAAAATGATATTTTTCATATTAGGATAATTATGATAATATAACATATCACATACACTCTATTCTTCATTATCTTTGAAAAAAGGAAATGTTGCACTTGTGTATATGTAGATTGTCATCTATATGATTGTAATGTAATTTATTTTTCATAAATGATATTCAACATTATTTTTTAAATTATAATTAATGAAAAAATTATAATTATTTCATTGTTACTATTAATTATGTTTTTAACAATGACCCATTTCACCATGGTAAACAAAAATATGACATTTTGAAATTACAAATTGACTTCCCTCAAAACTCCTTACCTAAACATAACTAATTAATTACCTAAAAATTTATTTAATATAAATGTAGTAAATGATTATAGTATGAATTTTTAATCCTATAAAATTATATTAATAAGAAATCATTTATATAATTTCAATACAAATGTTTAAAATACATATATGATAAACTTTAGTCTTGAGGTGTGGGTTTTATCTTAAAATATCCCTCTTTGAGACAAAAGTTCTTTTGTACACCTATATTTTTCATGTAGTATATGATATCCCATTGTATATTATATCAAAAATCATTCATATTTAATAATATTTTACATTATAATTCATTTAATTCATTCATGGGAGTTATGATTCAAAATATACCAAGTGATAAGGTTATATATTTCAGATCCATTTTATTCCGGATTATTTATGCATGAATTTATATCACATGAAATAATTTGATCATTGTCTAATTAAACACTTTGATTTTATTCTAATCTCTTTATTCCTGAATCGTTTATGTAATAGTACAAATTTTATTTCTTTTTTACTTAAAATTATTGACAAAATGAATCGAAAAAAATAAATTCATTTCTATATTCATTGAAAAGTACCTTTTCTACCATATCTATTGATTCAAAAAAATATTTTATGCTGCAAATCCTTTTTTTTATTTTCATAAAGTCGGTTTAGGAAAACCGGAAACCTCACAATCAAATAGCAGAACATCCAAATTAAAACATCATTAGAAATTGAAAATTCAAAAATCACATGAACCATGTTCCCTCTTCGAGCCGTGCGACCACCTCAATAAGCGTTTCCACACAAAAACCATCATTCCGCCTGCGAGAAAATTGAAACACCACGCACCACCATTCACTGGACGATAGCGGAGGCACCAGGTCTGACCGCCATGATCTTCAGACAAATCCACAACACCGAATCACCAGCGAGCTTCACCTGCGTCCGTCGTCACCTTCAACCTCAACAAGGGGCATCTTTCTTTTCAGGACCCCACCTAACTATAAATACACAGTTAAGAGTTCTTATGAATGAGTAGTCCCTAGGATGGCTGATCTTCTAGGAAGATTTTAATAGTGTTTGTTTGAGTGATGAAAAAGAACATTGTAAAGGACATGTGTTGTTATATAGGTTTTTTATTAGTCAGATGACCCATTCAGGTGCTCAGGTAGGCCCTAGGGTGGGGACCACATGTCTACGGGGAAACGGGTGGTACCTGGTGGGCCTAGAACTGATGACCATGTATTGGTGTGGTTTTTGTTCTATCAACAGGGCCTAGTTGTTACATTTGGTATCATAGGAGGATCCCAGCCTTAAATGTGGTGCACTACTTGGGTTGAGATGTAGGGTACACAATGAGGGAATTATGCTCCAAAAGGGGTGTTAATGTAACACTCAAAAATGATAAAGGGATAAATGTGTTGAGTCAATAATGATTCCTTATGACCTTTCCATTTATCTATGTTTTGAAAATCACAAGCACTTTATATTAAGTCAAATTATATTTTCCCTAAGGATTATTTTCTTAAGGAAAATTTCCCTTCTCTAAGGAAATTTTTATCCATACTTTTGTTTTCATTTCTTATTTTATAGTCTCCCTAAATCCAACTCATTTTATTACTAAATAAAAATTTATTTTCACATCTGAAACCTTAAAATCCTATAAATACTTAGATATAAAGTATTATAGTTTCATACTCCAAATTCTATGAAATTCATACTTTGAATTATCTGAAATTCAGATTCTGAATTCCTTATAATCCAGACTCCGAATTTCCCATAATTCTGACTCCACATTCTCTGAAATTCAGACTCCAAATTCATTGAAATTTATATTCCAAATTCCATATAATTCAGATCCTGAATTCATTGAAATTCAGACTCTAAATTTTCTGTAATTCATATTCTGAGTTTCTAAAAATTCAGTCTCTAAATTAATTGGAATTCAAAATCCTAAATCAATTGAATTCTGATTAAAATTCTATGTAAAATAGAATCTTAATATCAATGTCTTATAATCTTTGAATGTTTATTAGGTTAGACTAAGAATTCCATTTTTTCCAAAACTCCGAAAAATATATTTGATTATGTAACTTTATTATTCCTAACACTTGTTATAAAATTATTTTTTATAATAAATTTCAAACTAACATGTTTTTAGAGCGACACATGTATAGGTACCTCTGCGATTCAAGGAAAAATATGACTGAAGGAGGAGGGAGGTGACCATTGGATATGTTTCAATAAATATGATCTCATTTGAAAGACCTCAAAACATGTTGATCAATCTAGATATTTCAAGCTACTAAAGAGATTTCTAGAGAGAGATACTCTTATGCTTTGTTTGTACTGATCATATTTTTCATATTTCTTAGTGTGACTCTAATTGTTACTGAGTGAAATTGATGTCTTCCGGGAATAGGAAGAAGAGGTTCTGGCTACCTTAATGATCGAGGGATTGTGGGGATAGCATGATAGATTCTGATATTCTTATCGAGGGCTTACCCTTGTGTGGGTAAGACATAATTTCTTGAATTTTCAAAACAAAGAACCTTTATCTAAGGTTTTTGGATACCCTATTATTGGGTTTAAAATATTTTCTATTTGTTGCTTGTTTTTTTCCTGGTTATTTCCATTTTATTTTGATAAAGGAAGAATTCATATCCTTATTATAATTTCTTATCATTTTTATATTCTCTAATAAGTATGATTTTATATGATTTATGATAGAATCTTTTCCTTGTAAGCATTCCTTAATTTCATTTTTGAAACAATATTACCAGAACCTTTCACGTTTTTTTAATTGAACTAAAAGAGGTCTTGTAAATTTACCTTGTTTAACTTTGTTAAACATATTTTTCCCTAAGGATAAAAATGAATGTTTTTAAACATACAATACACCCCCCTCTAGTAATTTACCATCAACATAATTATTTATATCCAACAAAATGACTATATGATATGACTCATGTCAAAAAGGTTCACATTATTTTTTGGGAGCCTACCAGATTAGAACTCCACAATTAAGTGTGCTTGTCGTGGAGTGGTGATCTGGATAGGTGTCCTTTTAGGAAGCTTCCTAAGGTTTTTTTTGTGTATGGGTGGAAAAAGCACACTAGAAGGTACATGTGTTATCTTGTGGGGACTATTATTAGTCAGATGACTCATTTGGCTGCTTTAGTGGGCCTATAGGGTGGGGACCACATGCTAGTGGGGATAATAGTGGATCATGGAAATACAAGACTTGATGACCATGTTATGGCGGGGTGTCAAGGCAGTCAAGGAGGCTTAGTTATTAAATTTTTACATATTTTACAATTCTTATAAATTGTTGTGAAGAGAATATCATTGTTATCTTTTGGATAAAGTACTTTATAACTATTTCACAATAGTGTGAAAAGAATCTTTTATAAATTCTACAGCTTGTAAAAAACATTCCCAGTGCTATATACACTCCATTCATTGAAACATCCTTTATAAATTTATAAGTTTATTTTTATTAAATAAAATATATTCTATTATTTTTTTTGTAAATTTTAGATTTTTTGAAGTTATTTCGTATATAAATTGATATTTTCCTCCAAAAATATTCCATGAAACCCTATAAATAAAATTTCCTCAATGATTACAACCATTGATGTGGTTTATTTTTTCTAAATTATGAATCTATTTTTCTCACATATATACCAAGATTATTATCCATAAATTTTATGGGTTAGTGCATTCCTTATTTTAATTTCTCAAATTACATCCTTTTGAAAATTTATTTTTTGACAATGTGAGTCAAGATTGTTAAACCCATTTTCATTACATGAGTATTTATAATTATATTCCTTATGATAGATATTATTTATGTGGCCAATATAGATCGTTTACATGTTATTATGAGTGTTCCCACATGGCTCACTAATGAATTGTTAAAAGATTTATTAACATGAGGTGTCATGTATGGGATTATGGAGTAAAGTTAAGACATTATAGGAATTTTATCACTCTTTAATATTGTATTGGAATTCATCTTTAACTCATGTTTAAGTAATATTATGAGTCATTTCTACATTTATTATGATTACATGATCTTATTATACCATTTTCTTTTTATTATTCTCCCATGTGATTACCATTGAGGCTTCTCTTTTTTGAGATAATGTTATACCTTTTAATCAAATTAGATGTTTCACTGTAATTTTTACTCACTTACAGAGATTTTTAGTTCACTACTTTTTTCTATGTATTACATATATTATCCCACACAGTTTTAGGATATTCAAAGCATTTAGGATCTAATTTTGGATAATTATATAAATAAGTTTTTTTAGTCTTTAATTGATGTATTATAAACCTAATCATCCAAAGAAACAAGGCCTCATGATCATTGGGTCATAGTTATTTGATGTTTAGGTAAAATAACCACAGAATAATATATTTATAAGGATTCAGACGATATAGTTGGTATCAGATAAATTTTTTACTTAATCATTATATAATTGGATGAGAAAACGTTATTTATAACCATATGGATAAGTCTAAGTATAATTATATGGATAAGATGTAGTATAGAAAAAATATCTTGGGATTTTGGTGAAGTTTAGAGAAAGTGGTTTCTAAGAAATCACCTTCCTATATAGATAATAAAAGTGGATTTGGAACTATAATAGTTATGCAAAGGGCTAAAAAAACTTAAATGGGGAAATTTTATTTCACTCAATTGTCACTTGGTGGAAGATAATGGGCCTCTCTACCCACCTATTTTGACACTCCTCGGGGATATTTTTGGTAAATTCATAGTATCATTTCAAACTACCATGATGTGCTTGAATATATTATTATAATATCTGAACCTGGTTAAACCTATTATGTATTGGATTGATAATTCTATGGTTGATCTTATCCCTTTTTGGTTTTATGTTATTTATGTTTAAAATGACTAGGAGTGTTTTATAAGACAATTATGGTAATATTTCCATGGTTTTATTATTGATTTTAGTCAAAAATAGTTATTTGAATAAAAATGCATTTACATTTTGTGGACATATGTCTAATGATATTGCAAATATTTAGGTTTTATCATATATTTCATGTTAAGGTTATAATATTTAATTAAGATTATTTTTTTTTTGAAAAATAATAAATATAGAAAACTGTAATGGTTACAAACCACATACAATATGACAAAATTATTTATTTCAAATTGTTGTGGATATTGTAACAACAAAATAAGGATGATAAGGGTATAACTCCTACCACTAGAATATGTGATGTATGGGTCGGTATGATATTTTTTTTCATAAATGAAATGGTAGATAAATATTAATCTGATTTGGGTTCATCTATTATAGGACATATATTTTTAAATTTTGATGATTCTATGGTGACTAATGATATTTTAGGAAATTATTTATGGTGTTTAGTTATATACAAATCTTAGGTCTAATAAGTCATTTATCATTAAGTATTATTTGGGAACAACGTAATTAAATTTTGGTGTGATTATGTTTTTTAGGATATAGTGTTATGGAATGATTTAATTTAAAAATTATCATAGGATATGAATATAACAGTTTTGGATTTCATCTTAATTTGGGGTAAACATTTTAGTTTTGGTAAATATTTAATGATGGTGGACATAAATGTTTATTTCATTATGAATCTTTTAATCCAGTAAAAGTTAATTTCAGAGCATCGAACATGTAAATTTCATTTTGATTACTCATTGTTTGGATAAAAAGAAATGATTGTGGTGAAAAATTAAAAAAAGGATGAAATTACACTTTTAAAGTAAGTATTATTTATTTTATTATTCTATATAGTAAAATTATTCTTCAAATTTAGTAAATGGTCTTTGAAATAAAAATGTTATTCATTTTTGATAAATCAGTGTTCTCTTATCTCATAAAAAAGTAAACTATCATATGAAAAATTACACTTCTTTCCAAATAAATGTTTTCACTTTGCACAAATGTTATCCTATTTGTAATCATAGTTATGTGATGATTTTTTTTCATTTTACCGCATTTTAATAGGGGATTTTATTAACCATTTATACAATATCGGTTTTCCAGAAATGAATTTTTGAATGTCAATACCTTGATTGCTGAGATCATGTTAAAATTATGAAGATTTAATTTATTTAACTAGGTATAATGAAACTGCTCAATATTTTTTTAAAATCATTATGTTCTATAGTTTATATAGTATGAAACTCTTACTTTATATAAAACATGATATTTTGTAAAAATATTTATATTTAAAGATGGTTGTTATAACCTGGACATAATATTTTGTTATAAAAACAAGAGTAACCATATTTTTAATATTAATTATGGAATATAATGATAAATATATTGACAAATATGTACTTCATTCTTTGTAGGTTCTTTAAAGGCTTTGAAAATACCTATTACTCAAAAAAATGATTTTTTTATTACTTTTTTGAACAAATAATAAAATCTATTTTTACAAATTTTTACAAATAAATTTGAAATTATTAACTAAATTTTTGGAATAAAAAATAAAAAGTTATCTTAGAATTAATTTTTCGTATTTTTTAAATAGTTTAATTTTTTTAATAAATACTGAAATATACTTGTTTTTATTAAAAACTGCCTTTTCCATTAAATGATTTACAAGGTCATATTTTTTTTAAAACTATATAAAAATAAATCAGGTAAATAATTATACTATTCATCAATTTTTTTTTCATTTTATTAAATTTTATATTGAATTTTGATAACAAAATATGCATATGAAAAAATTTACTTTGGAAATCCATTTTTCATCATGTTTGTGTGTATAATTTTAAATAAAAATATAACAATTTTGTGAATTAGATTTGGTAAAATGGATTTAATTTTTTTAATCATCATAAATAATAATATATACTAACTTCAACATAATTTTGGGTCATAATGTTTTTTAAAAACTATAATAAATAATTCTTGTGGTTAAGGTTAAACCAAGTTTACCAGATGTTAAACTAAAACAATAAGGGTTCAAATAACCTAATTTTTTTCCAGTCCATTTTTTATGGAAATATTTAGACCATGTATCATATAATAATTCATAATTTTCCATTTTTTATCCTTTTTTCATCTTAAAAACATGGGTATAACGTTTTTTTAAAATAATTACCAAGTGTGTCCTCACACCCACTTAAGAAAGTCACCTACACTACTCTGCTCTTTACACAAATAAAAACTTTTGGTTAATCCAAGACCTACACAATATCCTTTATTACTTCTATTCTCATATCCTTTAGTTAATTTTTTGATCTAAAATCCAATCTATGTAGGATTCATGTATAATATTATAGAGGTGCTGTAAAGATGAGGTATCACTCATAACTAATCATAGTTTTTTTATTCTTCAGCATCCATATAATCATACTAGATAATTATGATATACTAAAATAATTATATCCAATATAGTAATATGTTATTATTTTAATTTAATAGTTTAAATCTATCTCCTCTTCTATAAAATGGTAAACGAAACCATTGTTCATGTGTTTGGATGACTACCACCTCACGAACCAATGTAATAAATTTTCTAGCATCACATCTCATGGATATTTATTATGATGGATTTAAAATATATTATATTATATAAAAAAAATATTTATTGATCAATAAATTAATACATAATATAAAATTTTACATTACTATCCATGAGAAAAATAACCATATTGTTTGTTGGTACGACATAATACTTCCTCACGATGCCATTTGAATATTTTTTATTGCCACATAATAGGGATCATATATTTATCTGTATTTAAAAAAATAGTATTATATTTATAATAATAATATTATTATTTAGATATAAAATTACACATACCTTCTTTCCATCATTATTATTGAAAAATAGAAATGTTACACATTTGTTTGTATGGCCTACTCTCACCTTGATTTTAATGTAATTCAATTTTTCATAACCATAATTCATGGTAATTTTAAAAAAAACAATTTATGTATAAAACTGATAGTTATTAAAAATATTATTATTCTATATATTATAAAATAATGAACACTTTGAACATGATCAACACACTAATTCCATTTTAAAATATTTCCCGAGAGACCTCAAAAACCCCAATGTGGACACAACTGATTAAGTAATGAAATATATCATTAAAATAAATATACTAAATTGTTTTTATATAATGTATTAAAATTAAAATATATTATTTAGATAAAAATAATTTATATTAGTTTATCAAACATTAGGTAAAAGACATAGAAAACATATTTTGTACTGGGTATTGTGGTTTCAAATCAAAACATCCTTCTTTGAGATACAATTTTTTTATAAACCGAATTTATATTAAGTAGAGAATAAACTACTCGATTAAATATTATATCATTAGTACGTCATATTTCATGGTATATAATGTTAAAAATAATTTAATTCAATCATGGTTTTTATGATTAAAAAGTTACTAAGAGGTAAATGTTAATGTTTAAAAATATTTTTAATCGGGATTGTTTATGCTTGAATTTCCATTATAGGAAATTATTTGATCATTGTATAATAAAAAAATTATTATACTAATCTATGGTTATCATTTAAATATTCATGTAATAGTATCATTTTCATCTCTTTTGTACTTAAATTTATTGATCGAATATTTTTATGAAAATTTGGATTCATTTCTCTCTTTGATCAAAAATTCTTATTCTCCCATATCAATGTTTTCTAAAAATATTTTCAAGAGAGTTATTTATATTCTCCAAAAAATATATTATTGATAATATTACACATTTTTTAATTATTATAAAATCACTTTTATAGAATCATATTTTCATTTTCCAATAATATATTTTTTAATGTTTTCATAATAGTGTGAAAGGAATGTTTTTTTAAACTATATGACATATAAATAATTAACCACCTTAATGAACACTCAATTCATTGAATATTTATTTATAAGTTTCCATGTTACATTTTTTAAGGAAAATCATTACTATAATATTTTGGAAATTATTATGATTTGAAGAAGTGATATATAAATGAAAAGGGAATTTTCCTCTAGAATATTCCATGTAATCATTTAAATAAATTTTTATCAATGATAAAAAATAGTTATGTTTTAGATTGATTTTCAATTCTATATATAATTCTCTCATATCTATACTTATATTATTATTGTTTCTGATGCTTTCGCCGAGGCGTGCGCATCCGTCTGTGGGGAGGACGTGCTGCTTGTTACCCCGCATTCCCGCTTTCCAAAGGCGGGCGGCATCTATTCCTTGTTCAGGGACGTCTGCTCCTTGATCGAAACCGGGATGATGGGATATCGGTTCGTCCTTCCGTGGATTCCTCCTCGGAGCTCGTCACCTAGTCTGGGTCTCCCTCATAGATTTAAGACGGGTTCGTGAAGCTCATTCCCGGTGCCATATCTACATGGACGCCGGTTATTTACGCTGCTTCCATCAAGACTCTCTAAGGGGTCTTGTCATGGCAGCAACCTTCGGTGAGGAGAATGGTCACGTTGGGGCATCGTCGGCATGTCTGTCTTTGGTCCCTCATCACAGGGCTTCTCGAGGGCGCGGAAGCCCGAGGCATCCCACATCGAACGTGGGGAATGTGTACCATCTGAGGTTTTCCTCAGCTTACCATGTTTAACACAGGATATGTTGCGAGTTTAACATCTTGCGTAGACGGATAGGGTTGAAGGGCCCCTAGGGGGGAACACCGATGTTGGGGCCAGCACGTGGGCGGCTTCCCGGATGCTACGGAGTGGGATGGGGTGGCATGTTCTCACCGGAATGTGGCGGCCCGGGTAAGGATCAGGATGGATGGTGGAGTGAGACATGGGGCTTACATTCTGAGATGGCCCAAGAGGGGTAATACAGTTTAACGTCATGCGGGACAAGATATAGTTTAACGTCATGCGGGACAAGATACAGTTAAACGTCATGCGGGATGAGGGGTTTGGGGATTACGCTCTGAGGCGGCCCATGGTGGTCAGGGAACCGACATGGAGAGTTCGGGACGACCGGGTGGTGGTCTTGAACCTCGTGGAGGCTTCCTACGTACCATGCCTTGACATGGATCAATGTCCTCGTAGTTCGGGGGAAATCGGGGCTTGGCACACCGACAAGGAGACGGTTTGGGCCAATGATTGTTGGGCATGAACCTTAGAGAGGCTTCCTATGTACCATGCCTTAATATGGATCAAAGTCCACGTAGTTTGCTGGGATGGGGCTTACGCTCTGGGGCGGCCCATAAGAGGATGTCATGGTCGGTGCGCGCTCTAAGTCCACGTGAGTCATGCTCGGTGTGGGAAACAACAGGCAGCAGGGACCAGACGATCAGGTCGCAAAGGGTGCGTCCGTGAGAAGTTAAATGGGGTTTACGCGTTGAGCAGCCCAAAGAGGAAACAGGGGCTTACACGTGGTTAGAGGCCCTTGGTTCCCGGGCTTACTCCAGGGTGGAGGCCCGTGGTGCGACAAAGGGTAGTGGGAAAAGGACTCCACTGGCCTTGGCAGGGGGAATGTACGGAGATGCATGGGTGCAGTCATCCGCAAGAAAGGCTAGGGGCTTACGCTCTAAGGCAGCCCTTCCCCCATGGACAAACGTCGCTCCAACAAGGAGGATCTCATTCCATGTGAGGAAGAGTCCATTCCCATGGAGACGAGTGGCGTAAAAAATGTCCGAGCTAGGGGGACCCTACGTGCGAAGCACAGGGTCAGACCACAATTTAACGTCTTGTGTTAAGGACTATGTGCTTAGCAGTTTAACGTCCTGTAGCTTGGACGAGGTGGGTTTTTTCCACACCCCTAGGGATTACATGCCCAACGCCCTCTACCCCTTGTGGGAGGGAAGGCATCGGCAAGGCCGTGGTGAAGGGGGCCGCAGGGCAAACCACCGGGGGGTCCACGTTAGCATGACTATGCGAAGAAGCAATAGCCGTTAGCGTGCCTATGCGGAGAAGAATAAGGCAAACCAACGTAACGGGAAACACGGCCCAAGGGACCTTGAGGTTTTTTCGCATGAGCCTGGAAGGTCGTGCTGGAAAACAACGCATGGCGTGCATGCCCGGTAGGGGAGACATCAGGTGCTGGTGCAGGGGGCAGCCAAGGGGAGTCAAGGTGAGAGGTCCTGGGCTTTGCGCGCAAAAGGGACGTTTTGCGCGCAAAACACCAGGACAGCGCGCAATTGGAACAATGGAATTGCGCACGAAGAGGGAATTACGTGAAAGGTTTTGCGTGCAAGGCAGGGTATTGCGCGCACGGACCACGGATTGCGCGCAAGGCCGGAACTCGGGGGAGGGGGAAAATTCACTTAAGACGGTGGAGTCGCGCGCAAAGGCAAACTTCGGGGAAAGGTTGCGTGAAATGAGGGATTACCTGGATGTCATCTTTCGCGTGGGGGGAGCCAAATTGCATGCATGAGAGTCGCTTCTGATTCCTCAACCCTAAAACCGTTCGGGGTCACCTTCTATTTATAGGCGACGGCCGGCGCGGAATCTAGGAGACGCGCGAAATAATTGCGTGACAGGGACGGCGATGCGAAAACATAAACCGCGCGGGACGCGAGTGCGAAATAATTATGCGCCGGCGTAGGGACTTTTCGCGAATCCCGGGTGCCTTTCGCGCGGGACATCTTTTTTCGCGCAACTCACCCAATTTTTCGCGCACCACTTCCTGGGCCTCTGGATCGGGCCTCTAATTCCGAATATGACTTCACTTCACCATTTCGAAACCTCCTCTTATAGTTACGGGCTTTTTCGGCGCCAACAAATGCCCCCCCTTGGAATTGGATCGGCGAGAGGTCGCAACGATCAGATTCCAAGGGAAACGCTGAAACACCGAAATGCTAAGTCCCCTGATCAAGTTGCGCGCACAATTCTGGCGGGGCGCGCAAAACCTACGGACATGCGCGGAATCCTCCTTCCGCGCGGCATAGAACCCTGGCCTCACCTATAAAAAGGGGCTCTAGGTCCCAAATCCATACTTCTGCTTTTCCGCGTGATAAGCTCATCACTCTCGTGCGCGAAATCGCTTCCGCAGCTATGCGTAAAAACGCTCTGGCAGCTCGGAATTCCATCCGAAATTTGGCCATGATTTTGCGCCAGACCGGGATATTCCACGCTTCTCGTGCCAATTGCGCGCTCATCTCCATGATTTCACGAAACTCCTTCAGATTTCGCTCCAAACTCCCCGATTCTGCACACTGCATCTTGATTCCGCCCAACTCCCGAAAAATTCGAGATGGCTGCAAAACGAGTCGATGAGGGGGAAGTCGCTGCCCGTAGGACAGAAATGGCGGCGAACGAGGAGGTTTATGGCGCCAAGGTGATTGTCTCCAACAATCTAACCTTGTTCAATCTGTTGACTCCGGCCCAGAAGATGTATTCCCTATCTGACAACCTCCCGCTCTGGAATTTTGGCATCCTGGAGGAGGTGCCACTGACGGGCTTCGAAGTGGACACGCAGCGGTCTTGGGTGACTCGGGAAGACGAACTTCCTTGCTACAACATCACCAACAATGGAAATCCTGCCTGGGAAACTAGACATATGGATGTATATGTCCTGAACCCGAGGACTAGGACCATTATCGGGGACGAGCTTGTGGAAGAGGATTCTCCGACCCTCTACGCGAGCACGTTCCATCAGAGCATCACAGATGACCTGAAGGGCTGGCTAAAGGATTAGGACCTGCGGTCAGGGGGCAACTTCACCAGCGAATGGGCCTGGACGTTCTGGGTCTGCCATACCTATGACCAGTTCGGGGATGAACTGCGGTATATCGGCCTGCTCGAGCCGGTATGGACATCACAGTTCTATTTCCACCGCCAGCCTGAACTCGGACCAGAGGTATTCACCCGGTGGTCTCCTGACACCAACACATTCCACCTTCATCATAGGCAAGTCGACATCAGTCTCTGGGACGTTCACTACATCAGCGATATCCCACTGGAGGGTTACCAATACGTTGTGTTCGTTCCTCCAAAGAACACTTGGGGAGACAGGACGGGGACGCCAATGCTGACGTGGCACCTGTTGGAGCTGGCCAAAGTAAGGCTGGGGGTCAAGGACTTCTTGAAGGACATGGCCTTCATGGGAAGGTTCAGCCTGTTCCTTGAAAAGGATATGGCCGTCAAGATGTCGGGATGGGGCAAACGATGCCCAACCGTGACTCAGAGGAGCAGGTATGGGTCATACTGGAGGACCCTGGAGGCGGGGCAATACCAATCATGGGGCTACCGCGTCATTGAGGCCCGGGACCCGAACGTCCGGTATGACGGGTTCCTTGCCGCCTTCCTGAGCGGGTGGCTCCTGCCGGTGCGGGACGCGAGGATGGGCGTCTGTCCAGCAACATTGGTGATGGCGGGCTCCATGGCCGCAAACAAACGGTTCAACTTGGGCGTCCCCGTAATGGCCAAGCTGTATACCATTCTGGGGCGCATGTCACGAGGGGGTCACCTCGGAGAGTATGTGGTCCCTTCCAGATCTTCCATGGTTGGGTGGTGGCGCATCATGGCGGGTATACTTTCCCAAATGTCGTCCGTCCTACGGGCAACGGTCTACGACTATCCTTTCTAAACATCGTAGGGGTGGCGCCGATGACGCTCAATGAGGAGGGCGTGAAGATCCGCATCGGCAACCATGCCAACTTCAACTTCAGCCTGTTTCCCACCCCGGTCTGCCAGCTGGTGGACAACATTCAAGGCTCTCTGGAACAACAGGAATACTTTCAGAGCATTCGGGGTGGGGTGCTCGTGGCTCGGATCGACGGGAAGGTGATCTGTGAGCCGTACGTGCCATCCCTATTCGCAAGGAAGTTCGGGTGCCTCCAGCGAATGCCGAAGAAGGTATTCACGGCTGTCTAGAAGGAGAAGAATCCATGCATCCTACGCCATATTTGGTTGATGTTTACCACCTTCGGCTCTGGCGATGTCGTCACTCTTCCCCCCATCGGGGTCGATGCCAGCCTAGCAACCGAATACGCCGAACACTGGACCATTGCGTACCCTGAGGGGCTATTACGCAAGCGCGTCCGGCAACTCGAGGTCACTCGCGTGGAAACCGGGCGACAGGAAAGAAGGCACGGTGCTGTCGGAAGGGGGGAACTAAGGGCGCGTCAGGTAGTGAGGCCTGCGCAGGCCGTGACTTCGGCAGCGGGGACATCACATGGTGCCGCCACGTCCTCGTTACCCGCAGGGGGGTCACATGAGGCGGCCAGGGAACTGCCCAAGAAGCAGATAAGATATCTGCTCGAACCTTCTCAAGACACAATTCTCTCAGCAATGTGGTCGGCCTGGATGACCCTGCGGCAATCGCTGAGCGTCGAAGCCATCTGGCAGAAGATAATGCAAAATGGGATCCAACTGCCAGAGGTCGGGCTCGTTCGAATTACCGACCGAGTAAATTTCCATCATCGGCATCCTTATCTGATAGCCATGGATGCATACACACGCCATAGGGGGCGGCGTGCAGAGCCAACTTTCCTTGTGAAAGTGATGCTCGGCCAGGAGCATGATCAGGAAGCCATGCCACCGGGAGAAGGCGACAGTGACGAGGAGCCAGAGGGGGAGGAGGAAACCGGAGAGGACGAAGGCGAGGGAGAAGATGAAGAAGAAGAGCCCGAAGGTGAGGGGTTGCAAGGGGAGACCTACCAAGGGAGTCTCCGAGAGAGATATGAGATTTCCAACTCTGATCTCGACCTAACCAAGATTCTCGAGGTTTTTCTCTGTCTTCATTCATTTCCCTTATTCATCCATTCTCATTTCCAACTTCTGACTCACTTCCCCATCCTACTCAATAGAAGTTGAGCGTTGGACGGGCATCCCAACCAGAGGAGGGAGGAGAGGAACCGGTGAGACATGACAGAGATTCGACACCCATCATTGAACTAACAAGCGCAGAGGGGTCTCCCATCATGGCGGCTCCTGCGGCGGCCAAAACACTGGGGACCGACGCTCTGGATTCCTATAAGTCTCACGCTTCACTACTGGTGCTTGGTGGCAAAAGATCTCATCTAACCAGTGTATGCCTCTTGCAGTGATCTCAACAGTGGAGGCACGTCAGGCTGCGGAGCCCGGGCCGTCCGTGAGTGGACCAGCGGCATACATACCACCTCGTTCGGAACATGCTCTCCGCACTGAGTCGGCCCCGACAATTGATGAACAGGGGGAGACGAACATCAGCGGCGCTATTCCTGAGACGAGTTCGGTAGCTGGTGGAGGCATCATTGCTGTTGGGGCGAGAGAAGAAGGTCGTCTGGACGTCGAGGATTCTATCCCTCACGAAGACATCCCTAGGGCGGATCCTGTTGCCGATTTGCTGGTGGCCTTCCCCATATACCGACCCGCTGACCCTGAGGAGATAGATGACTCAGACTCAGAGGCAGCCGAGGAGAGACAGATGACACAGTGCAAAGGGTGGAAGTGTATCCAGCACTTCCTCAGGCAGCCCCAGTTAGATTGGCTGAGGTAGATGGGATCACTTAAAACCTGGCTGCGCTTCCTGTGCGCCGGAGGGGCTGACGCTCAGCGTCTTCATCTGACGGTCTATGATTACATGGCCGAGAAGATACGCTAGAGCAGCCGGGGCACTGACATTGCCCAGTGCCAGGAAGGATCGGCGAGCGCTCAAGCGTTGCTGAGGGCGGATCAGGAAGTCTGACACCTCGAAGGGAAGGCGGCAGATAAGGAGGCCTTCATTGCAACATGCTCTGAGCTTGTGGAACAACTGACAGCCCAGCTGGTTGATGCACAGGAACAACTGGTGGAGGCGAGTCACCAGATGACCGTGCGTCGAAGCGAGCGGGTGCAGGCACAAGCTAGGGCTGGCAAGCTGCGCTCTATGGTGACCGATGAGGAGAGAGTCTTCAAAGAGAGAAAGGCGGCCCTGGAGGCTACCAGCCAGAGGGTAGCAGCGCTGGAAAGATCACTTCAGCATGCTGATCCCTAAGGGATTTGTTTTTTTCCATCTCATGAACTTTTTGCTTGTACTACTCATTGTCTCAATCTAATATATGGCCAAATCCACTCCTTTGTACCCCTGATTTAATGCACTCAACCATAGTTTCGAAACGAATAACAACTCACCCCTAGGACCCTGTGGGACGTGCCCAATGCGCGAAGCAAGATATGCTTGTACCATCATTCCGTTCAACTGTGGGGCATTGACCAAGCTTTAGGCACCCAAAATCGGGCCTGGACTTCTGAGGAGACCCCGAGCCGATTTATGTGTCGACATCTCAATGTGCTTTAACACACAAGTGGGGAAATGTCGGGGGCATTGAAATCCAGCCGAACACAGGGTGATGGAGAGAAAGGGTGAATGACACTGCCCAAATTCAGAACCCAACGGGGGGCAACCATGGAGGATAACTGACAACCGTGGTGGAAACACAACATCCATATCATGTTAGCCTAGAATGGGGACAATTAATGAGGGCTGACCGCTGACCATGTTCGCAACACGAGGCCTAACTCAAATATCATCAGCCAGTCTTCCGGAACGTTGGCCCAGGACAATAGGCGGACCATAGGACTGTCATCCATACTATTAGGGGGTCCCATCAAACATGACCAGTCCTCCGGAACATTGGCCCAGGACAGTAGGCAGACTATAGGTCGGGCATCCATACTGTTAGGGGGTCCCATCAATCATGAATGGAAATGAGGATCCGAATAAGGGGGAATGCAAAGCGTGGGAGGTGGAGTGGTGGCTTGTTCGAACAGAGTCCAACACTCGATATTGCGCCACCATGGAGAAGGCGCATTAGGCAGACATACCGATTTGATCACAGGTCATCCCAATTTCCAGACAGGATCTCTTTAGTGAGAGAACTACCGCTTCCCATTATTACCATGGGGCATCCCGAACCTGCTCGGGGTAAATGTCCCGATTACACCACTTCTCATGATGTTGGGCCGAGGGGATGACAATAAAGAAGGACGAGGTTCCGCAATCCCTGGGGCTGGACCCAAGACGAAATGTCTGGGCAGTCCTACGTATCTCATTAGGATGAGAATCAAGCCACACGTAGTTCATGAAGCATAGTTTAACGTCATGTTGGACGAAATACAGTTTAACGTCACGCAGGACGGAATACATTTTGACGTCATGCGGGATGGAATATGGATCCTAGTTTTAGGTCTTAGAGCTCGGACTATGAACGGGAAGGGGGAGAAACGGACACATGGCGAGGCGGTTACAAAACCCGATGTGAATGAGGACCTAAGCCCTACTTACCATGTGATATCCGACGAAATGCTCGAGTTGAGGGACTGAACACAAAGGTAGGCTGGCTGGGCCCACGGGGAAGTGCCCCAGGCGCTTCTACGTATCTCATAAGGATGAGAATCAAGACATACGTAGTTCTGAAAGATGTCATGGTAAGATACTAGTTCCAGGGAAAAGGGGAGTGTGGGCGTGGTCCTTGCACTGAAAGAAGTGGAATTTGATAAATCTTGTTTGTCCTTTAAGGTGGGTGAGGGTTTTTTTTTGTGAAGCGACAGGCCTAGAACAGTAGGCTGTGGTGTCTCCACGATAATCAAGCTGTGATAGGCGTTGAAAAATGGTATGGCACGTGACCAATACCAAATGTGATGTCCTCTATAATGAGGTAATCACAATGCAGTGCCATTTTTTCGTCTTGCGGCCAGGACGATAATGTCACAGTTTAGGGTCTTGTGATAGGACCAACAACATAGTTTAAGGTCGTCTGGTTTGGACCAAAAACACAGTTTAAGGTCATATGGTTTGGACCAACAACACAGTTTAAGGTCATATGGTTTGGACCAACAACACAGTTTAAGGTCGTATGGGTTGGACCAGCCGAGAGAGGAGCCTCGGGCCAAAGGGGCCTACGGGGGTTCAACAATCAGGGAGGGGCAGGAGATGCTAGCTCCCAGCTGTGTTGGGCCGGAAACGCAATTTCCGGGCGACTCCTCGTTTCCCATGGGGATGAGGGTCAAGCTGCACGCAACCCGTAAAGAAGAGACCCAAGCACATACTCCAGCGCTCAGATCGCAGGATCCGTGAGAGACACCGTTACACAGCTCGGTCTGTCTAATGCGCGGGGGTGTACTGAGGGTTAGTACAAGGAGTGTCCAGATTCCACTTTGACACAGTGGGGCGGAACATGACATGAACCATGCCACCAACATTCAGGGCCCGTGGAAGCCGGCATGACGACTGAGGATTACTGCTGACCATGTTCGCAATGCAGCATCCTGTCGTGTTAGCCATGGGGACAAACAAATGAGCATCAACCACTGACCATGTTCGCAACGCGGGATTCATATCAATTTTTTTTCTGAAACCCTCAGGGGCATTGTCCCATGATGTTAGGAGAGCCCTTGGGCGTTGTATCCAGGCCGCTCTTGGGGGTCCCTCTGGGTGTGAAGGATGACGGGGGCCCGAATGAAGGGGAACACGAAGATTGGAAAGTGGATAGAACTTGCCTAAGTCGAATCTGACACTCCAAGTCCTAGACTAGGGTACCCTGAGCACATCAGCAGACCATTGGAAAGGTTCAGAGGGCTTAGTCCGAGAGCGGCCAAAAGATGGCGGATCCCCAGGAAAAAGAGGGGGCGTAATACCAAACACCCTGGCAACCGGGAGATCGTGGGATCTCCGAAGAGATGGGGATGGACCTGACATCTAGGTGTTCAGGTGGTCCTTCGTATCCCATAAGGATGGGAATCAAGCCATACGTAGTTCTGGATGGCGTCTTTAAATGCCCTTGGACACAGGAGGGCTAAATCCTGAGGACAGGGTGCGCGTGGTGCAGCTATTGCAAACCTGGCGTGAATGAGGACATGATCTCACACCACGCCACATGATCCTGCGGTTAAGGTCCCGAAGGCGAGGAAGACACGACAGCGGACCTCAAGATGGACCCAAAGATGAAAGGTCTGGGCGTTCCTATGTATCCCATTAGGATGGGAATCAAGCTAGACGTAGTTCTGGAAATACAGTTTAACGTCATGTTGGAAGAAATATAGATCTTAGTTTTATGTCTTAGAGCTCGGACCATGAAAAGGGCAGAACCAAAACAGGATCTTAGTTTTAGGTCTTAGAGCTCAGACCAAGGTGATCTTAGTTTTAGGTCTTAGAACTTGGACCAAGGTGCAGTTTAGGGTCGTGCGGGACCACACAGTTTAAGGTCATGCAGGACCATAGAGCCTAAATGTAGGGAAAAACTCTGTTTAAGGTCATGCTGGACCGTAGAGCCCAAATGTAGGGCAGAATGCAGTTTAAGGTCATGCTGGACCGTAGAGTTTAGGCAATGTGCTTCTTGAGGAACCTGGCGTTGGTGGGAGGAGTGATACGCTCACCATCCATAGTCACCAGGGAGTACGCTCCATTGGGATAGACCTTATGGACAATGAAAGCCCCCCCCCACTTGGGTTCCAACTTGGGTGGTTTCCTACCGTGAATCATTGGCGCTCTAAGAGCCAGCACCAAGTCACCTTGCAGGAAGGAGCAGAGGCGAACATTCCTATCGAAAGCTCGATCCATCCTGCTCTGATGCCTTTCCATGTTATGTAAGGTGCGAAGCCTACTTCCGTCCAGCGCCTCCAACTCAGCTAGGCGGATTTCGGAAACTCTATCCTGCGCTTTTTGGTCGTAGACCGCCGTGCGCAATGGGTGCAGCTGAACCTCGATGGGTAGGATGGCCTCAGCTTTGTATACCAGGGAATAGGGAGTCACCTGGGTGGAATTGCGAGTCGTCATCCTGTAATCCCAGAGGGTGTTGGGGAGCTTGTCCGGACAACTTTTCTTGTTCTGACCAACCATGTTTTGCAAAATGTTAGAGAGGGTTTTGTAAAATGTCTCAATCTGTCCATTTGCCTGTGCATGATAGCGGGAGGTGTGGTTAGAGCGAATGTTGTACTTGGCATACAATCTTTTCAGCTCAGCCACTCGGAAGTTGGTTCCAATATCCGTGAGGATACCGTGAGGTATTCCAAATCGGTGGATGATGTTGGATCTCACAAAGTCGGCGATAGAACCAGCCTTGACTTCCCTGAGCGGGGCTACCTCTACCAACTTTGAGAAGAAGTCTGTATCGGTGAAGATGAATCGGCACCGGCGGGCTGTCGCTGGCGGGTAAGGCCCTACGATATCCAACCCCCGGACTGCAAAGGGCCATGAATACTTAGTAGTATGGAGAGTCTTCGGTGGTCGATGCAAAAAGTTAGCATGAACTTGGCACGCATGACACCTCTTGGCGTACTCGATGCAGTCGTGGATCATGGAAGGCCAGAAGTATCCTAGCCTCCGAATCTGGTGGGACAACTTCGACCCAGCCTGGTGGGCGCAACAGGAACCAGCGTGCACTTCCTGCATGACCTTTGGGATCTCAACTCCTTGAAGACAACAGAGGAGAATACCATCAAACCCACGCCTGTAAAGGAGCTGTTCACGGCTGGGACCACTTTGAAGGGTGAACTGCGGCGCGCGGCGCCGGATTCGTTTTCGCTCTGCTCGGTCCATCAGCAGATTTCCGTGCATGAGATATTCAACCAAAGGTGTCCTCCAGTCAGGAACTGTCTCGATCACCATGCCTGAAGCCCTGGGGGGGTCCGGACGTAGGGGCACCGGCTGTGAGATGGTTCACTCGAGGGCCATGATCGCCCTCTGGGATAATAGGAGTAGGGATAACAGGAGCAATGACTCTCCGGTTCGTCACGTGGATGATTAGGTCATCATGTTCGGGCTCCGCGAGTGATGCGGCCAGGCTGGCCAAAGCATCTTCTCGACTTTTCTGCGACCGGGGAACGTGAACGACATCTGATCGGGAGGGGAACTTAGCCATTAGATGGAGGGTGCCCTCCAGCAATTTCATGAGTTCCGGCTTCCTGACAGTATAGTCACCATTAACCTGCTTGATGACTAGCTCAGAGTCCCCTTTCACACACAGATGGGGCACTTTAACCACCAGATCCAACTCGAGGCCAGTGATGAGGGCATGATATTTTGCCTCATTGTTGGTGCAGCCTTCTGACAACAAGAAAGAATATGGAAGAACGACTTGCTCCGGGGTGATGAAGATGATACCCAGTCCCACTCTGTAAAGCCTATGATCATTGAGCCTTCTACCGGTATGGCTTCGGGAGGCACCATCAAAGTGCATCTTCGAGCATGGGGTGGCGTGTTCAACTGAGAGGATTGCCTCATCAGGAAAGCCCAAATCTGGTGGCTGGTTCGCAGAGGTTGGGTGGGCGGCGAAGAAGTCTGCCAACGCCTACCCTTTGACGGCCTTCTGAGGTACGAACCTAATGTCGAACTACTGGAGGATCACCGCCCAGCGTGCCAATTGGCCGGTCAACATAGGCCGACTCAGGATGTATTTCAACGGGTCTACCCGAGAGACCAGCTGTACCTCATGGTGCTGCAAGTAGTGCCGCAATTTCTGTACGGTGAATATGAGCGCCAGATAGCTCTTCTCGATGGGAGAATATCTAATATCAGCATCGAGGAGAATGAGACTGAGGTATTAGAGGCTATTATCTGTTCCCTTGTTGTTCTTCGGGGCGAGAAGGGCGCCGAGGGATCGCTCCAGGGCGGTCACATAAAGGACCAGCAGCCTTCCAGGAACGGGTGGCATCAGGACCGAAGGTTGAAGCATATACTGCTTGATTTCCTCAAAAGCAGTCTCACACTCTTCGTCCAACCCATAGGCGGCACCTTTCTTCATGAGCTGAGATAAGGGCATACACTTGCCGGCCAGATTCACAATGAATAGGCGTATGTAGGCTAAGTGGCCTTGGAGGCCTCGAAGCTCCTGAATATTACTCGGGGGAGGCATCAAACTGATGGCCTTGATCTTCTCAGGGTTGATCTCGATACCCTGATACCTCACAATGATGCCAAGAAACTTTCCGGAGGTGACCCCGAAAGAACACTTCAACGGGTTCATCTTCAAGTGGCGAGAACGGAGGAAACCGAACACTTTCTCAAGGTCTTTGAGATGGTCCCGACGCTGACGAGATTTAACCACCAAGCCTTCTATGTGGCACTCCACCAGTGTCCCGAGGATCGGCTTGAATATGCGGTGCATATCCCGTTGATAGGTGGCACCCGCATTCTTCAGGCCGAAGGGCATAACCCGGTAGTAGAAAGTGCCCTGGGGGGCCCGGAAGGCAGTGAACTCTTCATCCTCGGGGGCCATCCAGATCTGGTTGTACTCAAAGTACCCATCCATGATGGAGAGGGCTTGGAACCCGGCCGTTGCTTCGATCAACAGCTCTTTCACGGGAAGTGGAAAGTCATCCTTTGGAAAGTGGCGATTAAGATCACGGAAGTCGATGGAGATCCTGATCTGCCTGTTTTTCTTTCTGACGGGAACAATGTTGGCTAGCCACCTGGGGTACTGGACTTCCTTGACTAAGTTTTCCTTAATGAGATTATCAACTTCGGCCTCAACAATGGCACCATGAAAAGGGTGCATTTTCCTGGGAGGCTGCTTGAACCCACGATGGTTTTCCGGGAGGCCAAGGTGGTGGATGGCTACCTGGGGATCTAGTCCCAACATCTCATCATAACTCCCGGCAAACACATCACGGTGCTATCTGAGGAAGTATATGTACTGTTGTCGTTCCTCGGGAGGCATAGTGGCGCTGACCAATGTGGGTCTCGGGTCCGCCTCACTACCGAGGTTCACCTATACTAGCTCGTCGACCGTGGTGGAGACGCCCTCCTCAAAGGTGGGAGGAGAATCTTCCATGTCTTCTTCTCTACTTGAGGAAGGATCGTCCACGAGGGGAGCCGCTTCAGGGCTGCTCGACCTTGATGGGGAGCTGGCACCGGCCTGGGCGGCGGAGGTCGTCACAACGGGAGACTCAGGAACCACGGAGATCATGGCGACGAAGGCGGTCGATCCAATCCCATCTGGCCTTCGGCCCAAGGGGCCACACTTTAGGACATCAAATCAGTGTTGGCGTGTTGGCTTGATCCGGTCGATTCCGGCTTGGCGAAACAAACATGTATTACGTACTGTCGTTGCCATGAGCTCAACGTCCTGATATCGTACCGAGGTAGGAGGCTCGGGGATCACCTGAGCCTGGTTGGTATAAGAGTATGAGGTGATTTCCCACCGTCGCTTAGACCCGGAAATATGCCTTCCTCTGGTACCCGAGACAACAAAGCACTCTTCCATATCGGGAGTCGTGGCCTCCAACCGATGGATTGGGAAGACATATGCATCATCCAGACCTGCCCAGGGATCACTTGCGACAGCGGCAGGCTCAACCTCACCTGCCAGGATTTGCTTGTCCTTGCTCTTGTAATAGTCAGTGTCTAGGTAACGGGATTCACAAGAGGCAAACAGAGACTTATCTCCATGGAGAACACCCACTCGACCCTTAAGGGAGTATTTGAGGCACTGCTGGTATGATGAGGGAACCGCTGCGTGAAGATGGAGCCACGACCTACCCATCAATGTGTTGTAGGTAGTGTCCTGAGAGACAACCATGAATTCAGTATTGGCAATTAAGCCGCCGAACTGGGTCTTCAGACGAATATTTCCGAGTGGAGTTTGCTCGGTCCTATCATACCCCTAGATTCTGAGGTCGGAGGGAGTTAAATCATCCTCGGACAACCCCAGTTTTCGCAGTGTTCGAGTTGGGATCAAGTTAATCCCAGAACCCGTGTCGACATGGCAGCGACGGACTTCCAGGCCATTGAACTGGCCGGTGATGTACAACAGGCGGATGTGCCCCTGTATGGGAAGGTCTTCATCTTCACCAGAAATTGTGATAACCGCCTGACATTCGGCGTCCCCAATCACCTCGGTGTGGAAGGCTTCTGCGGCGGATACCTCCGTTTCGAACTGGAGGGGTCTCCTTAGAGCCTCGGCGAGCGCCTCACGCATTTCAGACAACAGTCGAAGGGCCTCAAGGATAGAAAGACTTGCCGGAATTCCATCCAGATGCTTCAGGACATCATACTTTCGCACCAAACGCGAGCTTCTACTTACAGGAGGTCGCTATGCGATTGGGGGCATAACGGGCCCTGCTGGCGGGATCGGCGACTGGCTGGTAATAGGCACGTCCCGCCGTTCACTAGCTGAAGCCTAAAAGGTGGCTGTCATTCCAAGACCGGAAGGCCGTAGTCGGTCAGTGGCAGGGCTGGGCTAGTTGCGACGCGAGCAAGGCGGTTCCGCCTGATCTAGCAACACAAATGGTGGTGGAAGCGAACCTGTTGTCACCGGGTGAGGGAGTCGCGAGTGATGATCTCTGTACCGGGCCTGCTGCCTGGTCTCGGTAGTGTGCACAGCCTGACTGGAGGTGATGACTGCCGTCCTGCGGCGATTCACGTAGCCACGGATCCGTCGACGTTGGCGATGGCAGGGGACATTGGGGAGGTCCACCTGGCGCTCCCCGTCGTCGGGAGCCAAAAATGGATTTACCAACTCTACGATGTTAACCAAAGCGTACCCCGGGCTCTCGGGTAGGTCCACCTGGCACTCCTCATATCCGGGAGCCAAAAAGGGATTTACCAACTCTACGGTGTTAACCAAATCGTACCCCGAGCTCTCAGGGAGGTCCACCTGGCGCTCCTCGTTGTCAGGAGGCAAAAAGGGATTTACCAACTCTACGGTGTTAACCGAAGCGTACCCCAAGCTCTCACTCGAGGAATCATCCACTTCTAGATAGGATCTCGGAGGGATCCCCATCTCCGGGGGCATGAAATCGCCAAGCATGCGAGAAGATGACGGCAATGGCAGGGCGCGTTCTTTCTTCTTGCGTCACCGCTTGCTCTTCTGGGAACAAGTAGGCTGGGATGACGAAGCCAAAGTGGCGCTCGCAGACTCCAAGGGCTCTGGCTAACTCAGGCGGGCATGGATGATACCATGGGCACAGGCGACCGTCCTGTGGGCCATCCAGTCATTATACTTCCGGGACCCCCAGTCGGAATACTGTTCCCACCCATCCCCGTCGTCACTGTTGACATCTGATCCTACGAAGACACCTGCCACCTGTGCCGGGGTGGGCCCAACCTAACTATGTTGTTGTCAATCTGGTCTTGGAGCCAGTCCTTGAACACATAACGTTGCTGGATGGTGTGTCCCAGGATCCAGTGATAAGGGAAGTAGTTAGGGTGATCAGTGAGACACGCCTCTTCCGGCTTCCGGCACTCAAGCAGCCGCGCGATCCTCTTCTCCAAGGCGCTACGGAAATAACCGGGGATCTGGGCCTTGCCAAACGAGTAAGCCTGGATCCTTCTGTCTGAAAAGGGGACTCTTGGGGGCTGACCATGGCCAGGGGCCGGAGGAGCAGGCCGAGGAGGCGAAGCCGGATTACCTCGCCTAGGTGGTGGCGGTGCGTTACGCGGAGGCACCTGCTGATTTTTAGGCAGTCGCTGCTGGGCCGAAGGCTGTGCCCGTGGGGGTGGACCCCTATGAGCCTGCGGAGCTGGCCTCACTGGCAGCAACTCCAGCTTTCTGGGGGCCTCTATCTAGGCCACAGTAGCGGGCTCGGCTCTGGCGGCTCTCCTTGTAGAGATTACAGGAGGCAGCGGGTGTGCCTGACCGTCCTGTTGCAGGGCTTCTTCGAGGTGCTAAGCCTTGTCCGAGAAGTCCTGGAACCCTCTAGGGTAATTCTGTGTAAACAGAGAAGGAACCAACTCCGCCTTGACGTTCCCTACACACATCGTCAGTAATTTCTCCTGAGTCAGCGGCATGTCAAGGGAGTACGTGAGCCCCTTCCACCGGGCGACGAAGTCTGCAGCTCGCTCGTCGGGCCTTTTCTTGCACTTGAAGAGGTCTGCAATGTTCGTCTTCCGGGTTGTGGAACTGAACTGGTAGAGGAATTTCCGGTGAAGGTCCTCCCAGCTAGTCACCGATCCAACAGGGAGCTGGTTGTACCAGATGAATGCTGGTCCTTCTAGTGTCTGAACGAAGCACCGGATCTTGGCAGCCTCCTACTACGCCTGTGTCCCTAACATAGGCCCCCACCTCGAGTTGAAGTGGGAAAAGTGTTGTGGCAGGTCTCCGGTCCTGTTAATGGGGGGAAAAGTGGGGTTCCCGAATCCTGGCGGAGCCGGCATGTCATCCACCCACGCTGGGTACGGCTTGCCATCTGGCGGGATTTCCACCTGCCGAGTTTCCAGGGCCTCCAAGCAGGCAATGAGTACTTCCACCAGATCATCCCGATACGGATTCCTGTCCTGACGGAAATCTCTAACCAAAAGCGTGTTTCCAGGCTCTTCGAAACGGTAGTCGCGCTCAGCAGCTCGCAGGGCAGCTAGCGGAGCGACTCTCGGAGCGGCGGGAGGAAACCGAACAGGGTACCCCAGGTTGTCTCGCCGTTCGGGAGGGTTTGGCGAAACATATCGCGCCCACTTTCCATGGGTTCCAGTATCTCCCCTGTCGGTGAACACGACACGGTCACGGTTGCCCAGGGGAATCTCAACAAGGGGTAGATGCTCCTGCCCCTGCTGTCCTGGTCTAGGAGCACTGTAGTCAGGCCACCGCTCTGCAATGCGTTCGGCCAAGAGCTCATCAACCAACCTCTTTTGCTCAGCTAGCTGCTGGCGCAGCGTGGCCTTCTCGTGATCTTCCTCTACCTTCTGCAATGAGGCAGATGGTTCGGCGAGTTTGACAGACCCAACGGGCTCTTTACCCTTGCCAATATTTCGGCCTAGTGTCAGTGCCTCCGTGGGTACAAGAAGACCTAAGAGGCTCCTATTTTGGCGAGTAATCCTCCCAAATGGGTCCAGTAGCGGCCTGTCCTCGGGGGTGAGTCCCCGTCAAGTGGATCCACAATGTTTCCCTCATCTGAAAAGGTCAGCCATGTTGACTACGACCACCCTTGGCGACGTTCCCTCAGGGCCGCCCCATGGATCGGGCTGTCGGTGGATCATACAGAAGAGGAGAGCAGCGTACTACCCCCATCCGCGGACGTGCGCGTGGGGGGTGGCTTCCTCGATAACTCTGCGGAGTACTTGAAAACTCTGGACGCATTGTTGCTGGAGGGCCTCATGGTGGTCTAATGACTCGATGTGCCGGACCGCGGGGAGTGCTGCTAGGTCGATCCGGCGGCACTGCTCACCGATCTCCTCGAGATGCGCTTGGCTCCCGGGATAAGGCGCTAGCTGATGGCAGAGGCGGGAGTGAGTCACCCGAAGAATATGGCGGAAGCATTCAAACTCTCCCGTGTTGAGTGACTCCGACACATCAAAATCTGATTCTGCAACCGGCCAAAACTTCTCAGGGATGTGGCCCGCTGCAAGAATAGTCTTGAAGCTCCAAGGCTCCGGTTCGGGGTCCAGAACCTGCCGCCCCTGCTCGTCCACCGAGGAAAGTCGGGGAATTGGCAATGGCGCCGAGGCAGGTCACCGGGGCGGTGGGCAGGCCGGCGGGGAATACGGCGAACAGGCTGACTGGCCGCCGATCCCTGGGTCATCCTCCAGGGGTCGCAGTGCCCTGGATGCCACGTCGCGATAGGATGGGCCGGTGAATGGGCCCTCCGTCATAGCGTCGGTGCTCTCCAAGGGTGTATCGCTTCGTGATTCTTCTATCGGTCCCCAGAAAAGATCCTCACCCTCCCTAATAGGGGCAGGAGGTGCTTTCGAGGAGGCAAGTGGCAACTGCGAGCTTGACCCTCGGCGGTACGCCAAGTCCTCGTCCTCCTGGATATACCTTCAAAGGCAGAAGGGAATCATATGGATATCGCATTCGGGGAGTACAAGACTGACGCGCCGCGTCCCCATCCCAGCCCTTAACTCGAATGGTTGGGGGGAAGGTTCCATCGTCGAGTCGTACACTACCTTAGAATCCGAGAAACGGACCGGTCTAATTTTCGTCCGGACTCCCCTGGCATTCCTCCCACGGCGACGACGCCCGACCTTCCTGCCCCTGGGTAGCTCCTCACGGTAAGGACGTTTTCCGTCATGGGGTCCCCCGGCCACAATAGAGCTGGGGAAGAGGGGACTGAAGTCCGAGGTACGAGGAGCACTAGGACAAATGTCGAAAGGGACATAGGGAGGACCTCCATGCGAGTGAGTGACTGGATACACAACGGCTCCATGCTCACGGCCAGCGGTAGGGGGAGTGACCTCATACCCCATGCAGCGGGCGCTGGAAAAATTCATACCCATAGCGTAGTTGCCGCGAAGAAGCTTTCAACTTTCCAGATTGGAGGCACAGAATGAGCCTTCACGGTGAGCAGTACTACCGCAGATTGGTCCGCAGTGGCTATTGCCAGTGTCCGTGACTGGGAGATTCGACCCAACTTGCCTGCAGGGCGGTCGGGGTTTCGATCCCAGTCGGGCACGTGGCTACCCCTGCTCAACGTGTGCAGGGATCTGGTAACATGAGTCAGCTGTGGCTCGGGACATAGTGGATGCTGATGTTGATGCCACAAGACGTGCATTCTCTCCTGCTCGTGCCCGACGCTGGCGTCGAGTTAGATGGGCCGGAATCGGCGGTGCAGGCATGAAGATTGCCTGCTCCTCGGCTCCTGGCATCGGGCGGCGGCGTCGACGCAGCCTTGAGGGTGTTCTTGCCGCTAACCCCTGGGTTGGATCGCTGATCGGGTGGACCGGGACATCCCCCACCTCATTGGCGTAGGGGAGGGATGTGTCAAGGCGCTCCGGGGATAGGCTCCCAAAGCGGTTGAACGTCGGCGTGGGGAGTGGCGGCTCCCTGCGCGGCCCTCGACGGCGGCGATGGTGGTGAGGTGCAGCCACCTCTAGATCCAAATGGGCCATGCCCCTAGTGGGGATGACCCCTTCCTCGTCATACCGACAGACCAAGTCATTGATCACCCTCCGCTGGATGATTTCCGACGGGGAGCGGGGGCGCAAACGCCCGGATTCTACGGCGGTAGAATTCGGAGTGGCTGTGAAATGGGCGGGACCACGTGGGGTAGCCGCGTTGGTGCTGCCCCTGCCCCTGCGCCGGTGGGCAGGTGGCGATGGAGCTCCAAATTCAGTGATCTGATTCTAGGAAGCAGGGAGATGAACCCATTAGCATCAACAGGAAAGGAGATCAACAACCAAAGCCCAGCGTCATTCCGTCTTTCATGGTTGGCAAGAGGGATCCATGCTGACGACGTCGCAGAACGGAGTAGTCAACATCCTGACGGCCTCGACCTTGGTGGGTTCATGTCCCGGTGAGGGTTACCCGGACCTGGTGACATGCTATTCTTCTGACGGCCCGACGGCTACCATTCCCCGTGTTGAGGAGAAGAGCTTCACGTCGGGTTCACCATTTTTGTGTGACCCGACGCCCTGACGGATATCATTCCTCATATTGAGGAGAAGAGCTTCACGTCGGGTTCACCATTTTTTTGTGACCCGACGCCCCGACGGCTATCATTCCCCGTATTGAAGATAAGATCTTCACGTCGGGTTCACCTTTTTTGTTTCTGACGCTTTCGCCGGGGCGCGCGCATCCGTCTGTGGGGAGGACGCACTTCTTGTTACCCCGTATTCCCACTTTCCAAAGGCGGCCAGCATCTGTTCCTTGTTCAGGGACGTCTGCTCCTTGATCGAAACCGGGATGATGGGATGTCGGTTCTTCCTTCCGTGGATTCCTCCTCGGAGCTCGTCACCTAGTTCGGGTCTCCCTCATAGATTTAAGACGGGTTCGTGAAGCTCATTCCCAGTGCCATATCTACATGGACGCCGGTTAATTACACTGCTTCTGTCAAGATGCTCCAAAGGGTCTTGTCGGGGAAGCAACCTTCGGTGAGGAGAATGGTCACGTTGGGGTGTCGTCAGCATGTCTGTCTTTGGTCCCTTATCACAGGGCTTCTCGAGGGTGCGGAAGCCCGAGGCATCCCACATCGAACACGAGGAATGTGTACCATCTGAGGTTTTCCTCAGCTTCCCATGTTTAACACAGGGTATGCCGCGAGTTTAACGTCTTGCGTAGACGGATCGGGTTGAAGGGCCCCTAGGGGGGAACACCGATGTTGTGGCCAGCACGTGGGCGGCTTCTCGGATGCTACGGAGTGGGATGGGGTGGCATGATCTCACCGGAATGTGGCGGCCCAGGTAAGGATCAGGATGGATGGTGGAGTGAGACATGGGGCTTACGTTCTGAGATGACCCAAGAGGGGGAATACAGTTTAACATCATGCGGGACAAGATACAGTTTAACGTCATGCGGGACGAGATACAATTTAACGTCATGCGAGACGATGGGTTTGGGGCTTACGCTCTGAGGCGGCCCAAGGTGGTCAGGGAACCGACAGGGAGAGGTCGGGACGACCGGGTGGTGGGCTTGAACCTCGTGGAGGCTACCTACATACCATGCCTTGACATGGATCAAAGTACTCGTAGTTCGGGAGAAAATGGGGGCTTGGCACACTGACAAGGAGACGGTTTGGGCTAATGATTGTTGGGCTTGAACCTCAGGGAGGCTTCCTACATACCATGCCTTAACATGGATCAAAGTCCACGTAGTTCGCTGGGATGGGGATTACGCTCTGGGGCAGCCCATAAGAGGATGTCATGGTCGGTGCGTGCTCTAAGCCCATGTGAGTCATGCTCGGTGTGGGAAACAAGAGGTAGCAGGGACCAGACGATCACGTCGCGAAGGGTGCGTCCGTGAGAAGCGGAATGGGGCTTACACGTTGATCGGCCCAAATATGAAATAGGGGCTTACGCGTGGTTAGCGGCCCTTGGTGCTGGGCTTACTCCAGGGTGGAGGCCCGTGGTGCGACAAAGCGCAGTGGGAAAAGGACTCCACTGGCCTTGGCAGGGGGAAAGTACGGAGATGCATGGATGCAGTCATCCGCAAGAAAGGCTAGGGGCTTACGCTCTGAGGCTGCCCTTCCCCCACAGATAAATGCCGGTCCAACAAGGAGGATCTCATTCCATGTGAGGAAGAGTCCATTCCCGTGGAGACGAGTGGCGTAAAAAATGTCTGAGCTAGGGGGACCCTACGTGCGAAGCACGGGGTCGGACCAGAGTTTAACGTCTTATGTTAAGGACGATGTGCTTAGCAGTTTAACGTCCTACAGCTTGGACGAGGTGGGTTTTCTCTACACCCCTAGGGCTTACATGCCCAAGGCCCTCTACCCCTTGTGGGAGGGAAGGCATCGGCACGGTCGTGGTGAAGGGGGGCCGCAGGGCAAACCACTAGGGGGTCCACGTTAGCATGACTATGTGAAGAAGCAATAGCCGTTAGCGTGCCTATGCGGAGAAGCATAAGGAAAACCAATTCGACGGGAAACATGGACCAAGGGACCTTGAGGTTACTTTGCACGATCCTAGAAGGCCGTGCGGGAAAACAACGCCTGGCGCGCATGCCCGTCAGGGGAGACATCAGGTGCCAGTGCACGGGGCAGCCAAGGGGCATCAAGGTGAGAGGTCCTGGGCTTTGCACGCAAAAGGGACGATTTGCGCGCAAAACACCGGGACGACGCGCAATTGGAACAATGGAATTGCGCGCGAAGAGGGAATTACACGCAAGGTTTTGCACGTAAGGCAGGGAATTGCGCGCACGGACCACGGATTGCGCGTAAGGCTGGAACCCGGGGGAGGGGGAAAATTCACTGAAGCCGGTGGAGTCGCGCTCAAAGGTGAACTCCGGGGCAAGGTGGCGCGAAATGAGGGATTACTAGGATGTCATCTTTCAGGCGGGGGGTGCCAAACTGTGCGCACGAGAGTCGCTTCGGATTCCTCAACCCTCAAACCGTTCGGGGTCACCTTCTATTTATAGGCGACGGCTGGCGCGGAATCCAGGCGACGCGTGAAATAATTGCGTGATAGGGAAGGCGACGCGAAAACATCAACCGCGCGGGACGCGAGCGCGAAATAATTACGCGCCGGCGCAGGTACTTTTCACGAATCCCGGGTGCCTTTCGCGCGGGACATCTTTTTTCGCGCAACTCACCCAATTTTTCGCGCACCACTTCCTGGGCCTCCGGATCGGGCCTCTGATTCCGAATATGACTTCTCTTCGCCATTTCGAAACCTCCTCCGAGAGTTATAGGCTTTTTTCGGCGTCAAAAATTATCCATGACATTTATGGGGTAATTCATTCCTTATGTTCTTTTCTCAAATTTCAAAATTAGGAACATTTATCGGATTATTATATGAGGCTGGACTATTAAACTCATTTTTCTTTATAGGGGTCATCATTATGTTTTTTCTTACAATTTATTTACATTGTGTGGAACATGTAAATCATGGAAATTTTATAATGGGTGCACCCATATATTACCCATATTCATTGGGTAAATATTTAGTATTGTGTGGATTCATATATGGGATTAGGGAGTAAACCCTATACATTATGGGACAATATCGACAATGTAATATTGTCTTTGTAGTTAGCCTTGAATCAGGTTTGTGACATGTTGTATATTTGTACCCAATTTCTTATGATAAAAATCCCTTATGATATCATGTCAAATATGTTATGTTTCTATGTGATTACCCTTGATACTTACCTCTTATGGTCAATGATGTGGATAATTAGTTTCTTAATAGTATCCCACTTGATCATGAGTTCAAAGATAATGTCTTTAGTTTAAATCTTAATAGTGCACCTAGTGCTGATGGTTTCAATAATGAATTATATCAGAATTTTTGGTATGTCTTTCTAACTGAAGTTTGGAGGATAGTTATTAATTTATTTTCTAGTCATATACTCCATCATGGGTTGAATGCACAGTTTCTCTCTTCATATTTTTCTTGCCTATGAATGTATGGAATTATTAAATAAAACTAACAGGGGCGGCAATATTTCCATTACGACTGATATCTGGATGGCCTTCGATGCCATGGATTGGAGTTTTATTTTCATGTTCCTTCAAAACTTTGGGTTTAACTATTACTTTATAAATATAATTAATACCCTTTTCCACATGGCCAGTATATCCACCCTTGTTAATGAATCTCTAATGGGATATTTCAAATGTACCAAAGGTGCTAGAGAAGGGGACCCTCTCTCTTCCATTAATTTTGTGATTTTGGAAGATTACCTAACCAAATTGATCACTTTTCTGGTTGAGAAAAACAAGCTTATGCTGATTAAGGCATCTATGAATTTGAATGTTTGCATGAAACTTTTATATTCGGATGATATTATTTTTTTACATGGGGAAAATGGAATATCCAAATTCTCAAAAGTTCTTTCTCTCACTATGAAAATATTTTTGGTCAACTAATTAATTAGAATAAATACATTACCTTTTTTGATAAAATTTTTCCCTCTAATAAAAAATCTAATATTGTTTCTGAGTAAGATATTAGAGAAGGATCCTTTCCCTTCACCTATCATGGTGTTCCCATTTTCTGGGGAAGACCAAAAGCTTGTTACTTTTTAAAATTGTAGACCAAATCCACCAAAAACTTTCATCTTGGAATGGAAAACACTTCTTTATGGCTGGAAGGAATTTTTTTTTTAAAATGTATGATTGTTTCTAAAATGGTATACTCATTGATGATTTATAAATGGCATGTTGGTCTTATTAAAATATTCAACGTAGCCATAAAAAACATTGTTTGGAGCAGAAGCATGCTTGAAAGGAAACTTCTAACTATTCCTTGGTCTACTTGTTGCAATAATTTGGATAAGGTTTGTCTCGGTATAAAAAATCTCAAACTCTATAATGATGCCCTACAAGCCACACTCACATGGAACCTATTTCACAAAAACCCTTCTAAACATGATTTCCTTAAAAATGATTTCTTCAAAAGCAGAAGGAAAAAATTCGAATTACATGATCCCCACTATTTGGACATTCATTAGGAATGATTTTTCCAACATTATGTCTAACTCCATATGGATGATGAGCAGAGACTCTTCCATGAATTTTTGGCTCGAAAAATGGGCTGGTGATCCTCTCATATCTATGATTTCACCTAATCAACTTCTTGATCACCCAAATTATACTATCAAAGAGGTTGTTAGCTGTCACAAACAAAATGTTACGGACAACATTAATTATGTCCTTGGCACCTACCCTTTTTCCAGCATTGGTGATTTTTTAATATGGGAAACCTTCTCATAATGGATTTCTTGACTCAAAAACTGTTTACAATTAGGGTTTTATTAATTCTGAAAATAATTTTAGTATGATTATTTTTTAGTAAATTATGTTTAAATCCCTCAAGATTCACTCTAATTTGAAGTATTTCTCAAAAAAAGATTCCTACAAACACTTGAATTCAGTCTTTTGGGATCCATATTTTCTCTAAATGTCATATTTGTAACCAACATCATGAAGAACATAACCCAGTTTTTCATTTAGGTGTTATTACTACTGCCTTGTGTAATTATGTGCTTGATATTTTTGAGTGTAGATGGTATTTAATGACTCAATCAACTCTATACTTCAACATTGTGTGGATCTTGAATCCTCTTAGAAAATAAAGAGAATTTTTTTAACTAATGTTTCTGAACTTCTTCATGTGCTATGGTATGATAGAAATTCTATTACTCATAACAACTACTCATGAAATTTACATGGAGGTCAGATGCGGATAATAATAGCCATTCGAGAAGCAGCTATGATTAAAAAGGGATTTTCCACAACATAGAGACCGAATTTGGGATTCTATGTGGGCTTGGGGTTGATTCTGTTTATCCTCAATCTAGACGCACTTCTGAAGTGTTCTGGAAATCTCCACTCCCATGCTTGATTAAAGTGAATGTCAATGGTGCTTCAAAAGGAATCTCAGGCCCTTTAGTTTGTGGTGAAATTTTAATAAATGACTCCAGGAAGATTCTTGGATGTTTCTATGGAACGTTTGGAATATCCTTGGATTTGGAGGTTGAAATGATGAGCATGATCTATAATATCCCCTTCTCTAAGAAACATGGATGGAACAACATCATGATTGGAAGTGACTCGACCACCATCATTCAAGATATTTGGAATGGTGTGATGCACCTTGTGTGGACTCTTACAACATGCTGGATGGACTGTATTCATTCACTCATGGAAATCAACTACATCATAATGCATGCCTTCCATGAAGTGAATACAGTTACAGATGGTCTGGAAAATATGGGAGTCAACCATTTCACTACATGGTTGGATGATCTCCATGTTGATTTACTTCCCCTTTATGATAGATATTGAAAAAGAATCCATCTTATAGACTCATGTTATTACTTGTTTTAATAATAAATTTTGTTTTTTGTTCTTTTACCAAGGCACCACATTCTTTCAAAAAAATTCCAAAAACTGGGCATCACGATAATTGGGTTATAATAATTTTATGTAAATGTCAAAATAGCATCAAATGATATGTGCAAATAGATGGGATCACTATAATTTAACCCTTATATGTGATAATATAATCACTTCATCACCTCTATAAAACTACTCTTAATAACCCAACTATCATTATGAATGACTTTCAATGCCCTAACTATTGTTATATGAGATGATATTGTGTCTTCCAAATCCCATATTCAATCCTAGTTCTCATTTTCTCAACATGGTGACTATTAATGAAAACATTATTCTTTCAGGGGTTACTTAATTAGGAAAAAATTATTTTCTCTTTTTTTCTAGAGACCATATGGTTTAATGTCTCTTTATGGCTCAAGGCTTGGAAACCCTATGACTCAATGGTGGCCCAGAGGCCCTATAATCTATAGCCCTAATTGTAGGGCCATGAATTCAAAAATATTTTTAATATTACTTACCCATCTCAAAATATATTATAATAATACATAAATCATAAATAGTACATATATTTATATATGTGTATATATTTATTATAATTTCATGATACTTCAACCTCATGATTATTTTAAAAAATATGTCAAATGTTATCTATAATAGTTGATTGTTCTGACTTTTCAATTAAGCATATAACTATTGTCAAAATGTCATTAACCCTTATGATGAATTCATCGATAGATTCAGGATTTGGAATTTTTATTTATTAATATTTCATTCCTTATATATATAGTTTTAACACCACTATATTTTAACTAAACACTATGTTTGATAACATATACGAAACAAGACACATAGCTTCAATGAAACATGAAATATTTTTATGAACATTATAAAATAGTACTTAAATTGGATGTTATGATTAGAATTAACCAAGTTATGAAATATATATAAATTTCCTACAAAATACGAATTTATTGATTAATTATTATGTAATAAGCAATCATTTTTTAGTAAAATCATTTTTTTCCTCAAACATATATATTCTTAATGAATTTTTTTATTTTTTTTATGATAATATATAATAATTAATTTCATGAATTTTTGGAAATTATATTTCATAAAAATGATATGATTTTATATAAAAACTTTTAAAAATTATTTTATAGATATTATTTTAGTATTTTCTGAAAATTTAGATTTTAGGATGAATAATGAAAATGTTGGTTTTTATTGGAAAATGTATGTTTGTTTCGAAAATTTACAAAGTGGATTTTTGATTTAGAAATATTTAAAAGTGTAATTAGTTCACTTATATTAAGAATAATCTATTTAAGTTAATTATAGTAAATTTAATGGTTTAATTTTCTGTGAAAACATCTTAATACCCCAAAAGTCATTTTTCATAAAAAATGTTTTTTTGTCTTAAGTTATGTTATTTCAATTATAAAATTGAATATTTATAAATGTAATCATTATTTGGAATAATTAACTAACAATTTGGTAAATATGGAAATTTTATTTTTGCTTAAAATAAATAGGGACCACAATAAATATTTGTTAGCATGATAAGGGTAAAATATGTTAATTTGTGTAAAAAATATTGTGATAAGGCCTGAAAGTAATCAAAAAACTCTCATTTATTTAATTTTATGAGAATATTTTTCTAAATTCATCCAAAAATTTAAAATATTTTCTTCATATTCCATTTAACATTTATTTTTGTCATATAATACTTAGGTAAGATATAATGTCAAAATGTCGCTTTCTTACTTTTTATAACTATAATATTTTTATAACAACAATAAAAAATACCTACGTTAAATTGTAAATTGTCATTTTAATTTTTAATTAATTTTGGTAAGATTGTAATTTATTTTTACTTTTCATTAATGAAGTAATTATATTAATTCTTTACACTGCACTAATATGATTACTGTGATCGTTGTAAAAATCATGTAAATTATTTTAAAAATATAAAAAGTAACATTATTTTGATGATTTATAGTGTCCAACAAATTTAATAGATCTTTAAAAATTTTAGATCTATGTAAAAGGTTTTATATTCTATTTAAATTATTTTAATTCTATTTTCAATGACAAATTATGTAAATTGTCCTCAAAACGAAATTCATAGTATTCTATGTTGAATAATATTTCATTAAAATAATTTATTATTTTAAAAATATTTTAAGTGGACAATTAGGATAATAAATTTTCTAAAAATATCATCCAATAAGCATTTATGATCCAATTTTTACATTATAATAAAACTTATATCCCTATAATGTTGAAAATATTTCTGTTGTTAAGATTAAAAATAGATAAATACGAGGTACACAAAAATATAATATTTACAATAAAATTGAATTAAAAATAAATTCTATTGGTTAAATGGATTTCATACACATATAATATTTTCTTATAATTTATTCTGAACAGGTTTGATCTTTCTGGGGTAAATTAATGTGTTATATTTAAATTGTTTTATTAATTCCAAATGTGTCGTATCCACCTATTATAAAAAGACCTACCTCATTTATTTTCATTAAACCACATTGAGTGACCTATATGAATAAAATACAGAAACATCATCTAATTATATTCTATGTACATAAATTAGATTTGTTTTTACTTTTAAAATAAAATTCCAAGTTTCCTTAATAAGGGATCTGTGTGAATTCTACTAAAGAAGAGGTAATCATCTTTACTGACTCTTTAAAGATTATTTCTTCTTATTATTTCAATAAATTTATTTAAACCAAAATAAAATAATACCTTCCATACCATAAATATAATTATATTCTCTTTTGATTATAAGATAACCAATTTACACCTCTTTCCCATCCTATAGAAAAACAAAACATCACTCACGATTATGTAAGACTAACCATCTCCTCATATGGGTGTAATTGGTTTTTCGTCACCATTTCTTTTTATTGGTCATAAATATAAAATTAATTAGTATATATGATATTTCTGAAAAATTTATGTTTTTGGAAATATAATATATCATTTACTATCTTACCACTCCAATTATTAAAAAATGATATGGTTGCTCATTTGTATGTGTGGATTAACACCTTCACAAAGTGTTGTGATTCATTTTTTATTTCCAATATATATAGATCATAATAATTTTATATTTAATGAATTTATATTATATTTATTACATAAAAATTATTTTGGAACTTTTATTCATTATTTAGCTTTCGTTTATTCCTTTTTACAAAAAATGAAAACATTGTTCATGCGTACATACAGCTTATAGTCTCCGTTAATGGAGAAATTAAATTTTTATTTCTATATTAAAAAAGAAGACTCAAAATATATAATTAATATAAATATTATTTATATAATGTTTAAAATTATGAATTTTATAGAACAATGCTCGACATACAGGTACCAAAACTGCAAAATTAAAACTACTATGATAAAGAAAATAGACAACACCTAGAAATTAATATTTTAATAAAAAAATATGCATAAATTGGTGTTAAAATATTATTAAGGTATGATATATGATATAATAAGTGTGTAAATGAATCTTTTATTTGATTAAAATAAATTTAAATTTCTTATACATGAGTTTAGAGATCTCTGAAAGCCATTTGAACTTGAGGTATGGGGATTTCTCATCTCACATTTATTTCTATGATAAATACAGCATATACACCACTTATCTCCATTGTGGGGTGTATATAATTTCAATGAATTTAATTTTCCCAAATTATCTTAACTATTATTAGGTTTGAAAATTCCATATAATTTGCTCTCTTTCATAAAGTTTTGATTTAGATATTTTGAATGTGGTAAGGATTTATCATCTCAAATTTCCATCTTTGGGGAATATGTTATGTTATACACTTTTCTACTTTTTTTAGTTGTATATAGTGCTCCATTGACATATTATATAATTATTATCCATATGTTTACAATATTTCAGCTCACATTTGAATTAATTATTTCATGATTCTTAGGATTCCAATGATACCAAACTACATAAGGATTTATTATACATTGTATATGTTTTTTGTGATTATATAGCTTTATTTTTCTGATGATGAAATTTTATGACCCATCTCTCAAGTATCCATTAAGAAATATTATATTATATTTAAATCTATGGATTATTTTTCTTCCTTTACTTTTCATCTCCTTAAGTGATCAAGAGACTGGATAAATATTTAAAAAAAATTCAACTTTATTTATGTCTTTAGTCGAATATCCTTTTTATTCCATGACCATGTTTTAAAAAACCATTTAATTAATGGTTTTACTATTATAATCTTATTTTTTTAAAACTCATTTTTATCCATTATATAATTTTAAAAAAAATTTTAAATGGAATCTTAGTTTTATTTTTTGAATGATATATTTTTTCTTATTAAAGAAAATGTGAATGGAATATTTGTGTTAACATGCATATAATGAAAGAAATTACCCATTTCCATGACCACCCATTGATTTGAATCGTCATTTAGAATTTTATAGGGTAATTATCAAATATAATGGTTTCCCTAATACTTGGTGATGTTTTATATAGTAAATTTTATTTCAAATTGAAAATGGTATTTTCTTTATGAAGTATCCGTACTGACATTTAAAATTTATATTCATCCATGATAACATCATTAGGTGTTATTTATGATTTATTGGGGATATTATCCCATGATTCCATATTTTCCCCCATTGTGGGTGTTTTATTATTATAGTGAAAATATATTTTTTTCAACCCCCTTTATTTTGCATGGGATATGCTATTATGAAATTTTGAAATGTTTATCAAACCTTTTCTTTTCCTTGAGATATTATATAATGAATGTTTTATGAATTTATGACCCATATATGTAAGGTTTTAATTATTAAAAATGTGTTCATAAAATCATATTTCATCATAATTTATTTTGTAAATATTGATATCTCATGAGATAATAAATACTATAATGAAGAGTGAACACTATTAAGAAAGGTACATTGCCAACTCTGATAGACTAGGGAGTGAACCTTGATAATGAATATGACAGAATTGGGAGCGAACCAAATCCATAATTATAGTATTTTTTTGAATCCTTGGAAATGAAATGATTTTATATGATTATCTTATTCCCCAAACTTATTTATTATCCAAATCCTTTTGTTTTATATGTTATTTTATTTGATCCCTATATGATTACTTTCTTATAAGCTATCAAATTTCATTCCATAAATAAAAATTATAATATATGATATGTTTTGTATGGTTTATAAATGTTAATATTGTATTATTATACCCATATGATCATGTATTCTTTAGTAATCATTAATATTTCCCATGTTTTCAATTATAAAGCATCTTAGCTCACCCTTTCTTATGTATCACTTTCATATGTGATAAAAACGTTTTTTATGTATGATATATCTAAGATGGGAGATTATTATGAAGTACATATTACGAGATGATGTATGTATCTTTTGAAAAAAAAATTCATTTTATTAATGAATCTAAAACCATATGATTCTTGCATAGATCGTTATTTAATGTAATGAATATTCATCTATAAGATGTGATTTTTTATAGGAACACTGTGGTTTGGTATAGTTGGCATCACATAAGAGTTTAGTAAATATTTAGAGATTATGACAAGATAAATTTGGTGAAATCCTTGGGATAATTGTAAGTAAAGGGTTACATAATTATCTTTTCTTAAGGTAAATATTAGATTTTTTTCAAACAATGCATCTATGTTAGGATACTATAAGTGGACTTTGTTAACGTACAGATCCACACAGGTGTCGTATCCAAAAAATGAGTTCAACAAGTACATATCGACCATCATTATGGTGGAAGTGAATTCTCTCTTACTATAGGCGTAGTTTGACACTCATATTGCGTATCCTTGAAAAGATTTATATTTTCCTAATATACCACTAGAAAGGATTTGAATATATTTTGATCATTGATGGCCTAGGATAAATTTAGGGTGTCATAAAATGAAAAAAAGGTGTCATGATTTAGATATAATATAAACTATATTTCATGAATATTTTGTTTCCTACAATGATTATTGTATCTCAAACTATGTTTTTTTAGTTAGTAGATTGAACTAATAGGAATCATGTTAATTTCAAATGTCGTGGATAATAGAATAATTGTACTCTTGAGAACCCACATGAAATCGGAGTTATAAAGTAACACTTTGGGATTATTCATAATTATCTATCTCATTATGTGATTAATAATATCATCGTGGCTGAGTTTTTATACACACAAAATAAGAGAAAATTGAGATTTTGTAATACCACGGAGGGAAGAAGATTCAGCTTTCTACTTATTAAGAGTGTGGGAATAATTGTATAGGTAAATATATCAGATAAAGGATAAGATGTTTTATGTGTGGAAAAAGGTCCTATATTAAGTAATTTCCATGGAAAATGAATAGTTATATGAATTTATATGGATTAAATACTAAATTTCAATTTATTTTTAAATGTATTATGTGTGGCGAACAAGTTAATTATCTAAAAAATACCTGAATCCATGTGTTAACTCCTTGAACATGTAAGGGCCTATGCTATGACAATAGTTTAACTAAACAGATGGAACTATATTTTTATTGGTATTCAAGAATCATGTTTTATAATTTTTATATCAATTATATTCTGGTTATAATAATAATTAAATATCAAAGGACTTAAAAATTGTAGTTCTATTTAAGGATTATAAAACATATGTTGAATAGTATTGATAACTATAAAAATTGAAGTAGACATTTGTTGATAATGTCTTGTTGTGATTAAGAGATGATTGATATTCATGAATGTAATTGTGTTAGTATTGGTGACTATTAAATTCGTTTTCTATTTGATAAAATAGTGCATTTGGTGATCATTGATGATGATTATTTCATTTTTGGATTCATAGAGTATGTTCAATAGTATTTGATTTGATTTAACGATAGATTATTATGTTAATTTATGTAAGAAAATATGTTTCCATGTGAGGTTAACATATGATTTACATGGACCATCACAGGTTTATAATTTTAAGGATGATAATATCTTATAATTCATAGATAACCCATTTATTTTATATTTGATAGGTTTTTAAGGTGATTTGAATCTTTTTCTTGGGTTGAGGAAGAATTATCTATTGTGGTTTAAATAAATATTTTGGTAATTGTATGATTTCATGTTTTGTTAATATTGGTATATTAGATGGTGGAAAATTGTAATATTGATAGTATAAATGGGACTGCATAAAAATTACTTTTTTATTATCAAAATACTTTTAGGTAATAGTGAGAAACCACAAAACCTGTCCGAACAACCACATAAAACTGGAGCAAACAACTAGACCTGCCCCACCCCAGAAATTGGGCTATTAATACTGATGGAATAAATGTGATTCATTGAAAATGATATTTTTTATAGATACTTATTTTTAATATAATTATAACCTTTCATGTTAGTATGTAAGTTTCATACATGATATTTTAGTGAATTTCAATAAATTTTAAATTTATATTGTTGTTTATCATGGTGATTAATGGTATTTTGAGAGATTCTTCATTGGGTTTAGGTATATGTAACCTTTAATATTAGATGTGAATTAACATGAAAGATTTTTTTTAAGAATTCAATCAAATTTTTATGGATGTAAGATGAATGTTATGAGATCGCATTTATAGTTAATACATTCTTTAATATTGAGGTTATTTAGGATATTTAAGATGTAGTCTTATTTATGAAATGATCAAAAATGGAATGTTTTTAATTATTTTGGTTATTTAAGATGTAGTGTTATTTAGGAATAAAATCTTGAAAGTAAAAAATTACCCAATTAAATTTATTTCTGATGAATCGATGGTCTTTTTCACAGCTTACTGATTTCTAGTTTTTTAGTCATTAGATTTTTTATGATCACTATATTTCTTATGATCACGGATCTCTATAATTTTCAATAATTTTAAGAATAATTATTTTTCTTGAATGTTCGTATTTTCATCCAAAAATATTCACAAATTAAAAAACATTGTAATATGTTTTTCTAGATGAACAATATATTTTTATTTCAATTTATTCAAGATGAAGTTTTATTAACTATTTTTATTATGTGGGTTTTGAAAAAAATGAATTTCTAGATACCATACCTTTTATTATTGAGATCATTTAAAAAATTTTAGGATGAAAGTAATTAAATATTGGAGTATATAACACTCTGATATTTTAAAGCAACATTATGTTCAATTTAGTATACATCACATAATACTGAGCTTAAATGAACCCTGAAATATTATTTAGACTATTATAACATTGTTATAGAATTTGAGGGTATGAAAAGGACTAATCTCATTATGAGACATATAGAAATTTTCTACTAAATACAAATGTACTGAATAATTATTCATAAATAATTACTCAATTTTCTGAAAAAATCATTTAATACATTGAAAATACATTCTCTTCAAAAATGATTTATATCTATTTTTGTGAGAATGTATTATAATTTATTTTTATAAATTTATGAAATTATATTATAAGAATGGATTTCTTTTTTTAAATTTGTATTTTGCGATAATCATAGAGAAAATGTTTGATAATTTTTAGAGAAATTTGAATGTTCAATGAATAGTGGATTTTATTTTTTGAAAAACAATTTTAATGAATAACTTACATTATATCATTTTTTATTATAAAAGTTTCAATGAGAAATTATGTCACATAAATTAAGAATAAAATAATTGAGATCATTAGAATCAATCTTATAGGTGAATTTGGTAAAAATACAATTGTGTACTTAAAAAATAAATATTTTTTTAAATATGTATTTTGTTGTGTTTTGAACTGTTATCATCAATTATATTATTTAGCATGTATAAATCTAATATCAAAAAATATATTAAATACTTGGAGTCATTAGGACCATATATTATAAGTATATTTATTTTATTTTGTAAAGACCCTAAAATTAAATATAATTTTTTAAAATTATTTAGAATAATTATTAGTCTGCAAAAATTGAAGGCACTTGATTCTAATGCTTGGTGTGATCGAAAAGGAATTTTGAAATTCTTTTATGGTAAGTTCAGTAAACGCGCGAGCGTGGATTTATATCTTTTGAACTGGTGCTCAGAATTGAAATATGAGGGCAATGTTGAACCCGCAGCACCGAGATTCTCTTACTGGTGGCTTAGCATCGACCGTAGAAGATCAGGAGACAATGATAATTTTACTGAATTTTTGAAGAATAATAAAATAACATAAAATTTTATTTTATTTTTTTACCACCTCTTGAGAGGTGGTGGAAGGACCACTGGGTTTTCAATCAATTTTATGGATTGAAACTTCTATTTTGTAACCACAGCGTTGAGAGTTAAGAGGTTCATTAATTAAAACTCATTATTGAACATCATTAATCATATTATTCCCCACTATTTAAATGAAACATGGGCCTGGATTTTGACATGAAAGAGAGGAACCTCTGATGAAGTGTTGTGGCGTCTTCCAACAACGAAGAACGAAGGCTTAGACAACAAAGTTGGAGGAATCAATCCAGAAACGATGAACACCAACAAATTTATCAAACGTGGATTATTTTTCCCCAACTAGGACTTATCCTCTAAATCTAAGTTAGGGGTTGTTTATGTTTAAATTCAATAGAATTTTTTTCATTTCCTCATTCTTGAAAATCATGACAAACGCAGAACAACCAAAACGATTTGATCAGCGATTCATATTAAAATGCAGATGGTTGTTGTGGTAGTTTTGAACAAGATTAAATTTATCTTTGTGATGAATTGTTTATTACTTGTGTGATATGAAGCTAACGCGGAGGGCACGGTCCAAACTAACAAGTCTTTAACCCTCTACTCCTTTGGGTTTTTAATCGTTCTTTAGGGATAGATTTTCAACTCGACGTAATCCTTAATCCGTGAGCCATGCAATGATGTCACCAACCCAAGAGGCCGGTAGGTGCATTCAGTAGGGAAAATGATCCACCAGAGCTCACTTAGTGACCTGAGGAATCACCAACGATGTGGCGGCACTGGAGACTGATGCTGGAGGATGACTACGGTGGCCGGCTATTGTCGGCCATGGAGCAGAGGCAGCACCCGGAGGCGTCGTAGTGGAAAGCAGCGAGGCCAAATTCATCTTCCCATGGTGCCAGTAGGGCGGTGAGTCATCATACGCTGCAGAATAAGGTTGCAGCTTCAACTCAGTGGTAGAGGGGGACCCACACCCTACGGGTCCCACTGATAGGGGGCGGCGCCACTGGTTGAAGAACCGAATGGATTTTTTTCGTTGGGCAGGGGGAAGGGCCCCCACATAGGCCACCCTTCTGTGTGCCACGACAGACAGTGGGTCGGGCCGTGCCAACCAGTGGGTTGCGCCCCACTAAGGAGGGTCAGGTCGGTCCGTGGCACAGCCCACTCTGGTCGGTCCAGTCATTTCAGGTTGGTTTGGGTCGGACCCAGGTCAGTTTAATATGAATCGGGTCGAGTCAAGTCTACCTGAACCGGGTTGGGTCTAGTCTACCCGAAACGGGTTAGCTCAGCCCTGATCTGGGTCGGCTATGTTGAGCGGCCAGAACCCGAACCCTTTTCGACTCAGATACGCTTAAAATTTCGTATCTTCCAAACCAGACGTCCATTTTACGAACCATATGCAATGCTAGAATCCTTAGAATGAGATTTTCCTTTTGCGATACTCCACTTATGTTATTGAGACATTTGGAGAATAGTTGGGTTGGATCGAACCCAAATCCAACTAGTCACTCGGTACTAAAATGCCTATTACTCACAGACGGGGAGTCCGACTGATGCATTGTCTATCACTTTGGGACCCTTACGACATAGAGTTAATTTTTGTTACTTCATTTTATAAATTCATGGTAGTTGAAGAATGACCGATATTTTGGGGAGCAGATGCAATGGAACTCAAGGGAACTGAGTGTGGAGAATCCTGTGGGTGGTTGTAAATTGAATAGTGAACCTTTGTCGATAGGAATCATAGTGAACCTATGTGGATTAGCATAATTGATCCCCTGTGTGGATCTGTTTCATAGAAACCTTGTGTGGATCAGCATCAAAGTGACCATGTGTGGATCATCAGCATAGCGAACCTGTGTGGATCAAAATCATATTGACACTGTGTGGATCCGCATCATAGAGACCCTGTGTGGATCAACATTCCAGGAACCATGTGTGGATTAGTAGTGTGCGCCCTGATGATGACTAGCCTTAGAGTGGCCCATCAGGGATCAACGACATACGACCCTCTGTGGATCGACAATAGAACAACTTCTTCGTTGTTCAGTTGTGGAAACATCCTAACAGAATAAAATGATGTAGCATAAAAATAATCTTCTTTATTCTTAATCTCTAAGTTGAATAGCTGGTTTGAGTTGTCTCTAATTCATTCTTGTGATTATGTTCATCCTTGTGGTTTTTTCTTTTTGGAATTCTGAGAGACCTTCGGGGGTCTCGTGGTCCCTACTGGGTATTCTTATACTCACCCTTGCACGGGCTTCGCCAGTACCGGGTTGTGTCTTGTGCAGACGATGAGCAGATTTGCTGGGACATTAGGATCTAGGACCAGAAGGTACACATAGGTAACTGGTAAATGTGGAGAGCTACATAGGTGAGCTATACTTAACCTTCAGGTAGGATCCTTGGTGGATGATCTCAGGATCAATTTTCTATTATAGTTGTATCTTTCAGTTGTGCTTGTATTCTGAACCCTTTACCTCCAGTACATGCTTTTACTAATACAGTTTTACTATGTGGCTTGCATCTTGTCAAGTTTTTTTTTCATGTGTTTTAAGGTTCAAAGGAAAAACTTTCCCGTTTTAGGGAAATTCCTTTCTGGAGCTAGTCGCCAACCCCTGGAATATGGAAGGCAGGTTTGGGGGAGTCGTTGCATGGGTCCTGGGGGACAAGTGATGACAAAGTCGTATCAGATGAGTTGGTTCTACCAATGAACTAGTACATTGATATTTTAAATAGAGAAATAGTGTTAAGTGTTTTGAGTATGGTTTTATGTTTTGTAAGTGCATTGTTGGTGCGACATCTGACATATCCATACACCAAGACCCTGCATTCTGATTTCTGACTCGGTGCACAAAAACATTGAATGTGTGTGTTTTAAAAATGTTTTACTTTTTATCTATTTTGATTCATCTCACCAAGTATAACTTATAAACCGTGGAACTCCTGTTTCTTTTCAAGATGCCTCCATTTAGACAACCAGTCAAAAATCCAGAGAGTGTTCACGATAATGACCCATCGAGCGATGAGCCTTTGGTACAGGGCCCTCTTATAGCGATAGAACCTTCAGGTGGTGCACCAGCATCACTTATGTGTCCAGAGTTGGTACGAGATAACACTAAGATGGAGTAGATCATCCAGGATTGGATAAACAATGCATAGAGTAGGAAGAAGTCTTATACCGACAGGAGATAGAGACCCTTGGAGTTTGATGAGTGAGACAATGTCTTTTTGTGGGTCTCCCCCCTATGAGGATTGCGAAGGTTTGGTCAGGGTGGTAGTTAGCACTGAGGATCATCGGACATTTCCATATCCTCATAAGTGCAGGCGAGGTGGCGTACCGTCTATCTCTTCCCCAATAGATACACCGGGTGCATAATGTTTTCTATCTGTCGCAGCAAAGAAGTTATGTTCATGATCCATCACATCTTATCGGCTGGGGCGAGTGGGACATCGATGATGGGGCAATATTTGTATTGTTTCTGGTAGAGATAGAGGATACAAAAGAGTGGGTCCTTTGTGGGTGGTCGATTCCTCTGATGCGAGTTATTTGGCAGCACGGAAACCTCCAGGATAGCTCCTCAGAGTAGGGGGATCAGATACGTGCTTTGAACCCTATTTGTTCCCTTAGTTTTGTTGTAGCATTCGAGGATGAAATGGCCTTAGTTTTGGGGAATGTAAGGATCCAAAAATTCCAGGTAAAATTTTTAAATTAATTGTGATTGTTACGAGTCTGTGAAAATTATCGGCGCTTGATTCCGAGTCATGGTGTGCCCAGAATTGAATTTGGAATATTTTTTATGGTATGTTCAGTAAACCTGCAAGTGGGAATATATATATTTTGAACCGGTTCTCGGAATTGAAATCTAAGCACACCGTTGAACCCACAACACCGAAATTCTCTTAAGGGATTCTAAACATCGACCATAATTGGTCGATAGAAAAAGATAGTTTTATGGTCTTTTTGAAGTATAATTAAATAACATAAAAATGTTATTTTTTTCTACAACCTATTGATCAGCGGTGGTAGGATCGCTAGGTGTCAATCCATTTAATGGCTTGAATCTTCAGTTTTGTAACCCCACCATTAAGAGTTAATATGATCATTTATTAAAACTAATTAATGAAACTCATTAATCATATGATGCGTTAATCTCTCATCCCTTCTTTTTAAATGATGCTTGATCTAAAATTTTTGAAACAGAAGAGAGAAACCTCTAATGTACTGTCACAAAATCTTCTACCAATGAAGAATGGAGGATTGGATAAAAACATTAGAGGAATCAATCCAAAAATGAAAAATTCGGACGGCTTCATCAAACATGGATTCTTCTTCCACAACCATGATGTCACCTTAGAATCCAAGGTAGGGGTTGTTTATGTTTAAATTAAAGAGTATTTGTTTCTTTTCCTCATTGTTTAAAATTCATGAAGAATGAAGAACAACTAAAACGTGTTGATCCACAATTCATATGATAATGTTGGTTGTTGTTGAAGGAGTTTTGGGTGGGTTTATATTTATCATTGTGATGAATTGTTCATTAACCTCTTGATATGAATCTAATGCCGAGGGTGCGGGGAAAATGAACAAGTCCCTGGCCCTCTAAAGCTTTTTATTTGTGTCTCGTTCTTTTGTGGACATATTTTGAACTCCATGGAATCCGGAATCTGGGAACCACGCAGTGACAGCAGCAACCTAGGAGGCCCATAAGCACATTTAGATTGGAAAACAGACCACCGGAGCTCACCCGATGTCCCACAAGAGGCCCCACAAGTGTGACACCATCACAGTGGCACTAGCGACTGATGCCACTAAGTGACGGAAGTGGCCGACTATCACCAAAGGTGATGGAGAGGCAGTTCCCGGAGGTACTGCGGTGGATTGCAGGGTGGTCGGCCGTGGTGGTAGCCGGGTGGCGTGTTGTCACGTACCTCTGATGGGGGCCGTCACTTCAAAGCTGTGGAGGAGGGGGACCCACACCCCACGGGTCCCGTTGATAGGTGGTGGAACCATGTGGTTCCACTAGTTCAAGAACATAATGGACGTTTTTTCGGAAGGGGGAAAGGACCCCATGCGGGCCACCCAGCTAAGTGTCGCGCTAGATGGTGGGCCGGGCTGCCTAACGGTCGCGCCCATCCAAGGTGGTTGGGGCCGGTCCACAACCCAGTGGTTCGAGCCCACCGTGGCCTGGCATAGATGGTTCATGATGAGTCGAGTTAGCCCCAGACTAAGTTGGGTCAACCTGAACTGGATCTAGCTAGCCTAGGTCTGGGCAGGTCGGGTTGGTTCGACCTGGTCAACCCTGACCCAGACCGTTTTCATCCTAGATATGCTATAATGTTTGTATCTCAAAAACTAGATATCTGTTTGATGAACCGTCTACGTCGATGGAATCCCTGAAATGAGTACGTCCTTTTGAGTTACTCAAACTGAGTTTTGGAGAATGTTGATTTATGGATTGGTTGGATTGAACCCAAATCCAACCTGGATGTCAACACTGAAATGTATATAACTCACATACCCGGTGTCTGATTGAGGCATCATCTATCACGTTGGGACCCTTACGATAAAGCGGTCCTTTGTGTTTATCCATTTTAGAAATTCGTGGCAACTGATGCATGACCAAGATTTTGAGGAGTGGATTCTATGGAACTCAAGCGCACCGAGTATAGAGAATCTTGTGATTGGTTGTCAACTGAAGAGAGACCTTGTGTTGATCGACATCATAGTGACCCTGTGTGGATCAACATCATAGAGACCTTTTATGGATTCACATCATTAGAACCCTATGTGGAACTGCATCATAGAGACCTTGTGTGGATCATCATCATATGAACGTAGTGTGGATCAGCATCATAGCGACCCTATGTGGATCAGCATCACAGTGAATCTATGTGGATCATCATTCTAGAAACCATGTGTGGATCAGTAGTACAGGACCCGATGAGGACCATATTTTGAGCGAGTCATCATGGATCATTATCATAAGACCCTATTTGGATCAACAAAAAAACAACATCTTTTTGGTACAGTTCTGGAAACATCCTAACAAAATAAAATGATGTTGCATAAAACTAATCGTCTTTATTCCTAATCTCAAAGTAGTATTCTCGGTGTGAGTTGTCTATTCTTTGTGCTTCTGAATGATTTCATGGATGTGGTTTTTTATTTTAGGACTTTTGTGATACCTTCAGGAGTCTCAGGGTCCCTACTATGTATTTTTATACTAACCCATGCACGGGCTTCACCCGAACATTGTTGTGTCTTGTTCATACGACGAGCAACTTGGTTGAGTCTTTAGGGGCAAGGACCAGGCAGTAAACAGAGGTGACTGGTTGATGTGGAGAGTGGAGTAGATGATTTTTACCTTCCCTTTAAGTAGGATTCATGGTGGATGATTTCAAGAGTTATTTTCTATTATAGTTTTATCTTTCATTTGGGCTTGTATTCTATCCCCTTTACATTCAGTACACACTTTTACTACTATAGTTTTATTACTTGGTTTTCATCTCATTTTATTCTTGGTATATTTGTTTACAGGTTTAAGGGAAATGCCTTTCTGTTTTAGGGAAATTCCTTTCCAGTGTTATTCTTCAACCCCTGGCCTATTGAAGGTGGGATTGGGGTAGTCACAGCATTGGCCCCGGGGGATGGGTCGTGACATATTTGTGCCAATATGAATAGTATCCATATTAAATTTTTGTTACTGCAGTAATGTAAAAATGTGTAAAATATCTTTTAAACTACTATGATAACATAAAAGATTCATTAGAACACTTTAATTTATTTCATTAGGACAGTATATTTCATCCATAGTTATCCAAAATTCCAAAATATGACATTTTTTCCATTTATCATTGATTTTTACATTTATAATATTTAATTATAAGATAATGTAAAATATACCGCAAACATTCTTCTACAATGTATACAATGTTGTAACAGAAATTGACTTATATTTTGATCCTGATGGTTATTAAAATATTTTTTCCATGATAATTTTTTTAAATTTTTTGGTTATGAAATAATTACCATAGATTCTTATATAACACTGACACGCACTTATGAATTCCATAGAGAAATTATGTAAACTATAATAAAAACTCTAAGAGTGATATTTATTTGGCGAGTTATAGAATCCCCTAATTGTATAGACAAATATATAATATTATAGATTTATAAAGGGTTTATATTTTAATTTAATTGTTTCCATATTGTTTTAAAAGTCAAATTTTCTATTAGATCTTAAAATGAAATTAACAGTTTTTTTGCTATATAATATTTTTTAAAATTATTTTAAATTTATTAAAAACATGTAAGAGGAATATTAGGATGATAATTTGTAGAAAAATAAATACATTTTTCAATTATAATATGATATTCACCTTATATGTAAAATTATAACCATTTTATATTGAATTATTTTTACCACCATTTGGTTGAAAATTATTTCATGAAGGGTTTACCCTAAATGATATGGATTAAAATACCACTTGAAACAAAAAAATTAATTGGTTGAAGTTATTAAAATCATATCCTATGTTAAAATTTAAATTATTCCTAAAAGGTTCATTATTCACATAGAACTAAATTTATTATATTAAAATATTTTTATTAATCCCACATATCCCAACCCTACATATAGAAGGGAACCCCTCCTTTATATTCTTTACACCACTTCGAGAAACTCAGCTCTACCAAACGCTAATGAATTAACATATCATATTTTCCATCAATAGATGAGAGGTGATTTTATTCTTGAAATAAAATTCCAAGGGTCCTTAATAAGTGATTTAAAAGAAGCCTATTGAAGAATATTTAATTGTATTTATTGAGTATTTCAATTTTATAGAATTATATAATTCCTCTAAATATATTACACTCATCCTAAAATTATATGTCTTGTATATTAAATATATTTTCATGTTTTTATGATTATGTTATAACCTTTTTAAACCTATTTTACATCATAGGGAAATTGAAAACATCTCTCATGTGAATGTTAGTCTTACCAACTCCACGTAGTGTGTAATTTATTTGCCTTCCCAATTTTATTTCGATGTTTATAAAGATATAAATAAGGAGTATATATGAAATTTATGAAATAATTATGTTTTCCCAAATATAATATCTCATTTACCTTAATAAGTTTCCATTAATTGGATAAAAACTATGTCACTTGAGCATATGTGGGGACTACCACCTCTGTGAAGTGAGATTATTCATTTTTCATTTCCACTTTTTAGGGATTGTATTAAGGAGATAAATGATATAAATCATCTACACCATTAATAGAAATAATAGGCCATGTGTAATTGATTGTTTAATATCTAAATTTTATATATGTGTTTATATATATGTATATATTTGATCAATATTATATTTAGATCATTATTAATATTTTTATGGGAAATAACTATGATAAGGGTACAAATACTAGAAATATAGTGGAAAACATCAATTAAAAATTAAACAATTAACACCTAGAAACATCGATTTTAATAAAAAATAATTAATAATTGGGAGTTGAAAGGTTATGAAAGATACATATATAATATTATACTTATGTAAAAGACTCATTTATATAATTATAATAAATTTAAATTTATTATATAGGAGTTCATAGTTCGTTCATAGTCTGTCAAATTTAAGGTAATGTGATTACTCATCTCACTTTTATTGTTGGAAGACATATGCAATATTAACCACTTTTTTCTTTTATGTGGTATATATATTACAAATGAATATATTTTAGGATTATACTACTGAAAATTATAGGCATTTATAAATCCAGTTACTTTATCTCTTTTGTGGGATTTGATTCATATTTTACCAAAGTGGTAATGATTTATCATCTCAAAAAAAAATACTTTGGGATATAAATTGTGTTACGAAGCTATCTTATTTTATTTGATCTATATATATCCCCTATAACACGTTATATAATTATTATACCTATATTATTATATTTAATGATTATTTTTATGTTATTCATTTATGGTTCTTATGATAAAAAAGTTACCAAAGTAATAAGGGATTTATGTTACAATCACAAAATATATCTGGATTTTTTTAATTATATTTTCGATAATGAAATATTATAAACTATAAATAAAAAATTTAATTAATTATATTCTCATATATTTTTTTCCAATGATTATATATTTTCCTTTCATTTACATTTCTATATGTAATAATGGGATAAGAATATTATCTCATAAAATGACCATCATTATTTATCGCTTCTGTCAAAAATAATTTTTCTTCCAAGTTCATTTTTTCTCAATAAAACAGTAATGTTTTAAATATCATACAAAGATTATTTATATTAATTTATACCAATGTTTTAATTTTATATAAATGGTTTAAAATTTATCTTCATTAGTTTTTCTAAATGTTGTATTTTTGATGAACTTCTTCAAAGGAATTGGTGCATTTTCCTATACTCTTGCTCCTTGACTACACCACTCTCTCGAAGGAAGAACTCATTGGTGGTGTTTATAGTGCTTTGGGATGTAAAGGAGAGAAACCATAGGAGTAGTTTGGTGGTTCTGTATTTATTATCTCTAATAGGTTTATGACATTAAGGATATTGAAATGAATTGTATTTTTTATTTTTCTTATTGGAAGTGTTTCTTGGGTTCAGTTTGCGTGAACTGCTATTCAGGGTTTTCGAGTTCATGTTTTCTTTTGTTATTTTTTATTATCACATGTGAAATCAGCTTGACACTCTATATGCATCATCCCTATATGGGTATTCAGATCAGGAATTTTTCATCAGATCTTTTCCACTCAAATTTGGATGAATGAGCGGATATGGATTTTCCCATCGGTACCAAGCTTTTGAAACCAAAAACAGGGTAGCTAGTCGAACAGTATTGTGAAGGTAGAGGCTTGACATAGAGATGTAGTCAAAGGGTATGGGAAGTTCATGTAATATTTATATGGGATGAATTGATTTTCAATGTTACTATTGGTTGTAGTTGTTTGGGTTCACACTTACCCTTTAAAAGTGACATTTTAAAATAAAAATAAGGATTCTGGTTGACTATTTATTTAAAATGTGACAGGAATATTGGTTCTAACATACATGGAATTAATGGAATATTCCTCCATCATGAACAATAAATGATTTTAAGGTTCCCATAAAATTTTTCGACATAAATTTCAGATGAAATTTTTTTCTTTAAAATTTTGGGGATTTTTAATTTTGAAATAATGGATTTCAAAATAAAAAGGTTACTTTCTTAATGAATCGTTCTAGGTATTATTTTCAAGGTATTTTTTATCAATGATAACATAAATTTATGGTATCTATTCTTTATATGGGATATGATCTATTGATACCATCCTTATTCTTTCTAAGAAATTTTTATGATGATAATGAAAAATTATAAAAACTTTTTCTTCTCTACTAGATATAATATGATGATATGCTTAAATGCTTAGGAAATACATTTCCCTTTCATAGGTTATGATATGATTATTATTTTATTATCTTGTGGAATATAAATATGTTTTTTTACTATTTTATGGGTGGGTCCTAAATTATAAATCCATCCAATGAATTTTCTAAATATGGATATCTCGTTAGATAATAAGGACTCGAATGGGGAGTGAACATAGTTTAGTAAGGGGAGATATCCAGAGTGATAATATTGGGAGTGAACCATGACTAAGAATATAATGGTATTAAGATTGAACCCAATCTTTAATTAATGTCCAGTAAGTGACATTTTCTTAAGGAAATTACTTTCTATGATTATTTTTTCCTTTTATATGTCTTTTGGAAGTGTTATGATCTCATGTATCATGTACTATGATTCATTTATGATTCATATCTGATAGACTGCCAAGATTTATTCCATGACTCAAGATTATAATATATGATATGATGGTTATGGTTATCAAAATTTATGATCATATCCTTATACCCTTATACTTCTGATATTATTTTAAGATCATTAATATTTACATTATTTACCCTCATTGAGAAAATAAGATAACGCTTTTTCAGGATTCCTTTCCCTAGGTTATGAAGAAATTTTATATGTATAATATTTATAATAAGTATGAAAGTTATGAAGAACCTATTTAGAGATGATGTAGATATCTTTAGGAAAAGTTTTTTATGTACCCAAATTTCAAATACTATAAACCAATATGATTCTAGTGTGGATCATAATGTTTTGTGTTAAATATTCGTCAAATAAGATGTATTATTAATGTATGAGAATTATGGGTCTCTAAAATAGCTTTTCTAACATCACCTCAAAATCATCTTTATATATATATTACATATTATTCAATTTCATAGTAGTGATTATAATCCACTTGACCTTAAGAAGCTCCATAACTAATAAGGAATAACTATAACATTTTGAGCATGGTCATCATTCTCAAAATTATTTATATCATTTTATTTCATGGAAGTGACTTTAAAAAAAAATTAAATCCATCATTTATAGTCACTAAAATATCTAATGCGATAAGAAAAATATATAAAACCACATCATCCTTCCAAATATAGTAGTTATTCTTATAGAACATGGAAATCCCATTACTATTCACTAAATTATGATTATCCATAATTAAACACTAGTAGTACAATGATTGAATATTTAACAAGAGAAAGAAAAAATTCTTCAACCTCCAAAAATAGTATAGTCAACAAAGGGAATATCACCCTAATACTAATTGAAAATCTAGTAATGAGATCTATGAAATAACTGAGGCAACATAGGTTGAATTTGTGAATTATAGTTATTTTTATGTTCTCCATTTTAAAACAACAGTACCAACCTTTTTTAGTAATTCAAATGCACTTGTTTGAAACAAGAATTTAACACAATTAAAATTTACACTATATTTACAGGTCTTACTACTCAACATGAGAAATTAATCCTTCAAATAATCTAGAATCACTTGAGATAACATGATGTCCTAGAATCAACATGTAGATTAAAAAGTTTATGTTTTACTTATGTACTCATGTTACCTATCGCAATAGTGTGTATTTCATAACATTATTATAAAATATATGTAACAACAATACATGAAATAAGGGGATACTTTTAATACATTTAGGATTCAGTCACATTATCACTATCTACTTCTTTTTTATCATCATCTTATTCTTCTTTCAAAAAGGCACAAAATAATTTTATCATCTTCCTCCTCCACCTCCTTATTTATCATTTGGATGAATTATTATATCCCATATATAATTTTTTCTTTAACATCTTATATTTATTTTATTTAATAAAAATTAATTTCCTATTTTATTTATTGAAAATTAAATACATTCTAGCCATCTTCATAACATGAAATATTTATTCCTAAATAATTCTAGATAATTTTTATAATATATAATTTCAAATATTTAATTTGAAATTCACTGAAACAAATCTAGATATTATCTTCTCTTCCAATTATTCCACAAATCAAATCTATACTAGTTAGTTCCATTTAATTTATCCTTTATGAGTTAATGAAATCAATAAGCATTTATTATGGAACTCCTCTTTGAATGGTATAATTCTAAAAACATTATCTTGAATGAAAAAACTTATGTTGTGTTACTTTTTTCACTAATATGAAATCAATTATATTTATTTATATTAATTCAAAAAATAATTTATTATGGTATTTCTCATATCATTTATTCCTTACAATACATCAAATTCCATCAATGAACTTACTCTTATTATATCAGTGTATTTCCATACATTTTATAAATTCATACTATGATAATGAATCTTAAAATATTTGAATGTATTGGTTACGATGTCATAAAATGACTCTTATGATGTCATGTAATCTTTCTTATGTAGTCATTAAATCACGCTTACAAATTCGGAGTGATTCATACAAACATAATAATTACACTTATGAAGTCATGTACAATACTAATGAAGTTCCAAAAGCATCATTAAAAACTTTGAGATCATCCTAATAATGTTTATATACATTCTAAAATGGTTAAGAATTATCATAATAAAGTTTATTATTACTCATTGAAATTCATCCTTTGACATATTTTTAATATCAACTACACTGATGAATCATACAAAGTAGAAGATGAATCTTATAAATTAGTAATCCATTTTTTAATTCCCCATTATATATCCAAAAGGAAACCACGAAATTCTAGAGGGCTGAAAACTATTTTTGACCAAATTAATTCAATATAAAGAATCAATTCCAAAAATTACTAAAACACTCTATTATTCATTAATTATTATTCTATTATTTTAATATCCATTACCTAATATATTGATATTATTTATTTGAATTTTATATAGATTTATATATTGAAACAGAGAGAATATATATACATAGTTCATACTTCATTAATTAATATTTTCATGATCAAAAATACATTAAAGAATATAATTTCTTCAAAAAATATACACGAGCTTCAACTTAAATATTCAATAGACTTATCAAGGTCTTAATATATCTTAAAATTAACAAAACTTATGAAATAAGTCAAACATCTCTAGATTTTTGTGCGTAATTCAAGGGAACAGAATCCCACATATCATGGGAGAGTATCTAAACAATTTATTGGAACTATAATAAAATTTTCTCAACATCTACATACTACATGGAAATACCATAAATTCCACTAAAATTCCACAACAAATTATCTTTGGTGTGAGAAATTAATTAAAGATATTTTTATATGGATAATAAAGGGAAATTGATGCCCTTATTTGAGGAAATGTTTTATGGGGGCCACAACAAAGACATTCATTGGAATTTGGATGTCATTGACTACTTTTTATTTTTTCCACTTTTAAATTTATATTCTATTTCTCTTCCCCCATGATCTCTAAAAGCAATGATTATGTATTGCTAAAAATTATTTATTGAATTATAGGGTAGATCCATAATTTATTAACAATATTATATATTATATTAGCTATTTTATTTTTACAATTCATGTAATTATTTTTGGAAAAGTGTAGTGAGGATGAATGATTTAAAGATTGTCCTTTATTTTTTTAATCGAATTTTTCTAACTCTACATTAAATCTTAGAATTAAATGTTTTCCATATTTTTGTAACCTTGGTTGAGTTAGATAATGTATGTATAAATTTTTGTGGTTATGATCCATGTATATTTGGGTATACTTAAATATTTATCATCTTTTATTATGATTAATAATGGGATTCATATGATTAAAATTAACCATATCACAAACATTATAAATCCATGTAAACACTTTTTTAATCATCCAAAGAGTGTCATCAATTATATTTTATCTATTGTATGTTCAAAATAACCTACATACAAAACAGATGATTAAATAACTATGAATTTAATAAACTATTGGAATTTCTTAAGGTTCATTGAATCATTGAGAAGTAGGCGGTGTTGAATCAGTAATTGTATTTTTAATATTTTCAAATTTAAGAAACATATCCCCTGAAACATGTAATATTTTCAATATTTTCAATATTTAGTAAACTGAAATTCATGATATTAAATAATTTTAAACAAGAGACAAAAGATTTACAAGAATTAGACATAGTGTGAGATCCTAAATCCTTACCATATCCATTCCCATTGGTGTATATAAATTCATTATTACGATGAAGTTAGTACAACTTATGTAAACTCCTAGTAGACACCTTCTATATCCAAATAATAAAGATTATACTGACTCCATTCAGTTTGAAAATATTTTTTAAAAATTTGATCCATAAAAAATATGTAATAATGTTCGAACTACTCTTCTAATGGCCCTTTCAGAATCTCTTCCTGATGCACCTATATATGATGGAATCCATATGATTGCATCAGTATGATGGACTTAACATTATACACCTTTACTCAATCTTTTAATGTTCCAAAAAATTATGATCTCCCTTTTTAATGAAACTTAACTCCTCAAACATTTTCACAAATCTTAGAACAATCCCCATTGTTTGATTCTCTTTATCTAGAAATCTAAACATATGAATATCTATTGTTTGGATAAAAACCCTCGTTCTGAAAACTCTTATTCAACATGAAAAATAACATTTATTTGAAACATAGTGTTAAAACCCATTCTATAGGGATTCAAATTTTATGAAAAAGCTGTGCGGTGGTAAGTATCGATGTACAATACATTTTTATATATAAGCACTCAATATATTAAAAAGAAATGAAATTTGAAACGTTTTACCTCTCACCCAAATTCAAAAATCTAAATTATATAGATATTTTGAATTAATTTTGAGAACTTCTCAAATATTTTCAGATCTACTTATGTTGTCTTAAATCTACATGTTTTCTCAATAACATTCTAATTATTAATATTACTTGAATAATTAATTTACAATGTTTTGAAAATGATTGGTCTAGAAATTGAAGATATAGGAATTCTATATCAAGAACACAATATTGAACTCTATTTTTCTTTATTTTTCTCTAGACACTAATGGATAAAATATGTACTCATTCTGGTCATTGATTCTATGTTCAAACATTTCAAAAAAAAAAAAAAATTAACATTATAAAACCTTTTACAAAACAATGGTCTTTAAATTTCCTAAAATATTTCAGTCTAGAATCTAATCAATTTACTATTTATGTTCCTCCAAATCATCTAAAGATAGTTGAATAAATTATTAAAACATAAACCTTTCTAACATTTTAATTTTTATGATAATATTTCTGATTATAAACTATATCTCCTTAACTTAATTATTCAAAATTAGTTTAGTAACTATATTCAACTGATCAACTTATGTACGGGGAAGAAACATTAAACATTCTTCACGCATAACTATCCTAACATGTTTTTTCTATGGTCTGTGTCTAGATATCTGTGTCTGATTGAAAATTTTATATCCCCCTTTATTTAAATTTTCATTCATATGGATTGTGTCATGTTCTTCTTCTCTGACTGAAAACCAGTATCTTCATCTTCGCACATTTTATTTCAAACTCATCATCTTTCACAAACTGAGACTTTATAAAAAATTACAAGCATTTTGTTCGGAATATGTGTCTAGTCATCATCAGGGTTATAAATAACCAACTTCAAAATTCACAATCTCATTAAATTTTTCAATACAATGAAATGTGTTTAAAAATATATGTTAGGAAAATTCATATTTTTATAGAACCTATTGTATTTTGGATCTATCCAGTAACTTCATTAGAATCTACATCTAATTCTCTACATCTGGAAATCTAAAACACTGCTTGCCTAAAAAATCATGGAACAGTACATGATTTAATTATGTTTATTGACAATTAATTGCAGATTACCCATCATATTATTTGTATTTCGAAGGTTATAATGCTTCCCAAATTTCCTAACATCCATGCTTTATAACTCTATTTTTTCCATTACATCATGAAACAATCTTGACATGATTTCCAATAACTTTATAATAAAAATATTTAACAACATTAGCCTATTTAACAAAATAATTCTTTACTAAAAGAATTTTTTCAACAAAAACAAAAAATCACAATGGATGTTCATTCTCCCACTTTGGAATTTTTTTTAAAACTCTTGTTAAAAAATAATTCAACTCACATTTTCTCAACACATAGACTTTTTCAAAACTAATTTCTTAAAAAAAATAAAATTTTAATCTTTTACCAAAACAAATGAATTCTCAAAATATATTATCTTGTTTAAAATTTTACCAAAATAAAGGCTTTCAGAAAATAGGGTTTCACGACACAACACAACTAGATGGAGTATTTTCTATGTTATATCATCCCTTGGTGATAGTTGACGCTACTTTCCATCATGGAGATTAATGAATGGAAAAGGGGAATAGCTTAAGCACAAAGAGATTCAACCTTTGAAGAACATCACAAATTGACAAAGGCATGAACAAGGAACTCTTTAACCATGGGTCGCACAAGTTTCATTATGACCGTGCAAGTATACTTGTTCGCCACATATTCGGCATGCAGTTCACTTGCGCGCCCAACCTTTTTTCACCCAAGGACCTTATATAGCCTATAAATACCCCTTGTGGGCCCCCCATTTGGAGGACGAAAAATCCAAAACTCAGAATTATGCTCTGGTCACCCTAGTCTCTACTTGAAGTGTTCTGAACACTTCTAATGTAATTTCATACCAAGAATGGAAGATCTAAAGAGGAAGAATATGGACTAAGTGTTAGAAATCATCCACACTTGAGCGCCTAAGTGTCCATCCCTTAAGGTAAATGGATACAACTTGCACGCCGCCTTTTCCTCTCATGGAAACTTGTGCACCACCTTTCGGAACACCTCTAGGCATGATACTAAGGGCTCTAATTCAAAGTCTCCCAAGTATCACTTCACAGGTTCTTCGTCTCCAAAGTGAACTCATGTCGCGCAAGTATACTTGTGCGACCAGGACTTGTGTGCCAGACCAATACTTGCATACAACCTTCCAATTCACTTCTTTTCCTCAAATTCACCTCTCCTCTTCAAGATTTTTCCTTCAAAACCTTCTTCAAATCCACTAATGGCATGGTTCCCTTGTTGGCTTCCTTATCTGAAAGGAATTCTGTGGAACATTTCTCAAAACCTTGTGATGTATATAACATTATATCACTATTTTTAGAGGATCCATTCATTCAACCTCATCCCTTAAGATGAAGAGAATCTTTGATTAGTGCATCTTTCTCAGAAATAATCACCAATCATAAGTCAAATTCCCCTTAATCTGGGCATCCTCCTCATGAGTAAGCACCAAATTAAGAATCTAAATCTTCATAAAGAACAAATACATTTATGGACTCTATTAATGGGCATCCTCCATAGGAGTAATCCCCAATTCCACTTTAACCTTGGGCCTCCTTCTCAGGAATAATCTCCAAGTTACAATTCTCTTTAAATTGGACCTCCTTATCAGGAATAAGCCCCAGTCATAATTTCCCTTATCCTGGGCCGCCTTTTCAGGAGTAAGCCCCAGTCATAATTTCCTTTAACCTGGGCCTCCTTTTCATGAATAATCACCAATCATAAGTCCCCCTAATTTGGGCATCCTCCTCAGGAGTAAGCCCCATGTTAGAGTATCCAAATCTCTATAAAGCATGAATATCTTTATGAACCCTCTTCTAAGGCATCTTTCCGGAAGTAAATCTTAGTCTTCGTCTACATGGGAAGTCACACATACATAAGCCCCATACATAGGAAGCCTTTTAAGGTTCAAGCCCAGCACCCATTAATTCACATATGTCCCATACGACGTTAAACTATATATTAATTACCAAACTACATGGGTTCTGATTCCTCTTTAATAAGGATACGTAGGTATCCCATCTCTGGGTATGATCCCAACTCTAAAATAATCTATGTCCTTCTGAATGACAATATACTTCAAGTGGCCCACCGAGTGGCTTTAAAACCAGTATGGTCATCATAATGACCAAGAGATTTCTATATAATGTGTTGAAGGATACCATTAACTAAGAATCTCTAATAAATACGTTTGATTCTCTATCGATGAATAACCTCAAATACATTAAAATATTTTCTAAATTTCATACATATAATTCATTGATTGCAAGATCTAAATGAAAACTCATATTCATGCTTGGTAAATTAATAAGGATTCACGAACATAACTCAAATCTATAAGAGTGTCTCGTAGTAGACAATAATTCCGCCCAAAAAGGTGTTATGAGTCTGACCTCCCATCCTCTCGACCAATGAAAATTCTTAAGCATCATCAGTCCACAACTATTGAGCACCTAAATTTGGAATGTAGGTCCAAATGGATATTGAATCATTGGATGTTTCTGGTTATATGAATAAACCCATTAGAAACCGATTGGAAATGATTGAACCTTAAACAAACGAGGTCATCCCCATTTCCAGAAGAAACAAAAATGGTGAACCCTAGGTGAATCCTTAACCAAGTTAAATGATATTTTACTTATTTTTTAGGCCCCTTTTTAACTTAATGTGATGGCCAACAAAGAAATGAATAAAATATGTGCTCATCAAGAAGATGTAGTGGCCTAAATTATCTTGATTGTGTCTGTTATATCAAACATGCACTCTTTTCCATGATCTCTCTATATTACAGAAATGGCTTCTTTAAAATTCACACCTGTGAATGCCTTGACGGCTACTCCTGCTGGATCTTCATCCGCTCTGAGGACATCATCACCTACTCTGTGTTTGCAAATATGGGTTTCAAATTCATTTGTTAAGGAATCCCATCAACATAGTACCATTCTGACTCTGGAGGCTACTTGACAATCCCTCCAGGTTAACAACTCACCCTGGTTGTCTGGACAGTGACGACCAGTGATCAAAAAGCAGGCAGTGCTAACCACCATCTCCAACCGTTTTGGGTCGTTATCCCCAGAATGAAACAACCAGTCCCTCCCATATTACATGGAGGTGAATGAAGAGGTCACTCAAGGAATTAATTAAAGAAGACAGGTGTCCTTCTCGAGGGCTCCGATCATCAATCGCCACCAGACTCGTGCAGTAGTGCACCCTCAACATGATGGGGGTATCACCTTTAAGGGTTAGGCTCAGGTCCCTTAGAACCGACCATGCAAGACGAACCGTCAGAGGTGAAATCCGGTCAACAGGGAGTAGGTTCTTACTTCTGCCCCTTCCGGAGAAGTCAATCAAACCAACTTGATAGCAAAAAATGAGCGGGCATATACACCTGTTCATCTTGATATTACTACTGAGAAGACTTGTCTGGCAGTAACAAGCCAATATCGCTAGGAAATTCTGATGGAGTACTATAGGCAGGCACATACACCTACTTATAGTTCATCAGCCAGTCATCAGGCTCGTCTGACTGCACCCAAAAAAGCTCTCCATTCTAATATGGTGGCAACTGATAAGTAGGGACATACACCTGTTTACAATCAACAATTCTAGGACCAGTCTTGTCTGCCAGTATTAAAGGAAAATCTTCAACCATACTTGATGAATAATACACAACAGGCACATAATCCTACAATTCCTCAGGCTAACCAACAGTATCATTTGGTAGATACCGGAGAAGTCGGTCAGAAATCTCCGACGAAAAATTTGGAGTAGACTCAACTCTCTGCCCCACACATGAGTATTGTTAGAATTCACTGATAGGAAAAGGAGGAAAAGAGGAGGCACACACACCTACTCCAAGCATGGATTGGACATATATTCCTTTTTCAGCAGCTGAAGTCACCAAGCACATTTTGACAATGGTGAAAGAGCAGAAGAAAATCCTTGCCCACAATCTGGATGCCTGTCAGAATATTATAACAATTTCAGCAGCATCACAGGGAAGGAATCATAAATCTATCCCTATCAGTGGAGTGACTCGTAAACATTTGACTCTAAAGCAGATACACACATCTATTCTAGCCCAGGAGGGTTGTGGGGAATACTCCCCCACATCATATGGACAATCAAGTCGGGCACATACACCTGATTTAAATGGAGATAATAAGCCTAACCTGACCATTTCTCCGGAGCATGCACATAAACCTGCCCATAATAACCACTTTAATCAAAAAGTGGTTTCCAAAGTCTGTAAGAAGGCATCTAAGAAAAAGACTCGTCCATCACAGTCGAGAAATCAACAGACAATCTGCAATAAGGCCTTGCTCGATGCTGGAATTTTTGATGCACTCAAACAATTGTCTGTTGCAAATGAAGATTTTAATATCGCATTTCCCAATAGTGGGAACAATAATTCCGAAGGTCTTCATCTGAGACTTCCTCATGAAGGATTTCATCATGAAAATTTGGTCTATGTCAAAGTATCATATTTAGATTATAGCAACAATAACCCTCTGCATGGCTAGAAGACCAAGGAGCAAGAGGTTTTATCTTTTGATGTAACCCATCATGGTGGTCCTCCCCATGATGCTGAATTTATCCATGAAAGTCCTCTCCACAGTAGTAATTCGCATTTCCAGGAAAAATTTTCAAAGGAAAATGTAGTAACGATAAAGCCATATTATCTTAAGGCACTTGCAAATGTGAAGCTAGTCATGTCTGCGGCTTTGCCGCTAGCAGGTGAAATACATTCTCAGTTAGAAGATTGTCTCAGGGTGTAGGTAATTCTCTGAACCACCACTGAGTAATTCATCTTCTTGTTTGATAAATTGATTATCTGCTAATCTTGTTGAATCTGATGAAGCAACAAAGAAGAACAAGATTTGGTCTAATCAAGTAGAAGAATATTCATCAAATGATAAGGAGGAAGTGCTAAATATGAGAAAAAACTAGCAAAAGGTGAATTACCAGTCATGTTTTGGACTTTGCCTGACTCTCAGTGTGATATTCCAGAAATGTTGACGGAAGATTGAATTTAAGGTATTCGTCTCAACCTGTAGAAAACCCTTTGTCAATTAAAAAAGAAAATATTATCTTATGATGAATATGAAAATCATGTTAAGATAATTGAAATGTTACAATTCCAAATTGACATGGCATCTCTCTCAGTTTCCCGACATCCAAAGGTTGTAAATCAGTAGAGAGCCCTTCAACATTCATGCCTTGGCGCACTAAAGGGTTTGCGCTAGTTAATTACCAATGCCCCATCTGTTATTCATATCAGTGGATGGGGTGTTCACATATCAATGCATTTCACTATGCTCTCCAGTCAACAAAGCCCGCAAAAAATGGTCTCGTTCAATGTTATTTCCCATGGCCATCCACATCCAATTGGTTTTGTGTGTAATAAAAGCCTTGCTGTGGAACATACCTCAACTAGTTCTTCCCAAAATCAGGCATACAAAGAACAAGTTGTCAAATTACTCTTGCATCAAGCAAATGAGAATATCGAACAGGCTTCTCATTTAGAGGAGGCACATCATCAAGTGACATAAGTGTCAGAAATCATCCAACGATCATTTGACCCAGATGATTTGAGTGGATGTAGGTTGATGCATCCAACAAATTTCCGAACTAAAGTCCAAAAAATCAAGAGATCATTTAATAATGTCTCAGATTTAGCAGCTCAAGAACTACCTCGGCTGGCCAGAATGGGGAATCTTTTAACCCAACCCTCAGAATCAACAAATAGGATTCAAGGATTTGTTCAGGAATAGCAGGAACAGCCCCAATTCACCGGAATGGGGACTTTTTCAAATCCTCAATCACTTCCTCAACGAAAGGCAGTATTCTCTCGGTTAGGGATGAAGTCACCGGAGGAACGCAGAACCGAATTATCAGGAGATTCCCTCCAAATTACAGTTCATCAAGATGTTCCTGAGAGATCAAATCAATCAAGGGTAATGTCTCATAAATGACATAGAAGAAGACAATATCATAGAAATGCTGATAGAAGGGATGAAATGCGTTATTCATTGTTAAATGTCATCAATGTTGTTTTTACTGATCCTCCAGAACATGAGGCTCACTCAGAGGAATTAGATGAAGAAGTTCATATTCAAGAAGTGGTACAGATAGAAATAAATGAAGAAGGTGTACATACCGGAAATCAAAGGCTTACCTAGAATCTATGTATTCCTTTAAATAACCAACTCCCCCCTCTCTGAAAGGCATCCAACAAGGGGAATGTAAAAAAGTCCGGTTACATTCCACCCTACCTCTAGAGAAGGCCAATCACTCTCATTAGAGGAAAGTTTCGCACAACAAGAGGCGGAAATGAAGGAGTTAGGGAGGCTGAATGAAAAACTACTTCAAAGTGGTCATCCTCCTAAGCATGCAGGATTCAGTTAGTCAAGGTAATTTGTTCCAACTACTGGGATGGATCAAGAATATCATCCTTAACAAGTACACCCTTACAGGTCCAATCATATGGGTTATACGCAACAAAAACCGGTAATACTACCATCAGTGGTAGTCCCGGTCGCTACAACCATTCAAAATACAGTTTTTGCAGCTGCACAGGTCTAAGATCACCCAGAAGTTTCTCAAAAATTAATGACTAACATTGAGTCATTAATAGCTCGGTTCAAAGATATAGAAGGAAAGTGTGCTCCAGTTCAACCGGAAAGAGAGCTTACCCTGATTGGGTGGATTTAATTTCTCCCCCGTCAAATTTTGAAAATACCACATTCCTAATTTTTAATGTTTCAGGAGAACTAAAACAACACTTAACACATTTTTTTTCATTGTGATCCCATGATGGGAACTCCTCAACAAACAAGAAGAAGTTAAGCTTGGATGTTTTGTACAGTCATTACAAGAGCCTTCTTTTTTCTGGTATACAAGCTTGAAATCTCGGTCAATTACTGGGTAAAAAGATCTCTGTTAACAATTCCTTCTTAAATTCATCTCAACGTTTCCAAATACAACATTTTTTTATCTTAAAAATTGTAATCAAATAGAGAATGAAAGATTTTTTTATTTCATTGCTCCCTGAAGGGATTAAGATATTCCTTATGTTTAGCACTCCATCAAGATGAATTATTGCCAATCAGTGTGGCAAATTTGCGTGATGAATTACAAACACCGTTGATACCTGTGAAATACACAGGAGGGTTTCGATACCTTACATCTATCGGTCAGCATATTGAAGACTCTCTTGCAAAGACTAAGGCTAAAACTCATGTAAGTCCATCAGTTCGGGGAAGGAGAATGGGGAAAGCAGAGACTGCTACGGTTACGCTTAAACAAGCACATGTACCTGCTTCCACTTCAAAACCTTCATCATATCGAAGGGATCTTCCTCCTGAGTGTCAACAACAATGTCCGTCTCGTCAAGATTATCAAAGAGATCAAAGAGGAAAATAGTTTTAATATTTGAAGAACAAAGTTTATTCTTTCCGGAATGAACAAGTTCATGGATAATTCATCTCAGCTCTGGAAAAAAACCTGGTTCAGTTTCCATGGCCCAAAAGGCCAATCAAGTAAAGAGATGAATACATCACTATCTATTTCCCATTTTATAAGATGTTGGGGCATCCCATTAAGGAGTCTTTTGTCTTCAAATACCTCCTTCAAAAGATGGTGGACTCCAGACTGGTAAAACTGAAATGTTCTTCAACCCAGGTAGCATGTGTTACAACTACTGATCCAGAGGAAGAAGGTGAGTGCAATGAAGTAAAAAGAAAAAATGCACCGAAATATGATGATTGGATGGTCAGGAAAATGATCAACCGAACTCATGCCATTTTATGAACAAAATTGAAGAAACCAATTGTCTCTTCTACAATGAATGCCACATCAAAACCCCCTTCATCAGAGGGAAAATCTTCAAAGAGGCGGCATAATTAGAAGAAATAATAACAGTCAAAAGAAGACGAGTTCGTATCAAAGCCTAAATTGTCTATGACTCTGGCATATTCTATGCCATCTACTTTAGGAGTATGTTCACCAACCCACCAAATGATATAGCCTAACCTGGATATTCAGGAAGAGTCTTTATAAGATGAAGAGTTGATATTTGGTTCTGTTAACATGATTCATTTAACAGATCCTTATGCCAGTCACAGTTTCGATCTTGATGAGCCTGAGTTCTCTGTATCAAACTGATGAATTAGAGAGAGTTCCAAAGGTCTAGGATACAGAGGAAGACTTGGATATTCCAGAATCCAAAATTTAAATATTACCCCTGTTAGAACTGTATATGCAGCAGAAACTCATGGAAAACCCTTTAGCGGGCTCAACAAGAACAAGAAAGTTCTTCCACGCATGGAAGACTCAGTGCTGGTATAGTTATTTTGGAGGATCGGTTGGAAGTTACAACTTCTTCATCTCAGTAATTAAATAGACCTAGTGAGTCTAATCTTCCAAATCCAGGAGTATTTCCAACTCCAACCCCAAAACAAGATGTATCTACATCCAGAACATCAACTTCTAAGGAATCTGTGAAACTACATGTTCTTGTTGGGAAACACAGACCTTGGGACCAAAAGTATGATGTCTTAAAACATTTGTTCCAATTATCGGCCATGTTATATATTCTGGATGACTTGAATTTTTCGAAGGATCTTCGGGAGGAACTCATTGAGGCTTTGTAAAGTCCTTAGGAGTTCGAAACTGAAATTGATGCAGCTGAATTCTTCCATATAGAGAATGATCCTGCAGAATGCCATGCAGTGATATCTTTTACAGATAAAGATGAAGATGATGTTGTTCATGGACATATCAGACATTTGTATTTATCTGGAATGTTCAATGATGTATACATCCAATGAGATTTCATTGATAATGGCTCATGAGTCAATCTCCTCCCTATTCGTACACTTCACCGTTTGGGCCTCATCGAATCTGATTGATCTTCTTCTCCATTGATGTTGCAAGGATATGATAAAAATGAACAAGAACCTCAAGGCGAGATTACACTCAGAGCTCAGTTTGGAGACCTTGTATCCAATTCATATTTCATGGTAGTTCGTCATGACACAACCTTCAACATTTTTCTTGGAAGACCTTGGCTACATCAACATGCGGCCGTACCTTCGTCATACTATCAGTGTCTCAAATATTGTTTCAATGGTCATATTGGGACATTTAATGGTGATAAATCCCCATTCAAAACATGTCAATATCAAGACATTGAGGCCAAATTCTATCACATGGAAGGGAAGGAGAAATCCATGTCAAAGGAGGTTACCAAAATTAATGCTCCATATGGTTTGGAAAGGATTCCAGAAAACCAATTCATACATGAGAGTACAGATTATGTGTTTTGTATCAGTCCAATTGATAGTGTAGACCTAAATCCAAATACTTTTATAGAAACATCCATAATGTCAATTACGACAACTAAGCCAAACTGCATGGGAGAAATTGGTGATTCACCAAGCAATGATGAAAGCTCAAATTGAGATGTCTTCATTTCATCCGCTGAAATCCAGAAATTCAATACTTCATCAACCAGGATAGAAGAAGTTATAGCAATGATAGAGGAAAATAATGATGTCGATTCTCAATACATCATCTCATCTCTATCACGTCAGAAAGACCCTTCATCATCATTAGGGTCAGAAATGGTAGTCTCTTCTTCAAGATGATCAAATTTTAACTTATCTCCTGATCATGGAAATTATTTTTCATCATCTACTAAGAAAGTAGAAATAGAATAAGTGACACATATTGAAGAAGAAGAGGAAGATATCAGGGATGATCCTCCATCATTTGAATAGGGTATCTCTACCACTGTGGATGAACTCGGAGAAACAAATCTGGGTACAAAAGAATATCCATGCCCCACTTTAATTAGTGCGACCATGACTCTTGAAGAGAAAGAAATGTATACTTCATTTTTAAATAAAAATCAAGATAAATTTTCTTGGAATTATACAGAAATTCAACGTCTTGATCCTCATGTTTCCACTCATCATTTGGATTTTCCATAAGAACATCGAGGATTCAAGCAAGCCGAAAGAAGAACACACCCAATTTATGCCTCCAAAATTGAAGCTGAAGTGGATGAACATATCAAATATAAATTCGCCAAAGAAGTTAAATATCCTAAATGGCTAGCTAATATTGTTCCTGTGAAAAATAAGAATGCACAAATTAGAGTTTTTATTGATTTCATAGATCTTAATCGACATTATCCCAAGGATGATTTTCCAGTTCCGATCACAGAACTCTTAATTGATTCAACAGCAGGCTATTAAGAACTCTCTTTCTTGGATGGATATTCTGGGTATAATCAAATCCAAATGGCTCCAGAAGATGAAAAATCTACAGCCTTCAGAGGACTTCGTGGTGTTTTTTTCTATCGGGTAATGCCATTTGGCCTGAATAATGCAGGTGCAATGTATCAACATTCCATGCACCATATCTTCAATCCCTTTTTAGGGAAATTTTTTGAATGTTATGTGGATGATTTGGTGGTTAAATACAAACAACGTTTGAATCATTTGGACGATCTGAAAATTATATCCCACAAACTTCAACAACACAATTTGTAGATGAACCCCTTGAAATGTTCTTTTGGGGTAACCTCATGAAAATTTATCGGCTTTGTTTTACGCCATCATGGTATCGATGTTGATCCTGAGAAGTCAAAATCAATCCTTATTATGCCACCCCTCGAAATTTTAAATTATTAAGAGGTCATCATGGACACTTAGCCTATATTCGTTATTTCATCGCTAATTTGGTTGGCAATTGTTTACCCTTCACCAAATTAATGAAGAGGGGAGTCACCTACCAATAGACTGAAGATTGAAAAGAGTCATTGGATATCCTCATGAAATATCTCTTGATACCACCGGTATTAATGCCACCTGTTGAAGGAATTCTACTTATCCTCTATGTGACCGCCTTAGAGCAGTTATTGGGTGCCTTCCTTGCCCAAAAGACTGATGCTGGGAATGAAAATAGCTTTTACTATCTTAGTCGGACTATGCATGAGGCAGATACTTGATATTCAAGTATTGAAAAGTTCTTCCAACCATTAATATTTGCAGTTCAAAAATTTAGACACTACCTACAACATCATGATGTCCAATTGGTATCTTTCAATAACACGCTAAATTTTATCCTTAGACGTCCAATGCTTACAGGACGTCTGGAAAGGTGGGATGTTATTTTTCGCAGTTTGATATCCTGTATGTGTCTTAAAAGGAAATGAAGGTTCAAGATCTGGATGATTTCCTTGTTGAACACCCTTCAATAGAATATATATCCTCAGATACTAAACTTCCTGATGAGGAAGTCTTCGATATTCAAGATAATCCTTAAACATTGGAAATGGACTTTGATGGTGCTTCTAGAAGACCAACAGGGAAGAAAATGGAAGATCCTAAATTCAACAATGTTGGGTAAGGAATTGTGCTTATTTCCCAAGAAAAGGTGGTGCTACCCTATTCCTTCTTATTATTGTAATGTGATACAAATAATGAAGTAGAATATCAATCTCTCGTCACAGGATTAGAGTTGGCGCTTCAGGCACAGGTGAATCACTTAAAGGTGAAAGGTGATTAAGACATCGTAATAAAACAAGTAAATGTGGATTATGCCATCAGAAAATATGAGTTAATTCCTTTGTGTGATTATGTCAGAGATTTAATGGTTTAATTTACCTTAGAACCGGAATTTTCTTATGTCCCGCGATCTCAAAATGCTCAAGCAGATGCGTTGGATAATATATCCACAGCTCTGGCAGATCAAAATAGGGACAAAACAATCATCGGTGTTTCCCATCGTCGTACAGTTTCTCCTGATGTTCAAATCAGATCAAAGGAAATCCTTGAAATTAGTCCCATCTATGAACCATATGGTCATACTACATGATGGATGACATCTATTTGGGAAGAACTTCAAAATGGAACACTCCCACCGGATTGAGCTGGGAAAGAACAAGTCCGGCGATGTGTGGTCATTTTTACTATTTATGATAACCCAGATAACCTAGAGAAAATTCTCTATAAGAGAGGTTTTGATGGAATTCTCTTCAGATGTATTGATGGTGAAGAGACAATGGATGTCATGAAAGAGGTACATGCAGGATTCTGTGGTTCTCACCAGTCTGGACATAGACTATCTGATCAAGTTTGAAGGCTTGGATAATTTTGGCCTTCAATGATACAAGATTGTGTTGATTTCACTATGAAGTTTCATTTTTTCCAAGTATATTCCAATTTCATTCATCTACCCCCAGAGTTTCTTCATACAGCTAAATACTCATGGCCATTTTCCACATGGGGAATGGATATAGTAGGACCTTACCCTTCGGCTACATCCAAGTAGTTTAAGTATATTCTTACTGCAAATGACTTTTTTCCAAATTGGAAGGGGCAATACCTCTCCAAGAAGTTAGTTATAAAAGAATTGTTAGCTTCATCAATTCTAACATCATTACTAGATTTAATGTCCCTCATACCATACTGACGGAAAATGGCACCAACTTCTGTTCATTTGAGGTAAGGAAGTTGTATCAAGAATACAACATCAAATCCAATCATTCATCTCAGTATCATGCAGCAGCCAATGTACAAATAGAGGAAATCAATAAGAATCTTTCAAACATACTTGAAAATATGGTGGATAAATATAAGAAATAATGTTCTAATAAACTTTTTCATGCTTTATGGGTTTATCGGACCACCACCCGCACTGCTACGTGGTCAACTCCATATTCATTGGTATATGGAACAGAAGCAGTATTTCCCATTGAGGTTCAATTACCGCCGCTCAGATTAGCCATTTGTGATCAATCATCTACATATGAACAATCTCAAAAGAGATTGGATGAATTGGAATGATTAGATGAAAAAAGATTGTGCACCTTTCACCACTTGGAAGTCTATCAGAATCAAATTGCACGGGCTTTCAAAAAAAAGTTCATCTTTATTCAATCAATCAAATATAATTGGTATTGGTCCTTAGAACTCCAATGATAATAGGAGAGAAGCCTCCAAATCATGAGACAAAATGTGAAGGACCTTACTCAATACATAAGGTCTATTCAAATGGAGCTTATTCTTTAATCTCAATGGATGGAGAACTCATCACAACCCTAACCAATGACAGATTCCTGAAAATGTATTTTGTGTAACACAAATACTTATGTCCTATAAGACATTAAACTACATAACCATTCATCCGACATGACGTTAAACTGTTCCCCCCTTTTACATCCTACATGACGTTAAACTATATTTTGTCTCTGATACATGAGACTAAACTATGCAACACCAATAGTCCTCACTGTAAGACTTGAAACTGCATAGTCCCCTCTATCATCCCACATGAGGTTAAACAATTCATCCGAGCTACAAGACGTTAAACTGCCAAGCACCCCATGTGTATGACACATGTCATTTAAACTGGGAAACAATACCTTATGTGTCATATATGACGTTAAAATGTCCATCATTAGTGTTGTTTCTACCTCTTGTTTCTCACACCAAGTATGACTCACGTGATCTTAGAGTAAACATCAATCATAAAACCCTCTTTGGGCTTCTAACCACGCGTAAGTCCCAGCATCATCTTTGAGTTGTCCTCGAGTACAAATCGATCATCAATACATTCTTAGTAGAACTACGCAGACATTGAACCGTGACTTCTAGGCTGGGTACATAGGAAACCTCCCGAGGTTGAAGCCCAAAACCAATCTCTTCATGGAAGTTCAACTTCGTCCCACATGACATTAAACGGTGTACGTCCCTTTTGTCCCTGCTACATAACACTAAATTGTGCATCACCATCGCCCTTTCTATATGACGTTAAACTATACAGTCCCCCATTGTCCCTTGCCTGAGAGGGAATCATCATTAACATTGATCTCCAATCACGTCATATTCCAAAGACTACGTGCATACATGGCAATTCCCGAATCATTAATCTTGGGTCAAACCATCATTACACTAAAGTCCCCTTTTCACCCATCACTTGTATGAACCAAATCTGTACAGAGGGTATTTCAAGAACTACGTATGGCTTGATTCCCGTACTTATGGGATACGTAGGAACATTTGAGCGTCCCTCAAATCTAGACCCAAGTCATTGGGCCTAACCCCAAATTACACTTTCAGTCCCTTGGCTAAAAACCCCCCTCTGAAAACATGAATGTGCTATGAAAACCCTGGTCATCATTCACATCATGTTTATAAAACACACAATGTGTATTCCTCAATATGGTCTGAGCTCTATGACACTAAACTATGATCTGCAGCATTCTCGTCCCACATGACGTTAAACTATATTTCAAGAACAACATAGGGCTTGATTCCCATCCTTATTGGATACTTAGTGAAGTCCAACACCTCATTTCAGGACCCAAACCCAACATGATTATGGTTATAATTGGTCTATGTATCTCATACATGTATTGGATAATGCCCATTTTGATGTATCATACTCCTAACCTTAAATACATCCTGATCTACATAACCCTTTTCTTGAATTCCGGTATCAAAATGTCTGATACCCAAGAATTATTTTACCTGACTATGCAGCATTTTCCCTTTGAAGGCCTTGCATAAGTAGTCTACATAAGGGACCTATCAGCCAAAGGATGCTATTAATTGACTATGCATCCAATGCCCTTTGGTGGCCCAACATAATTCAACCCCCTCACGGGTTTGTCAAATAGTGGTAACTTTATTATTCGGAAAAAACCTCTTCTGTCCTTATTGTTCTTAACGACAATATGTAGGATCTGCAAAAATAGCCATCCTTAACATATTTTTCCCATACTCTTTTTCATGATCTCAAAGTATTCAAGTCAATTGTTTATATTTTCCTTCCCTATGTTTGGGTCAGACCTTCGTAGGAGTGAGATTCATCCAATTCTTTGACATTCCTGATTGGGAATATCATCTCCATATTCAAGTACCTATCTTCATAAAGAAAACTATATGCTTTGGAAAATTTGAATCTCCATCACCTTCCACTGGCTTTTAAGCAGTAGAAAAGTAAAATTTCTGAGAGTTCTTTTGCCTGACTATGCAGCACATGCCCCTTGGTGGCCTTGTATAAGTAATCTACATAACGAACCTTTTAGCCAATAGATGCTATTATTTGACTATCCAGCCAATGCCCTTAAGAGGCCCTGTATAATTCAACCCCCTAACGGGTTTGTTATATAATGGTAACTTCACTTTTAGGAAATACTTCTTCTAATGCCTTTTAGTCCTTTTTTCATATCATTAATCATATTCAAAATTTCTTAAGTCGTAGTTTACATGTTTTACTCATTACTTGAATGTGGTAATATGTTTTTAGATAAATTATCAAGGAATTTAGTCAATTTTAATCCATTCAGTCAAAGATATTCGACCTTTAACATTATCCTTTTTTGTCCGATGTGCATGACTTTAAACTACCCACAAAAGACAAGGGAACTATGAACAAAAGTCAAGTCACAGCTCCCTAAACATACATTTTGTATGATTTAGGTAATATTGAACAATAAAAAGATGCAATGTTTGTAGGGTTATTTTTATAATCCTATCAACAATCAAACTATGCTTACTATGCCCATAGGCTTAGGTAAAATTATTTAAAGCAGGTAGAAAAAGAATTCAGACACAAATAATTGAAGATGAAAGTGTTTTTAATTAATGCTCAAGAGGTAGATGGACATCCACTGACTAGAGTCTCTTCCCTTTTTCAAAAATTACAAGAGGCTTTCAACATAACTCTTCATTTGATTTATAGCATCCTGAGCTTCATCAATAGCCACTTGAAGTTCACGCACTCTACCAACATCACTCTTTTCAGCATGGTGGAGTTCTTTATTGGCATCTGCGATGGCTTTCATACCATTCGGTTGAACTCCTTCCAGTGAATTGTTAATATGGTAAAGTTTCCCAGTAACAACATCTAACTGTTGCTGAATTTGCATCTGCTGGACAACATTTTCCTTGATCATATGCTTCAGCTCCTTCAACTTTGCACCATGATCAACCTTAGCTCGGGACACCGCAGCCTCAAATTCGCTAATATTTGTCAATAGCATTTCTCTAGTCATATCATGATGATATTTTCTCTCCTGCTCCCTTATTATGATGACATGTTTCACAATGGCATAGATATCTTGATATCCAAAACCACCATGTCCCAACATGAAGAACATGGATGATAGTCGCGGGATCATCGAAGACAACTCTTCAAGAGGCACTTCAGGTATGATTTTCCATATATTCTGCCATGCCATGTGATGTGATAATTGGAGCACCTTTTGTACCTCCGGGTCAGATTCACCATCACTATAATAGGAGGGAATATAGTCTGGGATTAATGCACTTAAAGTAGTTCCCTGTTATTCTCCATCCCCCCTAACCCATGTTACTTCAATTTATATTCTTGTTGGGGCAGAGGCTGAGTCTTCACCTCCAGATATAGCCATTGAAATTGATGGCCCTGCATAGTCAATTGAATGTTTTAGTTAGTTTCAGAGGATAAAAAAAGTTGATTATGCTATCTTGAAAATTAAGTACAGCAAAAAATATTATTATCTCTTACCTAATGGTAGATCAGCAACAAGAGAAGGCTCCTTCCCATCTTTCCAAGATTCAACAGGATTTTCAGGATGGGTTTCAGGAAGCTCTTCCGGGTTAAGCTTCACTTGAGCTAGTATCTCTGCAATAATAGGGTTCTCTCTATCCCCTTCAAGCATTGGCAGGTCCGCAGCTTACTCAGACAAAACTGAACATTTCAACCAATCATGTTCAAAGATGTAATAATAAATTTTTTAACCGGATGAAGGATAACAATCACGTCCAAAATATTCTAAATTACATGGTAATTTAACATGATCTAAAATTTCTTCAAAAGATGTGCCAAGTTTCATCATTTCATCCAGTGATATCTCAGATTCCTGGTTAGTCTCACCAGTGGGTGTATTCGATATGTCTTCTTGGAAACCCTCATCCTGCGGCCTCTGACCCCAAACAACTTCTTCAGAAAAAATTGTGGAAGAAGTTGTAGTGGCCGCCAAATGTTCTGGTGCAGGTTTTGAACCTAAAAGTATCACATAATGGAATACATTTAATGTTTTCATTCATCATTCTATGATTTATTTTTTAATTACCTGAAGCATGCTCTTCTCTCCTTGCAGAAGTAATAGGAAAATACTGGGAACAGACACTGGCTCTTCTTCAGGAGCAGCCAAGTTAGCATGAATTTGCGATTGTTCACCAGTACCCTCCGTCGTCCGCATAAGAGGGTTAATACACTCCCTCAAAGGCGAAATTGAATAAGCCCCTGCAATCCCAAGAAGTATGAGCAAACATTTCATGAGTTCAGATTCATGACTATCCAAAGGACTTACCTCTACTAATTCAGTGTTTAGCTATGAAATCATTTCTTTGATGTCTTTGCTTCTTTGTATTTTTGGGTGTCTTGGAATCAGCATCTCCAAAAACAATTACTGTTGAGTTAAAATCCCTTTATATCTCCTCGTTCATGGATTTCCAGCCTGAAAATACCTTGCCCAGCTCGCGACGAGATTCAGTAGATCTGACGGTAGTACCACCAGGGCTATACTATGGTGAATGAACCTCAGCAGTTCCTTTATTTACAAGCTTCAGGATGAAGAAATTAATTTACTTGAGTAACAAAGTTTTAACTAAAATCAAGTTTCAAAGAAAATAAATAAAAAGACTTACATCTTTAGGAGCCATGTAATCGTGCCACTCCTCATCTCTGGAAGCACCAGACCCCTTAGTGGTGCCACAATCCATCATTTCCTTCACCCACTTAGTGATATGAATAGAATCATTAGTGGCATATATAAGCATCTCCAACTCTCTGATGTAAGCCCGCACTTCATTGGGGTTATCCTCAAAATAGATATCAGTAGAAGCCCGAAAATTCCCTACTCCAGGGATGTGTATCCCTTCTCATAAGTATATCAAGGTGGTTTCAGCATCGCAATATAAAATCCGCCATGTCTGGATAGACTCTAGTTGTAGATATTTAGCATGTATACCAGAAGGCTGTGAGGAGGGCCCCACAATCTTGGACTTCAACTTCTTCCCAAATCTTGAAATCATAGATAAAGGATAATAAAATGAAACTTGTTTCTCTATAAAGTTATGGCGATTAAATTGACACAATGATATACCTCACCATGAGTCAAAGGAGTAGGCCACATAATTCTGGCCGGATGATTATATCTGGCATGAGACCGCTTTGACGCATTTTGTGCCTCATCATCCCCATATTGCGAATCCGGTGAGTCATCCCTGGGTGAGGAACCCGAGGAATCATCTACGGGTGTGGAAAAGTCACCTTCGAGACAAAGGGTTTTTTTCTCGACAGTTCTCTTCTTTTTCCCCACCCAAGGAACCAGATGATTTAGTACCCCTTTAGGGTATGATGCTACCAAGTTCTCGGCATACCATGTAGTCAAGGGACTCACCGCTCCAGCAACTCGTAGATCAAACACTACCCTGGTCTTTTCCATAGCAGTCAGCAACCAAAGTTGTTGGACCACCATCAGATACTGCTCTGACCTGACATGCACAGGATGGAATATAACAATCTACTGCAGACACTTGAATTGGCGTGCAAATATGTATGGAGCATAGGCCTCTCATATAATCTCTCTGTCAATACTGGTGTCCAATACACCATCTCTACAAGCCAACATGTATATCCTCAATTCTAGACTGGTTGTTCCATCATCAACAAACCACCCGGTTGACGAGTTTCCATAAGGAAAGAAATGGAATTCCTCGAACATGCTTAGCCTCACCTTCATATCATAGGAGTTGAGGGATAAAGGAAAAATTACAGAATATGCCTACGCTGATGGCCTGAAAGAATTTCCAGGAACCTTTACTCTGCTTAATATATAATATGTCTTTAAATGAGTGGTGATCCGTTCACAAAAAACATGGAATGGTCCCAATATTCTCAAAGGATACTTACTCATATTAACATGGAGTAAGCACCTATGAATCTTTGCCAAAATGGGGGTGGCCAACCCAACCATTTTCCTCTCAGCCATCTTGGCTGCAACAACTAATGCCCCTGGCCTAACACCTCCCTTCGAATCCCTAACTGGTAGAATATAAACACTGATCCATAAGGCTAAGAAGCCTGCTAGACGGGTCTTCTCTGGGATTCTATGATTCACTTCGTAGCCCCACTTTTCAAACTCCCCCACTTCCAGATTCAACCAGAATGTGACAAGAGCACCAATATTCTCTGTTATGGGGCATCTTGTAGGATGATTACAGGTGGGCCCCTACTCCTTCATCTTAGTGAGAAACATATCCATCCAATCCTCTAGATTAATATCCTTTCTAGAATGTGTTTTGGAGGTCTTTGAACTCTTGAGCTTGTGGAAAATTTCCAACAATTCTCGAGCCAAATAAAGAATCTTCTCTGAATCATTCTAGGTCGCCTTGGATGGGATGAATTCATCATACCTATCACATAAAAATGGATCCCCCTAGATCTTTTAGACATCCCTCAAACTGATGCCTAATTCTCCATGAGTCAGATGGAAAGAATTGGTACTTGGGCTCCATCGGCAGATTAGCTCTGGCACAAAGTCATCATTACTATAGACATATGTTGGCCCAGACCAGAAGGTTTCATATATTGCAGCTCCCCTCAGATCTTCAACAAACTCTACACCAGTTTGTCGCACCCAATATGCCCACATCCAAGTTGGGTTCACACCTCCTCCAGGATGGAAGTCTCAACTCTTCTTCCAGCCTTTGGATTGATCCATCTGAGAGTTTCATAAGATTGAGGGATAACAATGCGGCTGCAGTTTAGGCTTGTGAGGTTTCAGATCTGGGTAACATGGGATATGATTCCTTATATATTGCTTCTCCATTGTTCCATCATTTACAAACGATCCTCCAACTGAGACATTTTCTGAAGAAAAGTCGGTGTAAGTTTGAAACCAATAATGCGAAAGACAGTTCTTTTCATCTGGAACGTTGACTCCTAGTAGATGACCTTTCCCATAAAGAGGCAGGTAAATACTTAGTGGGAAATTAAGATGATACTTCTTCAAGTACTTGGCCAAATCTGGGATAGTTTTTTCGTCAATATTGTAACAGTCATGAAAAACGATGTTCATCATGTCATCAATCCGCTTGCTAGACAGTTCATCAGCCGATCCGATTCTTTTGGGAGCCATTGAATTTTCACAAACATCAAATAATTTTCTTTTAAATAAGTTGATTATTCATAATATTTGTGAAGAAATTCGAAAAAAATGGCTATGGCATTAAGGCGCACAAGTCCCATATTGGCACGCAAGTCCAAGTTGGTAACGCTAGTTGTACCACGCTAGTACTAGTGCGCAAGTTAGAAACTCAATGCAGAAGCGTGACACCAACAGAAGCGCAAACAAGTGGAAGGCCAAGGCACTTACACGAATGAGAGCTAATTTCATGCCGAGAGATCAGAAGCGTTTGAAACCGAGTTCTTTTCATGAAGTGGTGCCGCATATTTATAGGCAAGTCCGTACCCCAGTGCGCTGGACCCTACGCGCCAGAAGCATAGCTGTGCGCCCAGTACTTGTATGCCACAGTACCTTATTTCTCGTTTTCATCAGGTTCAAATCATCCTTCCTTTTTAGATCCAACTCTGTGGGGGTACTTTTGTTGATGCTTCTTTCCATCACGGAGTATAATGAATGGAAAAGGGGAATACCTTAAGCAAAAAGAGATTCATCCTTTGAAGAACATCAAAAATTAAAAAAGGCATGAATAAGGAACTCTTTAAGAATGGGTCACATAAGTTTCATTATGACTGCGCAAGTATACTTGTGCGCCACATATTCAGCACGCATGTCACATGAACACCCAACCTTTTTTCTCCTAAGGTCCTCATATGGCCTTTAAATACCCCTTGTGGTCCCCCATTTCAAGGATGAAAAATCCAAAACTCAAAATTAAGCTCTGGTGGCCCTAGTCTCTGCTTGAAGTCTTCCAAAAACATCTACAGTAATTTCTTACCTATAATGGAAGATCTAAAGAGGAAGAATAAGGACTAAGTGTTAGATATCATCAACACTTGCACACCTAATTGTCCATCCCTTAAGGGAAATGGATACAACTTGGGCACTACCTTTTCCTCTCATGGAAACTTGTGTTCCACCCTTCTGAAATCCTCTAGGCATGATACTAAGGAACCTATTTCAATGTCGCCCAAGTATCACTTCATAGGTTCTTCGTCACCCAAGTAAACTCATCTCACGCAAGTATACATGCACGACCAGGACTTCTGCGCCAGACCAATACCTGCATGTCTCCTTCCAATTCACTTCCTTTCCTAAAATTAACCTCTCCTCTTCAATATTTAGCATTCAAAACCTTCTTCAAAGCCACATATGGCATGATTCCTTTGTTGGATTCCTTATCTAAAAGGAATTCTGTGGAACATCTCTCAAAACATTGTGATTTATATAACTTTATATCACTATGGTTAGAGGTTTCCTTCATTCAACCACATCCCTTAAGATGAGATAATCTTTTATCTGGGTATCTTTCTTAGGAATAATCCCCAATCCTAAGTCAAATTCCCCTTAATCTGGGCATCCTCCTTAGGAGTAATCCCCAAATTAAGAATCTAAATCTCCATAAAGCACAAATATCTTTATGGACCCTGTTAATGGAAATCCTTTTCAAAAGTAAGCCCCAATTCCCCTTTAACATTGGACCTCCTTCTCATGAATAAGCCCCAAGTTACAAGTATCCTTAAATTGGGTCTCCTTCTCAGGAATAAGCCCTAATCATAATTTCCCTTAACCAGGGCATCCTTTTCCAGAGTAAGCCCCAGTCATAATTTCCTTTAACCTGGGCCTCGTTTTGAAGAATAATACCCAATCATAAGTCCCCCTAATTTGGGCATCCTCCTCAGGAGTAAGCCTCATGTTAGAGTATCCATATCTCCATAATGCATGAATATCTTTATGGACCTTGTTCCAAGGATTTTTTCATAAGTAAATCCATGTCTTTATTTACTTGTGAAGTCACACATACATAATCCCCATAACATTCCTTGTGACCACATCTTTTGTGGCACAAATCGTCGGGTTTTACTAATACCTCATGTTTCTCAAATCGAGCATGACTCATATGATCTTAGAGTGTAAAAGTAATTATGACACCTCTATTTGAGACATTAATAATATGTAATCCCCACATTTCTTAATCGAACTACGTGGAATTTGATATCTTCCTTAAAATTAGAGTACATAGGAAGCCTTTCTAAGGTTCAAGCCCATCACCCACTAATTCTCATCTTTCCCATATGACGTTAAAATATATCTTAATTCCCAAACTATGTGAGTTATGATTCCTCTTTAATAAGGATACATAAGTAGCCCATCTGTGGATACGATCCCAACTCTGAAATAATATATGTCCTTCTGAATGATAATAAACTTCAGGTGACCCACTGAGTGGCTTTAAAACCATTATGGTCATCATAATGAACAAGAGATTTCTATATAATGTGTTGAAGGATACCATTGACTAAGAATATCTAATAAATAAGGATGATTATCTATCGATGAAGAACCTCAAATACATATAAATGATTATCTAAATTTCATACATATCAATAATTGATTGCAAGATCTAAAGGAAAACTCATATTCTTGCTTGGAAAATTAATACGGATTCACAAACATAACTCAAATCTATAAGAGAGTCTCGTAGTAGATAATAATTCCCCCCAAAAAGGAGTGATGAGTCTGACCTCCCATCCTATTTACCAATGAAAATTCTTAAGCCTCATTGGTCCACAACTAATTAGAACATACCTTTAGAAAATAGGTCTAAATGGAAATAGAATCATTAGATGTTTTCGGTTCTACGAATAAACCTGTTAGAAACCGATTGGAAAAGTTTGAACCTTAAACAAACGAGGTCGTCCCCTTTTCCAGAAGAAATACAGATAAGTAAATTTAGCAGCTTTGTTAAGATAAAATCACCCCTAACATTTTATTTTATATCACACTTCATTTTCTCCCCAATTATATGATAACCATGGAAATAAATTCATTTAATTAATAAAATTACATATATCTTCCTTATAGGATAATGTTTTACATATTATTTCCCTTTTATGAATAATCCAAAGCATGGTGTAGGATCATCCTTAATATATTTAAGAATTCTTTGGTGGAGTATGAACATGAATTTGCAGCCTCAGTTGTGAAAATATGTCCCTTGGAATAGATTTTGTCAAAATATATTGAATTTGATAATTGGATTTAAGATATTCTATCAAAACATCTCCACCAACAATTTTTCCTTTTCTAAAGTGAAATTTAATAGAAATATGTTTTTATTGAGTTTTAGACTCTATTTTGGTAAATATCATATTCACATTGATTTTTATAAAGTATATTCAATTTTTTGATAACGTTAACATTCAAATATTTCATATGGACTTTCATTAATAACATTTAAGTATAATAATGTTTGTCAACAATATATATAGATTCTTATATGCTAAATGATACTGTATGTTTTTTTTCTAATAGTGACAACTCACACAAATTCTTCTAAGAAAAATGTTCCTCTAGAAGTTGAATTCCTATTATTACAATATTCATCCTAAAAATCATCAGTATAACCTAGAATGTATAAATCACAAATTATTTTCTATATCAGTCCATATAAAGTTTTTATTTTAAAATATCTTCTAATTTTCCTTCCTTCCAACATATGAGATTATTTCAGATCCTTCCAATATCTACTATAAAAATGTACAATATACAAAATATCTAGTCTTTAAGCTTTTATATAAAGAAAAAATTCAATCAATTTTGAAATTATTACTCATTCACATTTTTTCTACCTCAATTATTACATAACTATTTCCCAAATATGATTTGAGTATCTATTTCCTTATATTATAGCATACCAAAACGTTGTAACAATTCCCCAAATATCATTTTCTTGAAATAAAAAAATATTTTTATTTTTTTGAACTTGTAAAACCTAGAAGAATGTTAATTATCCCAACATTGAAAACTAAAAATTCATTTAATTTTCTTAATAAATTCTTTAATAATGTTTTCTTTTTTATCCAGTAATGATTATATCATCTATAAAAGAAATTATAATACGAAAGACCCTATAAAACCCTGAGAAGGGAGGGGTAAATCAGGGTGTCAACTATTTCTTTTAATACACTAGATCTTGTTCCAACATTGGAAGGAATCTGATAAACCTATCTAATGGTATTGTGAAACAATTAATACATTCACATGTATCAAGAAAACCTAGAAATTTTACTTGATTCACTACTAAAGGATATTCTAAGGAGCATACATAGACAGTGTATCTGTCATACCTAACTCCACCAATCTTTACGAGATTTTGAATATACAAGTTTTTACAAAAAAACATAGTTATAGGAACACTACCTATACATAATTTTAAGGATAGCACACTACATCTCATATGACACCTTCATCGACTCCCCCCATCTCACTATAGTGAGAGAAGTCTTAACTAGTCTATCGACATGACCGTTGTTTCAATGAATTGATAGTAAAGTATTTGTCCATGTCTAAAAAGATACTCTACTTGCACCGTAGACCTTAGATGATGCATTTTGAAAGCCCAATTCACTGATAAAATGATATTCAAAACATCATTTCTTGAAGATCCTTTAATAAGATCACTACCTTCATGAATCTCTCAGCCTTCAGGGAACTAAATTCCATTATGAAGCTCACTGTATTAATTTGGAAAAAACCATCTTTACAAAGAACAATTTAATTAAAATCATTGGAATCATTTATTACTAATAGAATTTTCGTGATGCTTAAGATCACATAGAAATCCAGATTCATGAACTCACTTAGGATCATGAAATAAGATAATTTCTAGATTTCCCTTACAAGAAACATTATTGAGCGAAGGGGGATAGCCTCTTATTTCAGGCTCGATCATTGAAAATTCTCCACCACCACTTAGCACATTTTCGGGGTTTTTTTAAAACATAATCATGGTGATCCTTCCTTCGAGATGCAGAACTCAAATTTGAAGTAGTCATGTAGTGCACTGTGAGACACTTCACATCACTACGATGCACCAATTATAGTAATCATAGAGACCTCCATCACCATTTGCGATGCTCTAATTCTTCATTGTTCACGATGCACGTCGTTGTCATATATATCACCATTATCTTTCATCGATCCATCGTGAAACACTATTCATGAATACCATCTTCGTAAAACTCTTTCACTTTCCATATTTTCATAAATACTTTAAAGAATTGGACTTTTTGTGATAAAAGCCAGCCCTTAAATTTTGGAACACAAAACATTTGGAAAAACACAGAGAAATGACTCCACATTTAATAATGTAGTCTAATTTAAAATTTAAGATCACTTTCCTTGAAAATTTCCTGATCTTCCTTTTGAGGAATGAAAAAAAAACATACCATACTCAATTTCCATAAAATAACGACCTTATCTCCTACACAGTTAGGATACTGGAGTAAACTTCAATTATAAATATATATTTCAATAAACCTCTCCATTAGAAAAATTCAACATTCTAAAATAATTATCAGGTTTGGAATACCTATAATATGAGAATTATTTCATCCCATATGAAGATTTCCCCAATTTAAAAAAATTTATTTTATATTTATCAAGTATAATACTACAAGGTTGCTCAATGTAAAATTCATTTTAATTATCACCATTATGTAAATATGAATTTGTATCTATCTGATCATATTTTTAATTTTAAAGTGCATGCACTATGAGAAACATTCTCAAATTTTCAAATCATTTAATGGAAGAAAATTTTTATTTTAAAGACACACCTTCCACCTATGTATAACATTTACAAACAAGTATTGATTTGTTTCATGAAACTTTTCGAGGTTTATTTAACTTGTCTTTTACACCTGTTTTTTCCAATAACATTTATATCTAATAGTCAAAAATAAGTTCCAATGTTTTATTTTTCTCATTTTGATCTAACTCTTTATTCCTTAAATTCACCCACTATTTGTATTTTAATTTTTTTACTACTAATTTTGGATCAAACTATGAGAAAAGTGATGTTTTATTATCTAATATAATCTTATATATGGTTTTAAGTAGAGATTTTTGATTTCCAATCATATTTTCTCATTCTAAATGTTTCTGAAAAATATAAAATTTCATATAACTTCTTCCAGTATAATTTTCTTTATCACATGATTTATCAGAAACTTGATGTACTTTTATTAAATCAATATCATGTTCACTTTTTTTATTCTTGTTGGGAGAATTAAATTTATCATTCATAACATTTATGGTATATTCTATAAATAATGTTTGATTTTCAATTATATTCACATCATATGAATTGATCAACTTTTTTTAATATTTTTTCCATCATTTGTAACTTCTTCTACTAGATGAATATCCCATGAATGTTCCTTCTTCAACTTCATCATAAACATTCCCAATATATGGATTTTTTATTTTTAGTTAATAATGATTTTCCAAAACCATAAAATATTTCATTGAAGGTTATTTCTTATAACAAATTTCAAACAAATTACATTTTTGATTTTTCTTAGAAAACATTTGTTTTTCACATTTATGGGAGTTTTAATCAATTATATCTAGGAAATATAGAAGCTTTATATTATCCAAATATTCTTTTTCATAATTCTATGAAAAAAGTATTATTCCTTTTTCAAACTCCATTTTGTTAATGGGTGTATAGAGCACTATATGGATGTTTAATTACTTGTTTTATAATATATGATTTGAAGTCATTTCAAGAGAATTTGATTCCACTACCTGTTCTCAACATCATTATATACATACACAAATCTCTCTCAATATCCCTTCTGAAAACTATAAACATTTCTACTAACTCTAAATTGTGTACTGTAAACAAAATGATGTCCATCATGGTAGAATCATAAATAAAATTGATAAATTAAAAAATATAATTTTTTTAATTAATGTCTCATCACCCCAAATAAATTGGAGTTAATAACCTCAAGAGGTCAAGTGGATTAAATTTAAACATTCATGTGACTTTTACTAATCATCATACCATTTTAATAAGTTTTAAAAAAATCATATTCATTTATTTTTGACATAGTAAAGTTACTAACATCTTCAAATTTTAAAGGTTTTTTATACATTTCATTCCAATATTCCCAAGTATGTGGTTCCAAAACTTGTTCTAGTTTTTAAAACTCAATTAATATGAGTTTTAAAGTTCTCCTATCTAAAATATATTTCCACTAGTTCTTTCTCCCTTGGTTACAACTTCAAAATCTTTCATACTTATGATGATATAATATTTATTTCTAAGTATCACTTATTTTACATCATCAAAATTTTGACTCATATTATGTAAGTTATCTTTTAGCCCATCAAAAATTGAACTTCCATATATTTTAGTTTCTGAGGTTTTACCTCAGTAGCCCATACTATTCTAACTTTCAAGGAACTGTCATTCCAGAAATGATTACTACTTCATAATGATTATCGACATCTTTTAATATTTTACTAACCCCCATATAGAATTTGTAATAACCATTATCAAGTGTTTATGGTTGTTTTTTCTTTCTTTTGGAGTTGTCTCAGCAACAAAGGATCTTTCTTCAACATTATTATTTCTAGCCTCCTCTTATTTCTTAAAATATAATCTTATACCTAGATTATTTTTCATAAATTACATGGAATAGTGGCTAAATTAGTCACATATTCCACATAATCCTTCAATAAATACAAATGTTTTTCGGTAGGAAGTTTTTTAATATCCTGAGATTTAATTTTTCTATAATATTCATTATTTTTAGAAATTTACTCATCGTTCTTATAGTATGTCTTACCCTTTACTTATAACATATTATGAGTAGATAAAAATTATTCTAATAGTTATACTATTAATGACCATATATTCCATAACACAGACATATTCTTTAAAATCTTTCTTTTCTATAGAATTGTGATCTTTCCCTATAATAAGATAGTTACAGTTCATAAAATTTTTAAACCTTAGTTCCTTATGTGCATTTTCCATCTTTATTATGAGGGTAATTTTTATATTTTCTGAATGTGATTGATTTTTGACATACATTCCCAACCTATTCTTTCCCAACCATATTCATAACACATGCATGGTTAGAAAAAATAGATTAACTATCAAATTTTGTAGATGAAGATTTTATCTTTTTTTTATTTGAGAATTATCAGTAACTTTAAAAGTCTAAACTATTACTTTTAAAAATATCTTGAATATTTATTTCATATTTATTAAGATACTCTAAACCTCAATATTTATTGATTAATTTTTTTTAATCCTTATATTTATCAGTAAATCGATTATTACAAAGATCGTCTTCCATATTTTTTATTAAAAATCATTCAATTTTGGATTCTTAATTTCATAATTGTGCACATATTCTCTTTTAATAATAACATCCTTTCCATAAAATTTTCTTTCACCATATTTATTTTATTTTTATTTTATTTACATTTTTATTTTTATTTTTCTCAGGACATACTACATGTTATGATCTCAAATGTTATTCCCTATATGTTTCTTCACCACCTATTTCTTTACTATATGAGGAATAGTTACTTTTCTAAACATTTTTAATGAATGGTCTAAACATTTTTTAAATCTCATGTTGTAAAGAATTGTTTTATGTTGAGTTAGATTCATATTTCTAACTCAGTATACTTAATTTGTTTCTATTGAAGTTATTCTAATATTTATTGGATGATTTTTCTTCCTTATAACGTTTTTTCTACATCTTCAAGAGAGGTTTTTCATCATTATAATCTCGATATTCCAAAAGTTCTTCTGGGGGAAATTCATGGAAACGTTCCCAATTCCTTAATGTTCAATAAATTTTTAGAGACATTTTTCTCCATAATTTATTCTTGAACCTATTAAATTATTATAGATATGAGATGTGATTTATTCATTAAACTCATCATCATCCTTGTCCTTAGAATCATAGGCATCAACATCTTTAGTATCCTGAATTTTCATCTTTCTTATCTCTTCAAAATAAAATAGATCATTGATCTCCTTTTAGAATATTTTAGATTTCTTAATTTCATAGGCAACAAAAAAGTTTTCAATTCATCCAGTGATAAATATTTTTTTCCCTTCTAAAGAATAGTTTTAAAATTCAATTCTATCAAGAAATTTTATCATAAGAATATTAATAATTATAGAATATTATGATATATTAATAAATTTATGATATTTTAAAGAAATTCATTTAAATATTTATCCATTTTTTCTTTATCAACAATCTTGATATCTTCAAACATGCTTTGTCAAATTAGTATCATTTCATCCTTAATAATAGTATTTTTGTAAAATACATTTCGATGTTTGTCACAGGTTTATTTATCTTTTTTGAGAACCATCACCTTCATAAACACATTTTCTAAAAAATAAATATTAATTGAATTTCGTGATTTTCCTTCATTTTCAATGTTTTTTTACAGCAGCTATCATAGGCTTTTCTTTCTCAAGGGGTATAAACTAATAATTAAAATTATACAGAAATACAAACATTGAAACTGAAGGAAAATCACGAATAAAATGTGTTTATGAAGGAAAATTTCATGATTTAGTGATTAAGGAAATATTTTAATGCTTAATATAGAAATTTTTGTATTTATGTTTGATATTAATGCTTAATATAGAAATGTTTACAAGTCTTTGACCAACTCAAATAAACATTTTATGAATATAAAACTTTCACATTCATAGCTATATATACTGGTATTTTAGTGATCTTTGTCTGGATATTTATGTTCGATTGCAAATATGATCTCCCAGATTATTTCAATTTTTATTCTGGTGAACTGTGTCATGTGACTACTCTCTAGTTTGTCATATAGACATTGTCTATTATGTTCATTCTGTTACATTATTTTAATCATGGTTGTCTAATAATAAATGTTTCAATGTCAAGTATCCTTATATAAAAAATTCCATATCGGTTTGTCTAAATACCAAAAACATTTCTTTCTCACATTTTTTAAGAACCCAAAATCATTCGCAAACTCAGACATTAAAAAACCTATTTTTTGAGACTTATATATAGAAATTTTGTCTGATATATAGTAGGTTTTTAATCCTCCATGTTTAAACTCCTCGATATCTTTATATTTCTCATTCCATTTAAATGTTTCGAGAAATATGAGTTAGAAAACTGCATCATTGTTCATAATATATTCCATTGTGGATCTGTCTGCTAATTATATTAAGAGTTTCATTTGATTATTTTTGTCCGCAAAATCATTGTCTAGAAAACTAAAAAACTACTCTCTTCAAAAATCTGGGATCATAAATTCTGTTATGATGTTTATTAACATTAAAGAACATCTTGGCATCATTTAGCTTTGCTTGGAAGGTTTTATAACACCCCAAATTTTCTAAATTCCAAAACTTATAACTTTTATATTTTCCATTAGCATAGAAAAATCTCTTTACATGACTTCTAAAAACATTACAACAAACATATTTAATAAATTTCACTAATTTTACAAAAAACATTATTTCTAAAAATTTAATTGTCAACAAAAATTAAACATTATTAAAACAAAACGTCACAAAATATCTTCACCATAGATAATAAAGACATATCACAAATTTAAAATCATGGAAATAAATGTATTTAAATTAAGAAACTTTAATATAAAATAAATTATTGGTTTATAGATACATACCAACAATCATGTTTTTGACCCCTTAAAAATAAATGTATGACATTATAGAAAATATGAGAGAGAAATGTGTAGAATTATTATTTTTTTTTATTTTTATATGATTGAAACCTAACTCTAAACATATCAAGAAATAAAAGAGCAATACCCTTAGAAATTAAAATAAGTGAAGATAACAAATAATAGGGATTGATATTCAACTCATTAAATGTAGATTAGAAATTTCTTCACAACTAATATTTTCATTTATATGCAAAAATTAAAAACTAATTCACATGGGTGAAGATTATAAATAATCGCTTTCTAGATTTGATTTGAAAATTTTACCATTACTATAACATAAGTAATGAATAAATAAAAATTTATTTTAGGTATTACCTTATTAATCAACCTCTTCATCTTCATGACCCAATAAAAATTCCAGGAAAATCACCCTTTGTTTTCCCAAACATGATAAAACATTTGGGATTGTTGTATGGCCATAGAATGTTAGTATTGAACATTGTAGTATACCCCAAATTTAAATATTTTACTTGTATGTATATTTTATTATTAATTATTTGGGTTATATTTAATGGTTCACACTTTCATAAAAATATTAGTTTCACTATTATGACATTTTCACTTTAAATTTGTTGGAAAATAAAACCATTTAATTTTATATGTCTATAAAATACATGTTTCATTATTTTCAATGATATTTTTGAATGAAATTACTTAATAAAATTTAAATATAAATTTATTCTAATTAAATATTCATATTTACTAAAAATTGAATTTCATTTCATTATAATAGATGTTGAAGGATAGTCCATGATTTGGATTTAATATATAATGGGAATTTGACTATTATGGATAAATAAAGAATGATGTTGGGCCTTATCCATAAGGATAAGATGATTACTAGATACTAGTTTCAATTTATACATGATATCTTGAAATACTATAAAATTATTTGATTAACTATATTATAGTACTCAGAAATTTTTGGATAGGACATGGGAGATAAATTTAAAAGCTTATATGATTCCATATATCCAACTGAAATTTGAGCGATGGTACTAATAAATTGAAATTATAAAATTATTAAGGGGAGATACTGAAAATAAATTATTTAGAGTGATCGAATAAAGATATACAAATAGATCTACATGAAGATGGTAGTTGTTCAGTGTTTTTTTAAGGATAAAGGTTAGTATATTGAAGTATGTAGTGAGGTTTATTCTAAAGTAGATTATCAAGTCTTTCTATTATAAAAATGAAGTTACCTTTAAATACAATTCAATTTAATTAGAGTAAATATCTAGATGCATTGATTGATATTATATTATTCGATGAAGTTAGAGAAAAGATTATATTGGTATGATGTTACTCAATAATATATAGTTCTTTAGATAAAGAAGATGTTATGTAAATATATTGCACCAAAATATTATTGAGAAAAATACAATAGAACAAGAATTTTCTAATTAGATTCCATTTAACATGGATTTGAGATGGTGGTGATTTGTTGGGTTTGACCACGAACTTAATGAAGCTTACATACCTATATTTAAACTAAATTTATGTTTAATTTTGTCCTAAATGCAACATTAAATCTAGTAAACTGAACACTATCATGAATCAAATTTTATTTTATATTTTTAATGGTGATGTTTTCTTATTCTGTTCAATTTTTTCTATATATTCTAAAAAAGGGTTGGGAGTAAATACATAGTGGTATTATTTAAGGCTTTCATATAGAATATTTTATCTTTCTAAAATATATAAGAAGTTCATCCATTCTATGGTGTTAATCAATGACTTTGAACATAATGATAGAGAATGTTATATAAGGAGTTTAATTGTCATAATCATGGAAGGATAGTTATTCTATAACTATTATTGGGGGGGAAATATGGTAATATATTTTTTATTTCTACATCAATTTATTTATTGTTCTCTTCCTTCATAAAATTTCATTACTTATAATTGAATAAAGGTTGTTATTTTTTCATGATTAATGTGTTATTCACAAACTATTAATAATATATTTCCCTCCTAATTACCCAATTCATACCCAATGGATATTATTTTTGTGTTCAGTGAAATGATTTATGATTGTATTTCACTATAGAGGATTTGATCATTATATTCTTGGTTCGATTTTCAATATTTCGATGGAATTTTATTAGTGATAGGATTTTCTCAGATATAACAATATGTTTAATTATTTTTGACTGTATTAATCCACTTCATATTAAAATAATCAATATATTAATATTTTAGTATCCATATTAATCTTTCAAATTTTATTACTGTATTCAATGATCATGGGTTATATATTAATTTTTTTATTTAGATAACTAAAGATCGATAATTAATTAGAGGGACACTAGAGGATTGACATATCTTTGTCAACTATTTTCATGTTCTTTTAAATTTAGTTTGTAACCACTACTCTCATTCACTTTTTTGTTAAATATAATATTCATACTATTAAATGATTTTCATTAAATACCTTCAAAATCATTATTCTTTTAATAATTAATAAAAATAAATATGTGTCAATGAACATAGAGTTTTAACATATGTGTGACACAACCTAGTGTCTTTTTTACTTTAATATTTATTATTAAAATCATTGATTATGATTCATAAAAAATTCATAGCATTCAAATATTTTCAGTATCAGGGAGGTTTCAAATGTTTCACTTTGATTGTACACTATTTTTTATTTTTTGATTTATTTATTTAAATTACTCATCAGATAAAGATATTATAAAGAGGTAAATAATTTGATTGACCAAAAAACTCACAAGATTATGATTTTGATTATGAGCATAAAATATATATGAGAATGTTGAAAGAAAATTAGTCATTTCATAGAATTTTAGAAATATATCTTTCATGAAATTCAATGGAAAATGGAATACATGACCATTTTTATCTAAGTGACTAAATCTTAATGGATAGGGTAAAAATAATAATTTATAATCATATAATAAAATATTCAACATATATTTTATGAACAATAAGTAAAAATGAAACAAAAACATAACAATACTCCATGGTTGTAGATTGCTACATAGAGGATGAATGTAAGGACACCATTCTAGGTTATCTAAATTTAATAGATCAAGCTACATTGTTTGATTGTTGTATAGATTATATTAAGATGAATCTTCTTGTAATACAATTAAATATTAATATAAATGGACAATGTAATTTTTTTACTCTAAGTAAATATTATGAAATAATTGAGTTGGTGTGTTTTTAAAAATTTCTGTAAAATTATAGATTCTTACCCCATCCATAAACATCCTCGCAAAAGCATTAAACCATATTGAATAATTATTAGATGAAGATAATCTACAAGATGGATCACATGTGAAATCACTTTCATTTGATTTTATTGAAATAGAATGGTATACAATCTCTTATTATATAACTATTTTAACTAAATAGACTATGACATTCTATTAGAGAGTGATAATGTAGAATAGAAGAAATTTTTTTATGAAAGGATAGGGAAATATAATATTGTGCCTTCTACTACAATAAAAAGTGATTTAAAGGTATTAATAAAAATTTAAAATACTATATTTGAGGAAATAAAATAATGTAATTTAACCATTGACGTATATTTATTATTTTTCTAAAAAATAATTTCTATGTAAAATATATTTTTTTATTCGTTTTTAATGTTAGATGATTATTGTACTTTTTTAGAGTATGTAGAAAAGGATAACACTAAATAAATTATAACACCTATTAAGATAAAGCAGTAATGGTTTCATTAAGAAATTATAGATGAAAATGAGGTAATTACTAATGAATTTATTATTATAATTCAAAATTATAAAAAATATATACTAATTTTATAAAATATGAATTTATTAATGATCATACTTTTGTTAAAAGTATAGATTTAGTAAACTGTTGGATTTCCTAAATGTGATGAAAAAGAATAAAATATTTCCAGGGAAGAGATGGTGGTGTTGGTAGAAGGATAGTTATGTAATGAATAATTGGTGTAACTTCATGTACACATTGAATATCCTATAAAGTTATTGAATATATAATGGGATCTTCTTGAGTACATCTAAGATCTTGGTAAGGATTCAGGTGATAATAATGTTAAGGCTCCTCAATGTTTTTCAATACTTACCATGAAAAATATAAGTTAAATAAAACAAGAATAATATATGGTGATGATTTTTCTTATTTTGAAATAGGGCATCAAGATGTAATTTTTAAAAGTTACACAAAAAACTAATTGTGTATAAAAGCATACTATAATGAAGTGTATATGGAGATTTCTACTGAATAAGACCCATCCCTTATCAAAAAGGGGATTCCATCATATCATTGTCTATCTATAATTATTAAAAACTCTAACACCTACCATAATAGGTTCAACCAATAATTTTATTTATATTCTCTAGTTTAACTTTTCTTTTGCTTTTATTTTTAGTTATGAAATTAATTTTTTTCATTGGCATAAAATAGAATTGTGTTTATTCGTCTATTGTAAAAAAAATACTCGGGTTCTACCTATTTTTGAATTTTATATATTTTTTAAAATTAATAATGTAAAAATTCATTATAATATCATATATATAATACACATTAGGTACAATGTGTAAAATATTATTGGGTAGTTTATAAGAAATTAGTTTAGGATTTTTTTTATTTGTTCTTTTGTTTTAATTAATTTTTATTTATTTTAAACATTATTTTTTTCTCTGTTGGGATGTCTTTTTCTCACTGTGAGTTCTGATGTCATTTAATAAGATGAAATTTATGGATTATAAATTGTAAAACTCAAGTGACTATAGATATGAGTACTTCTTTCTGAAATCAATTTTGGTTTAAATTAAATTTTGATTTATTGAGAAACCTTTATTAAAAATAACACCCATTGTAAATTGAGAACCCAAGAAGATTCAAAACCTTTTTTCTAAATTATTTCCAATAAATTTGTGCTTGGGTAGATTTTGGGAATTCTTAAACAATATTTAACTTTCTTATATACTTTTTTATAACTCTTCTATTCTAGAAATGATGAAATCATAAATGTTGTTTCGTCAGTAAATGATCCCATTGTTTTCCCATTTCATTTGTCTTTTAATCATTCCATTTTTAAAACCATATAAACCAAGAATAGACTATTGTGAGACACTATAAAAACTGAATCGATTTCCACATTGTTCTTTTCTTTTGTTTATATTGATAGATCAAGTGATGTTTCTAGGTGGTTATAATATATATAGTTTTGTGGAAACAGTGAATTATTCATGAAGATATTTGGTGTTATAAAAAATAATGGTTTGAATAATTATTGTACAACCAATAAGAGTGTCATATTCTATTTTCCACTAAAACATAAGAAAGAATATAATATTTTATTGAAATTCATTTTGAAAAAAAATTAAAAACATTGCAATATAGGTAATGAATGTTCATGTTTTTTGGAAGATGATAGGTGCAAGAGTTTTTGTTTAATAAATAGTGATTTTTAAGTAGTTAGAAAATTCTTAAACATTTTATACATTAATTGAGACTAAAGATACCAATATATATATATATCAATTTTTTAAAATATTTAACTAAATACCTAATATTCAATCTCATACCATTTAAAAATTATTTTCAATGATGTTATCTTCTATAAATTGAGTGAAATAAAGAACTTTATAACAACCCTATGAAAAGTTGGTTTTTTTCATATGAAATGTACATATTTTATTATGACATCATTAGAGTGTGAGTTTAATGTTTTATTGGGGTAGTGTGTGTCAATACATTATTAGTGTAGTTAGAAAATAAAAAAAACTGAATAAACCAAGGAAGAATGGTATGGAATATAAATGAATCATGTTGAGTGTAAATATAAAGGTATTGTGATATATAATTTATCATTTTAAAGATTAATTTATTATTTTCCATAAAAGGAAAATTTATTTGTGTAGTTTAATTGATCAGTATCAGTATTTCAAATATTTTCACATGATATTATTTAAAAAATTTAATCCTTTAATTTAAAATATAAAAAATATTTTTTCTTGAATATTCATGTATATTATTTATCTGAATTGATAAATCAGGTTAAATAAATAATTTTAATTATTTTTAATTTTCATTTGAATTTTCATATATTACCAAAATTTTATATTTCTTTCTCATATAAAAAACTATGCCACATAGATGTTAATTGAAATTTTTTTGTTAGGTTAGATTACGAGGAATGTCCAACCTTATACATTGGGTTGATATGTTTTTTATACAGTTTTTAGGTTTGGTTTATTAGATGGAAATTCTAGAAAACAATAGTTTTATTCATATTATAGATTTGGTATTTTTCTTGAAATAAAATTTGATATAAACTTTTAAGTAGTGTCCAAATTCATATATTCTATTGAGATTTAAGATTTAGAACCCATATACCCTTGACCTTATATTTTTTAGGTGAGTCTTTTTAGATTAGGTTGTCAGAGAGATAAAATTTTAGTATTTTTATCTATTTACCAAAATAACTAGTTTGTTCAATATTTATTAATGATAAATGGTGATAAAATAAACTCTAGAATTATGATTAAACTGTCGTTATTGAATGTGTGCCACTATTTAGTAAATCTAGTTTATTTGTTGTTTGATTCAATAAAGGAATGACCGAGATTTAGAGATGTTACTAGTTATATTATAATGTTATAAAGATATAGACAAGGTCTTGATGATTTTATATTACTAGATCAATGTTACAATTTGTTCTACTCGAATAAATTACACCTAGATCATGTCAGTTACTCCAATGTGGCCCTATGAAAACAATAGACTACAATAGTTTATATTAGTCCAAAATCAATAATTATAAACAAATAATTAAAATATTTTAATATAATAAAAAAATATTTACATTACATAAGTTTATATACAAATTAATTTACATAAAACATTCTGATGTTATATAACTACATGCGATATATATAATTATTTACATATAATTATAATTTATAAAAAAACTTGAAAAGAAGACAACTCAAATGAGATTGTGTCGAAGAATTACCCAAACCACATCAAAAATATGTCTGTAACTATAATAAATGAAATTATTATTTTAGCATAATAAATAAGATATTAAATAAATACTAAATTATACAATAATATATAAATAAAATATAAATAAAAATGTAACATGATACATAAATAAACAATATTACAATGTATCATAATAATCTGTGTGTGTTTGTTTTGTTTTGAGTGTTTGACATTTATTTTGATCTAAAATATATAACTTTTAAATTTCAGACACACAAATTCAATAAAACCTATATGACCCCCAAAATTTTGTCTAAGATAATACATTAATTGATGACTTTTGTAACATGCAACACTGAGATTTATGCTAATTTCCATATACTATAGAAATACTCATTTTTAAATTTGACTGTTACTATCAAATATATGTACAATATTTGTAATATATATAAATTTAATGATTACTTCTTAGGAAATAAGCACTCATGTAAATCCATTTCATACATAATAAATATAGTATCATCAAAAATTATTTTTATTTATTTTTTGAAATGATTATTATAGTTAATTTAAGAAAAATTAAAAATTTAAGTCTTTAAAAATGAAATATTATTTTTAAAATTTTCATTTGAATATTGTCTCGGGGTGAAATTTTAGGATTTTTCTGAAGATATTTATTTTCACTAAATTGTGAAAACACATATTTTATTGAATATTTTATTTTCATTTTATGTATGTATAAAGAATAATTTTATTTGTAATAGGTTTAAAAGTTTAATTATTCTATTTTTATAAAATATAATTCAATAAATTTCATTTAAATCTACATTATTATTAATTTTTAGAAAAAATTTACACTGAAATTACTTTTTTGTAACAATGCTTTTCATCACGTTTATCAGTTTTTTTCACAGTAATTTATTCTACATATATGGATTGAATATCATAAAATTGATTCAATATTGGGAATCATAATATCTATATTATTTTAATAGTTTATCTTTCCTTGTCGTAATGAAAAGTAATTGTGGTAAATTTTTATCACCTTGTTAAGGGTAAATCTATTATTTAAGTTTAAAGATAACGTGATAAATATTTAAAATTAAATCTAACACCACCTTTATTATTTTATATGATTTTAGTTCGACCACACACATTCAATATTCTAATATATTTAATATTGGTTCAATTTTCTTTAATAATTACCATAAAAATAATTTAAGTGAAATAATAAATCAAAATGTCACTCTCTTTACTTTAATAAATATAATACATTATTGTATGTATTAAATTAATTATTATTTATTTTTAAATTTTTATTATAAAAATTAATAAAAAAATTATCATGTTAATTTATTTTATTTTTTAGTGGTCTAATTATTACCATAAATGATTACAGAACATTGGCACAGTACTTGAGAAAGAAGTAGAAAAAAAATTAAATGATATAAAAACATCAAAAGTAATATTGTTTCGATGAATTATGGTGTCATGTGAATTTAATAGTTTATAGTATATTATAAATTATTTTTAATGAGTTTAGATTCTAATTCCATGCCTTTTTTGATGTCTTAAAAGTCAAAATATGTGAATAACTTTTAATGTGACTTTAATAGTATTTTTTGTTAAATAATATATAATTTATTGACTTAATATTCATAAGAATATTTATACAGGACAAGGGAATTAGGTAAGGACTAAAATTTTATCCCTTGACCATTTTCGATATAACTTTTACTTGTAATGTAATTTTATAACCCTTTAGTATCAGAAAAGATGTTACTATAGTTGAGGTTAAAACTTATTAACCAAGAGGTTAAACCGAGAGATAATGTTTAAAATATAATATAAAAATATCAATATTTTATTAGTTTAAGTTATTTCATCTATAAAATATCTAATATTTTAAAACTCCACCTAGTGAAACTTGGTATTTAAAAATACTTTATAAAATTTAAATTTGTTATCTATTTACAGCTATGTTCTTTCCATCACAACAAATGGACATAAACTCTCATCAATTCTTCACACCACCTTGATCCACTTATCTGAAACAAATTTCTTCAAAAACATCTTATAAATATGCTTATAATATATATATATATATATAGGTTTTTGTACCTTCAAAAAACTATCCCTAAAGTCCTCAAGAAGAAATCAAAAGGAGGTATCTAAAATAGTAAGTAATCATTTTAACCAATCGATTTCATTTTACTACATATTCCACCTCCGTTAATACATTCGTAGCCATTACAATATGTTAAAATAATTATATCCCATGTACGTATATATTATTGTGATGAAGGAATAACCTTATACGTCTTCTTTTTATATCAAATTAGAAATTGATGTTTTGCTCATGTGTACATATGAACTACCACCACCACAAAAATATATGTTTCAATTTCCATCATCTCCCCACATGGTTTTTTTTATAAAAATGGATTTAATAAATATATATCATATTGATGATATTATTTTGGTTCTATAATTCTGAATTGTTATTTTCATTTGTTTTGTTCCATCCATCAAAAAATGGAAACATCACTTGTGCGTATATAGGGACTTGCATCTCCAAAAAGTGATATAAATCATTTTTCAGAACTTATTTATATGATAGGTATTAAAGGTAATATAACGAAAAAATAAGATACTCAGGAAATTATTACCATTAAAGACAGTATGGTACAATGATAAAAGTACAATTTCCAAAACTTCTGAACTGAAATGTACATGAATATTGATAAAAAATTAATACATAGAGACGAAAATTGATAAAAAAAATATAAATAAATGTATTTTTAAATGTTGTAATTGGTTAATATATGAAATTATAATTAGTTTTATGGCTTTTTTATGAGTGAGTAACTTTTTACTTTATAACAAAAATGAAAATGGACTATTTTTTTAAACATATAAGGTATGAAAATAATATCCCTCTATCATGACTTGTCATTATATTGAAGAATAATTTAAATTTTTTCAATGTTGTTATCTAAGAAAATAGTTTCCTTAATATTTTTTAAATTTTAATTTTTTAAATATGTTTTTTGAAAATGAAATGTGTATTTTTTCATGAAATATTATAGTGCAAGTTAAAGACATTTTTTATCAATGATAATATCCTCTGTTGTTATTTATTCATTATTGATTATATGATCTAATAATACAATCATTATTACATCTAAAAAACTATTATGACATTTATTTTAATATATTTACGAAACCATTTTATTTACCACATGTTATTATATGATGATATAATTAATTTTTTATGATCTTATAGAATAGTTATAATTGGATTATAAATATGTGATTGGTGCATCTTGAATTATTTATCCCTTTAATGCATTGTGGAATACTAATGTTTTATGAGATAAAATGGTACATGAGTGGTTATCTTAATATTGAAAGACAATACAAGGGTGGTTATTCAAAGCACTAAACAAGGTACACGGGAGGTTATCCTAAGAACAAAAGGGGGTTGGGATGTTGTCACAATCCTAAATCTAGTATAATAAAATATGATGAATTACATAGTGGGTAGCCTTTACATAATATTTATATTTTTAATTGCATTTAACATTTTATCTAACTCTTTTATAACATGATATTATAATAATGTTATTCTCTCATGAATCAATTTCATGGATTTCTTTATGCTTCATGTCTAATGAAATACTAAGATTTATTTCATGACTTCTGATTATGATCTATGAATTAATAGATATAATTCTCATATTCTAATATCATATTATAATACCATTTTATTCCCTTGTTACACATAAATGATCATTCATATATCCCTTGTTTACCCTTACTGTTCATTTAATATCGTCTTTTATGATGTTTCCATTTACCTAGGATATGAAGAATGTTTTTAAGACTAATTGTCTATTAAATATTATTGTTGTGAATAACTAATTGGGTTTTGATATAGTACTTTTATGTATTAGTTATTTATGTTTACATGTTTCAAAATACATGAAAGATTTACTATTCTAGTATGGATTGTAATGATATGTAATGAGAACTCATCAAGTAAAAGTTAAAATCAATGTATTAAATGTTTTGGTCACCTCATATGGTAACAGATAAATGTTTAATTTCTTTTATAATATAGGATGAGGAAACCTTAGTTAGAAACCTTAAGGATAATCATATGTATTGAATAAAATTTTATGTAATGGTGAAGGATATACTGTGGTTTAACTATAAAATACATACCTTTCTATATACTAGCAATTGGATGCGGTTGGGGTAATGATATTCCAAGGGATAAGAACACTAAATGTGGTTGATTGGGTATTAACTCAATCATCATCAATTCATGATGAGTGGGTTGGAGAATACATGCCTGGCCGGAAACATATTGTATATATTTAGGGGTTAATTTACATTAAATTTTTGATCCATTTTATTTTATTTGAAAATATATAACCATAGATGACCTAGGTTTACATAAGGTGTCGTAGAATGAAAATATGTATCATGATTTAGACATCCAATAAATGTTTTTCATGACTACATGACTTCTCACTTGATTATTATTTCACTTGTTATGAATTTTTGTTTTATTTAATGGATGGAACGAGAAGGAATAATGATAATACTTATTGTGATGGAAACTGCAAAAAAATATCCTCATGATCCATAAAATAAACTCTAGGATGTAATGTAAAATATTATGTTTATTTCTAACAATTTATCACATTATAAAATTAAAAATCTCAATATGGGTGAGTATATTAAAATCCCTAATAATAAGAAAATATAGTTCCATGGGAGTTCATTTTAAGAACACCATAGGGGAAAGAAGATTTATCTTCCTTCATATCAACAATGTGAGAAGAGTCACCAAGGGAAATACCTTAATTTAATAAAAAGATGTTTTTTGTATGTAAAATAATGACATATAAAAATTAATTGCATGGGGAAAATGAAAATATCAATGTATAGAAATATTTTATATCATATGTTACCTTTTATAGTTCAATGTATTTTGTGTGGAAATCATGGGAATTATTCGATTCATTTCTCTAACCAAGGGTTATTCTAAACCAAGTAGGGGAATATGTTATGCTAATAAATAAACTGGAATGATTGAAGTGTTTATTTTTTCGAATTTGATACTTATGTTGTTTAATTTTTTTATTAATAATATTATGGTTATAATAATTATTAATCTTTTATGGATTGTTTTGTAGTATATTTTTCTCATGTATTTGAAAGTATAAGTTAAATTATATTGACAATATTGTGTGTTCTTGTGTGTAAATGTTTTGTTCCTAGATTCTACTTTTAAATTGATGTATTATTATCCCTACAAACAGTATGAGTTTTCAACAAAAATAATTTTTAATATTGAAACTCTGATGAATGGGATATATTTTGGAAAATGAAGTTAATTTAAGATGGGATAATTTAACACATATAAAATTTAGTTTTAAATAATTTCAAGATCAATGTATTTATTAACACACAACAACGAGAAGTAAGTGAATTGTGATATACTATAAAAATATTTTTATTTAACTTCCACAACTATAACCCAGGCAGTAAATTCTGGGGTATTAATATGAGTAACTAAATTATGAAATATATGTATAATGTCCGTACTCAAAACAAATTTTTTGATTAATTATCTGGTAAATATGTCACATCTGTGATTTCATTTTTAGGTATTTTTCTTTTTTATTTTTTTCTATCGTCTTCCATGGGTTTCAATTTGGAATTTTGGAATAAAACAAATATTTCGAGGAGGATAGTGCACTGTGAATGGTTTGTGCACATTTAGTAGCAATGATATGCCAGGCCAGGAAAATGTCTGGTATGAGACATTACCTGTGGCATCCCGACTTTTTATAACATAAACTTTCATTACAATACACAAAACTGAGGATCATTAAGGTTTTGTGTCTTGGAAACCAGGAACATAAAACAAGAAAACAACATAAAACATTCTTCTTAAACACTTTAAAGGCTTCTCCTTAAGTTCATCATAGGTTCATTACTGCATCTCATAACCTGGGGACATACATCAAAAGAAAGGGTGAGCAGAAGGCCCAGTAAGGGAAACAAGAGAAACATTTTAGATGTGAACTGTAGATACTTCAATAAGGTCATGAAAAGAACATTAAGGCATGAGAATGAAATAATGAGGCATATCATAATAAAAATTAAGTTTTTCATAACTTGAAGATGTGGAAACAACATTTAATATTGACAATAATTTCTTTTTCACCAAGGTCCATCCCCAAGGTGTCATTAAAAATTACCAAGGTTATTCACCAAGGCGTCATTAAAAATAGTCATCTCTAGAGATTAATTCTTTACCCAATGCATTAGAGCGCTATCAGGGCACACCGTTGACATGTATTTATTATCATGTGATCCACATATATCATCACCAATAATTTCATTAACGACCCATATATCATAAAAGTAATGGGCTTCATTTCATAACCATAACATTTTAAAAACTACTTTAAAGACATGATCTTTGTGTCACTTTAAACCCCATAGAAAAGGAAGGTGGGTCTCATGTATGTAAATCCCAGAATTTAAAATAGAACATTTTGGTATATATGTGAATATCCATATAGAAGAGAGAGCTTTGAGTATTCACTTAATAAAATAAATGAACTTTAGAAAAATAGAGAGACATTTTGAGACGGAAATTCTGCAACATAACAACTATGTTTCAAGGTTTTAGAAAACATTGGAAAGAGAGGGGACATGGGTAAAACATTAATAAATGACCCATAAACAGTATAGGAACAGAATATGAAGGATATATAATCATGGTAATGAAATTTGAAAGATATAACATATGAAATGAAGAACATGAATGGAAGACAAAAATATGATTTCTCTTATAAAAATTCGGCAGCCTAACAGCGCCACTTAAAACATCAAAATACTGAATTGAAGCGATCAAATAGGGTCTCTCATAATATGAATATAAAATATCATTATTATAGATATAGATATCATACCCCATAAAAATAAAAAGGAACTTGAAATACTTGACATGAAAGTAGAACTTTGAAAAATGAGAAAAGTGAACGAATCCATTAAAAATTCGGCAGCCTGACGGTGCCACTTAAACATTATTAAAATGAATTGATGAGAGAAAGAGGGGGTCTCTCATCATATGAACATCAAAAGGGCAGAAATATGAATATATAAGAACATCCTCCAACATAAGAACATGGAGAATAAAATAAATTATATAAAAGGGATTACTTGAAAAGAAGGAGAGGGGTCAGATCCCTTACTTTAAATGTATCTCTTAAAACTCAATGGTTGGGACCTTGAGAGGCTTGAGGGCACCTTGGTAGGACTCTATAGGAGGTAAGGAGACCAGAACATCGTTGAGGATTGTTTTGGAGTCGAATGGATGAGAGGATGGCTTGGTATTTATAGGGAAAGTGAGGGGACAAGGCATTAATGGTGAAGGGACACCTCATTGGTGGTTTTGGCAAAACCATGGGCTTGCCCATGGTATTTGCCCATGGTATTGGCCACTTGGGACACCTCACACAATAATTAATCCCCTTTAGTCGACCATAATTTAAAATATCTCATGACATCATCATGACACAATTATGATGTCATTTAACATACCGAAACCCTAAAACTGCATTTTTACTATTCACTAAAAATTCATATTTCTCAGAAAAATCCCAAAAAATTACCCTAACATAATATCGATGCTTTGAGTTAAAAAATAAAGTCCATTTTATAAAAAAAATTCTAAATATTTTTAATTAAATTTTTAATTAAAAAACATTATTCACCCAAAAAAACTAATACTTGATTAATAATTTATAAAACTGTTATTTAACCATTTTATTGAATCGCATTACTTAATAACAGTGTCTAAATTATATTAAAACTTTCTTTAAGTGATATTACTAATCCATTTGGTCACATTACTAATCCTAAGCATAAAATCACTATTCATAATTTACTATTCATCAAAAATTAAGTAGATCTTATTAGACTCCAAATTCCATACTGAACACTTTTGCAGTAGACTATTTTTTGAAAATCATTAAACATCATTAATTATTTAAGGTCTAGATAAATATTTTAAAATATCCTTTCTTCAAAATAAAATACATCTTAAAATTATCCTGACATTTGAAATTTCACAAACATCACTAAAGGATGAAATATCAATTTGTTCATCCAAAAGGATTACACAAAGAAGCTACGGTCTCGTCACATAGCCCCTTATAACACTAGCATATGACCTAAGCGTAACGTGTGATATGGTGAGAGAATCTGAGGGAGGATCAGATAACATTGCCTTAGTAGTAATCTCTACTAACTTGAACTTCTCCCGCAGGCGTTTCTGTTCAAGCTTGACACGCTGGAGTTCGGCCTGGGCTTGGTCCAAAGAAAAACCCAATGATGCCACCTCCTTCCCAAGCTCTGATAAGTGGGCTTCATAAGGTTCGAGTCTACTGGATGAAGCCATCGACTCCTATTTCTACATTAACCATTAACATCTCTATTAAATCTTTAAGAGTAAGTTAATATACTATTCAAAAATATTGGGTCGTTACATTCTTCCCCCTTAAGAAATTTCATCCCTGAAATTTTATACTTGAGGCCTAGTCGAAAAGGTGAGGGTAATTTTTCTTCATTGTTTACTCAGGCTCCCAAGTCGCTTCTTTATACTTATGATTCCTCCATGACACTTTCACAAGGTGGGTAGTCTTGTTTCGTAGAACCTTTTTTCTACGGTCTAAGATCTCCATTGGCTGCTCCTCATAAGAGAGGTCATGTTCCAGTTGTACCATCTCTGGGTTTAGTACATGCGAAGGTTCGGGTGTGTACTTCCTCAAGAGAGATACATGGAAGACATCGTGAACTTGAGCTAGGTTCGGTGGAAGTGCTAGTCGATAGGCCACTGCTCCTATGCGATCTAGGATTTCATAGGGGCCAATGTACCTAGGGCTGAGCTTCCCTTTCTTCCCAAACTGCATGACTCTCTTCCATGGAGAAATTCGAGGGAAGACTTTGTAGAAAACACCAAACTCCAAGTCCCTTCGACGGTTGTTAGCATAGCTCTTCTACTGACTCTAAGCAGCCTTTATGTGTTGTTGGATAGAATGAACCTGTTGTGTCATCTCCGGCACAAGATCTGGCCCAAGAAGCTTTCTCTCACCAGTTTCATCCCAACAAGTAGGAGTTATACATCTCTTTCCATACAGAGCTTCATAGGGTGCCATCTGAATACTCGAATGGTAGTTGTTGTTATAGGAGAACTCAACTAATGGTAGGTGTTGATCCCATCCACCTTTAAATTCCATTGAGCATAATATCAGTATGTCTTCGTGTGTCTGAATAGTCCTTTCAGATTGGCCATCAGTTTGAGGATGATAGGCCGTACTAAAATTCAATTCAGTATTCAGAGCATGTTGAAGACTTCTCCAGAATTTTGATGTGAATCTTGGATCACGATCAGACACGATGGATAGTGGTACCCCATGTAGCCTTACCACTTCCTTTACGTATATCTTGGAAAGTTGATGTAGAGAGAAATATTCCTGAATAGATATAAAATGGGCGGTCTTGGTGAGACGGTCCACAATAACCCATATCACATTGTTTCCTTTGGATGTTTTCGGGAGACCAGTTACAAAGTCCATAGTGATATTATCCCACTTCCATACTAGTATGGGTAACGGTTGTAATACCCCCTTAGGAAGTTGTCATTTTGGCTTTACTTGTTGACACACCAGGAACATTTTTGTGTAATCAACAATCTCCCTCTTCATGTTATCCCACCAATAATGATCACAAAGGTCTCTATACATTTTAGTGCTTCCCGGATGTATAGACAAAGTAGAGCTATGTGTTTAATCCATCAGTTCTTTCTTTATCTGCAGAATAGATGGAACACATAGTCTTGTATGAAATTTCAATACACCTTCTCGATCAATATTGAAATCCGGGAACTTCCCATCCTTTACAGCCTCAAACTTCTCATGCATCAAAGGATCTTCTTTTTTAGCCTTCTTGATCTTCTCTAGTAATGAAGGTTGAAAAATCATTTGGGATAAGGTTGATGATGTCCCTTCTCTTACAATTCCTATGTCCAGTTTTACTAGATCATTAATCAAGGGATCTCTTAAGATCCTCATTGTTTCCAGAACAATAGGATCTTTCCTTCTTAACACATCAACGACTTTGTTTGCTCTTCCCGGGTGATAATGAATTTAACAATCATAGTCTTTAATAAGCTCCAACCATCTCCTTTGTCTCATGTTCAATTATTTCTGTGTGAAAATATACTTTAAACTTTGGTGTTCGGTGTATATATCACATTTCTCCCCATAAATATTGTGCCTCCATATCTTTAGAGTAAAAACAACTGCCGCTAGCTCTAGATCATGCGTAGGATAATTTTTCGTATGAATCTTCAATTGTCAAGATGCATAAGCAATTACCATGTCATTTTTCATGAAGACATACCCAATCCCTTTCAGAGATGCATCACTAAAAATAACGAATCCTTCTCCGATAGAGGGTCGTGTTAACACCAGTGCAGTAACCAATCTCTTCTTCAGCTCTTGGAAACATTCCTCGCATTCCTTTGTCCAGATGTACTTAAACCCTTTTTGAGTCAACTTTCATAGCGGATTATGTAGAGACCCGAAGCTTGACATACATGGACATTACATTACTTTTTCGGAATTCTTAGTACATAACAAAAACACACACATAAGGACCGTAATAGTTTAGTGTCTTTGGAAACTCGGAATATAATCTTCTAATCATGGTGAAAGATCTTCAACATCTCCCATAAAGATCTTTTTTTTTTCTAAACCTAAATCCTTTCTTTATGTCCTGGGGAAAACAAAACAAAAAAGAGTGAGCTCAAATGCTCAGTAAGGGTAAACAAAAGAAATATCAATCACGTCATATTTATAAGAACATATCTTTTGGAAGTCATAAACTGCAAAAGAGATCATAATTTCAGAACATGGGATAAATCATAGTAGTGAAATGTAATCCCAATAATCATAACTTAAAACATGAAACTTTGTGGCATACACACTTAATCATAGAGAATCATTTCTTATTAGTCAAGACTCATTGCCAAGACTATCTTAGTGGAAAAAGTCCCTTTCTGAACTGAGTTCACTCCTCATTTCAGTCTTGTTTCACTGAACTGGTATAACCTACCATTCCTACCATGTCTATCTCATGAGATATAAAATCTTTACCCAATGCATTGGAGGGAGATATAGGTCCCATCCATCTCATAATGATACCATTCTTATGTGTGCCACAAAATCATAAATCATACATAATTTCATAACCCAAGTAATAAAAATGGGAATCTTAAACATCGTGACATCATAAAACAATTCATATAAGATAAAGGAATTCATAAATATTATTCCATCACAACATAATCAAATCAATGTAATAATAGGGATAGAAATATAACCCTTTATTATCTTATATGGAAAATAATTTTGATAAAACACTTGAACTCCATTCTTGAGGAAAATATCCTTTCTACTTCAAAAACATTTTTCCTTTCTTAACATGTTATAAAATTTTAAACTAAAAGAAGTTGATAGAAAATAAACTTGAAAACTTGTAAGGGAAGATTCTTGGAAATTTTTTTTTGAAAATGCATTCATGCCGTATAAGTTAAAAAAACATTCTTCTCGTACTTATGTCGGAAAAGTCAAAAAGTACCTCGTACAAAAACAACAAAAGATTCCTTTCATGTATTTTACTAAAAAATCACTGAAGGGTAAAATAGGATTTAAACAATTTTAGGTTAATGGAAATAATATTACATATTGAGGAAACATGGATGTGGATGATAAAATACACCCCAGAAAATGCCAAAGTATAAACAATCTCGGATAAAAATGAGATTGTGATATTTCCCTTACCTTAGGTCCGATTTGCTTCGTATGTGTCCGAAACTCCTATATAATGATTTAAATAATGTCATTTACTTATTATAGAATCATACTCATTATTATGATAACATATATGGTTCACTTATTGATTTATATTACCCGTTCTTTTGTAAATTTATTGTTAAAGAGCGTTTTGGGTAAAATCGTTTCATTTGTCGTTCGTGTTTTGACTTGTAATTATTAATACGATTACATAGATCATGATTACTTAATTAAAGAATATAAAACATGATTTATATATAATATATATTCAGAATATATATATATATATATATAATAGATCAGTAAATGGAAAGAAATACACCGTTTATGGAGATGGTAGACCGTACGTACGCCTGAACGCTGTTTTCTTTTCCTTATTAAGTTGAATGGAATTAAGTAGATGACATACGTATATATACACATAAATCCAGAATAATTATTATTTCATATATTTCATTATTAATTATTATATATACTTTATAATCATTCATGAATGGTTAACGTGGAGAATGAATCTCATTGAGTCGTGGAGACGGTAGTCCGTACGTACGCACGAGTGATGATATCATTCTCATGATCTTGGAATTGTATTGGATTGTATGTATACTATTTCATAATCAATATAACTTTAAAATAATCATATAAAGTTATTATGTACACCATTATACCCATCCATGTAAGGTGGTGGTGGAAAATAGATTACACCACGGCGTGGAGACGGTATTCTGTACGTACGCACGCGCGGTGATTTCGTTTTCCGTAGGATGGATAGATGGTGAAATAGGGTTGTTTCATACTTATAATAAAATATCAATATATGAGTGATACTGATGTTATTACTTCATAATGAAACAACTAAAGAAGAAGAAGTGGAAGAAGAAATAAAGGTGAAAGAATCGGTAACGGAAATTACCTCTTCTTTGAAGCGCCTCTTTGAGACCTCCTTTTAGGGTACTAAAATAGGTCTTTGAAGATAACCAGAACCTCTAAGATGTTTCTATGGAAGTGGAGAGAAGCAATTGGCAGGTTTTGGCCGAGCTTGAAGGCTCAAAGTGGGGGGGAGGAAGAGGGGGAGGAGGTTCCCTTTTATACGGGAGGAGAGGGGCACCTTTGGAATAACTAAAACTATTATTTTATTATAAAGTCAAATTAGGTTTTTAATAGCTCCAAATTGATATATCTCTAAGAGAAGGTGTTTAGGGGTGTAAATCCTCTCATCCAATAGAATTTAGACAAGTTTAGGTATCAATTTTAACCTTATCATCTAGATTTAACTTTAAGTTAGATAATTTAACTTTCACCATGTCTTCTTGTTTTCTTACACTATAAGGTTAATAAACGTACTATATCAAGACAAAAGAACCCCAAGTTGTTTATTATTAATATATATAACCTTATCTAAGTCATTTGGCTGAACATTAGATTTTTAGGAATAAAATAACAATTAATAATATAATATTTTTTTTAAAACTATTTTATGTCAATTTTGACACTATTTAGTAATTGATTTTTGTGAAAATAATAACAGAATGATTAGCTCGAACCAAGTTAGTTAAATCAATAATAACATGTCATGTTAACCAATAAAATTAGTGTAATTCAAAAAAATTCTCAAATTACATTTATTTTGTTATTTATAACATCAATTATGTCAATATGTCATTAATAAGATAAATATTGCATCATCGTTGTGTCATAAATAAATTACCTTATTTAATGTCTAACAATTAAAAATAAAATACCATTATGTAGGAAATATTTTTAGCTTTCTAATGAATATTTATAGTCGAATTTATCTTATGTATAAGCCCATATTAAAAATGATTTACTTATTAAACTTTGATTTTAACTATTTTAACCCTTTTTTAAATAAATTAATAATAAATGTCCTAATCTAATCCAAGTTGGCCTAAATGGTCATATTTTATTTCTAAGGTTGTTTTAGGTCGAATTACACTTGTCCAATAGAATTAGAACATGTGGTAGGGTAATAGTAATATCATTTTTACCCTTAATTACCCTATTTACTTTTAACCGCGGTAAAAAAAGTAAAAAGTTACTATTCACCAAAAATTATTTTCATCTCATTGAACCACATTTTACTTAGTGACATCAACCGTGTCTCTCGGATTTTTGAAATTCCACTCACAGAAGCAGTAAAATTATGTTTTATGAAAAATTCATTTTTTTTAACTTCCACTTAGTGGTTTCACTATTCAACAAAAAAATGAAAGTTTCCAGAAAAATACCAAAAATTAGGCCTAAGCTATATTTGATATTATGAATTCAAAAATGATGTCTATTTTACCAAATTCAAAACATATCAGTTTCATTATTTGATTTAAAAATTAATTCCTGTCGTCAAAACAAATAGCGTGTTCTTAAAAGATAATAACTATCAAAAGATTGACAGTTCTTTATGTCTGGTTTAAATGTGAAATTACATCCAATAACCAACATTGTATTAAATTGTAAAAATATATTCCAAATATACTTTAAAACCAATAAAATTAATAATTTATCACTATTAATTATTTCTATTAAAAAGGTTGTTTTTAATTAAAATTTAGTAATTTTCACTATTCATCAGAAAATGAAAGTTATCCGAAAAGTACCAAAATTTCACCCTAAGCTAATTTCGATATTCTGAATCCAGAAATGAAGTCCATTTTGGAAAATAAAATTTTCAAAATTTCAAAAATTGGTTGTTACTATTCATAACAGCTAGTTTTAATAATATTTTAATAGCATATCGTTGTTTAGTGAAACTCGGTATTGAGTACTACACATGCTATCGAGGAAGGTCGCGATTGCGTGTAATGCAAGGAAAGTCAAGGATGTGTGTTGTGGAATCTCATTTTAGTGTAGCGTACAACACAAGACATTAATGAAATTAAAAAGAATATTTTTCATAAAATCTCGGGGTGTTACATTATACCCCCCTTAAAATGAATTTCGCCCTCGAAATTTGTCAGGGTTATAAATGGTTTACTATTCGAAAGTTTCATTAATAGAAACCCACATCATAAAAAGGAATACCAAAACCAATCTTTAAAAACAAAAGTATGAAATGTAACGGTTACCCAAATAAACTAATCACTTTGTTTCCACATAGGTGAAAATATGGATATGGAAGAGAAATCTAACCATCATGTTCTGATGAAGAGTGGTAGAGAACATGGCTATGGAAAAGCCAGAAATCACAAAGCCATAAATTTGTGACGATCTAAGGTACTATCTGATTCATCAGATATAAGATCACTAGGACAACATTTTTGGTTTTCAAGATCATTTCCCTAAAGTTGATGAAATTGGAATTAGAATTAATACTTTCATGATTTTGGTATAGTCTCACCTTTGGTCGTTCTTTGGAAAATTTCCTCTTCATCTCTTAAATAAATGAAGTTGAATTTGTCATTCGTGATGTGTTAGCAGATCATGTGATAGAATGATTGGTCATTCCATCTGTCTCAAACAAAATGTTAGAAAAGTTATCAAAAAATACATAAGTCCATATATAGTGAGATTAATCATATATAGTTCCTAAAATGGACTTATACATCATATATTATACTGCTTAATATAATATGACTAGTTTCCACTAAAGAGGGACTTCCTGTAGGCTAGTGGTAGGCGATAAAGGCCAGTCGCACTTCGGTTCTGTGTTCGATTCCTACAGCCTTGTCCGACGCGATGGGATGTCGCCCGTCCTGCAGGTTGTCCTTTTTCTAAAGCTATATTACCATAACATCCCATCAACAATATCGAAAAAAGTTCTATCCTTAAACAATACTAACTTATGTCTAAAATAATCCATTCCAATTTGTAGGCTTATCTAAAATACTTTGGTCCAATCTCATAGTATAAAGAAAACGATTACTCGAAATGTCATCAACCAAGCATGTGAATACCATCATTTATCCCCCATATATCTTGTTGGTCACATTCCAATCATGTGAATACCTTAATCATGTATTCTCTTAAATAATGAACTCCCATTAAACCTTAGTGAAAACATGAATTCTGTAAAAAGTTAACTCTTTCCACATACCAAAATCCAAAAATTCTATATACTCTAACCATGATATAACCTTATCCTTATATCAGTCATGAGCTCATGAATACTATCAAACATTTAATTTTCTCCATATTCATTCATTATGCGCATATCATCTACATTCCAAAAATATCTGAATAACCTTTCATGGATACTGGTACCATTAATCATACACTTTCAAAACTCAAGGAAAGACAACAGTGTAACAATACTTAGATGTCTCTTTATTCCATAGTACCATGAGATTACTTATACAACATTACATATGATAAACATGTAATCATTCCACTACATTCTTAAACCATTGACCGAGCTTCAATAATTTTTTAGTCTCACATATCATTTGTAGTCTCTTCATCATCATCAACATAAATACTACCCATACGACCATAGTGATTCTCTTCATGAGACTTTCCATTAGGGCATTGGTTTGCATAATGCCCGTACATTCCACATTTAAAACATTTAACCATTGTTGATGTCGTAGTAATACCATTATCCTCATCCCTGGTGTTAACTGAACCTTTTCCTTTTCACTTACTGGCTTTGTGTCCTTCTTTTCCACACCCAAAGCATCTTCCATTTCCTTTGAAACATTCTCCTTGATTCCTCTTTCCACATGATTTACATAGGGGAAATTGAACTTTATTTCCTCTATGAACATCATGAAACTCCATCTTTCTCTTATTATCCGAGTCAGGAAACTTACCAAATTTTACTTTATTGATCATATTATGAGATTTCTGATTCGGAATAATAATGATGTTTGGACTTCCAAATCCCATTTCATTTGGTTTCTCATGAAGAATATCATTCAATTGTCCATCAAATCCTCCATTATTGTGAATCATCTTGTTTCCAGCCATTTTCTAAAACCCAAAAAGAATAGTGTGACAGGCAAAAATCGTAATAAAGGGGGAGTAACTTCAATATCTAACATATTTGGTTTAATCTAATATCGTTACCATAGTTCTTTGACTATATCCTATACGTATACTTATCCTTAGGGAAATCCCTAGAAATACCTTAGAAATAACTCTAGGGATCTCACTAACGTTTTCGCATCCTAGTTTCCAAAGGTTGAATAAACGTTTCCTCTGATACCAACTGTAGATACCCGAAGCTTGACGTACATGGACATTGCATTACTTTTGCGGAATGCTTAGTACATAACAAAAACACACACACAAGGACCGTAATAGTTTAGTGTCTTTGGAAACTCGGAATATAATCTTCTAATCGTGGTGAAAGATCTTCAACATCTCCTATAAAGATCTTCTTTTTTTTCTAAACCTAAATCCTTTATTTATGTCCTGGGGAAAAGAAAACATAAAAGAGTGAGCTCAAATGCTCAGTAAGGGTAAACAAAAGAAATATCAATCACGTCATATTCATAAGAACATATCTTTTGGAAAACTTAACCTGCAAAAGAGATCATAATTTCATAACATGGGATAAATCATAGTTGTGAAATAAAATCCCAATAATCATAACTTAAAACATGAAACTTTGTGGCATACACACATAATCATAGAGAATCATTTCTTATTAGTCAATACTCATTTCCAAGACTATCTTAGTGGACAAAGTCCCTTTCTGAACCGAGTTCACTCCTCGTTTCAGTCCTGTTTCACTGAACCGGTATAACCTACCGTTCCAGCCATGTCTATCTCATGAGATATAAAATCTTTACCCAATGCATTGGAGGGAGATATAGGTCCCACCCATCTAATAATGATACCATTCTTATGTGTGCCACAAAATCATAAATCATACATCATTTCATAACCCATGTAATAAAAATGGGAATCTTAAACATCGTGACATCATAAAACAATTCATATAAGATAAAGGAATTCAAAAATATAATTCCATCACAACATAATCAAACCAATGTAATAATAGGTATAGAAATAGAACCCTTTATTATCATAGATGGAAAATAATTTTGATAAAACAATTGAACTCCATTCTTGAGGAAAATATCCTTTCTACTTCAAAAACATTTTTCCTTTCTTAACATGTTATACAATTTTAAACTAAAAGAAGTTGATTAAAAATAAACTTGAAAACTTTTAAGGGAAGATTCTTGAAAATTTTGTTTTAAAAATCCATTCATTCCATATAAGTTAAAAAAAATTCTTCTCATACTTATGTCGGAAAAGTCAAAAAGTACCTCGTACAAAAACGACAAAAGATTCCTTTCATATCTTTTACTAAAAACTCACCGAAGGGTAAAATAGGATTTAAAAAATTGTAGGTGAATGGAAATAATATTACATATTGAGGAAACATGGATGTGGATGATAAAATACACTCCAGTAAATGCCAAAGTATAAACAATCTCGGATAAAAATGAGATTGTGATATTTCCCTTACCTTAGGTATGATTTGCTTCGTATGTGTGCGAACCTCCTGTATAATGATTTAAATAATGTCATTGACTTATTCCAGAATCATACTCATTGTTATGATATCATATATGGTTCACTTATGGCTTTATATTACCCATTCTTTTGTAAATTCTAGGTTAAAGAGCGTTTTGGTTAAAATCGTTTCATTTGTCGTCCGTGTTTTGACTTGTAATTATTCATATGATTACTTAGATCATGATTACTTAATTCCAGAATATAAAACATGATTTATATATAATATATATTTAGAATATATATATAATAGATCTGTAAATGGAAACAAATACACCGTTCATGGAGACGGTAGACCGTACGTACGCATGAACGCTGTTTTCTTTTCCTTATAGAGTTGAATGGAATTAAGTAGATGACATACATATATATACACATAAATACAGAATCATTATTATGTCATATATTTGATTTTTAATTATTATATATACTTTATAATCATTCATGAATGGTTAACGTGGAGAATGAATCTCATCGCATCATGGAGACGGTAGTCCGTACGTACGCACGAGCGATGATATCGTTCTCATGGTCATGGAATTGTATTGGAGTGTATGTATACTATTTCATAATCAATATAACTTTACAATAATCAAATATAGTTATTATTTACACCATTATACCCATCCAAGTAAGGAGGTGGTGGAAAATAGATTACACCACGGCGTGGAGATAGTATTCCATACGTACGCACGCGCAGTGATTTCGTATTCCGTAGGATGGATAGATGGTTAAATAGGGTTGTTTCATACATATAATAACATATCAGTATATGAGTGATACTGATGTTAATACTTCACAATTAAACAACTAAAGAATAATAAGTGGAAGAAGTAATAAAGGTTAAAGAATCGGTAACGGAAATTACCTCTTCTTTGAAGCGCCTCTTTGAGACCTCCTTTTAGGGAACTAAAATAGGACTTTGAAGAAGACCAGAACCTCTAGGATGTTTCTAGGAAAGTGGAGAGAAGAAATTGGAAGGTTTTGGCCGAGCTTGAAGGCTCAAAGTGGTGAGAGGAAGAGGGGGAGGAGGTGCCCTTTTATAAGGGAGGAGAGGGGAACCTTTGGAATAACTAATAATATTATTTTATTATAAAGTCAAATTAGGTTTTTAATAGCTCCAAATTGATATATCTAGAAGCTAAGTTGGGTAGGGGTCGAAATCCTCTCATACAATTGAATTTAGGCAAGTTTAGGTATCAATTTTAACCTTATCATTTAGATTTAACTTTAAGTTAGATAATTTAACTTTCACCGTGTCTTCTTGTTTTCTTACTCTATAAGGTTAATAAACCTACTATATCAAGCCAAACGAACCCCAAGTTGTTTATTATTAATATATATATCATTATCTAAGTCATTTGGCCGAACCTTAGATTTTTAGGAATAAAATAACAATTAATAATATAATATTTTTTTTAAAAACTATTTTATGTCAATTTTGACACTATTTAGTAATTGATTTGTTTGAAAATCATAACAGAATGATTATCTCGAACCAAGTTAATTAAATCAATACTAACATTTCATATTAACCTAGATAATTATTTTAATTCATAAAAAGTCTCAAATTTCATTTATTTGGGTATTTATAACTTCAATTGTGTCAATATTTCATTAATAAGATAATTATTGCATCATCGTTGTGTCATAAATAAATTAACTTATTTAATGTCTAAAAATTACAAATAAAATACCATTATGTAGGAAATATTTTTATCTTTCTAATTAATATTTATAGTCGAATTTATCTTATGTATAACCCCATATTAAAAATGATTTACTTATTAAACATTGATTTTAACTATTTTAACCCTTCTTTAAATAAATTAATAATAAATGTCCTAATCTAATCCACGTGGGCCTAAATGGTCATATTTTATTCCTAAGGTTGTTTTTGGTCGAATTACACTTGTCTAATAGAATTAGTACTTGTGTTAGGGTAATATTAATATCATTTGTACCCTTAATTACCCTATTTACTTTTAACCGTGGTAAAAAAAAGTTAAAAGTTACTATTCACCAAAAATTATTTTCATCTCATTGAACCACATTTTACTTATTGACATCAACCATGCCTCTCAGATTTTTGAAATTCCACTCACAGAAGCGGTAAAATTATGTTTTATGAAAAATTCATTTTTTTAACTACCACTTAGTGGTTTCACTATTCATCAAAAAATGAAAGTTTCAAGAATAATACCAAAAATTAGGCCTAAGCTATATTTGATATTATGAATTCAAAAATAATGTCTATTTTACCAAATTCAAAACATATCAGTTGCATTAATTAATATAAAAATTAGTTCCTGTCGTCAAAACAAATAGCGTGTTCTTAAAAGATAATAACTATCAAAAGATTGACAGTTGTTTATGTCTGGTTTAAATGTGAAATTATATCCAATAACCAACATTGTATTAAATTGTAAAAATATATTCCAAATATACCTTAAAACCAACCAAATTAAAAACTTATCACTATTAATTATTTCTATTAAAAAGGTTGTTTTTAATTAAAATTTAGTAATTTTCACTATTCATCAGAAAATGAAAGTTATCCGAAAAGTACCAAAATTTCACCCTAAGCTAATTTCGATATTACGAATCCAGAAATGAAGTCCATTTTGAAAAGTTAAATTTACAAAATTTCAAAAAGTGGTTGTTACTATTCATAACGGCTAGTTTTAATAATATTTTAATAGCATATCGTTGTTTAGTGAAACTCGGTATTGCGTACTACACACGCTATTGAGGAAGGTCGTGATTGCGTGTAATGCAAGGCAAGTCAAGGATGCGTGTTGTGCAAGCTTCTTTTGGTGTAGCGTACAACACAAGACATTAATGAAATTAAAAAGAATATTTTTCATAAAATCTCGGGGTGTTACAGATTAGAAAGCAGTGAAAAGTTTTTCACAAACCTCCTATAATATCCCGCTAAACCAAGGAAACTACGAATCTCAGTTACTGTTGTGGGTTGAGGCCACTCCTCCACAACCATTGTCTTTGTACGGTCAACCGAGATTCCTTCATTAGTTACGATGTGCCCCATGAAAGACACTTTTTGTAACCAAAACTCACACTTGCTGAACATTCAAAAGAGCCTCTCCTTCTGCAGAGTTTTCAAAATAACCCTCAGATGATCTTCATGCTCCTCACAAATTTTTGAATATAACAAAATATCATCAATAAAAACTACCACAAAGTTATCAAGGTAGTACTTAAAGAATCTATTCATCAAATCCATGAAAATAGAAGGAGCATTAGTCAAGCCGAAGGGCATAACAGTAAACTCATAAGGCCCATATCATGATCAGAAGGCAGTCTTTGGAATATCTTCCTTCATCACCCTCAGTTGATGATAACCAGATCGAAGGTCAATATTGGAGAAGAATTGAGCCCCACGAAGTTGGTCGAATAAATAATCAATTCTTGGAAGAGGGTATCTATTCTTCACTGTGATCCCATTCAGTTCTCTTTAATCAATGAATAGCCGCATTGATCCATCCTTCTTCTTCACAAAGAGAACTGGTTCTCCCCAAGGAGACACACTCGGTCGGATAAACCCCTTCTCCAACATGTCTTTGAGTTGTTTCTTTAACTCTTATATCTCCACATTTTCCATTCTATACGGTGTCTTTGATATCGGGTGAGATCCAGGTACGAGTTCAATGGAGAACTCTACCTCTCTATCTGGGGGAGGTCCAGGTAACTCCTCATGAAATACATCCATGTATTCCTGAACAATCGGAACATCTTCTATTTGTATACCCCCCTTTCCTTCATCATCATCACCGATTAACTCCATAAAGAAAGCTATAGGAGCTGCTTCTAGATAGGGATCAGTTCGGGATATCTCTCCTTGGAAGATAATTGTAGGTCATTCATTCAAGACTACTGAGATTTCCTTACTTCTGCATTTGATCTTAGCATTATACTTTGATAGCCAGTCCATCCCTAGTATGACGTCGAATTCCAACATTGGAATGACTACTAGATTTGCGATAAGATTGTGCTCACTGAAGTAAACACTAGAGTCTCTAAACACTGTTGATGCATGGATAATCCTACTAGGAGTCTTGACTGACAATTCTACTTCAAGAAGTTCAGGGATTGATTCTATATTCTTTGAAAACTTGGAGGAAATAAAGGAATGCGTAGAACCAGAATCAAACAAAGTACTTGCTTGTTTTGAGAGGACAAAAAGAGAACCTGCTACCATGTCGTTTGGAACTTCAACTTCAGTTGATGTGATAGAAAAAGCACGACCTTGCTCCCTTTGCCATTGCTGAGGTTGATGGTGATTCCCCTCCACTACCCTCGGATTTGGACAGTGATTGGCAGAGTGCCCAATATAACGACCCATACTTTACATACATTGTTAATACTTCAAAATTGAAGCACACTTTTTACAACATACGACAAAACCACAAAGGACCGTATAGGTATAGTGTCTTTAGAAACTAGGAAACATAAGCAACTGGTTCATAAATCTTCTACAGTGTCTCCCATTTATTTCATCATATCTAGGGTCCCTTTTAGTATATTCTACTTAATATCCATCTTCCTGACCTGGGGAAAAGAAAACATACAAAAAAGGGTGAGCTCAAATGCTCAGCAAGGGCAAATAAAGGAAATAAAAATCATATCATATCTTTTTGAAAATCATAACCTGCAAAAGAGATCATAATATCTTAACATGGAATAAATCATAGAAGTGAAAATGAGATCCCCATAATCATAACATAAAACTTGAAATTTTGTGGCATGCACACATAATCATGGAAAATCATTTCTTGTTAGTCATGACTCATTGCCAAGACTATCTTAGCGGACAATGTCCATTTCTGAACTGAGTTCACTCCTCGTTTCAGTCCTGTATCACTGAACCGAAATAACCTTCCATTCCAGCCATGTCTATCTCATGAGATATAAATCTTTACCCAATGCATTGGAGGGAGATATAGGTCCCACCCATCTTATAATGAATCCTTTCTTATTTGTGCCACATAATCATAAATCATACATCATCGCATAACACATGTAAGAAAAATGGGATTCTTGAAACATCATGACATCATAAAACAAATCATATAAGGTAAATGACTTCATAAAAATAATTCCCTCAAAACATAATCAAATAATTGTAATAATAGGGATAAAAACAGAACCCTATATTATCTTAGATGGAAAATAATTTTGATAAAACATTTGAACTCCATTCTTGAGGAAAATATCCTTTCTTCTTCAAAAACACTTTTCTTTTCATAACATGTCATACAATTATAAACTAAAAAAAGGTGATTAAAAATAAACTTGAAAACTTATAAAGGAAGATTCTTGGAAATAATGTTTTAGAAATCCATTCTTGTCGTATAAGTTAAAAAAACATTCTTCGTACTTTTGTCGGAAAAGTCAAAAAGTACCTCGTACGAAAAACGACAAAGGATACCTTTCATATTATTTACTAAAAACTCACCGAAGGGTAAAATTGGATTTAAACATTTGTAGGTGGATGGAAATAATATTACATATTCAGGAAACATGGATGTGGATGATAAAATACACCCCAGTAAATACTAAAGTATAAACAATCTCGGATAAAAATGACATTGTGATATTTCCCTTACCTTAGGTCTGATTTGCTTTGTACGTGTCCGAAGCTCCTGTATAATGGTTTAAATAAAGTTATTTACTTATTCCAGAATCATACATATTGATATTATATCATATATGGTCATATTCTTAGCTTCTTATTAGTAATATTTCATTGTTACTTGTTACTCGGGTCTTTATTGCCTTTTGTTCTTATGCGTGTTTTGCCGAATAAATTCTTATTCTTCTTTTAAGGTTATAGATAACTTATATCCAGAATGGTATTAGTGTAACATATATCATATTTATTCATTCAATTCATTTATATAATTACTATGTAATGATGATCATGTAGAACGAGTCGCATCACATCGTGGAGACGGTATTCCGTACGTACGCACGAGTGATGATATCATTCCTATGATCGTGGAATTGTATTGGAGTATATGAATACTATTTAAGTATCAATATCACTTTATAATAATCATATATAGTTACTCATTACACCATTATACCCATCCTTGTAAGGTGATGGTGGAAAATAGATTACACCATGGCGTGGAGACGGTATTCCGTACGTACGCACGCGCAGTGATTTCATTTTTCCGTAGGATGGATAGACGGATAATTAGGGTTGTTTCATATTTATAATAAAATATCAGTATTTAAGTAATACTGATGTTATTACTTTATCATGAAACAACTAAAGAAGAAGAAGTTGAAGGAGAAAGAAATTGAAAAGATCGGTAATGGATATTACCTCTTCTTTGAAACGCCTCTTTGAATCCTCCACATAGGGAACTAAGATTGGTCTTTGAAGAAGACCAGGACCTCTAGGATTATTCTAGGGAAGTGGAGAAGGGATTTCGGCAGGGTTTGGCCGAGCATGAGTGCTCAAATTGGTGTGAGGAGGAGGGGGAGGAGGTGCCCTTTTATAAGGGAGGAGAGGGGCACCTTAGGAATATCTCAAAATATTATTTTATATTAAAGTCAAAATCGGTTTATAATGGTTAAAAAGGGTCTTATTTAGAAGGTAAAGTGGGGATGGGTCGAAATCCTATCAACCAACAGGATTTAGACAAGTTTAGGTTATTATTTTAACCTTATCAATTAGATTTAACTCTAAGTTAAATAATTTAACTTTTACCGTGACTTTTTGTTTTCTTACACTATAAGGTTAATAAACTTACTATAACATGCCAAACGAACCCCAAGTTGTTTATTATTTATATATATATCCTTATATAAGTCATTTGGAAGAACCTTAGATTTTTAGGAATAAAATAACAATTAATAATATAATATTTGATTTAAAAACTATTTTGTGTCAATTTTGACACTATTTGATATATGATTTTTGTGAAAGTCATAAAAGAATTATATGTTCGAAAAAAGTTGATTAAATCAACACTAATATATCATAGTAACCTAGAAAATTATTGGAATTCATAAAAAGTCTCAAAGTACATTTATTTGGGCATTTATAACATAAATTATGTTAACATTTCCTTAAAAGGGTAATTACTGCATCATCGTTGTGTCATAAATAAATTAATTTATTTAAAGTCTAAAAATTATAAATAAAATATAATTATGTAGGAAACATTTTTATCTTTCTAATGAATATTTATAATCTAATTTATCTTATTTATAAACCCATATTAAAAATGTTTTAGTTATTAAACTTTGATTTTAACTATTTTACCTATTCATTAAATAAAATAATATTAAATGTCATAATCTAATCCAAGTGGACCTAAATGGCCATATTATATTCATAAGGTTGTTTTTGGTCGAATTACACTTATCCAATAGAATTTGAACATGTTTTATGGTAATAGTAATATCATATTTACCATTAGTTACCCTATTTAATATTAACCATGGTAAAAAAAGTAAAAAGTTACTATTCACCAAAATATTATTTTTATCTCATTGAACCACATTTTACTTACTGATATCAACCGTGTCTGTCAGATTTTCAAAATTCCATTCAGAGAAGCGGTAAAATTATGTTTTATGCAAAATTCAGTTTTTAACCTACCACATAGTGGTTTCACTATTCATCAAAAATTGAATGTTTTCAGAAAAATACCAAAATTTCACCCTAGGCTAATTTCGATATTCTGAATCCAAAAATGAAGTCCATTTTGAAAAATAAAATTTATAAAATTTCAAAAAGTCATTATTACTATTCATAACGGCTAGTTTTAATAATATTTTAATAGCATATTGTTGTTTAGTGAAACTCGGTATTGCGTACAACGCAAGCTATCGAGGAAGGTCGCGATTGCGTGTAAAGTAAGTCAAGCTAGGGTGTAGTGAAATATTCCTTTGATGATATATATATATATATTACATAAATACAAAATATTACTCATAAAAATCTCGGGTGTTACATTCTACCCCCTTAATAAGAATTTCTCCCTCAAAATTCATCACTTTGTAACAAACAGATGAGGATACTTCTCCCTCATCATATCCTCAAGCTCCCATGTAGCTTCTTCAAGTTGGTGGTTCCTCCATAAAACTTTCACCAATCGATTGGTCTTGTTTCATAGGACTTTTTCGTTACGATCCAGAATCTCTATCGGTTGTTCTTCATAAGAAAGATCTTGCTCTAGCGGTACAACTTCTGAGCTGAGTACATGTGAAGGATCAGGTATGTACTTTCTCAAGAGAGATACATGGAACACATCGTGAACTTGAGAGAGATTCGGTGGAAGCGCCAATCGGTAAGCTACCTTTCCAACATGATCAAGTATTTCGAAAGGACCGATATATCTAGGGCTCAACTTCCCCTTCTTTCCAAATCTCATAACCCTCTTCCAGGGAGATATTCCTAAGAACACTTTATCACCCACTTCAAACTCTAGGTCTTTTCTTCGGTTGTCGGCATAACTTTTCTGTCGACTCTGAGATGCTCTTATGTGTTGTTGAATAGATCTGACCTTTTCTTCCATTTCATCAATGAGATCAAGTCCTAATAGCTTTCTTTCCCTAACTTCATCCCAGCAAGTTGGAGTCCTGCATTTCTTTCCATAGAGAGCTTCATAAGGAGCCATCTGAATACTGGAGTGAAAGCTATTATTATAAGAAAATTCCACCAAAGGTAGGTGTTGATCCCAACCTCCTATTAAATCCATAGAGCAAGCTCTCAACATATCTTCTAGGGTTTGAATTGTTCTCTCAGACTGACCATCTATCTGAGGATGATAAGCAGTGCTAAAACTCAACTTTGTATCCAGAGTATGCTGAAGACTTCGCCAGAACATCGAGGTAAATCTCGGATCCCGATCAGATATAATAGAAAGTGGTACTCCATGCAATCTTACCACTTCCTTTACATATATACTGGAAAGCTGATCTAGAGATAAATCCTCTCTAATAGCAATGAAGTGTGCAGACTTTGTAAGATGATCAACTATGACCCAGATAGCATTATTGCCTTTGGATGTTTTAGGAAGTCCTGTGACAAAGTCCATAGTGATGTTTTCCCATTTCCATTCGGGTATGGGTAATGGTTGTAACATCCCCTTAGAATTCTGTCTCTCAGCTTTAACTTGTTGACAAACCAAGCATCAAGAGACATATTCAGCAACATCTCTTTTCATGCCATCCCACCAGAAGTACTCTTTCAGGTCCCTATACATCTTCGTGCTTCCAGGATGAATAGGGAATAAAGAACTATGAGCCTCATCCAGCAGCTCCTTCTATTATTATCCCATCACAATCAAGGTTGAATTCAGGAACATTTCTCACCTTCTTTTGTAACTCGACATCTTCTTTCTGTGCCTCTTTAATCTTCACATGTATAGATGGTTGAACATTCATTTGAGAAATATAAGATTTTCCCCCTTCCATTATAATTCCAAGATCCATCCTTTGTAAATCCATAAATATTGGATCTTTTGTGATCCTCATCATGGATAAACTAGCATGGTCTTGTCGACTTAATGCATCTGCCACCTTGTTTGCTTTCCCAGGGTGGTAATGGATTGAGGAGTCATAATCCTTAATCAACTCCAACCATCTTCTTTGATGCATATTCAGCTCCTTTTGTGTGAAAATATACTTTAAAATTTTATGATCAGTATAAATATCACACCTTTCACCATAAAGGTAATGCCTCCAAATCTTTAATGCAAATATTACCGCAGCTAACTCCAAATCATGTGTTGGGTAATTTTGCTCATGGATTTTCAACTATCGTGAGGCATAAGCTATCACCATATCATTTTGCATAAGAACACACCCCAATCCCTTCTTGTATGCATCACTGTAGATCACAAACCTTTCTCCACTACAAGGAAGTGTGAGCACAGGTGCACTGGATAACCTTCTTTTCAACTCCTTGAAATTATCTTCACATTCCTCAGTCCAGACAAACTTAACTCCTTTCCGAGTCAACTTGGTGAGTGGATTAGATAATCGTGAAAAATCATTCACAAAACATCGATAATATACAACCAAACCAAGAAAACATCGGATCTCAGTTACTGTTGTTGGTCTCGACCATCTTTCGATAACCTCTGTTTTTGCTGGATCCACAGATACCCCCTCTTTTGAGATTATGTGACCCAAAAATGCAACTTTTTGAAGCCAAAATTCACACTTGGTAAATTTGGCATAAAGCTTCTCCTTTCTCAGGGTCTTCAATATAATTCTCAAGTGATCTTCATGTTCTTCCTTGCTCTTTGAATAGACAAGAATATCGTCTATAAATACTACCACAAATTGATCAAGATAGTCTCTAAAGACTCTATTCATCAGATCCATGAAGATAGCAGGGGCATTATTAAGACCAAATGGAATCACTATAAATTCATAGTGTCCATACCTTGTACGGAAAGCCATCTTTGGTATATCCTCCCTTTTGACCCTTAATTGATGATACCCTGGACGAAGATCAATCTTGGAAAAGTATTGAGCTCCGAGTAGTAGGTCAAATAAGTCATCAATGCATGGGAGAGGATATTTGTTCTTGATAGTGATCTTGTTAAGTTCTCGATAATCAATGCAGAGTCTCATTGATCCATCTTTCTTCTTAAAAAATAGAACAGGTTCTCCCCAAGGTGACGCACTAGGGCATATGAATCCCTTATCAAGATTCTCTTGGAGTTGCTTCTTCAATTCCTTCAACTCAATTGGGGCCATTCTATAAGGTGTCTTTGAAATAGGCAAAGCACCTGGTACGAGTTCTATTGAAAACTCAACTTCACGATTTGGTGGAAGACCCGGTAATTCCTCCAGAAAGGCATCATCAAACTCTCATATGATGGGCATATTCTTAATCGCGAGTTTCTCACCAACCATTTGAGATAAATAACCTTCATTTAGTGGAATCAATACCCATAAAATGGAAGAAATTTCCACTGGAAGGTTATGTTCATCCTTGCATTGATAGACGATCATAGATTGATCTGGAATATGAAATGTGACTTCCCTTCTTTGGCAATTGATATGAGCTCCGTATAAAGAAAGCCAATCCATGCCAAGAATCACATCGAATTCCACTAAAGGAATGATCACAAGATTTGCAGGAAGCACTTTCCCACAAACTTCGATCGGAGAAGAATTATAAACTTTTGATGTGACTGTTGTGACATTAGGTGTTGTCACAGCTAACTCAACATCTAATTGTTGAGGTAATACGGTGATACCCTTAGAAAATTCTTCAGAAATAAAAGAGTGGGTGGATTCAGAATCAAATAAAACATTTGCTACTTTAGAGTGGATGGTAAGTGTACCTTTCACCACTTCGTTATCGTACTCCACATCGCTAATAGAAATTGCATGTGACTTTCCTTTGTCTTTAGCCTTAAGAGTTTGTTGACGTCGACCATCATCATCAACCCTTGGATTTGGGCATTGATTGGCATAATGCCCCATCTCCTTGCACTTGAAACATTGAAGTGTAGTAGGTTCATTCTGTGTATCCCTTACTTTGTTTGCATCATTAGACATCTTCTTCCCATCATCATGGCATTCAAATGCCCGATGACCTTCTTTTCCACATTTGAAACATTTACTTGTCCCTTTAAGACAACTCCCTCCATGTTTCTTTCCACACTTTGAGCATAAGTGAAAGCTCATCTTCTTTTCAGTGTGCTCTTTAGATTTTACTTTGAATTCCATTTTCCTCTTCTTATCAAACCCATATGACTGATGGGTTACTCCAATCTCCATCTCGACTTTGAGAGCACATCGAACGATTTCCTCGTAGCTATTGAAGTCCCTTATGGCTAACGCCCTTCGAAGACTTGGTTTTAAGCCACTAAAGAATCGATTGTTCTTACTCTCAGGTTGGATAATAATACCAGAAGCGTACCTTTCAAGTCTTGTAAAATTTTCTTCAGAGGTACCAACAGATTCATCATCCCTTTGCTTCAGTTCAAGAAACTCTTTCTCCATCTTTGTTCAGAGAATATGAGGGAAGTACTTATTGAAAAATAAGTTCTTGAACTCGTCCCATTCCATGGACTCAATTTCATCCCTTTTCCTCGTATTCTTAATAAGATTCCACCATTGATCAGCATATCCTTCCAAATGATACACTGCTAGGATGACTTTATCATGTTCAGAACATTGAACAACTGAAAATATCTTTTCAGTAGTACTAATCCATTGTTCAGCAACTAATGGATCAGTAGACCCGCTGAAAGAAGGTGGACGCTGCCTCATGAAGGATTCAACAGAATGTTTCTCCTTCCTTTGCTTGTTTGGAAGTCCTGCATGATTCATAGATTGAGAAAGTTGTGTGAGCAAGGATACAAGATTTTTCATTCCATCTCCCATATCGTTTGGTTGCTCAGGGGGACAATCATTGCATTTCCCATCGCATTCCGCATTAACATGGTTCCTTCGGGTTCCAACCATTGACTAAAACCAAGAAGAATAGTGTGAGCAACAATAATTATAATAGGAAAACCATATAAATCAAGAATAAAATTTTCATGGTTAAGGTCTTATCCTAGGTTATTCATGGCCATTTCTAAAACACTAAGATTGTGTTCTATGCTTAGACTTATCCTTAGGGTTCTTACTAAGGCTTTCACATCCTAGTTTACAAAGGTTGACTATACCTTTCCTCTGATACCAACTATAGCGGTCTGGAATTACTTCCAGTAGACTATAATTGATACCTATCGGGGCACTCCATGGGTGGCTACACCCCCTGGGCGGGACACACCACCATCCCCAGTGGCAGTCATTTCCTCATGAAGCCCTTGGGCGGAGAGCCATGCTTCGTCCAACGCTCACATGTGAGAGTTCCCAAGGATCGGATACATTCCTACCTCCTTTGCCTTTGATACCAACTATAACGACCCATAATTTACACACATTGTTAATACATAAAAATTGAAGCACACTTTTTACAACATACAACAAAACCACAATGGACCGTATAGGTATAGTGTCTTTAGAAACTGGGAAACATAAACAACTGGTTCATAAATATTCTACAGTGTCTCCCATTTATTTCCTCACATCTAGGGTCCCTTTTAGCATATTCTACTTAATATCCATCTTCCTAACCTGGGGAAAAGAAAACATACCAAAAAGGGTGAGCTCAAATGCTCAGCAAGGGCAAATAAAGGAAATAAAAATCATATTATATTTTTTGAAAATCATAACCTGCAAAAGAGATCATAATATCATAACATGGAATAAATCATAGAAGTGAAAATGAGATCCCCATAATCATGACATAAAACTTGAAACATTATGGCATGCACACATAATCATGGTAAATCATTTCTTGTTAGTCATGACTCATTGCCAAGACTATCTTAGCGGACAAAGTCCATTTCTGAACCGAGTTCACTCCTCGTTTCAGTCCTGTATCACTGAACCGAAATAACCTTCCGTTCCAGCCATGTCTATCTCATGAGATATAAATCTTTACCCAAAGCATTGGAGGGAGATATAGGTCCCACCCATCTTATAATTAATCCTTTCTTATGTGTTCCACATAATCATAAATCATACATCATCGCATAACACATGTAACAAAAATGGGATTCTTGAAACATCATGACATCATAAAACAAATCATATAAGGTAAATGACTTCATAAAAATAATTCCATCAAAACATAATCAAATCATTTTAATAATAGGGATAAAAACAGAACCCTATATTATCTTAGATGGAAAATAATTTTGATAAAACATTTGAACTCCATTCTTGAGGAAAATATCCTTTCTTCTTCAAAAACACTTTTCTTTTCTTAAAATGTCATACAATTATAAACTAAAAGAAGTTGATTAAAAATAAACTTGAAAACTTATAAAGTAAGATTCTTGGAAATAATGTTTTAAAAATCCATTCTTGCCATATAAGTTAAAAAAACATTCTTTGTACTTTTGTCGGAAAAGTCAAAAAGTACCTCGTACGAAAAACGTCAAAGGATTCCTTTCATATTCTTTACTAAAAACTCACCAAAGGGTAAAATTGGATTTAAAAATTTTTAGGTGGATGGAAATAATATTACATATTCAGGAAACATGGATGTGGATGATAAAATACACCCCATTAATTACTAAAGTATAAACAATCTCGGATAAAAATGAGATTGTGATATTTCCCTTATCTTAGGTCCGATTTGCTTTGTACGTGTCTGAAGCTCCTGTATAATGGTTTAAATAATGTTATTGACTTATTTCAGAATCATACATATTTATATGATATCATATATGGTCATATTCTTAGCTTCTTATTAGTAATATTTCATTGTTACTTGTTACTCGGGTCTTTATTGCCTTTTGTTCTTATGCGTGTTTTTTCGAATAAATTCTTATTCTTATTTTAAGGTTATAGATACCTTATATCCAGAATGGTATTATTGTAACATATATCATATTTATTCATTCAATTCATTTATATAATTACTATTTATTGATGATCATGTAGAACGAGTCGCATCACATCGTGGAGACGGTATTCCGTACGTACGCACGAGTGATGATATCGTTCCTATGATCGTGGAATTGTATTGGAGTATATGAATACTATTTCAGTATCAATATCACTTTATAATAATCATATATAGTTACTCATTACACCATTATACCCATCCTTGTAAGGTGATGGTGGAAAATAGATTACACCACGGCTTGGAGATGGTATTCTGTACGTACGCACGCGCGGTGATTTCATTTTTACGTAGGATGGATAGAAGGTGAATTTGGGTTGTTTCATATTTATAATAACATATCAGTATGTAAGTAATACTGATGTTATTACTTTATCATGAAACAACTAAAGAATAAGAAGTTGAAGAAGAAAGAAATTGAAAAGATCGGTAATGGATATTACCTCTTCTTTGAAACGCCTCTTTGAATCCTCCACTTAGGGAACTAAGATTGGTCTTTAAAGAAGACCAGGACCTCTAGGATTATTCTAGGGAAGTGGAGAAAGGATTTTTTCTGGGGTTTTCCGAGCTTGAGTGCTCAAATTGGTGTGAGGAGGAGGGGGAGGAGGTACCCTTTTATAAGGGAGGAGAGGGGCACCTTAGGAATATCTCAAAATATTATTTTATATTAAAGTCAAATTCGGTTTATAATGGTTCCAAAGGGTCTTATTTCGAAGGTAAAGTGGGGATGGGTCTAAATCCTATCAACCAATAGGATATAGACAAGTTTAGGTTATTATTGTAACCTTATCAATTAGATTTAACTCTAAGTTAAATAATTTAACTTTTACCGTGACTTTTTGTTTTCTTACACTATATGGTTAATACACTTACTATAACATGCCAAAAGAACCCGAAGTTGTTTATTATTAATATATATATCCTTATCTAAGTCATTTGGCCGAACCTTAAATTTTAGGAATAAAATAACAATTAATAATATAATATTTTATTTAAAAACTTTTTTGTGTCAATTTTGACACTATTTGATATATGATTTTTGTGAAAGTCATAACAGAATTATATGTTCGAACCAAGTTGATTAAATCAACACTAATATATCATAGTAACCTAGAAAATTATTTGAATTCATAAAAAGTCTCAAATTACATTTATTTGGGCATTTATAACATCAATTATGTTAACATTTCCTTAAAAGGGTAATTATTGCATCATCGTTGTGTCATAAATAAATTAATTTATTTAAAGTCTAAAAATTATAAATAAAATATCATTATGTAGGAAATCTTTTTAGATTCCTAATGAATATTTATAATCGAATTTATATTAAGTATAAACCCATATTAAAAATGTTTTAGTTATTAAACTTTGATTTTAACTATTTTAACTATTCATTAAATAAAATAATATTAAATCTCATAATCTAATCCAAGTGGACCTAAATGGTCATATTATATTCATAAGGTTGTTTTTGGTCGAATTACACTTATCCAATAGAATTAGAACATGTGTTAGGGTAATAGTAATATAATATTTACCCTTAGTTACCCTATTTACTATTAACCGCGGTAAAAAAAGTAAAAAGTCACTATTCACCCAAAAATTATTTTTATCTCATTGAACCACATTTTACTTACTGATATCAACCGTGTTTGTCGGATTTTCGAAATTCCATTCACAGAAGCGGTAAAAGTAAGTTTTATGCAAAATTCAGTTTTTAACATACCACTTAGCGGTTTCACTATTCATCAAAAATTGAAAGTTTTCATAAAAATACCAAAATTTCACCCTAGGATAATTTCGATATTCTGAATCCAAAAATGAAGTCCATTTTGAAAAATAAAATTTAAAAAATTTCAAAAAGTGGTTATTACTATTCATAACGGCTAGTTTTAATAATATTTTAATAGCATATCATTGTTTAGTGAAACTCGGTATTGCGTACAACGCAAGCTATCGAGGAAGGTCGCGATTGCGTGTAAAGTAAGTCAAGCTAGTGTGTAGTGAAAGATTCCTTTTATGATATATATATATATATAACATAAAAACACAATATTACTCATAAAAATCTCAGGTGATACACCCAAGCTGTCCACACTTGAAGCATTTGACTTTAGGTAGGGCCGAAACCATCTTTCCTCTGTCGTCAATGTTGGGGAGTTGAGGCTTCACCTCACTACGAAAATTCCGAGAAATATGGCTTCCTCTTCTACACTTATAGAACTTTCCACTTCCGATCAAGCAGTGCCCCGGATGATTCTTCCCACATTTATTGCATGTGGTAAGTTTCATTTTCTTTCCACCTATTCCCTGATCAACAGTCTTCCCTAAACTGGGCTCCAATGATCTCTTCTTGTCATTTGATTTATGAGACCACTGTGTCTCACCAAACTATAGCTCGACTTTCATTGCACTCCGCACGATCTCCAAGTAGCTATCGTAGTCCCAGTTAGCTAGATTCTTCTGCAGATGAGGTCTCAATCCACTGAAAAATCTATCAACCTTACCACTTGGATCAATGAAACTGCTAGAGGTATATAGTTAAAGTCGGGTGAAGTTCATCTCATATCTTCCGACATATTCGTTCTCCTTCTGCTTCAGCTCGAGAAACTCTTTCTCCATTCTTGTTCTCATGGAACAAGGGAAATACATATTAAAGAATATTCCCCGGAACTCTTCCCACTCCATAGCTTCCATCTCTCCTCTAGGCTTCTTATTTTTGACCAATGACCACAACTGATCAGCTTCTCCCTCTAGGCGGTAAACAACAAGGGTGAGTTTTTCTTGTTCCGAACAAAGGAGTACAGAAAAGATCTTTTCAATGGAGCTTATCCATTGTTCCACAACCAAAGGGTCAGTAGATCCACTGAATGTTGGTGGTCGTTGATGCATGAAGGAATCAATAGAGTGTTGTTCCCTTCGTGGTGAGATTGGCCTCTCAACTTGATTCAAGTTATTACTCATAACATGAGTCAGTTGGTTCATCATTCGCATGAATGTTTCCATTATGACTTCCATCGGAGGGTCGTCAGCACATGGTGCATTGCGGTCACCATCTGCACGGTTCCTCCTATTGCCCGCTATTTTCTAAAAGGATAAAACCTCAGTGAGAAACTTATTTCATTTATGAATCTTTTAACTAAGACTTCATGCTTCGACAATTACATTTCTCTGTAATTCCTTCATAATGATTCATAAAAATCTTGTGATTAACCAAACATATCCCCCGGGAGTGTCGTAACCAAGAGTGCAGCAAGGCCCATTATTGTGCACCAGTTCCCATTCGAGTCTAGCTCAAAGTGGTGTTTTAGGGTTTTACCCCTATGTACATCTGTGCCAGAGCCGCCTCTACCTGCTCGTATCCAGATATGGATGTATTTGTTTGACAAAACACTTACTCAATACTTACCAAAATCCCTGAATGTTTTTCTATATTTAAACTTTTCTAGTGTTCTTCCTCAAGTTTTTATATCCTAATTTTCACAAATAACTAAACCATCCTTTGATACCAACTATGACATCCCTCCTTTTTATAACATAAACATTCATCACAATACACAAAACATAGGATCTTTAAGGTTAAGTGTCCTGGAAAACAGGAAAATAATACAAGAAAACAACATAAAGCATTCTACTTAAACACTTTAAAGGATTCTCATTAAGTTAATCCTAGGTTCATTGCTACATCTCATAACCTGGGGACATACATCAAAAGAAAGGGTGAATAGGATGTCCAGTAAGGGAAATAAGAGAAACATTTTACATGTGAACTTGAGATACTTCAATAAGGTCATGAAAAGAACTTTAAGGCATGAGAAAAAAACATGAGGCATATCATAATAAAAACAACATTTTTCATAACATGAAGATGTGGCTACAACATTTAATATTGACAATAATTCCTTTTTCACCATGTTCCATCCCCAAGGTGTCATTAAAAATTACCAAGGTTATTCACCAAGGCGTTGTTAAAAATAGTCATCTCTAGAGATTAAGTCTTTACCCAATGCATTAGAGCGCTATCAGGGCGCACCATTGACATGTATTTATTATCATGTGAGCCACATATATCATCATAAATAATTTCATAAACAACCCATATATCAAAAAAGTAATGTGTTTCATTTCATAATCATAACGTTTTAAAATCTACTTTAAAGACATGATCTTTATGTCAATTTAAAAACCACAGAAAAGGAAGGTGGGTCTCATGTATGTAAATCCCAGAATTTAAAATAGAAAATTTTGGTATATATGTGAATACCAATATATAATAGAGAGATTTGAGTATTCATTTAATAAAATGAAAGAACTTTAGAGAAAGAGAGAGACATTTTGAGACAGAAATTCGGCAGCATAACAACTATGTTTCGAGGTTTTAGAAAACATTGAAAAGAGAGGGGACATGGGTCAAACATTCATAAATGACCCATAAACAGTAGAGGGAAAGAATATGAAGGATATATAATCATTGTAATGAAATTTGAAAGATATACCATATGAAATTAAGAACATGAAAGGAAGACAAAAACAAGATATCTCATATAAAAATTTGGCAGCCTAACAGTGCCACTTAAAACAAAAAATACTGAATTGAAGTGATCAAATAGGGAATCTCATCATATGAATGTAAAAGATCAGTATTATAGATATAGATATCATACCCCAACAAAATTAAAAGGAACTTTAAATAATTGACATGAAAGTAGAACTTTGAAAAATGAGAAAGGTGAACGAATCCCTAAAAAATTCGGCAGCCTAATGGCGCCACATAAACATTCTTAAAACGAATTGATGAGAGAGAGAGGGGGTCTTTCATAATATGAACATGAAAAGGGAATAAATATGAATATATAAGAACATCCTCCAACAAAAGAATGTGGAGCATAAAATAAATGACATAAAAGGGATTCCTTGGAAAGAAGGAGAGAGGTCGGATCCCTTACCTTAAATGTAACTCCTAAAACTCAATGGTTGGGACCTTTAGAGGCTTGAGGGAACCTTGGGAGAACTACTTTGGAGGTAAGGTGACCAGAACGTCGTTGAGGATGGTTTTGGAGTCGAATGGATGAGAGGATGTCTTGGTATTTATAGGGAAACTGACAGGACAAGGCATTAATGGCCAAGGGACACCTCATTGGTGGTTTTGGAAAAATCATGGGCTTGCCCATGGTATTTTCCCATTGTAATGGCCACTTGAGACACCTCACACAATAATTCATCCCCTTTAGTCGACCATCCTATAAAATATCTCATGACATCATCATGATACAGTTATGATGTCATTTAACATACCGAAACCCTAAAACTGGATTTTTACTATTCACTGAAAATTCATCTCTCTCAGAAAAATCCCAAAAAATTAACATAACATAATATCGATGCTTTGAGTTCAAAAATAAAGTCCATTTTATAAAAATAATTTTCTAAATATTTTTAATTAAATTTTAAAATAAAAAACACTATTCACCCTGAAAAACTAATACTTATTAATAATTTATGAAAACGTTATTTAACCATTTTATTGAATCACATTACTTCATAAAGGTGTCTAAATTATATTAAAACTTTCTTTAAGTGAGATTACTAATCCATTTGGTCACATTACTAATCATAAGCGTAAAATCACTATTCATAATTTACTATTCATCAAAAATTAAGTTGATCTTATTAGACTCCAAATTCCTTACTGAACACTTTTGCAGAAGACTATTTTTTTAAAATCATTTCACATCATTAATTATTTAAGGTTTACATAAATATTTTAAAATATCCCTTTTTCAAAATAAAATACATCCTAAAATTATCCGGCATTTGAAATTTCACAAACATCACTAAAGGAAGAAATATCAATTTATTCATCCCAAAAGTTTACACAAAGAAGCTACGGTCTCGTCACATAGCCCCTTATTACACCAGAATATGACCTATGTTTAAGGTGTGCTATGGTGAGAGAATATGAGGGAGTCTTAGATAACTTTTCCCTAGACATAATCTATACTAACTTGAACTTCTCCCACAGGTGTTTCAGTTAAAGCTTGACACGCTGGAGTTTGTCTTGGGATTTGACTAAAGCGAAGCCCAAAGATGCCACCTCCTTCCCAAGCTCTGATAAGTGGGCTTCAGAAGGTTTGAGTCTACTGGATGAAGCCATCGACTCCTCTTTCTGCATTAACCATTAACATCTCTATTAAATCGTTAAGAGTAAGTTAATATACTACTCAAAATGTTTGGGCCGTTACATTACCTACCACACAGATTTTGAATGGCAATGATCCATGGCCCAGGTAACTGTGTGAGTTATTCTGTTTGGAAAAAATGGTACACAGGTTTACGATGTGGTTTCCCAAACCATACGGGCTAACTGTACAAACCTGCTAGCACATTACAAATATTCCCTCTTTCTCTCTCCACTCAGGTTTTACCCCAAAGCACCCCCATTTCTCATCCCTCGTAGGATTTCTCTCCCTAGATGTGCCTCTCCCTTCTTCCACATCCCTTAGCACTATATTTTAGTGCCAGATTTGGTGTGTTTCTACCACAAATCTTCAAGTAAGTTTCTCCTCCTTTCATATAATTCTCCAATCTTGGGATTCTACCCTTCTATTTGAGGTTTTATTATTCTATATCCTATGGGATGTAATTTTAGAGTCTTTTCTTGACTTTTATTGGTTTATCTCTTAATTTAGGGTTCAATCTTGCTTCATCTTGGTGTGAATAATGTGCAGTAAAGATTTTTCATTGGGATTTTTCATATCACCAGAAATGGTAGGTGGTTCAATGATTAAATGTTTCTTGAAAATAAATTCTCTTTTCGGAGTTTCCTACTATGTTTTATAAATTATAAAAGTGGTGAAAATGTAATTGTAAAACAGTTTGGATGTGAAATTGATCTTCAAATGGGTTTTATATGATAAATTGGTGGAACCATGATGAAAGAATTGTTGTGTTAAAAGAAAATTTGAGTTAGTGAATGATGTTAATGATGAAAACCATGGTTGGAAAGTGATTTGGTCTGCATTTGGTTTTTAAAAAGGAAGTTGGGTATGAAAATGGAAACTTTGGTGTCTGTTGTTCCCTATTTGGTTATGAAACCATGTGTATTTTCTCAAAACATGTGTGATCACTCAATGGAAAGCCCAATTAGCTAGGAGGGTGGACTAGGATTAATGGGCTGGTGATTTAAAATTGGCTATGTCCCAGTTTCAAAGAGAGATTTACATTGACAACACTAACTAAACATATTTTAATGGAGACCATTATATTATTGGATGCTTCTCTAATATAGATGATCGCACATGAGAATGTGGATTTTTGGGGTTCTTATACCACTTTACACATATATGTGAGGTTCTAGGGTCTTTTTAGTTAGATAACATGCATAGGGACTCTCTTGGGTTTGGTGCTCTTTGGCCATTATGCACTCACTGTCAGCATATGGTGTGTCTCTCGAGATACTTCAGTGGAAAATGGTGTTGTATTGGAAATCAAATTTCAATAAAATTTATTCTTATAAAACTATATTAGTTTATTATTTCATTTATATATGTATAAAAATTTATTTTTTATTCTAATGATTAAGGCATGGAATCACTTTTAGTTGGTATCCTACTGGTCAATATCTCACACACTTCTTACACCTTTGGCTGTAAGTAGACTTAGTTATGTCTGATAAAGGTATGGGTAAAGTCATCGGTGAAGGTGGATGATTGTTCTAGTGATATTCTTGGGTGTTGTGGTGGAGATGGCTTGAGGGATATTATCAACTTTCTTTTGATGTTTTTTTGATATTGGGTTTTGGTTCCTTTTAAGTAAGCCTCTTTTGGGATTTTGTATGAAACATGTAAAGTCAAATTCGAAACCATGTAAGGTCTTGTTTGGTTTTGTCTTCCAAATTTGTTTATTTTTATAATTATGGTTTTGTTGTGCTTTCATATTTAGTTGAAATCATTTCCAATTTATTGTTTGGATACATTGGCACGTGTGCCAGCACGTAGGGATCGAGAATGCCCCTCGGTCCTTGCCATAGACTGGTTCGGGCGCCTGGTTGGATTGAAACCTAGCTTGGTTCATGAAAAAAAATGTATTAAAGGAGGTTTTAGTTTGTTGGGTTGTGTTTTTTGGGATGAGTCTAGATAGAAAAGATCTAGTACTACCAAGGCTCAGAGTTCTATTTGAGAGTAGGGAGTGTGGAAACCACACCTCGTGACTGGCCTCAATACTCTATGGGATGTTACAGTATTTGTTTGTATTCTCCACATGGTGGGACATGTAGACTCCAAACTATACATGGACACTGTATTGGGGTGAATTGGTTTGGTATTTGGTTTTTCATGGCATCTTTGAGTTATTTTCCTTATGATATTTTAATAATTCATGCATACTAGATACACTATTGATATTCTGATGTGACTATTGAAAATTATAGAAAAATGCATCCCCAGAATGTTCCCCCTCAACTGAGTGAAAGAGCTAGAGAGATTTTCCCCTCACCACTTGAACAGAGGCTGGTAGATGTTGTAGTTCGAGTTGTTTTGGCCCTAGGACCGGGAGCGGGTCTTGATCCTACTCCAGTCAGGGAAGTAAACCCTAGTTCTCTGAAGGATAAAGCTATGAACTTCTTAAAGAATAACCCTCCTTCTTTTTGAGGTATCTCATAACTTCATGAAGCGTTGGAATGGCTTCAGAAGATAGCATGTATGTTCGAGTTATTTAACACCTATGAAGAGGTCACGGTAAAATGTGCTTCCTTTCTATTAGAGGGTCACAGTCGAAGGTGGTGGGGCTCCATGATTCAAGTAGGGAAGCATGATCAGATGTCATTGAATGACTTTAAAGTAGACCTCAATGATTAATACTAACCTGAGATCATAGAATAAGCTTGATCCCTAAAGTTTATGGATCTTGCCTCGGTGGGCCTACCGATGATGGAGAATTCCTACCATTTCATTAAGAAGGTATGGTATTCTCCTGAGATAGTCTCTAAAGGGAAAATGAAGGCTCAAAGGTTCGAAAAAGGCTTATGTCTAGATATTTACTCTCAGGTTTACTTGTTTAAAATAAATACTTTTTTCTGAATAGATTGACTGAGCATGTATAGTGGAGATTGACCATAAGGGAATGTCAGGCACCCCTAGGGCCTCTTCAACAATAGAAACCGGTAGTTCATCATGAAATTAAAAGGAAATGTGTGGAGAAATGGAATAAGGGAGACATCAGTGGGGGCTAACCCTCCAGGAATCCTTCCTCTAAGGCTTCTAATGATAGATATGTTGTGTGAAAAAAAATTGGGAATATGGGACACCATTGATCTATTTGTATTTCCCCTCCCAAGACCTTTAATCAATGTAGTTCATTAGGGAACTTTTAGAGATTCTACTGAGCTACAAGATTGTATCACTGAGGTATAGGGTCAATGGCTTCTAGGGGAATTTCAGCTCAATCAGAATAGTTTAGGGTGGTGTTATCTCATTTTGGTGGTCGAGGTGGAAGAACCAAGTCTTATTATTGATAGAGTAAGCTTATATAAATACCATAGGAAAATAGTCATGGTCAGACATAGACAGATGCCAAGAACCTTCATGGTGTGGAGCACACACCAGTGGGACAGTATACATGGACCTCAACTATTAGAGGTGCCATTTTGATTGGATCATTTTTATATACTATTCATTAGGATACTTATGCATTTGTATTTTTTATATTGTCCTTTCTTTTGAACCTATTGAATATTCCAACTGATATTCTATCTTTTGTGATGGAGTTGGCGACACCGCAAGGTAAGAGGAAGGAGAAAGGCCTTAGGTGTCCATCATCTGTTCTTTCTGTATCAAAGGACAAGATGGAGTGGGATTTTTTAGTCCTGGAGATGGACTTATTTGATGAGATCCTTATCATGGATTTGATGTTTCATTTCCAAGAACACATTGATTGTTAGTAGAGGTGGGTTAGCTTCATTGAACCTAATAGAAAATCTCATGTGTTCATTGGATAATGGGATCCTCTTTCGCGTTGAGAATGACCTCCACTCCTGGAGTAAGGGAGTATTTTTTTAATTTATCATAACTCATGAATGATGATAATGGTAGTGATCTTGGGGTTGGGTTACCAAATGTGGTTGAGAATGTCCCGAACGTGTTTTGAGATGACTCTTTGGGGCTACCCTAGGTGCAGGATGCACATTTTTCAATCAAGTTGGCATCAATAACACATCTGATATTTCTTCCCTAATATTGCATGTCCCCTTATGAATTAAGGTAATTTAAGATACATCAGGATGATTTGGAATCCAAAGGATTCATTCGCTCGAGCATCTCTTCATGAGCCGCTCTGGTTTTGTTCACAAAGAACACCAACAGATCTCTCTGGTTGTGTGTTGACAACCAAAAACATAATAAGGTATCCATTGTAAAAATACCCATTTCCCCATATTAATGATTTTATACCAGATAAAAGGGGGAAAGTGGTTCTAAAAGAATAACTTGTGTTTGGTTTATTACCATGTCAGGGTGAAGGAGGATGATATCCTGAAAACAACTTTCTGACATAGTTTTGGCCATTTCAAATATTTGGTAATTACTTTTGGATTTGAAAACACCCTAGTGGTCTTTATGTAACTCATGAATATGGTGTTCCACCAGTATCTCCACTCTTCCCTTGTGGTATTTTTGGATGAAATCCTGGACAATTCCAGATCTGAGGAGGATCTTAAGAATCATTTGAAGGTTTTATTGGTCACCTTGTGGGATAAATGTCTTCAAGATTATATTATAAATTTCACATTCTGGATCAATAAAGTGATGTTTTTAGGCCCTGTCATCTCAGAGCAGTGGGTTTTAGTAGACCTCAAAATATCAGTCTGGTTAGTTCGTGGGAATATCCGAAGAACGTGTTTGAGATTTGGAGTTTTCTAAACCTAGAGGTGTATTACAAGCAATTATTCTGGGATTTTTCATATCTATTTTCTTTTATGAACACACTCACCCAAAAGGAGGTGATGTTTTATTGGGGCCTATAGTGTCAACCATTGTTTGTGGAGAAGAAGTTGTGGTTGACTACTACACCTGTATTGATCTTTCTAGAGTCTGTAAATGGGTTTGTGTTTCACATCGACACTTCAGTTATGGGTATCAAATGTGTGTTTGTATAGGATGATAACATGATAGTGTATGGATCTATCTAAATATGAACCCATGAATAGAATTACCCAACCAATGACTTGGAGTTAGTAGAGGTGATTCATTATTCGAAAACATGGCATCACTACCACTTTAGGGATATGTTTTTGGTATATTCTGATCATAAGAACTTGGCAAAAATCTTCTCACAGAAGGATCTCAATTTGAGGAAACGTCGCTAGATCGAATATGTATAGGAGTTTGAATTTGATATTTTTTATACTACATAAAAGTGTAATGTAGTAGTTGATTCCTTAAGAAGTAATGTTCTAGTGCATGCTTTGAGGAATTCCAGTGATGAGTGGAATCAGATGTGTATTTTTACCTAGATGCATGTGCAGACCAATGATCACAATAGAGGTACATTTCTAGGAAAAGTACAGTTGGATCTGTCTCTTTTGGAGCTGGTGCAACTGGATAAAACTATTAAAAAGTTTTCCCGTTGAAATATATATTATTTTTCTAGTGGGTAGAATTCCTCCGACGAGTCATTGTCTTCCAATGTAATTATACATTTCAAAGGATGATTTTTCATTCTAATTACTCCGAGGAAGGTGGCGATTCCGGATATCTATAAGTCTTAGTGGTATCCTCAACCTAGCACTACCATGATGTTTTATGATGTTCATCAGTAGTTCATGTGGAAATGCATGAGACTAGACATATCTGACTTTGTATCAAGATGTTATACATGTTAGGATGTGAAAGGAAAGAATCATAGGCCCTCTACATTGCTTCAACATTTAATATTTCCTACATAGAAGTGGGACAAGGTTTCCATGGACATTCTTATTATCCTACCAAGTACACCTTATGGAAGGAATGCTATATCGGCAGTGATCAACCACTTGACTAAATCAGCTCGTTTCATTCCAATTAGAGATACATCAAAGGTGGATGTCCTGGGATGTTTGTATGCTCAATATGCGGTTATGATTCATGGTGTTTCATCTATAATTATTTAGGATAGGGACCCCTACTTCACCTCTCCGTTTTGGTAAGGCCTCCATTGGTCTTTAGAATCATAGATAAAAATGAGCATGACATTCCTTCCGTAATTAGATATCCAAATTGATCGGGAAAATCAGATCCTTGAAAACATTCATTGCGCTTGTGTGTTGGACTTATTAGGTTCAAGGGATATCCATTTGGTATTGGTTAAATTTTTTATAACAATATTTACAAATCCTCCCTTCAAATGGATACCTTTGAGGTACTTTATGGTATTCTTTGTCGGTCTCCTTTATGTGGGGATGAACTAGTTGAGACCTATCTTCTAGGACAGATCCTTGTAGAAGAGACATTTGAGAAGTTAAAGCTGATCATGAAGTGGTTGATGATAGATCATAGTTTCCACATGTCTTATTAACATCAAAGGCATCAGGATCTATAGTTTTTCATGGGTTAAAATGTGTTCTTGAGGGTGACACCCCGTTGGGTCATCGTCACTTGGGGAAGTAGTGTAAGGTGAATTTGAGGTATGTCGGGCCTTTTGAAATCTATGATTAGATTGGAAAGGTGAAATACCAAGTGGTTTTACCCTCTCCATTGGTGTCAATTAATGATTTGTTTCATGTCTCCCAACTAAATATATACAACCCATACCCATCTCATGTGATGAATTTGGATGAATTGGAGTTGGATCTCAACATGTCAGTGTTTGAATGGCCAGTGTGGATAGTTGAATCCCATGAGATGATGGTACATAATAAATATATTCAATTGGTCCATGAACTTTGGCTGCATATAAATGTTACACATGAGATCTGGGAGAGAATGTCTTGGGCCGAGGAAGTGTACTCATTCCTATTTTCTTGATCATGCTTCAGGTTGAATTCTTGATGGAGGAATGTTTTCAATGTGGGGGTAATTGTCACATATATGATTTATTTTTTAGCTACTTGTAAATTTTATTTTTTTCTATCGTTTTACATGGAGAGAAATTTAAAATTTTGGAAGAAAATAGATGTTTTGGGTAGGACAGATCACTGTGCACTGTTAGTAGTAACCATGATAAAGCCCCGAAAACCATGTGGTAGGAGACAGTACCTACCACAAGGCTTCATCATGTTTGTGATCCATGGGCTAGGTAACTGTGTGAGTTCTTCTATTCAGAAAAAATGGTAAGCACAGTTACAACCTTGTTTCCCAAACTCCATGGACAAACCATGTGGATCTTCCAGCACATTAAAAAATTTCCCTCTTTCTCTCTCCTATCGGCTTTAACACCAAAACACCACCATTTTTCACCCCTCTATGTATTTTTCTCCCTATGTGAGCTTATTCCATCTCACACACCCTTATGACTCAATTTTGGTGTTCGATTTGGTGTAGTTCTTCCAAGGATCTTCTATTAAGTGTCTCTTCCTCTCATCTCCTCCTCTAATATATGGTTTCTTCCCTCCTGTTTGGGGTTTTCTTCTTCTCTATCCCTAGGGCTGGGATTTTTTGGGTTATTCCCTGAATTTGATTGGTTTATCTATTGATTTAGGGTTATATCTTACTTTGTTTTGGTGGAATTACGGTGCACTGATAATTTCACATTGGATTTTGGAGTTTCTCCACAAATAGTAGGTGGTTCCTTCTTAAAAATATCTTCAAAAATTTGTTTGGCATTATTGAGTTTCTTAGTAAGTTTTAGGAATTATAAATGTGGTGGAAATGTAGTCATTAAAGGGTTTGGATGTGAAATTGAGTTTTAAATGCTTTTTATACCCAAAATCGGTGTAACCTTGATGTAAACCATGTTTTTTGTTTATTTTAAATGCTTTATTAAATGAATAAATGCTTTAATAAATGATGATCATGATGTGAACCATGGTTGGAAAGTGATTTGGTTTGTTTTTTGTTTTTAAAAATGGATTTGTGTATGAAAACGGTACCATTGGTGTGTGTTGTTTCATGTTTGGTTATGGAAATATGTTTATTATGTGAAAAAATGTATGAACACTCAATGGGAAGCTTAAGTAGCTAGCACGATGGACTAAAACAAGTGGGATAGTGATTCAAAAGTGTCTATATTATGGTTTCACTTAAGCGGGAATGACATTGAAAACACTAATTAAACATACTTAGGAATGGATACCACTAGAATATTGGATAATTCTCTTGTCAAGTTTCTCATGCATGACAACATGGATTTTAGTGGTTTATAAACATCCTTACACCAAGACGCAAGGTTCTAGGGTCCCTTTATCTGGATGACACCCATAGGGCCTCTTCCTAGTTCAGTGCTTATTGAAAATTAAGCACTCATTGTCAAAATATAGTGTGTATCTTGAGATACTTCAAAGAAAAGAGGTCTTTTATTAAAAATCTCATTTCATTAAATGTTGTTCATTTAAAACTATTTTTCTTTAGATTGTTCAAGTGATTTATTTTCATATATCTAAGATGAAAAATGTATATGTCATTATAAAATTTTGAGCATGGAATCTCTTTTGGGTGGAATCCTACTAGGAAATAGCTCACACCCTTCATACACCATTGGGTGTAAGAAGAATTTATTATGTTTGATATAAGTAAGGGTAATGTCTTTGCTGACAGTGGATTGGGTTGATAGTGATGTTCTTGGCTGGGGTTTTAGAGACGGCTCGAGGGAGATGCTCCCCTTGCTTGTGGTGGTTTTTGGCACATGGGGCTTCATTCCTTTTGTAGTATCCTATTTTTGGATTTGGTTTAAAACTTATAAAATCATATTTGAAACCATGTAAGGGAATGTTTGGTTGTGTTGTGCTTGTATATTCAGGTGATATCGTTCCCACTTTATTGTTTGGATACTTGAGCACTTATGCCAGCCCATGGGGATTGGTAACGCCCCATGGGCCTTTCCACGGACCAGGTGGGGTGATGGTATGGATGGTTACATGGCATGGTTTGTGAAAAAATAAACACTCAATTTTAAATAAATTCATTTCATACCTTAATAATATGTTTTCATTAAAAATGGCTTCATATTTTATTAGTGAGAGAATTTAATAATTAATTTATGCCAATTTTAAATTATTTAATTTTTAAAAAAATATATAGTTTTAGAAATCATCATATTTAAATAATCTTAGAGTGTAATATTTGGATATTCCAAAAAAGATTGATTTTTCAGGGAATAGTAAAAAATGCATAATTTATTGAAAACTGCCTTTTCATTTTATGTATTTAAAAATTCCCATTATGATTGAAATTATGGTTAAAATATTTATTATAGAATATTTATTGAAAATAATAAAATTAATTATATTTTACTCAACACTATTCATAATTTTGGTAAAAGAACACTTTTATTTAGAAAATTACATTTTTTAGAAAGATACTTTTCATTGCGTTTTACATGTTATTTTAAAAAAATTATTAAATACCAGTTATTGGGATTGAATTTGAAAAAATTGTAATTTGGAATCATAATTTCCATATTTTTTAAACAGTTGTCATTATATTTTTCATATTTAATGATAAATGTGGTAGATATTTGTCATCATGGTAAGGGTGAATTTCGTACTTAAGGTTAAAAATAATGTGATAAGGAATTAATAATATATCATAATCCAACATTAATTATATTTAATGAGTTTATTTTTTTCATAATCATCTAATATATTAACACATGCCCACTTGATTCCATTTTATTAATAATAACCTTAATATTTTTTAGATTAGATAATTTACCCAAAAATGTCACTCTAATTGTTTAATAAATATTTTATTATTATTTTTTGTGATAAAAAGTGTTTTTTTGGTTATAAATTTTAATTTGAAATATTAATGATTTTTTAGCATTGTTTTTTATTTTTAAAAATTAAGGGTAAAATAATTTCCATAAATGATTACACAATGCAAACATAGTGCTTGTGGGGGCAGAACAAAAGTCAAACTAATGATTTTAAAAAGCATCCAAATTAATATTTTTTGTTTAACATATTGTTTCATGGAAATTTAATGTATAATGATAATGTATTATTGATGGTAATGAGTTTATATTATATTTATATAGATTTCATAATGTATTTAGAGTCAATAAATGTAAATAGATCTTAAAATGACTATAATGGTATTTTATGTTAAATAATATGTTGCTAAATGATTTAAAAACCAATAAGTCTCGAAATTGGATAAGAGGTATGATATATAGTTTAAAATATAATTTCTTGTAAATTTTATTGCCAATTTTTACATTATATTTAAATTTTTAACTATTTAGTATTGAAATAGTAGTTATCATGGTTGAGGTAAAAACCAGTCAACAAAAATGTTAAACCTAAAGATAAGGTCTGAAATTTTGGGTAAATATGTAAAATTTTATTGTTTTAATTTATTTAACCCATAAAATATCTTATCATAAAAACATTTCCACAATATTCCTCATTCACCTGATAAATAATTTCTTATATTTAAATATTTTATGTAATTTCAAGTGTGTGATTTCCTTCAAATTAAAAGGTTAGAAACTCTACATTATTATTCATACCACCTTAAGCCACCTAGATAAAAAAAACCTAAAATAAAATCTTAAAAAATAATTATTCAAGTTATAGAGGTTCTAGTGTCTACAAAAGACCATCCCAATAGATCTTCCTATGAAATCCAAAGGAGGTCTCTCCAAAGGGAAGTAATTGTTTTATCAAATTTCTTTCACTTTATATCTTCCTCTATCTCCTTAAAATTTTTCTTATCCATTAAAATGTAATAAAATCAGCATAAAACGTATACTAAGATTTTATTTTTTAAATTTTTTAACATTATTTATATTATTTTTTAATAAATGGGAAACCAATGTATCATATGTGGGAATGTGTGGACTAACCTCCAAGAAGCAATAATACACATTTTCCATCACCAAATCGCATTTTTGTTTATAATGATGGATTTATTAAATATATATTATATTTCTGAAATTTTTATGGGTATGTAAATTGAAATTATTATATAACTTCATTTAATTCCATCCATTAAATAATGGAAACATCACTCATACATATGTACACACAAGTGTCTTCATGAAGCGATGTAGTAATTTTTTCCTTATAGCTTAATATTAATAGTTATAAAAGTTTATATAATAAATAGAAGTGATACTCATAAATTTTTTTAACATTTTATGTATGATTAAACCATGATCAATGTACAAGTACTAGAACATAAGAACATATAATTATGTGAAGTACGAAATAAAAAACATTCAAAAAAAATTACTAAAGAATTATTAATAAATTACTTTTGAAATGTTATAATATGAAAAAATATGATATTATAATTAGTTATAAATTTATATATATATAATAAAAGTAAATATATTATATAAGAGGATAGAGTTCTTATAATCATGTTTTTAGTAAGGGGAGGGTTTCTCGTCTTACTTTTATTTCTCTAATTCATTGGCCATATTCGCCAGGTTTTCCCTTTAGGTGATGTATATACTGACTACGAATGTATTTTATGATGATTTTCATGAAAAATATTAATATTTATTAATCTTTATAATGTTATCAATTTCAAAATTATTTTATTCAGAGATTACCAATGTTTTAAGGGTTCATTACCTTGATATTGGTTCATTGTGATATGGTTTCTGTTCTATAATTCACATCTTTTAACACGTGTAAATACTAAGAGACGAAAATTTAATATCATTAATCTCTATGTGATAATTATAGTTAAATTTTAATTTGAGTTTATTCTATCAGGTTTATTAAAATTCTAATTTCATCAAAGTGGAAATAGTTTTACATTGCAATCTCATTTTTAACGGGATTATTTATGCTTAAATTTATAATGATAAAATGATATGATATTTTACTCCTAAATCACAGGTACATTATTATCCTATATTTATTGAGTAAAATTAAATGTTTTCCTTTTAATTTAATCTATTTCAGTACAACAGAGAGCAAATTAATATTTATATAGCAAACTGACTTTGTTTTACAATTCGGTTGGGAATATATTTCTTCCATGTCCATTTCTTCTTTAAAACTTCATCAAGATTCCTTTTAATATTATCCTTTTAATTTTTAATTTATTTTTTACCTATGATTCAATTTCTATAATTTTGTAAATGAATATTATTTATTATTTTTCAAAATGAATTAATTTTTTGTTTTTACCAAAAAAAATGTGAAATGAAACTTTATTTTATCCTACACAGCATGAACTAAATTTCCTGTAGTCGTGACTGCTCAATGATTTGAAGGTATATTTACATGTTTCCAATATTAATTTTATATAGACAATTTTCCCCCCTATTTTTTAAATTTTATTACTTTAAAAATTTTATTTTGAAATGAAAATTTTTTTTCCACCAGAAAATAATCCAGTGATCTTTAAAATTCATTTTTTATCTATGATAACATCATTTTATGTTACCTGTGATTTTCTATTGTTATAATCCAAGAATTAAATTATTATAATTTCAATTTATGGTTTGTGATTAATATGATGAGATTTTTATAAAACCCATTTAAGTTATATGGGTTATATTATAATGATATATTTAATGTTTTATAATCTTGTGGCATGCATATGAATGTATAATGAATGTATGACATGAGGGCCCCAAATTATATATACCACCAATAAATTATGACGAATTTAATGTTTTGTGTTCTAAAATAGTACATGGGATGTTAAACTATTCCCAAAATAGGGTCCATAAGAGGATATCCAAACCCACAATAACGTACACTGATTGTTAACCAATGCCTTACATGTCATGAAGGTTAAAGTGGGAAGCCTTGACATATGATTTCTATGAGTATAGTTATTCCACTCTGTTATGACATTGTATTATGCCAATTTTTTGTTCACATGACTCTTGTTATTTGACTCTATTATGATTCATAACTTATAAATATACAGTGTTTATTCCATGAGTCATGATTATGGACTATGAATTCCTAGGAATGATTTTAAAATGTTATTCTCGTGTTATTATTCCCTATATGCTCAAGTTATTCATCAAAAAACATTATTATATACCTTTTTTTCCTTTGTTGAGAATCTGATATCACCCTTTAGTATGTTCCAATTTCCCCAGATTATGAGGAAAGGTTTTAGGTAAGACATGTCTGAGAGGGACGCTTGTTGTGAAAGACTATCTAGAAGATAATGTAGAACATTTATCAACTAGTTTTTTGTGTATCCATGTTTCCAAAGACAATAAACCATTATAATTATAGTGTGGATCATAATGATATATAAATAATATAAATATAATAATAAATAATATTTATGTAGGAAATTTTTGGGTTACCTAAATTATAACTACAATGTTTGACATTTTGACATGAGGTAAGTTCATACACGTCTCAAAATGAATCATGAGTTGTTTTTCTAAAGTAATATGATACATTTTTATTAGTTTTAAGTATCTGAAATTTTTTTTAAGCGAACTGTTTAATTTAAACTAAAAAACATAGACTCTATCAAACATGTCTCACCATGAAAGAATTTTATGTGCGGTTAATTCTTAAACGTAAAATTTGAATCATGGGTCTTTATAATCAATTATCGTGGAAATATGAGATCATTTTCTAGGTTTTGATTTTTTAAAACACCTTTTCAGGTAAAATGTCACATCAAAACAAAATGATGGAATTTAGTCATATCAAAAAACATTTCACATATTTATGTGAAGTTAATTAATATACGTCAAAAATGAATTACATATTTTTATTTCCAAAGTATCATGTAAATACAATCACATGTTATCTCTTTTGATTATGTGAAAATACTTCTGAACTAAATGGTCATTTTAAATTGAAAACACACACTTTATAACATATAAAAATAACCATCTTTTTATTTTTTGTGTTTAATTAATAATAGTAAAAAATTGCTGATTAATATTTTTTAAAAAAATATCATAATAATCTAAGAAAATCATGTTATTAGTGAGTATTTGATGCATGGTTGAAACTAAAAAAAGTTTTTTTATTAAATAACACAAACTTTAAGTTATCTAGACTATGTTGTGTGTTTGGTTTTTTTAGGGATAATACTAACTGGCCGCAAGTGATTCATGTATTATTTTCCTATGGTTTCAGGACAATTTGAATGTGTTTTCTTAGTTTTGAGTATTTAACATGAATTTCATATGAAAATTTCACTTTTAAACTATAAACTCTCACTTTAAATCATAAGGGTCATATTATATGTCATATTGATGTGTTGTTAATTCCAACATATAAATAATTAAAAATAATTTTTTTTACTAAATTTGAATTTCAATATGAGTTTATATACTCAATTTTAACTGTGTGATGCCGGTTTTCAACTAAAATTACATTTTTTAAACTGAAAACATATACTTTGAGTCATACTAGACTCTTTGTAAGTTTTATAGATGTGATGTTAAGTATTAGAGAGTAAAAATGAACCAAATTTTTTTTATACATTATCATGACAATATAAATGTGTTTTCCAAATTTTGATGATATCCCACACGTTTTAATCTATAATGACATTTTAAAACTGAAACACATAGTTAAAATGAATAAATAATCTATTATATTAATGTGAGTATAAATAATACATGTCAACAATAAACCATAGACAATTTTCAGAAAGTATTATGATAATCCATGTGATTTTTTTCAATTTTACTCTATTTTATAATGATTTTGAAATACAATTTATGTTTTTAATAGAAAACATACATTTTGAAAATATAAAACTAAATTAAAAAAATGAAAGATCAATATATTTAGTATCCCATGTTGGTAATTGATAATAAATAACAAGGGGTGAATTTATTTCATAAAATAATTTCTCATATTTTAAATACCCCTCATAAAATTATAAATATTTATTTATATTTTTTATTAATTGATGTGTAAAAAATATAAAGAATTTTTTGGAAGTAAATAGTTGTTTGAGAATGATAGAACATTCCAGAACACACTATAATAATACTGAAATAATGTTTTCATTTTATTCAGATCCTTTTCCTAGGGATATCCCAACAATGAGTTAGTAGATTTCACTTCATAAAACCCAGACATTGTCAAGCCTTTAGATCCATTCATTAGATACCACACAACTAAGTAAAAGTAGTTGACACTTCACCCAAAACTGAGTAGAATATGATAATACTTATCCATAGTTGTGTAAAAAGAGATAACACTTAGTCGGAATATTAAAACATGAATTTTTCAATTAGAATAAATAGATTATATGTAGAGAATCAAAATAGTTATAATCAATAGATTATTGAATAAATTTAAATATGGTAGATCTTCGTTTAGAAATTTAATTATCAAATTATAGAATATTTAAAGTGACCCTTTCAATAATTTACAATTTATGAGAATAATAGTATTAAGTAATCCTCTAGATCACAAAAAATTAATCTTTTATGCTGGTTTTATTCATTCTTTTCCTCCTTTTTGAAGTTATAAACCAGGTTATATTATAAATAAAGAGGGCGAATAATTATACATTTTAACACATATCAGTACTTTTCTATGGTGAAACATTCTAACCTAATAATTATCTTTGCTATATCGATATATATATATATGATTGTTTTTTCATTCTTCTTCCTCTTTTATTTCAAAATTGTGCAATCCAAGCATTCTATAATTTTATCCATGATTTAATAATTGTCTTTATAGATTTCGTTTTTGAAATAACACTTTGAATATACACTAAAAAAATAATCCATTTTATTTTTTATAATTTTTTTTATTATAAATATTTTTATTTAAATATTATTTTATCTCATTAAATCATCCCTAAAATTTTATAATAGTATTCCATTGAATATTTAATCATTCAAATTTTGAATATGTTGTGCTCTAATATTCTATCATAAATATTAAAAGATATTATCTTTAAGTATGAAATAAATAATCCTATAGATTCTTATGGTCATCACATTATTTTTTTAATCATTTAAATGATAAAATAATCAAACCACCATAATTTTAATAGCTGACTCGTAATCATAAATATAGTATTCTAAAAGAGTTAAAGTAATGTTCACTAAATGTGTCATAAATTTTTCCATAACAAAGAATAATAACTAATATATTTTATGAATTGAACTATGATACATAAGTGTAAGCTTTAAATTCATAAGGGTTCATTAATACTTAAGATTTATCACTTTATCCAACATACACATTTTAAATTAAACTAAATATATTTCATATGTTTGTGAATCATATAAATATCATTCATAAGAGTTATGTACATTCTCAAAATCTGAAACACACAAAATGTAAAATTGGTATATTTAGTGTGGAAAGGTCATAAATTTAGTGCATATGGGACTCAGATATAATGTTTTGAGAATATTTTTCACAAATTTAAGGACTTATTATAAAAATAATATTCTTCACTTAACAAAATATGTAACTACCATTTTATATATTACCTAGTATACACTTTAGGTCAAAATTTATTTTTCATTAAATGCAATTTCTTTAATAAAAATACTTAAAATATAAAAAGTTAGAACATATAGAATATTAAATAATAAAATAGAAAATAAATTTTAAACCATTAAAAATGAATAATTGTGAAAAAAAAATCTCATAAAATCCATATAAATATTTCAGAAATAAATAATATGTAAAATATATAGAAATGAAGAGCATATAAAAAAATATTTCAGTAGTAAACATATGACAGTGAATAAAATCTTGTAAAAGATTAGAATTAAATATATATGACCGAGGAAAGACATATAAATATAAGAGTGAGGTATAAGGTAATTTTAAAAACATAAATAATGAGGAATATTGTGGATCCATTCATTACTCTCCCCATTTTAAAAAAATTAAGAAAACCAAAATAATTCCAAATAACTACCATATTTTAGTAAGTATTAAAAAATATAAAAAAATATGTGGTATATTGAATAAAAATCAAAATAAAAAATAACAAACACATTATTATTTACAAAATAAAATACATACACACCAGGGTCCTACAATACACAATCTCCCAATTTATTAATAAAAACATTATTTAAATAAAAATATAATTTTCCCACATATAATAAATAATAATGAACAAAAAGAATATTTTTTTAATGAATAAAATAAATTATCAAGCATTCTATAACTAAATTAACATTCTCTATTATCTCCCTAATGATAATGACAACCATTATTAAATAGAAATGCTTAAATAAAAAACAAACCTTCTTAAACACATAAAATACGCATAAACATTTTATGAAGAACTAATGTAATAAAATAAAATCCCATTAAAATAAACATTATTTAAATGTCACAAAGATTTTAACTAGCCCATGAAAAATGTTAACAAAATTCATGAAAATAATATATTTCCAATAATTTATAAATAATAAAAAATTAAAATCTATTCAAAGATAATAGATATCTACAAGGGAAAAAATAAGTGGTAACTCCCATTTAAAAAAATAATATCAAAGGATTTAATGGAATTAAATAAAAAAAGTTCATTCAATAATAAAATCGTATAATTATGGTTAATAAACAAAATTATATGATAGAAAAATCAAGATTACAAAAAACCCACCAAATCACCTCATGCCAACATCGAAGTGGATATTGCTATAAAAATTTTCATGTTGGACAAAATGTAATGAAATAAATAATAATTACTATTTGTAATATACTGGAATAAATAAACACAATCATAGTAAAGAATAAAAAATTAATAAAATCATCTCCCATAATATATATTAGCCAATGCACATTAATAATTAAATATAACTATTATATATGTGAAGAAACTACTTAAATTAATGATATTAAAACATGTACATTAAAATCCCAATTAAATACGGTTGATATTTTATCTCTAATATACTTAATTTTGTTAACAATTATGCTAATATTTTTTTAATTCCATTCATAATACATTGAAATGAAATAAATGTTTAAAAAGACATCGTTAATTTTGTGCATCCAATTAACATTTATCATTATAGTTATTGTGGATCATTTCTCAAATAATACTAAAAATGAAATCCATTCACTACCCATATGATTTTGTGTACATCAGACATAACAACATGATAGTTAGATAAAAATGATTATTTTGAATAAATTTTAGCTTTTATTTGAGATAAATATTTATAAATATATGCATTATTAAAACTGAAAAATTAATAAATTCCAAAATAATAATTGTTAACATAATTTCAATTAATTCCCAAATAAAAATAAGTAATAATTTAACTAATTTTTCAATTTGAATGAAAAGAATAATTCATATATATCAAACTATTTTCAATAATGCCTCTAATAAAAATTATACCATTATTTTTTTTACATTACCAAGGATTTTTTTATGATAATCATATCGAGGAAAGATCAAGAGATAAGAAAGAGCTTGGTCCTAAAAATGTATTAATGAAAATAAAAAAAACATAGTAATGTTGAAAATTATCATATCTATATTTAAGGATTAGGCTTTTCCTTTAAATTATCATATCTACATTTAAGTATAAAATTTTACCCATTAATATCATAAAAAACAATTACTTTTAGACTCATATTTGGAAAATAGAAATTATTGTACATTGTTAGTGTATTTCATAAGATATATATTTACTTTTATATTCAAATTCCCATCTCCCAAACTATAATAAGATTCACCAATTAAATTATCAGTAGCAATCCAGATAGCTTTCAGAGATTTATTTAATTACCTTTTCTATTATGATTATCATGATTTCCTTTCCATTACATATAGAGGATACTTGGTTTTAAATTTTTATGTTTATTTCACTCATAGTATCTGACCTCTCTATTTTTCAGATATATTTAATAAATTTTTACTTTCCCATATTAAAAAGCATGTTTAATCCTCATTATATTTAAATAAAATCATCACTTAAATTAAAACTACTATAATCTTCCTTAAAATAGAATAAATGTAATTCAATATCATTTAATTTGAAAACAATAAAAAATCAATTTATTTCTTTTCTAACATATATTAATTATTATATTCTTTTATATTATCATCATAAATCAAATATTTCCCAATTAAATTCGTAATTTTATTCTCTAAAATATGTTTGGACTATCGAAAAATAGTAGATATTACACTCTATTTAACATCAATCTCACTAAGAACATTTAAATATAGATCAAATTCTAGTACAAAATTACCCAATTAATCACTATCAATCAGTAACATAGTGATTCATTTATTAATTTAAGTAATACATTTTTTATTAGACGTTCTAAAAGTTCCAAAATTAAAATTTAAAGTATTATAACTTAATTTTATTACATTTTTGGATACAATTTAGGAAATACAAATAGTTTCCTGCATAAGATATGTAATTAAACATTGAGAAACTCAATTAAATTCTACTTATACTCACCAAAAGAATGATATAATTAATACCCATTGAATTTAAACCATGATCATATTTCTAATCTGCACTTCCAAACTTGGGTTCACTAGTAGAAATACTATAGGGTTTCACTACATTTATATGGACTTTAATAATCTAATAGTTTTTCTACTCTTTTATATAAACTTATAAAAATGATTTTTCAAATAAATAATTATTCAAAATTTTATAGATACCATAATTTTCAAAAAATAAATAACTAGATATAATAATAGCTATATCTTCTTGAGAAATATCCATACCAATATTTGTTTGTCATGTTAAATATCTCTCTCCAGATTATTAAGGTCAAAATGATAAAAACATTGATGTATAGGTTCTAAAACCATGTTTTGTTTTGTATTATCCATAAAAATGAATCAAGAGGGGTTTTAGTTGAGTTATATAAACAATTTCACTTATTATAACATTCCTTATTAAATTATTGCATAGGTACTCTTATTAATCAATTAATGATGTGGATGTTAATAGAAATAAGGAGTTAGATATGGATTGTTTATAAAGGTTTTGTGAAATATTAACATCCTCTAGTCCACTAATCCAATAAACATAATAGGATTTTTAGTTTTATTTAAATCCTTTTCCAAGGGATTTAAAAAATAATTGTAATTACTTATCAATTTTTATATTAATGATTTTATCTAGCCTAGAAATAAATTTACTGGGGACCTCACAACAGAGTATAAGTTATTGAAACATCACCCATAAGTGATTATAAGTAGTTGACACTTAACCACATTTCAGTACTTGTAGCTGACACTTATTCTACAATAGAGTTCAAGTATATGTCACTTTGAAGAAATAAATGATATGTGGGGACATTACATAGTTCTTTTATATAGTTGAAAAGACACCGAAAGAAATGGATCATCTACATGAAATTGATTCTGTGATGTTTTTTAATCCTAAAATGATACTTTTATTGTAATTTATCATCAATTAGAATAAAATCTACTTGTAATATTCATGAATGCATTGGCATCCTATATTCTATATCTTCACTGATTTCTTCTTTTCATTATTCTTTATGTTTTAAAATAAAATATAAAATAATATTTATTATAAAAAATTATATTAATTAGTATATATGAGTATTTTTATATATTATATCTTGGAATTCCAGTTGTTCTCATTGGTATTTGAAATATTTAAATATATGTTAAATAAAAAATATTTTTGTAATAGCTTTTTTGTTTATTCAGTATTTAAAATTTCATTAGTTCAATCATTACATAAATTTTAGTTTTATTTAAACATAGTTATTTGATATTTTTCTCCTAAAATAACTCATAGTATAAAATTGGTCAAAGTAATCTAAAATATTCTCTAATATTTATTTAGTAAATTATTTTATTTAAAACTTATTAAAACTAATGGAATAATCCCGAAAATCTCACAACATGGTTCATTTGAAAATTAAAACATTATTATTTTGAATAGGTTGCAAAGTTTACCATCCAAAAATTCAATAGCTAATATTTCATATTTTTTTTATAAAAATACACTCTCTACTTCTAGTGATCGTGGAATATTTACTAATTAGTAAAATTTTATTCCAATCTCAATTTTAATGGTTGAGTGGGGACCCAAAAATGGAGTAAAAATCAAATGTTAAAGAATATTTGATATTACCAAACCATTACTGTGAAAAAATAAAAACTATTAAACCCATCACATTATATAGGATCTATGTGATATAAGTTACCTATGTATTTGGATCATCTTTGAAGAGGTCCTCAAATTAGTATGTCATATTTTCATTGGTCTACATGTATTCCTCTAGGAATATTTTCTTCTCACTAAAACCACACAAAAAATATGTTTGTGATTATATATCCAAAAATATTTATTATCCTTGAGATATACATGTATAGTTCTTTAAAACATTTTTATACCATTACCCTTTGAAATACTTATTAAAAATGACTCCTCTAGAATCTATTCCTTTGATTGAAGAAGAAACTTCCTCGAAGTTGATATATTATTATCCTCTATAATGGTATACTTAAGAAAACATGATTATGATTACATATTATGATATGGCTAATTTTTTCAATAGTCTTGAGCTTCCCCCACCACATCACAAGGGGGAAGCTTTTCCTTAGGTAAAATTAGTTTTGAGGCCACTTTCTGGGGTGGATCCATTGAAAAAAAGATTACACTATACATAAAAAATCTATAGCTTATCAGATGACCTTATTTATATGGGTTTTCATAAATTGGATTAATATTTACATTATCTAGTTCTTTTACCTTTTATGAATCGATAATATCTATATTTAAGGGTTCCTTTATTTTCTTTCCTTGAGTTAGACCCAACGACAGTTGTTAAGTGATGATCTTATTCCATGTCTGAATTAAGTTGAGATTATTCTTAATTAAAACTTGACTCTCTTCTACCCTGAATATTAAAATTATCTTACTTCATTTTCCCTTTAAAATGAGTGTGTTATACCCTAATGAAATAATATCACCCTTAGTCTTTTTATTCAAAGAGTTTAACCAGTTTTGGAGTAGAAATTAAAGAAGTGGTATCTTATTGTATGGGAGCCTCTTATAGAAGAAAATGATTTGTACCTGACTCTGGAAGAGCTTGGGGACTAAATATACCAAAATTGATTATCAACGAAGGATGTAGAGAATAATGGGGTTTAAAATCCTATAGATATGAAGTCCATAATCCTCTTACAATTTTAGTGGTGTCTTTATTAGAAAACAAAATTGGGATGAATGTCAACATCCTTCCCTTTAAGACCAAGACCATATGTCATTATCTGAGAATTTTTGGATAAAATGGAAATTCCCCCGTTCCCTCCCTCACCCATGTACAGTGACACTATCTTGACTACATATAGGTCATGACTTAGACCAGAATATAGGTATTATACCCTTTATATAGGATGCTAAGGCCTCACCCCCCTAATGAGGAGGTTCATTATCTGGATTACCAGCATTGCTTAAGAGCCCAACTAAGAGACCCACATGAGGATTATATTTCACCCTATGTCAATAGATTATTGGATAATGACCCAAATGATTATAATATAAATAGAAATCGAACCTCGATTCATATGATTCATGTTTTTCCAGTGAAGCTCCCCCTCGATCTCATTGAAAAGGAAATCCACCAGAGTACTGGAGATATCAATTCTAAGAAAAATCCTCATAGAAACTAGGGAAAAAGAAGAATGAGTATGGTGATATAAATACAATGAAAAACCAACCATTTTTCCAATAAAATATTGAATCCCATTATATAGAAATGGAAGAGGTAATTCAGGAAGAATAATTTAAATTGGTTTTAGTGGAATATCCCATTTTAGGTGGAACTCAAATGAACAACAAAAAATCCCAAACTAGAATTCAGGGGGAGAGCAAGATGTAGAATCTTGGGTTGATATCAGATCAACTTCATTCATATAACGAATAATGAAATGGCATCAGTCTAACATCCTTATAATTATCTGATAACATGAACCCCATAATTCTAATAGTAGTAGGTCTAAGAAGTCCATAGAGGGAAAACTCTTTCCAAATAGAGCCACCAATGAGAGACAATGTATATAATAACCTGTATTAAAATCTTGTAAGGAAATCATTATCCAAGGAACACCATATTATCACAACATATCTTATAGTAAAATGTTAGTCTTGGGAGAGTTGGAGAGAATGAAGGGGGTCAGTGAATGGGATTAAAGGTCAAAGATGGGATGTTTTTTGATCAAGGATGGAACCCTCACCCTCCCCCACCCCCCAAGCCAATGTGGGAGAATTGGTGGAGATTTCATGATTTCTACACCATCTCTGATGGTTCAACAGATCCCAGGAATAGTCTAAAAAACATACCTTCACATAATGTTCAATTCATCAATTAAATTTATAAAGTATATAGATATTCTAAATTCAAATACCTAATAAATAAGTACAATATTAATATTCAAGATCCATAAAAGTTAAGTTTATTCAATCCATAAGATTTTTTCTATAATATTATATCATACATAATATATTTCATCATCTCAACTATAATGCATATGATTAAATTTTCAATTTATAAAAGACTTTTAATATGTAATATTTTTTATTTTATCAAAAATACACACATAAAATTAAACTAATAATTCTTATTATACTTTTAAAAATCATGATTGGATTTAGTGGGAGTCATTCATATTTTCAAACCAATAAGATTAAAAAACATAAATATAATATATTTAATGTGTAATGGTAACATCTTCAACATATAATAACAGTATCTTCAACATATAATATTCGTCTTCTGAAATTCATAGTTTTAATCTATTCATAATATTTTTCATATGGATATATATATTACTTTTAGTTTACAAATTCAAAAGTAAACACTTATTATTAAATTCTATTTCCATTCCATAGAAAGGTTCACAAAAATGTTTCCAAAAAATAAAATGCTATAAAATAAAAAAATTAAAAATTTAAAAAATAATAAATAAAAATATATACCACGAACCATGAATAACTGTTAATAGTACATAAAAACACCCATATTCATATTTAACTAATGAATAAAAAATTAGATATATAACAATGAAGCGAATATAAAATCTTATTTCACTGGTAAAATTATTATAGTGAATAACGCCTCACGTCATAAGAAGAATAAAAAAATCAAGGACAACATATAAATCAAAGAGTTGGGGGATTAGATAATTATAAAAACATAAAAAATTATTAATATAAAGGAACACCTATAGAATATTTTTACAAATAAATATTGGGACCTACAAATTTAAAGAATACATTAACTTGAACATTTAATGTATAATTATAATATAAAAACTAAAATAAAAAATCACCTATTAAATTACAATAAAAAGTATAAAAAATAAAAAAATTATTATCATTCCTTATATAAAAATTTTGAATTTATTATCCAAACTAATAATGATAGTATGATATTTTCAATTACGATATGGTATTTTTTTCAACTTCAACCACACACCAAGAAGCCAAAAATCATTGATATATAAATATACAGATATTTCATATTAATTATCACTTATGATGATAATTAATATGTAAATAACATAAATCCATATACATATTAACTTAATCTGGTTGATGTGGAGGTTATAATTAATAAAAACTATCTACCATTTATTAACAATCCCAAACCCACAAAATGGGTTTATAATTTTTTAGTTTACACCATTCATCTAGTTGTACAATAGATTTAATATTCTAGGTAATATGAAAGGATTATAATCACCTAGGAGTAAAATCAATATCTTTAATAAAGATAGGAAATCACCAATTCATGATGTTAGAAATCATTCTAACAATATTTAAGTATCACACTCATTCCAAAAAATATTTTTTCTCTTTCTATTTTGTGGATTATAAGAAATTTAAATAATACTAGAAATTTTTTGGAAATATTAATTTAGAATAGTTTTTAACAAAAAATTTAATTACCTATAGAAATACCTCTCCAAGAATTCTAGTTTTTTGATGAAATATGATATATCAAACAAATTTAAAAATTCAATAACAATAATCAGTGTGATTACATAGTTTCATACAATAAAAAACATTGTAAAAATTAGTTAATTTATACTAAATATGTTCTTATAGTGAAATATGTTTATATATACCCAGACATTTTTTATTCATAAAATTCCATAGCTACCTATTAAGCATTGGATGTCTTCATATAATGTATTTAATTTTGAAAATCCCTCCCTATCATAAACAGTTTTCTTTAAAACAAAATTTAAATATTATAAACTGATCATTATTTGTGAAATTATGAATACTGTGTATTTGAAATTCCTAATGGACATCATTTAAATTATTATTTTTGGTATATACACTTATTATATATATATATATATATTCTAAGTATCTAAATAGATTAAATTGAGCATATATCAAATAATTGAAAAGGGAAGAAGTATTAAAAAATAAAATATATTTTATATGATTAGAGTATAGAGTTTTAACCATTCATTTTAGGTATAAATAAAATCCAATCATTGTGTTTTTTAGGAAGATATTATCACTTTTTTATAGAAGTGTTATATGGACTAAAAAATTCAAATTTATCTCCACATTTTCTTTATTTTAAATTTTATTGATACTAATGTACATATAAAATATTACTAGTATTAATGTATAATTAAAAAGTATATCAATTATTTGAAAAACAAATTAAGAAAATATATTTCATGTATACATATATTACTGGGGCTCTCAAATATTAATGTTGGATAAAATCATCCACAATATAAAGATCAATCATGTTAGGAGTGACTTGTCCAAAAAAATTTATCGTATTCAATATATGATATTTTTTCTTTTTTGGAACAGTATGTTTTCATGAACATGTAATGCTAACAAATAATATAGTGTAATTATTAGGGTAATGGAAACCTCAATATATTTCTTTTATCAATTAGTTGGTCATTTGTATTTTATTGACTTGAATTTAGTTCCCCTTAATTTTATCCTTATCAAATTACATACATAATTACCTAATTGTTTTTAATTAATTGTAATTGTTTTAATTATATAATATAAATTGGAAAGGGTATAACTTACTATCATCATTTTTATTTATAATATCAAGTGACTATTATGTGAAAGCTTCAATTTCATGCTCAAATATTTGAACATCAATATCATTAAGGGGAATTGGAAGCTTAGTTCTCAGATCAATATCTATATAAATACCTACTCTCACAATATCATTTTTAAATTTTTTGTTGTGTATAATATTACCTTGAAAGTTGTAAATTATTACTATTTTAATAAGTTAATGAGATAGTGCTGATATATATAAATCACAGTCAATTTCACCATATGTAATTTTAGTGAAATAATGTTTTTTTATCCTATAATGTACATTTTGAAAAAATCATTCTGAAAAAATTGATTACTCATGGTAATCCAAGCCTCTGTGGGTAATTGATGTATTGAAAAATTATGATTGAGTTACTCAATTCACTGGGTTTGCAACTATCTTTATTTTTCTCATTGAACCTTTTAAATAAATTGGATTATCACATTACCCTACATACTAAAGTTTCCATTAGAGTATATATTTATTTCTATATGTTTTTCATTTTATAATTTTTATTTTTCTCGGCCTTTTATTTTATAATGTATTCACAGGGCAGAAATCAAAAACAAACATCATTAACAAGACCAAGTTGTTAAAGATGATCAAATTCAATTAAGATTAGTCTCTTTTCAACTAGAGTAAATAAAACATCTTGTTTCTAAAATTAATAAAAAAAATAGGAAAATTACTAGTCACTGTTCGGTAATAATGTTTTAAATGAGAAAAAATTTCAATTAGTTTATACATAAATATGATTCCCTTTATATTTTTTCCTAAATAACTAAGAGAATACTTTCACTACATTCATTAAAAAAATAAAATTATATATGAGTTATAATGTCAATAAACACATGAAAATCATACTCAAACACCTCAATGAATTTTCACAAACACCACACTAGTTGCATCTTTTTTCACTCTACCTTCTAGCCTTCAACCCTTAACTTATATAATCTAGAACGTTGATTCACACAAGTGTGATCATTCTAGATCCACCTCATCCATGGTTTAGGATCTATCTATAGGAATCAAGTATTTGTTTTATTCTTACAATAATCCAAGGACCAATCCCACTTGTATATGAAGAAAAGATTATTATCTACACATTACCGACATAAAATATTTTTGAAAAACCTAATATTGACTAGAGTTACTACCGATTCTCTACAACAATCAACATGTTGATAGACAACTCGTAATGGAAAGTGTGTATCATATATACACTACTCTTATGTTATTAATGCATCACATTTTACTAAATTATCTTGGTAATTTCTCCACATCCCATTATAAGAGTTCATGGATCTTATAAGCTTCCCCACATGTATGAACACCTCCATACTTTCATTCTACATATGAAAGATTACCCTTATATAAGATTTATTCCTTACTCTAGACAATTACTAAATCCATAATTACATAAATACTACGATCTAACATAGTATTCCCACAATCTGATTCCATTGTTCTAGATCCATGGAACTCATCCACCAATCTAATTCTATTGACAATACCTTTCATTAATCTATCTTTATTGAATACTTTTTCTACTCCAACCCTCAATGGATTCTATAAATTTTATTCAACTAATATTTAATATTTCCAATGAACTTACTTATATTTTGATAATTTCCATCTCCCATAGTGTTATTATAATATATCTATTCGTGTACCGAAAAAATAAACTTATAGTTACGTAACATTATAAATATTTCGAGATTTAAGCCTAAAAATAATTCTCACACAAACCCCAATATTATCCTAATAGTAATTATTTTCATAGGTTGAGACTGATAATCTCTCAATCAAAAAAATTGTCATTCTCAAATCAAATCCCCACTTGTGGGTTTCTATTTAATCTCCTTCTAAAAAATTTATATGGTTCTCAACTCTATGTCACATCCAATAAACCTGGATCCCATTGAAAATGGAATCTATTAGTTTTCTAAAACTATGACCTGTCATTCTTCAAAATTCTAGAAACCCATCTGGATGCCTCCATAAAATTACTCTAAATTTAAAAAAATTAATCCATCATCATCCTACTTTTTTGAATTTACATTAATGATATATTTCATACACCAAGTCCATGGCCATAAAGTATTCAAATATCTACAATAAAAAAATTATCTCAGTGATTTTACAATCCAATATATATTTAGACCATTAAACTCTTGTGACATTATTGAAATATAATTTCATCTAATACTTTTTGAAAACTCTAATGTCTTCAGTGTAAATAAATTCCATTAAAGCATATAATTAATTAAAACAATACATGTTTGATCCTTAACATTCACTACATTAAATGAGTATTTTGAAACATTGAGGATCCTTCCTCCATTCTATATTTCTTCTAATACCCAAATGATCATCACATTATCATTTCAAATGAGTTAGAAGCCATTGAAAAAAAATATTCCATCACATGAGGTTATCCTTCATCTATATTTATCATAGAAAAAGTCAAAATATTTAGTAGACAATTAAGATAATATTACACCATAGTCTTACTTTCAAACATTTTTGTGTACCTACCGAAGATAAATTCCAAAGAATGAAAGGAAACACTCTTCCCAATGTTCTAGATGAATAAAAATACTTATAACACAATTTTAAAAACCCACCACCTGACTACACCATATAAAAAATGGTCAATTATATACATACAATTGATCCAAACCATTATTTTGGTAAATGAAGATCTAATCTATGAAACCCTTCATCTGTTGTTCTAGTTTTTTTTAGAATCAGATAACTTAGAGAGCAGTCTTTCAGAAGTCAGACTTCACCTCATCTTTCATCTTCTAAGCCAAATTCCAGTCCACCTACTTCATGTTTATTTTTATTTTTTAATGAACATACCATGAATTTTTATTTTTCCGTTAGACCACCAATACATTATCTGGTTATAATTATCATATTGAAATTATTTTCAAGATTTAATAATAGTTTTTAACCATGAAAATTTAACTCAATTCCTCTAAATCTGAAAATTTCATGACAGGACTCATGGTTTTCATACTTCCCTCCCCTCTCAATACCATTACCTCATGATAAGAATCCATAAAAGTATATTTTTTGGTTATCATATCCATTTAATACCAATATTTGTTTCAAAAATATCATTCCAGACTGTGAAAACATTCTACAAATGGAATAGACATGAATCCCCTAAGTGTTTAATCCAATCAGCTATAAAAATTCCTTGTGTTTTACATCTAATAACTTTTTTATTTAATTATGTTCATATTGTACCAAAACATTTTCTTATAGTTTTCCAGATTTAATGATCTCAACTAATATATTATTCCAATCATGAATCATGATCCCACTCTTCAAACATTGATTGATAAATACCCAGATACATTTCTATTGACTCAAGAAATGGATTTAGTAAACACTAATTAACAATTACTATATCCCACTATCTATTATAAAATTTTAAAAACTATATAATTTGATAAATATAATAACAGAAATCTTTTTTTAACTTATTTTCATTTACTTGAATAGACAACTAAGTGAAATTTTGATAACTCCTGTCGGGAACTTGAATCATTTTTGTTTTTAAATACATAAAAAAATCCATGTTCTTATTATCCTAACCTTTAAATAATTTTTCCTTTTTCCATCTCACTTATCCATAAAATGGAAATAAACCCACTAGGGGTATAAAAATCAATATCTACTAAGATCTAAAACATCCAAAATTGTGTCAACAAACGATGCATAACCCATTGTGATGAGATATCCCACTGAATTTGGGCAACATAAGGGACTATTTGGATTCCATAAAATTTAAAATATCTTTCCATTAAGTACTTAATCCACCCCAATGATTAAAACATTATTCATTAAACATTATATTTTATTGATATTTTGATTTTCCTAGAAATTATATTTGTTCCTCTGTCATCTCCTTGAGATATTATATTAGAAACATGATAAACATCATGGATGTGTGAACCCAATAGACATTCATAAATCTTTGAATATCAGAAATAATAAGGAAAGAATCATTACTCATACTAGTCAAGAGAAATTTTGATATCCAAAAATCCATATGGTACCACTATTGGATTTTACTAACATCGTTATGAGTCCTTGATAAAATTCTCCAATAAAATTCCCACTACCATACTCTATCACCAATTACATCAACCAAGCTAATATACCGCTTATTGGTATAATGAACCATCAGATCACCAACTCTAATACCATTTATTATTATCATATGTTAAAAAATTATAATATATGGCAGAAAAACATTAATATGATTTCTTTAAGATGTTTCTGAAATGATATATGAGCCTTTACGATGATCATTATTTTGAATATCATCCAACATTATCTTGATATAAGTGTACTCTATAAGGGATAATATAGATTTTTTTCAAATATTCATTGTTTTATTTTTGATATAATAGAAATATTATATGATAATTTTATTATATTTTTTCACAAATTAGTTCTTTTAATATAGAAAAATCTTATGGCTGAATCTAAATCAATCAGAACATTCATTCAATTATTGTCCCTAATGTAACTAATGAAAATGGACTTATTGGGTTCAATATTTTGACTATGTGAATTCTATAAAATCTTGAATTTTACACTATTACCACTCACCTTAATATTTTATACTAACACTTTGAAACTATGTAACTCCTATCTTAATTGAATTTATCTTATTTTTCTAGAAGGCCCACCTTTATGATCATTCTCATATCTAAAATGTTGCTCAGTTTCTAACAGTTTCTCAATTTAAATACTTCTTCTATGTTATTACATGATATTGGAAGCATAAATAGGCAAGAAACCCATTATCTTCAGAACTAATTAATAATTTATTTTATATTCTCTAATACACTAGTGAAGACATAATATTTTTTTGGAACTCATTTTATATAAATATAATTAACCCGATACATTTGACATATTCATTGAAATCATTTTCCCGTTAATAGTTAATGATATCCCCCAACAAGTATCTAAATATAATCCATTTGGTCCAATATGAAATAAAAAAATCATCTTCATTGATACCACCATGAAATGATTATGTATTCTTAATGAAAGAACCCACTTCAATGGGATTTAAATTTAAGATTATTTTATTTTTGTTTTAAAAAAACCTTCCAATTTATATTTTTTGGATTTAGGAAATAAAATATTTGTATTTATTTTGATGTCATTGTGAATGGTTTATCTTAATACCCTTCTATATTAAAATTATGTTTTTTAAATCCCAATTCAGTTATTTTTACTACACTCATGTTTTCAAACCATTTTTATTATTACATTATCACTTTTAATGTTTTCCAATACCACTATATATTTTTCACCAATGCCAGCATATGTGATATTTAAGTAAATTTGATTTTTTCCATAGTACCATATACATGCATTGCATACACCATAAGAGTAACTTAACACTTTTACATTACAATTTTAATTCTGCTATGATGTATATAATTTTTAATTGTTAATCAGGTAACCATTGTAGGATAATACACATACAGTTGGTTATATAGCTAGCCATTAAAATCATTCTAAAATTTAACTTTGATTTAATGATAACTCTTTAAAAATTGTCCAAAAAATTTAATAAACCATTGATTTTGGGAATTTAAAATACATATTTTTACCCTTGATGGATTCAAATACCTATTAATTTCAATTTTTCAATCTATGGTAAAACCACTATAATTGTATTTAGAATGTTAATGTGAACCTACACCCAACTTATAATGGTAATTTTGATAAAAGGTCTTTTATAAATTCAATCTCCCACATGAAATGTAGTGTAATATGATTTTGGGTGACCAATGGTGTCCACATTTAACAATTAGTCAGAAACAAATCCAATTTCTTCCTAAAAAATATGTTGTTTTCTCGTACAACATTTTGGTAAACCTAATTTTTTGGCATACTCATTCAATATATTCAAATAATATTAAATAATATATATCCATTTATAAATTATAGCATCACATTGTCAGATATCTCTAATCAAGTGAACACTTATATCAAAAAAATTGAAGGAGGTAAGAATTTCTCAAATTTTAAAAATGATAGCAATTTTTTTCCATAATTAGGAAAACAATTTCGTCTATAACTTTAATTTATAATTCTTTAAAAATAAATCAATTTCTAGTTAATGTGTATTATAAATATTTATATATAATGTATTTTAAATATAAAATCATTAAATGTCGCATCACATCCGGAATTTCATGTGATTTCAATACATCCAACTTCAAATTAGTTATGAATATATTATTCTTGATATTTTAGGAATACTCTTATAAATCCTTTACACAATTAATGAAGTAAAAAAATTTAAATCTCTCTTTCTTGGAATGAGTATAAGCCCCTAGGTAAAGAAAAATTTCGATTTTATTATTCATAACTATAAGTTATCTCCTCATCCCTATATCAGTCATGTCCAACTTAGCTTTAATACAATTTTTTTCATAGGTGCATCTAGTAATGTGAAAATGAAATTAATAAATATTTTTTTCTATTTTCATAACATTAATAAAATTAATAATGCATAAAATATTCCAATATGGTCATAAAAGTGATCTATTTTTCTTTCTAATTTTCTATGTTTTTTAAATGGGTTTTCCAAAAATGGAGATAGTATCCCTTACTTCTTCAGCCTGTTTTCCACCTATTAAAGAAGAATTTGTTGTGATTAATTTCAAATTCTCATAAAATGAAATTTTTTAATATCATTATTTATGCCTTAAAGGTAAAAAAATTAGGATTTATAAGAAAAACATTCCTAATGCGGTGTTTTGATGTAGTTCAGTGTGTGCCTTTTTCTCATATGGGACATCCTAAAAAAGGCTCCTTGGATGTAGTGGAAGAGTCCCAACCCATGACCAATAATATTTTTCATCGATTTAAATTCATAAATCTAAAAAATGTGATTAATGGAGACTTGTGATATTTATAAAGGAGATATTTTCCAAATAAATTTCTATTTAATATAGAGGGAGAATTACCTCGAATTGAGGGTTATTTAATTATTGATGAATTTGGTATCTTCTATAATAATATCATCATTATGGGGAAGAATCTATTTTATGAATCCACTATAAGTATCCAAACATGTTATATAAATATTTAAATAACTTAATTAGTATTCCTACTACTAGCATGGTTATACTAACAGTCTTGCATCGTTCACCATTGATCATAACAACAAGTATTTTGGTCTCAAATTTTTTTTGCATTCTTTAGAGGGGATGGAGGATTATCTCTTATTATTGATAGGGTTCTTCAGATTTTTTATCTAGGGATTCAAGAGATTTTTATTGTGATGATATTTTCTTAAAAAACTCTCATCCTCTCTAAAAAAAGATATAAATTAGGTTACATACACTGACTTAGAAAATCAATAATTTCATAGATACCATTAAATATTATTTTATTCTAATTAAAACATATGTAAAATATTAATTATATTACTATTATTATATTATATGATATTAGCTCACTCCTGGATATTTAAATATCATTTTTTTAAAATTTAATCAATATATTTTTTAATGATAATAAATATAATAAATCATTTACATATGTCCATAAACTCGTCTTTTTTATGCTCATTGGAATTTAAAAATCCTTGAATAATAATATATTTATTTAAATAAATATTATTTTTTCGATAAATAAATAAATATTATACTATCTAACTAGAAAATTTAAATTTATTCATTATTCAACTCATGTATATTCTAATCTTGAATAATCGGTGATTGAATTTGTGGGATCAAATTAACATGAATAAATATAATTACTTAAATTGAGAAAAGTAATTGTTCTTAATATTAAATTCAAATATAATTTCACTAAGATTCTAGATACACTTAGTGTGTGACCATTTAGATTTATTTCTTAGTGGAATTAAGTAAACCTTCCTAAATTCTAATTTTATCATCTAACAACACATCAAGGTACCATTAGAGAAATATGATAATATAATAATAATAACAAAATCATTTGAAAACTTGTTTTATAATATAGTCATTTTTTCTTACTATATCATCATGTAGGTTTCATAATTGTTTCATCATCATATATACTTGATTTATCATTCTTTAACTCTCAAAATATTCATTTCAATAATCCACCATAGTAATGAAAAAAAAATAGATAGGTAAAATTATATTAAGGGGCCTAAGATATCTTCTTTTATGAACCTGGAAGGGAAAATATCATGTTAGTTTACAAAATAAATTTCAAATCACATATTATGTAGTTAACAAATCTTAACTATTTGTGAGAATATGTTGTCATGATTTTCAACAATACATCAAATTACACTATTAATTATACACATTAATAGTAATCTCAAGTATTTTGACCAATGCATATGTATGTATATATAAATATTCACTAGAATATACAACATGAGGAATTATTATAAGCTATTAAGTCCACATTACCTACCTTCTGGGTGACCACCAATCAAAAAAATTGTGAGAAGTCTCAATAACTTTTGAGATCCCAACAATATGTGTTCAAAAATCATTTGTGTCCTTTTAGAGAAATGTTATCTTGTCCATATATGCATTGTTTCTAAAAATTATCATAGAAATTCATGCTCCCGTTATAGAACAAAATTACTATAACATTTCAATGAAATAAAAACACTGAAGACATTATCACTTTAATTTTACATATAATAAAACTCATCATGTAATGAGTTAGTTTTTTATATTCTATGAATCAAAATTACAAAATATTTGTTGGTCCTGTTGAACCATGTCTAACAAACTCGAACATTCAGTTCAACATACTAATAATAACATTCATTACACAATCAGTCATATGATATTTTTGTTTTAGATCAGATATTGATTTATTAAATAACTTTATCATGTTGTCTTGCAATAGAACAACACTAATTGTGACATTTCCCATTTAAAAAATCCCTTGAGAGGTTATACATCTTGAGTATATACTTTATCCTATGATGTGACCTTGGATATTTAGTTAATAAAACATTTAATGTAATATCACAATATAGTGTAATATAATTATTACTACAAGGAACAACATTGATATCATAGAGGAATTTGGGTATCCAAACTAATTTTTTGATATTTAATAATCCTCCATATATTTGAAATCTATTTTAAAAAAGTGACAATTGGTTTCTTTGAACTCTTCTCGATCATAACTCTTTTATTAAGGAAGAAAAAATATCTCAATTATAAATTCAAGTATTTATTATCTATCTAAAAACTACATTCTCTATATCCACTGATAAATAGTCCATTACACCCTCCATAAATATGGAATATATTCTTTGTAAGCCTCATATACATGAAGTTATTCCTCATAATAATCCAATATGTCTCCCCTATATCTTCTTGATATCTACCTACCATGCTCAAGGCATGATTACCACCAAGACTAGTATATTACATGATATACATAATAAATCCACTAATAAAATATTAATGTATTATACTCATTATCTCTCTATATATCCTCTTTCCTTTGTGGATAAATTTTCATAGATAGAATTTTTTAATTTGACATTGGAAGTTATCCCCCCTTGGATTGTTCCATATTAAATATCTTAATTACCTTGTCAATGTATGTCACATTACATAGATTAAAAAACTTTTTAGATATTGAAAATTAGTTCATGTTCCCGATAATATTTTCTCCATCACCAAATTCTTTCAAGGAGAATAATTTGACTAACCACATAGTAACGGACCATAAGACTGGTTTCTCATTTCCTGTATGTAGTATATCATCAACATATACTACTAGGAAACCCAGTGAACTCCCATTAAACCAATTATAGATAGATGAAAATAATTCATTTTTTGTTAAACAAAATTTTGTTATAGATATATGAAAATAAATTTTCCCTATTCAGGACTCTTAGTTCTACACATACATAAATATTTACAATTTTCATCCACTATTCTTATCTATTAGAGTAAGAAACCATTCTGGTTTGGAAATATATATATTTTCCACATGTTTTTAGTAAGCATTTATGTCAGGACATCCTTTTCAAAAATCTCATAACTATAGTAAGATTACATTGAAATTTGGATTTTAATATATTTCAGCATAGAAACTCGTGAAATGGTTTCAGTATAGTTTATTTCTCAACGTTTATTAGTCATTTTATTCACTAGTCATGATTTATAAGCACTGAATTTAAAATCCATGTAAAACTACTTCTTAAATACCAATTTTTAATTAATGGTATTTTCATTCATTGGAAGATCAACCGAAACCCAAACCTTATTATCATATGTGGAATCCATTTCATAACTCATTGATTCTTCCCAATTAACAAATTTTGAGATATATTATACTTTATTATAGGGAAGTTCTTCAACATAGTTATCTAAAGATATTTCACCTTCCATGGTTACTCTAAAACCATATGATGTTCCCAATTGTTGTATACATTTACATCTGTTTTGTTGACTATAATAACACATATGCTTGTGTCATTTTTGTATTCATTTTGACTTAATTAAAATAAAGTGTCATTATCACTTACAAGTGGATCCATGGGGTCCCAAAATCGACCCAAAGATTCCCATGGTCGACCATGTATCAACCAATAGGGTTAAGACACGTTTTAGGGTAATTTAGTATTATTATAATATTATTTGTTTAACCCTTATTTACCGGATTTACCCTTAACCATGGTAAATAAAATATTTACCGCAGTAATTATTCAAAATGTCTAAAAATAAAAGTTACCTATTTACACAATTTGAACATCCTGATTCCAAATATGGAATCAATTTTTCTAAATTCAAAACACAGAAGTGGCAGAAATTAATTTAAAATTAATTCCCGCTGTCAAAACAAAAAGCGTGTTTTTAAGAGATAATAACTATCAAAAGATTGACACTTGTTTATGTTCGGTTTAATTGTAAAATTATGTCTAATGACCAACATTATATTAAATTGTAAAAATATATTCTAAATATACTTTAAAACCACTCAAATTCATAATTTATCACTATTAATTATTTTGATTAAAAAAGTTGTTTTTAATTAAAATTTAGTAATTTTCACTATTCATCAAAATATGAAAGTTATCCGAAAAGTACCAAAATTTCACCTTAGGCTAAATTCGATATTCCGAATCCAAAAATGAAGTCCATTTTGAAATATAATATATATATATTTTCAAAAAGTAGGTATTACTATTTATAACGGCTAGTTTGATTGGTTATGGTGTGTTAGAACTCGGTGTTGCGTACAACACACGCTATCACATTATTCAAAGGGAAACGTACCGTGGAAGCTTGGGGTGTTTCATTTTAAATTTTTGATGTCCCCATTTAGTCAAAAAGTTTAAAATATTGTATTTAAAAAGGTTTCACTATTAGAAGTTGATAAATGTGAAATACTGAAAATGAATCTGTTCTTGCATTATGACTAAGAAACTCATAATAGGGATTTTAAAATTATAAGGATTATATAAAGTTCAAAATGTAGTTAATACTATTCATGACCTCTTTTAATGGTGTGATTGAACTCGGTGTTGCGTGTAGTGCAAGTTATTGAATTATTTTTAAGAAATAACACACTCTGAAATCCTGGGGTGTTACATTCTCCCCTCCTTCAATAAATTGCGTCCTCGCAATTTGAAATCGTTCTTCGAAAATAAAAGGTTGAAAGTAGAAAATATATTTGTGGGAAAACCCACATTGGAAATTGGGTTACTGAAATTTAGTCTTAATATGAGGAAAAGAGAAATTAAAGGGTCACCACCAAATTATGATCTCGATTAGGAGAACATTGGTGGCAATTAGAGACATATAATTGGAGGAAAAACGTAAATATTTATAGGTAGTGATTGAGGTCATCAATCACAAACAAGTATAAAATTGAGGTCCTTAAATTCATCAATCTATGATGAATTGAAATACCATCGGTTCAACAAAACATAGGGTATTAGGATAACACATTTTTGACATTTCAAAATATCCTAGTTGAAATCCCACATCGAAAAATGAATTAATGAGGCCTCTATTTAAAATAAAGAGTCGAAAGTATGAAGATTACCGAAAATAACACATACTAGGGTTCCATGTAGGAAAATATGGATATGGAAGAAAAATCTAACCATAAATTATCTGATGGAGAGTGGTAGAGAACATGGCTATAAAAAGGCCAACAATCCCAAAGCCATAAATTAGTGATGATTTAAGGTACCATCTAGGAAAACATTTTTGTTCAAAGTTGCTTTTCTTAATATTGAGGAATTCATTTATGAGATTGGCTAAGATCATAAGGAGATATACTTACTTTATAATTAGAGTTTTATCCATTAATAAATTTCTACCACAAACTCATCTTTCACTCTAAAAGATAATAGAATGTAAAAAAAATTCTATTTACACTATTCGTATAGGGTTCCAAAATAAACGAATTTATAATTCATCTACATGATCTTTTAATAAAAACTACATTATTTAATCCAGGACATCTCATGGTCCAGTGGTAGGTGATACACCCTTGTCGCCCTTCGGTTGCGGGTTCAAGTCTCGCAGCCTTGCCGGACGCGACGGGTTGCCGCCCGACCTCCGGGTTGTCCTTTTATGGCAATCCAAAATAATCCAAACTAGAAATATCCAAAATACTTCTGTCCAAACTCACAGTCTAACATTTATAAGGAAGGTAAACATAATATAGATCCTTTTTACCCCGTAATAGCATATGAATACCTTCATCATGTATTACCATATTCCTTATTGATTACATTCATGCTCCCTTATTCCATATAGAATGCTGGATATACTTCATCAATCCAAAAATGTTTTAAACCCCAAAAAAAATGATGGAATATACAAATCATTAATCAGTTTCAAGGTAGTCAAGAATATCCAATATAATTTATCCAAAACAATCACATATTATTCCAAAATCACTACCTCAGTATCAGAACTATATTATGATTTATCATTCTCTCAACCATATATTTTCCAAAAATTTATCCTGCTATTGAGTCACTTTTCTTTGTTCCACATAATCTCAAGTCCTTAATGAAATAGTACTGCAGTACAATCCTTATATACTCCATAATTATTATAACAAGTACATTGTTGATACAACACTCAATTGACATAATCAACATAAGAACTCTAATCATTCCTCTTCATCTGTGGTAGTATCATAACTTGGTTATTATCCAATAACATCATTTGCGGCATAGTCTGATGACTGGGACATAGGTTCGCGTAGTGTCCAAACTCCTTGCAAATGAAGCATTGTACATTTAAAACCATTTTCTTACCCTTGCAGTCACGTACTTTGTGCCCTTTTCCTCCACACTTATAACAAACTCCCATTCTTTTCAGGCAAGTTCCAGGGTGTTTCTTTCCACAGTTTCCACATATGGGAAAATTCTTCTTTTCCCTCTTCCCTTTATCCATCTTTCTCTCTTCTATCCTTTTCTTCTCTTGCTTCCCTTCAAAGCCATAGGAGTCAGTAAACTCTTTACTTATCTTATCAACACATGATATTATTTCTTCATATGATGATAATACATGGGAGACTATTTCTCTTATAAATTCTAGCTTAAGACCATGAAAGATATGATCCTTCCTTCTCTTTGGATCATGTGCATTTCTGGAGTTCTCATTCCTTCTACTGGGCGCCATTTCTATACCATGGCATAAACTAGATCAGTTTATGAATCAAAACACATAATCCCATACTTATAAAACACTTAACATAAATTGAACTATTTATGGATATAATCCATAATCATAAAAATGTTTTCTTTGAGGAAGTATATACTCATAAACACTTCATAATGATTTGTAAAGAAAATGAGAGTTATCCTAAGCATATCCCCCGGGAGTGTCGTAACCAAGAGTGCAGCAAGGCCCGTTGTCGTGCACCAGTTCCCGTTCGAGTCTAGCTCAAAGCGGTGTTTTCGGGTTTTACCCCTAGGTACATCTGTGCCAGAGCCGCCTCTACCTGCTCGTATCCAGACAGGGATTTATTTCTCGGAAAACTCACAAAATCTCTACAATACCAAAATTCTAGGAAGTTCTTCTATACTAATCCTCAAAGTTCATCTTAGGTCTACGTGCTCTAATCAGAGTTTATCTAAATCTAGCTTCCAAGGTTTGTACTAAACTTCCTCTGATACCAACTGTAACGCCCCGACCCCAGCTACCTAGAGTCGGTGCATTATTACATAACATTGGCATGATCACAAGAAAGATCAAATCTCGAAAGACCGATTGGTTTAGTAGCCTTGGAAACACTAGATATATTCATAGGTTTTACATTACATCATAAAATGAAAAACTACTACAAAAACATAATGTTTCCACAATCCACACTATTAACCCCTCATAAAATCCCTGCAGGTCATTCATAACTTACTTCTTCACATCCTGGGAAAAATAAAACATAGAAAAGGGGTGAGCTCAAATGCCCAGTAAGGATAACAATATAGCAGAAACTTTCATAAATAAGAATAAACATTTAAGGCAATGTATAACTAAAACAAAAGCCTTTTAAATATGAACTTTCAACATGGTATGGCATAAATGAAATGAAAAAATGCCATTTACTTATTCACATGGATATTCTACTAATCGAATAATCACATGCAAAAATCAATAACCACTTTCATAATGTTGGAATGCATAATGCCAGACTATCATAACCACATAGCCAAGGCCTCGTGCCAAGACTACAAATAAGATTTTGTCAAGGCCTTGTTCCAAGACACTAGTTTGTCTCATGAGACCTACCGATGCATCGAGGAGCTATAGCGGGCTCCACCCGTCACTTATTAAGTCCAATGCATTCCCATATGAAAAGGTTTAAACATAACATAAACATTCGTATTAAAACTAGCATACGAAATGTCAATACTTTCACCATAAACTATGAATGGTATAAAATAGCACATCCACAGTCAAACATATCACAAAACCTTCAACACAATATAGAAGTTTTGTATCATAATAAATCAACTTCAAATAATCTTGAAATCCATCAAAGGATGTTGACATAGATGAAAACAAAATTCTTTTAAAAGAAATATCTCCTTTTATTTTGAAATCATTTAAGATCCATATAAAATAAAACAATTTCTTTGAAAATATTCTTATAAGCTTGTAAGGAAAGCTTTGAAGATTTTATAACGGCGTAAAATAACCGCACCCGCCGTATAAGTTAAAAAAAACATTCTTACCTCAATTCTGTCGAAAAGGTTAAAAAGGACCTTGTTTTGAAAACGACGGAAAGATTCCTTAATAAACCTCTTATAAAAAGTCAAACAAGGGTATAAATGACTTTAACCCATATTCTTGTAAATAGTAAAAATGTTTTGAAATACATTTTTAAGAAACATGGATGTGGATGATAAAGATATCCCAGTAGATTATTACGTATAAACAACCTCGGATAATGAAGAGATTGTGAAATAACCCTTACCTTGTACTTTTCCTTGGTTGGGGTAGGTTAACCTCCTGTATAATGGTGAAATAGTTGTTATTAAATTATACAAGAATCATATATATTAATATGATATCATATATGATCTTTTAACATTGATTTGTTAATAATATCTTAGAATTATCGTCGTTTCGGGTGTTAAATTACTCATTTTCTTTATATGTTTTGTTACATAATCAATGGTTGTTGTATCTTATTCATATCCAGAATGATATCTAGTCCTTAAAAATCATTTTTAAATCATCAAATGATAATTATACTTGAATGGTTACGATGGAGAATGAATCTCATCGCGTTCGTGGAGACGGTAGTCCGTACGTACGCACGAGCGACAATATCATTCTTTTGATATTAAAATAATATATAAATGGATGGTATATCATATATACAGAATCATTAACATGTTATATTTATTATTTACATGAGTTACACATCATTATTATACCCATCCAAATAATATTATATTGAATAACAATTACACCACGACGTGGAGACGGTAAGCCGTACGTACGCACGTATGGTGACATGTTATTCAAAGGGTGGATAGAATACTGAATATGATTGTACCATATTTATAATAACATCACAGTATATGTGAGATACTGGAGTTATTATTTTAGAATGGTAAGAACAAAGGAAGAAGAAGTGGAAGAAGAAATGAACTTGGAGAAGGGTGGTGAAATCATTACCTCTTCTTCAGGTTCTTCCTTTTGATTTGATCAAAAGGGCTCCTTAGGTTGGCTTTCTGATCGAACTAAGGCCTCTAGGTTGTAGTGAGGGATGTTGGGAGAGTATTTGAGCAGAGTTTGGCCGAACCAAAAGGCTTTGAAGGTGTGAAGAAATGAGAAGGAGGAGTTCCCTTTTATAAGAGGGGTGAGGGGCGCCTTTGGAAAAGCTAGAAATATTAATTTATAATAAATTCATATTCGGTTTCTAATGGCTCCAAAGTTTATTATTAAAAGGTTAAGGTGGGGATAGGTCGAAAACCACTCAAACAATAGAATTTAGACAGGTTTGGGTACTTATATTAACCTTATCTTTAAGAATTAACTCTAAGTTAATTAGTTTCACTTTTACAATGTCTCTTTGTATTTTTATATAATATGGTTAATAAACTTACTATATACATCCAAGAGACCCCCAAGTGGTACATTAATGATGAACCTATCATGATATAAGTCTCTTGGCCGAACCTTAGATTTTTAGGAATTTAATATCAATTAATAATATAATATTTGTTTTAAGAACTCTTTTATGTCAATTTTGACACTATTCAATAGTTGATTTTTGTGAAACTCATAACAGATTGATTACTTCGAACAAAGTCAATTAAATCAATCCTAATATATCATATTATCCTAGAAAATTATTTTAATTCATTAAAAGTTTCATATTATATTTATTTTGGTATTTATAATATCAATTATGTTAATTTTTCACTATTATAGTAATTACTGCATTATCATTGTGTCATAAATAAAATAAATTATTTAATGTCTAAAAATTATAAATAAAATATCATTATGTAGTAAATCGTTTTATCTTTCTAATGAATATTTATAATCTAAAATCCAATATATATAAACCTATGTAACAATTGTTTTTCTAAAAGATATATGCTTGTGTCATTTTTGTATTCATTTTGACTTAATTAAAATAAAGTGTCATTATCACTTACAAGTGGATCCATGGGGTCCCAAAATCGACCCAAAGATTCCCATGGTAGACCATGTATCAACCAATAGGGTTAAGACACGTTTTAGGGTAATTTAGTATTATTATAATATTATTTGTTTAACCCTTATTTACCGGATTTACCCTTAACCATGGTAAATAAAATATTTACCGCATTAATTATTCAAAATGTCTAAAAATAAAAGTTACCTATTTACACAATTTGAACATCCTGATTCCAAATATGGAATCCATTTTTCTAAATTCAAAACACAGAAGTGGCAGAAATTAATTTAAAATTAATTCCCGCTGTCAAAACAAAAAGCGTGTTTTTAAGAGATAATAACTATCAAAAGATTGACACTTGTTTATGTTCGGTTTAATTGTAAAATTATGTCTAATGACCAACATTATATTAAATTGTAAAAATATATTCTAAATATACTTTAAAACCACTCAAATTCATAATTTATCACTATTAATTATTTTGATTAAAAAAGTTGTTTTTAATTAAAATTTAGTAATTTTCACTATTCATCAAAATATGAAAGTTATCCGAAAAGTACCAAAATTTCACCTTAGGCTAAATTCGATATTCCGAATCCAAAAATGAAGTCCATTTTGAAATATAATATATATATATTTTCAAAAAGTAGGTATTACTATTTATAACGGCTAGTTTGATTGGTTATGGTGTGTTAGAACTCGGTGTTGCGTACAACACACGCTATCACATTATTCAAAGGGAAACGTACCGTGGAAGCTTGGGGTGTTTCATTTTAAATTTTTGATGTCCCCATTTAGTCAAAAAGTTTAAAATATTGTATTTAAAAAGGTTTCACTATTAGAAGTTGATAAATGTGAAATACTGAAAATGAATCTGTTCTTGCATTATGACTAAGAAACTCATAATAGGGATTTTAAAATTATAAGGATTATATAAAGTTCAAAATGTAGTTAATACTATTCATGACCTCTTTTAATGGTGTGATTGAACTCGGTGTTGCGTGTAGTGCAAGTTATTGAATTATTTTTAAGAAATAACACACTCTGAAATCCTGGGGTGTTACATTCTCCCCTCCTTCAATAAATTGCGTCCTCGCAATTTGAAATCGTTCTTCGAAAATAAAAGGTTGAAAGTAGAAAATATATTTGTGGGAAAACCCACATTGGAAATTGGGTTACTGAAATTTAGTCTTAATATGAGGAAAAGAGAAATTAAAGGGTCACCACCAAATTATGATCTCGATTAGGAGAACATTGGTGGCAATTAGAGACATATAATTGGAGGAAAAACGTAAATATTTATAGGTAGTGATTGAGGTCATCAATCACAAACAAGTATAAAATTGAGGTCCTTAAATTCATCAATCTATGATGAATTGAAATACCATCGGTTCAACAAAACATAGGGTATTAGGATAACACATTTTTGACATTTCAAAATATCCTAGTTGAAATCCCACATCGAAAAATGAATTAATGAGGCCTCTATTTAAAATAAAGAGTCGAAAGTATGAAGATTACCGAAAATAACACATACTAGGGTTCCATGTAGGAAAATATGGATATGGAAGAAAAATCTAACCATAAATTATCTGATGGAGAGTGGTAGAGAACATGGCTATAAAAAGGCCAACAATCCCAAAGCCATAAATTAGTGATGATTTAAGGTACCATCTAGGAAAACATTTTTGTTCAAAGTTGCTTTTCTTAATATTGAGGAATTCATTTATGAGATTGGCTAAGATCATAAGGAGATATACTTACTTTATAATTAGAGTTTTATCCATTAATAAATTTCTACCACAAACTCATCTTTCACTCTAAAAGATAATAGAATGTAAAAAAAATTCTATTTACACTATTCGTATAGGGTTCCAAAATAAACGAATTTATAATTCATCTACATGATCTTTTAATAAAAACTACATTATTTAATCCAGGACATCTCATGGTCCAGTGGTAGGTGATACACCCTTGTCGCCCTTCGGTTGCGGGTTCAAGTCTCGCAGCCTTGCCGGACGCGACGGGTTGCCGCCCGACCTCCGGGTTGTCCTTTTATGGCAATCCAAAATAATCCAAACTAGAACTATCCAAAATACTTCTGTCCAAACTCACAGTCTAACATTTATAAGGAAGGTAAACATAATATAGATCCTTTTTACCCCGTAATAGCATACGAATACCTTCATCATGTATTACCATATTCCTTATTGATTACATTCATGCTCCCTTATTCCATATAGAATGCTGGATATACTTCATCAATCCAAAAATGTTTTAAACCCCAAAAAAAATGATGGAATATACAAATCATTAATCAGTTTCAAGGTAGTCAAGAATATCCAATATAATTTATCCAAAACAATCACATATTATTCCAAAATCACTACCTCAGTATCAGAACTATATTATGATTTATCATTCTCTCAACCATATATTTTCCAAAAATTTATCCTGCTATTGAGTCACTTTTCTTTGTTCCACATAATCTCAAGTCCTTAATGAAATAGTACTGCAGTACAATCCTTATATACTCCATAATTATTATAACAAGTACATTGTTGATACAACACTCAATTGACATAATCAACATAAGAACTCTAATCATTCCTCTTCATCTGTGGTAGTATCATAACTTGGTTATTATCCAATAACATCATTTGCGGCATAGTCTGATGACTGGGACATAGGTTCGCGTAGTGTCCAAACTCCTTGCAAATGAAGCATTGTACATTTAAAACCATTTTCTTACCCTTGCAGTCACGTACTTTGTGCCCTTTTCCTCCACACTTATAACAAACTCCCATTCCTTTCAGGCAAGTTCCAGGGTGTTTCTTTCCACAGTTTCCACATATGGGAAAATTCTTCTTTTCCCTCTTCCCTTTATCCATCTTTCTCTCTTCTATCCTTTTCTTCTCTTGCTTCCCTTCAAATCCATAGGACTCAGTAAACTCTTTACTTATCTTATCAACACATGATATTATTTCTTCATATGATGATAATACATGGGAGACTATTTCTCTTATAAATTCTAGCTTAAGACCATGAAAGATATGATCCTTCCTTCTCTTTGGATCATGTGCATTTCTGGAGTTCTCATTCCTTCTACTGGGCGCCATTTCTATACCATGGCATAAACTAGATCAGTTTATGAATCAAAACACATAATCCCATACTTATAAAACACTTAACATAAATTGAACTATTTATGGATATAATTCATAATCATAAAAATGTTTTCTTTGAGGAAGTATATACTCATAAACACTTCATAATGATTTGTAAAGAAAATGAGAGTTATCCTAAGCATATCCCCCGGGAGTGTCGTAACCAAGAGTGCAGCAAGGCCCGTTGTCGTGCACCAGTTCCCGTTCGAGTCTAGCTCAAAGCGGTGTTTTCGGGTTTTACCCCTAGGTACATCTGTGCCAGAGCCGCCTCTACCTGCTCGTATCCAGACAGGGATTTATTGCTCGGAAAACTCACAAAATCTCTACAATACCAAAATTCTAGGAAGTTCTTCTATACTAATCCTCAAAGTTCATCTTAGGTCTACGTGCTCTAATCAGAGTTTATCTAAATCTAGCTTCCAAGGTTTGTACTAAACTTCCTCTGATACCAACTGTAACGCCCCGACCCCAGCTACCTAGAGTCGGTGCATTATTACATAACATTGGCATGATCACAAGAAAGATCAAATCTCGAAAGACCGATTGGTTTAGTAGCCTTGGAAACACTAGATATATTCATAGGTTTTACATTACATCATAAAATGAAAAACTACTACAAAAACATAATGTTTCCACAATCCACACTATTAACCCCTCATAGAATCCCTGCAGGTCATTCATAACTTACTTCTTCACATCCTGGGAAAAATAAAACATAGAAAAGGGGTGAGCTCAAATGCCCAGTAAGGATAACAATATAGCGGAAACTTTCATAAATAAGAATAAACATTTAAGGCAATGTATAACTAAAACAAAAGCCTTTTAAATATGAACTTTCAACATGGTATGGCATAAATGAAATGAAATAATTCCATTTACTTATTCACATGGATATTCTACTAATCGAATAATCACATGCAAAAATCAATAACCACTTTCATAATGTTGGAATGCATAATGCCATACTATCATAACCACATAGCCAAGGCCTCGTGCCAAGACTACAAATAAGATTTTGTCAAGGCCTTGTGCCAAGACACTAGTTTGTCTCATGAGACCTACCGATGCATCGAGGAGCTATAGCGGGCTCCACCCGTCACTTATTAAGTCCAATGCATTCCCATATGAAAAGGTTTAAACATAACATAAACATTCGTATTAAAACTAGCATACGAAATGTCAATACTTTCACCATAAACTATGAATGGTATAAAATAGCACATCCACAGTCAAACATATCACAAAACCTTCAACACAATATAGAAGTTTTGTATCATAATAAATCAACTTCAAATAATCTTGAAATCCATCAAAGGATGTTGACATAGATGAAAACAAAATTCTTTTAAAAGAAATATCTCCTTTTATTTTGAAATCATTTAAGATCCATATAAAATAAAACAATTTCTTTGAAAATATTCTTATAAGCTTGTAAGGAAAGCTTTGAAGATTTTATAACGGCGTAAAATAACCGCCCCCGCCGTATAAGTTAAAAAAAACATTCTTACCTCAATTCTGTCGAAAAGGTTAAAAAGGACCTTGTTTTGAAAACGACGGAAAGATTCCTTAATAAACCTCTTATAAAAAGTCAAACAAGGGTATAAATGACTTTAACCCATATTCTTGTAAATAGTAAAAATGTTTTGAAATACATTTTTAAGAAACATGGATGTGGATGATAAAGATATCCCAGTAGATTATTACGTATAAACAACCTCGGATAATGAAGAGATTGTGAAATAACCCTTACCTTGTACTTTTCCTTGGTTGGGGTAGGTTAACCTCCTGTATAATGGTGAAATAGTTGTTATTAACTTATACAAGAATCATATATATTAATATGATATCATATATGATCTTTTAACATTGATTTGTTAATAATATCTTAGAATTATCGTCGTTTCGGGAGTTAAATTACTCATTTTCTTTATATGTTTTGTTACATAATCAATGGTTGTTGTATCTTATTCATATCCAGAATGATATCTAGTCCTTAAAAAGCATTTTTAAATCATCAAATGATAATTATACTTGAATGGTTACGATGGAGAATGAATCTCATCGCGTTCGTGGAGACGGTAGTCCGTACGTACGCACGAGCGACAATATCATTCTTTTGATATTAAAATAATATATAAATGGATGGTATATCATATATACAGAATCATTAACATGTTATATTTATTATTTACATGAGTTACACATCATTATTATACCCATCCAAATAATATTATATTGAATAACAATTACACCACGACGTGGAGACGGTAAGCCGTACGTACGCACGTATGGTGACATGTTATTCAAAGGGTGGATAGAATACTGAATATGATTGTACCATATTTATAATAACATCACAGTATATGTGAGATACTGGAGTTATTATTTTAGAATGGTAAGAACAAAGGAAGAAGAAGTGGAAGAAGAAATGAACTTGGAGAAGGGTGGTGAAATCATTACCTCTTCTTCAGGTTCTTCCTTTTGATTTGATCAAAAGGGCTCCTTAGGTTGGCTTTCTGATCAAACTAAGGCCTCTAGGTTGTAGTGAGGGATGTTGGGAGAGTATTTGGGCAGAGTTTGGCCGAACCAAAAGGCTTTGAAGGTGTGAAGAAATGAGAAGGAGGAGTGCCCTTTTATAAGAGGGGTGAGGGGCACCTTTGGAAAAGCTAGAAATATTAATTTATAATAAATTCATATTCGGTTTCTAATGGCTCCAAAGTTTATTATTAAAAGGTTAAGGTGGGGATAGGTCGAAAACCACTCAACAAATAGAATTTAGACAGGTTTGGGTACTTATATTAACCTTATCTTTAAGTATTAACTCTAAGTTAATTAGTTTCACTTTTACAATGTCTCTTTGTATTTTTATATAATATGGTTAATAAACTTACTATATACATCCAAGAGACCCCCAAGTGGTACATTAATGATGAACCTATCATGATATAAGTCTCTTGGCCGAACCTTAGATTTTTAGGAATTTAATATCAATTAATAATATAATATTTGTTTTAAGAACTCTTTTATGTCAATTTTGACACTATTCAATAGTTGATTTTTGTGAAACTCATAACAGATTGATTACTTCGAAAAAAGTCAATTAAAGCAATCCTAATATATCATATTATCCTAGAAAATTATTTTAATTCATTAAAAGTTTCATATTATATTTATTTTGGTATTTATAATATCAATTATGTTAATTTTTCACTATTATAGTAATTACTGCATTATCATTGTGTCATAAATAAAATAAATTATTTAATGTCTAAAAATTATAAATAAAATATCATTATGTAGTAAATCGTTTTATCTTTCTAATGAATATTTATAATCTAAAATCCAATATATATAAACCTATGTAACAATTGTTTTTCTAAAAGATATATGCTTGTGTCATTTTTGTATTCATTTTGACTTAATTAAAATAAAGTGTCATTATCACTTACAAGTGGATCCATGGGGTCCCAAAATCGACCCAAATATTCCCATGGTCGACCATGTATCAACCAATAGGGTTAAGACACGTTTTAGGGTAATTTAGTATTATTATAATATTATTTGTTTAACCCTTATTTACCGGATTTACCCTTAACCAAGGTAAATAAAATATTTACCGCAGTAATTATTCAAAATGTCTAAAAATAAAAGTTACCTATTTACACAATTTGAACATCCTGATTCCAAATATGGAATCCATTTTTCTAAATTCAAAACACAGAAGTGGCAGAAATTAATTTAAAATTAATTCCCGCTGTCAAAACAAAAAGCGTGTTTTTAAGAGATAATAACTATCAAAAGATTGACACTTGTTTATGTTCGGTTTAATTGTAAAATTATGTCTAATGACCAAAATTATATTAAATTGTAAAAATATATTCTAAATATACTTTAAAACCACTCAAATTCATAATTTATCACTATTAATTATTTTGATTAAAAAAGTTGTTTTTAATTAAAATTTAGTAATTTTCACTATTCATCAAAATATGAAAGTTATCCGAAAAGTACCAAAATTTCACCTTAGGCTAAATTCGATATTCCGAATCCAAAAATGAAGTCCATTTTGAAATATAATATATATATATTTTCAAAAAGTAGGTATTACTATTTATAACGGCTAGTTTGATTGGTTATGGTGTGTTAGAACTCGGTGTTGCGTACAACACACGCTATCACATTATTCAAAGGGAAACGTACCGTGGAAGCTTGGGGTGTTTCATTTTAAATTTTTGATGTCCCCATTTAGTCAAAAAGTTTAAAATATTGTATTTAAAAAGGTTTCACTATTAGAAGTTGATAAATGTGAAATACTGAAAATGAATCTGTTCTTGCATTATGACTAAGAAACTCATAATAGGGATTTTAAAATTATAAGGATTATATAAAGTTCAAAATGTAGTTAATACTATTCATGACCTCTTTTAATGGTGTGATTGAACTCGGTGTTGCGTGTAGTGCAAGTTATTGAATTATTTTTAAGAAATAACACACTCTGAAATCCTGGGGTGTTACATTCTCCCCTCCTTCAATAAATTGCGTCCTCGCAATTTGAAATCGTTCTTCGAAAATAAAAGGTTGAAAGTAGAAAATATATTTGTGGGAAAACCCACATTGGTAATTGGGTTACTGAAATTTAGTCTTAATATGAGGAAAAGAGAAATTAAAGGGTCACCACCAAATTATGATCTCGATTAGGAGAACATTGGTGGCAATTAGAGACATATAATTGGAGGAAAAACGTAAATATTTATAGGTAGTGATTGAGGTCATCAATCACAAACAAGTATAAAATTGAGGTCCTTAAATTCATCAATCTATGATGAATTGAAATACCATCGGTTCAGCAAAACATAGGGTATTAGGATAACACATTTTTGACATTTCAAAATATCCTAGTTGAAATCCCACATCGAAAAATGAATTAATGAGGCCTCTATTTAAAATAAAGAGTCGAAAGTATGAAGAATACCGAAAATAACACATACTAGGGTTCCATGTAGGAAAATATGGATATGGAAGAAAAATCTAACCATAAATTATCTGATGGAGAGTGGTAGAGAACATGGCTATAAAAAGGCCAACAATCCCAAAGCCATAAATTAGTGATGATTTAAGGTACCATCTAGGAAAACATTTTTGTTCAAAGTTGCTTTTCTTAATATTGAGGAATTCATTTATGAGATTGGCTAAGATCATAAGGAGATATACTTACTTTATAATTAGAGTTTTATCCATTAATAAATTTCTACCACAAACTCATCTTTCACTCTAAAAGATAATAGAATGTAAAAAAAATTCTATTTACACTATTCGTATAGGGTTCCAAAATAAACGAATTTATAATTCATCTACATGATCTTTTAATAAAAACTACATTATTTAATCCAGGACATCTCATGGTCCAGTGGTAGGTGATACACCCTTGTCGCCCTTCGGTTGCGGGTTCAAGTCTCGCAGCCTTGCCGGACGCGACGGGTTGCCGCCCGACCTCCGGGTTGTCCTTTTATGGCAATCCAAAATAATCCAAACTAGAACTATCCAAAATACTTCTGTCCAAACTCACAGTCTAACATTTATAAGGAAGGTAAACATAATATAGATCCTTTTTACCCCGTAATAGCATATGAATACCTTCATCATGTATTACCATATTCCTTATTGATTACATTCATGCTCCCTTATTCCATATAGAATGCTGGATATACTTCATCAATCCAAAAATGTTTTAAACCCCAAAAAAAATGATGGAATATACAAATCATTAATCAGTTTCAAGGTAGTCAAGAATATCCAATATAATTTATCCAAAACAATCACATATTATTCCAAAATCACTACCTCAGTATCAGAACTATATTATGATTTATCATTCTCTCAACCATATATTTTCCAAAAATTTATCCTGCTATTGAGTCACTTTTCTTTGTTCCACATAATCTCAAGTCCTTAATGAAATAGTACTGCAGTACAATCCTTATATACTCCATAATTATTATAACAAGTACATTGTTGATACAACACTCAATTGACATAATCAACATAAGAACTCTAATCATTCCTCTTCATCTGTGGTAGTATCATAACTTGGTTATTATCCAATAACATCATTTGCGGCATAGTCTGATGACTGGGACATAGGTTCGCGTAGTGTCCAAACTCCTTGCAAATGAAGCATTGTACATTTAAAACCATTTTCTTACCCTTGCAGTCACGTACTTTGTGCCCTTTTCCTCCACACTTATAACAAACTCCCATTCCTTTCAGGCAAGTTCCAGGGTGTTTCTTTCCACAGTTTCCACATATGGGAAAATTCTTCTTTTCCCTCTTCCCTTTATCCATCTTTCTCTCTTCTATCCTTTTCTTCTCTTGCTTCCCTTCAAAGCCATAGGACTCAGTAAACTCTTTACTTATCTTATCAACACATGATATTATTTCTTCATATGATGATAATACATGGGAGACTATTTCTCTTATAAATTCTAGCTTAAGACCATGAAAGATATGATCCTTCCTTCTCTTTGGATCATGTGCATTTCTGGAGTTCTCATTCCTTCTACTGGGCGCCATTTCTATACCATGGCATAAACTAGATCAGTTTATGAATCAAAACACATAATCCCATACTTATAAAACACTTAACATAAATTGAACTATTTATGGATATAATCCATAATCATAAAAATGTTTTCTTTGAGGAAGTATATACTCATAAACACTTCATAATGATTTGTAACGAAAATGAGAGTTATCCTAAGCATATCCCCCGGGAGTGTCGTAACCAAGAGTGCAGCAAGGCCCGTTGTCGTGCACCAGTTCCCGTTCGAGTCTAGCTCAAAGCGGTGTTTTCGGGTTTTACCCCTAGGTACATCTGTGCCAGAGCCGCCTCTACCTGCTCGTATCCAGACAGGGATTTATTGCTCGGAAAACTCACAAAATCTCTACAATACCAAAATTCTAGGAAGTTCTTCTATACTAATCCTCAAAGTTCATCTTAGGTCTACGTGCTATAATCAGAGTTTATCTAAATCTAGCTTCCAAGGTTTGTACTAAACTTCCTCTGATACCAACTGTAACGCCCCGACCCCAGCTACCTAGAGTCGGTGCATTATTACATAACATTGGCATGATCACAAGAAAGATCAAATCTCGAAAGACCGATTGGTTTAGTAGCCTTGGAAACACTAGATATATTCATAGGTTTTACATTACATCATAAAATGAAAAACTACTACAAAAACATAATGTTTCCACAATCCACACTATTAACCCCTCATAAAATCCCTGCAGGTCATTCATAACTTACTTCTTCACATCCTGGGAAAAATAAAACATAGAAAAGGGGTGAGCTCAAATGCCCAGTAAGGATAACAATATAGCGGAAACTTTCATAAATAAGAATAAACATTTAAGGCAATGTATAACTAAAACAAAAGCCTTTTAAATATGAACTTTCAACATGGTATGGCATAAATGAAATGAAATAATGCCATTTACTTATTCACATGGATATTCTACTAATCGAATAATCACATGCAAAAATCAATAACCACTTTCATAATGTTGGAATGCATAATGCCAGACTATCATAACCACATAGCCAAGGCCCCGTGCCAAGACTACAAATAAGATTTTGTCAAGGCCTTGTGCCAAGACACTAGTTTGTCTCATGAGACCTACCGATGCATCGAGGAGCTATAGCGGGCTCCACCCGTCACTTATTAAGTCCAATGCATTCCCATATGAAAAGGTTTAAACATAACATAAACATTCGTATTAAAACTAGCATACGAAATGTCAATACTTTCACCATAAACTATGAATGGTATAAAATAGCACATCCACAGTCAAACATATCACAAAACCTTCAACACAATATAGAAGTTTTGTATCATAATAAATCAACTTCAAATAATCTTGAAATCCATCAAAGGATGTTGACATAGATGAAAACAAAATTCTTTTAAAAGAAATATCTCCTTTTATTTTGAAATCATTTAAGATCCATATAAAATAAAACAATTTCTTTGAAAATATTCTTATAATCTTGTAAGGAAAGCTTTGAAGATTTTATAACGGCGTAAAATAACCGCACCCGCCGTATAAGTTAAAAAAAACATTCTTACCTCAATTCTGTCGAAAAGGTTAAAAAGGACCTTGTTTTGAAAACGACGGAAAGATTCCTTAATAAAACTCTTATAAAAAGTCAAACAAGGGTATAAATGACTTTAACCCATATTCTTGTAAATAGTAAAAATGTTTTGAAATACATTTTTAAGAAACATGGATGTGGATGATAAAGATATCCCAGTAGATTATTACGTATAAACAACCTCGGATAATGAAGAGATTGTGAAATAACCCTTACCTTGTACTTTTCCTTGGTTGGGGTAGGTTAACCTCCTGTATAATGGTGAAATAGTTGTTATTAAATTATACAAGAATCATATATATTAATATGATATCATATATGATCTTTTAACATTGATTTGTTAATAATATCTTAGAATTATCGTCGTTTCGGGTGTTAAATTACTCATTTTCTTTATATGTTTTGTTACATAATCAATGGTTGTTGTATCTTATTCATATCCAGAATGATATCTAGTCCTTAAAAATCATTTTTAAATCATCAAATGATAATTATACTTGAATGGTTACGATGGAGAATGAATCTCATCGCGTTCGTGGAGACGGTAGTCCGTACGTACGCACGAGCGACAATATCATTCTTTTGATATTAAAATAATATATAAATGGATGGTATATCATATATACAGAATCATTAACATGTTATATTTATTATTTACATGAGTTACACATCATTATTATACCCATCCAAATAATATTATATTGAATAACAATTACACCACGACGTGGAGACGGTAAGCCGTACGTACGCACGTATGGTGACATGTTATTCAAAGGGTGGATAGAATACTGAATATGATTGTACCATATTTATAATAACATCACAGTATATGTGAGATACTGGAGTTATTATTTTAGAATGGTAAGAACAAAGGAAGAAGAAGTGGAAGAAGAAATGAACTTGGAGAAGGGTGGTGAAATCATTACCTCTTCTTCAGGTTCTTCCTTTTGATTTGATCAAAAGGGCTCCTTAGGTTGGCTTTCTGATCAAACTAAGGCCTCTAGGCTGTAGTGAGGGATGTTGGGAGAGTATTTGGGCAGAGTTTGGCCGAACCAAAAGGCTTTGAAGGTGTGAAGAAATGAGAAGGAGGAGTGCCCTTTTATAAGAGGGGTGAGGGGCACCTTTGGAAAAGCTAGAAATATTAATTTATAATAAATTCATATTCGGTTTCTAATGGCTCCAAAGTTTATTATTAAAAGGTTAAGGTGGGGATAGGTCGAAAACCACTCAACCAATAGAATTTAGACAGGTTTGGGTACTTATATTAACCTTATCTTTAAGTATTAACTCTAAGTTAATTAGTTTCACTTTTACAATGTCTCTTTGTATTTTTATATAATATGGTTAATAAACTTACTATATACATCCAAGAGACCCCCAAGTGGTACATTAATGATGAACCTATCATGATATAAGTCTCTTGGCCGAACCTTAGATTTTTAGGAATTTAATATCAATTAATAATATAATATTTGTTTTAAGAACTCTTTTATGTCAATTTTGACACTATTCAATAGTTGATTTTTGTGAAACTCATAACAGATTGATTACTTCGAACAAAGTCAATTAAATCAATCCTAATATATCATATTATCCTAGAAAATTATTTTAATTCATTAAAAGTTTCATATTATATTTATTTTGGTATTTATAATATCAATTATGTTAATTTTTCACTATTATAGTAATTACTGCATTATCATTGTGTCATAAATAAAATAAATTATTTAATGTCTAAAAATTATAAATAAAATATCATTATGTAGTAAATCGTTTTATCTTTCTAATGAATATTTATAATCTAAAATCCAATATATATAAACCTATGTAACAATTGTTTTTCTAAAAGATATATGCTTGTGTCATTTTTGTATTCATTTTGACTTAATTAAAATAAAGTGTCATTATCACTTACAAGTGGATCCATGGGGTCCCAAAATCGACCCAAAGATTCCCATGGTCGACCATGTATCAACCAATAGGGTTAAGACACGTTTTAGGGTAATTTAGTATTATTATAATATTATTTGTTTAACACTTATTTACCGGATTTACCCTTAACCATGGTAAATAAAATATTTACCGCAGTAATTATTCAAAATGTCTAAAAATAAAAGTTACCTATTTACACAATTTGAACATCCTGATTCCAAATATGGAATCCATTTTTCTAAATTCAAAACACAGAAGTGGCAGAAATTAATTTAAAATTAATTCCCGCTGTCAAAACAAAAAGCGTGTTTTTAAGAGATAATAACTATCAAAAGATTGACACTTGTTTAGGTTCGGTTTAATTGTAAAATTATGTCTAATGACCAACATTATATTAAATTGTAAAAATATATTCTAAATATACTTTAAAACCACTCAAATTCATAATTTATCACTATTTATTATTTTGATTAAAAAAGTTGTTTTTAATTAAAATTTAGTAATTTTCACTATTCATCAAAATATGAAAGTTATCCGAAAAGTACCAAAATTTCACCTTAGGCTAAATTCGATATTCCGAATCCAAAAATGAAGTCCATTTTGAAATATAATATATATATATTTTCAAAAAGTAGGTATTACTATTTATAACGGCTAGTTTGATTGGTTATGGTGTGTTAGAACTCGGTGTTGCGTACAACACACGCTATCACATTATTCAAAGGGAAACGTACCGTGGAAGCTTGGGGTGTTTCATTTTAAATTTTTGATGTCCCCATTTAGTCAAAAAGTTTAAAATATTGTATTTAAAAAGGTTTCACTATTAGAAGTTGATAAATGTGAAATACTGAAAATGAATCTGTTCTTGCATTATGACTAAGAAACTCATAATAGGGATTTTAAAATTATAAGGATTATATAAAGTTCAAAATGTAGTTAATACTATTCATGAACTCTTTTAATGGTGTGATTGAACTCGGTGTTGCGTGTAGTGCAAGTTATTGAATTATTTTTAAGAAATAACACACTCTGAAATCCTGGGGTGTTACATTTACCCCCACCAACCAACACCGAACACATTCATGCCAATGAGAGGTGCTGCAGATCACCTATCAATAGGGAAAATAAAGGAAATAGTAGTTGAATTTACTATACGCCATGTATGTTATAGTACACACTGTGTAGTATTATTTTCTATAAATAAGAGTTTAGCCCTACAGGTTCATGTTAGAAATCTTGGGGAGGTGTTGGCTCACTATCATTTGATCCTCCCTATGATACATTTCATGTTTTCATTTGTTGTTTTCATTTAACATTTAGTATAATTATACCCTTCCCCATTCTTCCTCCCATATCTATGGTAGGGATTGAGTTTTGGCTCAATTCGCATAATGTGACCATTTTCATAAATGGTGGGTTTCCTTATGTTAGGGTTGTAAGATTTAATGTGAATTATTTTTAATATAAATACCTAAGTATTTTTTTTATAATGAGTTTTATTAAAAACTTCCTCAAAGAATTTAACACCTTATTCATCATTGGTGTCGTATTAGATGAAGAACCACATCAATGGTGAAAATTGAAGGAGTTGCAATGAGTAAATATGTGACCAATGGGTGATCCTGTTGCTATATTCTTTTGGGGTAAATAACTTAAACATGTTTAAGAAGTTAACTACCTGGTCAAGGAATTAACCATTAAATGTGTAATAATTTTTATAGACTAAGAAACAATGATTTTATTGAATTCTAGTGGTAAATACATTTCATTAAATAATTTAATATCAAAGAATTATGATTACAATAAAACACAATTATGGTTACAACCCCCAAAAAAATCATTCTTATGTTTTTTATGTTTATCTACTGTTTTAATTTAAATTTTCAGAAATAGATTAACTTATTAAATTGTTCCTTTCAAATATTTTTTCAATACAAATGACCAAGACTCTCCAAAATTACACAAATTTCCCGCTTTCCCAACTTCCCCATGGGATCGACATCAACTGCCACAAAAATCCTAGTAATTACTGTAGAAGGGAACATCAAAATTTATAATTTGGACCACTCCATGCAATGGGAGTGGGGCCAAATTATGGCATCATTGTCTAGGAGTAAATAAACCACCATTGTGAGCCATAGTCAAAGGCCAGTCTACCCAGTGTTTTTATTTCTCCCTTTTTCTCTTCTTGATTCTTTTCTTGGGCCTCTTGACCCACATCCCATGGATTGTTATCCGACATGGGAATGTTATGACCTACCCAGATAGTATTTTTATCTGCATTATCTAGTGAAATCATACCCATAACTAGAAGATTATTATATATACTTTGATGATGGGTTCTAATATGGGGACAACCTATATACATTCATTACCCCGTCGTTGAATTTTTCTACTTCAAAAACATTTTGCGGTAATAACAAAAGTTTTTTATTAAAGATGGAGGAATTTACCACATTCCAGTTTTACATACCAAAAGTATGGTGTGCCTTGGAAATATGGTAAAGCAACTCTCCGAGATAATGACCAATATAGATCCTTTGGTTGAGTTTGAGGACGGGTGTTCTAAAATTTTTTCAACTAAGGAGACATGTTATGATGTGATCCCCACCTATAATTCATTAAAAATAATAGAAATTAGTTTTCCAAACTAAAATTTCTAATTCAGGGAAACATCAAGCAGTGTTGATACTGAATTTGATCACGCATATTTTTTAAACTCCTCAGTTGATTACATACCAATTTCGGAGGCATCCTGTGTTTATTTTCATATCTTTAGCATCTCAAGGAAGGAACCTTAAGAGTGGGAGGATGTACTAGATCACCTCAAGAATAAATTCTATCTTTGGCATCTGCTGCCATAGAGAATAGCTATTGTAAGTCGCCACCGAGACCACACGATGGTCCAGAATCTTGGAAACAAGATGAGGGTCCCAAAAAACATGTTGTGTTTTGCACTGTGAAATCCAAATCCACCTTTAATTTATGCATAAGTACCTCTTACTCAGGATGAGTCAAAATCCTAAAACAAAGGCACTTTCTGGGAGGAAATATGGTCATTCTACCCCCTTTCCTCCTTTTTGTTTTTAATAAACACACAATGTGTACTTATATTCCACACATCGTGTTCTTCCTTACATATCCATGCTACATAAATAAGAAAATATAATTATAGAACACATTATTTATTATATATAACATGGCATGTACTTTTCTATTGAGTGTATTTTCTTAAAGAACTTTGAGTATACGTACATATTAATTAAGTTAGTAAATAGGGATGAGGCATGTGCTGATAGAAATGTCAGTAAAGTGTATTTGATCCACCATTGGTTCAAATCTATCCACACATGCCTTCGATATAAGGATATTTATTTTTGAACTTATGTTTTAATTAAATGGTGTGTGAGGTATTTTCAAAACAAAAATAATTTTTTTTTTCAAAATAAATGAAAACCCATTTTGGGGTTGGCTTGGCTGGTATGGTCGTAACCCACAGATCCAAAATACCCATGTCCAAGTCCTGAAAACCATCCCAAGTTCATAATTTTTCACATAAATAAAACCACATGTTGTGTATTTTGATACACATTGTGTGCATCATGTTTTCCTTTCAACATAAAACATTTATTAAAATTGGAAATCACATACAGGTGAAGCGGGATAATTGAAAAGGTATAGCCTATGATTCAAGAGACTCAGGATCGAACTCGGCTAACCTGTTCACTTCATCCAAATCTTTCAAAAAAATTAAACTACAAGATGTGCATTGTTATTTTTATCTTGTAGTATTTCACCTATACTGTAAATATTAAAATTTAATAAAATTGTGTAGTATTATAACCTTCACTCTAGTGGTTGAGGTTATGTGATTGGATCAGCTGATCACCGTCTAAAATCGCAACCTAAGAATCAGACCAATGGTTGTTGTTACCTTTTTACAATTTTAGAAAACACATTGTCTAGTCATTAGATACATTACGTGTATAGGATTATTTTTTGATTTTAAATAATTTACATATTTAAATTATATTCCATTGTAAATGATCAAAAATAATTATTATATAGTGTATTATAATAATTAGTACCTATTTGTTTAAAAAAGATCATATAGGGAGAGATGTACTTTTACATGTTGTGTTCTTCAGCAATAAATGTTGGACACCCTTACTGGCCTGACTCCGTGTCACGACCCCCCCCCCCCCATCTTCCAATTTTTTTCTGCCTATGGCTTCTCCTGTACATCATCATCCTCTACTCACCCAATCCCCCTTTTCAACAGATTTTAGTCTCATATTTTGACATCATTTCCTTCCTTAATCATGGTACACCATTTGAAACCCTTTATTTTAAGGTTTTATTCATGTTTAGGTCAATTTTCAGATCTACAGACCATTAGGATTCCCATACTATACACGAGTTCAATGAAGAACGCACTCCGTGTACTATAGGTACATGACCACACACGTTCCCTTGCTCACGTTTTGAAAACACATGGCGTGGATGTTCAGTACACACCATATATAGTTCCTCATCTCGACATTTAATAGATAACCATGTACTGAACCAAACAGACTCGAGCCCATGGATACACAAAAGGTATGTATGTTCAGTACATGTTGTATACCCTATTCGCCGGGAATTGTTCATGTCAAGGGACCACACAGTTTGCAATACATGTTCTCACAGACACCATGGAGTTCCAATAGACATTGTGCAGTTTATTGAATGACCCCTCATAGCTGAGTATGTGCATGGGAAATCACAGGGACCACACCCCAAGTTCTAACACACTGTGTGTCCTCTATACTACACATTGTGTACAATCTTTTCCACAAACACATGCCTCCTCAGAGTGCTTATCCAGAGTACACGAGTTCCTCACCTGATTATTCTAAATTCCATGTACTATGGATCTACACACAATGTAATTTCTATTATTCTACTTTCTAAATTTTCTTCATTTTTTCTCATCTATTTCTTTCGGTTGTTTTTCATTCACTCTCTCAGTAGTGGAATATGGAGATCATACAAGTCAAAAGTGGACAGTGCCCGCTGTTGAAGGGGAGTGACTGGTTCACTGTCAGATCTAACTTCGGTCTTCAATGGCACTAGCACTCTATTATTTGGTATGTCATCAGCTAGCCTTACCAGTCTGACAGACACCACATCATTATCTACAATATCTCTTGATCCATTAGAGGCTATGTCTACATTATCTTCTATTGTCGAGGGCTCTAGCATGATAGATCCTACTATGCCTACACCTCTAGAGGGCTCCAGCATGACAGATCCTACTATGCCCGCACCTCTATCCACAATTGGTACTACCTTGGAGCCAGATCTAGCATTATTAGCTACTCCATCCTCTACCACCACAACTGGACATACCACCTCAGCAGTTGCAGCCCCACCTCGGCCTGCACTAGAATCATCTTGACCTCAGTCGCATTCTTACCTAATCTTTCTTGAGGGGCATCCTGTAGTAGATAGACTCAAGTGGATGTCATGATGCAAGATCCATCTAAGAGGTTGTTTCTTAGATATCATAGGGCCCCAACATATCGGTGCATAAGAGGAGATATAGGAGCTCCTTAACAACAAAAATCTTTTTAACACACTCCTGGTAATCACTCCCACATTTTTTGAATAATTTTTATATTTTTCAGTAATTGTGGAGTTTGATGGGGTGACCTACCCTCGAAAGCACACCGATACAAGTAATCGAGTTGGATTTCAATTTGACAGCAACCATTTGTCATTAATTATGGCTGAGTATGGCTTAGGGTGTGGCTTTTATCCCCATTACGCTACTACACCTCCTGTCTCAGAAATTTCCCACCCTAATTTCTCTGAGCTCATTTCCTTGTGGGTGGAGCTTATTGGACCTGATGATGAGTAATCATCCACTTTCTATAAGGGTAGGCCCATCCTTTCCCCTCCTCTTCATTTCATGCATTAGTGATTTAGTGCTATTATTTTTCCTCTCCACGAGGATATGGGAGTTTTTTCATGTCATGACATTACTCTTCTTACCAGTATTTCCTGATATGATTACCCATACCTTCCCAACATTATTTCCTCCTATTTCCACTCCATGATCCATTTCTGTCACGAAAACATAAACGGTGGCTTATTTTCCACTCGGTTGGCCTATTATTGGGTTTTCTTTCATATCTCCCCCATGATCACATAGTTTATCCACAACATATGGACTTTGTCATTATCATTCACGTGAGGATGGTCGAGAATCTAGGAGATGGATATGTGATTGTGCAGGATGTCCCAAATCCTATGGGGTTGAGAGATGAAGCTATTTCCACTAATGTGGTTGTTGATCTTGACTCACCCCATCCCCCAACAGATGTTAATTCATCATCACCTCCATATTATTCCACAATACCTTATTCATTTGTCTCATACACAACCCCACCTCCACCCACATCATCAACTGATTTCCCCATCTCCCATCACCAAGCCGTGATGGAGCACCACCAAGATGATATGGCTCAGGCACTGTCTTGGATCAAGTCGATTATGGGGACTCTAATTCTGTATCATGGACTTCAATTACCCCCATCACATGCCTCTCCATATAATCATCAGCCTTCCACATAGACCACATTGATGGAACTGGCCACAACTTCGTTTCTCCTCTCCACTATCGGTCCAGCTTCTACTAATGCAGCCATCCAGGATGTGTCGGTAGAGCCTCCCACACAGAGCACTGATCTCATCCCTCTGACTGCCACTACCTCTACTTTCATGAAGGTTATTTCAACTACGTACACCACACGGTGCATAGATCATATTCTTCCCCTTCCTCTGTCACATGTCATCCTCTGTCGGACCCCTTGTTAAAGATGATGCCTTTTCTGAAGCCACACCTTGATTGGTAATTACATGCTTCTTTAATTATATATATATATAACCTTTCTATTATGATTTGTTGTGATTGTGTATGTGCATACCGAATTCTTCTCTCATTTCATCGATGGTCCCCGGTACTCTAGAGCACTCGAGGCCTCTCTTTTTTACTACTTTCTATATTTTTTAGCTCATCATGAGGGGAGTATTATTTCAGAGTGTATTTTCAGTTTTCTTTTTGAGCTTAATTATTTAAATACTTCCCCCTATCCTATCCCTATGTTATTTTTTTCCACAACATCTTCTCCTCCATAGTGTTTCACTTGGAGGACTATGTTAAATATTATGTGTGGGGGAGAGCCTCCAACTACATTGGTCTTTTCCCATACATTGATCAATGATCCCTCATTAATGGACGAAATATTTTACACTATTGAAAAAATTTTATTAATAAAATTTATAAATAATACAGACATAAAAGGTTAGTTTATAAGTTACATGCTTATTTTAAATTTTAAATTATTTTAAAATGATTTATGGTATAGTTTGATTCTTGATTTAAATTATTGTACATTTAAATTTATAAAAATACTAATTTTTATTCATATCATGACCTGATATTATTTTATTTTTCCTCATTCCCGAGAGTTACTCCATTCATTTTTGACATATTATTTCAAATACCCTCTTTCTTGAGAGATTCTTGGGATATTCATAACTACTAGAACTTGCGAGTTTTTCTCTGCAAAACAAGATGATTTTGAATCACATTAATTTTTTTGAATCATTTGATTGTTTTTCATCCCTTTTTTCCTTGAGACCTACCATAAAACTGAGCTTCATAAAACCCTTAGAAACTATGAATTGTCATGATAGGAAGCTACATTACAAGCTTATTTATCCTCCCAACCCTACTTCATTTATAATTTTTTTTGATTATTCATTTGAGCATTAGAGGGGGAATTTGGCTATTCAGGGTATATTTTGGTGAGTATCCATGAAATTATCTATGGGGGAGAGTTCCTATTGTTATTTTAGGTAGAAGGGTTCCAAAATCACTATTAGTTATTTTTTTGGCGGTCCCTTTTATTAAATTTTTTTTTTGAAAAAAATCAAAAGAGGTACCAGAATCATGCATTACACTTTAAAAATCTTTTATAGACCCATGATGGGAAGAGAATATCATAGTTATGATACCCTTTGAGAGATCTTGATTGGGGATACACTTTCTATTGACCATTATTATTGAATATCATACATTGTTATTTAAGAATTCAGCCTATTTTTTCAAGTCCTTGAGATTATTTTTCCTATCATTACCTACCAACCCAAAGCCTCAAAATAATTTGAACCTTATTAAAAGACCTCTTGACTTTTTTTATTTTATTTCTAAAGTAGACGATGATAATAAATGAATTCCAATGGATTGAATGAATATACTTGATATTGAGAATAAATCTAATAAAATAATCTTGAGTGGTGATTTTGGTATTCACTGGTGAGTTAAATCATCAAGTGGCACGTGTATTTATGAAAAGTTAACCAATGTCAATAAAAGATACTTCAAATCGTTGATTAAATCATAAAAGAGGCATGATTAGAATATCTCTAGAATTGAAATATGTTTTTTTCCATTTTAAAATCCCCTGCTATGACTATAGTATATATAAGTATAATTAGTAAAATGCTTCCATTTCTATAGTATGGAATATGTTAGTAAGATGTTGAGATTTTTCTTGAGGACAATAAAATGAATAATTGTGGGGGAGTATGATGTGCATGGTTATTGTATACATTTACACACATTCTGTTGAGTATAGAAATATCTTTTCTCCAGATACACGTTGTTTTAGATATGAAATTCTTTAATTCAGTGATAATGATGATTTTTAGTTATTTTGAAACCAAAGACACAAATCAAATAAGATCAACGATAGTTCAAATATACATGACATGTACCTCTAAACACAAGTTTTGTCCCTTCTCCCAGACACGGATTGGCTAGCATGAGTAGATGACCAAGTAGTCGGCATGAGAATACACACCATGTACATACATTTACATGTCTTGAATTCACTTCTAGAAATGTTTTGGGGTTGAAGTATATAATACATACCATGTGGGGAATCACTGCATGTCATGTACCCCCACAAACCAACCGCCAACGTATTCAAGTTAAAGAGCGATGCTGAAGATCACCTACATTCAGAGAAAATAATAGTTGACTTTACTACATGCCATGTTTATTATAATACACGCCATGTAGTTTTATTTTCTATAAATTATAGAGAATCCCCCCATGTTTGTGTTGGACATAAAGGAGAGTTTGTTCGGTGATCCCTTGGATCCATTTCAAGTTTCTATTTGCTATTTTCATTTCCCATTTAGGGTAATTATCTGTTTTCCATTTCTTCCTCTCATATCTATGGTAGGGATTGAGTTTAATCTCAATCCGAACATCATGACCATGGTTATAAGTGCGTATCTTCTCCCATATTGGGGTTTGTAATAATTATTGTGAGTTAGTTTCAATGGAAATCCTTAAGTTCTGGTTTTAATATAATTTTTATTTATAACTTCTTCAGTGAATCGAACCCATCATTCACTAAAGTTGAAGTATCAGACCAAGAACGACACCAATATAAAAAAATGAGGAAGTTGTAATGATAAAATCCATGGCTATTGTGTGAGCTCATTATATCTTTTTTGGGGTAAATAACATAAACATGTTTTTTAAGTAGTTAACTACCAGACCAAGAAATTAACCTTTAAATGTGTAATTATTATTTTTTGATCAAGAAACAATTATTTAAATAAATTTCCATATTAAATACCCTTAATTAATAAATTAAATTTTAAATAATGATGATTTCAATAAAACAAAATCAGAGGTACAAATTTGAAATGATCGTTATCCTGTTTGTATTGTTCATCTTTTGTTTTAATTTCAATTTTGAAAAATAGTTTCACATAGTAAATTGTTCCCTTCAACAATTTTTTCTGGATAGCCGACCAAGACATTCCAGAATTGCACTGATTTCCTACATTTCCAACATCTCAATGGGATCGACCTCGACTTCCACTAGGGACCTTATAGTTGGTTCAGAAGGTAACATTAAAATTTTTAATTTGGACTGCTCCTTGTGAAGAGATTGGTTCCTCCATATCACTATATTTCGATAACCTATCATTTTATCCCATATAGTACGTTGATCTTGGGAATATTTTCTCCCAGTAGGAATAATTGAATTTGTTCATGCACCAACTTTTTTATATCTTTATTACCAAATGTATAGAAAACTAATTTTCTACCACTAACCATTATATAAATATTCTCTATAGAAATTAATATTTATTATCTTTCGACAATGAATTAAATATATTTTGGATTAACTAGTAAATAACCACTTTTGTCACTGTAATATCATATAAAGATACACTTTTTTACTTATGATGTTATTTTTTTCTAAATATATCCTAAATAATTTCTTCACATAACCATACACATGTTTGTGACAAAAATATATTCATTTCCACTCCATAAATCAAATATAATTCCATTTACTAATTTAGTTGGCACTTAGTTTGTTTTTTATGTGATAGTATACTATTAATATCACTAAAAGGATTATAGAAGAATTTCATGTCCTGTCATCCATCTCTAGGCATCTAAAAAGGTTTATTTCCTCTTTTAACTGAAACTATTTCACTGAGGTGTGTAAAGAGGATTTAATTAACATAATGTCACAAGCTCCTTCAGATATTCTATGATGATTTTGTTAAGATAATCCAACTATTGTTTTAAGAGAACATTTTTATCTTCTTACCAAGAAAATTATCTACTTCATTCATGAAATCACCCATACCACTCCATGAAGTTAGCATGTGTTAGAGGATGCTATTTATCCAAAATATATAATAGGTATAATTTCATGGGTGAATATCTTTTCATTTTATATAATATAAAAAATTTGATTTAGTCACTTTATCTAAACTAATAATTTTGATGTCATAAATTTCTTTTAGTCTCCCACTATTTTATCAAATCTCATTATCATTCACCATTATATTAGAAATATATTTTTTTCATGGATATTCAAGTGGTAAGGATTCATATTCCCATTCAAATAATTAATAATTAGACCTCTAAAATTCTCCAAAGTTAATTAGGTATGAATTATTTCTAGCAAGATTAAATCACTTTTCCTTAACAATTGAGAAGAATCCCCAATCCAAATATCACAAACAAATATTTCCTCAATGATTTCATTCACATTAAATCAATATATTCTAATGTGATCAACCATTGATACTGACTATGTTAATTCATCATAATATTTTTTTTATAAATACCTGATAATTGAAATCATATATATAGACAAGAACTTTGAACTGTGGTTTAATTATAACTCATGTTATGGAAGGAAACACCATCCTTAAAATTTTCAATATGGTATTTTTTATCATTATGCAATAATATTGTTTATTTCATCCCTTACCTGATTTTTTATATTATATGGATTTTTCATAATTTACCATGCATATTGAAATTATTTATACGTAAATAATTATTTTATTTCATTATATATTCTTTTTATTTATCTCATTTATGTGACAATTTTTACTTATCAAATATTTATATATATATCATTAAAAATAACCATGCACATTAATAATAAAATAAATATCTCATATGATCATGATCTCTTAACTACATGTTGGATTATCGAGTGGATAGTAAACCCATCATGACCCTATGTGAACTAAATCCTTATTTATAATATTTTCTCAAGTTTCACCAATTCTCCATTAACCAATATATCTCATTGTATCATTTCACTTAGAATAATTCATGAACTATTTCCTATTATTAAGATCTCCTTCCTTTATATATGTTTACCCGCTTCCAAGGTAGGGGAACTAAGGATTTAGGGTTACTGATCTAATCAATTTTATAAACAAGTCAATATATATATATGAGTAAGGGGTGATACATTGATCATAATATTTTATTTCATAATAAATTTATTTTCAATAGATCTATACTATAAATTTAGTAATTAAAAATATTCCCAACACATATATCGGGTAGTCAAACTCATGATTATATAGACATGAAAAGGCCAAACATTAAACTTTTATCATTTATTAAATTAATTAATTCACAATTATAAGTTTATTAAATTAAAATTTTAATCATCTTATTAATTAATTATTTATATTATATTAATTATTTATCCAAAAAGTCATTAAGTCCCCATCATATATATATATAAAATAAAATAAATAAATTACAATTAATTTAATATTAAGTCTTAGATGGTGTGTACTGAATGGATACATGTAATATACACTCCTAGCCTAACTAAATTGAGTATAGAATTTTGATATAAATGATATGTACTAGACGTCACAGCTCATGTTACCTTCAATATCTAATTAAAATCAATTCTATAATTTAACATTTTCAAAATATGTATTATTACTTAACATGCCATTTGACCTACACATTTTATATCCCTTATTGTGTAGTTTGTACATATATGGCTTGTTTGGTTAAATGATATTCCCTCATTTTAAATGAAACATTGTTTCATGGTTCAATCTATATAGTTTGCAGGACAAGAATGACCACATGGAATGGCTTGAAATATATATGATGTTTACCACTGGAAATGACTATGAAGTGTATAGAATCATTATTGACCATTCATGTTTTCCATTTTAAGAATAGTTAGGAAAATTTTTATTTTAGAATTTAATTGTACAAAACCCAAAAAAACATCCAATGTGTACCTAGTTTGGAAAAAACCTATTGTATAGCACGTTCATCGAGTTAAATTTTGTGTAGTTTGGTTTCAATTTAATTGATTTCTCTTTCCACATGTTTTACATGAAAAAAATTCTTATCCTGAAATGTTTCTTATAGGAGATGGATTATGTTTCACAATGTGTACAACTTGCTATACATTTGAAATCAATTGTTGAGAACCCATACTACAATCCTAGGGAAAGAATATTTATATGGATTATCTTGTGTTAAAGTAATGTACAATATAACTATCTTTTTTTTACCTCACATTATGTCAAATCACTCAACAGACAATCAATATGCAATGTATCTCAGTTACATACCGCATAATTTGAAAAAAAAATAGTTACGTGATTTAAATGGGGTCAAAACCAAATGGGGCTATGTAATGTCCAAAATTCCCAAAATTATTCCTCTGTGATTTCCCAGGTCTTATAATTTTTAAGATGGAGTTTAGGGACTTTTCCTCTATCAATTCAGTTATTTTATTCTTCTATATTTTGGTTCGATTTTGTGGTATGTATGTTCCTTCATACTGCAGGATAAATTCATCTTACGGTCAGCTGCTCCATTCTTATGTTCGATTGGTTCCTTATTTTGTTCGATTAGTTATATTGAATAGATGAAAATTTCATTCTTATAGTTTGTTAGTTCCTTTATTTATAAGGTTTTTTATCTATGTGGTTGATCCCTTCCCATGGTCGGTTAATCGGTTTTTAAAATTCCTCGGTTTTTCAAAGAACCTATATATCCTAGAATGACATGAAAACTGACTTTCATGTAAATTATAGAATTAATGTTTTTAAATGTTTTTTTATTAAATTTTATATGGATTTAATGTAGTATTTTAATTCAGTAAAACCCATTGTTTTAAATGGGTCATTATTTATAATATAATTCAAAAGCAATTATTGATACGTGAAAAAATAATGTGGATTTGGACTATCATTAAAGTTTTCCCAAGATATGTATCAAGAAACTTAGTGTATTGAATTTTTGTAGACTAAAATCCTGCTTACTTCTATTGATTCGGGACGATAGAAAACTTAATTCTTCAGACTTTGGATTTATAATTTCTGGACATGAATTGTGGGCTTGAGAGGAGGAAAGGATGCTAATAGCATTAGGGTACACCCCCAACACACCAAATACTGGAAATTAATGCAAATATTTTAAGGAATTTTTGGGGGAAATTTTCACCTAAAAATGGAAACAACTAAAAAATACAAAACCTAAACATTCAAACTACTATATGATATATGAATAAAACAATAAAAATTTAATTTAAACCAACAACTAAAAAATATCACTGTTCTAATGGGAGCAAGAAATAATTCTCTGGAGGATGATAAGGCTCGATGAAATAATTTAACAATCCCAAGTACCAATAAAACAATTTCCAAGATACAATACTACCATCCAATACTATGGTATGAAGACATGTTACTAGAGAAATTCTAACCTTTACCTACATTGTATTTCAATGGTTGACATCTAGATACATAACAAATTTTCAAAATATGGGATGAGAATAAAATTAGAATGTCTTAACTAATGAATTTCCATATCAGGACACTATTAAAAAAACATATTTTCATATTTTATAATAAATAGTTATAAATGAATTAAATTATTTATTTAAAACCATGAGATAAATACATGTGAGAAACCCATTAACAATATTATTTCCATCTGTTCGTTTTTGACTTATATGATTCCATTTTCTTGCAAAAAAACCCATTAGTGTACACACAACCATTGACCATATCTTGGTGTTACCGTTAATACTGTTCTCCCTGAAAAAAATCCTTCTTACCATGAATAGTGTAACATACCATCCACACATCATTCACTTTTAAAACACACCAACCCATTTATGAAAAATTTCATGAAAAAATATTTTACCTAAAACAATTCTTTCATTAAGATCATTTTAAAAAATAATTTAAATGAATAAAAACTATAAGAGAATATTAAAATAGTCATTTTATAATTATAATAAAAAATAGGGTATCCATAAATATATAAATTTTCTACAATTAAGAATGTTAATAAACAATTTCCCTTTCAAGAAATAATGCCATGTTTTCATAGAAAATCTCAGAAAACCCATTAAGGAAAACTATGCATTCATGATCTAGAACACTAGGGACGAGATAAAATCCCCCTACCCCAAAAATGTTTGTTTAGAATAATAGATCTAAGACAACACCACAGATCGGAACTCTTCTTCTTTTTCCACTATTAAAACCCAATAATATCTTATGAAAAATTATCTATACATTCAAATTTAGGTATTCGTAAAATGGACTACGGTTATGATCAAGAGAACTAGTGATATCCAAGATGATAATGAAGAAAGTCTTCCTAACCTTTTATTTTCATAATCCAATGTTTGATTATCTATTGAAAACGGAATATAGATGTCAAATATCATTAGAAATTTTTTGTGGTGGGAATACAATTTAAGACAATAAAATCCATCATAAAAAATGATTTAAAACCATTATATATAAAATTCAATCAAAACGTGAAAAATTAAACCACTGTACAACAAAGGGACCATGTGAAGAAAATAGAGAAAACTACATGAACATGGAATAGTGGAAGGGAAAACACTACAGGGGTGTTGGCCAATTCTTGGTTGAGATCCATAGAGAGCTCCATGCGACAGATCTAGAACATCAGGGAGAGAGCCATGGTGCAGTTGAGGCCATTATAATATAGATCTTGGGGAAGAACGAGTGGGATATTCTATAACATATCCCCACTATTTATGCACCATGAAAAATAATATAGCACCAAAAACTCCATACAGGTCTCAATATCGTAGTTAGGTCTCCATAGCACATCCTTCCCATAATTGGAAGTGGATTAATATTTACTTACCTAAGATCCTACACCATAGCTAGTTTACACTACACTACATCCACCCCACTTATAGCGTCGCATAAGGGTCCATACCACAGATGTGATACACTGCTACCCATCCCTTTCCAAATTCCTTTAAAACCCCACTAGAACCTCTAGTAACCTAACCGAAGCATTATATAGGCTTCAAATACATTAAAAGGGTAAAGTACCTACAATGAAATAGAATTATATCAATTAAAATTTCCCTTATTATAATTATTTCGTATATTATAATGAAAAAAATCCCATAGATAACAAAATACAAACTTTAAAAATAATGAATTAATAAATTAGAGGTATTTCTAGAAATTAAGAAACCTATACTGATGGAATAGTTACTTAACCTTTAGAATAGTAATATGACCCTTAAAATTATTAATCCAACAAATAGAACAGTAATCTCGCCAATGAAACCATAAATAAAATCTTTTCATCATATAAATTAAAATATGATATATTTATATCATGGAATAAGTAAATAAATGTTTTAAAAATGATAAATTAGGTATTGATATTTCTATAAAACACCAATACTTATTAAAAAAATTATAATTACTATAATCATTTAAAATATAAATTATTTTCATAAAATAGATTCATAATTAAATATTTTGTTATCTTATGATTATAATATAATTTTAAGAGACCTTAATTAATTTATTGAAGTGTTATCAAATAAGTTTTAATTTTAAAATTAGTATTGTTTTAAATAAATGATGATTTTAATTAAAAAAACAAATTTATCAAATTTGGAACACTATTTACATAAAATGGAGTTTATATTTGAATTATAATCCCTTAATAATAGTTTGGGTTAATTTTCAGGAATTTTTAAAAAAAGTTGATTTTTTTGTGAATAGTGAAATTTTGTAATTTAAAGTATAAGATAAATACATGAATGATTGAGTCATTGATGATGTATAGATGATGTATGGATGATGTAAGTACCTTTTTTTGGATATCACATGAAATGGTTACTATATATAGTCACAATATTCTACACTTTTATAGTCTTGATCCAAAATAAGAAACAAATGAATAAAATAATCAAAAAACACTACTCTCATCCACAATAAATACCACCCTTCACCACCTCTTCTATTGGAACCTCTTAGGCCTTCAATATTGTCAAATTTATTCCCAAACCTCTTACAAAAACTATAATCTACATCTAGTAAGGTTCTTGGCTCAAAAAAATTTCACAATTAATTTCCCTAATCAGGTTTTCAAGGAGAAGAATCCAATTGGTAAAATCCTCTTTCACTTTCTTAATTTTTTTCAAATCATTTTCTTTTCACATTATTTTATTTTCTTATAATATACTCACATCCTTTATCCAAACATTAATGATAAATAAATTATCTAATATATACTAGAATTTTATTATGTTAATTTAAAATCGACCATCATGTATCTTCCCCTCTTCAATTTATTCTAAAAATGAAAATATCATTCGTGAGGTGTTGATTTATAGCCTTCGAGAATGAAAAGCTTTCATTTTCCATTAACAACTTCATGGATAGACATAAAACCAACCCAATGGTTTGTAATGTTTTTAAAATTTATTTTATAAACCTTTTTATGTTTTTAGGAAAACATGTACACAAAATTATAAATAATGAAACAAAACTAGTTTGTGATGATCAAAAACCGCAATAACAACATAATATATTATCACTAATGTATTATCTAATGATCCATCCTCACCCCAAAAAACCAAATAACTTATATAACCATTTAATATTTTATTAGTTCATTAATAATATATGATTTTAATTCTGGAAAACCTTTCTCATTTTATATGATTTCTCATACATGTAAACAACTAAACTGATCATGAAAACTAAGGAAACAAATGCTCCAAAACGAAAAATTTGTATCTTTTAAAACATCAAAAAAGTCAAAAATGATCTTAATAAAATTAAATTATATAAATTAAATACATAAAATGATGTGAAGTAATTAAATAATTTTTTTAATGTTTTTATCCAAGACATCTAGGTCAATGAAGAACACTTTCATACATAACGTAAGGGATTCTTTTTGAACCTACATTTTTTCCTCCAGGTTACAGTTACACTCTCTTTAGCACAACATCATTCAAAATTATTATTATTTAATATTAATATGTTGTGTATGTATGTTCCAAACATATTTTCCTATCCCAACTCATCTTTATTTCGTTGGTAAATATATGTTTTAAAAGGGTTCTGTTCTAAAATCATACCGATAAGCAAGCCTCATTAAACATAACTTCCCAATTTCTTACCCATTTTCTGGTGCACTAAATAATCAATTTTAAGATGTTATTATTTTGTAAGATAAATAATTTAATACTGAAAATGTATCTTGGTTTATTTCTAATTTTATTAAAATAAATATTTGTTTTCCCCTTAAAATGCTCTTTAATATTTTCCTTAAATTACACTAAAATGTTTCATTTATAACATATCTTAAAATCCATTTTTAAAAGTTTTCAATTAATTTTAACATCAATTATCATGATATATGTCTATTTTACATTATAAATGTATTTTTATGATTTAAATATATTCTTTCATGGAAACCGTTATAATATTCCCTTTTTTATGCCTTGTGACTACATTATGATACCCAATTTTTTCCATGGGTAACACTTATGCTTGATTCATAATATAGAACACATATGCCTGAAAATGATTCTATGGGTGACCCCAAATAGTTCTCCAAATAATTGGGTAATATTTATTCTAATGATATATCATTTTGGTATAGGGATATAACTAGATTCCTTTAATTCACTTTGTCCACCAAGTGAAATGGTTGTGGTAGTAAGCCTTGATACAGTATTATGTCATGTTGTGTATTATTTTAACATCCCTATAACGTCATGATTAAATTTCACAATTACCTACATTTTATTTTTCTTTATGTTTATTCATGTTCCATGAATTTTTATTCCCACATTTTATGCCTTTTAAATCTTATTCTTTTAATTATTTCAATGTCTATACCCTTACTGGTCTTTTTAGCTCATCCCTTTTGTTAATTCATTCCCCAAGTTCTCCTATGTAGATGTAAGAGCTAAATGGAAGTTAGGAATTATTTATGGATGATTTAAATAATTTATTTTTATTCAATACCTATTTTTTCAAATTTATATATCCAATAATCTAAAGGCAATAGACATTACGGTACATGGATTTTAATTTAATGGTTAATTTTTCATAACATCATGTAATAATATGTGTAAAAGGTTAGGGTTGTTATATTTGGTATCTGTGGATGGTCTTGTTATTTTTAGAGATTAAGACTAGATCACTTTAGTATGAAATCTACAGAAAATTCAATCACCATGGACAATCTAGGTTTAAATTTTGGTAATCATAGGTCTAGATATAATTTTAATTCATAATTTATCCCTTTAATGTCAATGGTTCCCTACTTATGTTTTTAAAAGGATAAAAATTATCATCCCAAATTCTATTTATGATTAAGTAAATGATTCAAACTATAATCAAACAGTGAAAGGTAGGATTATAGTCTAAGGTTCTACATATTCTTTCATATCTTGTATGATTATTAAGAATATAAAAAAACCACCTCATTATATAGATGTCGAGTTATCTTTAAGAACAAAAAAATGAAAATATATTTGTATAACCAGTATATTACTCCTCCCTGGTTAGTGTTTATGGATTTAACCTCCCTAAAAATATTATCTTGCTTACTTTGGTGGATTTTTATGAAATATTGCGAATAGATTTTCTATCATTATACAAATCCAATGATAACATTGGGAAAGGTTGATCACTCTTCACATCATGATGTGTCCTCTAATTTTATAAGAGTGCTAAAAGGAAGAAGAATATACTTTAGAATCGTTGTCTCAATTTTGGATATTATTTACATATGAGAAATAATATCTTGAAAATGATTGAGACAAAGGATATGATCATGATCGAAGACATGCCCATTGTGAGGGACTACACTAATGTGTTTCCATGAGGAGTTGACTGGTCCTCCTCCTATAAAAGAAGTTGAGTTCTCAATTAAACATATTCATGGATATCTACTTATATACAACACACCTTATAGAATGGCTACTGCTGGGTTGGAATAATAGAAGAAGTAGCTATAGGAGAATATAGACAAGGGTTTTATAATCCAGAGTGCTTCTCCATTGGGTGCTCTAGTCCTCATAAATATAATTATTGATCAATGATCCTCTAAATTGAATATCTTGAGTTCAAAAAAATCATGATTATGAAACATTATCCCCGACCACAGATGAATGAAATATTAAATCAAATATCTAGGGACATTTATTTCTCTAAGGTGGACCTTTAAATGTAATTTCAACAATTAAAGGTGGTAAAATAATATATTCCCAATACTAACTTTTGAATGAGGTATGGACACTATAAGGGCATAGTGATTCCCTCTAGAATAACTAATTCACATTAAATTTTCATGGATTTAATTAATATATTATTTACATATTACCTAAAATAATTATTTTTAATCATTATTCATGATATTATAATATAATGCAAGAATAAGAATGAACATAAAGAGAACTTGAATAATGTGTTGAAGAATTTTTAAATGGAGAAATAATATGTCAAGTATAGTAACTGTGAGTTTTTGATGGAGTAGGTATAATTCTTGTGAAATTTTATCATCAAAAAACTAATTTTAATGGATCCTTCCATGGAAAAAATCTAAGAGTGGCCTAGGACGACATCTGTAATGGAGATCCATAGTTTTCATGGACAAGTTGGGTACTAACTATGATCAATGAAAAACATATCATGATTTACAACCCCAATAACCATGATGAATCAGAAGGGATTAAAGTTTTTATATACCATTGAATGTGAATACTTATTAAAATAGTCGAAAAAGGATTATCACTACACCAATACTCACACTTCTATCATGTGGAAACTCTTTGTGGTGTATAACGATGCTTCAAAAATGGTATTACACTATGTATTTTTGAAAAATAACAAATTGATATCCTACACCATAAGGTAGTTGAAAATTAAGGATCAAAACTATCCCACATAAGGTCTAGAGTTGGAGGTTGAGATATTTGCATCAAAAATCTATAAGCATTATTACTATACAGATATGTGTGCAATATATACTAATCATATGAGCCTCACATTTATATACAAACATAATGAAAATAATATGAACAACTAGATATGGTTATATCTTATCAAGGACTATGACTTCTCAATCCACTACCATGCCGGAAAATCAAATAATTTGGTGGATTTTCTAAGTAGTGAGTATTCTTCGTATTTATCCATGATGATAATTGAAAACAATGAAATTTTCATATATATTTAATGGATGTGTCAAGGAATCATTAATTTTAGAACACCATTTATCCTTTATCAAATTATTAATCAACCATCAATCAACAAAAAAATAATGGATGATTGGAAAAATGATTTGGGAATTCTGAAAAAGGTGGAAGATATTAAGAAAGGTAAATCCTTAAATTTCGAAATGGATATGGAAGGAGTCATGGGATTAAGGAACTAACTAAGTGTACCACCCAATAAAAAGATAAGGAAGGATATTCTGAATGATGCATGTAACACCCCAAGATTTTATGAGATATATTTTATTTAATTTCATTTATTTCTTGTGTTTTATGCTAAACCAAGATTATCTTGCACTATATGAAACACTAACTTGGCTTGTGTTACACACAAGAGTGGCCTTCCTTGATAGCTTGTGTTTACGCAATACCAGGATTCACTAAACAATGATTGATTATTAATATATTATCATTCATTGTTATATATACTAGTCGTTATAAATATTAATAACCAATTTTGGAATTTTATATAACATTATCTTTTATCTTACACATTATTTGAGAAAAAAGTAATTTTTTTAGACAAAAGAGGTATTTTTCAAAAAAAAATTGCAGTTTTACCACCTTTTAATGGTGTACCCATTTTAAAACTAGTTTTTGACAATTTTATAAGTTAGAATTTAAAAGATAAATTTTTTTAGAATAGGGACATAAAAATTTGCTTTGGATAAATTTTTGATATTTTTCTGATAACTTTCATATTTTGATGAATATTGAAAATATGCTAAAATTTAATTGAAAACATCTTTTTCCATCAAAATAATTTATAAGGATAAAATATAAAATATATTAGTTTTAAAGTATAAATAGAATATATTTTTTATTTCTTCACAATTTAAGTCATTATCATTAATTTTACATTGAATTCATATGTAAAAATATTTCAATCTTTTGCAATGTTTTAAATAAAAACGTGATTTTCTATAATGGGATTAACTTTAAATTAATTACAAAAAATTAGGTTTATTGAAATAGGAAAAAAATTTCCATATTTGAAATCATAAAGTTCAAATTGTGAAAATAGATACTTTTTATTTTTTGACGTTATGAATAGTAACTTCTGTAATTATTTTATTTACTATGGTTGAAGGGTAAATCTGGTATATAAGGGTAAAAAATAATATTATAGTAATATTAAATTACACTAACACATGTCATATTCCTGTTGGATGAGCTATATCTGACCATTGGAATCCTGGGGTAGATTTTGGGACCCCATTGATTCACTTGGATGTGAAAATGACACTTTATAAGAATTAATGTAATGTAAAGATAATTATAACCTAAACATATATCTTTTACTAAAATGATTTTTATATGGGGTTATATAATATATATTTATGTCTATAAATATTCATTATAAATATAAAAATATTTCATACATCATAGTATTTTATTTATAATGTTTAGATATTAGATTATTATATTTATTTATGACACAATTATGATGTAGTGGCTACCCTATTAATGAAAGATTCAAATTAATATATTTATAAATAAAAAATGTAATTTGATTATTATGATGTCATACATGAGTTTTTTGGATGATATTGACATATTATCTTTTATTTAATGGATTATTTTTGATGGAATCGGGTTTTTATGAATATTATAAAAAAAGTCAAGTATGAATATTTCCCAAAAATGATACAATTCATAAATTAAATCATAATTTTTTTAATTAAATGATATTAAATTCATAGAAAACTATTATTTGGAAAAATAGTTTATATAAGCCCAAATATTTCATAAATAGATTTTTAGTGGGTTGTTTGACATGATATGGTAATTACATTAACCCACAATGTGTGAATAACATGATATCACGGTACGATTAAAAAGGGTAAAATAGGGGAAACCCCCAAAGGATAAGGGAAAAAATATTCAAAACCTATCAAACAATTATTGGATGTTGGGTATTTCAACCAAAATCATCTTATATTAGAATTAAATATGTTCTGCACAATTTTAAATCTAAACTTAATTTATAATAAATTAGTATTTTGGAACATTCATAAAGTGTATCTCTCCTCTTATAAAAGGTACCTCCTCTCTCTCATATTCACTCTATTTTGAGACTTAAATTTTGGCCAACCCATACCCATTTACATTTTCAACTTCCCTAGTTATATTCTAGAGTTTTTCGTTTCTCAAAAGGATATCTCTAGTTCGCTAAGAGGAAATTTAAAGAAGGCACCTCAAGGAAGAGGTAATCTATTCTACCGATTCATTCAAATTTATTTCTTATAATTTCTCTTATTTAGTTGTTTCATTATAAATTAACAACATCTGTATCACTCACATAATTATATGTTATTATAAATATGATAATTCCTCATTTTCACCTTTTATCTATCCTATAAAAAACGAAATCACCACACGTGCGTATATACGGATTATCATCTCCACGCCGTGGTGTGAACTATTTTTCACCATCACCTTTATTGGATGGGTATAATGGTGGAAATAATAACTATATATGATTATTATAACTTGATACTAATTCTGAGATATTATACACCATCCACTTCATATAACTTTCAACAAATATGGGAATGATATCATCCCATGTTTGTACGTACGACTTATCATCCCAACGACATGATGAGATTCATTCTCCATGTAAACCATTCAAGAATTATTATAATGTATATATAATAAATAATCATTTAATTTATTACATAATAATTGTACTATATATATATATATATTTGTCATTTACTTACTTCTATTCAATTTAATAAGGAAATAAAAATAGTGTTCATTCATACATATGGCCTACACTTTCCATGAATGGTGTATTCCATTCACGTTATTGATCTATTATATATATTTATATAGTGAATATATATGATATATAATTCGTATTTTACATTCTTTAAGTATGTAAATCATGATCTATTTAATAAAATCAAGAATAAAAATTCCAAACACATACTAAAAAAATGATTATTACCCAAAACATTACTTTAAAATATAATTGACAAATGAACATGTAATATAAAGTCGTAAGTGAATCATATATGATATCATAAATATTTTTAGGATTATTTTCCATGTTTATAATATCTTTAAACTCATTATAAAATAGTTTAGGACACATAGAAAAGATATCAAACCTAAGGTAGTGGATAATTTTGTAATCTCATTTTTATCCAACTTTGTTTATACATAATTATATGATGGGGATATATTTATCATCCATGTCAATGTTTGGTAAAAATGTATTCATAAAATGTTTACTCTTATTCTATGTATGTTTAAATTCATTTTTACCCCTTTATTACTTTTACTATATCATATGGAAGGAATCTTTCTTTTGTTTACCATATGAGGTACTTTTTGACTTTTCCAGTAAAAGTATCAGGAGAATGTTTTTTTAACTTATATGGCATGAACAGATTTTTACACTTACGTAAATTATTATTTCAATGAATATTAATTTACATGTTTTCAATTTTAATTTCAATTAACATATTTTCTTTTAACATTTCACAACATTTTGAGAAAAGAAAATAGTTTTGAAGAAGAAAGAATATTTTCCTCAAGAACCGAGTTCACGTGTTTCATGAAAATTATTTTTCCACATAGGATGAAATAGGGTTGTGTTTCTATACCTATTATTTATTTATTTGTATTTATTTTTTTATGGAATTATATTTATGAAATTCAGTTATCTTTTATGAATTATGTTATGATGACATACTATTTAAGAATCCAACTTTATTTCATGGGTTATGCTATGATGAACGTTTTATTTTTTTGTGGCCTATGTATGAATAATTTAATTATGATATGGGTGGGACCTATATCTCCCTCTAATTAATTGGATAAATATTTATATCTTATGATATAGACATGACTCGAATGTCTAGTAAATTTGGTACAGTAATACATGGTTGGAACGGCAAATAAACTACGTTTATTAATAGACTTTGTCCACTATAATGGTCTTGGAAGAAATTCCTTGGATACTATAGATATTATAATATGTTATTATTATTTTCTTATAATGACATGTTTAATTTAAATGGTATTATATCATGGTTAATGCTCCTTTATGATCCATTCATTACAAACTGCCATGATTTTTTTCATTGCTCAAGATTTTGATGTTTAAAAATTATGATCATGTTTTTACGTTCAAATGTTTATGGTTTGTTTTATGTTTTCCATTTTTACCCTTAATAACCTTTTTATCTCACCTGTTCTATTTTTTCTTTTACCTAGGATATAAAGAATGGTTTTATGTAGGAAAAAAGGGAAAATCTTTATGGGAGAGGTTGAAGATTTTCCACCATGATTATTAGATTATGTTCTGAATTTCCAAAAACACTAAACTAATACATTCTTTTGGAATTTTTTTGTGTATTGTATTATCTATTTTGAAAAATAAATTTAGTTTACATGTAAATATTTTATGTGTTGGTACAGTTGGTATCAGAGTGAAGGTTTAGTCATCCTTTGTAATCGAGGATGTGAAAACTTTAGTGAGATCAGTAGATATATTTCTAAGGTATGTCTAGGGATGTAATAGAGGATAAGTATTACAATAGGTTATAGTATGAGAATTTTGGTAATGATCATAAATAATGTACGCTTAAACCTAATATATTAGATATTTAAAGTACACCCCCTTTTATTGTGTTGTTTTTCTGGTATTAATTTTCCTATCACACTATTCTTTTTGGGGTTTAGACGATGGATATAACATGAAGGAACCGTGTTAATTATTAAGGGAATGGGAAATGAAATTATTTTACTCTTGAAAAAACAAATTTTATGGGATATGGAATGAAAAAATTCTTATTTCTATACTTACACAAGATATGAATCATTCTAGACTCCCAAATGAGGAGAGAAGGGAACCACATTCTTTTGTGTCTTTCATGAGGCAATGTACACTTCTTTCAGTTGGTCTTCTAATCCACTTGTTACTGAACAATGGATCAGTACCATTGAAAAGATATTTTCCATCCTTCTCTATTCAAAATATGAAGAGTTAATTTTGGATGTTTATTATTTAGAAGGTGATGCAGACCAGTGGGGGACTATAATTATGAATACAAGGCAGTAAGTTGAAATTGAGTCCATGGAAGGGGAAGAGTTCAAGAACTTATTTTTCGATACGTACTTCTCTCGTATTCTTCGAAAAAAGATGTAAATTATTTCTTTCAGATTAATTAAAAGGTTTATGAATTTTTTGGTACATATGAGGTGAATTTTACATGAAATTCAATGTCTATTTCTCGCATTATCATCCAACCTGAAAGTAAAGTTGATCGATTCTCAGTCGGTATAAAATCAATTCTTCTAATGGAATTATATATAAGATACATGAGTAGATATGAATATATTGTGTGTTGTGCTATAAAGGTAGAACTGGAATTTGGTGTTACATATCCATCTCATGGTTTTGATAAGAAAGGAATTATGGAGTTTAACGGAAAATCTCAAAATAATGGTGAAAAGAAGATAAATGTTTACTTATGCTCAAAGTATGGAAAGAAGTGTGGTGGAGATTGTCTTAAAGGGACTAGAAAATTATTCATGTGTGAAAAATAAGGTAATTGAGCAATTGAGTGCCAAAAAATGGGAAAATAGTTTCTAATGATGTCAATGGAGAAAATACTACAGAGAACGCACCACCAACACTTCAATGCTATAAGTGCAAGGAACTGTGTCATTATGCTAACCAATTCCCTAATCCAAGGGTTAATGATGATCGAAATCAAACTCTTTATGTAATTGCATTTCAAAATAGTGTTGTGGAATCTCATTTATAGTATTATGGAATATTTTAATATCTATGTATTGTTATTTTATGGTTATCCATTATTATATGGTACATGTAACCTTGAAAAGTGATTGAAATGTTTTTGGAAAGTAGATGATATGTGAATAATGATGGGATAAGAAGATAATGAGATGTTTGATAGTATTAATGATCTCATGACAAATAAAAGGACAAAGTGATATCAATGTTTGAGTATATATAATATTTGGGATTTTTGTATGGGGAAAGAGTAATATTATGAAAGAATTTCTATTTTCACTATGGTTCTATGGTAATTCATGTTTTAATAGAATGCATGACTATGGTATTCACATTTTTGAAATGTGACCAACAAGATATATCTTATGATATATGGGGGATAAATGATGGTATTTACATGTTGGTTATATGTCTGTTCTGGTAATTGTTTTATTTGTATTGTGAGGTTGGACAACAGTATTTTGGATAAGGCTAGAATATAGAATGGATTATTTTGGACATTCGATTGTATTTTTTAAAGATAGAAATTTTTTTTAAATTATTTCAATAATGTAATAATATTATAGTTTTATAAAAAGGACAGCCCTTAGGACGGGCGACAACCTGTCATGTCGGACAAGGTCGGGGGAATCAAACCCCCAACCAAGCACAACAGGCCTTTATCACAAACCACTGGCCTACATGATGTCCATGGTTAGTATAAATATTTTTATTTTGTTAAGTGGTATGATAGATGAAGTATAAGTCCATTTTAGGAACCATATACGGTAAATCTCACCATAGATAGAATTATGTATATTTAATAACGTCTGATAACCTTTTTATAATAGAGATAGATAGAATGACCTATCATTCTATCACGAGATATGCTAACACTTCAATAATTAAAAATTGAAATTTCATTAAATTAGATATGTAGTGGAAAATATTCAAGGCACGAACAACAATTAGATTGTACCAAAATGAAGTAAGTATTTATTCTCATGAAAAATCATTAACTTTAGGAAAGAATCTTGAAAACCAAAAATTTTATCCTTATACCTTCTTATCTAATGAATCAAATGATCCCTTAAATCATCATAGATTTCTAGATTTCTGGTATTTAACTTTCTCCAAACCTTATTCTATATCACTATCCATCAGAACTTGGTGGTCAGATTTCTCTTCCATATCCATGTTTTCACTTCCCGTCTATGTTATCATATATGGAAACCCTGTTATGAGTTAATTTAGGAAACTGTTATGTTTATAACATTCCCTTTTAAAATATATTTTTAGTATTCCTTCCTACAATGTGGGTTTCCATGAAAGAAACTTTCAAGTAGTAAACCATTTATAACCCCTACGAATTTCGGGGATGAAATTCATTTTAAGGGGTTAGAATGTAACACCTCGAGATTTTGTGAGATAGAATATATTTATTTTTATTGATGTATTTAATTGTATTAGACACCAATATTAGCCTTTTCTATATGCCACAATGACTTGGCTTTTGTTACATGCAAGACCGACCTTCCTCGATAGCTTGTGTTGTACGCAATATCAAGTTTCACTAAACAACAATATATTATTAAAATATTACTATTTAATGGGATATAAACTAGTCTTTATTAATATTATTAACTATGTTTTTAATTTTATATAACATTATCATCCATCTTACATGTGATATTAGAACAAAGTCAATTTTTCAGATAAAAGAAGTATTTTAAAAAAAATGCAGTTTGATCACCTTTTAATGCCACACCCATTTTAAATCTAGTTTTTGACACTTTAATAGGATGTATTATCCAGTATAAACATATTATTTGTAATAGACACATTAAAATTTACTTTAGATAAATTGTTTATATTTTTCTGATAACTTTTATATTTTGATAAATAGTGGAAATACTCGAAATTTTAACTGAAAACAACTTTTTTATTGAAATAATTTATATGGTTAAAATATATTATTGAATGGTTTTAAAGTATATATAGAATATATTTTTATAATTCAAGACAATATAAGCCATTTTCATTAATTTTACATTAAATTCATATGTAAAAACATTTCAATCTTTTGCAATGTTTTAAACAAAACTCAGATTTTTTCGACAGCGGATTTAATTTCAAATTAATTACTAAAACTTATGAGTTTTTAATTTGGAAAAAATTAATTCCATATTTGGAATCATAAGGTGAAAATTATTTAAATAGGTAGATTTTAGTTTTGGATGTTATGAATATTAACTTCAATAATTATTTTATTTACCATGGTTAAAGGGTAAATCTTGTAAATAAGGGTAAAAAATAATATCATAATAATATTTAATTGCACTAAAACATGTTCTAATCTTGTTTTATGAGCTATTTCCGACCATGGGAATATTTGGGTCGATTTTTGGAACCCATGAATTCACATGGATGTGGAAATGACACTTTATATGAATTAATTAAAGTAATGAAAATTATAACCTAAACTTGTATCTTTCACTAAAAAGTTTTTAATATAGGGTTGTATAATAGATCTCTATGTAGATAAATTTTCATTGTAAATATAAAAATATTTCATATATCAAGGTAGTTTATTTATAATTTTTATACATTAGATAGATATTTTATTTTTGACACAATTATGATGTAGTGATTACCTCATTAATGAAAGATTCAAAAAATGAATTTATAAATATTAAAACAAATGTAATTTGCTTATTTTGATGCCATCCAAAAATATTTGGGATTATATTAACATGTTATTTTTGATTTAATTGCTTACTTTCAAAGGAATCAGGGTGTTATGAATTTTTAAAAAAAATTCAAGTCCGAATAGTGTCCAATATTGACACAATTCCTAACTTAAAACATAAAATAGTTTATTAAATGATATTAAATTCATAAAAATATAATGTTCCTCCAAATAGTTACGATAAATAAAAATATGTCATAGATAACTTTTTTTGGGTCGTTTGAAAAGATATGGTAATTACATTAACCCATAATGTGTAAATAACATGATATCATGGTAATATTAAAAAGGGTAAAATAAGGGTAAAAACGAAAACATAAGGAAAAAACAATATTCACAAATTGTCAAAAAAAAATATTGTATGATGTTTATTCTAAATAAAATCATCTAATATTAGTATTAAATAAGTTTCTGATCATTTTAAATTGAAATTGAATTTATAATAAATTAATATTTGGGAACATTCCTAAAGTGCCCCCACTCATATCGTATGAAAGGGAACCTCCTCCCTCTTATATTAACTGAATTTTTAGTCCAACACCTACCCATTTCTCTTGTAAACATTCCTAGCTACATTCTAGAGGTTTTTTTCTTTAGAAAATGCTAACTCTAGTTCCCTGAGAGGAAATTTAAATGAGGCATGTTGAGGAAAAGGTAATCTATTCTACAGATTCTTTTAAATTTATTTTTTCTTCTACTTCTTCTTCTTCAGTTGTTTTATTATAAATTAATAACTTCAGTATCACTCATGTATTGATACATTATTATGAATATGAAACATCAAAATTTTCTCATTCTATCCATCCTTGAAAAATTAAATCATTGAGCGTGCGTACGTACGGATTATCGTCTCGACACCATAGTGTAATCTATTTTTCACCACCACCTTACAAGTATGTGTATAATGGTGGAAATATTAACTATATATGATAATAATGTCATGATACTGATTCTGAGATATTATACACCATACACTTTAAATACCTTTCAATAACCATGGGAACGATATTGTCGCTCGTGCGTACGTACGACTTACCTTCTTCACGGCGCGATGGGATTAATTATCCATGTTAACCATTCAAAAATGATTATAAAGTATATATAATAAATAATCATGAATTATATGACATAATAATTCTACTATATTTATGTATATTTATGTCATTTACTTACATCCATTCAATTTAATAAGGAAACAAAAATAGCATTCATGCGTACGTATGGCCTAAAGTCTCTATGATTGGTGTATTTTCATTCAATTTATTGATATACTATATATATTTAAAGACTAAATATATATGATATATAAATCATGTTTTACATTTCAGATGTAAGTAAATCATGATCTATGTAATAATATCAACAATAAAAGTCCTAACATGTATGATAAATAAAATGATTATTACCCAAAATGTTACTTTAACATGGAATTAAAAAATGAACTAGTAATATAAAGTCATTAGTGAATCATATATGATATCATAAATATAAATAAGGTTCTTTTAGAATTTAATAATATTTTTATACCCACTATACAGGATTTTTGGATACATACATAAGAAATCAGATCTATGGTAAGGGATAACTTTGCAATGTCATTTTTGTCTTAGATTGTTTATACATAAGTATATGGAGGGGATATATTTATCATCCATGTTTATGTTTTATAAATTTTTTTCAAAAAATGTTTAATATTATTCTATGTATGTTCAATGTTATTTTTACCCCTTTCTTACTTTTACTACTTTATATAGAAGTAATATTTCTTTTGTTTACCATAAAATGTACTTTTTGACTTTTTTTGTAAAAGTACAAGGAGAATGTTTTTTTAACATATATGGAATGAAAGGATTTTTACGTTTTCATGAAGAATTATTTTAATGAAGATTCCATTAAATGTTTCAATTTTATTCTCAATTAACTTTCTTTATTTTAAAATTTCACGACATTTTGAGAAAAGAAAATGTTTTTAAAGAAGAAATTATATTTCCCTCAGGAACTGGGTTTATGTGTTTTATAAAAATTATTTTTCCATCTGAGATGAAATAATGTTGTTCTTATATCCCAATTATTTCTTTGTTGTGATTGATTTTATGATAGAATTATTTTTATGATGTCAATTTATCTTATATTTATTATGTTATGATGACATAATGTTTAAGAATCTCATTTTATTTCATGGGTTATGCTATGATAAAAGATTTATGGTTTTGTGGAGCAAGTAAGAATAATTTCATTGTGATAAGGGTGGGACCTATATCTCCCTCCAATGCATTGTGTAATGATTTATATCTAATGAGATATACATGACTAGAATGGAAGGTAAATCTGGTTTAATAATACATGGCTAGAATGGCAAGTAAAACCGGTTTTGTAATGGACTTTGTCCACTATGATGGTCTTGGCAGCAATGTCTAGGATATTATGGAAATCATAATTTTTAATTATTAGTTTTCCATAATTACATGTTTTATTCCGATGCTATTCTATCATTGTTAATGTTCCTTTATGATACATGCCTTACATAATACCATGGTTTATGTCGTTGGTCATGAATTTGATATTTAAACATTATATTAATGTTTTTACGTTAAAATGATTATGGTTTGATTTATGTTATCCATGTTTACCCTTAATGAGATTTTGATCTCACAATTTATATTTTTTCATTTCTTTAGGATATAAATAATGGTTTTAGGTAGGAAAACAAAAGGGGATGATCTTTATGGAAGATTTTGAAGATCTTTCAACATGACTAAAAGATTATTTTCTGAGTATACAAAGACACTAAACTAATAAGTTCATTGGGAATTTGTTTGTGTCGTTTATTAAGTATTCCGAAAAATAATTTTTCTTTCCATTTACATCATATATGGGTCTCTAAAATGAATATAGCTCAACTTTATCGATTCATCTTAGGAGCACAAAGATTTATTGAGATTGTAAAAAAGAACTATTGATGGAAAAGTATAAAGAATGAGAGCACTGAATATACATCAAAGTGCATCGTATGACATCATGTGAATGATGAAAGTAGAAATTCTAAGGGGATGATGCAATGATTACCCATAGAAACATGGAAGTTGGAAAACATAACCATGAACTTTATTACTGAAATTAAAAGACATCCAAAGGAAATAATGTTATATGGTTCCTTATGGTTCATCATACAAAGAGAGATCACATTATCATGATTAAAGATGACATCTCACTAGATCAACCTTCAAGGATATATAATAGATATGCAGTAGGGATTTATGGATTACCACTATCAATTATATCCTATCAAGATCCTTGATTCACCTAGAAGTCCATAAATGTCTATAATATGCTCTAAACACACAGGTGAACTTCCATATGGATTATCACCCTCAAACTGATATTCAATTTGAGTGGAATATTAGTACACTGGAAGACATTTAGAGATAATTTTCTTTGGACTTCAAAGGAGGATGCGACCAACATATTCCTCCAGTAGAGTTCTCTAACAATAACAGTTTCCACTCAGTCTTCCAAATGGCTCAATTTGATTCCATTTATGGGAAAAGATGAAGAACACTGATATGTTTGGATGAAGTCAGTGAATGTAATCTTCTAGGACCTCAAATGGTTGAAGAGATGATATAAAGGTGAAAAGCATTCAACAATATATCCAAGAAGCCCAACGTTAACAGAATATATATGCATATAATCATCGATGGGGCCTAGTGTTTATGGTTAGAGACATGGTATATCTTGGAATATCTCTATGGAATTGTTTTGTGAGATTTTGGAAGAAAGGAAATCTATGTCCCTAGAACATCGACCACTTCAAGATTCTAGATCGTGTTAGAGTTGTGGCCTATCGACTAGCACTTCCCCAACTGAGTATCATTTACACAATGTATTCCATGTAATACTCTTATGTAAGTACATACTGGATCCTTCAAATGAAATAAATTATAAAAAGGTATAGTTGTAAAATGATCTCTCTTACGAGGAATAAACAATGAAAATATTGGACTGTATAGATAATGTTATACACAAAAATACTACACATCGGGTCAATGTAATATGGAGGAACCATATGTATAAAGAGGCAACATGGTAACTGGGGTAAGAAATGAAGGTGAAGTACCCTCAATTGTTTTCCCCATTGTTTAAAAAATAAAATTTCAAGGGTAAAATTTCACAAGGGGGGAAGAATGTAATGACCAACAATTCTATCAATGAAAATTTACCTTCTTATAATTATTTCATATAGTATAAATAACATAAAATCAAAAATAGAACACAATAAAAACATTAAAAATGAATAATGAATGAAATAATAGGTACTTCAAAAATTAAGGAACCTATACCAAAAGAATAGTAACACTACCTTTTATATAGTAATAAGACCCTTAGGAACAGTAATCCATCCAATAGAATAGTAACATCACCATTAAATGTATAAGTAAAATTTATGCATCTTATAATTGAAAATATGATATATTTATATCATTGAATAAGTAAATAAATGTTTTAAAAATGTTAAATTATATATTGATATTTTTTTGAAGCATAAATGTTAATTTAAAATTTTTAAATTAATATATTGATTTAAAAATAAAATTTATTTTCATAAAATATATTCATAAATTAATATTTTTATCCTATTATTATACAAAAATGTTTTTATAAGGTCATAAAATAAATTAAAATTTAAAAAAATTTATTTTCAAATAAATGATTATTTTAAATAAAAATTAAATTTATCATATTTATAAAATCATTTTCACATAATTGAGCCCACATTTTGAATTCTATAAATTAAAAAAATGGTTGGGGTAAATTATTTGGGTTTTTCTAAAAAAGATGAATTTTTTATGAATAGTGAAATACGGTAATATATGGTATAAGACAAACACATGAATTATTGTGCCATAGAAGAGGAATGAATGATTTTAGGACCTTTGGTTCCAAATCACATCAAGTAGTTACTATAGATAGTAACAACAATCCACACTATAGACATCATTGATCTAAATTAATAAAAAAATAAATAAAATAATTTAAAAACACCCCTCCGCTCCACTATAAAACCCACCCCTCGCCACCTCTTTTCCTAACACCACTTTAGCCCGGAAGCTGGTCCAATTTATTCCCAATACTCTTCCCAAGACTATTACCTATGTCTAGGAGGATATTTTCTTGATGAAAGTACCAAAAATAATTTCCCTAAGGAGGTTCTCACGTAGAATAATTCATGAGGTAAAATCCACTTTCTCTTTATTTATTTTCTTTTCAGTTTCATTTCATTTCATATCCTCTCATCAGATCTTCTGTCCAAACATTAAAAATAACTTCAATATCATATATATTTTAAAATTTTATTATTTTAATGGAAACTAAACTATGAAGTATTTTCCCCTCTTCCATTTATTCTAAAAATGAAAATATCATTCGTGAGGTTTTGATTTATCGCCTTGGAGGATGGAGTGTTTTTTATTTTCCTTTAAAAAATTCATGGAAGGACAAAAAAATTATAATGGTCGGTACATATTTTAAAATTTATTTTACAACTTTTTTTATGTTCTGACATTAAATTTTATGCATAATAATAAATAATGAAAAAAACTAGTTTGTGATGGTCGAGAAACTACTAAAATAACCTATACAAATTATAATGGGTGTCTTATATAATGATTTATCCTCACCCAAACTGAAAAAATGAATTATATAACCTATAGATATTATGTAAGTTCGTTAAGAATTTATAATTTAAATTATGGAAAACTATTCTATTTTACATTATTTTCTATACATGCAAACAAGTAAACCAGTCATGAAAACCAAGGAAGAAATGCTCTCGCATGATAAAATTGTATCTTATAACTGAAAATGAAAGAGATAGATGAAATTAATAAAATTATTATCAATAAAATAAAACTAAAAATGTTATGAATTAATTAATTAATAGTTTTAATTTTAGAATACATTATATTAACATCAAGTGTATAACATTTTCAGACATAAGGTATGGTATTCTTTCTAAACCACTATTTTTCCCTTGGGGTTATTGTTACATTCTATTTACCCAAATTAATTATTAATTATTATTTTGTAATATTCATATGTTCTATATATATATTCCAAAAATATTTTCCAGAAAACATTTTCCTTTCTCTGATTGTGAAATGCTTGTTTGAAAAAAGCTTCATTTCTCAAATCTTCCTAATAAGTAGGCCATATTAATGGTAACTTCCCCATTTCTTACCCATTTTCAACTACACTCCATAATCTATTTAAATCCACAATTATATTTAATAAATTCTCTCATTTCATCATCAAAAACTATCTTGGTTTATATATGGTTTTATGAAAATCGATATTCCATTTCATCTCAAAATGATCTTTAATATTTTCCATAAACCCCATTGAGAGGTTGTATTTCTAATGTATCTTAAACAGTTTTTTACATTTTTTCACCTCTTTTTGACACCAATTAACATTATATATGACCATATTATCTTATGAATGTCTGTTTACTATTTAAATACATTATTTCATTGAGATAATTATGATATTATCTTTTTCTATTCCATATGACATTCATATGATAAACAATTCATTTTAGGGGTAAAACATATTCTTGATTCTTTATGTGGAACACATATTCATTAACATATTATGATTGGTGTGCCCATATAGCACTAAAATTAATTGGGTAATGTTTATTCTCATGATTTTTTATGATAGTATTAGGAGTGAACCAAGTTCCTTTGTGGGACTTTATCCACCTTGAGAAATGGTCTAGGAAGTTATCCTTGACTCATGTTTATGACATTATGTTTGTTGTGGTAATATCACTATGATTCCATGATTACATTTCCCATTTCTAGACATTTTATGTTTACTTATATGTATTAATGTTCCTTGAATTTTTCTTTCATCGTGTTATTCCTTCTAACTTGTGAATATGTCTATATTCATATATTTATAACTGTGCTTTTTACCTCATCCCTTTTGTTCATGTATTACCCAAGTTATCATATAAAGATGTTGGAGCTTAGTGGAATTTTGGAAATCTAAATGGATGATTAAAATAAATATTTTTAATTATATTTTCATATTTTCAATTTTACATACCTAATCATTTAATTACACTATACTTGATGATCCTTTTCTTATAATTTCATGGATAATTATGGTTTAAATCATGTAAAAATGTGATTCAAAGGATAGGTACATTATAGTACCTGAAACTAGGGGTGTTACATTCTCCCAAACATTTCCCTTTCATCACATTGAATTTTAAAAACTAGTGTCGTTCTATATAGATCTTTCTACTTCTTATATATTTCATTTTCTCAGTCCCACATCACTTTCTTATTATGACCAGATTTCCATAAACCTCACAGTAAACCAATGCATTTCCCACACAATATCTTCTCCCATCTAACCAAAATATATACTAAAACAATAATCAATATAGAATATGGTTCAATGTCAGAAGGGTCCCATCGAATAACATGGTTAGGGTTAGTCCAATAATTATTAACAAAGATACATAAAACAAGTTGTGTGCAAAACAATACTTTTTTGGAAAATACAACTAATCAACCACATCTCCAACTAACTAAAGTATCTCAAAATAGAAAATTTACCATGGTAAAAATTTTCATTTTTTAGAAAAATGATTATTCTATAACATTGGATACATTATCAAGAAAACCTAACCATCTATACTAAATGATAATGTTCCTCAACACAAATCTACATATGATTATAATGACCCTGATTCACAATTATTCTCTTTCTGATCATCGAATTCCTCTATGTTATCTCATGCACTAGGTTTTGTCTAATAAGTTGTGTCTCACCTAATTCAACCCAAAAAGTGTAGAATAACAAGTAAGACCATACAATATTTAAAATGGAGTGATATTTATCAAGGCTTGAAAAATATTATTCAATGAGGGATATTGTAATTATATGTGATCCCCCCATAAGACTCCGAAATCTATCACACATTCTACTATCATGTATAACATAATGTAGATAATCCTTTAAAATTTTCAATCTATTTGAGGATGATAAGAAATGATCATGGTTAACTGAGTCCCAAGGGCTTACTACAATACTTCCAAAATTAAGATGTGAATCTGGGGTCCCAATCATACACAATTTATATTGTTACATCATTCTTCATTACAACTTCATTAATTCATATTTTAGAAAAATATTCCACTTTATCGGTTTCTTCAATAGGGATTAAGTGATATAAATTTGTGATAAAAAACATATGGAAACATTTTTTGAAGTATTATTGGTAGAAAATTAATAAAATATGTTATTATGTAATTTAATTTCCACATAAGAATTATTAAAGTGTGAAATATACCAGTTAGATGTCAATTATTTTCCTTGACCAGATAACAGGTGAGGCATCTCAAAATAAACTTGAAAAATCTGCTATTCATTCTAACACATCAAAATTATGATCTCATTACCATATATAAATTTCTAATTCCTATATAAAAAACTTATTTTTAATGGTGGTAGGATGAAATAACATATTCCTAATAAGATGCAAGTACAAAAATATGATCCTAGAAATATGGCACTAATATCCCATCTATAAAACATCCCTCAATAGTCTCCCTACGACCGATTTTTTCCACTTTGTTAAAACATTAGTATCGCATTTTTGGAAATATCGAACTTACTCAAACAAATTATATACAAAAGAAATTTGAAAGAAACCTACAATATCATAATAGCCAATACAATCCATTTATGCGTCCTCTATGACTAATATTAGTTTCCACGGATCTAAAGACTCTTTAGCCAAATAATTATGTGAATTATTTCTTAAAGAATTTACTACTGAGTTTCCTTTTCCTGATATATATTGATAGTTCTAATATTTTCATCATTTTTTAAATGAATTTCAATTACTGATACCACAAAAAATTAACATTTTGAGATCATTTACAACAATTTTGGATTAATGGTGTGATGTAAACATTGGAAAATTGTGGAATTTTAGAAAATATTAATCAATTTATTATTTTGGGAATATATTTTAAATTATTATTATAATTTATATAATTATTTTTTTATATGATTCATTGATGTATATTGTTCAATGTTTGAATCTGGACTAAAGGATGATTCGAACAAATTGAGGCCTGAAAAAGGAAATTAAGTTGATATATTGTTCGAGCGGACTTGGTGGACCCCACCACTTAAAATGAAACATAAATTGGGCTACACACCTCCAATTGAGATTATTTAAAATGGATTTAAAATATTCTACATATACTAATTTATCCTATGAATTTTATGGGTATTTTTCACTCATTAATGGTTCCATTGAATGTTCTACATTGAAGGAAGAATTGTACAATTCTCGAAAAAAAACAATCATGCTTAGTATTGATTCCATAACATCCACTTGATGTGTCCATGAAATATGAAATATTGAGGAGAAATTAAAAACAAATCTTACAACAGCTTTCATAAAAACACATTTCCCCAATTAGGTCATTTGATAGGGTTAAAATTCCGATAATTTTGATGTAATATTTTTTAATAAAAATTACAACTTTTAATACCCCTCAGTCATTAATGGTTTTTTATGACACCTCAAAGCCACTTAAGTGCCTATAAATATGAGTGTATGTGTGTATTGAAGATAATATTGATCATATAAGTAATTTGTGGATGTCAGCCTCTACTTTAGGATTTTTCATTATTTTTTTATTTTAGTCTTATTTTCCTATGAAATGCGTTTATAATATTTATTATTTTTTTCTATTTTCATCTTCCATCCCATTTTCTTTTCCAATATTAATATCACTATTTGTATATTCTATATTACATAATGATCTCTATTCACTTTTCAATGAAAAGTAACTAACTAAAGGCTTGTCCCTGAGGGGGGTTCGTGATGTTCTTTGTTATTTCACTTCAATTCATCTTATTTTATTCTATTCCTGCAGGAGATGGGAGTGTTTTATGGGTGTTGTTATCATACACCATATAATTATTTTTAATTCCATTTATTTTCTTTGACTAATTATTTTCCATCCCTTATCTCTGAAAAAACCCCTTAATACGGTGGTGTTTGGTTGGTCTGAAGGGGTGAAATGATAGACGGTGGAGCTACGACTCTTAGGAATTGCATTCTCGGTTGAGGTCTTATCTATTTTATAACTATTATAGGATGTGTTGTTTTTTTTTTCCAATGGAATTATAAAATCAAAAACTGTATAAATATTAGGAATGCAATTCATAATTGAGTTTTCATCAAATTAATTATCAAATTTAATTTCAACTACAAATAAATAACAAATATACCCACATTATAAAACCCTGGACCAAGACCATTCTTTCTAATCTATAGTTCGTCTTCATCTCCAATTATATTTCAATTATACAATGAATTGTTTTAATTTAATATATTCTAAAAACCCAAAAACTATTGTTTTAAATAAATAAATATAAAAACCCAAAATGAATTAATATAGGTGAACTAGAATAAATGATTGAACCGAATGTGATGCTTCTCAATTGAGATGACCGTAGTTTGCCTCCATGCTTCATTAGGAATATAGATTTTTTATTTTCATGCCCTAAAACACTATTCTGTATTAGGAATATAAATTATATTTTCACATTCCCTATGACATGTGCGCATTAAAACTGATGCTGTTTCTTAAGAGTTAAAGAGATATTTCAATCACTTTTGTGAAATTCACATTTAAAAAAACATTCATTGTTTTATTTATTAAAAACCAAAAGAAAATCTCGGATGGTGTCAAATAATCATTTTTTTCAATTCATGGAATAATTAATCACAGGTGTAAGAATATGAAATAAATTATACATATAAGGAGGTCCAAAAAAGTGGTGAATTTCTTATGATAATGTTAAAATAATGGTAAAGATCCCATGAGACATGGATCTCAACAAAATGATTGATGATCCTTATCAATGAACTCCGAACTCAAATGATAATATTTGAGGCCAAGAAAGATGTGTTGCTAATTTTACCCAATTTCACTAGAGACATATATTAAGTTGAGGCCAAACTAAAAACAGGGGAGCTTGACTACCTACTTAAATCTAGTAATGATCAACTTTAAGATGAAATTTACATTGAAGAAGAGATTAAATATGAACCAACAAAAGGATATGATACATTCTTGAACTCAAACTCATTTAATTTTATTGAAACTAATTTCATTATTACTCCCAACAATTCTGAATTTTTAAAATCATCTAACTCTTATCAATCCCTAGTGGATGATGAAGGAAAAAGAAATTATACATGTTTAGGAATACCTAAATCTCCCATAAGACATTGAATATTTTCTAGAGGGAGTAAAATAAGAGAAAGAGAATATTTTACACATATAAACAAAAGAGGATGTGCTTCTATTCTTCATCCTACCCCCGCGATTCATGTTGTACCACATTGAAAGGGGGAGGATCTGGTGTAATATATATATGGAGTTCTCTAAAAACAATAAAAATGAATTGTAAGCTTAAAGAAATGACATGTGGTGGTTCGAATCCAAGAATCCTCTGCCACCATCAAACTTTGAATAATAGTAAAAACTTCCTTCTAAAGGTAGAAAAAATTAAGGTCCCACTTGAGGGACCATACCAAGATTAATTTGTACATGATTTCTATGAATTTAAATTTCATTTTCATTTATTGGATTATTCCAGCATGAGGCCCACTCCCTCTTTTCTTTTTAATATTAAATTAAATGATCCTTTTAATTAATTAATTAATATTATTTTATACAATATTAATAGCATAAGAAATCCCCAAACATTACAGGAATAGGACCAAAGATTTATTTCAAAAGGGAGTTCACTTTTTATATTTATCAATTAAACTTCAAACATTCTTTCCAAACAACATGTTTTGGGTTGTAAAGTTTAAATTTCATTCCCACAAATGAATTCTGATTTACTTGACATATCTAGAAGACATGATTTTCAAATAAATCATGTGATTATGTGTTTTATATTTCAAAGATGATGATATTAAATGATTAAAATTAGGAATTTTATTTTTACATTAAATCATGGATATTAAAATGAGGATTCTTTTGTGATTGAATTTATTGATTTATGTAAATGAAATTTCCAAACCATTTTTCATTCATTTAATTTCTGAAATTTACTTGAATTAAATCTTTTATTATTAATAATACCTTGAGTCATTTTTCAATATATTATTCCCATTCCTATGTGTTTTTCTAGATCTAGAAATTATTATTTATTCTTGATCATATTTCTTTAGTGATTTTGGGATATTTATCCTTCTAGAACTTTTATAAGAACTTTTCAAAAAAATGACTATTCAAAAAACATTTAAAATGATTGAGGCATCTTTAGATAAAACCACTTATCCTTAAAATACCACCTTTACATAAATCCTTAATTATCTCATAGAGACCATGCATGACCTTTGTAGGTATGATCCATGTTTCATGACATTTTTATCTATTTCTACCTGCCTCCTAGTATTTGCATGATATTTTAAAATTTAATTAGGGGGTGAAGGGAATCATGGTGGAAAGTATGATTTACATTGTAAGGAAAAAGTATGGGGGTGATAATTGTGGGTGATAATAATAGATTTTGAATCATTCAATGCACTTAAATTATTCCCTTATTGAAAAAAATATAAAAGAACGGGTTTTGACTTTGAATAATCAACAATCACTATTACCAGAATGGTTATTTTTATCATATTTTATTAAGCGGTGTATATAAGTTTCATTATAAGAATAACTTTTCAAACATAAAAAACAAAAAATAAGTACCCTGAAAAAAATTATAAAATTATAAAATTATTGTAAAATTCAACAATGTACACATCATTAATTATGATATAATTTTTTTATGAAATATTATTTGAATGTTTGGTGGAATTATGAGTTTCTAATTTTAAAGGGATAAATTCATTTCACTTGTATTTTAATACCTGAATTTAACTTAATAAATAATCCATCTACTTTTAGCCTTAAATTTTTATTCATTAGTCCTACAAACCTCAAGACTTAGAATAATTTGATCCTTTAATTAAAGCCCTTGTGATTTCATGATCCTTTTTTAGAAAGTGGAGAAAATGGTTCCTTTAAAATATTATGGATAAATATCTTTCTTTAATGATATGATAATAACTCCAACAAAATTGTATCATGGTAGATGAGAGAATATATTCAAGTGAGGTCAATAATGAAATACATTTAATAATAACAAATTAAGAATATTGAATGAATGAAAGGAGAAGATTCATCTTTTTTCAAAGGGAAATAGTAAAATACATGAAATAATTGTTTCTTAAGGAAATGTGAAATAAAATTGATATTATATTTGTATTTTCGAATGTTTGATTTGACATAGAAATTTATTTTATTTTATTACCTTTTAATTTGAATATTGGTAACATTTTCATCCTACAAATTCAATGCTGAGATTTTATGCCTGAGGAAAAGCATTCTTTAAGTGCGGGGAAATTGGTATAGCTAATATTTTACTCATATTCATACATGTATTTTAATTATTTAAACCCTCAAAATTTAACAATTCGATCTTATTTACCATAAATTTGTTATTATGGTGTGTTTTGAGCTAAAATTTAAAAATTAGTTAATTCTATAAATTAATCATATATTAATCAATTTATAATTTTTGGAATAACTTTTAAATTATTATACCACGTTGAATGATTTTTTTAAGATTACTTGATTTATTTTCATCAACATTTTATGTTGGACGAAAAGCTGATTTGAACAACTTGGGGCCAGAAAAATTATTCATGTCAGTATATTGTTTCGGTGGACATGGTGTGTAGAGACCCAAAGCCTGACGTACATGGACATTACATTACCTTTGCGGAATACTTAGTACATAACAAAAACACAGACACAAGGATCGTAATAGTTTAGTGTCTTTGGAAACTCGGAATATAATCTTCTAATCGTGGTGAAAGATCTTCAACATCTCCCATAAAGATCTTCCCTTCTTTTACCTAAACCCTTTCTTTATATCCTGGGGAAAATAAAACATAAAAGGGTGAGCTCAAATACTCAATAAGGGTAAACAAAAGAAATATCAATCACATCGTATACACAAGCACATAACTTTTAGAAATCTTAACCTGCAAAAGAGATAATAATTTCATAACATGTGATAAATCATGGTAATGAAACGTAATCACAATAATCATAACGTAAAACATGAAACTTTGTGGCATTCACACATAATCATAGAGAATCATTTCTTGTTAGTCAAGACTCATTTCCAAGACTATCTTAGTAGACAAAGTCCCTTTCTGAACCAAGTCACCCTCGTTTCAGTCCTGTTTCACTGAACGGGTATAACCTACCATTCCAGCCATGTCTATCTCATGAGATATAAAATCTTTACCCAATGCATTGGAGGGGGATATAGGTCCCACCCATCTCATAATGATACCATTCTTCTGTGTGCCACAAAAGCATAAATCATACATCATTGCATAACCCATGTAATACAAATGGGAATCTTAAACATCATGACATCATAAAACAATTCATATAAGATAAAGGAATTCATAAAAATAATTCCATCACAACATAACCAAATCAATGTAATAATAGGGATAGAAACAGAACCCTATGTTATCTTAGATGGAAAATAATTTTGACAAAACACTTGAAATGAATTCTTGAGGAAAATATCCTTTCTTCTTCAAAATCAATTTCTTTTCACAAAAAGTCATGAAATTTTAAAAGAAAGAGATTTTATTGAAAATAGTCATGAAATCTTTTGGAGAAAGCTTCATGAAAATATGTCTTTATAAAACCGTAAAAATCCGTTCATACCGTATAAGTTAAAAAAAACATTCTTCGTACTTTTGTCGGAAAAGTCAAAAAGTACCTCGTACGAAAAACGACAAAAGATTCATTTCATATCTTTTACTAAAAATTCAATGAAGGGTAAAAATGGATTTAAACAATTTTAGGTGGATGGAAATAATATTACATATTGATGAAACATGGATGTGGATGATAAAATACACCCCAATAAATACTTACGAATAAACAATCTCGGATAAAAATGAGATCGTGATATTTCCCTTACCTTAAGTCCGATTTGCTTCGTAAGTGTCTGAAACTCCTGTATAATGATTTAAATGATGTCATTAACTTATTAAAGAATCATATTCATTGTTATGATATCATATATGGTTCACTTAGGACTTTATATTACCTGTTCTTTTGTAAATTCATGTTAAAGTAGTGTTTTGGGTAAAATCGTCTCATTTGTCGTTCGTGTTTTAACTTGTAATTATTCATATGATTAATTAGATAATTATTACTTAATTATAGAATATAAAACATGATTTATATATAATATATATTCAGAATATACATATATATAATGGATCGATAAATGGAAAGAAATACACCGTTCATGGAGACGGTAGGCCGTACGTACGCATGAACGCTGTTTTCGTTTCCTTATTGAATTGAGTGTAATTAAGTAGATGACATACATATATATACACATAAATCCAGTAGCTTTATAATGTAATATATTTAATTATTATTTCTTATATATATACTTTATAATCATTCTTAAATGGTTAACATGGAGAATGAATCTCATCGCCTCTTGGAGACGGTAGTCCGTACGTACGCACGAGCGATGATATCATTTCCATAATTATTGAATTGAATTGGAGTGGATGATACAATATATCAGAATCATTATGATGTTATAATAACTATGTATAGTTATTCTTTACACCATAATACCCATCCATGTATGGTGTTGGTGGAAAAACAGATTACACCATGGTGTGGAGACGGTATTCCGTACGTACGCAAGCGCGGTGATTTTGTTTTCCGTAGGATGGATAGATGGTGAAATAGGGTTGTTTCATACTTATAATAACATATCAGTATATGAGTGATACTGATATTATTACTTCATAATGAAACAACCTATGAAGAAGAAGTGGAAGAAGAAATAAAGTTGAAAGAATCGGTAACGGAAATTACCTCTTCTTTGAAGCGCCTCTTTGAGACCTCCTCTTAGGGCACTAAAATTTGTCTTTGAGGAAGACCAGAACCTCTAGGATGTTTCTAGGGAAGTGGAGAGGATAATGTTTCAGGGGTTTTCCGAGCTTGAAGGCTCAATGTTGTGTGAGGAAGAGAGGGAGGAGGTTCCCTTTTATAAGGGAGGAGAGGGGCACCTTTGGAATAACTAAAACTATTATTTTATTATAAAGTCAAATTAGGTTTTAAATAGATCCAAATTGATTTATTTCAAGGCTAAGGTGGGTAGGGGTCTAAATCCTCTCATCCAACAGAATTTAGACAAGTTTACGTTCCTATTTTAACCTTATCATTTTGATTTAACATTAAGTTAAATAATTTTACTTTTACCGTGTCTTCTTGTGTTCTTACACTATAAGGTTAATAAACTTACTATAAGAAGACAAACGAACCCCAAGTTTTTTATTATTAATATATATATCCTTATCTAAGTCATTTGGCCGAACCTTATATTTTTAGGAATAAAATAACAATTAATAATATAATATTTGTTTTAAAAACTATTTTATGTCAATTTTGACACTATTTAGTAATTGATTTTTGTGAAAATCATAACAGAATGATAAGTTCTAAAAAAGTTAATTAAATCAATATTAACATGTCATATTGACCTAGAAAATTAGTGGAATTCATAAAAAGTCTTAAATTACATTTATTTTGGTATTTATAACATCAATTATGTCAATATTTCATTAATAAGATAATTACAGCATCATCATTCTGTCATAAATAAATTAAATTATTTGATGACTAAAATTACAAATAAAATACCATTATGTAGGAAATATTTTTATCTTTCTAATTAATTTTTAAAATCGAATTTATCTTATGTATAAACCTATATTACAAATGTTTTTGTAAATAAACTTTGATTTTAACTCTTTTAACCCTTCTTTAAATAAATTAATAATAAATGTCCTAATCTAATCCAAGTGGGCCTAAATGGTCATATTTTATTCCTATGTTTGTTTTTGGTCGAATTAAACTTGTTCAATAGAATTAGGACATGTGTTAGGGTAATAATAATATCATTTCTACCATTAATTACCCTATTTACTTTTAACCGTGGTAAAAAAAGTAAAAAGTTATTATTCACTAAAAAATTATTTTCATCTCATTGAACCACATTTTACTTACTGACATCAACCGTGTCTCTCGGATTTTTGAAATTCCAGTGACAGAAGCGGTAAAATTTAGTTTTATGAAAAATTCAGTTTTTTAACTACCACTTAGTGGTTTCACTATTCATCAAAAATTGAAAGTTTTCAGAAAAATACCAAAAATTAGGCCTAAGCTATATTTGATATTATGAACTCAAAAATGATTTCTATTTTACCAATTTCAAAACATATCAGTTGCATTAATTAATTTAAAAATTAATTCCCGTCGTCAAAACAAATAGCGTGTTCTTAAGAGATAATAACTATCAAAAAATTGACACTTGTTTATGTCTGGTTTAAATGTGAAATTACATCCAATGACCAACATTGTATTAAATTGTAAAAATATATTCTAAATATACTTTAAAACCACTCAAATTAATAATTTATCACTATTAATTATTTCGATTGAAAAAGTTGTTTTTAATTAAAATTTAGTAATTTTCACTATTCATCAAAAAATGAACGTTATCTGAAAATCACCAAAATTTCACCCTAAGATAATTTTGATATTCTGAATCCAAAAATGAAGTCCATTTTGAAAAATAAAATTTAAAAAATTTCAAAAAGTGGTTATTACTATTCATAACGGGTAGTTTTAATAATATTTTAATAGCATATCATTGTTTAGCGAAACTTGGTGTTGCGTACAACACACGCTATCATGGAAGGTCGTGATTGCATGTAATTCAAGCCAGGTCAGAGATGTGTGTTGTGAAAGCTCCTTTTGGTGTAGAGTACAACACAAGACATTAATGAAATTAAAAAGAATATTTTTCAAAAAATCTCGTGGTGTTACATTCTACCCCCCTTAAAATGAATTTCGCCCTTGAAATTCGTCGGGGTTATAAATGGTTTACTATTAGAAAGTTTCTTTAATCGAAACCCACATCGTAAAAAGGAATACCAAAACCAATTTTTCAAAACAAAATTATGAAACGTAACGGTTACCCAATTAAACTAATTACTGGGTTTCCACATAGGTGAAAATATGGATATGGAAGAGAAATCTAACCATTATGTTCTGATGGAGAGTGGTAGAGAACATGGCTATGGAAAAGCTAGCAATCACAAAGCCATAAATTTGTGACGATCGAGGGTACCATCTGATTCATCGGATATAAGGGCACTAGGACAACATTTTTGGTTTTGAAGATCATTTCCCTAAATGAAGTTGAATTTGTTATTCGTGAAGTGTTAGCAGATCATGTGATAGAATAACGGGTCATTCCATCAAAAGGATAGAAAAAGTTATTAAATATACATAAGTCATTCTATAGTGAGATTAATAATATATGGTACCTAAAATGGACTTATACTTCATATATAATACTGCTTAATATAATAAAACTAGTTTCTACTAAATAGGGACTTCCTGTAGGCCAGTGGTATGCAATAAAGGCCAGTCGCACTTCGGTTGTGGGTTCGATTCCCACAGCCTTGTCCGACGCGATGGGTTGTCGCCCATCCTGCAGGTTGTCCTTTTTCTAAAGCTATATTACTATAACATCCCATCAATAATATCGAAAAACGTTTTATCCTAACTTTTGTCCAAAATAATCCATTCTAATCTTTAGGCTTATCTAAAATACTTCGGTCTAAGCTCATAGTATAATGAAAATGATTACTTGAAATATCACAGAATAATCACGTGAATGCAATCATTTATCCCCCATATATCATAAGATATATCTTGTTGGTCAAATTACAAACATGTGAATACCTTAATCTTGTATTGTCTTGAATAATGAATACCCATTGAACCTTAGTGAAAACATGAATGTAGTTAAAAGTTGACACTTTCCACATACCAAAATCCTCAAAATTCTATATACTCAAACCATGAAATCACTTAGTCCTTATATCAATCATGATCTCATGAATACTGTCAAACATTTCATTTTATACTTATCCCTTCATTATGCGCATATCATCTATATTCCAAAAATATCCGAATATCCCTTAATGGATACTGGTACCATTAATCATACACTTTCAAAACTCAAGGAAAGACAACAGTGTAACAATCCTTAGATGTCTCTTTATTCCATAGTACCATGAGATTACTTATACAACATTACACATGATAAACATGTAATCATTCCACTACATTCTTAAACCATTGACCGAGCGTCAACAATTCTTTCATCTCACATATTATTTGTAGTCTCTTCATCATCATCAACATAAATACTACCCATACGACCATACTGATTCTCTTCATGAGATTTTACCTTAGGGCATTGGTTTTCATAATGCCTGTACATTCCACATTTAAAACATTTAACCATTGTTGATGTCGTAGCAATACCATTATCCTCATCCCTGGTGTTAACTGAGCCTTTTCCTTTGCACTTACTGGATTTGTGTCCTTCTTTTCCACACCCAAAGCATCTTCCAGTTCCTTTGAAACATTCTCCTTGATGCCTCTTCCCACATGATTTACATAGGGGAAATTGAACATTCTTTCCTCTATGATCATCATGAAACTCCATCTTTCTCTTATTAGCCGAGTCAGGAAACTTACCAAATTTTACTTTATTGATCATATTATGAGATTGCTGATTCGGCATAATAATGATGTTTGGACTTCCAAATCCCCTTTCATTTGGTTTCTCATGAAAAATATCATTCCATTGTCCATCATATCCTCCATTATCGTGAATCACCTTGTTTCCAGCCATTTTCTAAAACCCAAAAAGAGTAGTGTTAGAGGCAAAAATCATAATAAAGGGGGAGTAACTTCAATATCTAACATCTTAGGTTAAATTCTAAGATCGTTACCATAGTTCTAGGACTATCCTATACGTATACTTATCCTTAGGGACATCCCTAGACATACCTTAGAAATATCTCTAGGGATCACACTAACATTCCCACATCCTAGTTTCCAAAGGTTGACTAAACCTTTCCTCTGATACCAACTGTAGAGAACCAAAGCCTGACGTACATAGACATTACATTACTTTTGCGGAATACTTAGTACATAACAAAAACACACACACGAGGATCGTAATAGTTTAGTGTCTTTGGAAACTCGGAATATAATCTTCTAATCGTGGTGAAAGATCTTCAACATATCCCATAAAGATCTTCCCTTTTTTTTACCTAAACCCTTTCTTTATATCCTGGGGAAAAGAAAACATAAAAGGGTGAGCTCAAATGCTCAGTAAGGGTAAAAAAAGAAATATCAATCACATCGTATACACAATCACATAACTTTTGGAAATCTTAACCTACAAAAGAGATCATAATTTCATAACATGGGATAAATCATGGCAATGAAACGTAATCACAATAATTATAACTTAAAACATGAAACATTGTGGCATTCACACATAATCATAGAGAATCATTTCTTGTTAGTCAAGACTCATTTCCAAAACTATCTTAGTGGACAAAGTCCCTTTCTGAACCGAGTCACCCTCATTTCAGTCTTGTTTCACTGAACCGGTATAACCTACCATTCCAGCCATGTCTATCTCATGAGATATAAAATCTTTACCCAATGCATTGGAGGGAGATATAGGTCCAACCCATCTCATAATGATACCATTCTTATGTGTGCCACAAAATCATAAACCATACATCATTGCATAACCCATGTAATACAAATGGGAATCTTAAACATCATGACATCATAAAACAATTCATATAAGATAAAGGAATTCATAAAAATAATTCCATCACAACATAACCAAATCAATGTAATAATAGGGATAGAAACAGAACCCTATGTTATCTTAGATGGAAAATAATTTTGACAAAACACTTGAAATGAATTCTTGAGGAAAATATCCTTTCTTCTTCAAAATCAATTTCTTTTCACAAAACGTCATGCAATTTTAAAAGAAAGATATTTTATTGAAAATAGTCATGAAATCTTTTGGAGGAAGCTTTATGAAAATATGGCTTTATAAAACCATAAAAATCTTTTAGTGCCGTATAAGTTAAAAAAACATTCTTCGTACTTTTGTCGGAAAAGTCAAAAAGTACCTCGTACGAAAAATGACAAAAGATTCCTTTCATATCTTTTACTAAAAACTCACCGAAGGGTAAAAATGGATTTAAAAAATTGTAGGTGGATGGAAATAATATTACATATTGATGAAACATTCATGTGGATGATAAAATACACCCTAGTAAATACTTACGAATAAACAATCTCGGATAAAAATGAGATTGTGATATTTCCCTTACCTTAAGTCCGATTTGCTTCGTAAGTGTCCGAACCTCCTGTATAATGATTTAAATAATGTCATTAACTTATTACAGAATCATATTCATTGTTATGATATCATATATGGTTCACTTATGACTTTATATTACCCGTTCTTTTGTAAATTCATGTTAAAGTAGTGTTTTGGGTAAAATCGTCTCATTTGTCGTTCGTGTTTTAACTTGTAATTATTCATATGATTACATAGATAATTATTACTTAATTATAGAATATAAAACATGATTTATATATAATATATATTCAGAGTATACATATATATAATGGATCGATAAATGGAAAGAAATACACCGTTCATGGAGACGGTAGGCCGTACGTACGCATGAACGATGTTTTCATTTCCTTATTGAATTGAGTGGAATTAAGTAGATGACATACATATATATACACATAAATCTCTTAGATTTGTAATGTCATATATTTCATTATTATTGCTTATATATATACTTTATAATCATTCTTAAATGGTTAACATGGAGAATGAATCTCATCGCGTCGTGGAGACGGTAGTCCGTACGTACGCACGAGCGATGATATCATTTCCATAATTATTGAATTGAATTGGAGTGGATGATACAATATATCAGAATCATTATGATGTTATAATAACTATGTATAGTTATTCTTTACACCATAATACCCATCCATGTAAGGTGTTGGTGGAAAAACAGATTACACCACGGCGTGGAGACGGTATTCCGTACGTACGCACGCGCGGTGATTTTGTTTTCCATAGGATGGATAGATGGTGAAATAGGGTTGTTTCATACTTATAATAACATATCAGTATATTAGTGATACTGATGTTATTACTACATAATGAAACAACCAAAGAAGAATAAGTGGAAGAAGAAATAAAGTTGAAAGAATCGGTAACTTAAATTACCTCTTCTTTGAAGCGCCTCTTTGAGACCTCCTCTTAGGGCACTAAAATTTGTCTTTGAGGAAAACCAGAACCTCTAGGATGTTTCTAGGGAAGTGGAGAGGAGAATTTGGCAGGGGTTGGCCGAGATTGAAGGCTCAATGTTGTGTGAGAAAGAGAGGGAGGAGGTGCCCTTTTATAAGGGAGGAGAGGGGCACCTTTGGAATAACTAAAACTATTATTTTATTATAAAGTCAAATTCGGTTTTAAATAGCTCAAAATTGATTTATTTCTAGGCTAAGGTGGGGATCGGTCGAAATCCTCTCATCCAATAGAATTTAGACAAGTTTATGTTCCTATTTTAACCTTATCATTTAGATTTAACATTAAGTTAAATAATTTTACTTTTACCGTGTCTTCTTATGTTCTTACACTATAAGGTTAATAAACTTACTATAAGAAGCCAAACGAACCCCAAGTTGTTTATTATTAATATATATAACCTTAACTAAGTCATTTGGCCGAACCTTAGATTTTTAGGAATAAAAGAACAATTAATAATATAATATTTGTTTTAGAAACTATTTTATGTCAATTTTTACAGTATTTAGTAATTGATTTTTGTGAAAATCAGAACAGAATGATAAGTTCGAACAAAGTTAATTAAATCAATACTAACATGTCATATTATCCTAGAAAATTAGTGGAATTCATAAAAAGTCTTAAATTACATTTATTTTGGTATTTATAACATCAATTATGTCAATATTTCATTAATAAGATAATTACTGCATCATATTTGTGTCATAAATATATTAAATTATTTGATGTCTAAAAATTACAAATAAAATACCATTATGTAGGAAATCTTTTTATCTTTCTAATTAATATTTAAAATAGAATTTATCTTATTTTTAAACCTATATTACAATGTTTTAGTAAATAAACTTTGATTTTAACTCTTTTAACCCTTCTTTAAATAAATTGATAATAAATGTCCTAATCTAATCCATGTGGGCCTAAATGGTCATATTTTATTCCTAAGTTTGTTTTTGGTCGAATTACACTTGTCCAATAGAATTAGGACATGTGTTAGGGTAATAATAATATCATTTCTACCATTAATTACCCTATTTACTTTTAACCGTGGTAAAAAAAGTAAAAAGTTACTATTCACCAAAAAATTATTTTCAACTCATTGAACCACATTTTACTTACTGACATCAACCGTGTCTCTCGGATTTTTGAAATTCCACTCACAGAAGCGGTAAAATTAAGTTTTATGAAAAATTCAGTTTTTTAACTACCACTTAGGGGTTTCACTATTCATCAAAAATTGAAAGATTTCAGAAAAATACCAAAAATTAGGCCTAAGCTATATTTGATATTATGAACTCAAAAAAGATTTCTATTTTACCAAATTCAAAACATATCAATTGCATTAATTAATTTAAAAATTAATTCCTGTCGTCAAAACAAATAGCGTGTTCTTAAGAGATAATAACTATCAAAAAATTAACACTTGTTTATGTCTGGTTTAAATGTGAAATTACATCCAATGACCGACATTGTATTAAATTCTAAAAATATATTCTAAATATACTTTAAATCCACTCAAATTAATAATTTATCACTATTAATTATTTCTATTGAAAAAGTTGTTTTTAATTAAAATTTAGTGATTTTCACTATTCTTCAAAATATGAAAGTTATCCGAAAATCACCAAAATTTCACCCTAAGATAATTTCGATATTCCGAATCCAAAAATGAAGTCCATTTTAAAAAAATAAAATTTAAAAAGTTTCAAAAAGTGGTTATTACTATTCATAAGGGCTAGTTTTAATAATATTTTAATAGCATATCGTTGTTTAGTGAAACTTGGTGTTGCGTACAACACACGCTATCGTGGAAGGTCGTGATTGCGTGTAATTCAAGCCAGGTCCGAGATGTGTTTTGTGAAAGCTCCTTTTGGTGTAGCGTACAACACAAGACATTAATGAAATTAAAAAGAATATTTTTCATAAAATCTTGGGGTGTTACATGGTGGAACCCACCTCTAGAACATTGGAATAAATTGGGTTAAACACCTCTAATTGATATGATTTTAAATGGATTTTAAAAAGGCCACATATACTCATTTCTCAAATTAATTGTTTTGAGTTATTTCACTCATTAAGGGTGTCATTAGACATTCTACATTGAAGGATGAGTTTTACAATTCTCGTGTAGAAGACCTTATACACATTATTTATTCCATAACTTCATTTTGGTGCGTCTATGAGTTAATAAATTTTTAGGACCATTTCCAATCATATTTTGCAACAATGTTCATGAATACACATGTCCCCAATTCGTCTATTGGATGGGGTAAAACACTAATACTGTAAATAAAATAATCTCTAACTGAAATTTCAACTATAGAAGACCCATTATGACCCCTATGTCATTAATGGTTCATTATGACACCCCAAATCAACTTCTATTCCAATAAATAAGATTCTAGGGGTGGATTTAATAGAATAATGATTGGATAGAGAAGTTGTGGATGCCTGCCACTACTTTTGGAATTTTTATTCTTTTATTTCTATTATAAATTTCTTTTCCAATGTAATGCATTCATATGTTTTAAAAGTGTTTCTATTTTTCTATTCTATACCATTTTCTATCCAATCATAATATAACTTTTTCATCCATCCCTCTTTCTTTGTGATCTCTTTCAACTTTGAAATGGAACGTGAAAAATTCAAGGCTTGGCCCTAGGGGAGGATTCACAGGGTTCTTTGTTATTGTGTGATAATTAAACTTGTTTTTATTTTATTCACAGTGGATCCAATGGTCTTTCATGGGTGTGGAGGTCATCCATCATGAAATTATTTTCAATTAAATTTTATTTAATTAATTAAATATTTTCCCTTACTTCTCTCGGGAAAATCCGTTATATGGTAGATTCGGGTTTTTCGGAAGGGGTGAAACAAAATACATTGGATTCAAGTCTCTTAGAAATTGAATTCCTGATTGAGGTGTTATCCTTTTAGAAAATTGTAGGAGGTTTTGTTTTTTTTTTCACCAAAGGAAATCTAAAATGACACACTCATTAAATCATAGTAAAATAATTCAATAATGAGGTTTCATAAAAAGAATTATCAAATATAATTTAAACAATAAATAAATAATGAATGAACCCACGTTATCAATCCCTCGACCAAGACCTTTCTTTCAAATTTGATGTTTGTATACATCTTCATTTAGACATCAATTCTGAATTTATTTATTTTAATTTAATTTTTCTAAATAAACCAAAACCATTGTTCTTAATAAATTAATATTAAGAATCAAAAAATTAAAATATGTGAACTAGAATCAGTGATTGAACAGATTGTACCGCTCCTCATGTGAGAAAACATTGGTCAACCTTTCTACTTTATTTGGAATATCAATTTTCGTTTTCTATTTCCAACAACACTGTGATTAATTATGAATATAAATTTTCTTTTTTGATTCCCTATAACTGGTGTTCATTATATATATATCATAAAATTAAAAAAAATATTCCCTCCATCAACATTTATTAGATTGAAATCTATTTGTGAGAAAATCCTCTCCATGATTTTATGTACTATAAACACCGTGAATTACTCACAAAAAAATATAAGGATTCCAAGTCATTAAGGACTGAAATATCATATAAAATTTAAAATAATTTATTTGGTAGTTATTCTCAGGAACTGTTAACTATCAGTATTTATAAGAAACAACATGATCACCTTTAATGAGAACACAACCCAATCTAGTACCTGATGCATCACAATGGACCACAAACCCATGTAAAGACTCTAGAAATGTAAGGACAGATGCTTATGTAAGTAAAATGTTATATTTGTGGAATTATTTCTCATAATTCTCATTCCGTTATAAATAAAACCATTTATTTTCAACATTTTTATTTTTAAAAAAATATCTAAAAAATCATGAAGGATGTATATGTAGTACCCTACTAATCGAAGGAAATGTGGTATCTCAAAAACATTCTTCGGTGGTTTACAAGAAATAAAAGATTATATATAATCAAGATGTAATGAAACTGTATTTTCATTGGTGACATCACCAAATTAAAATACCGCTAAAATCTCTAAATCAAACATTGAAATAAAATAATAAAGTTTAGGTTCCTACCATATGCCCAATACTATATCCAATTGTCCTTAAAGAACATTGTTTATCCCAGAAAAAACTTTAATATCATCAATGAAGATCATTATAAAAAAATAATGATACTGCTGAAGTATTTGATTCATTAATTCCATTAATACTAAAGGTGAATTACCAAGACTATAGGGTTTAACCATGTCTTCGTAATTACCAAGATAGATTTGAAAATATTTTTTTAAATATAATCCTTCTAAACTTGCAGTTAGGGATACCCAAATCATAATTCAATTTTGGAGAACTAATGAAATCGCCTCAATTTATCAAAAAATAATAAATTCATGTAAAAAGAGACCATATTTTTATCATAACTTAGTTAATCTTATGATAATCCAGACAAATACTAAGAGATTAATCTGCCTTCACTTCAAAAAGAACTAGTGCTTCCCATGGTGACTTTCTTGGTTGAGTGAAGCCTTTTATTTTTAATTTGTCTTGTTGAGACATAAATAATCTCAATTATTTTAGTTCCATCCTATAATATATAAATAAAACTAGAATACTCCCATGTAGGATATCAATCATAAATTTCACTTCTCTCTTAGGTGGGAATTCTAATAAACTGATTGGAAAGTCATCATGAAATATGTCATCAATGGGTGGAAATTCTTTATTCCAAATTCCATCCATATATGACAATGTAATATCTTCCAACTAATAATATATAGTCCCAACCACAGGTACCAAATTTCATACTATAATTTCATTTACATGTTTATCCTATTTAAAGAGATGTTGTACACCATCAATGGATATGAAACTGTCTTTTCTAGTATAAAATTTGATGTGGGATATGAATGATGTCAATCAATACATTCCCAAAATCGAGTCAAATATATCCATCTCTAGGGCTATTAAGTCCTAAACAACACCATCCCCGTCAATTATTATCGACTATTCTGTCGATTTAAAGGCTCGACACACCCATTTAAAAACATGTGTTTTTATTTTGAAAATATAAGGTTTCATCTCAAAATTTAAACCCATTTGATAAACCAAACAAGAATAAATAAATGAGTATGATGCACTATTTTCATAAAAAAATATTATAATTGTAGAATTCAAAAGAATAATACCTTACACTATCAAAAAAATATATTATTCATCAATACTCATATACTTTGCCCCATATATCTTTTTAGTATCACCTTTATGTTCCTTACATTAAAACTGATATTTTATAACCTCTGGAGTTGTGGTATTCTTAGAATCATCTTTCCTCACTTAGTTCTATAAAATAGTATTATTTGTGTGAGATAATTACATTAATTCTAATGATTTTTAAGAAACATGAGATGGATCACCAACACCATACTTTGGATAATTACGAAAAAATATATGAAGATGTACACATTGGTTGTGTTTCTGACAATCTACAGGTGGTTTTTATAATCTTACATCTTATGATAAGTAGATCCACATTGGAAAAAAACAGGAATTAAATTGGACCTTGGAAGAAAAAATGGATCCCATAGTAAGATTTCACAACCCCCCACTATAATTGAAGTTGGTGTCCCTCATACTCTTATTCCTAGTATTTTAGTTCTCACTACTTCCTATGGTGATAAGAAAGAATTTTCTAGTTTAATTTCAAAGAATTTCTCTTTCAAATAACATTTCCCTATTCATTATTTACTTAAAATCTATAAGGGAAAAAATATTATATTAGGGTGAATCACTGGTCGTAATCTAGAAAAAAAATGCATGCTTTAAGGGATTCACTTGTAGAATATTTCAAATAAAAATAAACCAAATTAGTAAATATATATGGATACTCTAAGAAAGAAATAATCTCTTAATTCTTGATTATAAAAATAGTTGTTATTTAAATTTTGAAATTGTGGGGAAATTTTTTTTTTGTTAAATGATTTTTCAAAGTCCTCTCTTGTGATGCATTATTTGTGTTTAGCATGAAAATATATGTCACATGATTGGCATGAAAGATCTTATAGAAAATAATTCACACATTTCACATTCAAAATGGCTGTTGTTACCAAGAATTCAAACAATTGGTTCGTCCTATTTAACCACACCTCTAATTTTTCAGGCTCAAAATCACCCACCAAAATGGGTGGGTTCCTCTTTAGAAATTGAAAGTAGTGTTCAAATTTCCATGGTTCATTGTTCCAGTTTTCTTTTTCAACATCTTGAAAACACTAAATAAATATTTTGATCAACTCTAGGTTCACAATTGTCTCATGTGAAAACAAAATTTCAACATCTTCTTCATGATAATCCATACGATGTCTAACTGGATCCATTTTCTATAATTATAAAGACACACACTTTATTCATTACACACTAGCAACTAAATTCGTCAAAATAATTTACAAACTTCCAAAATTAATCGTCATTTCAAAAACAAAACCCCCATTTTTACCACTTTCAAAAATCATTGAACTCAAAATGTACAATATTTTCTTATATGGAAGTCGCATTAGCAATGCATGTCATGAAACACATAATAGCTCAACGTAAAATGATAAGATGAAAACACAACTAGAAGTGTCCTTGAACACTTTTTACCTATTCTCCCTAATAACAATAATTTTATCATAAATATGTTAGAAATATCTTTTTAAGAGAACCTTTTCCTATTCTGATATTTTTATATCCATGCTACCATCCCATTAGACAGATGGATGAACCAACAGAGATTTCATTTTCAATGTCCCACCAAAACTCATTTTCTTAAGATGGGTAAAGGATTCTACTTGCCTTTTTTTAACTCTCATAGGCCCAAAACTCTATAAAAAATATAAATAGTGTTTAGAATAGTTGGGAAATGATTTCGGAGAAAAAAAAACAACCAAAAAATACCCAAAATTAAAATCCTACCCACTATATGATGCATGAATACAACAATAAAAACTAAATTTAAAACAACAAAACAACAATGTTAATTAAAAATAGAAATAGTATATAACAATATAAAAGATAAAAAGACTCATAGACAATAAGACACAATCCCAAGCACCAGAAATATAATATCCAAGCTCAAACACCACCCACCAAGCCTAAGATATCAATATGTATCACTATAGATATATGATACCATTATCTTATATATATCTCAATATATGACATCAACAAATTCATCAATGATCCAAATATGGGGTGAGAATAAACTCAGTTTTATTTTTTCAAAAAAAAATCCTAAATCACAACTCTATAATAAGAAAATTTTATCACATTTTATATAATGTAGTCAAAAAAAATTAACGAGTTCATATAAACCCATGAGATAAATCCAAGGGATAAGACCATTAAAAATAATATTTATAATTATTCTTGTTTAGAATTTAAATTTCAATGTTATAGGGGTCCCATGTTATTATAACAGATAGAATTCCAAAGTAATTTAAATTCAATCATTTGGTGGACACTCCATTCTTTAAACCAAGTCTTAAAATATAAATATGATTTTTGGAACACTAACATATAATTTTTTAGAAATAGTTCAAAGAACGAGAGGTGTTACATGTTGTCCATTGAGTTTTTTGAGAGATTTCCACTAAAAGCTAATGTTTAAGAATAACGGTAAGGGTGCAAGGGTTTCTAGAAATATTTCATCCTAATATGTTAAATTGTGAATCAGATCCAATGGAGCTTGAGGTCTCACACCCTTTGGTCTAACTGTATGAGAGGAGCCACAATACTGTATATATTTTTGTAGGTTATTGACAGAGGGAATGTACCTGAATTTCACATGGTTTACCAAACTATGCATATAAACTATGTGAGTCCCCTTCATATGTAGTGTCACAAACATGGTTGGTGCACTATTCGTCCAACCATGTGGATAAACCATGTCCCTCATTAAGGGGACATAAATTAACATTTTTCCCATATTGACTTATTTATTTTCCCCCTCTATTTTCAGTCTCCTCCTCTATTTATAACAACCCACCAAGAGCCTCTCCTCCTCACTCTTCTCTAGGTATGAAGACATCTCCCTTATCTGGACTCTAATTTGAGGGGTTTCAAGTGCATTGGAGAGCCCCCAGTTTGCCTACCACTCCTCATTCATCTTTTTATCATTAAATCTATCACTAGTTTCATTATCTTTGTGTTAGATAATTCAACCTATTTTTAGGGTGATTGTATATTTCATTGATGTATCTCAAACGTGAACAAATGAAACATCGGAATTGACTGAAAATTATATTTTTTATTTTCAAAATAGTTGCTTTGAGGAAAATTAGTAACCACGGAATTAACATGGGTTATCAAAATACAAGGTCAGACCAAATTTGAAATTCAAAAAGGACACCCAACCTGAGGAGGCCTCGAGCCAAGGGCCACCCGCAACAGCCAGTGTCTTATCACCTGAATCCGCCATCATCACCTGCAATCTGACATCATTGAACCCTCGTCGTCTCAACACCATCCATCACCACTAGAGCTCGTGACCGGAGCAAACGAAACCAGCAAACCATTCAATCCTAGATGAAAAACTGCAAAAATCACCACTGATATCAATACCACCCATCAACACTATCGTCGCCGACATCCAAACACCAGTCGATAGAGGCTGTTGAAGCACATGAAATGCAAAAAACACAAACCAAAACCTTTCAAAGATGACAGAAATCTGAAAAAACCAAACCAGATTCAATGTCAGTGTTGGTGACACCGACAAGAAATTCTGCATACCGCCACACCAGAATCATTCACATCCACAACACACAGCACCACAGAGCAACCCAACCAAACTCGCAATCCACAAAACATCAACACAGAAAACCACATTCAATACCAATGTTCTAAAGAGTTCCCAGTACAAATCTTCCACTATGCTGCCGCAACACCAATGATTCCACCGCACCCAAACTAAAACAAACTCAAAGTCTTCAAACCTGGAAGGTAGCCACTCATCTTGACGCAAACCAGGAAATATCCTGTCACCACCTTTACATGATCACCCAGAGACCGCCTCGGACCACCACACACACTCTCAGCAGGCACATAACTGCATGCCGACCCACATCAGGAGGAGCTGGAACACCGACTGCATGCTTCACCGCGCTGCCGGATGAAACCCTACCCGGTGAAGAGGGGATAGAGCATGGAGAGTCCTGAAAACAATGAGAAGTCCATGCTAGTTGTTCACATGAAGAACAAATTCTCCCCTGGAATGGAATTCGTCATCACAAGTGCACAACAAGGAAAGGGAGGTGATCCAAAGCGATCCGGAGCAGAGCAGAGCTCGACGGTGACAGGGGAAACCCTACCGCATCGATGACCCTTACGAGCTCATCCACCATTGGATGTGTGGGAAATCCATGGTATAAGTTATGTGGTTTATATCTTTTTCCCTCAAATTCCCTCCATCTATAAATTGTGATGTTGTTCCATGAAATGTTATTTCTATAAACTAAACCTAAAATTTTATTTTTAAATTGTACAACCTAGTGCACTAATTATATTATCCATATATATTAAATTGTCTTGACTGGAGGTCTAGGACCTCGATATGTAGCTACCCATTATGGGTTCCAACTATGACCGCCATTTTATTATTTAGTTTATTTATAATTAAACCCCTCAATGAGGTGTTTTTTCTTATAAAATGTAATGGTTTGATTAACTAGAATGAGGAGGAGGTAATGAATCTATAATTTATCCATTTTTTACCAAATCATCCTATAGATGGTTTTGGACTGATTATTTTATAATGATCATGATGAATTTGTTGGGAATGTTTGTAAGCCAAACATAATAAATAAATCATACATGTATGGTGTGTACCACCATGGGAAGTCCACATAGTCATGTAGTATTTAATCAATGATATGTATTCCTTGAACATGGAATAGACCATTTAATCAATCAAATTACATGTTCTGGGAATGACCCTGTTTCTGTGTTTTCCTTTATGTTTTGGCATGATTAAGTACATGGTCATCTTCTTTGTATAATTGGAATGATTAATTCATTTCTCCATCCTTCTTGATAAAAGATAAATTTTACGATGGTAAATTAAATTATTTAAACCTTCAGTGAAACATAGGTTACTTTTTATGAAATAAAAAGGATAGTCTCATTGGTTTTTTAGACTTTGTATGCCGGGAGTGATGCATGTTATATCTTGGATGATCTCACCATTCAGATTACATACATCTATACGAGCGATACTAATTTCTAGGGGAAACGCCATGAATGGTCTTGGTGTAAATATGGTTACACCAAGCCACAAATGATACATGGACCCCTTTGTGAGATATTAGGGATAGGCTCGGAAGGTACATTCTTTAATCTATTGCCAAAAGTGATACATAGAATTCCATTTATGGATCACCATGGAGAAAATATTTTTGATTTGGATTATTTCTATGCTCCCGGTGTGATACATGGGTTCCATTATAATGTTATTTTTGGACGGGTTTGAAATTTCATTCAATTGAATAAAAAAGATTCTATTTTTAATTAAATTAACATCGATAGTTAATTAATTTATAAGGACGTGTGTGCTGGGAAAAATCATGTGTGTTGGATCAGTCCTCTCTGTCTACATTAATTATAATGACTGGTTGTTATATCATTTAATATTTATGTAGGTTCACTTATTTTCATAAGAATTTCATTATAGGGTGAAGTAGGTATGGTCATCTAGGTTTTCGTTAGAAAATATTGTAAATGTATTTATTTATTTATTTTTACATATTTAATTATCATGCCTTTACACTAGATTACTTTATATTCTCATATAGTAGTATTTTTTAGACACTATTGGTAGTGTCATACTATGTGTATCTCACCCCCTGCTTGAGTCTTCATTTCACTGGGGTACCTGATCAGATCTCAGGTTCACAAGTCCATGTATTATTAATTATGTTGTACACAGAACATGGTATTTATGAGAACATGACAGCTCTAGGATTCAATATGATCATGAAGATAGCCATTAGAATCATATTTATTTAATTTTATTTTATTTTACTTCCATATATATTTTTGTTTCCTACACCTTGTATCATCATTTGGATTAGAATGTATTGTGGTTTATATTTAGCAATGTCCATGTTTATGCAGTTACTATATTTACATTTTCTTACTCTTGTTTAACTTACACTACTTCTGCGATTGTATCATTGTTATTTATCTCTTATATCAGTGAGATAAACTAATCATAAGGGTATAGTCTCCCCACCATACCACCAGTAGACCCTCTCAACTAATCAACAACCTCTGACATATGGGGATGTGCGCCTAAGGTCATGTGACAACTGGTCCGACAACTCATTTTATAGTTAGTCAGACCAAGATGTTACAAATTGGAATCAAAGATCTTTTCTTTTGTCTCAATATGTTGGGAATAGTAGATTGGATAATAGGAATATGTCAGCTCTTAGTAAATAGTCATGTCTGGGAGTGATCAAACCATGTATGGAAAAAATTATACTTTCCATTGATGAGATTCTTGTCTGAGAGATTCATTATTACATTTTTTATGACTTCACCTTGAGTGATTAGAGTAATTTCCACTAATAACATATTTTTTAGATTTATATAATTTTACCCTTGGACTAGTATGGAAAGGTAGTAGAATTAAATGAATTATTATTGGCACCTCAATATTTACATACCATGCATATTCCATTCAATGTTGTAAGAACCCGGATCATCATTTCAGGTATTTTTTTTCTTTTCTAGTAGTTTCTGAGAAAAAGGGGAAAATCTAGAAATTTCCTAAGTACACGCGTTTTACTTTGCTGCAGCACCAGGCCGTGTGTTCGCCGTGTCCGAGACACACACACGGTGTGTAGGGGCAATGTGGAGGCCTCTTAAAGTGGAGTATGTAAAAGCAGAAGTACACGATGTGTCCTCACAAAGTACACGTCGTGTACTTTCTTGTTTTCATTAAACTGATTGGGGTCGCGCCTGACGGCTAGAACACGCTTATTCTTCTGGTTCTTCGTCCGAGAGCTACACGAACAGCCGCAAATCTTCTCTGAAACCCCGTTCCTCCGTCTTTTCTCTGAATTGACCGTCGTCGATTGCGTTGGAACCACAGCAGTGAGTTTTTCTTTCTCCTAGAGCCTTGTTTTCCAATTACCCCCCTTTCTCAAGATATTGTGGGTTGATATTTTTGGACGTCTTCTTAGATCATTGATGTTCTAAGGAGAATCAATCATCGTGGTTCACGAATATCGGTCTCCTAGGATAAAGGTAGGTGGTTTGTGCCTTTCTGTAGGAAGTCTTTGAATATTTTGTGCAATTTCACCAATTCCCTTGAACGAGGTATTGTGTGTTTCATATTATTACCCTTGTTGTTTTCCTACTTTGCTTGATTGCTTGAGTAGAGGTCAATGCTTGTGAATAGGGTAATTTTTATTGTGCTCTAGATGTTTTTCCGTGAATGTTTTTCCTGTTTGGTGTTTTTTTAGTTTCCATGCCTATTTGTAGGATAGCGTAAGTGTTGTACTGTTATGTTGTTGTGCTTTAGAATGATAGCCAAGTAGTTCTTGAAGTTTACTTGGGGCGATACATGCACTATGCATGTTTTTTTACACAAGGCTGAGAGAACCTAGTGTATTGGACCATAGGGAGAATGGACGTCAGGGCTTCTCCAGAGTGTCTTTAATTTACGATGAGAGACCACATGGGGGATTGATGTTGAGTTCTTCCTCATAGATTCTGTAGTTCCTCGATGTGGGCCACATGGGGAATGAGACGTTGAGTGCTTCCCTATAGAGCCTTTAGTACGATATGAGACTATAGTGGGAATTGACGGTGAGTGCTTCCTCAGAGAGTCTATTCTATAGCTGAACAAGAGGGGTGAGACTATGTCTGCCTCCAGAGGGTTGCTCGTTCTTGTAGGTTGAACCATAAGGGTTAGACTGTGAGAACTACCCAGGGGGGTTACCTATTGTTCTACATGTTTCATGGCTGTTACTTTTGTGATTTATATGCTAGTCATTTTGGATTTTAGCATATGTGTTTTCCTGTTTACTGCTTCCGGTACTTTTACTTGCCATGTATTCACTGACTTCTAGGCACAGATCTTTCGGTGGTTGCCTACTGAGACCTTGTATCGCACCCTGTTTGGGCCATGATTTTGGCCCCAAGCAGATTATTTTATTTCAGGTATAGATAAGAGAAAGTACCCTTCTACTTCAGGTTCTTGATTATTATGGAGCTAGAGAGCATGGGACCAAGTCGAGGCTTGCGGTGCTGAGGAATCGCTCATCTGTTTTTCTTTTGTACTTTGGTTTAGTACTATTTTCATCATTGTGACTTGTTTGGCTCTTTTCCTATATATATATATATATCAAGCATCATTATTATATGTGTGTGATCTAGTTTTCTTCTTTCAGTCTTCTGTTGTTTATTTCTTTATGGACTATTATTACTTCAACTGTTGGGTGTTGTTTACTTCTGTTGTGTACTCTGTCAATGAAGGTATAGTTTCCCCACTATCACACCCAAGGCCATCACTGCTATTCGACAGCCTCTGACGTTTAGGGAAATGCGCTTGAGGCCATGTGACCAACCGGGTACGGGGTGCCTCTGGGTGGCTTCCGAAACTGGGACATTACAAAGTGGTATGAGATGAGTTCATTTCTCTTTTTTTACAATTTGAAGCCTTTAGCCAAGGATATGACGGATTCGGTACTTGGTATTAAGTTGTTCTCGGGAGTAGCTAACCTGGGTACAGGGAAAGGCCAATCTACCTCTCTTATTACAGTTTTCTAGTTTTGATGTGTTACGGTTGATCTGATTTCACCTAGAGTGGTTAACATGGTTCGTGATGTTATTGTTGTTGATGTTGTGGTTCTATTTCTGTCGAAACCTGATGATATGAGGGTATTCCATCTAATTCATCATATAGGCACTTGTTAGAAATCACATGCCATGCATTCTTTCCAGGCCATCTAGGGTACATTAGCAATTGCATGTTATTGTGATAAACATTGTGTAGATTATGCATGTTGTTGTGATAAATGCTTTGATAGAATCCCTGCAGTTTGGTAGAGAGGTTGTTGTATTGTACCTTGCTTAAAGGAACGCCAAATTTTTTGTTCTTGAGGTGTTATGGGCCATCACGATTCGGAACTTGGTGGATAGATTACTTTTTTCCCTTATATATGTTATGTAAGAGATTCCAAGCGTTGATTCACAAGGAGTATGGGCCCTCATAGATCGGAATTTGGAACCTTTGTTCTTGTTTTTTAGCATTTTCTGGGCTTCGGTGCAGTTTTAGAGCTACTTCATGGAAAAACCCAGAAAACATAGAGTGTACTTTATATATACACGCCGTGTAGTTTTCAAACCGTGTCACAGACTGTGTGAGAAAAAACACGGGTTGTGAAAAATATCTTGGAACACGCCGTGTACGGTAGGTACACTTCGTGTAGTACTGAGTCGTGTACCTGGCCGTGTCACGAACAACACGCGTTGGGGAATCTCATGTAATGCACGTCGTGTTTTGTATGAACATGTCGTGTAGCCTTGTTCTAGGTACCCGGCCCTATCACGAACAACACGAGACGGTGTTATCCCCTCTTTCACATGCCGTGTTTTTTCAGAACACACTGTGTAAGGGTCATCTATGTACCCGACCATGTCACCAGCCACACGGGTCGGGAAAAATCTTCAAGTACTGGCCGTGTTTGTTCGTAACACGCCGTGTAGTATCAGCCGTGTAATTGGCCATGTAACTAACAACACAGGTCGTTGAAACCTTGTCTACTACACGCTGTGTCCACAGGGAACATGTTGCGTAGTCTCAGTTTAAGAAGACCGTGTGGGTTATCCATGCAAGGAGACTCGTGCAGGGGAATGGAGATCAGTACATGCCGTGTAGAGTTTATACACGTCGTGTAGTCATGTTTTGTAGAACATAACTGCTTCCTTCCCCAGTTTTCATTTTGTATTCCTTTTTTCTGTATCCTTGATATTCCTAATATAAGGTATGCTTTTGATATTTTAGAGTTATGCCTCCGAGACATCCTTCGGTTGTACGTCAGTTGTAGGATAGTGATCAGACGCTAGATATGGTTGATCAAGGACTTCATACCGATCCTCCAGTCATGCCAGCCTTGGTACCGGATGTCGTACCATTTGGGAGTGCTGATGCAAAATTTAGATAAGGCATTACGAGGATGATTCAGACCATTCAGGGAGCACCGCCTCCTACAACGACTATGGAAAACTTGATGTAGGTTTTCCAGAAGCATCATCCTCCTACTTTCTCAAGGTAAGGAGGACTACAGGCTGCAGAGTCATGGCTGGAAGCCATGTTGACTATCTTTGAGCATCTGAAAATGCCTCTAGAGAGGTGGGTCAAGCTCGCTGCCTATATGCTACGAGACTCTTCCAAGATGTGGTGGGACATGATCTCACAGGTGGGTCATCAGTAGGTTATGGCTTCGGAGGAGTTCCAGCGCATGTTTTATGACTAATTAAACCCAGAGACCCTGAGGGCCAATCAAGCTCAGGAGGTCATGAGTCTACAGCAGGGTACTCTTTCTGTTATAGACTATTCCTCTCGTTTCACTGAGCTTTAGTGTTTCACACCACTCTGGGGTGGAGATGGGATGCTCTTAGCAAGGAAGTTTGAAGGTGGTCTCAGGCGGGAGATCCTCTCATAGGTGAATATCTTCCAGGTGACTTCCATCACTTCCATCGTCAATCAGGCCCTGATTGCGTAGAACAATCTGAGAGACTCCGGAGCTGCGAGCAGGGCACATGAGGCCGCAGTTCCAAAGAGTCCCAGTTGAGTTCCAATCTAGCAGAAAGATGGGTCACCTTCAACGTTTTTTCCAGGTTTTGCCACCAGTAGTTGGTGACAGGGGTTCTGGCATGACTCCTTGTTCAGGAGCCGCACCACCAGTTTCTCAATAGTCGGGGAACTGGAGCTCTTTTGGACGTTCAGGCTGATGAGGAGGTTGAGGTCGTGGCGTTAAGTCGTTATCCTTTTAGCGTTAGTAGGGAGGATCAACTCAGAGTGGTCAGGCAGGGTCACAGGGTCGCAGGGCAAGCTAGACTTTTGCGGTGGAGCAGGCCTATTAGGAGCCGGATCTAGGACCTTTTACAATTCGAGGTACGATCATAGTAGCTTCAGTTTTATGTTAAACCCTTTTTGATACTGTTGCTACGTATAGCTTTATCTCTATTGCTGTTGTGGATAGCCTTGGGATCTGTATCTTTTCTTCTGCCAACTTTTTGACACTAGACACACCGTTTGGGATGAGGACATCTAGTGTACATCAGTGCAGAGAGTGCCCTCTAGAGGATTCAGGGTATCGTTTCTTATGGGATCTCTATATCCTAGAGATGACAGGTTATGATGTCATTATTGTTATGGAATGGTTGGTTCCCTTCCTGGTAGTCATCGACTGCTATCACCGAAGGGTGAGTTTCATTTCACCAGAGGGTGAATCTTTTATTCATAGAGCCGAATGGGATGTTTATGCGAGTCAAGAAGGACTCGAGCATCATGGGCTAGGAGGGGTTACGGCCCAGATTACTAGTCTTTATCTAGATGACCAGGGGACTTCGTAGTGGGAATTTCCTCTAGTGGGGGATCATTTTAGGGATGTCTTTCCAGAGGACTTTTCTGGTTTTCCTCTAGAGCATGAGGTAGACTTTTCTATTGAGCTCGTGCCAAAATCGGTATCGGTGTCCATTCCTCCTTATATGATGGCTACACCTGAGTTGCAAGAGATCAAGAAGTAGTTCGAGGAGTTACAGGAAAAGGGTTTCATGTGACCCAACCTCTCCTTGGGGTTCGCCTATCCTGTTTGCGAAGAAGGCAGACGGTACCCTTAGGCTCTGTGTGGATTATCAGAAGCTGAAACATTTGACGGTCAAGAAATGATTTCCCTGGCCGAGGATTGATGATCATTTCATTCAGCTTTGAGGAGCCCGGGTGTTCTCGGAGATCTATTGGAGGTCTGATTATCATCAGTTGCATGTTAGACCATTAGATATACCTTTGACAGCCTTCAGAAGCAGGTATGGTCTCTACGAGTATACAGTTATTCCGTTCAGACTCACGAACGCGCCAGCAGTTTTCATGGCACTGATGAACCGAGTGATCCATCCTTACTTGGATTCCTTCGTTGTGGTATTCGTGGATGATATCTTGGTGTACTCTCACACTCGACACGACCATGCTACCCATCTTGAGAGAGTATCACCTTTATGCTAAACTCTCGAAGTGCCACTTTTCAATGGATCGGTTTCACTTCTTGGGTCACATCATCTCAGAGGCAGGAGTATATGTGGACCCATAGAAGGTTAGATTTTTAGTTTTCTGGGAGAATCCAATGAACTTTTTTGTGGTACAGAGTTTCCTAGGGATGGCTAGATACTACAGATTCTTTATTCAGGACTCTTCACACCTAGCAGTACCATTGACAGGTCTGACCAAGAAGGGGACAAAGTTCTTATGGTCAGAATCTTGTGAGTCAGCCTTTAAGGAGCTGAAGGTAATGTTGAAGTCAGCACCGATACTAGTCTTTCCAGAGCCAAGCAAGATCTATACTGTTTATTGTGATGGTTTAGGTATCGGTCTGGGCATTGTGCTTATGCAGGGAGATGAAGTCATTGCGTACGGGTCTCGGTAGTTGAGTCCACATGAGAGGAACTACACGACGCACGATTTGGAGTTGGTAGCTATTGTTCATGCCTTGCATTGTTAGAGACATTACCATCTAGGGGAGCACTCTGTGGTTTTCACCGACCACAGGAGTTTCAAGTGCATCATCACTTAGTGTGATCTGAATCTGAGACAGCTCAGGTGGGTCGAATATCTTTAGTCTTTTGATTTCGAGCTTTCCTATATGCCGGGAAAGGGCAATGTAGTGGCAGATGCGTTGAGCAGGAGAACTCATATTCAGGAAGTTCAAGAGGCCAGTAGTGAGTGGAAGCTTATGTCTCTATTCTCTGAGATGCATCTAGAGGTGCACGGCAAACATGGACAGACTTACCTATCTTCTGTAGCTGTTACCTCTACACTTTTTGATCAGATACGGATGAGGCAGCTATCCGACTTGGAAGGCTTAGTACTGCTGGATAGTGTGTCAGGAGGGGACCCTCTTCCAGGATGGACAGTGGGAGAGGATGAGATCTTGTGTTTCTAGGGATGCTTATGGGTGCCAACAGACATTTTCAAGGAGCTGATGTGGGATTTTCATTCCTCAGTTTGGGCAGTTCATCCTGGCGTCACCAAGATGTTTCAGGATCTTCATCGCCAGTACAGGTGGCCAGGTATGAAGAGAGATGTTCCTAGTTTCATCTTGAATTTTTCTACTTGTTAGTAGGTGAAGGTGGAGCATCGTAGACCAGTAGGCCTTTTACAGTAGTTACCCATTCCGAAGTGGAAGTGGAACGATATCATGATGGACTTCGTGACCGGATTGCTGAGGTCCCCTCGAGGGAACGATATTGTTTGGGTTGTCGTCGATATACTCACAAAGGTTTCTCACTTCTTACCGATCAAGGAGACCTTTAGTGTTAATGATATGGGACAACTATAAATCCGAGAGATTATACGTCTACATGGAGTTCCATGCTCCTTTTTTCAGACAGGGATGCACGCATTACTTCTCGGTTCTGGCAGGGGCATTAGAGGGCTTTGGGTACACTAGTACTTTTGAGTACGGCATACCATCTCCAGACAGATGGACAGTCTGAGCATACGATCCAGGTGCTTGAGTATATGCTCCGAGATTGCATTTTATACTTTGGTGGTTCTTGGGAGAACCATATCCCTCTTTTGGATTTCTCCTACACCAACAGTTTTCAGGAGACTATTCAGGTGGAACCTTACGAGGCATTGTACGGTAGGCCATGCCGGTCACCTTAATGCTGGATGGAGGCAGGAGGGGTAGCTTTGCTGGGACCTCATCTTGTTCAGGATACCTCAGAGCAGATAGAATTGATTCCGAAGAGGATGGCTACAGCACAGTCTCGACAGAAGTCTTATGCGGATCAGCGGAGAGGACCTCTAGAGTTCGAGGTCGGGGATCAGGTTTTCTAGTGTGTCTCACCAAGGTTGGGACACAAGAGGATTCAGAGACAGGGTAAGCTTTCAAAATGGTAGGTTGGGCCATTTGAGGTATTGGAGAGAGTTGTTCTGTTTTCCTATCGGTTGTAGTTACCTCAGAGGTACCAGGACATGCACGACTTCATCCACATCTCTCAACTCCGACGATACTTTTCAGACCTATCTCCTATCTTGCAACCTGAGGAGGTTGAGTTCAAAGCGGATGCATCGTTTAAGGAGAATCCTATCAGGATTTTCAATCTCAGTATGAAGGTTCTTCATGGGCAATATATTCCACTAGAACGGGTGCTTTGGAAGCATAAGTGAGTTGACGAAGAGACCTGGGAGAGGGAGGTCATTGTACGATCACAGTGGCCAGAGCTGTTCGGGGTTTCTTCTTTTAAGCCTCACTAGGGACATTTGGGGACAAATTTCATTATGGGGGGAAGTTTTTAAGAACCTGGATCTTTGTTTCAGGTGTGTTTTTCCATTTCTGGTCATTTTTGAGAAAAAGGGGAGAATCTGGAAATTTCCTATGTACACGATGTGTACATAATAAGTACATGACATGTACTTTGCTGCAGCGCCAGGCCATGTACTTGCCTTATCCGGGCCACACAAACAGTGTGTAGGGGAAATGTGGAGGCCGCTTAAAGCAGAGTATGGAAAATTTGAGTACACGCCGTGTACTAAAGAGGTACACGTTGTGTACTTTCTTTTTTTTGTTAAACGGACTAGTGTCACCCCTGACAGACAGAACACGCTTCTTCTTCTGGTTCTCCGTCCGAGAGCGACCTGTACTACCATTAATCTTCTCTGAGTCCTCGTATCTCCATCTTTCCTCTGAATCGACCATCATCGACTGCGTTGGAACCGCAGCTGTGATTTCTTCCTTATCCTAGGGAATTGTTTTCCAATTCTTCCTCTTTCTCAAGATATCGTGGGTTGATCATTTTGGACGTTTTCTAGGATATTTGACATTCTAAGGAGAATCAATCATCGTGGATCACGAATGTCGATCTCCTAGGATCTAGGTAGGTGGTTTGTGCCTTTCTGTAGTTAGTATTTGAATATTTTGTGCAATTAAATCAATTACCTTGAATGAGGTATTGTGTGTTTCCTATTTTTTCCCTTGTTGTTTTCCTACATTTCTTGATTGCTTGAGTAGAGGTCAATGCTTGTGTATAGTGTAATTTATACTGTGCTCTGGATGTTTTTTATGCATGTTTTTTCTGTTATGAATTTTTCCAGTTTTCATGACTAGTTGTAGGATAGTAGAATTGTTGTGCTGTTATGATGTTGTGCCTTAGAATTATTGCCAATTAGTTCTTAAGGTTTACATGGGGCTATATGCGCGCTATTCATGTTTGTTTTACACAGGTATGAGAGAACCTAGTGTAGTGGACCATAGAGAGAATGGACATAAGGGCTTATCCACAGTGTCTTTAATTTACGATGTGATACCACAGGGGGGAAATGACGTTCAGTGCCTCCTCAGAGAGTATGTAGTTCCTCGATGTGGGAAACAGGGGGAATGAGACGTTGAGTGCTTCCCCAGAGAGCCTTTAGTACGATACGAGACTATAGGGGGAATTGATGGTGAGTTCTTCCTCAGAGAGTCTATTCTTTAGCTAAACCCGAGGGGTGAGACTGTGTGTGCCTCCAGAGGTTTTCTAGTGCTAGAAGGATGAACCATAAGGGTTAGACTGTGAGAACTACCAAGGGGGTTACCTGTTGTTCTACTTGTTGTTGGGCTGTTATTTGTGTGCTTTATATGCTATGCATTGTGGATTGTAGCTGCTGTGCTTTCCTGTTTACTACTTCCTGTACTTTTACTTTTCATGTATTCACTGACTGTTAGGCACAGATCTTTGGGTGGTTGCCTACTAGGACATTGTCTCACACCCTGTTTAAGACATGCTTTTGGGCCCAAGAATATTATTTTGTTGCAGGTATAGATAAGGGCAAGGGCCCTTCTACTTCAAGTTCTTGATTGCTGTGGAGTTGGAGAGCATTGGTCCAAGATGTGGCTTGCAATGCTGAGGATTCTCTAATCTGTTTTTCTTTTATACTTTGGTTTAGTATTATTTTCATCATTGTGACTTGTTTGGCTGTTTTACTAGACAGATATATATATCACACATCATTATTATATGTGTTTGCTCCAGTTTTCTTCTTTCAGTCTTCTGCTGTTTATTTCTGTATGGCCTATTATTACTTCCACTGTTGTGTGTTGTTTACTTCCACTGTATACTCTACCAATGAGAGCATAGTTTCCCCACTATCACACCCAAGGCCCTCGTTGCTAGTCGGCAGCGTCTGGCATTTGGGGAAATGCGCTTGAGGCCATGTGACCAACCTGGTACGGGGCGCCTCTGGGTGGCTTTCGGAACCGGGACGTTACACATGTAGATTGCATTACTATTTTGTTTGAAAATTTGTTTATGTGACTTGTGTGTATCATTAGAATGCATTTTAAATGAATTATTATAGAATTTTTTCCTTATAAATTCTTTTACCTCTATTAATTGTTCATGATAACTCATATGACCAGATATCTAAATGCATAACCGTACCCAAGTAGGACAGTTGGGGAATGTTGTTATGAGATGGATTTAACATGACCAAAGAAGGTTAGTCACGATGCTTGGTGATTATGATATAACCCATTAATGTTTTTCTTAAAATATTAATTTTTTAAATAAAATAGTGGGTTACATTTTTTTTAAACAGAAATGTTTTAATGGAACCCCTATAATTCACCTTTACTTTTCCTTCTTAGTATCTAACCCAAACGGGTGTCATTTTTTATATAGTTGTGGTTTTTTATGGTGTATGTAGGAATTTATATCGGTTTACATATAAATTTATAGTGTCTTGTCACTTGACCTTTCCACTTTTTAATTTTGTACGGACCATTAAATATTATTAAACTATATATATATATGAGCCCATGGTTCATTAAAATGAAAACTAAAACCAAAAGGGTGATTTCCTCTATAGATTCCAATAGAAATTTTCATTAATGAAGCTAGTAGTTAAAGTATATAAAAAAATAATGGTGTTAAAAATGGGTTTATGTGATAAATTTCCAATCTATGACAAAATTTTAGTTAAATAATTAATCACTTAAAAGAAGATCAGTAAACATTCTTGTGTTTCTAGTGTCTCTAGTGAATAAAGTATTTCATAATCTTATTTTATGATCATTTCATGTCACCCCTTAAATGGTAATCCATGAAATTTTAAGGAATTAAATGATAATTGTTTTAATGCCTAAATAATGAATACATAAGTGGTGTTCTTAGTCTGACCCGCTTGTGTCTGTAATTTAGGTGTTTCGTAGAGTAGATTCCCTAATTCTAGAATGTGAGAGTTACCAATAGGCCCATTCTTTTATAGATCCAAAATATAAGATAATTTATTATGCATAGTGACCTTATGGTATTGACCCTAATTATAGGTTCAATGCATAATGTTTCAGTTAAGGGGTAGTATGTGGTGGGTAGCTTCTTCAGAACCCTTAATCATTGCTCCACAATTGTGAATCTTTTATAAATGTGGTATTGTTTGGGTGTTTTTGTCCATATATGGACCATTAGATTCCAAAAAAAACTAGTTCTTAATGGTGTTCATGTGGTGTTTTGACCTTTTTACAGTTGTGGTAATCGATTAATGCTTAGTTCTAGAAGGATTGGAATTCCTAAGGCACAATCAGCTTTTTAGTATATCTCGAGACCTTTCTTCTTCTTAATTCATAGTGTTGGAATACTCAAGAGGATGTAAAAAAAATTTTCCATTATATAGGATAATAAAACTCTAGGATGTTTATTTTATATACCTTAGATACTAGGATTCCTAAGGATGATAATCCTATCGATATTATTAAAGATATTCTATTTTTCTCATGAGATCTCAAGGTGGTATGTGTTGATGCATACGACACTACCGAGTTTCAAAAAAATGTATATAGAAAAATTTATTTTGGAAGTAATTATTTAAGCCTATAGTTGTTATGATTTTTTCATTGATCATATATAATGTAGAGTAACCTAGACATTAAAGAAATTATAACTTGACCTAATGTTTGGGATGATTTTGAAAATAGTATTATGTGTTTGACACACAAGTCGGTCATTATGAATTTTACACCTAATGTTATGTCAAATGTGGATGTAACTCAAGAGGTTTTATATGTGTATTCCTATGTAATATATGAATATGGTTCACCTATAATCTACTATTGAGTTCATTATTTTTATTTAACAGTTGTAAAAGTAGGTTAGCCACCACTATGACTCATGGTTTGTGATCATCGAAGCATATATCATGGGATGAGTTTATTTATCAATATAAAATTAATAGGAAACTCCTATGTTTTGGAGCATCATTTTGAATGTGATGCATCACTTCCTCTCTATTAGAGTGGAATCAACCAAGAAGGATCATTTGGAAATGGTTAGTGCTGATTTTGAATGCCCTTGAGGCTGGAAGGATTTCTTTCTTTGGTGCTTGCAAGGAAGCATGATGATGGCATGGTTGGATGTTTATGAAACCTTTGAAGATACTATTAATCATGTATGGACATAAATGGTTGTCATTAATAATTAATAGAATGCATCAGGTGGAAAATTTATCATAATAGATTTAGGGCGATGCATTGGTAGGTGAATCATATTTTTTTCTAGAAAAAGTCATCCATTTGCAGTTAGACTATTATTCCCTTAAAATATTGGGCATGGTTAGGTGGAACTATATTGAGAATATCATCTTGGGTATAACAGGTGTGTCTCTGGTTTTCATGGTAATTATTAACACCCACTTACTGTACTCTTTTTTAGATGTTCATTTTCTCTATCTTGACATCATATCCGTATACTGAGAGTGCATCATCTTTACGCCTTGTTGAATAAAAATTCGATATGTTTTATAAAATGAATCTATCATTGATGAATGATTAAAGAATGGTTTTTAGTGGATTGGTTAGTCTTAAGTGATACTAGGTTTCCCGAATGGAAACACCTTGGATGGACTCACTATCACTAGTGAGTTCTTGTCTTGACTGGTCTTGGGCTCAGTCGTTTTCTTTATGTGTTGAAATTTTAAATGGGTAATTAATTCTCACTTTTGAACATCATAGTATAGAATTAATTCTATAATATCCTTGGAAAAAAATTTCTGTATCAAGTAATCACACATTTTAGTGTGAATTTACAATTTCTTAAATGGGGAATTTTTCCACGAGATATCACTGAATTTCTGTCGTGGGCTTCGGGGGATGTTCTTCAAGGAAACACGAGCTTCCATGGAGGTCGGTATCATGTTCTATGTAGAGTTATGCCAACTGCCTAAGTTGATAATTTTTATCATTGTTGTCTATGAATGGATCTACTTTTATCCTTCTTGTTATGGTGAATGAATTTAGTGAGAAACTATTTCAGGCACACCATCAGTTTAAGTTGAGTGCAATGCGAATGTTAAAAGAGAATTTTATTGAAAAATATGTCTATACTAGGATAAATGAGGTTTATTAGGACATAACCATTTTTTTAATCTAGTAATATCTCCATGAGTGTCGTTATAGGTGTAAGGGAATTTTTAAATTGAAAATTTTTATATTGGAGAAACAGTGGCTCAGAATCAACATTAAAATAGTATAACCTATAATAGGGTACGTCATATGATAGTTGATTAGAGATATGATGTCATTATCATGTCATGGGTTAGAAATGCTTTGGTAAGCTCTATGTAGGTGTTTCTATTTAGAGTATGAGTGATGTCTCATGTTTCTACATCATTTTTTTCCATACACATTAAGAGATTTTTGTAGGTTCTTTGGGCATGTGGAAATGAAATGAGTCTATTTGGAAAACAACAACATGAACCATGTAGGTTGACATTTTTTCGAGTTGATTCCACCAATTTTTGTCTAGGATGAGAAGTTTTAAAGTTGTAATATTAATGTGTCCCATTTTTTTGGACTGGATGGAATTCTAAAAGAATTTTAATACTATCATTTGTTATATGGCATGTTCTTTAAAATCAGTATCAGCATCTAAATCCTAGATTTATAACCCAAAATATTTTTATTTTTAGATATTTTTGGTGTCTTGAGGGGTATCATGGGTTCCTATTTGATTATTTGGTAGTTTTGGGACCCAAAATACAATTTTATGAGGATCATTATGGGAACATGGTATTTCTAAAATGGTGGGCCCACTAGTTGAAAATGTACAGATAATACATTGGATTCAGAGATCTCACATGGATTGGTCTAACCATGTGAGGGGATTAGCATGACCATGTGGATCATTTCATGTTCTTGACAAATGGAAGGTGCATGGTATGTGTATGTAATCCCAAATTGTGCACATGAATCGTGCAAATCCCAATACAAGGTAGTGGCATTAACATGGTCGGTGCATATTTTTCCTAATCTTTCGGCCAAACCATGTGCCTTATTATAGGGGATAGAAATTATAGATTCCCACAATTTCCATATTTATTTTCCCTATCTATTCCTTATCCTCCTCAACATACATCATCCCATAGAGAACCTCTCCTCCTCCTCCTCCTTCTCTAGGTATGAGGTGATCTCCTTAATCTGTCCTCTAATTCAAGTATCATCAACTGCATTGCAGGGCATTTGATAATTATAAAAAACATCATTCTTATATTCTCTCTTTATCTTCTCACCACTTGTGATATATTTATGCAAGAAAATTCACCCTCTTTCCTAGGTGATGTCTATTTATTTTATTTATCTAATACCTGACCAAATAGAGACTCGATATTGGATGTGTATGTCATTTAAGGTATAAGGTAGGTGGTCAATTTCCTTTTTCCCTTAAATTTTGACTATCTATAAATTACATCCTTATTTCAAATGCCTATATTTCTTGGTTTTACCACTAAAATTTGGTTTTTAAATTATAGAGACTAATTCCATAATTCTTGTAGCCATGAATATTAAATTGGAACCATTGGAGGTCGTGGACCATCAGATGTTGTTACGCATTAGTGGTGCTTTACCATACATTCCATTTAATTAATTAACTTTTTTCTAATTAAACACCTCAATGTTATCTTTTAAAATATAATGGATGGATTAATTAGAATAGGGTTGAGGTAATGACTCTCCAAGTTTGTAACACCCCAGGATTTCAGAGTGTGTTATTTCTTAAAAATAATTCAATAACTTGCACTACACGCAACACCGAGTTCAATCACACCATTAAAAGAGTTCATGAATAGTATTAACTACATTTTTAACTTTATATAATCCTTATAATTTTAGAATCCCTATTATGAGTTTCTTAGTCATAATGCAAGAAAAGATTCATTTTCAGTATTTCACTTTTATCAACTTCTAATAGTGAAACCTTTTTAAATACAATATTTTAAACTTTTTGACTAAATGGGGACATCAAAAATTTAAAATGAAACATCCCAAGCTTCCACGGTACGCTTTCCTTTGAATAAAACAGTAGCGTGTGTTGTACGCAACTTCGAGTTCTAACACACCGTAACCAATCAAACTAGCTGTTATGAATAGTAATACCTACTTTTTGAAGTTATATATATTTTATATTTTAAAATGGACTTCATTTTTTGATTCGGAATATCGAATTTAGCCTAAGGTGAAATTTTGGTACATTTCGGATAACTTTCATATTTTGATGAATAGTGAAAATTACTAAGTTTTAATTAAAAACAACTTTTTTAATCAAAATAATTAATAGTGATAAATTATGAATTTGAGTGGTTTTAAAGTATATTTAGAATATAATTTTACCATTTAATATAATGTTGGTCATTGGACATAATTTTACAATTAAACCGAACATAAACGAGTGTCAATCTTTTGATAGTTATTATCTCTTAAAAACACGCTTTTTGTTTTGACAGCGGGAATTTATTTTAAATTAATTTCTATCACTTCTGTGTTTTGAATTTAGGAAAATGGATTCCATATTTGGAATCAGGATGTTCAAATTGTGTAAATAGGTAACTTTTATTTTTAGACATTTTGAATAATTACTGCGGTAAATATTTTATTTACCATGGTTAAGGGTAAATCCGGTAAATAAGGGTTAAAAAATAATATTATAATAATACTAAATTACCCTAAAACGTGTCTTAAACCTATTGGCTGATACATGGTCGACCATGAGCATCTTTGGGTCTATTTTGGGACCCCATGGATCCACTTGTAAGTGATAATGACACTTTATTTTAATTTAGTTAAAATGAATACAAAAATGACACAAGCATATATCTTTTAGAACAAAAATTGTTACATAGGGTTATATATGTTGGATTTTAGATTATAAATATTAATTAGAAAGATAAAACGATTTCATACATAATGATATTTTATTTATAATTTTTAGACATTAAATAATTTATTTTATATATGACACAATGATGATGCAGTAATTACTATAATAGTGAAAAATTAAACTAATTGATATTATAAATACCCAAATAAATATAATATGAAACTTTTAATGAATTAAACTAATTTTTTAGGATAATATGATATATTAGGATTGATTTAATTGACTTTTTTCGAAGTAATCAATCTGTTATGAGTTTCAAAAAAATCAACTATTGAATAGTGTCAAAATGGACATAAAAGAGTTCTTAAAACAAATATTATATTATTAATTGATATTAAATTCCTAAAAATCTACGGTTCGGCCAAGAGACTTATATCATGATAGGTTAATAATTAATGGACCACTTGGGGGTCGCTTGGATGTATATAGTAAGTTTATTAACCATATTATATAAAACTACAAAGAGACATTGTAAAAGTGAAACTAATTAACTTAGAGTTAATACTTAAAGATAAGGTTAATATAAGTACCCAAACCTGTCTAACTTCTATTGGTTGAGTTGTGTTCGACCTATTCCCACCTTAAAATTTAAATAATCAACTTTGGATCCATTATAAACCGAATATGAATTTATTATAAATTAATATTTCTAGCTTTTCCAAAGGTGCCCCTCACCCCTCTTATAAAAGGGCACTCCTCCTTCTCATTTCTTCACACCATCAAAGCCTTTTGGTTCGGCAAAACTCTGCCCAAATACTCTCCCAACATCCCTCAATACAACCTAGAGGCCTTAGTTTGATCAGAAAGCCAACCTAAGGAGCCCTTTTGATCAAATCAAAAGGAAGAACCCGAAGAAGAGGTAATGATTTCACCACCCTTCTCCAAGTTCATTTCTTCTTCCACTTCTTCTTCCTTTGTTCTTACCATTATAAAATAATAACTCCAGTATCTCACATATACTGTGATGTTATTATAAATATGGTACAATCATATTCAGTATTCTATCCACCCATTGAATAACATGTCACCATACGTGCGTACGTACGGCTTACCGTCTCCACGTCGTGGTGTAATTGTTATTCAATATAATATTATTTGGATGGGTATAATAATGATGTGTAACTCATGTAAATAATAAATATAACATGTTAATGATTCTGTATATATGATATACCATCCATTTATATATTATTTTAATATCAAAAGAATGATATTGTCGCTCGTGCGTACGTACGGACTACCGTCTCCACGAACACGATAAGATTCATCTCCATCGTATCCATTCAAGTATAATTATCATTTGATGATTTAAAAATGATTTTTAAGGACTAGATATCATTCTGGATAAGAATAAGATACAACAACCATGGCTTATGTAACAAAACATATAAATAAAATGAGTAAGTTAACACCCGAAACGACGATAATTCTAAGATATTATTAACAAATCAATGTTAAAAGATCATATATGATATCATATTAATATATATGATTCTTGTATAATTTAATAACAATTCTTTCACCATTATACAGGAGGTTAACCTACCCCAACAAAGGAAAAGTACAAGGAAAGGGTTTACTTTACAACCTCTTCATTATCCAAGGTTGTTTATACGTAATAATCTACTGGGATCTCTTTATCATCCACATCCATGTTTCTTAAAAATGTATTTCAAAACATTTTTACTATTTACTAGAATATAAGTTAAAGTCATTTATACCCTTTTTGACTTTTATAAGTGGTTATAAAGGAATCTTTCTGTCGTTTTCAAAACAAGGTCCTTTTTAACCTTTTCGACAGAATTAAGGTAAGAATGTTTTTTTTACTTATACGGCGGGCGCGGTTATTTTACGCCGTTATAAAATCTTCAAAGCTTTCCTTACAAGCTTATAAGAATATTTTCAAAGAAAATGTTTTATTTTATATGGATATTAAATGATTTCAAAATAAAAGGAGATATTTCTTTAAAAAGAATTTTGATTTCATCTACGTCAACATCCTTTGATGGATTTTAAGATTATTTGAAGTTGATTTATTATGATACAAAACTTCTATATTGTATTGAAGGTTTTGTGATATGTTTGACTATGGATGTGCTATTTTTATACCATTCATAGTTTATGGTGAAATTATTTACATTTCTTATGCTAGATTTAATACGAATGTTTATGTTATGTTTAAACCTTTTCATATGGGAATGAATTGGACATAATAAGTGACGGGTGGAGCCCGCTATAGCTCATCGATGCATCGGTAGGTCTCATGAGACAAACTAGTGTCTTGGTACAAGGCCTTGACAAAATCTTATTTGTAGTCTTGGCACGAGGCCTTGGCTATGTGGTTATGATAGTCTGGAATTATGCATTCCAACATTATGAAAGTGGTTATTGATTTTTGCATGTGATTATTCGATTAGTAGAATATCCATGTGAATAAGTAAATGGCATTATTTCATTTTATTTATGCCATACCATGTTGAAAGTTCATGTTTGAAAGGTTTTTTTTAGTTATACATTTCCTTAAAAGTTTATTCTTATTTATGAAAGTTTTCGCTATATTGTTATCCTTACTGGGCATTTGAGCTCACCCCTTTTCTATGTTTTATTTTTCCCAGGAAGTGAAGAAGTAAGTTATGAATGACCTGTAGGGATATTATGTGGGGATATGAGTGTGTATTATGGAGACAATATGTTGTTGTTGTAGTTTTTCATTTTATGATGTAATGTAAAACCTATGAATTTATCTAGTGTTTCCAAGGCTACTAAACCAATCGGTCTTTCGAGATTTGATCTTTCTTGTGATCATACCAATGTTATGTAATAATGCACCGACTCTGGGTAGCTGGGGTCGGGGCGTTACAGTTGGTATCATAGGAAGATTAGTACAAACCTTGGAAGCTAGATTTAGATAAACTCTGATTAGAGCACGTAGACCTAAGATGAACTTTGAGGATTAGTATAGAAGAACATCCTAGAATTTTGGTATTGTAGAGATTTTGTGAGTTTTCTGAGAAATACATCCCTGTCTAGATACGAGCAGGTAGAGGCGGCTCTGGCACAGATGTTCCTAGGGGTAAAACCCGAAAACACCGCTTTGAGCTAGACTCGAACGGGAACTAGTGCACGACAACGGGCCTTGCGGTACTCTTGGTTACGACACTCCCGGGGGATATGCTTAGGATAACTCTCATTTTCTTTACAAATCATTTTGAAGGGATTATGAGTATATACTTCCTCAAAGAAAACATTCTTATGATTATGGATTATATCCATAAATAGTTCAATTTATGTTAAGTGTTTTATAAGTATGGGATTATGTATTTTGATTCATAAACTGATCTAGTGTATGCCATTGTTTAGAAATGGCGCCCAGTAGAAGGAATGAGAACTCTATCAATGCACATGATACAAAGAGAAAGAAGGATCATATATTTTATGGTCTTAAGCCAAAATTTACAAGAGAAATAGTCTCCCATGTATTATCATCAAATGAAGAAATAATATCATGTGTTGATAAGATAAGTAAAGAGTTTACTGAGTCCTATGGATTTGAAGGGAAGCAAAAGAAGAAAAGGATGGAAGAGAGAAAAATGGATAAAGGGAAGAGAGAAAAGAAGAATTTTCCCATATGTGGTAACTGTGGGAAGAAACACCCTGGAACTTGCCTGAAAGGAATGGGAGTTTGTTATAAGTGTGGAGGAAAAGGGCACAAAGTACGTGACTGCAAGGGTGAGAAAATGGTTTCAAATGTACAATGCTTCATTTGCAAGGAGTTTGGACACTACACGAACCTATGCCCCAGTCATCAGACTATGCCGCAAATGATGCTATTGGATAATAATCAAGTTATGATACTACCACAGATGAAGAGGAACGATTAGAGTTCTTATGTTGATTATTTCAATTGAGTGTTGTATCAACAATGTACTTGTTATAATAATTATGGAGTATATAAGGATTGTACTGCAGTACTATTTCATTAAGGACTTGAGATGGTGTGGAACAAAGAAAAGTGACTCAGTAGTAGGTTAAATGTTTGGAAAATATATGGTTGAGAGAAAGATAAACCATAATATGGTTCAGATACTGAGGTGGTGATTTTAGAATAATACATGATTGATTTGGATAAATTATATTGGATATTATTGACTACCTTGAAGCTGATTAATGATTTGTATATTCCATCATTGTTGGGGTTTAAAACATTTTTGGATTAATGAAGTATATCCAGCATTCTATATGGAATAAGGGATCATGAATGTAATCAATAAGGAATATGGTAATACATGATGAAGGTATTTATATGCTATTACGGGGTAAAAATGATCTATATTATGTTTACCTTCCTTATAAAAGTTGGACTGTGAGTTTGGATAGAATTATTTTGGATAGTTCTTATTTGGATTATTTTGGATTTCCATAAAAGGACAACCCGGAGGTCGGGCAGCAACATGTTGCGTCCGGCAAGGCCGCGAGACTTGAACCCGCAACCGAAGGGCGACAAGGGTGTATCACCTACCACTGGCCCAAGAGATGTCCTGGATTAAATAATGTAGTTTTTTTTAAAAGATCTGGTAGATGAATTATAAATTAGTTTATTTTGGAACCCTGTACGAATAGTATAAATATAATTTTTTTTACGAGTGAAAGATGAGTTTATGGTAGAAATTTATTAATAGACAAAACTCTAATTATAAAGTAAGTATATCTCCTTATGATCTTAGCCAATCTCATAAATAAATTCCTCAACATTAATAATAGAAAATTAGAACAAAAATGTTGTCCTAGATGGTACCTTAAATCATCACAAATTTATGGCTTTGGGATTGTTGTCCTTTTCATAGCCATGTTCTCTACCACTCTCCATCAGATAATTGATGGTTAGATTTCTCTTCCATATCCATATTTTCTTACATGGAACCCTAGTATGTGTTATTTTCGGTAATCTTCATACTTTCCACTCATTATTTTAAATAGAGGCCTCATTAATTCATTTTTCGATGTGGGATTTCAACTAAGATATTTTCAAATGTCAAAAATGTGTTGTCCCAATACCCTATATTTTGTTGAACCGATGGTACTTCAAATCATCATAGATTGATGAGTTTAAAGACCTCAATTTTATACTTGTTTGTGATTGATGACCTCAATCACTACCTATAAATATTTACGTTTTTCCTCCAATTATATGTCTCTAATTTCCACTAATGTTCTCCTAATCGAGATCATAATTTGGTGGTGACCCTTTGATTTCTCTTTTCCTCATATTAAGACTAAATTTTAGTAACCCAATTTCCGATGTGGGTTTTCCCACAAATTTATTTTCTACTTTCAACCTTTTATTTTTGAAGAACAATTTCAAATTGCGAAGACGCAATTTATTGAAGGAGGGGAGAATGTAACACCCCAGGATTTCAGAGTGTGTTATTTCTTAAAAATAATTCAATAACTTGCACTACACGCAACACCGAGTTCAATCACACCATTAAAAGAGGTCATGAATAGTATTAACTACATTTTGAACTTTATATAATCCTTATAATTTTAGAATCCCTATTATGAGTTTCTTAGTCATAATGCAAGAACAGATTCATTTTCAGTATTTCACTTTTATCAACTTCTAATAGTGAAACCTTTTTAAATACAATATTTTAAACTTTTTGACTAAATGGGTACATCAAAAATTTAAAATGAAACATCCCAAGCTTCCACGGTACGCTTTCCTTTGAATAAAACAGTAGCGTGTGTTGTACGCAACTTCGAGTTCTAACACACCGTAACCAATCAAACTAGCTGTTATGAATAGTAATACCTACTTTTTGAAGTTATATATATTTTATATTTTAAAATGGACTTCATTTTTTGATTCGGAATATCGAATTTAGCCTAAGGTAAAATTTTGGTACATTTCGGATAACTTTCATATTTTGATGAATAGTGAAAATTACTAAGTTTTAATTAAAAACAACTTTTTTAATCAAAATAATTAATAGTGATAAATTATGAATTTGAGTGGTTTTAAAGTATATTTAGAATATATTTTTACCATTTAATATAATGTTGGTCATTGGACATAATTTTACAATTAAACCGAACATAAATGAGTGTCAATCTTTTGATAGTTATTATCTCTTAAAAACACGCTTTTTGTTTTGACAGCGGGAATTAATTTTAAATTAATTTCTGCCACTTCTGTGTTTTGAATTTAGAAAATGGATTCCATATTTGGAATCAGGATGTTCAAATTGTGTAAATAGGTAACTTTTATTTTTAGACATTTTGAATAATTACTGCGGTAAATATTTTATTTACCATGGTTAAGGGTAAATCCGGTAAATAAGGGTTAAAAAATAATATTATAATAATACTAAATTACCCTAAAACGTGTCTTAAACCTATTGGCTGATACATGGTCGACCATGAGCATCTTTGGGTCTATTTTGGGACCCCATGGATCCACTTGTAAGTGATAATGACACTTTATTTTAATTTAGTTAAAATGAATACAAAAATGACACAAGCATATATCTTTTAGAACAAAAATTGTTACATAGGGTTATATATGTTGGATTTTAGATTATAAATATTAATTAGAAAGCTAAAACGATTTCCTACATAATGATATTTTATTTATAATTTTTAGACATTAAATAATTTATTTTATATATGACACAATGATGATGCAGTAATTACTATAATAGTAAAAACTTAAAATAATTGATATTATAAATACCCAAATAAATATAATATGAAACTTTTAATGAATTAAAATAATTTTCTAGGATAATATGATATATTAGGATTGATTTCATTGACTTTTTTAGAAGTAATCAATCTGTTATGAGTTTCAAAAAAATCAACTATTGAATAGTGTCAAAATTGACATAAAAGAGTTCATAAAAACAATATTATATTATTAATTGATATTAAATTCCTAAAAATCTACGGTTCGGCCAAGAGACTTATATCATGATAGGTTAATCATTAATGGACCACTTGGGGGTCGCTTGGATGTATATAGTAAGTTTATTAACCATATTATATAAAACTACAAAGAGACATTGTAAAAGTGAAACTAATTAACTTAGAGTTAATACTTAAAGATAAGGTTAATATAAGTACCCAAACCTGTCTAACTTCTATTGGTTGAGTTGTTTTAGACCTATTCCCACCATAAAATTTAAATAATCAACTTTGGATCCATTAGAAACCGAATATGAATTTATTATAAATTAATATTTCTAGCTTTTCCAAAGGTTCCCCTCACCCCTCTTATAAAAGGGCACTCCTCCTTCTCATTTATTCACACCATCAAAGCCTTTTTGTTCGGCCAAACTCTGCCCAAATACTCTCCCAACATCCCTCACTACAACCTAGAGGCCTTATTTTGATCAGAAAGCCAACCTAAGGAGCCCTTTTGATCAAATCAAAAGGAAGAACCCGAAGAAGAGGTAATGATTTCACCACCCTTCTCCAAGTTCATTTCTTCTTCCACTTCTTCTTCCTTTGTTCATACCATTATAAAATAATAACTCCATTATCTCACATATACTGTGATGTTATTATAAATATGGTTCAATCATATTCAGTATTCTGTCCACCCATTGAATAACATGTCACCATACGTGCGTACGTACGGCTTACCGTCTCCACGTCGTGGTGTAATTGTTATTCAATATAATATTATTTGGATGGGTATAATAATGATGTGTAACTCATGTAAATAATAAATATAACATGTTAATGATTCTCTATATATTATATACCATCCATTTATATATTATTTTAATATCAAAAGAATGATATTGTCGCTCGTGCGTACGTACGGACTACCGTCTCCACGAACGCGATAAGATTCATCTCCATCGTATCCATTCAAGTATAATTATCATTTGATGATTTAAAAATGATTTTTAAGGACTAGATATCATTCTGGATAAGAATAAGATACAACAACCATGGCTTATGTAACAAAACATATAAATAAAATGAGTAAGTTAACACCTGAAACGACGATAATTCTAAGATATTATTAACAAATCAATGTTAAAAGATCATATATGATATCATATTAATATATATGATTCTTGTATAATTTAATAACAATTATTTCACCATTATACAGGAGGTTAACCTACCCCAACAAAGGAAAAGTACAAGGTAAGGTTTTACTTTACAACCTCTTCATTATCCAATGTTGTTTATACGTAATAATATACTGGGATCTCTTTATCATCTACATCCATGTTTCTTAAAAATGTATTTCAAAACATTTTTACTATTTACTAGAATATGAGTTAAAGTCATTTATACCCTTTTTGACTTTTATAAGTGGTTTATAAAGGAATCTTTCGGTCGTTTTCAAAACAAGGTCCTTTTTAACCTTTTCGACAGAATTAAGGTAAGAATGTTTTTTTAACTTATACGGCGGGCGCGGTTATTTTACGCCGTTATAAAATCTTCAAAGCTTTCCTTACAAGCTTATAAGAATATTTTCAAAGAAAATGTTTTATTTTATATGGATATTAAATGATTTCAAAATAAAAGGAGATATTTCTTTAAAAAGAATTTTGATTTCATCTACGTCAACATCCTTTGATGGATTTTAAGATTATTTGAAGTTGATTTATTATGATACAAAACTTCTATATTGTATTGAAGGTTTTGTGAAATGTTTGACTATGGATGTGCTATTTTTATACCATTCATAGTTTATGGTGAAATTATTGACATTTCGTATGCTAGATTTAATACGAATGTTTATGTTATGTTTAAACCTTTTCATATGAGAATGCATTGGACATAATAAGTGACGGGTGGAGCCCGCTATAGCTCCTCGATGCATCGGTAGGTCTCATGAGACAAACTAGTGTCTTGGTACAAGGCCTTGACAAAATCTTATTTGTAGTCTTGGCACGAGGCCTTGGCTATGTGGTTATGATAGTCTGGCATTATGCATTCCAACATTATGAAAGTGGTTATTGATTTTTGCATGTGATTATTCGATTAGTAGAATATCCATGTGAATAAGTAAATGGAATTATTTCATTTTATTTATGCCATACCATGTTGAAAGTTCATTTTTGAAAGGTTTTTGTTTTAGTTATACATTTCCTTATAAGTTTATTCTTATTTATGAAAGTTTTCGCTATATTGTTATCCTTACTGGGCATTTGAGCTCACCCCTTTTCTATGTTTTATTTTTCCCAGGAAGTGAAGAAGTAAGTTATGAATGACCTGCAGGGATATTATGTGGGGATATGAGTGTGGATTATGGAGACAATATGTTGTTGTAGTAGTTTTTCATTTTATGATGTAATGTAAAACCTATGAATATATCTTATGTTTCCAAGGCTACTAAACCAATCGGTCTTTCGAGATTTGATCTTTCTTGTGATCATGCCAATGTTATGTAATAATGCACCGACTCTGGGTAGCTGGGGTCGGGGCGTTACAAAGTTATCCTACGATTATCGAACCATCATCTAAGTGGTTATGGCCTAATAATTTTGGAACGAGCCTAATGAATTTCTTTAAAATTCATATTAGCATATCGTAGTTAATAAGTCCTACATGTTTAGTGTTTAATTCCATGTACATTACACCTATAATTACTATATTAACTCAACTCTTAGTATTTGTTGATAATGGAATTGACCATTTAATCAATCAAATGACATGTTTTAGAAAATTCCCTCTTTTAGTGTTTTTTTTTGTTTTTTCATTCACAACTACACGACCTTCTTCTAGGTATAATTGGGATGATTAATCATTTTTACTCATTTCTTGATAAAAGATAAATGTTAAGATGACTAAATATATCATTTACACCTTGAGAAATACTTGGGTTCCTTTTTATTTAATTCCAAGGATAGGCTCATGGGTCGTTGAGACTTTATATGCTAGGAGCTATACGTGAAATATCCTGGATGGGCTCGCCATGTGGGTCACATACCTATATATGTGACATACCAATTCGCAAGGGAGAACCTAAGGATAGGCTCACTGTTAAGATGTTTACACCGTACCATGAGTGATACTCAGACCCCTTTGTGAGATACCAAGGATGGGATTAGAGGGGACATGCTTTACTTTATTGTTGAGGGTGGTATTTGGGATTCCATATATAGATAACAATGGAAGGAATCCATCAACTATTGATAATTACTACACTCTTGGTGTGATACTTTGGTTAAATTTTGAGGATCACTTTGGATTGTCCTTGGATTCCATTAAATAGAATACAAGATAATTTGTGTTTAATTAAATTAAAATCTAATGTTAATTTAGTTAAAAAGACATGTCTCCTAGGCTAAATCACATTTTTGGGATCAATAATTTTCTATTACTTTAACTATTATTACTTTTTATTACATCATATGATATTTTTATAGATTCTTGTGCGTTTAAAGGAATTATGAGTTAGGTTGATGTAGGTATGATCAGCCAAGTGTCCCTTAGGTACATAAGATGACTTATTTACTTTTATTTATAAAATGCTTTAACTATCATACATGAACACTATTTTATATTATATTAACAGTCTAGATTATTTTATAGAACCCATTGGTGAAGGCATAATTAGTGTATCTCACACCCTGATCAGACCTCCATTTCAATGGGGTGCCCACAAAAATATCATGTTTGTAGGTCCATGTATTATTGCTTGTGATGTACACTGTACATGGGAGTTACGAGCATATGGCTGAGATGCAACTCACAATGATCATAGAGATAGAATTTGGAATACTATTCATTTTACTATATTTTAATGTTTATTTTATTTTTCTTTCTTATTCCTTGTAGCATTATCTGGATAGAAATGCATTGTTGTATATATTTAGAGTTATATATATTGATCAAGTTATTATATTTACCTTCCACTACTCTTTTGTTATTATACTATATCAGTTGTTTTATATTGATTATTTATCTCTTCTACCACAGTACTAACCAGATCATGAAGGTATAATCTCCCAATAGTACCATCATTAGACCCCCATGGCTAGTCAGAATCCTCTAGTGTTTAGGGAGGCATGCCTAAGGTCATGTGGTGACTGTTCAGACTATAGGTTTTATAGTCAGGCAGGCCAGGACATTACAATGTTTAGACAAACACTCCCATCCTTGTACACATAGGTATACACACATTCTTGTTGTTACCCTTAACAGTGGAACCCCACGACCATGATCTATCCAACCATGAATAGTGACACTTCTTGTCAACGCTATGTTCCCCTTGAACACACTCCAACTCAAGTATGCCAAATGCCATGCCAAAAAATTTCACATAAAACAATTACTCCACTAATATATTTTCTAAAAATAATTCTCATGCATCAAACCCATAACCATATTTTCAATTCATCATTTTCAAATTATAATCCAAATTTGGGTTTTCCAAAAGAAATCAATTTTACAGATTTCAAAAAAAAGAAACATGGGTTCCGTTTTAATAAATCAAATCATGTTTCCATGAAAACCAATTTAGAAAAACTAATCCTTCAAGTTATATAATTTTTTAGATGAGACAGAGTCCCCAAACTAAAAAAATGTTTGTTTTGAATAAAGGATATAGCAAGAAACAATTAAAATCCACTCTTTAATTTTTATACTATTAATATGATCAAAAATTACCAAAATCAAACCAATCGCAGAGATCGTTTATTCCCATATTATTCTATAAATCCAATTAAGACAACCAAGGAGATCCAATATTAAAATGGGGAATGATATCCTTTAATATTATTTCCATAATTGTATTGTATGTGGTTGTTTTAAAAAGGATTTAGGATATCAAAGGTCAACGAATAGAACCTAGGGTTTCCCTAAAAGTTTATAGGAAATGAACCATCATAAAAATAATATTTAAAACCATAGGATGATAATTTATACCATGACTAGAAGTATAAAACCATGATGCAACCAAGGGAAAATGGTATAGACAAGAGTCATAAACACCAGCACTGTGGCGTAGTAAAAAGTACCAGATCATAGTTGTTCTAGTTAAAGAACATGTGAGGTCTATAGTTATCTTTATGTTGTAGTTCAAAAAAACCAAGGAAATGGAAATATAGAATCTGATTACGCTACAAAATAGATCCTGAATAAGAGCAAGGGGTGATATCATAGCCTATCCCCATAGCGTATGAACTATATAAATAGAAGTAGAACCCAAAACTCCAAGGAAAGAACCACACTATATCTGAGTATCCAATAAATATCCCTGATATTTTGGGAAGTGTCTTGTAATCTCCATCCCTCAACATTTACACCACATTCAATTAACTCAATGTCATAGAGACCCCTCCTACAGTGCATCACAAAGCACCAAGCCACATATGTGATACACTTTTTCCCATTCCCTTCCAAAAACCTTCAAAAACCTTCAAAAAAACTCCCAAAACATAACTTAAGCATCCTATAAGCTCAAAATATATAAAACAATGGTGTGGTACATAAAAATATGGAGTTACGGGGTTTCTATTTCTTGAAATTAGTCCTTTATGCTCCTAATTTCTCTGCATTCTCAACAACCCTATAATTCATAAATATTCTAAAGCATCTTATGGAATTTTAGGTATGAGAATTTCTTATTTCATATTCTTTCCTTATCTTCTATTTATTTATATTGGAAAATGAATTTAACCTTATGATATATGAATATGTGTTTTTTACCCATTTCTAAAAAATTTTCATATAACACTTCATACAACAAAAATCAATTAGCTGATCCTCATTCTCACATATTTTTTCATCTATGAAATTAGCATACTTTTCCTTCTAGTGGGTGGTTTGAATGGAAAAAAAAATTTATGATAGTAAACATAATTAAATTTAATTGGTAGGGAAGGTAATTAAAAACTTATGTTCATATGTTTCCCTTTTATTTCCCATTATTTTATATTAAAACATATAACCTATTAGTATATTCTTATGATGAATATTTTAAATTATAATCATTCTATAATTACTATAATTCGTTTATTGGTTTAACCCATGCCACAAACACCCCTCCTATGAAATAGTATAGATTTCCACATCACTGATGTGCTACACCTTTTCCCATCTCATTCAAAACCCTTAAAACCTAACATAAAAATCAAAAAAGATAACACAAAAATTTCATAATATCAAAATACATTAAAAATGGTAAATTAGAAGAAAAATGGGGTGTTAATGGATTATTATTTCTTAACCTAAATCTCTTTTACTCAAAATTTATAGGCATGTTTAATATCCTTGTTCTTCTTCTATTTTTTTATAGAGCCATGTGGAATTTGAGTTACGAGTTATTCTAATCTCATATTCATTCTTTCTCTTCACCTATTTTTCTTTTGAAAAAGTGTTTACTTTTTGGTAACCAAATCAATGTGTGGAATCCATTTTCACCTAGTTTTGGTTTACCATGAAAAAAAGAAAACATCGGTTAGGGAATCTTTATTCTTTTATTCTTTTGTGGGTATATGAAATTAGAATTTTTCCATATTCATGTGGGTTGGTTGAATATATTAAATATTTAACATAAAAATTGAGAATTAATTGAATTGGTAGGTAATGGGATTAATCACTTATGTTTATCTATTTCTTTATTAATTCCAATTTTCTTTATTAAAACCTATAACCAATTAGGATATGTATGTTGTGGCTACTAAAAATTATAATCCTTTAATACGTATTGTGAGCCTTTTCTTTTTTAAACCCTACACTTATAAAATCTTAAGAACCTATATAATGATATTGAAATAGTTGTGTGAAAATATCAAAACCTTTTGAAAATTACCATTCCTGAGATGATGAATCAATGAGAACACCCCCCCTCCCAAATAAATTATATTCATGTGAGGTTTGTAATATCTTACCATATATGGATGGTATGTTTTATATTATCCTTAAAACTATGTTGGATGTGTGGATGTTCTATGGTAATGTTGAGGACCATTTTAAATTTAGTATATGTTTGGGGTAGTGAAGTTGGTATCTTGATATGAGGTTTTGTGGAGAGGTACATGTTTTTTGTTACTGGTTTCTTGTTGTGGAGGTTTTGGATATAATATTTGGTGTGTTTGTTACAAGAATTACTAAGATATGGGATATAATAGTAGATATTGTGTGGTTTTTTATTTGTTTTGTGATTACTTGGTGTTTTATCCTGGTAGTAGGGGAATAAAACTAATTATTTTTGGATTTAAAAAACGTAGATATAAATTTCCATTTTATAAATCGTTCAGTGAATTGAGTATTCATGAATAAACTAAAATAAAATAAAAATTAAATGTTTTCATTGTTTAATGTTTTTTTATAAAATATGAAGTTAATTTAATTAATTAATGACCATTGACTGGTAATGTAATAATCTGGAAATGGTTGAATCTATAATTGAATAAAAGGAATTTGGGTTGTGTATACCTAGTTGGTGTGGTTGAGTTGCGTCTAGTTGGTGGAAAAAATTGGTTATGATATTATGGTATTGAATATAAGGTGAAGATGATAAATTATTGATGTGAAACATTTAGGTCGGCCTTATGTGTTATCTATTAATATATATGCTTGTATTTTCATGTTACTTTTATACCCACACCACCCGTATTGAATACCATGTATCAACACCCAAATGTTTTAGGAGGTATTTCCCACAATATCTAGATAGTGTGGAACAAATTTCTTCTTACCCACTCTACCAAACTATTACTTCTCTAGTGGGATAAACAGTTCATTGGTATTGATTTCAATTAGGTGGATTCCTCCAATTCCTTCTTGAGAGAAAGTCAATGTTGATGGGGAGGCCCCGAGTGAACCTGGGCCTTCAGGCTGTGGAAGTATATTTCATACCTATTAGGGAATTTTTAATGGATTTTTATCATTATATTGGATGGGGATCTTACAATGAAGCTGAGTTGTGGGATATGATTAAATACATCACCCATGTGGTTCATCATGGTTTGTGATTTCTTTGTATGGAATCAGATTCAATGGTGGTTGTTGAAATTATTAGGAGCTTGTCCATGAATGTTCCATGGGTGATGTTGTATTCTTGGATTGAATGTCTTTAACTCTGAGGTGGTCTCACCCTTGATGTGACACTTGTTTAGAGGGTGGGTAATCAGGTTGTTGATGCTTTATTAAATAATTCTAATGTATATTCATGTACGGAGTGGTCATTTTTTGTCCCTTATTGTTTTTAGTAATTTAATGATACAGATGTGAGTGGAACAGTTTTCACTAGTCTTTGTAATCACCCTTGTGATGGCTTGATTTTTTGTTTTATTTTTAATAATAACGTTTAGTACCAGTGGGTTTGACTCACTCTTGGTCCTGTTGTGTATTACATGGTGGAAGTACTCAGTTGGTGGTGAGTACTAACCAATGATGGCGTAAATAGAGGTGTTGATTTATGATGAGGGGTTGTGATATGTAGATGGGGTAATGCATAGTAGGATGAGGACATGAAATTAATGTCCATAATGTTCATGATACCTAGATTATATTGATATGTGGTTGTATATGGATATGTGAGGATGTACGAGTTTAATGAGATATGTGGATGATGAAATTTTTTCCTTCCAAGGGCCTACAAGAGGCGGAACTCAGGGGTCACTCAAAATTTTCAATACCATATTGGGATTGGTACTAATGTAGGGGGTCATGAAAAATTGTTATTGAAGGTTTTGGTTGAGGAATATGATGAATTTTGGGGTTAGGAACTGGAGAGGATTTCATGAGTTGTTATGAAAAAAATGTTAGTCATACGTAGTGTGTAACATATTAAGCATGTATGGTTAGGGTATGGGAATTTATGGTCCCTTTTCATCTAACCCAAGGACTATATTCTAACTAAATGCCTTAGGAAAATAATTCTTCTTTAGGGGTTAGAGATCTTGGACAGGTACATGCATCAGACATTTTATTTTCTTTAATTTGGCGAGAGATTATGAATTATATGACCTGAATAAAATAAATTTTAAAAATTTCATGCTACCAGGATTAGGGTTTTTTTATAATGTATGTTATGGATTCAATCGTATAAATAGTGGGGATACATTCCCTGTCCTGAAAAATTATTTCATGATGTATTTTGAAGTCATATAAGTGAGATAGGTCCACCCAAATTGAAATATATCATGCTATAGAGGATAGTATCCCTAGGTTTTTCTTCTTATGAAAACACTATTATGTTGATATATGTGATTCTATTGTTTAGGGAATATAATGTAGTGATGACTTGAAAATATGATAAATAATGATACTAAAAAATATTAAATAGTAAATAAAATATATTTATTTTGATTATTTAATTTTTATGTCTTTCTAATAATTGTTGGAATGTTAATGACATGGATAATCTTTATGCCTACTAGTCTAAATTGTTTCAAACTTATGTTTTGTAGATTTGTGATTTTTTTGAAATATCTAGTTATGAACATATGAAAATTGATATTAACTTTTCAAAAATGAACTATTTAACATTTATTTGGCTAAGAAATTAATATCTTGAATTGGATGGTCAAGTAATATGTGTAAAAAATAGTAATAACTGGTTAAATTTCTTTAAACCATCATTATTTATCCTAAGTTATAGTTTTTTATAATAGTTAAAATAATTTTTAGACTTATTTGGTAACTGGTTTATACTATTTTGTAAATAAGTTTTATTAAACCACATATTTTTTAATAAAAGTTTCTATTAAAATTTGATTTAGTGGATGATTTAAGAAGCTAACTATTTAAATGGTATCCATTCCTCACAAAGGTTTTATTACATGTTCCTGAAGGATATTTTTTTAAAATTGATATTTTTTATTTTTTTCTAATAATTAACTAAGTGATTTAAATTTTTTAGGTTTTCAAATCCATTTTTATAGATAAAATTTATTATTTTTATTTTGAGTATGTTTAGAAAATTTACTCATTCTATAGTGTATTAGTATGGTGATATCCTTATAATTAAAATAATTCCCTTTTAAATTGATACATACTATTTAAAACATGATTTGGTATGAATTATGAAGCTATGATATGATTATTGTTTTTAATACTATGTAATTATTGTTTTATAATTTGAAATATTTTATTAAAAACTAGTCAGAGAATATTGAGAATTGGATTTAATATTTTATAATGATTTAAGTAATACATTAATATATTCATTAATGAAGAATAATGTCCAATACATTTTATATTCCTTGAATGACTTTTTTGAATGATTTTATTCGATAAATATGCCCTTGATTAAAAATATTTAATCCATGAAGTGGATATTTAAAAAACATGATTTAGATGTTGAAATTCTTTAATATGAAATTTTATTTCATGTTCCAAGATGAAATAATTAGAATTTCTATAATTTGAAATTTTGATTAATTTAAATAAAGATAATGTAAAGGGTTAAGGATTCATATTGACTACCTTGAGTTACTCAAGTAAGAGTTATGATATATGTTTACCTCATATTTAATTTAAATAAAAATAAATTAATTATATATTATTTAAACTAAGAAATGGTGAATCAGTGAACATGATAAACTTACATTCCAGACCCTATTAATTTTTATGACATTATTATTTCAATTTTTAGCATGAGTTGTTATTTTTTATTTTGATTATGTATTTTTCATGAAAAGGTATCATATAAAATTAAAAAGTAAATTAAAATCATTATATAATAATATAATGATTGGAAAAGATACATAATAAGAGAAGAACCCATGATATGTAGTAGTAATGTATCATATCAGTTATTCATACTCTAATTTCCATAACATATTTTACCTTAAATTAAATTCCTCTATTACTATTGAAAGTCATGACTAGTTGATCTGCTTTAGTAATAGTTACAATTATTGGTGAAACATTATATATGTGTTTTTTATTGTAATAACTAAGTTAAATAATTCAATAAAATAGGTTTCTCATAATAGATATAATTTTTATAGATTGAAATGAAATATCATTAATCCATTCCACTTTCATTTTGATTGTGTTTTCATTCCCTGATATGTTAAGTGCATGTATTAGAAATTTATTTCTAGATTGGGAATTTTCCTTTTTCATATGAAATTCTTAAATGTAGGTGAGCATTCTTAGTGATAACCCATTAAAATATGAGAATTTTTTTTATCAATACACTAGTAAAATCTTTTCAAACACCACTAATGATTTATGGTACTAAAATAATCATGTGACGTATGATTTGTCAAAAATATAATTCTATTCATAGTTGTTAAAAAGTTCAATATGAAACCTCAAGAGTAACTTGTTTATCTAAAAATTTTCTTGAACGTGATCAATAATTATGAACTTCATTGGAAAAATGTAATTTTTAAATCTACAAAAGTTTATATTGGTTAATGAGAAACATTATATAATCTATGTTACATACATTGAGAATTCTGAACTAAAATATTAAATTAAATATATATAATATCTTATATACCCTAAAATAAATTTTTAATTTACGGTAATATGATCAGTGCACCTTCATTTGATAATGTACATCTTGAATCCTGAAATTAATGCATGTACAATTTCATTTTCATTATATCAAATCACAACATATATGTTGTAGAATATTTAGAGGGATATTTGATTTATCATTTCAATACTATAGAAAATGAACTCAACATGTGCATATTTTCATTTCTAATTTTAATGACTCTCTAAGTTATATTATGGAAGAGAAATGAAATATTTACTTTTATGAAATTTAACTTATAAAAGTATAATATCATTTTATATAAAAAAATTATTACTGATTTATTAGAAGTTACTGTTCACTATGATGTTCAATGGTGTTATATTTTTTTGTTACTAAAACTTTATGATCACCTCTAATAAAAATAATAATCATTTAAATTTCGAATGAAACCGTTTTTTTAATATAAAAATTTTAAATTTTAAATTTTTATCCACAAATAATTCCAATGAGAAAAATGATGCACTAAATAGGGTTATGAAACATTATATTCTATTAATAGTTGTTGTGGTTTGTTTTCTTTACCATTACTGTGATATATGTGACCCAAAACATAAATTGTTGTGTCTTGTTTGTGTGGGGTTCTATGATGAGTAGTGGTTCTTATCGTTTTTTATTGTGGTACACATGGTAAATTGGGACCGTAGCATGGAAATGAAGGTTTGTTTTATTTTAAATAAGATATCATTCTTTTATTGGGTAGGGGAACTCATAGGGGAAGTATTATAGAAGTGAATTTTTTTGTTCTCTATAACATGGTGGGAAATGTTTATTTGGTTCCCCCTTGTTCTTCATTAGGCTGAGATATCCTATAAAAGAATCTTTTTGAGATGTATCTCACATGGTTGATAGTTTTTGAGGTTTTCCATGTTAAAGTAGGCCTGAAATGTGATGTATTGGTCTGAACAAAAATATCCCAACCTAATCAACCTAACCCAACCTAATTGGGTTTGTTTGGGTTACTTATGGGATTTTTATTGATCATATTAATTTGGTTTGATTTAGGATTTGGTAGGATAATCTCATGAGTTAGAAAACTAATGACCCTACTAACCTTAATAATCCTGAATTAGTTCCCATTAACAAGGGTTCTCTATGTGATAATGTATTTCTTATTATTTTAAGGAAATTTTTTTTATGATTTTGTTTTATTGAAAATTAGTATTGTTGGTCTTTTTGTATTTAGATGATTTTATTTATTCTAAATATGTTTAGTATTAATTTAATTAATAGTTTTTTATTATTTTTTCCTATAATATTTCTTTACCTAGCCTATGAGATTCAACCCAACTAAACCCAACTAGCCACATGTTGGTTTAGGTTTGCTAATTTCAAAAAACATATCTATAAACCGACCCAATCAAACCCAATTAAGTTTTTTAGGTCGTGTGAATTTCTTTTTAAAACAAACTCAACCTGAAAAATGGACACCCCAATTAATTAGATCCTAAAATTGAATGTGGTGAGTAATGAATAAATATCCCCCTTGTGAGGGTTGGATTTTTTGGAATACAGGGGGTGGTTACTCTTAGCGAGGATAATCTATTTTAGTAGGTATCTATATAAGTGGTTGGGAGGGGATAACATAGGGGTAGGAGTCACATATGTGTTCTCGGTTGCATGGGTCATTTTGATGTTCATTGTTAATTTCTATTACGATTATGTGTTTGATTTTATCTATTATATGAGTTAATATGACTCTCTTGGTTGATTATGTCACCTAGTTAGGTGTTTTTTTTCAGATATATGGTTGTGTTCTTATTATATTAATATCCTCAAGAGGTATATTTTGAGTGGTTTTCTAAAAACCATTTACCTTAACTTTTAGGATAAATATTCAATCATGAGGATGATTATTGTTTAAGACATATCTGATTTAATATCTCTAGTTCTCAAAACCATCCTTTGTGATTTTGTAAGGCCTGGAAGGTACAAGTGGGGGTTCAGGTCATTGCCTTTGAAAATTTTAATGTTTTCTCTCACTAGAATTGTAACACCTTTAGATTATATTAAAATATTACTCTTTAAATAATTTTTATTTTTTCAATAAACTGTGATACATGAAAAAGGTAGTCTAAACAAACCATGATTCAATATTAAAATATTATTATTTGTGACAGTTATAATGTAACGCCCTGAGATATTAAAAGAATACCACTATATTTTATAGTTAATATGACATGAAACACTAAAATTATAAGAGAGTGTAACACCATAATACTTTATTAAATATTTATTTTTAAATAAATTCTATCTATTTGATATCATGTGACACATAGAACACCAGGTTTATACAAAATTTTATACTCTATTAAGGTATTATTATATAAAAATTTCCATTATAACCTAGAAAATAATTTATAAGGTATGAGTAGCAAAAAATAAATTTGAAAATTATATTTTTTAAACATATATAAAAAAATTCCATGGTAATATACTCATTATAAATAAAATAAGAACTGTTTGAAAGAAAATTAAATGTCTTCTGAAAAAAATCAATTTTTTAAAAGATGGTTTAGTCGTGTTGGGTGCACAAAATTTGAATTTTATTTTTCCCACTTGTAAATTATTTATTTTTAAAAGTTACCTTTATTTTTTAAATCATTATATTAGAATTAAATCAGTGTCAATTTTTTTAATTTTCTAAATAGTTTCATTTTTCAATGAATAGAGAAAATAGAGCTGTTTATTAAAAATACCATTTCTTTTAATGCATTTACAATGCCCCATTTTTTAAGGATGTTTTAAAATTTAAATTATTTTAATTAAATATTTATTAATACGAATTAGTTCAATGAAACGAATTTATGTTATCTAATAATTCCAACCAACTTTTTAACCATAATGAATATTGAAAACAGAAAAAACTTATTTTTTGTTGTTAAGGTAAAAATAAATTTATAGGAAGTTAAACATAAATATTAAGGGGGTAAAATGACCCAAAAATTGTATAATTAATATTGGATGGTAATATTTCAACCATAAAACTTATAATTTTTTAAAATGGTCTATTTGTTTCCATTCCATTTGAAAAAAAAGTGTGGAATCCTTTCATCTCAAAAATTTCATGTGTGCCCTCTACCCCATATATAAAAGGCCACCCCAACTCTAATCATTTACAAACATCCAAACCCTAATTATTTGGCTGATTCCTACCCAAATAACTACATTAATTATATCCTCTCATCAGAAAACCCTTCTCTGGACCGTAAATCTTACCTTCTAAGATTTGTGGTGAAAACCAAAACAAATTTCTTGATGAAGAAGAAACATACTTAACTAAAAGATTTACTTAATTTCTTATTCCACTACATTAAATAATAATAATCCACACTAATATAATAAACTCAGTAACTTACATATTTTTATATCCTGTTATGTTATTTTAATAAACTACAATAATCTCTATCTCCCTCAAATTGGAAACAAACTTGTTGATAATGTGTACAAATAACATCTACATCATGGAATGAGGAAAAAAAATTCATACCCACTTCTTACATATTGATATAATGATGTATATAGTTGTTATATAAGATATTTATTATATAATTGTACTTATATAACTATAATATCACATATAATATCTTTATTTTCATTCCATAGGGAAAACGATAATGTCGCTCACGTGTATAGTGAACTTCCACCTCATTAAGTAATGTGATTTTATTCATTTACAATTTAAATGGAAAGTAATAAGGATTATTGTTAAGATGATATATTATATTCGTGATATGTTAATCATTAATTAAAAGAAATATAAAATATAATTTCTTACCTTCCAATGAAATGAATAAATGATAGTGTTGGTCATGTGTACGGCGTATCATCGCCCTGTGAAGCGATGTGACTATTTTTTCAATAACTTTTCACATGGAAGGTAATGAAGGAAAAAATATAATGAATATATGTTATATATATATATATATTACATTATATTGATTCAATAAAATAATTATACAATCTAATTATTTTACCTTTCACTCATTAAAGAAAAAGATAACATCACCTTTGAATTCGTTCATCCTATCATATCTATGAAGTGATTTGATCTATTCTCCTTGTTCAATGTGCAATAATGATTATAAAATTTATATAACTAAAGAAGTATATTTTTTACATTATATTTGTTCTGTAGATGATGTAACTATATACTAGGTTTGATATTTGGAACATTCATGATAAAACATGCATGAGAAAAAAAAAGAGAATGAACACTTGAAACAATTAGTGATAATGAAATATTATAAACAAATGGGTGATACGGTGTTATAAAAGGGATAAAAATTCGATATTATAAATAATAATATAATTTTGGAATATGTTAATAACTTGTTTTAAACCACTATAAATATGGTTAAATAGTGTTCAACTAAATATAATTGTGAGGTAAGGGTTTTCTTAATTCAATTTCCATTCATTAGATTATAGGTCAACTTTATTGACTATATTATATCAATATTATGTTCAAAATAAATTTTGATTTACTTATTTTTTATTTACCCTTTTATTTTTTTGTATCTAAATTTGTTACATATAACCACTTCATGGATTAACTCTTAACTCAATGATATAAACTTTGTAAGGATTTCTATCTCAAAAAATCCTTCTATACACATAATTTATATCATGTGTGGTATATACTAATACATTACATATTATATCATGAATACATCAAAATTTGTGATATTTAAGGTATAAAATACATTTATTCCATTGAAGGAAATGATTTTTCTATTTATAATATAAACTTTTCATTTACTTCTACATTTTTTATTCACTTATTTTTTAATTAACAGTACTATTTTCCTCAATTTTTTACTAAAAAACATTGAGAAATTTTTTTAAGAGAATCCTAATTTATTTCTCTATTAATTTGAAAATTATTTTTCTTCAAAATACAAGTATTCTAAAATTATTTCCAAAATTGTTTTTCTATAATATTTTAATATTCATTTTTACCCTTATTTATATTCTTACAATAAAACTAAAATGGAATCTTCTCATTGTTTTCAACATAAGGTACTTTTTTGAATTTTTATGCCGAAAATTAAAGAATTTTGTTTTTAATTTATTTGGTTTGAATGGAACATTTCCATCATCATGAAAAGTTAATATTTTAAATATTAAATTCCTTTAGTTTCAATTTTTAATTTAAAAAAATTATTTATTTAATTATTGATAATGTTTTACATTTTAAATTTGTGTTTTCAAAATGAAAATGATATTTTTAACAAAAAAAGTTCAAAGTTATCATTTAAAATCAATTTCTATCTAAGATAAAATCCTTGAATGTTACTAAAAGTGAAAAGGTTATTTTCCTAAAAAAATTAATAATTTTAAAAATATGTTTCAAATAAAACAAGCTTTTATGTTTTATATTTTCGTATAAATGAAGTATATATGTCTCTAATATATATATATAGTTTCGCATCCCTTCCTTTGTTGAGGTAATACATGCCTTGTGATCATTTTTCAAATTCCTTCATTATTAAATTTTCATTTATTATTATTTGTATAATGATTATGCAAACCATTTTCTACCCATGTTTTATTATTATGTTATCATTTATGATTGATCTATTTTATCCGACACACATAGATCATGAACATGTTTTGATGGGTACACTCGGATAATTATCTAATGCATTTTGTCATGTTATTATATCATAAGGAATCATATACGATATTAGCGAGTAAACCTAGTACATTATGGGACTTTTACACCATGTGGTATTGTCTAATTAGTTATCTTTGACTCATGTTATGTCATGTTTTATGTTGTTTCAACATTTCCTATTATTCTATTATCTTATGATACTATTCTCTTTACATTATTATTTCATGTGATTACGGATGTGCCTTCTCTTCTATGATATCATGTTATAACTTTCAGTCACATGTTTTTATTTTTTATTATGTTTATACCCATAATGTTATTTTTGATCACCCCTTTGTTTATGAATTCTCTAGGTTAACCCATATAGATTTAGGATCTCAAATGAATTTTAAGTTCTCACTATGGAAAAAAATGAGGATTCCTCATTTTATATAATAATAACATATCCATTAAATGACTCTGGGCCTTTATTATCCTTGGGTAGTAATTAATACATATATATGTGTGTGTGTGTGTGTGTTTAATAATAAGGTAATATTATTTTTCAAAGGCTTGGGTCTCTATAGTTGGTATGAGGGGAAATGGATAGAATCTGATCATTTGGAACTCTAATGTGTGAGCATTGGATGAATCATGGATCTCCAATGAATGGATTCATGAGAATAGAGATACCATTGGGGATGTCGGTGTGTCTTACATAGTAGGTATATCCACTCATGTATTTCTCTAATAGCTATCGATTATTGTATACTAGAAATAATTCCAAACATCTATAGTTGGTATTATTGGAGTAGTTTAGTTAAGCTTTAGTATTTGGATGAGAAAACTATAGGGATAACCTTAACTATATTTTTTAAGATAATTCTAAATATCATTATAAAAAAATAAAAATATCCTATAAAATTGGTGAACTATAGAGTGAGTGGTTTCTGAGAAATTACTTCCTTTTTGGATACTACTAGTGGGCATGGTTTTGTTACAGATGTTACGAGGAGTAATAACTCTAAGGTATCTTATATTGAAATAAATGTTTCATGATTTAGACGTCTTATAAATAATTTCTCATGATAATTTTGTTTCCCGTGATGAAAAATATTGATTAGACTGTTCTTTATGGTTTTATTCAAATGTGGGAACCATAAGGAACTGGGTTATTTTTTTAATGTGATAGAAAAAATGATTATGAGAAACCAAATGTGATGAAGACCTGAGTGAAAGATATTATGAATATACATAATCGGTTATTGAAATATATAATTAAAAACATATACATTAACCAACGCTCAGACTCACTAATGAATAAAAGGACATGTTTTTCTAATATTTTTGTTGTTGGAAACCATAGGTGAAAGAAGATTCTTTTTTTATATGTAGATAAACGACGAAGTAGCACTCATGGTAATGTCATAATGAAATGTCAAAATGTTTTAAATTTTGAGAAGATAGTCATGAAGTAATTATTTTCTATGGAAAAATGAAAAGATCAAATTTCACAATGGATGATAATAATGTTTTCCCCAAGGCATCATCAGTGGTTTATAGACATAAATATGGCTAAAGAAGATAATCAACTAGGCTATAAAATTTAATGTTTCTATATTAATGATAAGGATTGTACAAATGAAAAATAAAATTACAGAGTTGTTAAAGAATTAGATTATGAATCCTAGTTATTTTTTTAAGAATGGAGTGGAATGATTGAAATGTTTACGTAATAGAAATCGAGAATTATATTAATCATGATATATATATATATAATTATTATTCTATATAAGTTTTTCCATACGTATTTTCAATAATATGTTGAATAGTAATAATAACCTATAAGTTTTCTTAAATGTAACGATGAAACTCTATAGAAATTTCATATAACTGAGTAAAATATAATATTTGATATGTTCTTGATGTTGAGGTAATTAGTTGATTTTTTTTTTAAATGAGATATATAGAAAACCATAGTAGCTTAAAAATTCATTTGATGACTAATTATATTTTTAAATACAGCCATCATATTCATCCGAACATTATAGTTTCATGAAGAATTATTAATATGATCATCACATAAATGTTTCTATAGTTTTGGAAAATGGAAAACCTATAATCCATGTGTAAACCCATCACATCTGGAAAGGTCACAGGGCCTAAACCCACAATCAAAGGGTGATAAGTGTGAAGTGACTATCACTATCCTATATGATTTTAAATGTTACAAACTAACCTAGGTTACCCATAAACATGACACTGACCCATTCTGTCACAATCCTGAAGGGAGTTCCCAATCCCAACGGGATAGTAACAAGTACCCAAGAATTTAAAAACAAACCAAAGGGAATGATTTCTCCCAAATTAAAAACACACATGTAATACATATACACTAAGCAGGAAGAAACATCAGAATGCTAATAAGTATATGTCATAACAGTAAAAATATTGTATAAAAAATGACTATAAAATTAAACCGAATATCCAAGAGAAAATTCCAAAGGAAAATGAAAAAAAACCAAAAAACTACACCGTGTGAAGTCATGTACAAACCCTCTCCATCTCACCCCAACTACCTAACATAGCTTACATGAATCCCTGATACCTTAATATGGCGCCTTGACATTCCCTACATTAAATGACATACATAGGTATGTACACCATTTAAGAGGTTCATTGGGTGAAAACTAACTTGCGAAATAGGATTATGCATATGTGTTTCATAACATGTCTCTATATAACAATTCATGTATGCTCGTTTCAAAAAAAGGCATGATAAGCAGCAAATTAGTTTTGTAGAAAACATGGTAAAATTTGCCCCTTTTTCATTGGTCTAAAACAATAGAAGATATATCAATTTCAATGAAAAAATCATATATAATCTTTAATAAGAATAAACATGCATATCAATGATAAAATAACAAATCCATGAAATCACAAAATAGAAGAATAGGTATCAACCCAAAGGATCACCATAGTTCAGACATGAAGACTACTCATACCACAATCAACCATGTCCATAATCTAGTTCTTAGAACAGAGGCCGAATAATAAATGTAATACCACATGTGTAAACCCCCAAACAATATAACTTTTAGTCCCCTAGAACAATTCGCCAAGCAAATAGAAGAATGCCTCATGATCAAACCACCTGATAATCACAAAAATTGATGACGCCCTCAACCTTAACCTTCCACCTAAGAACCCAAGGTAAATCATGGGCTCGTTTTCACAATACATTACAATTATTTGAATACAATTTCACAAATCCATATCAATTCATTGAATATACCCTTTTTCTTTCAATTTATCAACAACAAGGGGAAAATAATTTCTCTTTCAAAACTCTTTTCAACACTCAAAAAATAATCATTCAATTTCCTTTTATAAATTAGTTTTTAAAATATGAATTATATGGTTCATCAAAATAGTCTAGAGGTGTAATAACTTACCTCAATAATCGGGTCGCACATGCCTGCAATAGGATCTACCAACAATGAAAACCCAATGATGTCAATGAATGTCCTAGTACCCAGTTCACACTTCTCAAAATTGATCCAATTGGGAAATGAGGTCTGATGAGAAGAGGAAACACCGCATACCTCAAAAACCAACACCCATCCCACCACAACTAATAAAGGAACAACCTATAGAATGATATTGCACTAAAAATCTCAAAAAAGACATGAAGAAACTCTAATTTAGAGAAAATAATCACATAATGAAACTCCAGTGTGATACCATTATCAATGTAAATGAAGAATTGGAAAGCTAAATCACCCAAAAATATGCATTGAAATGGAAATGATGATCGAACCATGAACAGATCGATCTGGAATGAATGGAGTATCTAAAAAACATAGAATAGTATACCTCAGTCGAGAGAAAGGGAGATCTGGTAGCCAAAATTGGCACTAAAAACTATAAAACTCGCTACAAATTTATACACTAAAAATTACATGACATGTAATACTATTACACATCGTGAAAACCATGATCTCCATATATTCTAAAAAACCTATCACCTCGGATTAAATCTAATATTTAATTAACTCACAATGTGTTATAGATTTTCATATTGTTTAAAATTATGAAACATGAATCTTTCTCATGGTATGCACCCAGAAAATATTAAATGTCATGTAACTTAGTTACATGATGTGTAAATATCCTACAGCCTTCAGAAAATGCATAAAATACCCTCGAAAACTTCATTCAAAAAAGGGAACTCAAAAAGAGGGGAAACCATAGCTGATCAATAAAATGGGATGTTAAAAAATACACACCATAAACACATTCCATCCTTGAGAAATCATGTGGAAGATGTAATCTCTGGAAAAAGATGATCTCACAACTCCCTCATCAGTGACTCTTGGTCCAAAGTCTGATGATAATATGATCTATGTTTCCATAAAACTCGGAACAACAAAATTGACTTCTCACACAATACTTTCACTTGTGAGTAAATGATATCAACTGGTTTCTCAAAAACAGAAACATATTGAACAAACTCAATTTATTCCTAACCCAGAACAATAGAGGGATCAAGATGAAAATTCATGAGATGAGATATGTGGAAAAAATAACGAATACCCATTAACTGAACCAGCAATACTAACATATACGCAACATGACTAGTCCAATTATAGATTTAAAATGATCCAAAATATCTCGGATCAAAATTTACCTATTTTCCAAGCCAGTGGTGTCCCAAATGAGGAAAAAATTTCAAGAAAACTCAATCACCAATGAAAATCCAATAGGATGACATCCTTAATCTGCTTATGATTTTTTCGACTCTGGATAGAAACCAGGCATTGATGCAAATCTTGAATCTTCTATGATATCTATTGGACCAACCTCAATCCAATCAAAGCTACTTTACCCCCCTTATCCCAAAAACATATGTAGTCCTCACAGCGAATAAGCAGTGCCTCAAAGGGATTCATTCTGATCAACGAAAAATAACTATTATTAAAGAAAAAATGAACCAACCTCACATGATTATCCCATGATACACTGAAATCAAAGACACATGCACGAAATATATCCTCTAGGATCTAAATCACACACTCCATATGACCATCCGTCTGTGGATTGTAATTGTGCTCAACTTGACCTGAGTTTTCCTCACCTCTTGGAGACTCCTCCAGAACCTCATGGTAAGACTATGATTTATATCTAAAACGATATCAGAACGAATCCAATGTAACCTAAAAATATTCTACAAAAAAAATATTACCAAATTCTTCAACCATAGTGGTATATTTCCTTAGAATGATATGAGGAGATGTTTTCAGCCGATCTGAAACAACCAAGATATCATTCAGCCCTCGGGATGTCCATGGTAACCAAACAAAAAATCCATGGATACCTCATCCCAATTTTAGACCGGAACTAGAAGAGGGTGAAGAAATACATAGGGCTTCAAGTGCTCTTCCTTTATCTATTGGCCGGTGTAATAATGTGACACATAATCTGCAATGTCATGATTTATACTCAGCCACCAAAATTGTCATCTTATGTCATAATACATCTTTATTTTTCTTGGATGAATTAAAAACGAAGATATTTCCCAATTAAAAAAGACTAAACATTTCTTAGATATTAGGATGAAAACCCACTCCCCAAAGTGTTGCGTACCATATAAAGGGAGAGAACAATGAGAAACAGTCTCCCCACTAAATATTCATTCTAAAATTTCATTGAACTCATCATCCTTTAGCTGACTCTGCAAAATATAATCAAGGATTAATGATAATAATAGAACACTGATCAGAACCATACCTAAAACATCCTCTTGAGCATCCAAGTGCAACTGACTAAAAATATTCATAAGGTTACACTCCTCTTTCGATTCCCGAATTTCATGTGCTGGTTCAATCCTTCTAAGAGCATCTGTAAAGAAATTCCCCATCCCCAGGGTGTATACGATATCAAAGTCAAACATCTAAATGTATTCTACCCATCTTATATCTAATATTAAAGTCTTTCTAATAAAATATATAACTCAAACACTTATGAATAGAAATTCTGTGAATAGTTTCCTGAAAATATAGTATCTCCAACACTTAATCCCATTCATAACTGTAGAAAGCTCTAAATCCTTAGTGGGGTAATTATTCTCATGCGGATGAAGATGAAGAGATCCATATGCTACCACGTGGTATAAATTCATAATCATGAATCTCAAACTAGTACCATAAGAATCATAAAACACTATGTACCCCTTATCGGGTTGAGGTAAGATGATGAAAAAATCCTACATTAGAAGTCCTATTAGTTCATAGAAAGAAGACTAACATTTCACAACCCATCAAGAGCCCTTTTCCTGTAGGATTCTTGAGGTCTATTCCTCATGAAAGAAAACCAGTTCAGGTTGGGACCAAATAGGACAATATCATGATCGTGGGATAGATTGGTCTGCTAAAAATAGTATCCGATCTATTATCCATTTGATGTGTCAATGTGGACGATGTACCCTTATATAGGGGGGTTATGGAAATCTCAAATAGAAGTATGAGAAGCACAAAGATCCATTTTATAAGGTGGTGCAGATACCTCTCCCGTTATGAGGCATTTTCCAAGGGGATTACTAAGGGCTAGATCTTAGGGAATGAAATACCATACATGCTTGGACCAAAGTGGACCATATCATGGTTGTGGAATGGGCTGGGCCATTACATTAAACCATTGGTTGTGTTATTGAATTTTGGAGATTAATACATTTATATTCATTTTTAATATTATCTTGCCTTGTAATAACAATTTTGGTTTTAATAAATATTAGTGGATTATATTGTTACTATTTTATGGATCCTATGATCAGTTAAAATTTAATTTTAGTGAAATGGGAATAAAAAATCATATTGCATATTCATTCCATTAGATTAATAGGTAACGTTGGAATTGATTGAATAAAAAATAAAGGACCAAATTAGGTTTAAAAAATTAATGATATGAAGTAAGTATATTTTTTAGTGTTCTCTATCTTGATATAAAAAAGAATTATTCATTTCTAATAAATGGATCTTGAAACAGAATATAATCCTATTTACATTATATATGATGAATAAATAGACTTTTAATTCATCATACATTTATGGTTTTGGGGGTTTTCACTTTCTCATGATCATTCACTTTATTGTAATCAATGATCACCACCACTCTCCATTGCTGTTTTTCTTTTCTTCTATATGCATATTTTCACTTCCCACCAATTTTCTCTATATTGAAACCCTTTTTGTATGTTACTCAAGGTGAAATTTGTATTTTAATTTCTCTATTTTTGAGAAGAAATTTTATTAAAACTTTTTAAGATGTGGGTTTTCAAAAAAAGAATTTTCAAATATCAAACCCTTGATTTCTGATCACATGTTCAAATTGAGAGGACACAATTTATTTAAGGTGATATAATGTAATGCCCTAACATTTTAAACTAATAACTTAATATCTAATAGTGTATATGACACGTAACTCCAAGAATAGATTATAATGTTACACACCAATACAGTATAATATATTTATTATTAAATAAATAAAATCTCATCAATATATTATGATTCATGCAGTATTAGGTTTAAAAAATATTGACACATTGAAAATATCACTATCTAAAAGTGGTCATTATAACCTAGCTGTTAGATTGGAGGTTATGAATATAAATAAATAAATTATGAAAATTTTAATTTATTACACATATATAAAGTAAAATAAATGGTTTTATATAGATTATAAATAAGTTAAGAATAATTTGATAGAAAAATAAATATTTTCTAAAAAACTGTGTTTCCCTAAAAAGAAGTTTAGTCATTCTTTCTGAAAATAATTTAAAATTAATATTTACCACTTTTAGAAATTTTATTTTAAAAAATTAAATTAAATTTTAGAATCTATATGTCCAGATTATAATAGGGTGATTTTTTTTCTTTATGAATAGTGTCATTTTTAATGAATATCGAAAATATAGATTTATAATAAAAATAACCTATTTGGATAAAGAATTTAAAAGATCCAATTTTTTAAAGAGGTTATAAAAGTAAAATTTGTAAAATTATATATTTATTTATCCAAATTAGTTCATATGAATGAATATCAATTTGATTTTTCAAATAAAATCTTTTTAGACTTTTTAATCTTTTTCTGTTTGAAAATTGATATTTCAACACGACCGCTGTTTTAAATTTAAATTAAATTCTACCACTTATATGTGTTGAATTTATAAAAAATTATTCCATATTTTAAATAATCATCATTTATATTATTTATAAACTTTTACTTAATTTTTTACCCTAATGAATAGGGAAAATATTATAAATTATTAACCTTGGTTAAGTTAAAAATGAGTTTATTAGGGGATAAACTCTAAATACAAGGGTTATATATTTCCAAAAATTTATTTAATTCCTATTTTGTGGTAATATTTCGACCTTATATATTATATTTTATAAAATATTACATTATGTGTCCTTTTTTCTTCAAAAAAACATCATTTCGGTTTTTTTTTCAAAAAATTCAAAGTGTGTCCTCTCCCCCGCATATATAATGCCACCCACTCTCAACTCATTTCCAAACTACCAAAATCCATTCATTTAGAAAATTCCCAATAAAATAATTTCCATAACTTAATCAACTAATCCTATAATATTTTTATTATCATAAATACATCCAAGGAAGGCTTTTGATGAAAACCAAAATGAGTACTCCAAATAAAAAGTAACGTCCTTAACCGAGCGTTTTATTTTATTTCATATTCCTCAACATTAAAATATTATTAAAAAATTATGATATAAAAACCCTAGTTTCTTAAATATACTGCGAGGTTTTTATAGTTTGGGAATTATCAACGACCGTCTCCTCCCTCAAATTATAAACAAAATAGTTGACCCTATGTATGGCGGACTACCGCCTCACAAACAGATGTAATTTGTTTCCTATAACCACATATTTCAAATGTATATATATATGAGTATAATTAATTTATATTATATTTATGATATAATTATATTTCATGAATTATAATATCTTTTCTAACATCTTAATTTCATTTCTATAGGGTATATGATCATGTCTCTCATCTGTACGGCGGACTATCGCCTCGCGAATCAATGTGGGTAGTTATTCCCTTATTCTATACATGGATGGTAAAAAGGATAAATTTGATACAAATTTATCATATTTAGTAAATATCAATAATTATGTAAAATAAATATATCATATAATTTCTTACCTTCCCATCCATTAAATAAATGATAACGGTGTTCTTTTGTATGGTGGACCACCGCCTCACGAACCGATGTGATACATTTTTCACTAATTCTTTACCTCGAATGAAATAAAGGATAAATTTAATTAGTATATGTTATATATATGAAATTATATTGATTTTATAAAATTAATATAAAATCTAATTCTTTTCCATTTAACACACTATGGAAATTATAACATTTTTGGGTCATATGTACGACCCACCATCTCCACAAAGTGATGTTATTAATTTTCCATGTTCAAAATTAAATAACAGTTATATAGATGTATCTAATGAAAAATATGTGTTTATAAAATTAATGTTAATATTTTAATTATGGAATTTTATCCCATGTTCAAGATCAAAAACATTAAACATAAAAGTGACCTGAGAAAACAGGACAACAAACACCTGAAACAATAAGTGATAATGAAATATTATTAAGAAACATGTAAAAATAGTTTATAAAAGGGTTAGAATATGATATTTAAAATGGTTATATAATTCTATTGTAATTTATTAACATGTTTAAAACAACTATATAGTTTTTTAAATAGTTATTAAATAAATTAATATGTGGTGTAAAGGGTTTCCTAACTCGATTTACAGTCATTGGGTTATACGTCTACTTTTTTATTATATTATTCAAAGATTATATGTGAAATGAAATTTAATTACCTTATATTATATTTAAACTTTTATTTTTCTGTATCTATATTTTTTACACATAATCACCTCATGAATTAATTATCATCTCAATGATGTGAACCATATACGGGTTTCCCTCCCCAAAATTCATTATATAGACCTTTTTTTTCATGGTGTGTATTTGCTGCCCATTTACATATTATATCATCAGTCCATAAAAAATCCCAATATTTCATGTTAAAAATTCATCTCTTTCATTCATGGTATGTAATGATCCAAAAGTTATGAAATAGGTATGTTTTTATGTTTTAGTCAAATTTTAATCAGCAATTCTTATGCTTGAATACCCAATGAAATAAATTATTTGATCAATGTATAATAAAACATTTTTATTTTATTATATATTATTTATTCACTAAATTTTAAATTATTAGTAACATTTTAAAAACTTTTTACATAAAATTATAGAGAAAGTTTTTAATAAAATCTTACATCATTTCTCTATTTGGTCAAAAATCATTTTTCTTCCAAATCCATGTTTTCTAAAAACACTTCCAAAAATCCCATAAAATATATTTTCTATGATGGTATAAAGTCATTTTTACCCTTAATTTTATTCATGAAAACGTTTTAAATAAAACTTTCATATCATTTTATGAATAAGTTATTTTTTAATTCTATAAAAAAAGTGAAAAAATACTTTGTTTTTAACATATTCTACATGAATAGAACTTTTACATCATCAAGAACACTCAATGTTTTAAATAATTTTTTTTTTGATTTTCAAAAGAAATTTAAAAAAAAAATATGTTCTTTTTAGTGATTGAGAAATTTTTTTGTTTTTAAATATGTTTTTTAAAAAGGAAAAGATATTTTCATCAAGAAATATTCAAAGTGATTATTTAAAATAATTATCCATCTAAGATGACATCCTTTTATTTTACTCAATTTTAAAAGGTTGTTTTACTCAATGATGTTTTTAACTTGTTCAAAATTATTTTCAACAATGAAAACTACCATTGATGTTTTTGTATTTATTCTAAATGATGTAAATATATCCCTCATGTATATACCTATTTTATTCTCCCTCTATTTATTGGGTTAATACATAGCTTATGATCAATTCCCAAGTTCCTTAATTTTGAAATTTACTTTGATTATTATAATAAGAAAGATTGTGAAACCTGTTTTATTTCTATGGTTAATTCTTATGTTATTCCTTTGATTGATTTCATTTAAATGGCACACATAGATCATGAATATGTTTGGATCGGTAAGACCATATGGAGCTATAATGAATTGGGTAATGTTATTGTCTTATGGGGTTTTTGTATGGGATTATGCATTAAACCTTATCCATTAAGGGAATTTTTCCACCATATGATATTATTAAAGATGTTATACTTGAATCACATTTATTTTATATTTTATATTGTATCTACATTTCATTTGATACCACAATCTTATGATACCTTGTTATTTACGTTATTCCTCCATGTGATTACTCATATGCCTTCAATTTTATGATATCATGTAATACCTTTTCATCCCATTTTATTATTCTTTATCATTTTTTCCTTACATGGTGGTTTAGATCACCTGTTTGTTTATGTATTCCCCAGGTTATCCCATATATATTTTGGTTCTAAAATAGATTTTACGATCTCACTATGGAAAATAAAATAAGGATTCCATGTTTTATATATTAATAACCTAGTATTATAAACACACAAGGCCTTTATGATCCTTGTGAGGTAATTATTTGATTCTTTTGTTTGAGAATCTTGTAATATTATGTGTAAAAGGCTTGGGTCGTTATATATAACCTAGCCACTAGATGTTTAGGTATTAATAGTATTAACTACTATATGAAATAAATATAATCTTTCCTATGAATATTAATTTATTAATAAATTCATCGTTAATATTTACTCAGTTTTTAGGGAATTTATTTTTATTCTTCAAAAATATGTTTTCTTCAAAAAAATATTTTTATTGATTTTGATGAGAAACTATTATGATTAATTTCAATAACATTTAAAAAAAATATATTTTAAAATCAAAATCATTTTTGAAATCAGCATAATAAAAGTATATTATGATGCATTTTTGAAAAATTTCCAAAAAATATTGATTTTCCCGTGAATAATAAAAATACAATTTTTTTTGAAAATCATATTTTTCTTTTATGAATGTAATAAGTTCAATTTTAAAATTGTTTCAATGTAAAATTAGTTCAATTATATTATAAATAATCTAATTAATTTAATTAGAATAAATTTTATATTTCAATTTAGGATAAAAAAAATTTTTATACATAAAATGTATTTTCCAAAAAAACTAATCTTATACGTGAAATGTTTTTTTACATTAATAAAATGAATTTATCAAAAAAAATTAATTATTTTAAATATTATATTTTTATTATATTTTTTATTAAAAAAATTAAAAATTCATCAAATTTTTTTACTATGCATGGGATAAGAATAAATGTAGTTTTACATTTAAAAACACATTATTATAATAGAGATTTTCATTTCCTTTTTCATGCTTATTTTAAAATTAATTTATGAATCTTTTATTTGGTGAATTTGATAAAATGAATTAAATATTTTTAATTATTTTGCACAAATTTGGTAACGGCCTGATGTTTTTCAATAGAAATTTTATTCTCATAATTATGTCATAATATCTAATGAAAACACAACATAATGAACTAATAAGTGCTAAATGACCTTTAAATATAGGTTTGTCACTTCTGTGTTTGGAATTTCGAAAATATGACATACACAGTTGTGACCAGTAAGTTATTTAGAGGCTGATAAGAAAAACTTATTTTTGGGTGAATAATAACCTACCCTCATGAATAGTAAGGTATTCTTATAAATAGTGATATACCCTAATTAATAGTAGCCTTACCTATGATATCATTAAAATAATATTCAAGTGAATTTGTGATGTACCAATATTTTAGAATAAGTAAAATAATGTTTTAAAACTGGGTTTTAATAATAAATTATGATTTTAATTAAATATTAAATTACTCATATTTAAAAAATCATTTTTGAAAAATGGACTTCATATTTGTATTCTACACATTGAAAAATGGATAGGATGAATATTTGGGATTTTTCTAAAATACTGGAATTTTTATGAATAGTAAAATCCGATAATTCACAATAAATGCTAAATAATGGATTAATTGAGTCATTGATGATGATCTATAGATGTAAGCCCAATTCTTTCGAAGTCAGATGAATTTATTACTGTTCTTGGTCATGGAATACATACTATTCTGTGTCTAGTGAATAAATAATAAACTAATGATTAAAAAATTATGAAAACTCTCCACCCCTCCACTATAAATACCACCCATTCTTACCTCTTCTCTTCACTCCTCTCAAGCCATGTACCTTTCCAATATTCTACCAAAATATCTCCCCAAACTCCTCCCCCACGTCCAAAATCTCCTAGTCTCTTCAAAATACCAAAACCAATTCCTTTAAGATGTTCTCAAAGGGGGAAGTTTCAAGAGGTAAATTCCTCTTTCCAATTCCTTCTTTTATTTTATGTTCTTTTCTTTTGTTTCTTTCCTCATCTCCCTTCACCAAAATTGTATGATAACTCCATTAACATACATGTACTGGAAAGTTTTTATGTTAATGGTATATTTCATTATCTTCTCTCTTTTCCCCACCTTTTATTTGAATGGAATGAAAGCAACGTTTGAGATTTTCTAATTTAGCACATTCAGGGACAGCAATTTATCAATTTCTATTATCATCTTTAAATATCATCATGAAATCATCTTTTTATGATTGAACCAGGTTATATATATGTAATATATCCTATTTTGATTCTGTAATATTTTTATACAAATTGTATTATGTTATAAATCAAATCATGTTCTTTGTAATGAAACCCACCAATTAACAAAAACGGTAGTCACTTTGGTTTTATATAATAGTTTGACTTCACTCTAAGTAACAAAATTAAATTAAAAATCATTTAATCTCCATTATGTTCACTAATATAGTATAAGTACAATTCTAGATAATCACTTTCATCTTACAGGTTTATCCAAACATAAATATATGTTAACTGGTCATTGAAACCAAGTAAACAAACTAGCCCGAACAATGAAATTGAACCTCATAACCAATCAAAACGGTTATGAATAAACTTAAAATGATAATACTAAACCAATTACATATATAATGGGTTATGGAATTATTAATTAATAAACATAATTTTTTTATTCAGGTCTTTAATAACAAGTGGGGAACACCAATGATGTTTATATACTCAAAATCATGTTCCAATATCCATCCATAATTATCTTTTTGGGATATGCATGTTTTTTTAGTGATTCCCACCTCAATACCCCCTGATAAGCAATCATGTTTTAAGGGAAATTCCCGAATTCTTACCTGAATTCAATTGAACTCTATCTTATATTTTAAGCCACCATTGTCTCTATAAAATCAGTATTTTTATTATGAAAACCTTTTTGGTTCACATCTATTTTTATATAAAAGATTTTTCCCCTTTCTATTTTATGATATCTACAGTATTTTCCTTAAAACCACACAAAAAATTTTAATGCTAAAATTTCCCAAATACATTTCATACAAGTTGTCACTCCTTTTTGACATCACACACCAAGATATATACTTATTGAATGTCCATGAGTAATTCCTTTCATTCATGGACACATTCATGATAGACCCATTGGTTACGATTTATGTCCTGGGTGTGATACTTAATTCATTCCAGGGGTACCCATATGTTTATGTATGGTTGATTATGTATGATTATTGGTGTGGCCAGATTATTTGTGTGGAAATAATATTAATGAAAATTTTGAGATGGGTGAACCCAGATAGCTTTCCAATGCATTGGGTAAAGGTAAGTCTCAAGAGATGTGATGTGAAACAGGATTGGAAGTTTACCTGGACCCGTACTAAAGAAATGTCTTATGATTCTACCACATTTATATGATACCATGTTTATATGATCCCATGCTTATATGGTATGATTCAATATGTTCTGGGATTTGTTATCATTATGACATTCCTCTTAACTCATGTGATTAAGATGTATACTTATGTTCATTCCCTTGTTGGGATTTTTAGCTCATCCCTTTGTTCATATGTTCCCCAGGGTACCCTATGAACATGTAAGTGTTCAAAGGAAGTTAAGATCTCTTTTTGGAGATTAAATAATGAAATGTTTTTTTATCCCCGTGTTTTATGTTTTATGTACTTAGTCTTCTAAGACACTAGACTTAATGATCCTTGGCTTGTACACTGATGTATAATTATGCTTACAATCATGTAATGTTATATATAAAATGATTGGGTCACTATAGTTGGTATCTAAAGATGGTCTAGTTATTTTTGGAAATTATGAATAGATAAACTTTGTGAGAACCTTAAGGATGAGACAAATTATAGTAAAACATCCCTATATTTTGGTAAGAATAGCGTAAGTGGTTTATCAAGAAATTACATCCCAATCTAGATACGAGCTGGTAGAGGCATCTTTGGCACAGATGTACCTAGGAGTGAAAACTCCAACAAGGAGTTTGGGGCTTGACTTAGGGTTTCTTTGTACACAACAACGGGCCTTGCTACACTCTTGGTTATGACACTCCCAAGGGATATTCTTTGGTAGATTCATGAGTTTAATTAAAACCATTATTAAGGGACAAACAAATACCATAATAACAGGAGTCAAGAAATAGATCGAGGATATCCTAGATTTAAACCTAATGAATCACAAGTTAGGATATACTTCTTATTCATAATTTCATCCTTTTTTTCAATGATTCCTTTTTTGCACAATAGTTATGTATTAAAGAGCTATAATTACACATTTTTTCCTTATTTAATTGTAGGAAATAGAAAAACAAGCTCCAACAACCAATGTGATAGAAAATGGGAAGATTGACTTAATGATCTGCCTGATAAGATGGGAGCGGGTGACCAAAACATCATGACAGTACTTTCTCAGCAAGCTCATGTTACGAATAATAAATTGAATCATGCTGAATACCCTTCTCCTCTAAGGAAATATCAAGTTCCCATAGAATCCTTTAGGCAGCATAGCCCTCCCATGTTTAGTGGATCTTCTGATCCCCTCCTCGTAGAACAATGGATTAACTCCATTGAAAAGAAATCCTCCATCCTCCAGTGCTCGGAAGTAGAGATGGTTGTACTGGAAGTCTATCATTTTTATGGGGAAGATGATCAGTGGTGGACACTGGTCAAGAATACAATGTCCCAAGAAGAAATTGGCTCTATGGATAGGGATGAATTCGAGATGATGTTTTTCAAAAAATACTTTCCTCAAACCCTTCGTGTCATGATGGAAAAAGAGTTTCTCGAACTCAATAAGAAGGAAAATGATTCAATCGAGGTGTATGAAGAAAACTTTACAAGGCTTGAATGGTATGCCTCTGGCTTTGTCATGAACACCGAAATTAGGGTGGATCTCTTCTTTAGCAGAAAAAAGCCAAGTCTACGAAAAGCATTCGCGATTCAAGACTTTGACAGTTATGAGGATATTTTCAATTTTGCCCTCATGGTTGAAATGGAGATTGGAGACTCTCATTGGTCTCATGGGCCCAATGAAAAGAAGATGAAAATGGAGAACAACATGGGGGGTTCATCAAACAAATCCCTTGATGGAAAAAATTCTTACTTTTCCCCTTGTAAAAATTGTGGGAAAAAGAATCTTGATAACTATCTGAATAGAACCATGAATTACTTCAAATGAGTAAAGTTTGGTCATCTAGACAAGAACTGTCGAAGGGATATGAAAAATCTCGCTAATATTGAAGAAGAATGGAAGGTTCCCATCAACACTCAGCCAGAAGTGTAGTGTTACAACTGTACAGAGCATGGGAATTATGAGAACAGTTTCCCTAAGTCGAGGGTTGTTAGAGGCTATCGACAACAACCTCTAAGGAAACAAGTTCTCTCCGGTAAATGTTTGTGGGTTGAACCTCCCAGAAAAGATAATCATTATTTCTTTAGTGGAGTTCGATGCTATCGTAGGCATGGATTGGCTACTTTGTATAAGGCCAACATCAACTGTCGGTAAAGGGAAATTACTCTTCACATCTCGAATCGTCCTCTGATTCTTTACAAGTGTAAAGAGGAAAATGAGCCTCATTTAGAATCTCTATCTCAAGTGTGGATATAGTTGCATTATGAGAAAGCATTTCTAGCTCAAATTATTGAGAGATAGGAGAGAATCTTGCTTGAAGACATGCCCATTGTGAAGGATTACACTAATTTATTCCTTGAATATTTGCATGTTCTTCCTCCAAACTGAGAGGTTGAGTTCTCAATTGAACTTATTCATGTATCTTTTCCTATATCAAATACACCTTACAGAACAGCCACCATAGTGCTGGAAAACTAAAAAAATCAATTACAAGAGAATATGGATAAGGGTTTTATACGCCTGAGTGCCTCACCTTGGGGTGCTCTAGTCCTCTTCGTCAAGAATAATGATGCATCAATGCACCTCTGCATTGATTATCGTGAACTCAAAAAAATCACGATAAAGAACATGTATCCCCTACCATAGATAGATGAATTGTTAGATCAGCTTCATGAGGCCAGTTATATTTTCTAAGGTGGACCTTCGGTCGAGATATCATCAATTAAAGGTGACAAAGAAAGGTATTCCCATGACTGCATTTCGAACAATGTATGGAAACTATGAGTTCATAGTGATGCCCTTCGGACTCACTAATTCTCTAGAGGTTTTCATGGTTTAATGAATAGAGTCTTTACAGATTACCTTGACAAATTTTTGGTAGTCTTTATTGATAATATTCTAATATACTCTATGAAAAAGGAGGAACTTGAGGAGCATTTGAATACTGTGTTAAATACTTTGTGAAGGTAGAAGTTTTATAAAAAGTACAGTAAATGTGAGTTCTGAAAGGGAGAAGTATCATTATTTGGGCATGGTAAAACCTGTAAAGGGATATATGTGGACTCTTCCAAGATAAAGGCAATTGAAGAGTGGCCCAGTCCAACTTCTATTATGATGATCTGTATCTTTTTTGGTCTAGCTGGGCATTATCGATGATTTGTGAAGAACATTTCACAATTTTCAAACCCAATGACCAAGATAACACGGAATGGGGAAATGTTTTTCTAGATAGAATAATGTGAGTTAAGCATCAAGGAACTAAAGAGAAGGCTGATCACTGCACATGTGCTCACATTACCAACATGTGGTGAATGTTTTTTGATATAGAGAAATGCTTTAAAAAAGCCTTGGGTTGTGTACTCATAAAAATTAATAATGTGATATCCTATGCCTCACTGTAGTTGAATATCCATGAGACGAACTACCTGATGCATAATCTAGAGCTGGTAGCCGTGATTTTTTCCTTGAAAATATGGTGTCACTGCCTTTATGGTGAGAAGTGTGACATATACACTGACCAGAAGAGCCTAAAGTATATATTCACACAAAAGGAGCTCAATATGCGTCAAAATAGATGGTTAGAGATAATCAAGGATTATGATTACTCTATTCACTATTATACCGGAATGACGAACAAGGTAGATGATGCTTTTAGATGAAAAGAACATGTTACTCTATCCATGTTATGGATTGAGAAAGACCCTATCTTCTAGGATATGCAAAGGATGGATTTAGAAATCATAATGGGAAGGGATACATTTTACCATACCCAAATGTTTGTGCAACCATCCATTCAAGAGAATATTAAGGATTCACAAATGGATGATTTGGAGTTACAAAAGATGGTGAATGTGGTAAAATAAGGGAATATGCAATAGTTATATATCAACTATGATGGAGAGATTTGGTTTGGAATGCGTCTTTGTGTGCCTTCATCTCCTGGGATAAGAATGAGCTATTAGACAATGCCCATACTTCAACATTCTCTATCTATCCTGGGAGTACCAAGATGTTCTGTGATCTCCGATGATGCTTTTGGTTAGATAACATGAATATGGATATTGCAGTATATATATCAAGGTGGTTGGTATGTCAGCAAGTTAAAGTAGAGAGAAAAAAGTCCAAAGGTATGATGAATCCATTTCGTTTACCTGTTTAGAAATGGGAGAATGTCACTATGGACTTTTTCATGGGTCTCCCGAAGATGTCGAGGGGAAATAATGTGATATGGGTTGTGGTTGACCGACACACCAATACTTCCCATTTAATTGCTATTGGATAAGACCTCTAACTTGAAAAACTTTCAAAAATATATGTGAGTTATGTGGTGAGACTACATTTTGTTCCACTCTAAATTGTCTCTGATCATGATCCAAGGTCTATATATTTATTCTAGAGAAGTCTTCAACATGCTTTGAGTACTAAATTAAATTTCATCATGGCCTATCATCCCCAAACTAATGGCCAATCTGAAAGGATAGTTCAAACGCTTGAAGATATTCTAAGAGCCTGCTCTCAAGAATTAAAAGGTGGAAGGGATCAGAATCTCCAATTGGTTGAGTTCTTATACAACAATCGCTTCCACTCAAGTATTAATAAGGCTCCGTATAAATCTTTGTACAGAAAGCGATGTAGGACTCCAACCAGTTCGGATGATGTTGGAGAATGAATGTTACGTGGACCCGATCTTGTGCAAGAGATTTCGGAGAAGGTTCATGTCATCCAGAAAAACATCAAAGCTACTCAGAGTTGGAAAAATAGCTATGCAGACAACCCTTGAAGGGACTTAGATTTCAAAGTTGGAGATAAACTATTCCTTCGAATATCACCCTGGAAGAGAGTCTTGTGGTTTGAATAGAAAGGGAAGTTGTGCCCAAGTTACATTAACCCCTTTGAGAATCTTGACAGCATTGGAGTCTTGGCATGTCGACTTGAACTTCCATCTAATATGGCTTGAGTTCATGATGTGTTTCACGTATCACTCCTAAAGAAGTACATATCTGATCCCTCACATGTACTAAACTCATAGGTGGTGTAGTTGAAAGATGATATCTCTTATAAGGAGCAGTCGATGAAACTTTTAGACCGAAGAGATAAGATTCAACGTAACCAGACATCCCACCTTGTCAAAGTGTTCTGGAGGAACCAAATGTTTGAAGAAGCTACTTGGGAACTAGAGGAGGAAATGAAGGAGAAGTACCCTCACCTGTTTATGGCTATGAATTTAAAACCAAATTTTGAGGGTGAAATTTCATAAGGGGGGAAGAATGTAACGACATAATTTTTTTAAATGGAAATTAAATTCTCATAAGTATGTCATAAAACCAAATGAAAACAAAAAATAATGAACTAATAAGTGTTAAGTGACCTTTAAAAATAGGTTTGTCACTTCTTTGTTTTAAATTTCGAAAATCGGACATTCACGGTTGGGACTAGTAAGTTATTTGGAGATCGATAAGAAAACATAATTTTTGGGGAATAGTAATATAACTTTATAAATAGTAACATATATTTATGAATAGTGATATACCCTAATGAATAGTAACCTTAACTTTGATAGTATTAAAATAATATTCTAGTGAAATTATGATGTTCCTGTATTTTAGAATAAGTAAATTAATGTTTTAAAACTGGGTTTTAATATTTAGTTTGGATTTTAACTAAATATTAAATTAATCATATTTATAAAATTATTTTTGAAAAAGGGACTTATTTTTTTGGGTTCTATAGGTCGAAAATGGTTGGGTGAATTTTTTTTTTGATTTTTTCGAAATACTGGAATTTTTTATGAATAGTAATATATGATAATTCACAATAAATGCTAAATAATTGATTAATTGATTCAATGATGATGATCTGATAATGTTAGCCCAATTGGTTAAAATTCGCATGCATTTATTAATTTTCTTGGTCATGGAATAATTACTATTCCTTGTCTTGTGATGAAATAATAAACAAATTATTAAACAATTATGAGAAACCTCCTCCCACCAACTATAAATACCACCCATTCTTACCTCTTATCTTCACCCCTGTCAAGCCTTGTGCATTTCCAATATTCTGCCCAAATCTCTCCCCAAGCTCATCCCCAATGTCAAAAATCCGCTTGCCTCTTTAGAATACCAAAACCTCTCCCATTTTAAAGGGGGGTGTTTCAAGAGGTAAATTCCTCTTTCCAATTCCTTCTTCTCTTTTATGTTCTTTTCTTTTTGATTCTTTTTTCACCTCCCTTAAACCAAATAGTATGATAAATCCAGTAACATAAATTTAATGAAATGTTTTTATGATAATGATATATTTCATTTTCTTCTCTCTTTTCCCCAACTTTTAATTGAATGGAATGAAAACACAGTTTGAGATGTGCTAATTTAGCAAATTCAGGGACAACGGTTTATCAATTTCTATTATCATCTTTAAATTTGGGCATGAAACCATTTTTGTTATGGTTGAACCAGATTATATATGTGTAATATATCCTATTTTTATTCTATAATATTTTTGTAAAAATGGTTTTAATTTATAAATCAAAACATTTTCTTTGTAATCAAACCAACCAATTAACAAAAACGGTTGTCACTTTGGTTTTTTATAATAGTTCGACTTCACTCTAAGTAACCAAATTAAATTTAAAAAAATGTAATCTCCTTGATGTTCACTAATTTAATATAACTTCAATTATGGAAAACCACTTTCATCTTACATGTTTACCCAAATATAAATATAAGTGAACCGGTCATTAAAATCAAGTAAACAAACGAGCCCGAACAATGAAATTTAACCTCATAACCAATAAAAACGGTTATGAATGAACTTGTAATTTCTATACTAAATCAATTAAATATAGAAAGGGTTCTGGAATTATTAATTAATAAACCTATTTTTTTATTCAGGTCTTTAATAACAAGTGGAGAACATCAACTGATTTAAGGAAAGGGATCCTCCCCATTTAACTTTTATTTCAAGATTGTCTTCTCTTTTATTCCATTTTATGTGTGATACCTAATGATGGGGTATTATTTATCACCTTACCCATACTTCTATCATGATTTATAAGTTATTATAAACCCCATTATCTCTCAACAAATCTATATTAGGTACACACGATATAATGGCAATAATCCGTAATGAATTCTACCTGAAACCCTTTTACTCCTTCGGGTTTCTCTATCTTTATTTTTACTCAAATGAAGTTGGATTTTTTTTTATTTACTAATTCTAAATAATGTTTATATGACCCAAACTCATGTTCCAAGATCCATCCCTCATTATTTTTTGGAGATATACATGTTTTTTTAGTGATTCCCACCTAGATACCCCACCCCCACAATAAGCAATCATGTTTTAAGTGAACATGCCAAATTCTTACCCAATTTCAAGTGTACTTTATGTAACAGCCCGAGATTTTATGAAAAATATTCTTTCTTATTTTACTAATGTCTTTTGTTATACGCTACACCAAAAGGAGCTTGCACAACACACATCCTTGACTTGCCTTGCATTACACGCAATCGCAACCTTCCTCGATAGCGTGTGTGGTACGTAATCCTGAGTTTCACGAAACAATGATATGCTATTTAAATATTATTAAAACTAGCCGTTATGAATAGTAATAACCACTTTTAAAATTTTAGAAATTTTAACTCTCAAAATGGACTTCATTTTTGGATTCGGAGTATCGAATTTAGCCTAAGGTGAAATTTTGGTACTTTTCGGATAACTTTCATATTCTGATAAATAGTGAAAATTACTAAATTATAATTAAAAACATCTTTTTTAATCGAAATAATTAATAGTGATAAATCATTAATTTGAGTGGTTTTAAAGTATATTTAGAATATATTTTTACAATTTAATACAATGTTGGTCATTGGATGTAATTTCACATTTAAACTAGACATAAACAAGTGTCAATCTTTTGATAGATATTGTTTCTTAAAAACACGCTATTTGTTTTAACAGCGGGATTTAATTATAAAATTAATTAATGAAACTTTTATGTTATGAATTTGGAAAAATAGAATTCATTTTTGAATTCGGAATATGAAATATATCTTGGGATAAAATTTTGGCATTGTTCTGAAAAACATCAATTTTTGATGAATAGTGAAACTACTAAGTGGTAGGTTAAAAACTGAATTTTGCATAAAACTTAATTTTACCGCTTCTGTGAATGGAATTTCGAAAATCCGAGAGACACGGTTAATATCAAGGACTAAAATGTGGTTCAATGAGATGAAAATAATTTTTTGGTGAATAGTAACTTTTTACTTTTTTTACCACGGTTAATAGTAAATAGGGTAACTAAGGGTAAATATGATATTAATATTACCCTAACACATGTCCTAATTCTATTGGACAAGTGTAATTCGACCAAAAACAAACTTAGGAATAAAATATGACCATTTAGGCCCACTTGGATTAGATTAGGACATTTATTATTAATTTATTTAAAGAAGGTTTAAAATAGTTAAAATCAAAGTTTAATAAGTAAATCATTTTTAATATGGGGTTATACATAAGATAAATTCGATTATAAATATTCATTAGAAAGCTAAAAGGATTTCCTACATAATGGTATTTTATTTGTAATTTTTAGACATCAAATAATTTAATTAATTTATGACACAAAGATGATGCAGTAATTATCTTATTTATGAAATATTGACATAATTGATGTTATAAACACCAAAATAAATGTAATTTGAGAATTTTTATGAATTCCACTAATTTTCTAGGTTACTATGATATATTAATGTTGATTTAATCAACTTGGTTCGAACATATAATTCTGTTATGACTTTCACAAAAATCATATATCAAATAGTGTCAAAATTGACACAAAATAGTTTTTAAATCAAATATTATATTATTAATTGTTATTTTATTCCTAAAAATCTAAGGTTCGGCCCAATGACTTAGATAAGGATATATATATTAATAATAAACAATTTGGGGTTCGTTTGGCATGTTATAGTAAGTGTATTAACCATATAGTGAAAGAAAACAAAAAGACACGGTAAAAGTTAAATTATTTAACTTAGAGTTAAATCTAATTGATAAGGTTTAAAATAAGATCCAAACATGTCTAAATTTGATTGGTTGATGAGATTACAACCCTATCTCATCTAATCTTAGAATATGAGTCATTTTTGGAGGTTTTTAAGTGGGGTTAGATTTATTATAAATTAATATTTTTAAGAATTCCTAAGGTGCCCCTCTCCTCCCCTATAAAAGGACACCTCCTCCCCCTCCTCCTCACACCAATTTGAGCTCTCAAGATCGGCCAACCCCTGCCAAAATCTCTTCTCCACTTCCCTAGCAACATCCTAGAGGTTCTGGTCTTCCTCAAAGACCAATTCTAGTGCCCTAAGAGGAGGTCTCAAAGAGGCACTTCAAAGAAGAGGTAATTACCGTTACCAATTCTTTCATCTTTATTTCTTCTTCCACTTCTTCTTCTTAGGTTGTTTCATTATGAAGTAATAACATCAGTATCACTCATATACGGATATGTTATTATAAGTATTAAACAACCCTATTTCACCATCTATCCATCGTACGGAAAAAGAAATCACCGCGCGTGCGTACGTACGGAATACCGTCTCCACGCCGTGGTGTAATCTATTTTTCCACCATCACTTTACAAGGATGGGTATAATGGTGTAAAGAATAACAATACATAGTTATTACAACATCATATTGATTCTGATATATTGTATAATCCACTCCAATTCAATTCAATATTTATAGAAATGATATCATCGCTCGTGCGTACGTACGGACTACCGTCTCCACGACGCGATGAGATTCATTCTCCATGTTAACCATTTAAGAGTGATTATAAAGTATATATAAGAAATAATAATGAAATATATGACATTATAAAGCTACTGGATTTATGTATATATATATATATGTATGTCATCTACTTACTTCCATTTCAAGACAATAAGGAAAGGAAAATAGCGTTCATGCGTACGTACGGACTACCGTCTCCATGAACGGTGTTTTTCATTTCATTTATCTATCTATTATATATATATATACTGAATATATATGATATATTAATCATATTTTATATTCTGGAAGTAAGTAAATCATGATATAAGTAATAATAATGTCAAGAACAACAAATCAAAACACCTACGATAAATGAAACGATTTTACCCAAAACGCTTCTTTAACATGGAATTTACAAAAGAACGGGTAATATAATGTCATAAGTGAACCATATATGATATCATAACAATGAATATGATTCTGTAATAAGTAAATAACATGATTTAAATCATTATACAGTAGGTTCAGACACTTACAAAGCTAGTCGGACCTAAGGTAAGGGAAATATCGCAATCTCATTTTTATCCGAGATTGTTTGTACTTTGAAATTTACTGGGGTATATTTTATCATCCACATCCATGTTTCCTCAATATGTAATATTATTTACATCAACCTACAATTGTTTAAATCCAATTTTACCCTTCGGTGAGTTTTTAGTAAAAGATATGAAAGGAATCTTTTGTCGTTTTTCGTACGAGGTACTTTTTGACTTTTCCGACAAAAGTACGAAGAATGTTTTTTAAACTTAAACGGCACGAACGGATTTTTACGGTTTTATAAAGCCTTATTTTCATGAATCTTCCTACAAAAGATTTCATGACTATTTTTAATAAAATCTTTTTCTTTTAAAATTTCATGATGTTTTGTGAAAAGAAATTGATTTTGAAGAAGAAAGGATATTTTCCTTTCAAGTGTTTTATCAAAATTATTTTCCATCTAAGATAATAAAGGGTTCTGTTTCTATCCATATTTTTACATTGATTTGACTATGCTGTGATGGAATTATGTTTATGAATTCCTTTATCTTATATGAATGGTTTTATGATGTCATGTTGTTTAAGAATCCCATTTTTATTACATGGGTTATGAAATGATGTATGATTTATGATTTTGTGGCACACATAAGAATGGTATCATTATGATATGGGTGGGACCTATATCTCCCTCCAATGCATTGGGTAAAGATTTTATATCTCATGAGATAGACATGGCTGGAACGGAAGGTTATTTCGGTTCAGTGATACAGGACTGAAACGAGTAGTGAACTCGGTTCAGAAAGGGACTTTGTCCACTAAGATAGTCTTGGCAATGAGTCATGACTAACAAGAAATGATTTTCCATGATTATGTGTGCATGCCACAAAGATTCAAGTTTCATGTTATGATTATGGTGATCTCATTTTCACTTCTATGATTTGTTCCATGTTAAGATATTATGATCTCTTTTGCAGGTTATGATTTTCAAAAAGATATGATATGATTTTTATTTCTTTTGTATACCCTTACTGAGCATTTGAGCTCACCCTTTTATGTTTTCTTTTCCCCGGGATATAAAGAAAGGTTTTAGGTAAAAAAAAAGGGGACGATCTTTATGGGAGATATTTAAGATCTTTCACCACGATTAGAAGATTACGTTCCGAGTTTCCAAAGACACTAAACTATTACGATCCTTGTGTGTGTGTGTTTTTGTTATGTACTAAGTATTCCGCAAAAGTAATGTAAAGTCTATGTACGTCAGGCTTCGGGTCTCTACAGTTGGTATCAGAGGAAAGGTTTAGTCAACCTTTGGAAACTAGGATGCGAGAACTTTAGTGAGATCCCTAGAGATATTTCTAAGGTATGTCTAGGGATGTCCCTAAGGTTAAGTATACGTATAGGTTATAGTACTAGAATTACGCTAACGGTCATAGAATTAAACCTAATATGTTTGATATTGAAGGTACTCCCCCTATATTATGTTGTTTTCCCTAGCATGATTTTTGCCTCTCACACTATTCTTTTTGGGTTTTAGACGATGGCTGGAACCCGAAGGAACCGTGTTGATCAATGCAATGGACAATGCAATTATTGCCCTCCTGAACAAACAAATGTTATGGGAGATGGAGTGCAAAATCTTATTGCTATACTTACACAAGCTATGAATCATTCTGGACTTCCAAATGAGCAGAGAAGGGAACAATATTCTATTGAGTCCTTCATGAGGCAACATCCACCTTCTTTCAGTGGGTCTTCTGATCCACTTGTGGCTGAACAATGGATCAGTACTACTGAAAAGATATTTTCAGTTATTCAATGTTCTGAACATGATAAAGTCATCTTAGCAGTATATCGTTTGGAAGGTGAAGCTGATCAATGGTGGAATCTTATCAAGAATACGAGGCCAAGAGATGAAATTGAGTCCATGGAATGGGACGAGTTCAAGAACTTGTTTTTCAGTAAGTACTTCCCTCGTATTCTTCGAACAAAGATGGAGAAAGAGTTTCTTGAACTGAAGCAAAGGGACGATGAATCTGTTGGTACCTATGAAGCAAATTTTACAAGACTTGCAAGGTATGCTTCTGGAATTATCATCCAACCTGAAAGTAAAGTTGATCGATTTTTCAGTGGCTTAAAACCAAGTCTTCGAAGGGCATTAGCTATAAGAGACTTCAGTAGCTATGAAGAAATTGTGCGTTGTGCTATCAAGGTAGAAATGGAAGTTGGTGTTACATATACATCTCATGGTTTTGAAAAGAAACGAAAGATGGAGTTCAAGGAGAAATCTCAGAATAATGGTGAAAAGAATATGAATGTTTCATTATTCACAAAGTGTGGAAAGAAGCATGGTGGAGATTGTCTTAAAGGGACTAGAAAATGTTTTAAGTGTGTAAAAGAAGGTCATCGAGCAGCTGAGTGTCGAAGTAATGGAAAAAGGGTTTCTAATGATGTGAATAAAGTAAACACTGCAGAGAACGCACCACCAACCCTTCAATGCTTCAAGTGCAAGGAAATGGGGCATTATGCTAATAATTGCCCTAATCCAAGGGTTAGTGATGATCAACATGAGCAACCACTGAAGGCCAAGGACAAAGTGAAATCACATGCGATCACTATTGGCAATGTTGAATATGACAACGATGTGGTGGAATGATTAAGTGTTTATGTAATGGGATTCCAAAATAATGTTGTATCATTGAGTATTGCAATATTTATTGATGTGGTATTCAATGTGATTGAGATATTTTTTGGAAATAAGATGATATGCGCATAATGAAGACGAGAAAATGAAATGTTTAATAGTATTCATGAGCTCATGATTGATATAAGGACTAAGTGATATCATGGTGTTAGTATATAGAGTTTTGAGGATTTTGGTATGTGGAAAGAGTTAACTTTTAATAGAATTCGTGTTTTCAATAAGGTTCAATTGGTATTCAAGAGAGTACAAGATTAAGGCCTTTGAATGTTTGGAATGTGACCAACATAACATATCTTATGATATATGGGGATCAACGATGGTATTAAATCTCTGGTAATCGTTTCCACTATGTTATGAGAATGGACTGCAGTATTATGGATAAGCCTAAAGATTGGAATGGATTATGTTGGACATAAGTTAGTATTGTTTAAGGATAGAAGTTTTTTCGATATTATTGATGGGATGTTATAGTAATATAGTTTTATAAAAAGGACAACCTGCAGGACGGGCGACAGCCAATCACTTCGGACAAGGCTGTAGGAATCGAACCCACAACCGAAGTGCGACTGGCCTTTATCACCTACCACTGACCTACAGGAAGTCCCTGTTTAGTAGAAACTAGTTTTATTATATTAATCAGTATGATATATGAAGTATAAGTCCATTTTAGGAACTATATATGATTAATCTCACTATAGAATGACTTATGTATATTTAATAAATTTTGCTTACCTTTTGTTTGAGACAGATGGAATGACCCGTCATTCTATCACATGATCTGCTAACACTTCACGAATAACAAATTCAACTTCATTTATTTAAGAGATGAAGTAGAAATTGTTCAAGGCACGAACAAAAGTGAGATTGTACCAAAATAAAGTAAGTATTTATTCTAAGCAAATTTTCAACTTTAGGGAAATGATCTTGAAAACCAAAAATGTTGTCCTAGTGATCTTATACCTGATGAATCAGATGGTACCTTATATCATCACAAATCTATGGATTTGTGATTACTGGCTTTTCCATAGCCATGTTCTCTAACACTCTCCATCAGAACATGATGGTTAGATTTCTCTTCCATATCCATATTTTCACCTATATTGAAACCCAGTGATTAGTTTATTTGGGTAATCGTTACATTTCATACTTTAGTTTTTAAAGCCATGTTTTGGTATTCCCTTTTACGATGTGGGTTTCTATTAAAGAAACTTTCGAATAGTAAACCATTTATAACCCCGACGAATTTCGAGGGCGAAATTCATTTTAAGGGGGGTAGAATGTAACAGCCCGAGATTTTATGAAAAATATTCTTTCTTATTTTACTAATGTCTTTTGTTATACGCTACACCAAAAGGAGCTTGCACAACACACATCCTTGACTTGCCTTGCATTACACGCAATCGCAACCTTCCTCGATAGCGTGTGTGGTACGTAATCCCGAGTTTCACGAAACAATGATATGCTATTTAAATATTATTAAAACTAGTCGTTATGAATAGTAATAACCACTTTTTAAATTTTAGAAATTTTAACTCTCAAAATGGACTTCATTTTTGGATTCGGAGTATCGAATTTAGCCTAAGGTGAAATTTTGGTACTTTTCGGATAACTTTCATATTCTGATAAATAGTGAAAATTACTAAATTATAATTAAAAACATCTTTTTTAATCGAAATAATTAATAGTGATAAATCATTAATTTGAGTGGTTTTAAAGTATATTTAGAATATATTTTTACAATTTAATACAATGTTGGTCATTGGATGTAATTTCACATTTAAACTAGACATAAACAAGTGTCAATCTTTTGATAGATATTGTTTCTTAAAAACACGCTATTTGTTTTAACAGCGGGATTTAATTATAAAATTAATTAATGCAACTTTTATGTTATGAATTTGGAAAAATAGACTTCATTTTTGAATTCGGAATATGAAATATATCTTGGGATAAAATTTTGGAATTGTTCTGAAAAACATCAATTTTTGATGAATAGTGAAACTACTAAGTGGTAGGTTAAAAACTGAATTTTGCATAAAACTTAATTTTACCGCTTCTGTGAATGGAATTTCGAAAATCCGAGAGACACGGTTAATATCAAGGACTAAAATGTGGTTCAATGAGATGAAAATAATTTTTTGGTGAATAGTAACTTTTTACTTTTTTTACCACGGTTAATAGTAAATAGGGTAACTAAGGGTAAATATGATATTAATATTACCCTAACACATGTCCTAATTCTATTGGACAAGTGTAATTCGACCAAAAACAAACTTAGGAATAAAATATGACCATTTAGGCCCACTTGGATTAGATTAGGACATTTATTATTAATTTATTTAAAGAAGGTTTAAAATAGTTAAAATCAAAGTTTAATACGTAAATCATTTTTAATATGGGGTTATACATAAGATAAATTCGATTATAAATATTAATTAGAAAGCTAAAAAGATTTCCTACATAATGGTATTTTATTTGTAATTTTTAGACATCAAATAATTTAATTAATTTATGACACAAAGATGATGCAGTAATTATCTTATTTATGAAATATTGACATAATTGATGTTATAAACACCAAAATAAATGTAATTTGAGACTTTTTATGAATTACACTAATTTTATAGGTTACTATGATATATTAATGTTGATTTAATCAACTTGGTTCGAACATTTAATTCTGTTATGACTTTCACAAAAATCATATATCAAATAGTGTCAAAATTGACACAAAATAGTTTTTAAATCAAATATTATATTATTAATTGTTATTTTATTCCTAAAAATCTAAGGTTCGGCCAAATGACTTAGATAAGGATATATATATTAATAATAAACAATTTGGGGTTCGTTTGGCATGTTATAGTAAGTGTATTAACCATATAGTGAAAGAAAACAAAAAGACACGGTAAAAGTTAAATTATTTAACTTAGAGTTAAATCTAATTGATAAGGTTTAAAATAAGATCCAAACATGTCTAAATTTGATTGGTTGATGAGATTACAACCCTATCTCATCTAAGCTTCGAATATGAGTCATTTTTGGAGGTTTTTAAGTGGGGTTAGATTTATTATAAATTAATATTTTTAAGAATTCCTAAGGTGCCCCTCTCCTCCCCTATAAAAGGACACCTCCTCCCCCTCCTCCTCACACCAATTTGAGCTCTCAAGCTCGGCCAACCCCTGCCAAAATCTCTTCTCCACTTCCCTAGCAACATCCTAGAGGTTCTGGTCTTCCTCAAAGACCAATTCTAGTGCCCTAAGAGGAGGTCTCAAAGAGGCACTTCAAAGAAGAGGTAATTACCGTTACCAATTCTTTCATCTTTATTTCTTCTTCCACTTCTTCTTCTTAGGTTGTTTCATTATGAAGTAATAACATCAGTATCACTCATATACGGATATGTTATTATAAGTATGAAACAACCCTATTTCACCATCTATCCATCGTACGGAAAAATAAATCACCGCGCGTGCGTACGTACGGAATACCGTCTCCACGCCGTGGTGTAATCTATTTTTCCACCATCACTTTACAAGGATGGGTATAATGGTGTAAAGAATAACAATACATAGTTATTACAAAATCATATTGATTCTGATATATTGTATAATCCACTCCAATTCAATTCAATATTTATAGAAATGATATCATCGCTCGTGCGTACGTACGGACTACCGTCTCCACGACGCGATGAGATTCATTCTCCATGTTAACCATTTAAGAGTGATTATAAAGTATATATAAGAAATAATCATGAAATATATGACATTATAAATCTACTGGGTTTATGTATATATATATATATATGTATTTCATCTACTTACTTCCATTTCAAGACAATAAGGAAAGGAAAATAGTGTTCATGCGTACGTACGGACTACCGTCTCCATGAACGGTGTTTTTCATTTCATTTATCTATCTATTATATATATATATACTGAATATATATGATATATGAATCATATTTTATATTCTGGAAGTAAGTAAATCATGATATAAGTAATAATAATGTCAAGAACAACAAATCAAAACACCTACGATAAATGAAACGATTTTACCCAAAACGCTTCTTTAACAAGGAATTTACAAAAGAACGGGTAATATAATGTCATAAGTGAACCATATATGATATCATAACAATGAATATGATTCTGTAATAAGTAAATAACATGATTTAAATCATTATACAGTAGGTTCAGACACTTACAAAGCAAGTCGGACCTAAGGTAAGGGAAATATCGCAATCTCATTTTTATCCGAGATTGTTTGTACTTTGAAATTTACTGGGGTATATTTTATCATCCACATCCATGTTTCCTCAATATGTAATATTATTTACATCAACCTACAATTGTTTAAATCCAATTTTACCCTTCGGTGAGTTTTTAGTAAAAGATATGAAAGGAATCTTTTGTCGTTTTTCGTACGAGGTACTTTTTGACTTTTCCGACAAAAGTACGAAGAATGTTTTTTAAACTTAAACGGCACGAACGGATTTTTACGGTTTTATAAAGCCTTATTTTCATGAATCTTCCTACAAAATATTTCATGACTATTTTTAATAAAATCTCTTTCTTTTAAAATTTCATGATGTTTTGTGAAAAGAAATTGATTTTGAAGAAGAAAGGATATTTTCCTTTCAAGTGTTTTATCAAAATTATTTTCCATCTAAGATAATAAAGGGTTCTGTTTCTATCCATATTTTTACATTGATTTGACTATGCTGTGATGGAATTATGTTTATGAATTCCTTTATCTTATATGAATGGTTTTATGATGTCATGTTGTTTAAGAATCCCATTTTTATTACATGGGTTATGAAATGATGTATGATTTATGATTTTGTGGCACACATAAGAATGGTATCATTATGAGATGGGTGGGACCTATATCTCCCTCCAATGCATTGGGTAAAGATTTTATATCTCATGAGATAGACATGGCTGGAACGGAAGGTTATTTCGGTTCAGTGATACAGGACTGAAACGAGGAGTGAACTCGGTTCAGAAAGGGACTTTGTCCACTAAGATAGTCTTGGCAATGAGTCATGACTAACAAGAAATGATTTTCCATGATTATGTGTGCATGCCACAAAGATTCAAGTTTCATGTTATGATTATGGTGATCTCATTTTCACTTCTATGATTTGTTCCATGTTAAGATATTATGATCTCTTTTGCAGGTTATGATTTTCAAAAAGATATGATATGATTTTTATTTCTTTTGTATACCCTTACTGAGCATTTGAGCTCACCCTTTTATGTTTTCTTTTCCCCGGGATATAAAGAAAGGTTTTAGGTAAAAAAAAGGGGACGATCTTTATGGGAGATATTGAAGATCTTTCACCACGATTAGAAGATTACGTTCCGAGTTTCCAAAGACACTAAACTATTACGATCCTTGTGTGTGTGTGTTTTTGTTATGTACTAAGTATTCCTCAAAAGTAATGTAAAGTCTATGTACGTCAGGCTTCGGGTCTCTACAGTTGGTATCAGAGGAAAGGTTTAGTCAACCTTTGGAAACTAGGATGCGAGAACTTTAGTGAGATCCCTAGAGATATTTCTAAGGTATGTCTAGGGATGTCCCTAAGGTTAAGTATACGTATAGGTTATAGTACTAGAATTACGCTAACGGTCATAGAATTAAACCTAATATGTTTGATATTGAAGGTACTCCCCCTTTATTATGTTGTTTTCCCTAGCATGATTTTTGCCTCTCACACTATTCTTTTTGGGTTTTAGACGATGGCTGGAACCCGAAGGAACCGTGTTGATCAATGCAATGGACAATGCAATGATTGCCCTCCTGAACAAACAAATGTTATGGGAGATGGAGTGAAAAATCTTATTGCTATACTTACACAAGCTATGAATCATTCTGGACTTCCAAATGAGCAGAGAAGGGAACAATATTCTATTGAGTCCTTCATGAGGCAACATCCACCTTCTTTCAGTGGGTCTTCTGATCCACTTGTGGCTGAACAATGGATCAGTACTACTGAAAAGATATTTTCAGTTATTCAATGTTCTGAACATGATAAAGTCATCATAGCAGTATATCGTTTGGAAGGTGAAGCTGATCAATGGTGGAATCTTATCAAGAATACGAGGCCAAGAGATGAAATTGAGTCCACGGAATGGGACGAGTTCAAAAACTTGTTTTTCAGTAAGTACTTCCCTCGTATTCTTCGAACAAAGATGGAGAAAGAGTTTCTTGAACTGAAGCAAAGGGACGATGAATCTGTTGGTACCTATGAAGCAAATTTTACAAGACTTGCAAGGTATGCTTCTGGAATTATCATCCAACCTGAAAGTAAAGTTGATCGATTTTTCAGTGGCTTAAAACCAAGTCTTCGAAGGGCATTAGCTATAAGAGACTTCAGTAGCTATGAAGAAATTGTGCGTTGTGCTATCAAGGTAGAAATGGAAGTTGGTGTTACATATCCATCTCATGGTTTTGACAAGAAACGAAAGATGGAGTTCATGGAGAAATCTCAGAATAATGGTGAAAAGAATATGAATGTTTCCTTATTCACAAAGTGTGGAAAGAAGCATGGTGGAGATTGTCTTAAAGGGACTAGAAAATGTTTTAAGTGTGGAAAAGAATGTCATCGAGCAGCTGAGTGTCGAAGTAATGGAAAAAGGGTTTCTAATGATGTGAATAAAGTAAACACTGCAGAGAACGCACCACCAACCCTTCAATGCTTCAAGTGCAAGGAAATGGGGCATTATGCTAATAATTGCCCTAATCCAAGGGTTAGTGATGATCAACATGAGAAACCACTAAAGGCAAAGGACAAAGTGAAATCACATGCGATCACTATTGGCAATGTTGAATATGACAACGATGTGGTGGAATGATTAAGTGTTTATGTAATGGGATTCCAAAATAATGTTGTATCATTGAGTATTGTAATATTTATTGATGTGGTATTCAATGTGATTGAGATATTTTTTGGAAATAAGATGATATGCGCATAATGAAGACGAGAAAATGAAATGTTTAATAGTATTCATGAGCTCATGATTGATATAAGGACTAAGTGATATCATGGTGTTAGTATATAGAGTTTTGAGGATTTTGGTATGTGGAAAGAGTTAACTTTTAATAGAATTCGTGTTTTCAATAAGGTTCAATGGGTATTCAAGAGAGTACAAGATTAAGGCCTTTGAATGTTTGGAATGTGACCAACATAACATATCTTATGATATATGGGGATCAACGATGGTATTAAATCTCTGGTAATCGTTTCCACTATGTTATGAGAATGGACTGCAGTATTATGGATAAGCCTAAAGATTGGAATGGATTATGTTGGACATAAGTTAGTATTGTTTAAGGATAGAAGTTTTTTCGATATTATTGATGGGATGTTATAGTAATATAGTTTTATAAAAAGGACAACCTGCAGGACGGGCGACAGCCAATCGCTTCGGACAAGGCTGTAGGAATCGAACCCACAACCGAAGTGCGACTGGCCTTTATCACCTACCACTGACCTACAGGAAGTCCCTGTTTAGTAGAAACTAGTTTTATTATATTAAGCAGTATGATATATGAAGTATAAGTCCATTTTAGGAACTATATATGATTAATCTCACTATAGAATGACTTATGTATATTTAATAACTTTTGCTTACCTTTTGTTTGAGACAGATGGAATGACCCATCATTCTATCACATGATCTGCTAACACTTCACGAATAACAAATTCAACTTCATTTATTTAAGAGATGAAGTAGAAATTGTTCAAGGCACGAACAAAAGTGAGATTGTACCAAAATAAAGTAAGTATTTATTCTAAGCAAATTTTCAACTTTAGGGAAATGATCTTGAAAACCAAAAATGTTGTCCTAGTGATCTTATACCTGATGAATCAGATGGTACCTTATATCATCACAAATCTATGGATTTGTGATTACTGGCTTTTCCATAGCCATGTTCTCTAACACTCTCCATCAGAACATGATGGTTAGATTTCTCTTCCATATCCATATTTTCACCTATATTGAAACCCAGTGATTAGTTTATTTGGGTAATCGTTACATTTCATACTTTAGTTTTTAAAGCCAAGTTTTGGTATTCCCTTTTACGATGTGGGTTTCTATTAAAGAAACTTTCGAATAGTAAACCATTTATAACCCCGACGAATTTCGAGGGCGAAATTCATTTTAAGGGGGGTAGAATGTAACAGCCCGTGATTTTATAAAAAATATTCTTTCTTATTTTACTAATGTCTTTTGTTATACGCTACACCAAAAGGAGCTTGCACAACACACATCCTTGACTTGCCTTGCATTACACGCAATCGCAACCTTCCTCGATAGCGTGTGTGGTACGTAATCCTGAGTTTCACGAAACAATGATATGCTATTTAAATATTATTAAAACTAGCCGTTATGAATAGTAATAACCACTTTTTAAATTTTAGAAATTTTAACTCTCAAAATGGACTTCATTTTTGGATTCTGAGTATCGAATTTAGCCTAAGGTGAAATTTTGGTACTTTTCGGATAACTTTCATATTCTGATAAATAGTGAAAATTACTAAATTATAATTAAAAACATCTTTTTTAATCGAAATAATTAATAGTGATAAATCATTAATTTGAGTGGTTTTAAAGTATATTTAGAATATATTTTTACAATTTAATACAATGTTGGTCATTGGATGTAATTTCACATTTAAACTAGACATAAACAAGTGTCAATCTTTTGATAGATATTGTTTCTTAAAAACACGCTATTTGTTTTAACAGCGGGATTTAATTATAAAATTAATTAATGCAACTTTTATGTTATGAATTTGGAAAAATAGACTTCATTTTTGAATTCGGAATATGAAATATATCTTGGGATAAAATTTTGGCATTGTTCTGAAAAACATCAATTTTTGATGAATAGTGAAACTACTAAGTGGTAGGTTAAAAACTGAATTTTGCATAAAACTTAATTTTACCGCTTCTGTGAATGGAATTTCGAAAATCCGAGAGACACGGTTAATATCAAGGACTAAAATGTGGTTCAATGAGATGAAAATAATTTTTTGGTGAATAGTAACTTTTTACTTTTTTTACCACGGTTAATAGTAAATAGGGTAACTAAGGGTAAATATGATATTAATATTACCCTAACACATGTCCTAATTCTATTGGACAAGTTTAATTCGACCAAAAACAAACTTAGGAATAAAATATGACCATTTAGGCCCACTTGGATTAGATTAGGACATTTATTATTAATTTATTTAAAGAAGGTTTAAAATAGTTAAAATCAAAGTATAATAAGTAAATCATTTTTAATATGGGGTTATACATAAGATAAATTCGATTATAAATATTCATTAGAAAGCTAAAGAGATTTCCTACATAATGGTATTTTATTTGTAATTTTTATACATCAAATAATTTAATTAATTTATGACACAATGACGATGCAGTAATTATCTTATTTATGAAATATTGACATAATTGATGTTATAAACACCAAAATAAATGTAATTTGAGAATTTTTATGAATTCCACTAATTTTCTAGGTTACTATGATATATTAATGTTGATTTAATCAACTTGGTTCGAACATTTAATTCTGTTATGACTTTCACAAAAATCATATATCAAATAGTGTCAAAATTGACACAAAATAGTTTTTAAATCAAATATTATATTATTAATTGTTATCTTATTCCTAAAAATCTAAGGTTCGGCCAAATGACTTAGATAAGGATATATATATTAATAATAAACAATTTGGGGTTCGTTTGGCATGTTATAGTAAGTGTATTAACCATATAGTGAAAGAAAACAAAAAGACACGGTAAAAGTTAAATTATTTAACTTAGAGTTAAATCTAATTGATAAGGTTTAAAATAAGATCCAAACATGTCTAAATTTGATTGGTTGATGAGATTACAACCCTATCTCGTCTAATCTTCGAATATGAGTCATTTTTGGAGGTTTTTATGTGGGGTTAGATTTATTATAAATTAATATTTTTAAGAATTCCTAAGGTGCCCCTCTCCTCCCCTATAAAAGGACACCTCCTCCCCCTCCTCCTCACACCAATTTGAGCTCTCAAGCTCGGCCAACCCCTGCCAAAATCTCTTCTCCACTTCCCTAGAAACATCCTAGAGGTTCTGGTCTTCCTCAAAGACCAATTCTAGTGCCCTAAGAGGAGGTCTCAAAGAGGCACTTCAAAGAAGAGGTAATTACCGTTACTAATTCTTTCATCTTTATTTCTTCTTCCACTTCTTCTTCTTAGGTTGTTTCATTATGAAGTAATAACATCAGTATCACTCATATAAGGATATGTTATTATAAGTATGAAACAACCCTATTTCACCATCTATCCATCGTACGGAAAAAGAAATCACCGCGCGTGCGTACGTACGGAATACCGTCTCCACGTCGTGGTGTAATCTATTTTTCCACCATCACTTTACAAGGATGGGTATAATGGTGTAAAGAATAACAATACATAGTTATTACAACATCATATTGATTCTGATATATTGTATAATGCACTCCAATTCAATTCAATATTTATAGAAATGATATCATCGCTCGTGCATACGTACGGACTACCGTCTCCACGACGCGATGAGATTCATTCTCCATGTTAACCATTTAAGAGTGATTATAAAGTATATATAAGAAATAATAATGAAATATATGACATTATAAAGCTACTGGATTTATGTATATATATATATATATATGTATGTCATCTACTTACTTCCATTTCAAGACAATAAGGAAAGGAAAATAGCGTTCATGCGTACGTACGGACTACCGTCTCCATGAACGGTGTTTTTCATTTCATTTATCTATCTATTATATATATATATACTGAATATATATGATATATGAATCATATTTTATATTCTGGAAGTAAGTAAATCATGATATAAGTAATAATAATGTCAAGAACAACAAATCAAAACACCTACGATAAATGAAACGATTTTACCCAAAACGCTTCTTTAACATGGAATTTACAAAAGAACGGGTAATATAATGTCATAAGTGAACCATATATGATATCATAACAATGAATATGATTCTGTAATAAGTAAATAACATGATTTAAATCATTATACAGTAGGTTCAGACACTTACAAAGCAAGTCGGACCTAAGGTAAGGGAAATATCGCAATCTCATTTTTATCCGAGATTGTTTGTACTTTGAAATTTACTGGGGTATATTTTATCATCCACATCCATGTTTCCTCAATATTTAATATTATTTACATCAACCTACAATTGTTTAAATCCAATTTTACCCTTCGGTGAGTTTTTAGTAAAAGATATGAAAGGAATCTTTTGTCGTTTTTCGTACGAGGTACTTTTTGACTTTTCCGACAAAAGTACGAAGAATGTTTTTTAAACTTAAACGGCACGAACGGATTTTTACGGTTTTATAAAGCCTTATTTTCATGAATCTTCCTACAAAAGATTTCATGACTATTTTTAATAAAATCTCTTTCTTTTAAAATTTCATGATGTTTTGTGAAAAGAAATTGATTTTGAAGAAGAAAGGATATTTTCCTTTCAAGTGTTTTATCAAAATTATTTTCCATCTAAGATAATAAAGGGTTCTGTTTCTATCCATATTTTTACATTGATTTGACTATGCTGTGATGGAATTATGTTTATGAATTCCTTTATCTTATATGAATGGTTTTATGATGTCATGTTGTTTAAGAATCCCATTTTTATTACATGGGTTATGAAATGATGTATGATTTATGATTTTGTGGCACACATAAGAATGGTATCATTATGAGATGGGTGGGACCTATATCTCCCTCCAATGCATTGGGTAAAGATTTTATATCTCATGAGATAGACATGGCTGGAACGGAAGGTTATTTCGGTTCAGTGATACAGGACTGAAACGAGGAGTGAACTCGGTTCAGAAAGGGACTTTGTCCACTAAGATAGTCTTGGCAATGAGTCATGACTAACAAGAAATGATTTTCCATGATTATGTGTGTATGCCACAAAGATTCAAGTTTCATGTTATGATTATGGTGATCTCATTTTCACTTCTATGATTTGTTCCATGTTAAGATATTATGATCTCTTTTGCAGGTTATGATTTTCAAAAAGATATGATATGATTTTTATTTCTTTTGTATACCCTTACTGAGCATTTGAGCTCACCCTTTTATGTTTTCTTTTCCCCGGGATATAAAGAAAGGTTTTAGGTAAAAAAAAAAGGGGACGATCTTTATGGGAGATATTGAAGATCTTTCACCACGATTAGAAGATTACGTTCCGAGTTTCCAAAGACACTAAACTATTACGATCCTTGTGTGTGTGTTTTTTTGTTATGTACTAAGTATTCCGCAAAAGTAATGTAAAGTCTATGTACGTCAGGCTTCGGGTCTCTACACTTTATATTTTGTTTTAATACACCATTATATTTATAAAATTAGTATTTTTTATTATGAAAACTTTTTGGGTTCACTTCTAGTTTTATATAAAATATTTTTCCCTTTTCTATTTTAAAAGCTCTATAGTATTTTCCTTAAAACCGGACAAAATGTTTTAATGCTAAAATTTTCCAAATACATTTTGTAGAAGTTTTCACTACTTTTTGACATCATGTACCATTATATGTGCCTATTGAATGTCCATGTCAAATTCCTTTCATTCATGGACACTTTCATGATACACCCATTTGATATAATTTATGCCATGGTTGTGGTACCAAATTCTTTCCATGGGACCCTTATGTTTTATATATGGTTGATTATGTATGATTATTGTTGTTGCAAGAATATTTATGGGAAAATAATATTTATGAAAATGTTGAGATGTGTGTGCCCAGATATCGCTCTAATGCATTGGGTAATGTTAAGTCTCATGAGATGCGATGTGAAATGGGATTGGTGGTTAGCCTTGACCTGTACTAAAATGGGAAACAGGATTGGCTGTTATCCTTGGCCCATACTAAAGATATGTATTATGATTCTGCCACATTTTTATGATACCATGTTTATAAGATCCCACGGTTATATGATATGATTTCATATGTTCCATGCTTTTTTATCATTATGTCATGTCTCCTAACTCATGTGATTAAGATGTATCCTTATGGCCATTCCCTTGGTGGGATTATTAGCTCATCCCATTGTTCATTTGTTCCCTAAGGTACCCTATATAGACATAAGGGCTCAAAGAAAGTTATTATCTTTTAATGGAGATTAAAAAAAGAATTTTATTTATCCCTGTGTTTTATGTTTTATGTACTCAGTCATTCAAGACAATAGACTTAACGATCCTTGGCTTGTACTATGATGTATAATTATGCTTAAAATCATGTAATGTTATATCTAAAAGGCTTGGGTTGCTATAAATTTCACAAATATTCCCCTTAAATGTTTGACCAAAACCCTGGTAAAAGTTATTTGTAAAGGGTAAATTAAGTTAATAATTGTTAAAACTAAGTGATAAGTTCATATTGTTTTCATCATAATTCATTATGCATAATGGTAATTATATATTTATCACCTTAGTCTTAAAATTTACTTTATAAATGGATACATTTCCATGAAAATGACTTAAATATTATTTAAATTAATGAAAGTTACAAAATGTCACTCCTTATGTTTTAAATATTTTCTATCTATTCACATAAGGGAAAAAAATTATGAATGACTATTAATAGTATTTCTCTATAATGATACTATATTCTAGATGGTAATTTATTTCTAATTTTTAGGTATTATATAATTACCTTTAATGTTTACATAATTCCAAAACAGCAATAATTTAATTAATTGGAAACTTATATAAAAGATATTAAAAATACTATAAGTGATATATATTGTGTAAGTTATAGTTTTACATGAATTTTATAGATTAAAAGAATATATTATTATTTCAAATGATTATATAATAATTAAAACATTATTTTTATGTCTTTTAAGTAAAATTCAATGAATAGTATCCAAATTTTCAATAATGAAATTTTATCAAAGTAATATTTTATTATATTATTTAAAAATCATAAAAATATATAAATAAAGCAAGGTGGGTATTATATGGTAGAATATTTCATCACATTTGAATTTAATATCCAATTTTTAAATTATAATTAATAATAAAAAACCATTAATATTGAAATTTCTGTGCTGTTGTAAAAATTAAAATTGGTTAACCATGGGTCAACCAAAAAGGGAAGTTTTAAAATGTTAGAAAAACTTGTCTAAACGATATTGGATAATGGTATTACGAACATGTATTATAATATCTCATAATAACTTTCCATTTAGAGTCATTTTGTTTTAGAATAAATTTATTATAATATAATCTTTTCAAAAATTCTAAAAGTTACCCTCACCTCAATTAAAAAAGGTTTCCTCCACCATCAATTCTTTACACAAATGAATGACTTATATGTCAACCATACCCTATCTAAATAGAATATTAACATACCTGTAAAAATTATAGAGGTTTTTGTCTTCCCAAAAGGCCAATTCGAGGGTCCTTAGAAGTATAGCTTAATAAATTCTTTCATAGAAGAGGTAATCACCTTAACAGATCACTTTCATTTCTAATTTTCATTTACATACTCAAAATATATAAAAATTTTAATAAAAATTAACATTAAAATCGTAAATAGAGTTAATTGTTATGATTATTAAGAAACATCTATTATTTACCCTCTTTACCATCAATTGGGAAGTATCACTTGGGTGTATGTACGACTTACCATCTCCATGTAGGGATACTATTCATTTCACGTCACATTATTTAATAGATGGGTATTATGATAAATTTAATGATTACATATGATACTTATGAAACAATTATAATTATTTAATTATAATATCATATCTACCTTCTTACCTTCCAAATATTTTTAAAATCGTAACATCAATCATGTGTATATGTGGTCTACGCCCTCCACGAAGAGATACAATTCCTTTTTCATTTATATTTTATATTTATTTTATTAGGGATAGAGTTATTGAATATATATAATGTATATGATATAATTATTATTATTTAATGTTTATTTATTATTTATCTTTATTTCATTCCATTTTTCACCAAGTGGAAACAACCTTCATCAATACGTGTGGTTTTACCATCTCAATGAATAGTGTAATTCATATATATATATATATATGTATATAAATTTTATGGATGACTTCAAATATGTATATAATTAATTTTAATGATATTTATATCATTATTAAAATATTTAATATGATGTAACTAATTTCAAAGTACACGTAGAAGTACTAACAAACTGAAATTCACACGATAGAAGAAACAGTTAACACTCGGAAATGACGATGTTAAAGAATTGTTGATAAAAAGGGGAATTTAAATATTATAAAGTTATAATATATGATATTATAAGTATATATATTATTATGGTATATAATTATAATAAATTTATATTTATTATACAGGCGGTTATAGTAAACTCAAAATAAGGGGATCTCGAGGTAAATTTTTTTCCTCCCACTTTTATTTTTACAGGACACATGCCTTATACGTCACTTATTATTATATTACATGTATATTATACCAATTAATTCATCTTATTATGGTTTTTATGAATGTTATATTGATTTAAATTTCATTTTTTTTCCTTTTTTATGTGAATTTTGATTTAAATGTTACCAAAGTCGTAAGAGTTTGTTGTCACAGTCTCTTTATTTATATATATTATTTATAATTTTTCCCCCAAAGATAAAATCATATTATCTATATCTCTAGAGACTCATAAATTTAATATAAAAAGTTTATATCATAATAATACATATTTTTAATTCATTTTATCACCGCAAGTAATTAAATGATATATAATATATTTTTAGGGAAAATCACCATTTTTTCTCTCCTCAATAGAAAATCATTTTTCTTCATTGACAATTTTTTCTAAATAAAATTTAAAGAATTTTTTTACAACTGTCCCATGATTTTTTACTTTTTTTACCCATGTTTTACTTTTTAAATCATATTTTTAAAAGTAGTTTTATTTTAATTTTCCGAACTAGGTGATTTTTTAAATTTTTTACAAATGTATGAAATTGTTGTTTTTAACTAATACAGTATGAATGGAATTTCTCATCATTATGACTAATCATTTCGTTGAAGATTCAATTAAATATTACCATGATTATTTTCAAATAAATTATTTTCAATAATATTTTTATATTTTTTGGATTTTAAATGTATGATTTAAAAATAGAAAGGATATATTTCTCATGAGTGTTTTAATGAAATTGAAATGGTATTTCTATTCATCAAAGAAAATAACTTTTGATTTAACATATAGTTTTCAAGGGATATGATCCATGGATACCACACATATAATTCCTCTATATTTTTTATATTTATAAGGATAATATATTTATGAAACCATTTCTCTTCCATGGGTTATTCCATGATGAATTGATGAAATGTTTATGAAACATTTTTCTTTTCCTTGGGTTATGAAATGATTTAATTTTTATGAAACTCATTTCTTTACATGTGTTATAATATGATAAATTTTATATGATCTTGTGTAACACGTATATAGTATTTTTATTATGTTATGGGTGGGACCTACATCTCCCTCCAAAGAATTAGGAAAATATTAATATCTCATGAGATAAACTTGATTGGAATGGGAGGTAAACATAGTACAATAACGGACTTCATCCACTATGATAGTTTTGAGAGTAAACCTTAACTACTATTTTGTTATTTATTGTAAACCCAATACACTATGATAGTCTTGGAAATGATCATTTATTACTGAAGAAATATTTTTTTATACATATGTGTATGAAAAAATTCCATATATTATGTCAATGTTATGATTATTTAGAGTATGTTTCTTGATTTCTTAATGGTACATCTCATTTAAGATTCCAAGATACATTCCATGACTCGTAATTATGATCTATTATATGAAGGGTATGTTTTTAAAAATTTATCATCATGTTATCATACCCTTGTGTTGATGTTATTCTTATGAAATTAATGATATATCCCTTGTATACCCTTAAAACGAATTTAAGATCACTCTTTTTTAGGTTTTTATTCCCAAGGTTATTAAAAAATTTACTATGTGTCATGTTTCTAAGATGGGTTCTACTTATGAAGAACATAGTGTGATATGAATAAGTTTCCTTTTATGAACTAGTTTTTTATGTTTCCATGTATCCAAAGTCACCTAATCTATAATAATATGGAATGGATAGTTATTTTCTATAACGAATATCCATCTACTAATATGTGATATATATGATTGAAAATTCTGGTTCATTATAGTTGGTGTCAAAGTAACATTTTTTTAACCTTTTAAAACTAGGATGGTAAATTTTTTGATAACCCTTGGGATAATTCTATGTATTGATGGAACCCTAGGGTTTGGTAGTGGTCATGAATGACCATGGTTAGACCTAAGGTTTCATTAAAAAATTTCTCACAATTTAAACATCTTTTTAATGATTGTTCATGTTTATGTGATTTTCCCCTATGATTGTTTTTTTCACACATTCTCTGTTTTGGTTTTATTGAATTGTTCGATCTTAGAAAGAATTTGTTAATATTGATTCTCGCAGTCAATAGAATTAAAATACTCATAAGAATAAAATTGAAATAAGATATAGAATGCAAAAAAATTTGATCATACCTAATCGTATATCTTATTGTACTATTAACAATCTAAAATTTTGTGAGATTCTCCACAAAACACAGAAGAGAAGCACGGAGTTTCATAAACACCATAGAGGAAATAATATTTTCCTTTAAACTTATCTAGAATAACATAAGAAGAAATCAAATGAATGTCCCAGTAGAACGGTAAGATATTTTGAGTGTAAAAAAGGAAATAAAGTAATTATCAAAGGAAAATGACCTTTTTAGATAATGAAATTTTGGAAATTATGAAAAATTTTGACCTAGGGGAAATGTTTGAGAATAGAATCACAATGGTTGTACGAGTAATGGTTTTTTTAATGAAGGAAGTGGGATTATTAAATTTTATATGTTTTGGGATCCAATAATTATGTTGTATATTTTTTATACAAATGTTATTTTTGTTACAAAAATAGTGAAACATCTAATGATTTTTTTGGAGTATTTTTTCTTCTAAGAATTTGAAATCATATTTTGAATGATAATGATAATGAAGAAAATTTATTTAGATATATGGTTTTATTTCTGGAGAACATATTATTTATTTAAAAGATAAACCTTAATATGTGCCTGATGTTGAGTTAAAAAGATTTATTTTTTATAAATTTATTATTGAAATTTATGGAATTTTTAACCATAAATTGGGTTATTGGTTTGATGAAAAAGTGATTTAGGTAATCTATGAGGTTTTTTATTATATATTTGGACTAATATAAAATATTAAATAGTATATGAACTTATTTAAGGAATAAGTATTTAGATAATTTTTGAATTATATATGTTTTCTTATGCGTTTACATAAATATTATGGATACCATCATTCATTTATAAGTTTAAGGTTGATCATAAGTTAAAAATAATCATAAAACCTCTTTTAATGTTTTAGGTGATTGGATTTTTATACTCAATAGATGATTAAATATTCTTCATATTTGATATATGATTTGATGTTAATTTAATTATAAACTACTAGATAATGGAATATTGATAGCCTTGATGGTTGAAAATTGATTCATTAGAAAGGTGATAATTTATTATATATTTATAGTCATGTTAAGGATTACTATTCATGTTAGTATATAAATTTTATTCATCATATTTTTGTGAATTGCACTAGGTTACAAGATAATAAATTAATTTATCTTAGTGATTAATTATATCTGTGAGATTTTTTGGGTTGAGGTATATGTGATCCTTAGGTTTAACAAGTTATGTAATAAGAAATATTATTATATAAGAATGAAATTAGTTTTTTTTAGGATTTAAGATGAATGGAATGATATATACTTTGAAACTAAATAATTCATTAATGTTGAGGTTATTGAGATAGTCATGTATTTGGAGATTAATTTTGTATTTCTTTATATGATTTTTTATTCATTTTTGGAATTATATTACTATGTGATAACAAATTTTTGTTTTTTATAAAGCTAATATATAGTATAAATATCTTGATATACTTTTTTGATCCATCAGATGTTGATTTTTTGGATTTAGGCATAAACAATTTCATTTTGAATACTCAATGTTTAGGGAAACATTTTAGATTATCAATAAGATTTATGGATGAAATTATACTTATAAATTGTGTATGATTCCTTAAGTACAAAGTATATATGTTAAATAGAATTAATATACTCTAAGAAAAGGATATAAAAACAAAAAAAATCCTATGACCTTTAATTAAGATGCATTGTTGGCCTTTTAATTACTCATTTTTTCATGCTTTTGTGGTAGTTAAATTTCAAAAAATAATATTCGATATCACTCTCAATTAGTCCTTAGTTGTTTGTTTTCTATTACATGTACATATTTTAACTTATAACTGGTCTTATCCCATTTTTAAATGTAGTTTTTTGTGACCTTCATACCTCACTTTCCCTCATTTTAAGGGGAATTTTTACCAACCCTTCTTTTATGTGTGTTTTAAAAAAGGATTTTCTTTATTTTTGGAAATATCAACCCTTTCATTATGGAACACATTTTTAAATTGTGAGAAAATAATTTTTAAAGGGGTGAGACTATAACTCCCTAGTATTTTAGAAAATATATCACTTTAAATAATTTTATTTCTACAAAAACTAGTTTTATACACACCAATTAGTTTAAACAAATCATGATATATAATTAGAATATTATTATTTATGATAATTATATCATAGATTAAAATCAGTGGGTATTATTAGTATTATATATTTACAAAATATATATAAACATCATAATCAACATAACTTTATTGATAAATTATTAGCAAATAAAAACTCAATTTTTAGTAAAGTTGTTATTATTGTTCAAAAACATATTTTATTCAAAAGATATATTTATTGATTCTTATGAGAATAAATTAAGATTAATTTTTATAAATAAAACAAAATTTATTTTTAAAAATAAATATAATTTTTTGGAATGATAATAACAAAAATGTTTTAGGTTTAATTTTTTAGAATTTTCAAAAAATATAGATTTTCCAGTGAATAGTGAAAGTTAATATTTTTTATTTGAAATTGTATTTTTGATTAAAGCGTAAAAACTGGTTCATTTTAAAATGGATTAAAAATAAAATTAGTTTTATTGTATTTTTAATAATTCAATTAAGTGTATTGGAATAAATTTTATTTTTTAATTTAAGATAAAAACATTGTTTATACATAAAAAGGGATTTTCCTGAAAAACTATTTTTATACACACAATGTTTAATTTAAAATAATAAATTAAATATATTAATATTAGTGAATTATTTTAATTAATTTCAAATATTATATATATAATAAAAAGTTTTAAACATTAATCTCATACTTTTACTATGCATGGGATATGAATAAATCTATTTTCGTGCATAAAAAATATATATTTTGAAAAGGGGTTCTCGACACATTTTTCATTCTTATTTTCATATTATTTTATAAAAATTATATGTATTGAATTTCCTAACATAAATTAAAAATTAAATACTAGGATGTTCAAATTTGTTATATATTCAGCTTTTATTTTGGACTAATATGAATAGTAACTTTGGTAAAATTTATCACCTCAATTAAAAGTAAATTAGTGAAATCTAGGTTTAAACTAAGTGAAATGGCCACATATTTTAATCCTAATGATTATTTGATGAAACTAATTTTACCATTACCACCGTAGTCTCTAAATTTTGTTTATTAAAGGACACTTTTCTAGGAAAATTACTTATATATTATTTAAATCAAATGATATTACAAAATGTTACTCTATAATTTTTAAATATCCATTATTTCCTATCATTGTAAAAAACTAGTTTCAACGAATATTAAGATTATTTTTTCACTATTAAATTATCTTTATTATGTAAATTTATTTCTAAATTTTAGGTTCTATATAATTAAAATAAATGCTTGAAAAACTCCAAAACAATATTTATTCTTTTAACAGAAAAGTTAAATAAATAATATTAAAATATTAAAATATATATACTTTGAGTAATATATATTATGAAATAAATTTTATCGGTTATTATATAATATTTATATTGTGTGAGAAGATTGTATTCTAATTAATACTTTGTTTGTATGTCTTTCGAATCAAATTAGTTGAATACTATCAAAATTCATAATAGTAATATTTTATCAATATAATATTTTATTAACATATTTAAAAATCCTAAAAAATCCTAAAATAAAACAAGTCGAAAATTATATGGTCCAAAATTTTATAATTTTTACATTTATATAAAAAGTTTTACCTTATAATTAAAAATTACAACATTTTAATAATGAAAACATTGTTACCATAGTTAAAGTTAAAATTGGTTAGCCAAAGGTCAATCAAAAGGATAAGGGTTAAAATGACACCAAAACTTGTTAAAATTATTTTCTATGGTATTAATAACATAGTATATATTATCATATAATACCTATCCACTTCAAGGCACTTTTCTTCACAATGAATTTGCTGTGAATTAATCTTTTGAGAAATTCCAAACTGTGTCTCACCTCAATTATAAAAGGACACCTCATACCTCACTTATTTACACCAAGTTGATCCCTCAACCTCAACCATTCCCTAAAAAATATTTTATAAACTTCTATATCCAAATTATATAGGTTCTTTCCTTCACAAAATTCAAACTCTAAGGTCCATAGTTGGATATCTAAAGAAGTTATTTCAAATAATATGTAATCACTTTAATTGATAACTTCATTTTATAGTTTTTTACCCACTATAAATATATGGTATTTATCATAACATAATATATTAAGTAATATAAATATATTTAAATGTTATTATAACTGTGAAACCATTATTATTCATCATCTTTCCCATCAATATGAAAGTGAATGTATTGCTCGTGCGTATGTACGGATTACCATCTCCACATTGTGATACTATTCATTTATCATCACCATATTTTATATATTTGTATTATGATGATTTTACTGTTTAAATATGATAATTATGGAATAATTATAATTATATAATTATAATATTATATCTACCTTCTTACCTCCCAAACTATTGTAAAATGATAATGTCAATGGTTCATTTGTGTGGACTAACACTTCAATGAAGCAATGAAATTGTTTTTTCATTTCTGTTTATTTGAATGGTAACAAGGATGTATTTATTCAATATATATCATACAATTATGATTCTATAATGATGGTATATTATTTACATTCCTTTTCTTCTATCTAACAAAATGTGAAAACATCGTTCATGTGTACTTACGGTCTACCACTCCATGAATGGTGTGATTGATTTATATATATATAAACATTATGAAAAACTGTAAATATATTTTATACATATATATATGATATATATATCATTATTAAAATAATTAATATTATGGAACTATGATTAAATTATAAGGACTAGAACTCTCAAAGTAAAATATTCATGATAAATGAAATTGTTAGTACTAAGAAAGGATGATTTTAAGGAGCTATTGCTAAAAGTGGGGGTTTAAATGTCATAAATGGATCATAAATGAAACTGTTAGCACTCAAGGTATGGGTTTTTTGTCTCAATTTTATTTATGTGGGACACATTCCTAATACACCAATTTTTCTTTTATATGTTATACATACTTCTCATGAATTCATTTTATGATAATTTTTTTAATTTTTATGGGAATTTAAATTCCCATAAAAGTTTATTTCCTTCTTGGTAATTATGATTCAATCAATTCCAACGTGGAAATAATTTTATCTTAAAAAATCATTTTTATAGGGATTATTTATGTTTTAGTAACCCATGATGAAATCATAGGATATATATCTAAATAAATACATGAATTTTATTAAACTCTAGTTATTTCATAATAAAAAAAATTAGATTCATTTTTTTTCTTCAAATACACATAAAAATCATAACAAAAAATTTAAGAAAAATTCTTTTTATTTCCCTCTTCAGTCAAAAATATCTTTTCTTCCATATCAATTTTTTTGAAAAAAAATAACATTTTTAATATTCTAATATGGTAGTTTAAATTACTTTTTAATCATGTAAAACTTTTTAAAAATAATTTAAAATTAATATTAATTTCATTTTCCAAAAGGGATACTTTTTTAAGTTTTTTGTGAAAGTATGAAAGTAATAGTTTTTTAACTTATATTAAATGATTGAAATTTTCCACCATCATTAAATATTTATACTTAGAATAATAATTTATATGTATTAATGATTATTTACAAAGAAAGAGTTTTCCATAATATTTAAAAAAAATTAAAGAATTAATTTAAAAATGTTAAGGATAATTTTATCAAGAATGTTTTAATGAAATTTTAATAGTTTTGATATTTCACAAAAATAATAACCATTGATTTCACTTATGATTTATTAAGGATATGATCCTAGGGTACCTTCTTTATTCTTTATCTATATTTTTCATCTTTATGATGAAAATATATTTATAAAACTCTTTTCTTTTCTATTGGTTATTCCATGATGAGTTGATGAAATGTTTATGAAACCTATTTCTTTCCATGGGTTATGAAATTTTGTAGTTTTTATGAAATACATTTCTTTTCATGCATTCTAATATATATGATTATTTTATGATCTCATGGAACACATATGTTAGATTTTTAGTATTTGATGGGTGGGGCCTATATCTTCCTCTAATTCAATGGGTAATGTTTAATATCCCATGAGATAAATAAGACTAGAATGGGTATTGAACTTAGTTTAGTAAGTTCCTTTCTCCACTATGATATTATTAAGAGTAAACCCAAACTTCTAAAGTGGTTTTGGGAGTCATCCCAATAAACTACGATAGTCTTAGAAATAATAAATTATTACTTTGGAAATTATTTTTTATACTTATGTGTATTCCACAATTATATGTATTATGCCAATTTTAGGATTCCATGGCTTATATTATCTGATTATATTATGATTCATATCTTATAAACTACAAATATTTAATCCATATCTCAAAAATTATGTTCTATGATCCGCTGGATATGGTTGTAAAAACGTATCCTCGTGTTCTATTACCCTTAAGTTCATGTAATTATTATATGATCACTTATATCTACCTTTTTACCCTTACTGAGCATTTGATCTCACCCTTTATTATGTTTCCACTCCCCAGGTTATGAAGAAATTTACTAATTATTATATGCTTAAGAAGGTTGAAAGTCATCAAGAACTTAGTGGGAGCAGATTTAGATATTTTATGATCCAATTGATTATGTTTCAAGGTTTCCAAATGAACTACACCTCTATAATTATAGTTTGGATCATTATGTTATCTAATAAATATTAAACTAATGATATGTGATATCTATGTATGAAAATTATGGGTTTTTATAAGCCCAAAACTACCACTACAGTCACCTTTTTATTCATATGATTAGTTGTTTCCATGTTAGTGATGGTTGGTGTCTTCTGGCTGTCAGTTGGTTTCATCATGAAGTCACTTGTTCCTTCATGTGGTCGTTTGGTTTCTTTACCCAGTAAATTAGTTACTTTATATGGTAAATTGGTTCTTTCTAGTGATCTATTGGTTTCTTAATTAAATCAATTAGTTCATTCATAAAATCAATTGGTTTCTTCATAATATTTTTCAATTTATTCTTTTCACCAATTAGTTCTTTCTTACGGTTAGTTGATCTCTTTTTTGGAAAATTGGTTCATTCTTGTGCTTGGTTGGTTCCTTCTTGTGATTAGCTTATTCCTTTGTACGGTCAGTTGGTTATGTATTATTTTTGGTTGGTTCCTTTATTCGGTCAGTTGAATGGATTTATTTGGTCGATCCCTTCTTATGGTCGGTTCAACTATTTTTTGATTTCATAGATTTTCAAAATATATAAATTTTCCAAAAATATTTTAAAATTACTTTTAACTTGAAATTTCGAATTAACAGCGTGAATATAAAAATTAAAAATATATTTTTTTAGGGATTAAATATTTTATTTTAGTTAAATCAACTCATATTTTTAGATGGGTATATTTTCATTATTTAAATGAAAGATACATGGAAAATTAATATTATCCACATTAATCATCAAATTTATCCCAATATCTTTATCTTGAATATTGATGTATTATATTTTATCCTATTTGATAAACTATTGATTCTTTCAAGTCTAGACTAATCATCACTTCACTGTTGACACACATGAGTTATCTTTTATGACTCTAATACATCATGATCACATTTTCTATGTATGTTCACCGACCCATTTCTTCATCTAGTTTCTTTATAATTGTGTGGAATTTGATGTAGATGTTTGAATAGTCTCATTTTCATTCCTTATATTCAATTATTGTATGCTTGAACTGGCATTTTACTTTGTGATTTCAATACCTGTTTTTTTTTCAAACCATTTCCCCTTCTTTTTGTGTAGCGTGATATATAAGAAACTCTATGTAGGGGGATCTTAGTTCTTCTATGCATTTTTTTATTCTTGAAATTAGAATATTTTTTTCTAGTAGTTTGGAGGTATAGAATAAATCCAAAACATAATAAACTATCTAGTTTTTTAAGATAAAGGGACTATTTATATGTGTTTCTCTTTTATCTTTTTATTTCCTAATGATTTATCTAGAAAATTATAATATGTTGAGATATGAAATTTTTTAGATTGTAATTTGTAATCCTTTAGTGTGGATTGAGAAATTTTACTATTTTAAACACAACACTCATCAAAATTTTAGAATTTATTTATCACTAACAAAATGGTTTTTTTGTGAATATGAAAACTGTATGAAAATACCCATGCACAATATGGAGAATTAATGAGATCGTCCATATTTAAATGAATTGTTAAATTATATGGTTTGGGATATATTATCATGTGCTGCTAATATTATTAAAATAATCTATGTGGTTTTTTTGATAGTTTGGGGATGGTATGATATTTTTTGTGACCAATTCAGATGTGGGATGTATTTTGTGTGGTGGATGTGTTGTGGTTAATACATAGTTACTGGGGTGAGATACCTGTTTTTTTACTTATTTATTATTATGGTGGTTTTGTTTATGATACATGGTGTTGATGTGACTGGACTTTAAGGGATGGGGGAAGAAATTATTGTTATTATGAGCTACTTGGTTTTCTATGGTGTTCTTTATAGTATTAGTTAGGTACTAGTGGAATAAAAATAGTAATGGTTCGATTTAATAAAAGTTGACTAATTTTTTCATGTGGTGATTGGTTCAATGAATTAAATAATCACTAATATACTAAACCTAAATGTAAATAGAATGTAAATATTGGTTATAGTATTTTTTGGTCAAATATGAGGTTAAATTGATTAAATAATGAATGGTATCTTGTAATGTAACAATCTAGAAAGGGGTTAAATCATTAATTGATTGAAAGGAAAGTGGGATGTGTTTGGATATTTAGTGTGGTGGAGTTGTATATAGTTAGTGGTAGCAAGTGATCATGATTGTATGATATTGATCATAAGGTGGAGATGATGATGTATTAATTTATAACCTTTAGGTTGGTATTGTTTTATGTTTATATATATATATATATCTTGTATTTTAATGTTAAATTTATAAGCACCCCACACACATAATGTACTATGTACTAATAACCAAATATTTTCCTCGTTTTTTCCTCAATATCAATATTGTGAGGAATGGAAGGTTGATTATCCCCCCTTCCACACTCTTCTTCAGTAGTATTAAATGGAGGTAGTAACCAGTTAGTGGTGAGTACGTATCAATGATGTAACAATGGGAGGTGATTTTTGATGATTCTAGAATGTGATATATAGCAGGGGTCATGTAGGGTAAGAGGATGGAATGAGGTTTATGTCCTTAAAATTCATGATACCAACCTTCTAAGTATATGTTCTTGTAGATTGATGTGTGATGTTGTGGAAGATTTATGAAAGATTTTGATGATGGAATTTATTCTAGAACAAGATGGTAGTCCCTGCATGAGTCTGGGTGAGAAATTTTGTACACTAACCCACATTTGACATTGGGTCGTGAGAGTGGAATCTTATTTGGGAAGTGGATGTGGGGTTCTTTTATTGATATTCATTTGATATTATCTTATTATTCTTTTACATTATTCGATGATTGGTCATTGGTGGGGTTAGTATATATAGTTGATGTATTTATGTATTATCAGTTTTGATGTTTGTTCGCTAGAGAATTAGTATTTTGTTTTCACATTGTTATGGGAGACCATTGATATAATCCTACTAAGTATACATATTATGATTCACCTACATATATAAAATGTAATAAAGGTTTCTATGAGGTTTTTGGGGACCTAACTAGAAATTACTAGCTTAGAAATTGATGCTTATTATGAAGTCACTACCTTAGAATTATTTTTGGTATTGACATTGGATAATTTTGTTTATTTCCTAATATACATTTTGTAATGGTTTGGTTCCTTTTATTATTGTTTGATAGTGTTTTCGGTATTTTTTTATCTTCTATCACTATATTTTTCATATATTGAGGGTAAAGGGTTCTATTTTAGTGTTTTACACCCTTAATGATGGTCTCCAACAATGTTCTTACTAGTTGTGGGACTAGGGAGTCACTCGTCTTCACTTCCTACCCAAAAGGGGTACTAGTGGAGGAGGGGCTGTGAAAAGATACCTATAACCTATTCTAGTTCCAAATTGTGTAATATATTCCCATAAATTTTGTATATTTAGATAGACAATTTACATGTAACAATTCCACATACTGATCTCCACATGGAATTACATGATTTCTTGGTTTTTTTCATGCATAGTTGAACAAGGCAACACAATGTGTAATTTCGTTAAAAATTGTGTAACCATATCATGTATTCGGTATATTCAGTACCTTCATATAGTATATTAGGGTGTTATTCATCTTTTATAGGTAATTTATTGTCTATATGAAATGAAATGATCTTGTCTTCTTGACATTAAGAATAAAATATGAAAATATGGACAAAAATACTATTAAGAATACATATATCAATAAATAAAAAATTGTAACTTAATATATAACCACATTGATAACACTTGATGGTTTCAAAGGAACATAAGAAGTATTAAGGCCCATTCAAAACAATTAGTTTCTCCAATTTCAATGAATAAATTTAAAGAACATGGAAAATGTAACCCTTGAATATGTATATATAGTATCTTTTTAAATTTAATTTATATCAAATTTAAAAAAAATCCACATCTTCACAGTTATTTATGTATTGATAAATTTAGTATCCACTCTCGTAGTATAACATTTTCATGGAATAATTAAAATTATAATTCCTCTATCATTATCCACACATTCTCTATGAATCTTGGAATATCACTATTATTATTCCAGATTCTAGTTTAGAGGAATGAAGAGCTGCATTGTATGTCATTGATCGCAATAAGAAGTCTTTCACTATTAAAAGTATGTTTCTACTATTTTATCATTCTTGTGAGGGATGAGGGTTTTTGTATCCTATTATTGACATATTTCTTGACATGTTACCTCTAGGGATTCATGATAATTATATTAGGAGAATCTAATATGGTTAACTCTCACCCTCTACAAAAATGATATAAATTGAGTTTTATACTTAGGGTTAGACAATTAGTAATTTCACATAGTCCCTTAACTGATTTGATATTCTATGTAAACCCTAAGTAAAATAATAATAATATTATTATTGTTGTTGTTTTTGTTGTTGTAATTATCTTCCTCAGTATGAACAAAGTCTCAAAATCTATAAATATCATACATTTTATAAATCAATCATTATTTATTTAAATTATTTCAAAAATATAATGTCATTTCCAAAGGGGACACAGCTCATGCTTCAAATAATCCTTTTCATTTATTAAGATATTAATAATAAAATATTTATTCGAATGAATATTATTCATTCAATAAGTAAATGAATGTTATATTCACTAAATGATAAATAATTATTTACCTATTATTCTTCTTATATGTATTTTAAACTCAATTAACTAGTGATTGAATTTTTTTTATTTATATAACATGCTTAATTTTGATCACACATTCTGAGAATAATATAAATTCATAATTTTAAATTCTAATAAAATTTTAAAAAGATTTTAGTTACCCTTAGTGTACCACTTTATATGCATATTTATAAGAGTAATTAGGTTAAAATTCATAAATTCCAATATTATATTATAACTATATATCAAGGAACCAGTGGAGAATTTATTTAATGTTTCAATAATAATAATCTAATTTGAATACTTATAGTGTATTATATTCCCTTTGTCGTAATATACCAAGATGGTTGTATAATTGTTTCATCAACCTATATGATTGATTTATATTTATTTGAATATCTAAAATATACTCAATGATAAACTGATATGGCCATGGAAATAATTGTAAAATTTTATTTTTATCAAATTTATTGATATAACAACATCCATTAACATAAAGGGGAAAAATAATTTAATGATTTATTCAATCAATTCCATATAACTTATGACGCATAATACATTCCCTACAACACATTAAGTATATGTCACTATGGTTTATGTCAACCCTTCAATGTAGATTATTCAAGATAAGAAATAATGACAATATATAGTCTAAGGACTAACACAAAAAATCATAGATAGGAATATCCATTGACAAGTATAATATGCGTAATTTAAATTGGTGGGTCATTTCTCATAACCTCCCTTATTAGATTTACCTAGTGAAAATTCATAAGAATAAGCCTCTTTTTTTATCAACCCCCAACACAAGATATTAAACCACCGTATTTTTATTTTCAGAGAGATGTTACAGTGACCACAGGATATATATATATATAAGAGTATTATCATTGAAATTCACGGTTTTCATTAAATAATAGAACCACTATAACATTTCGATGTGAAAAATACTTTAAATAAATTATCACTATAATGTTACCCATTTGAACACTTATCTTGTGATTTGATATTTTTTAATATTATTATAATAAAAAGTCAAAAAAATTATTTGGTTTAAGGGAACCAACTCAAACAGTTACATTACATTAATCTTATATCTGGAAATATTTTGAAAAATAGAAAATATAATTATCATCTCATATAACATTTCATTAAACATGAACTCTTAATTTATGCGAGATTCATAAAATTTAATACCTAAATCACGCATCAATTTTAAATCATTGATCTCTATAAACAAGCTTGAATTAATATAATTACATGTTTTTTTCAGTCTTGATAAAGTTAGGGAAAACATAATGGGCATACGCTTCATTCAAAACCACGGTAGTAACTTATAATTCACCAATATAGCCAACCATGAACAATGAGTTCTACTTTTAATGGTAAAAGGATTCATTCAATATGTAAATAGTGACAGAGTGAGGATTATTAGAATTTTTATACATTTAGGGTAATAATAATAAATTTTATTCCACTAAAGATAATATTCTAAGTAATGATGTTTCTCATCTTGATTTCCATTTTCTATGTTCCATATTAAATGCCTTTTGGTCTAATATTTTCTATATAGATGTCTAAAAATTAAAATGATTGGAATATTCCATACAAATTTTTAAGGAATTGATTCATATTTCTTATATTTAGTCACGCCATAGTTAGGTCGTTTTTTTGATTCATGGTCCTTGTGAAATAATATAATGTCATTTTCACAAATATGTATTCTTTGATTGATCATTCCCATTGAACATTACGTCTTTTAATATCATATATTTGATAAGGATTTTCACTATATTCTAGTAATATATCATTTAAGAGAGTAAATATCTCTATAAATCTGGATTTATACTATATATTACTAGCTTTTAAATTATATATCATCAATATGATTCATAATATTTAATATTTGTTACGGAAATCATATAGTGGAATATTTATATAGCTCTTTAAATTCTAATATAACATTGAAAAATCGTGAAGTTCATCTTCAAATATAGATGTTAATTCTATATTATGATCAAGAATATCATTTAATGTTACACTCATATCAAATGATCCATTAATTATTGTGTTATCTCAACCACTAGATACATTTAGTTATTCCACAATCTTATTCTAATATTTGTACCTCTGATGTATTTAATGATATATCAATTGTTATTCTAAAAAATTCAGAAAAATATATCTTAAATAACAACGTAAACCATGAAAAATTATCTCAGATGAGTCGTTTTAATTGCTTGTTAGAAATATAATGAACACTTTAACCCCATTATCATAATATTTTTCCAAACAATGAGAATCCTTCCAATTTGTAATCATATTCAGTCTATTTTAATTAAAAAAGCATATTTAAAAATATAAAAAAAGGTAATGTTTCTAGTAATCATATTTGATTCATATTCATCATATTTTATTCAACAATAAGTATATCTCATCTCTCTAATTTTTTTAAAAAAAATTAGGAAATCAAAAAACATATAAAATATGGTTTTTCATTAAAATAAATTTTATTTTTAGTATATATTTTTTAAACAATAATGAATACCAATAATAAATATTTTTATTTTTTTATTTATTTATATATATCATTCCTCAATTAAAGCTTACTAAACATATTTTTCATAAATATATTATTTTTTTAATATCATCAATGTAAATATTATTGGTTCAGTTTCCTAGACTTCATCATAAATTATTCAATTCATAATTACTTATATTCCATTCTTGAAACTTTTTAAATTGATGTTTGATAATTTTATTTGATTTTATAGTAAATGTATTAGGTGGTTTGTTTTTTATAATTACTTTTATATTACATGAATTCAGTTACTCTTTGTGTGTGTGTTTGTATTTTTCATTAATAATTTTTCTGGAACAGGGGGTTTGGTCTTTCAAATCCATGGTTTATTCCTTATACTTTATTAGTTTCTTTTTATTTTTTACTAATATATTGAACATAAAATTAGAGAAAATTAGTTTTGAAATTTTCAGCGGTCATTATTATCAAAAGTATGTAATACAAACCTGAATAAAAAATAATGTATTTCACCTAAAAATAATATCTGAAACACATTTCTACTTCCGAAAAAATGAAATATATGTCTAATATATTTAAATTAAATTAATCAGAAAAATACTATATTCATATTTGGATTCCCAATTTTTTTTAATGTTTTGATCACATCAAAATATGTTTTAATCATTATAAATTAAGAATAATAGATATAATATCAAATGCATAATTTATCTTTTCACCTATATCTAAAATCATATTTTTTTTGAGTTATAAAATACCAAAAAAAGAAAAATAATATAAACAATTTAGTTTTATTATAGATGGATTCCTTATTAAATAAAAAATATTATAAATACTTATAATTTTATTTTTATTAAAAATCACCCTATGTTATCGATAGCTACAATATGAATCCAATTTTTTTAAGATTATTAATATACCAACCAATAAAAAATCATTGATTTTTTCCAAAAAAAAAATAATCCTTGAACTTCCCAAAAAAAATAGGACTAATTCGTTGAGAAAATACAAAACTTCATAAAAATTTAAAGAGTCGAGTGAAGATTGGTTATTAAATCATTAGAAAAAGTTTCAATCATAATACCATCGATTTTTAAACTCAACCGTTAAAAATATTGCACAAATGGATTGTGAGGGGATAACATCCATGAAGGCATGATGAACTGGGTTGAGCCACTATTATTCTAGGGTTCTTTTAAAATGAATATGAAACCATAATCATATTTTACTAAAATAACTGGTCAAATATAACATTATTAGTGCTAGAAATAAAATAAATTATACTGGAATATTGTGTGACTACTAATTTAAGAACTTATAAAAGATGAAAATTATGAGTTCTAAAATTATTATCGATAAAATAGTAGTACACTTTACACAAAACAAATATTATTCTTTAATAAAATTCAAAAAATTGTATGGTTTCTCTTCCTTTATGCAATAAAGGTAACATGCCCTTTATAGCAATGATAAGGTGCAATTATTTCTAATCTTAGGGGAATCATGAAACAATACTGGTGACTTGGAATGATGCAACGTAATAACCTATTTTTTTGTAAATTATTTTATTTAATTAAATTTTGTATTTGTTGATTTTATTATGACAACCCATACCTTTCACATACATTATTGGATGATTTTTTACATAAATATACACTTAATAGAACACCAAATTATCAGGAGGCCTAGTGTAATTCGGTAAATTTGGTATATATAACAATAACTTGAAGCATGGGTACTACATAATTCTATAAAAACTCTAAAATATACCCATATATCCCATGGATCTTCTAATACTACATGGGATTACCAGGGGAATGTACATAAGATAGGGGTGAGCTATAAAACACAATAAGGGAATAAGAAAAGAAAAAAATGATAAAGGTAATGAATTTTAGACAATTTCCATATCAATGGGGCATAAAATGGGTGGCAATCAAAAACATGAACATAAAATTATGCCATAAGATGATAACATGAAGAAAATATAGAAATGTTTAAACAACATAAAACATCACATTATATACGTAATTCATTTATAACAGCCAATACATCCTAACATTGTTTTCTTAGGATAACCTTCTATGAAACATATATCGAATATCATGAGATAAGGACAATACGAAATTAAATAGAGAGCTATATAATTCCCAGTCCAATCATCACATTTATATCATCTAAATTCCTAACTATTCCAAATATAACATATAACATAAGGATGTATTCCACAAATTTTAAACCAATTATTAAATATTGTGGGATAAATACAAGTAAATACCCAATAAATTAATAAAATTTATAACTACTTTATTACCCTTTATTGAAAATGGAGATGATTATTCACTTCAAAAATGATTAGCATAGAAAATCAGGGGATAATTTCTGAAGAATAATGGTTGTAAATAAAGGTTTATAGAATTGGTGAATGAGGGGGAAATGAGTCTCTCATAACATTGGAACCATAAAGACATTATTATTTATGTGTAAAACATGTCCCAATTTGAATAATTGGAAATCATAAGTCATAACATAAAGAATGTGCTAGAATGAAATGGAGAAGGAGAGGATCCATTACAATCCAAGGGTGTTTATAGTATCTTGGGAGTACCTTATTAAGAGCTTAGGGGAACCTTGAGGGGGATATTGAAAAGTAAAAGAATATTAAAATAATGCATCAAGATTTTTGTGTGATGTAAAATGGGAGGTTGGGTGGGTTTATATAGAAAAAGACTGAAAAATATTTATTAATTTCCAAACATAGGTTATGAACTCTATATGAGAATGTTATAAAAACCATAAACCTTAACATGTTTATTTCTTATGTTTTATGACAAATTGGAGTGGTAATTATAATTTTATAAGACTAATAAATGAAAAAATTAAAATAATTCCTTTTTTGATTAGGAAGTGAGTCCTTCTTATAAAGAATTGATTTTAAAACCATAAAATATAATATAGGTCTTGGAGGATTCGTTATGTGTTTATAAAATTAATAAAATAAATTAAAAACAAATTATTTTAAAGGGGGTATAATTTTATTTAGGTATGCTATTTATAGTATTTTTCAAATAATTTTTTGGATTTTATGCAGCCGTAATACAAACTATATAATTATACGATGATTTACATTTACCCAAAAAATGATTGACTCAAAAAATATGAAAAATTCACCGTATGAAAATTTTTATGTTATAATTTAAAAATTAAAATTTATTTCATAAAACTAATTATATTAATATTATAATTTATACTTTAAAATAAAAAATTCTATTTTATAGAAAATTCTAGTTATTTGACAATGACTGTTTTTGACCTTTATAAAAATTAAATTTGACTTTATAAAATTACATTATCACTTATATTTTATAAATAGTACATAATAGTAATATTTTCTTAAAATAAAATTTATTTAATAATTATTTTATTTATAAAAAATATTGTCTTGATTTAAACTATATATTTCTCAAAAATACAATTTATGTTTCATCGTATTACAATATAATTTTTATAAAAATCATTATCTAATCATTTAAAAATTAATAATAAGAAGGAATAAATATAATAATTACCTTATTTAATGGTAAATATAAAAAATAATAATGTTAAGGACTATATGCATAGGCTTTTATTAAATAAGTGGATTACCTATGGGTAAGGTGTGCGATTGTGAGATTTTCTTAGTGTGGTTTGACAAACATTCTTTAGAAAGTCATATTGATGATATTTTACTTCTCCCATAAACATTTTCGATTAAAAATTAGATATTTAAGATTATCTCAGGCTTGTTCAAGGGAAAATCCAAGTTATGTTATATCCCTCAAAATCCCAAAAAATGGCATTCATAGGGTACGAACCGATATGTCAAATGCATCACTTCCTTTATCTATATTAATTAGACTTTAAGATATCCCCCAATATATAATAAGAATAAAATAACTTTATAATTACTATACAATCAATATTTATGATGTTTAATGGTCTTTAAAAGTTGATAGGATATAACATATAATGGACAAAAACCAAATATGTCTAGGTTTTTTCTATCACTATATATCCTAATAATGTATTTATTCAATAAAAATAGGAATTTTATTTTTAAATGTATGTTTCATTACATTCTCCCCCCCCCCCATTTAAAAAATTTCACCCTTTAAATTTTCAATACACAAACTAAATTGGATGAGTGTACTTATGTTTCATAACCTCTTCTGGATCCCATATCCCAAACTCAAAATAGTGATTCTTCCACAAAATCTTGACCATGTGAGTTGTATTATTTTTCAAATCTTTTTATCTATAATCTAAGATAATCACATGATATTCCACATAACAAATATCCTCTTATATTGGTAACACCATAGGATTTAGTACGTGTGAGGGTTTTGTGTGTGTTGAAGGTTCCGGGCGCAGCGAAAGCGCGTTGGTGGGTTAGCAAAACTTTAATTTTAACTTTAAACAACGTTCAATCTGAGATCCGTCATGATATAAAATGCTGAATATTTGGAATAGAACGAAGAACGAAAAGAAAAGAAGAGTCCCGAAACCCTTGAGGAGGTTCATCATATATTGATTATAATTAATTTAATTAATGCATAAGAATTACCTCATTGGAATTCTTTCTTCATTGATGTGTCCAGTCACGATTCAGTGATCCGTCGTTGCGTCGTAGAATCCAAGTGTACGATTCCTCTAGCGGTGATCCACACGTGTGTCACGTATCTCTAGACGTCGCCGAAGGGATCTCCGGGTGCTAGCGTGGAAGAACCTTCGCTTGTGATGTCCTCCTTCGACCGCCTTTATCCGGTGGAGGATCTTGCTCTCGTAACTTGAGGGAGTTCTTGGTGGAAAGGGAATTCTCTCTTGGCTTGAGAGTATTTTCTAATCCGTTGTGCACAACAATGACTCTTTAAAATGTTGGGGTTGAGAGGATATTTATAATCGGGTTTGAGGTTAATAGAGTTATGACAATAAATAAATGTGTTACGTGTTTTATTTATTTCATTAACTCTTATTGAAAACCCCCATGTCGAATTATTAATTACTTGACATGAGCTCACGCTGATTATAATAAATATCATTTAATAAAACAACATTAAATCCTCAAAATCCCAACTGGAAAAAATACACGGCGTGTAATAATTAATACACGGCGTGTGCTTGTTTTCCATAAAACTACACGGCGTGTATATTTAATATACACGGCGTGTACATTTATTTTCCATTTTTCTCCACCACATTTATTAGACCTTGAGTAACGACTATTTATTTCTTAAAAAAATGTAACTGCATTACTCACTAATAAATATATTATTTCATCCACAATATATTCTCTCGAATAACTAGTGTCAAAATAAATGTGATCAGACATCCTTAAATAATTAGTAAACCACAGTCGAGAATAATATTTATTTAACTTGTTTAATTAATATTTAACTGAGATACATGGACACACTTAGTGTGTTACCCTCTAGGCCTCTTTCTCAGTGGCATTAGGCTAAGCTTGCCTAAAGTCCATGGTTAGCGTCTAGAAACACGCCAAGGCACCCATAGAGAAATCAGTTAATGCTGCAATGATGTGTCACTTCCTACTAACTCTTACCATGTAATATAATCCCTTTGTCTCAATATCTCCAATCAAACGGGTTGCATGCTAGTGCCATCAACCCATGTGCTTGATTATTCTTTCTTTGACTTCCCAGAATTGAACTTGCCCATACCTTACCCTGGCCATGGATTTATTTAGGCTATATCAATTCCATCAAAGGGCCTGAGATATCTACTTTCGTTATGGAACGAAAGGGACAAATCCTTTCTCGCACTATCTATTAATTCGGTATTACCCGTGAGGCCCCCAACGTATCCTAACTCGCTGCGAACAGTGTTCCATCACAGTTTTCGTCAATACATCTAAGTGTGCGAGTTGTAATACCCATTAATAATAATCTTAATGTCTAAGGACCAATACAAACGTCTACAGATATGAATATCCAATGACACTATGAAATGTGGATTTCCTACTGGCGGGTCTCGTTCTCATAATATCCTCCTGGATATTACCAAGGGTGCACACCATGAGAAGGTTCCTCAAAGTTTTATGAGTCCTCACCCCTAATGACCTGTATTATTTGTGTCCCTCAAATAATATCTTCCGGCCATAGAACATACATTCAAGAACAGTGTTATGGAACTTCCGGGTTCTCATCATAGCAGGGATTTGCTACGACCCTTTAATGCAACAACTGTCCTTAGGACATTATCACATGACATGTCATGTAGAAGAAAAATCAAGATGTGATAAGGTTTTTATTTAATGAGTAAAGTAAAAAGTATTTGGTTCTAGACCACTAACTCCAACAGACTCCCACTTGGACTAGAGCCCACTGCAAACAACCTTTAACCCGGTAGCTCTCACATGATATTCATGATTCTGCTAAGATATGCCTTTAGTCATGGGGTCCGCCACGTTCTCTTCCGTGGACACTCTGCTCACTGCAACATCACACCTTTGATAGAAATCCCTCAAGAGGTGATACTTCCGGAGTATGTGCTTTGTCTGTTGATGTGACCTTGGTTCTTTTGTAAGAGCCACCGTTGTAGTGTTATCACAATACAATGTAATTGGATCTTTACTGCTAGGCACCACATCAAGCTCCTAGACAAAGTTCAGAATCCAGATGGCTTCTTTGGCTGCATCAGAAGATGCTATATACTCGGACTCCGCTATAGAATCGGCGACAACTAGCTGCTTTGAACTCTTCCAGCTCACAGCTCCTCAATTGAGACAGAAAACATATCCAGATTGCAACTTCAGATCATTTTGTTCTGTTTGAAACCCAGCAATAGCATACCCTCTGATGACAAGCTCGTCGTCTCCTCCATACAATAGGAACATATCCTTAGTTCTTCTCAGAAACTTAAGGATAGTCTTAATAGCAGGCCAATGTTATTCTCCTGGATCTGCTTGATATCTACCTACCATGCTAAGTGCATAGGCGACATCAATCCTGGTACATAACAAGGCATACATGATGGATCCTATAGCTGAAGCGTATGGGATCTTACTCATCATATATTTCTCCTTTTTTGTCTGGGGACACATTTTCTTAGAAAGATGTAAGCCATGTGACACTAGAACCAATCCCCTCTTGGATTTTTCCATACTAAATCTCTTTAATATCTGGTAAATGTATGTACCCTGACTTAGTCCAATCAGCCTCTAGGATCTGTCACGAATGATCTTGATCCCGAGAATGTAGGCTGCTTCTCCTAAGTCCTTCATGGAGAAACACTTGCTCAACCTGTCCTTAACTGACTGTAAGGCTGGTACGTCGTTTCCAATAAGCAATATGTCATCAACATATACCACTAGGATGATGACCGCATTCCCATTAAACCGCTTATAAACACATGCCTCACATTTGTTCTTAATGAACCCAAATTCCTTTATGGCTTCATCAAATTGAATGTTCCATGACCTGGATGCTTGCTTCAATCCATAAATGGATTTCTGCAACTTGAAAACCCATTTGGCTTCACCTGGTGTCACAAACCCTTCCGGTTGTGTCATATAGACATCTTCATGAAGGTTCCCGTTAAGGATTGTTTTTTTGACATCCATCTTCCAAATCTCATAGTCATGGTAAGCTGCTATGGAAAGTATGATTCTTATGGATTTAAACATGGAAACTGGAAAGAAGGTTTCATTATAGTCAATTCCTTGACGATGTCTGAATCCTTTAGCCACTAGCCTTGCTTTATAGGTTCTAACTTGACCTTCCATGTCCAGCTTTCTTTTTAATACCCATTTGCATCCAACAGGCTTTACATCAACAGGATCATCGACCAGAACCCAAACTTGGTTCTGATACATGGAATCCATCTCAGAATTCATAGCTTCTAGCCATCTTGCAGCTTCTGAGCTTTCTACTGCTTCCTTGTAGGAGAGAGGTTCATCATTGTCCAACAATAATGATTCACCATCCTCGGTGACTAGGAAACCAAATCTCTCTAGTTCCCTTACCTCTCTTGAGCTCCTACGCAGTACTTGTGTTTCTGGAACCTCTTCCACGGGGACCTCTGGAAATTGTTCCTGTACCAACTTCTGTGTATCTTGAGCATTAACTTCGTTGAAGTCAATCTTGCTCCCACTATCCTTCTTGAGGATGTGATCCCTCTCAAGAATGATGGCTTGTTTGGCAATAGTCACTTTCTTGTCTTGAGGGTTGTATAGGTAATATACTTTTGTTTCCTTGGGATATCCTATAAAGATACACTACATGCCCCGGGGTTCTAGTTTGTTGCCTGAGAAGGCCTTAACAAACACTTCGCATCCCCATACACGTGTGTGCGACAAAGTGGGTTTCCTTCCATTCCATAACTCGGATGGAATTCCATTTTTCGCCTTAGTTAGTACTCGGTTTAATGTGTATGCTGCAGTTTGTAATGAATATCCCCAAAAGGATAATGGAAGATTCGCATGACTCATCATCGACCTCACCATGTCTAACAAGGTTCGGTTCCTCCTTTCACTAACACCATTCCACTGTGGTGTATAAGGAGGAGTGAGCTGAGATAGAATCCCAGACTCGTGTAGAAGATTGATGAACTCTTGGTTCATATAATCTCCACCTCGATCTGATCGAAGCTTCTTTATCTTCTTACCAAGCTGATTCTCTACTTCATTCTTGAATTCCTTAAATTTCTCTAAGGACTCTAACTTATACCTCATTAAGTAGACATATCCATATCTTCTCAAATCATCAGTAAAAGTAATGAAGCAAGAATATCCACCTCTAGATTCTACTAAAAATGGTCCACACACATCCGTGTGTACCAATCCTAGAAGCTTTGTGGCCCTTTCACCTTGTCCACCAAAAGGCAGCTTGGTCATTTTTCCTTGTAAACAAGTGTGACATCTATCAAGTGGCTTTATCTCAGTGGAGTCTAAATAGCCATCTTGGCAGAGCTTTGTCAAACGCTTCTCGTTCACATGACCAAGGTGGTGATGCCATAACTGGGTGATGTATGAGTCATGTGAGTTTGTTTCATTATCGATTGCCAACACTTGTTTTTCGTAATTCAATACATACAAACCATTATTTAAATGTACCATACCATAACATACATTGTTCTTATAAAAGAGAAAACCCTTATTTCCAAATTTCAAAACAAATCTGTCTATATCCAACCAAGATACAGAAATTATGTTCTTGGTAACACTAGGCACATAATAACAGTTATGTAAAAACAAAATCATCCTAGTCGATAATGAGAGGTGGTAGTCGCCAATAGACAACGCAGCCATCCTTGTGCCATTGGCACCTCGAAGATCCACCTCTCCTCTGGAGATCATTCTAAATCTACTTGGTTCCTGCATTTGAATGCAGATGTGAGCCCCACAAGCTGTATCTAATACCCAATGTGTAGAAATAGAAAGATTGAACTCAATAACAAATGTACCTTTAGCGTCCCCACGCTTCTGGGTTGAGTTCCTCTTCCAGTGGCCCTACTTGCCACATTCAAAACACACTACCTCCCGTTCCTTGCCCTGCCTCTGGTTCTTCCCCTTCTTGGAGGGATGGTGCTCAGGGGCTTCATACCATTTATAAGTCTTTGGCCCCTTTGCCTTGTCCTTCCTTTTCTTGTTCACCATAAGGACCGCGGGTTTGTCACGTCCCATGTCCTTATCTACCTGGAGAATCAAGGTCAGAAGATCCGATAGACTCTTCTCATTGTCGCTCATGTTATAGTTGACAATGAAGCTAGATAAGGTCTTGGGCAGTAATGATAGGATGAGATCTGTACGCAACTCATCTAGGAATTTAATCCCTAAGATGTTCAGGCATTCAATGTATCCAATAATCTTGACTACATGAGGCCCAGCTGGCGCAGACTCTCCAAAATTCATGGTAAAAAAAAGAATTGGAGATCTCATACCTCTCCTATCTCACATACTCTTGGTAGAGATCTTTAAGGTGAGACATCATGCTATAAGAGTCCATGTTTTCATGTTTCTCTAATATCTTATTATACATGGCCGATAGCATGAATCACTGGACATCTGTGGCATCATCCATGTGTTTCATGTGGAGAGATAATTCTTCATCACTAGCCTCTTTCCCAGGTGCAACTGGAATAGGCTCTTCTAGCACATATAATTTCCTTTTGTGGCGAAGGACGACGTGTAAACGCCTCTTCCACTCTTGAAAATTGGTGCCGGTGAGAAGGTTTTCTTTTTCGAGTATGGTGTGCAATGATATGTTTGAAGTCAATTTTTTTTGTTTCTACAAATTAAGATGGGCAAAGGTTTAGTACTTTATTACAAAAATTTAGACAAATAAATAAATTAATACTTATTAGTCTCCCACTATTTTATCGAAATCCAATTTCCCTCACCATTGACTTCGGAATATTCTGTTGCGTGAATATTCTAGTGGCAATGATCCATATTTCCATTCGCATTACCCCAACTAGGGTTGGTCAAGAAACTTTTAGGGTTTTAGGTAGGCATTCCAAATTCCAACTGCATTAACTCGCAGCTCCTTGATCCGCTGACTGGACTCCCCAATCCTAAAATCCTTTTTGGATTTCCTCAATCTTTGCCTCTTGGTCACACCAAGTCCTGATGTGGCAGTCAACCCTTGATGCGAACCAAGTCAAGTCAACCCAAAACCTTGAATTAGAATTTCCCGATAATTGAAAGCACCCCAACTAGGGTTGGTCAAGCACTTTGAACTATGGTTCTATTCTAACCAAGATTATGGAAGGCTATGCCGACATAATATTTATTATGAGGGATTTTATCCTTATACGTAAATTTCCATTTTATTATCTTTGATTACATTCTTGTTAATATTTAGTGGGATATACATAAGTGATTAACCATGTCTAAGATAATATTTACGTATAAGCCGGTTTTATTTTAGTTCCATCTTGCATGCTCGTTTAATTCATTAATTATGTGATCGTGACAACACACCATAATAAATAAACCATGCAACTGACAGAAATAAAATAAATGGTATGATCAATAGATTTTCTATTGGTTAGTTTATCTAGCAGTTGATAAACTAACATAAGACCTAGGGGAGAAACACCTTGAACCTTTCGAGTTCATGTTTACAGCTTTCCACATGTCCACCTTTGTATCTCCTTGGATTGGTTTCACCTTGGCTCCTGACATGAGCTGCCTCCACTAGATTGGGAGCTCCATCCCTTACATATGCATTTATCTCACACACCGGTGAGGGGTAAAAGGGGTTTTTACATAAAAGAATCCTTGGGCGCGAAGGCCCTACATATTAATGAGGAGATGGCTCGTAGGCCAACAAATTTAATTAAAAGAAACCATTCACATAAAAAGGTCTCGGTCTAGCTCATGATCATCCATACATGCAACGATATTTACGCATAAATAAAAATAGCATTCAATTCTTTAATCGTTCTTGTTTAAGATAAATCATGCTCGAATCAATTATTTTTCTTTAATTAATCAATCCTTTAATCTTAAATTCCTTTTCTGAATTTCCTTGAGATTCTCATCCATCATAATTTTAAACAAATAAATTCATTTAAAATTATCCTTGTACGTAACTTGTACCTTGGAGGCAACCCGGTGAATTCCCATTTATTAAGAATATGTTAAATTAAAAACATATATATATAAGACCTATCACGTGTTGTGCCTCAGCATTACGCCTTCACCATGGTACACGTCTCAAGGGTTTATATAATATAATAATAAATTTTAATAAATCTGCGTAATTTTGGTGAGTACACGGTGTGTGGTTCCGACTACACGGTGTGTACTTTTCTCCACCGTCCATCCGAAGTACACACCCGGGGATAGGGCGTGTTAATGTACTTCGGAAATTTTCGGAGTACACGACATGTACAGTGGGACAAATGTCGTGTAGTTTCCGCGTTACACGGTTTATAGTCGGGCAGGCCGTGTACGGAGTACACGACCCAACCCTGACCCGAAGGGACTACACGTCGTGTTCATTGGACCACACGGTGTGTATTCCGGAAACCGTGTGCCACCTGTTTCTGTTCAACACATGGTGTCTTAAATTCTTAGAAAGAATCCAATACACAACCTGATTTGGCAGATCAGTCAATGCATTGAACCTAGACTATACGGTGTGTACTTCTAAATACACATTGTGTATTTTGGTGTTATACGGCCAGAAACGTTTGTCTCCTCTAGATGAATTCCTCTATTTTATTTTAATCTAAATTAAAAGAAAAAATCTTTTCTGTGAGGTGAACGAGAAACAAGGGAGGAGGAATAGATATCAATATTCAGATTTCCAGAACGATTAATCTTGAATTGAAATAACTAAATTATTAAATGCGTAAATTACCAACGAAAAAACTAAATAATTATAATCAACGATATGAACCGCTCTGATACCACATGAATGTTCTGGGCGCAACGGTAGTGCATTGGTGGGTTAGCCCAACTTTAATTTTAACGTTAAAAACGCTCAATCCGAGATCCGTCACGATATAAAACGCCGAATCTTCGGAATAGAACAAAGAACTAAAAGAAAAGAAGAGTCCTGGAACCCTTGAGGAGGATCATCATGTATTTATTATAATTAATTTAATTAATGCATAAGAATCACCTCATTGGAATTATTTCTTCGTTGATGTGTCCGGTCACGATTCGGTGATCCGTTTTTGCGTCATAGAATACAAGTGTAGGATTCCTCTAGCGGTGATCCACATGTGTGTCACGTATCTCCGGACGTCGCCGAAGGGATCTCCGGGTGCTAGCGCGGAAGAACCTTCGCTTGCGATGTCTGCCTTCAACCGCCTTGATCCGGTGGAGGATCTTGCTCTCGTAACATGAGGGCATTCTTGTTGGAAAGGGAATTCTCTCTTGGCTTGAGAGTATTTCCAAATCCGTTGTGCACAACAATGACACTTTAAATTGTTGGGGTTGTGAGGATATTTATAATTGGGTTTGAGGTTAATAGAGTTATGACAATAAATAAATGCGGTACGCATTTTATTTATTTCATTAACTCTTATTGAAAACCCACATGTCGAATTATTAATTCCATGACATGCGCCCACGCTGATTATAATAAATATCATTTAATAAAACAATATTAAATCCTGAAAATCCCAACTGGAAAAACTACACGGTGTGTAATAATTAATAAACAGCATGTACTTGTTTTCCATAAAACTATACGGCGTGTATATTTAATATACATGGCGTGTACTTGTATTTTCCATTTGTATCCACCACATTTATTAGGCATTGAGTAATGACTATTTATTTCTTAAATAAATGTAACTGCATTACTCGCTAATAAATATATTATTTCGTCCATAATATATTCTCTCGAATAACTAGTGTCAAAATAAATGCGATTAGACATCCTTAAATAATTATTAATCCACAGTCGGGAATAATATTTATTTAACTTGTTAAATTAATATTTAACTGAGATACATGTACACACTTAGTGTGTGTCCCCCTAGGCCTCTTTCTCAGTGGAATTAGGCTAAGCCTGCCTAAAGTCCAAGGTTAGCGTTTAGCAACACGCCATGGCACCCATAGAGAAAGCAGTTAATGCCGCAATGACGTGTCACTTCCTACGAACGCTTACCGTGTAATATAATCCCTTTGTCTCGATATCTCCAATCAAGCGGGTTGCATGCTAGTTCCACCAACCCATGTGCTTGATTTTTCTTTCATTGACTTCCCGGAATTGAACTTGCCCATAACTTACCATGGCCATGGATTTATTTAGGCTATATCAATTCCATCAAAGGGCCTGAGATATCTACATCCTTTATGGAACGGAAGGGACAAATCCTTTCTTGCATTATCTATTAATGAGGTATTACTCATGACGCACCCAACGTATCCTACCTTGCTTAGAATAGTGCATCGTCACAGTTTTCATCAATACATCTAAGTGCGCGAGTTGTAATACCCATTAATAATAATCTTAAAGTATAAGGACCAATACACACGTCCGCAGATAGGAACATCCAATGACACTATGAAATGTGGATTTCCTACTGGCGGGTCTCGTTCTCATAATATCCTCTTGGATATTACCAAGGGCACACACCATGACATGGTGCCGCAAAGTTTTATGAGTCCTCATACTTAATGACCTGTATTATTTGTGTTCCTCAAATAATATCATCCGGCCATAGAACATACATTCAAGAACAGTGTTATGGCACTTACGGGTTCTCATCATAGCAGGGATCCTCTACGACCCTTTATTGCAACAGCTGTCCTTAGGAAATTATCACATGAAATGTCATGTAGAAGAACAATCAAGATGTGATAAGGTATTTATTTAATGAATAAAGTACAAAGTAGTTGGTTCTAGACCACCAAATCCAACATGTGTACTTACTCACTGTGGATAGATGGAATACATCATAAATGTGTAATAGGATAGGTGGGAGTGACAATATATAAGAAAATTCTCTAATTTTATTGAAGATCTCAAATTGGTAGAAGAATCGTGGAATATGTATTCCATTATTCTGAAACCTCATAAATTAGTTTCAAGGTGATATATGAAGTAACACTTTATCTCCTATCTAAAACTCTAGATCATTTCGGAAAATTTCAACATAGTTATTATTTAGAATTTGTTTGGATTTCATTCTATGTTGAATGGTTTTAACCTTCTCTATTATCTTTATGATAAGATCAGGTATCATCAACCTCTGCTCTCCAACTTTATCCCATCATGATGGAGTTTGACACCTCTTCCCATACAGAGCCATATATGTTTTTATTTGAATTATATAATGGAAACCATTATTATATGAGAAGTCTAATAGATTACGGTGTTGGTCCCCAAATCATTTAAAATACATTACACAATATCTCATTATATCCTCTAGAGTTTGAATTGTTCTTCATGATTTACCATCCATATGAGGTTGATAATAAGTGTTGAAGTTCAGTTCTATATCCAATACTTATTTAAGGATTTTAAAAAACATTGAGGTAAATAATATATATTGATCAGATTCAAAAGAGATTGGAATTCCATGTAGTCTTACCACTTCCCTTATATATATCTTGGTGACTCGGTCAAGAGATAAATATTCCTTGATTTCAACAAAATGCATCGAATTGGTAAGGTGATTCACTACCACCTATATGGATTTATTTTATTTTTTTTGTGCTGGGGATTCCAATGAATAAATATATTGTTATTTTTTTCCCATTTCCATGTTATAATGGTAAATGGTTTCATCATACCCTTATAATTATGTCATTAAACGAATACTTATTGGCATACCAAGCATCGATATAAAAATTCACCAATCACCATCTTCATTTTATCCAACCATATTTTCTCTCAAAATATTGATATATAATAATTATTTCTGGATGAATAGAGAAGTATGTTATATTCACATCATCTAAATGTTCCCCCTTTGGTTATAGATTTAATGGGACACAGATCCAAGTTCCAAACCATAACACTCAACATTTAGCAATGTTGATCTCTGAAATATTCACTACCTTATTAGATAGACACTAATAATATTTTTGGGACTCCATAATACTCTCAATAATGGATGGTTGAGATGTTATTTGATTTATATAGGATGGAAATCATTTTTTAACTCTCATGTTAATCCTTTTCATGTCCATGAATATTGGATACCTTGAAATCCTCATCATGGATTTGATTATTGGACCATTTCTACTCTAAGCATCTACCATTTTTTTCCTTCCGAAGATAGTAATGTGTTGAACAATCATAATCCTTTCTCATCTCTTGTATCCTTCACTGGTGAATATTAATCTCATTTTTTTAATATATGATTGTGTATTTTATGATTTGTATATATTTTACAATTTTATCTCTATAGAATATTTCATAAAATCTTCAATGTGAATTTCATTATAGCCAATTAAAGTTCATGAGATAGGTAGTTATTATTGTGGATTATTAATTGGAAATAGTTATAGGTTATCACTTTGTCAAATAACATGATTACTCAACCCATGACCCATTTGGACACATCACTTTATATTAAAAAGCCATCCCTACTAGAGGGTATCATGAGAACAGGTGTAGTGATTAGCCTCTTCTTCAACTTGTTAAGGATTTCTAAACAGTTATCGGTCTAGAAAAACTTGACTCCATTACAATAAATCTTGGTTAGTGGGATGAAATATCACACTATGTTTCCCAAAAATCAATGTTAGTACACATATAGTATAAGGAAACTAAATATTTTAATTACATGTGTTGTTCTAGACCATCCTTCTGTTACCACAGTTTTTCATAAATCCCCAGATAACCCTATATTGGTGATAAAAATACTTAGGAAAGATACTTGATCCAACTAAAACACACATTTATTTTACCTTACATATAAATATTTATTTTCTAATGGTGTTCGGAATATCATTTAAATGCTACTCATATTCCACATTGGTATTTGTAGATAAAAAAATTTCTATAAATAATTACAAAAATGTTTCATGGTAATCCATAAAGGATCTATTCATAAATTCCACGAATATTTTTGCAACATTAGTGAGTCAAAATAGAAAATATTTCTTTGGGATATCATCCTTCTCTACCTTTACTTGGAAATACCCAACTGAACATCTACCTTTACGAATTATTGGGTTTCACATAAATGATTTATCAAGTCAAAATCTATGGGAATGTATACTTTTATTTATAATGATCTTATTGAGCTCATGATAATTAATTCAGAGGCTCATAGACCCTTACATCCTTTACAAAAATAGGATGGATACACTTCATAGAGAAGCACTTGGGCATATAAACCCTTTATCTAAATTCTCATATATTTTATTCTTCATCTCTTTCAGTTAAAAAGTGTCTATTCTATACGGGCTCATAAATATTGGAAAACATAAGAGTACAAACTTGATTATAAATAAAACCTCTCAGCTATTAGAAAGTCTAGGCAATTCTTAGAGAAACACCACATTGTATTCCCTTGTAGATTGTATCAAATAAGTGAAGATATTTTCATTATATGGAATTAATTAATGATAGACATGATTGATAATAAGGAAAAATATCCATTATTTAGATATTGTTACTAAAAAGATTCATCCTCCTTATAATAACATATCATTAGAGAGTGAATTGAGATACAGAGGATGATTTACATCACTCAAAAATTCTATTCTTTATATACAAGTAAATCCATTCCATTCCTTGAATATCATCTAATTTCACCACAAGGAGTATCGAAAATTTTTTCCAAGAAATTAAGCCCAGAAATTCATATAGGGGATGAGTTATATGCTTAGGATGCAAAACTATACCTACTTATTGTGTGTATTGATAACTTAACTTCCATTTTTTGAGTTTAAGATTGAAAAGTTCAAAAGAACTTGTGTGATGTGAAAGAATGCATATAACTATAGATGATAAGCCTGCATTTAAAAATTTTACTATAGTTATAATAATTTACATCATATAAAAAGTATTAGGGATAATAATTTTCTAACTATAAAACACATAAAATAGAAACTATTAACCTTTAAGAGATAACTCATAAATGACATATATTCATTAATCTATGAATTTATTATTTTGAATTTATGTTCTCTATGATATCTCTCCTAATATATAATCATTTAGTAATTTTTGACCTCTTAATAATGATTTATAATGATCATTTGAATTTACCAAATCATATCCCCCCAGATTATAAAATCGGGTGTTCAGCAATGCTCATTTTAGTGTACCAAGTGATGATCGATTCTAGTTGAATGCACCATTTTGGGGTTATTAACCCTATATAAAACTATCCCAGAGCTACATCCACTTATAGTATACATAAAGGGATGCATTTTCTTTAATAATAAATAATATAAAAATTTCCAACATTTATGGATTTTTTTCATATGTTTTTTCTTATAACTAAGGATTTCACTAGAGCTTTCTAATCCTAATCCTTAAAATGGATAGAGTTTTATCTAATAGAAACTATGAAAACCCATATCTTTCATAAAAATTACTTAACAAATTATTTCATAAAATACATTTAATACAACTCAAGAAGATTGTGAGGCTCAGTTTCTTTAGTAAATTTGGTACCAAGAACATTAACTTGAATCATGGGTATAACATCATTATATAAAAAACTCTAAAATAAGGAATTATATTCCTTGGAGCTTCTAAAATTACATGGGATAACCTGGGGACATAAATAAAAAAGGGTTAGCTACAAATCTTCTTGAGGGAATAATCAACAAATTACCTAATAAATTTAATTCATGTGAGTAAATTGGAGTTTTAATGGGATATAAAATTGGTTTTAATCATAAACATGAACAAAAAATCATTTTATATAATGATAACATGATGTTTTCATAAGAATGTGGGAACAACATAAAAATGACATGATAAGAATAATTCAAGGATACCTAAAAATACATCATGGAATATAATGCTTAGAATAACATCTCATGTACTACACATGGAAAATTATGAGAAAAAAACATCATCCAATGCACTGGAGGGATATATAATTATAGGACCACCTATAACTTTTATATAATGTACATGCATATTTATGCCACATATATTATACAACATAATGATTTATTTCTTCAATTTTATCCCCTGATTAAGGATTATAGGTTACCTATATAGAAATCCCCAATCAATTAAGGGTATTTATAATGAGGTTAGTTTCCCTAGGTGGAAATGGGGAACATTATTCACCATAAAATTGTTTGGCATGGAAAATCATTGGATAATTTCGGAAATATAATGGGGGTAAAAAATGTTTTATAGAAGGGGTGAATGAGATTCAATGGGGTCTCTCATTAGTTTCAAAATGTAAATATAGTAATAGGTATGTCTAAAAAAGTTTCCCAATTTGAAAAATTATAAATCCAAAGGCATGACATAAAGACATAGCAGAAATAAAGAGGAGAAAGAAAGGACCCATTACCTCAAGCAACAACTTCTAAAATCATCGGTGGGGATTCTTCAGACCCTTTGGGCACCTAAATAGAGATATACATATCTAAGGGTATATATATTTTTGTTACAATAGTTTTTAGTTAAGAGTAATTTGAGGTTGGATGGGTTTATATAGTAAAATAGAGTAGAATTATTTATTAATTTCAAAACATATGTTTTGGACTCTACATGATAATGTAATCAAAGCCACAACCCTAAAAAAATTTATCCACGGTTTCTACAAAATTGTAGTGTTTTTAATTATTTTTTGAGGCATAAAATCGTTCCCATTAAAATAATTTCCATGGTTATTTGGAAGTGGGTAATGTTTCAATATAATTTATTTTAATATCATAAAATATATTATAGGTTTTATGGGACAAATTATGGGTTTAAAAAATAAAAAAATAACATAAAAACACATTAATTTAATAAGGAAAAATATTTTTGGTAATGGATAATCTATAATATTTATAGCACCACTTTTTTTCTTTTAAGATTCCATAATATTTACCATATTTAATGTTTTCCAAAATAATTGACTATCTTAGAAAAGTTTGATAAGAAACACCATTTGAAAATTTTGACATGATAATTTCAAAAATAATATTTTTTATAAAAGAAATTCTCAAAATATGATATTTTACACTTTTAAATCTAAAATACCCATTTATTGAAAAATACAGATTTCTGGAGAATAATAGTTTTCTCACCATTAAAAAATTACATTTCACTTCATATAATTATAATATCATTTATATTAAAGAAATATTAATTAATATTTATATTTTATTAAAATATAATTTATTTAACAAATTATTTAATTCATCATGATGGTTTTCTTGATTGAAACTAGATATTTCCCAAAAATAAAATTTTTATTTCATCTTATTAAAATATATTTTTTTATCAAACTCTTAATCTAATAATTTGAAAAGTAATTAAAAATTTGAATAAATATAACAATTATTTTTTTGAAAAAAATATATAAAAATTAAAACTATTAAGGTCTTGATACATATCCATTTAATACACCAGTGAATTCCATGATAGTAAGGTATGAGATGGTGATGTTTTCTTGGGGTGGATTATTGAACATGGTTTGTGCCATGATCTCAATGAAATCAAAATTCTCTCATAAACAGTTTTGGTCATGCGTTAGTTTTTTAATATAATATTGTTCTTTGTCAACAGGAAATACCATATATGATATCTCCCTTGAAATCTCAAATAAACGGGCTTTATATGGTATAATTCTACTAATCGTGGTCATCACTTTGTTACTCTTTGTTAATTGGACTTCATCATAACCCTTAATATATAATAATTATGCAATCATTTTATAATGGCTATACTATAAATGTTTATGATGATTAATGGTTTATAAATCATTTTTTTAGAACTCATAATCATCCAAAAAATAAAAGTGAGTCTTTTGTATAACTATGTTACCTAATAATTTATTTATTTATTCAAAAAGGGAATTTCCTTTATAAATGTTTGCATCGTTGCATTTAATTCATGAAACGCTAAAAGAAAATGAAAATTGATTTTAATTAACATAATTATTAAAAAAATGTCATTATATTATAAATTTTTAATCTAAATCTATCAATAAATGAAACCACTTTATAAAAACTACATATAAATTCATAATAAAAAAAGGTCATTTTATTCTTAAAAGACGCAAGTTTCTCAAAATTGTTTTCATGCGTGCTTATATTAAAATTTATTTTTCAATTAAAGATATTTTACTATAAACAATGATATTATTATGTGTAATCATCATTTCTTAATTAAGGTAATGGTGTCAATTTGATAATTAGGTATAAAATTAATAAGGTTGATTTTTTTTATAATGATAAAATAGTTATCATTCAAAGAATGATACTTTTCAAAATATTTAGTGTCTTAATTGAAATATCTATTTAAATTAATAACCTAATATTATTTTTAAGAATTCATAGAAATAAATTAATATTCATTTAATTGGTAATCAATGTTAAATAATTTGAAGAAAAAATAATGATTAAAATTGCATTATTTTACAAAAAAATGTTTTTCATCACACTATATATTTTAAATGTAAAAGTTAATTTAAATATAATTAAAAAATTAAATTAGATTAAATGGGTATAGAATTATAATTTATCATATTTAAATTTGGTAATAATTGTTGAATTATATATTTAATGATAAAATAATATCCATGATTGATATTTAATCAAGATTAACAAGTTTTAAAATGGGTAATGTAATGTGGATAGAATTTTGATAAATAAATTTTATGATAAGTTCATAAAAAAATTCATTTTCATCTTTATATTCATACATAAATATCTGAAAAATAGTTAATCACCTAACTCCCTTGAAATTCCTTTCTTACCCCTTACCTAACATTACATTCTGAAGTTATGTCCTGCATTTTCACTTATAAAAGTATGTCAGTTACACACATTTCATGTCCTCCCCCATAATTAAAAATTATCAGGAAAATATATCCAATTTCATTTTTAAGATCCCCAATACCTTTTTCTAGCATCTAGACTTACCAAATTCTCTCAATAAATTCATTTAGAAATAATGGTTCAAGAGAAGATTCAAACATTCAATACAAGTGTTACCAAACCCTTAACATCCTTTCACTATCTTTATCATATACCCTCATCCATACCCATTATAACCATACATATATAATGACACCAGTATGAATAATGTACAAAATATTATTAAATTAATTGTATAAACATTTGTTATTACCCTCACATTCAATTAAAATAATGAAAATTAAGTTCATGTGTGTGTGCAGACTACCCACTCTATGAAAGAATTTTTTTTTTCTCATGAATTTATTAGTTTTATTATATAGTTTGGATTACTGAATAAATATCTTAATTATGTCATGAATTATATTACAAAAATATAATTTAGGTATTCAACAATAAATATTACTTGTAAGCGATCTTTCTAAAACTTACCACCTAAGAAGAACATATCAAGAGAAAAAATCACTTATTTATTAGTGAAATATATTTTTTATTTAACTTATCCTAATAAATGGTCATTAATAAATATAATGACATATAAATAATTTCATTATTCATTTTTATAATGATGTTATTATAAAAAGATATCTACTACAGCCATACTCACACATATATTGTTGCAAGCTCTTATTAGATCGGTTGAACCATGTACATATAAAATTCAATAAATATATGTCATGTACAGAGTCAGAGACTAAATATTTGATATTAATAATTAAATGATTATATTTTCATGTTAATTTATACATTTAATTCTTTAATTAAGTTAACTCCATTGATTTTTTCATAATCACTGAAATATGATTATTGTCAATTTCATTTACAAGAAATGTAATTAAAACCATAAGAGAATGAAATTTTTTGTTTATAAATTATCATAAAACATAAATTCCAGAATCTTTTATGATATGTTAATGACAAACTTTGTTATAAGAATTAGGAAAAACATTATCACTAAAAAACAAGTTCAAAATGATTAAGATTACTCACAAAATAATTTTTACATAGATAATAACTAACTAATATACATGTAGAGAATAATTATAAATTAAAGTGGTATAGAAATGAATAAGGTTCTATGATAGGTCAGTAAGATAATTATGTTTTTATACATGATGTTAATTCACAATTGTAATGTCCCATGCAATTTAATTGGGTTAAAATACGAATGTTTTCAAAAAAAAATTGTTTTATCAACGGGTCAGTTTTTTAAACAGAGCTCCAGAATTTTATTTTGAGTGTCGGAACATCTAAAGGTATCATTTAATAGACATTCATACTTACCCTATAATTTTATTGGGTGTCCCGATGAGTCTCAATAACACTGCATTCAGAAAAGTCCACTATAATATATCTGTACGAACAACGTACGGTTGTGGTCCAAACCCGTGCATCTTACCCAGTTTAATATTTTTGTTTATTTTAATTAAATAATAGTAAATGGGTTTTTTGTGTTTAAATAGAGTAATTTTCAGTGTTGAAAATTAAATTAATGCTTTGAGATCTTAATTACAAGTTAAAAGAGTGTAACATTTATGATAATTTAATTTTGATTTTATGCCTCTCAAAGAAGCGTTCAATTAAATGAGGGGTTTCATATTTAATGAAGCATTCTTATTAAATATAGGTGTTGGGTTTATCAATGTTTTGAAAAATAATAATAATATTATTATTTTATTTTATTTTTATGAAGGTAATTATTATTATTATTATTGAAATTAAATTATGGGTTATGGGTTGGGGTTTTTATCATATTAATGATATTTTAATAAATTGGGGGATTGGGTTTTAAATAAAAGAATGATGGAATAAAAATTATGATGATTTTATTATTATTATTATTATTATGGTTATATTGAAAAATAAAGGTTAAAATAATTTAATGAAATTATCAATAGGTAGTTTCATAAATAATTATGAAAAGTTTATTAAGAGAATAGTAAATGAAGAAACGTTTTTAATTAAATAGAGATTTTTTCACTTATTAGATAAGTGTTTAATGTGTATAATAATAATAATAAAATGAGTATTTTTATTTTAATTATTACATAAAATTAATTAGATTAATTTTAGGGCGAAATAAAATAAAAAGAAAATAAAAAGGGGAGGCGCAACCTACATGTGAGGCGCAGAACCCCCCTATTTTTTTCCTCTATAGGTAACGCACTAGGTGCGTAGCACCCTCGCACTCCAGGTTCTCAGGCTCCTCCCTTACAGCACAACCTCCAACAGCGCATGTCCCCTTCTCCCTAGTGTGCAGCCCACGACCGGACCCCCTCATAGTTGCGCACGACACTCCCGGGCAAAACCTAAAGTGCACCACTCCCTCTCCCAGAATCCACATTTCATGTGACGGTTCCTCTTGGAATCGTTATGAATCTTGTCCAACTTTTCAAGGTGAATCTATATGCGTGAAACTCATGATTTTCATCAGATATTTGACCCCACTCTCTATCCTTGATTTCTCAGCAGAAACCCTAAGGTTCGGTTTTAATCTGATTGTTATGTTCCTCTATTTTTAAGATATCTGAATGTTGACTCTAGACCCATTGGTCCATAATCCAGCATATGTTGCCAAGGGTGAGATGGATGGAATAGTTTTTCCTTGTCTCTATTGCATTGAATAAGGACATTCATTTTTGTTGTTTGTTTTTCACTATCTATTTTAAAGTTTGACAAATTATATGAGTCCCCGATACTATATTTGAGGGGTGTTGAGTCTTCTCGTTTCATTTTTTGTGATTCTAAGTTACGTTGTTGTGGGTTTTGATCAATGTAGAGGGAGCTCACATATATATATATATATATATATATATATATATATATACATAAAGGTGTGTGTGCGGTTGTTGACCAACTATAGATTGGTTGTCGTCGTATGTCAAGCCGCTGAAAATTGTTTTGGTTCCACCCCGATGTAGGGTCCCAAATCACCATCACTTTATTTGAGAATTATATTTTCTTTAAATAAATTGAGAGTAAATGTTTCCTTGATTTTGGAACTACTAAATTTTTATTAAATGATGATTATAGATAAACTATTGGTTCGAGGTAATATCTTGTCATGGTTGATTAAGGTTGGGTTTTTGTATGTATCCCTTGTAATTGAGGAAATAACCATGTGTTGGTGTTAAGCATTTATTTCTATCCATTGAAAATATTTTGAGCTTATGGCCTGAAAATTAAATGGTCAAATAGGAAGCACCCATGGGTCTTCCTTGGAAATGAGACTTAAATGGCATTGGACATGGACACCCTTTTGTGTGTGTTTTTTAACCCATGTCATGAAATGTTAGTTACACAATGATGATTTAATAGTTTGTGAATAAAATTATTTAATGGGGAATAATGGTAATATGGTAATTAATTGAATAATTTTTTATCCATTCTTGAGTTGGAAATTTTTTCTCATTTACTGGATAATGAGAATATTGAATATTTTTACTTGTTCTAAATATAAATTGTAAACTAGTAAAAATTAATATATGGATTAGTTATTAAATGATAAATTGTAAATGGTTAATTAACTGATGAACTGGTTAAATAAATATTAATTAATTAATTAATTTTTGAGATAATTAATTTTCATACATTAAGTTAAGGTTGTGATTTGATTGATTGTTATAACTTTTGGGTAATATTTTTTTTGATGTGTGTTTATTTTTTATGACTTATGTTTTTTAGGATGAAGTATTTCAAAAATGAGATATGCTCTGTGAGCTAGTTTCTGAATATGTGGTCCTTTCTTAGCATTTTTGACTTGGGATGTTTACAACGTGCATGTTAATTGTAAAAGACTTGGATGAAACACTGTTTTAGTGGACAGGTTCAGACTTGTTAAAGATTAGGGATAATTAATTTAGAAAAATTAATTGATAATTAATTAATAACTATTGAGATATTTAATGGTTCATCTATTGTAGAATTATTTGATGACTGATTTATGTTAATAATTAGTTGTTGACATAAAAAATAGATTGGATTAATTAATTTATGAATTAATTATTAGAGGGTTTTTGGGTGTTAGACATGGCATTCCACACCAATGATTAATATGTATGTATGATTGATAAATGGGTTGTGACATAGGGACTGATGCTCCAAATACTCATGGGGTGCTAGGCATGGCGTTCTACACCCATCTTTCATGGAAATATTCTTTTTTAGGATAGGTACTGATACACTAAATACCCATGGGTTGTGAGATAAGGATTAATGATCCAAATACTCATGAGGGTGCTAGATATGAGATTCTACACCCACTAATTGACATTGGGTCGTGAGTCCAATTTATTGTACATGAAATGATGTAAATAACTGATGAAAACTGTTGTGACATAATGATTTGTGAATTGAATTTAAGAAAGGGTTCAGACTTATCAATGAATTGGGTGAATCACTATTGGTGGATGGAACTAGAAGCGAATCGCTATTTATAGTGGATGGCCTCATACTTTCTATATGAAAGATTAAATAGAATGTTTTGTGAATCATTATCCAAGCCCAAGAACAAGCATGGATTTCACCATTACTTTGATTACTTTGATAGTCTTTAGAGACATTTGTGGTGAGTGACTAATACGGTGGATGTCAGGTTTAGGCCAGATATCAAGAATTATGTAATTTATCAAGCTTTGAATAAATGATAAATAAAAATAAATGTGTGATGATTGTTGGGTATACCTGAAAAATGTATAATCCAGGTTTAGACCCCAGCTGAGAGCAGAAGAAGGTACTTTGGTATATAGTTACATTGTACTACTTACTTTAATTATAAATTTTTTTCACTGTTTAAATTATTTATTGAATGTCTGGATTTAGGGTAGACACTGGTGGTCCCAGCCTACTAAGATTTATATATGACACCCTACTCAGGATGTCATTGCATTGAGGTAACTGAGTAGATTCTATTTGGTGGTAGGATTTTGATATTAGCAAATACTTGGGATATTGGAGGAGAGGACTGAGTGGGAGCTCGGGATGCTCGAGTTGAAAGCCCGTAGGGATTTCCTGTCTTTTATTTGTATTGTACATGATGTGTAAAGCATGTTATATTGTTTATTGCTTTAAATTATGTATCCATAACGTTTAATTAATTCATCTTTTGTATAATTGGCGTTGGCCACATATATAAAATGAGTACAATTTTTCTTCCATTGTGTTTTAAATTATGAACTACTGATTCCGCTATTGTTTGTTATTTACTATGATATACCATTTTTCAACTCTGATAAGAGGGTATAGTTTCCCCACAAACTATCCTTAGACCCTCATTGGTAGTCAGCAGCCTCTAGAATACGGGGAGACATTCTTGAGGTCTTGTAGTGACTGGTCCGACCACCAGTTCATGGGTGAGCTGGGTCGGGATGTTACAACAATCATGGAAGTTAAGAAGTAAATGTAAGGAAATTTGGTAACTCAAAAATATTTCATTGAGATATGTAATTTATTTTAAAATTTACCCTTCAATGTTATTATAATAGATGGACACTTTTTAAGCATATTATTTCCACTTTATTATCTATGGGGGAAATGAGTTCTTAATAAAAATAAAATTTCATTAATGATTTTATTTTCCACAAAATTATAATATGATTTGAATATTATATATGCTCTAGAGTTTTTATTTCTATAAAATAAATCTTTCAATAAAGTATTTATTTTATCTTACCACTAATGATCTCATTTTTTATTCTGGAAATCCAAATATATATTAATTCATTTGATTCTCATAATTTACATTTTATGATATTATTTGTTACTATAGTTTATGATTTGGCTTCCATTTTTAATTTTAACTCAAAAGGGATTTATTTTTCTATGATGTTATGATTAATAAATCAGCTTCAAAATTATTTTATGAATTTATTGTTTTGTCCATTGAATTTGGTATCAATTTATCTAATATACAAGGTTATTTGTGTTATAACATTTGTAATGTTATGAGAAATCCATTCTTATTATTGGGTTTTAATGATGTGATGATTAGATGTTTTCTTATTGAAAACCTATGTGTAGTTAATAATTTTTTGATGTGGGGATCCTATATAAACCTAAAAATCAATTGGTAAAGTTTTACATCTAATGAGATAATGATGAATTGAGTATCTAAAGTAAATAAAAAATAGGAAACAGGTTGCGATGCCTAATCAGGTGTGGGAAATAGGTTATATTTCTAAATCCAGTATATAAAATTGGTGTTGATGAATGATCTAAAATGTTATGTTTCTATGCTTATATTGGTACAACACCCCTTTGATATGAGACTATACTATGATCCCTTGCTCATGATTTAAGTCTCATGTTTTCCCATTCAAAAAATCATGTTATATATCTGATCATATGGGATTACTTTTTATATTATCATATCATATGAACCATTTTTTGATTTCATGTTCCTTAAATATGCTATTTACATTCCTCAAGGCTTGATAATGAGTTTAAGATGGGATATTTTTGTAATAAAATCCTATATAATGAAACTACGGTGAAATGTTCGCAATCAATTTAAAATAAGTAGCTTTTTTTGATAGTATAAAATTATAATAAATTTTCTAATTCTTAGTATTTTTAGTTTATTATGTAATGAAATGTTTTAGAAAAGAAAGTAATGTAGAATAAAGATATGTTTATCTTGGTTCATCTAATTTAGTATTTGAGGAAAGGTTTAGTGATTTTTTTTGAATGGTTTAGTTACCTTTAGTGTCAGGGATAGATAACCTTAATAAACACACTATATATAAGTATATATATTATGTGATATCCTAAAATATTGGTATAGTATTGATTATGAGTTTTTCTTGGAAATAAATCAATTTATGGATACTGCAAGTGGATATTATCTCTGGAATAGATGTACCTAGGGGTAATAACCCTAAAAATGTAATTTTGGGTATAAATGTAATCATTAACAAATACATGGAAAATGATTCTAAACTACACATCTGGTTTGATGCTCTTAGTGTATATTCTTTAGTTGATCATATTCTCTTTATAACCCACTATGAAGTATTTATTTCATTGTCACTTTGAGGGATCATGTTTAGAAGTGAAGTTTCCCTGTTATGATCCAAGTATCACTGAGAGGGGGGTGTAAATCAGTGATACCTTTTTCTTTTTATGCTTCCTTTTTTTAAACAAACATCACCTCATGTTAAATATTTAATTCCCTTTTGGACACACACAACCATAGGAACACAAAATTTACAAGGTTCACTACTCAACAAGAGTAGATATGTATTTGGTGTGGTACAAAAATAATCCAGTACCACATAATCTACAGGAAAAAAATCCTTTGATGTGGAATACAACAAGTCAAATATACCCTTACACTTGTGTACCACTTGGAAAACAATCCTCAAGAATGTGTGAACCCTCTTAGCACAAATAGGGAACTACAAATTTTCAGTGCTTCTTAATGAGATTCCACAGTTTGATCTTTCAAAACAATTCTTCGCATTCTTACTAAGAAGTGGGTAACAACTACCTTGAACACAACATACTTCTTGTGATGAACCCAAATCTTTCATGCAACTTTTTAAATTTCATTCACACCACTTTAATTCCTCGTTCCATATATTTTACTTTTGTCATGAAACACTTCTTGCTCGCAACTTCAATATTGTGCGCAACTCTCTTCTTGTGCACAACATCTCCTTCTTGTATGGAACACTATTTCTTTCACACACCCCCTTTATATAAAATTATTCCCACATCATAACTCTAGATTTCTCTAAGTGTCCAGCTTATTAAATGTGAGGGAGTCACCTCTTATTTATACACCACGTCAACCCCCACACAAATAAATCCTAATGTGTCGCGGAGGATCCTGATGAATCACGAAAACCCCCATTTGAAGTTGCATTGGGCACATAAGTATCATTCATTCCAACCTCATCCTTCATGCACTTCATGAATCATTCATTCACTTCATTCCTTTGCCATTTTTTGAAGTTTTAACCTCATATCATGTATTTCATGCAACATTCCAAACTCCCTTCAATCTTGCACGCAAAAACCAATCTTTCACGCAAGCCTATGTTGCTACGAAAAGAACACCAATGCTGATTCATTATCATCTCGTGTATTCAAAAAACACCAACTTACATCATGAACAATATCTATCATGATATATATTTTTTGATCAATCGCCTTTAGCATCAGTAGATTTTCAACGAGAAGTACTACAACTTCCATATCTTTCAGCAGCATCATTCTTTCCACTCAAAAATGAATATGACTAGAATTATCTTTTCTCCCCCTTTAATTAATAAGGCCTGCATCACAAGTTATCCAAACTCAGGGTATTTATGAAATAAAAATCAGAAAAGCAATGTCTGATTTTCATGTCCTTTACAAAGTGAGTAGTTTTATCTACTTTGACAACAAAAGACAACACTCTCTAAAAGAAATCTCTTATTACATCCTTTTCCGTCCAACTCAGCCCCAATAAGAAGTATAATATAACCCAACATAAAGTAAACTTGGATTAGTATATGGTAAACTATGGGAATTAATATCTAATGATATGTTATAAAATGGAAAAATTGTTTCGAGATTTAATGAATTTTATGTTATATTTGGATATCCCTCCTAGGATTTTAGATGTTTTTCACCCATGGTGACCAATTTTGGTTTTAGAGAAGGATAAAAATAGATAGAACTAAATTAAAAATGGGTGTGGGGGACAATGTGAAAAATTCCAAAATGAACAACCATATAGAATGGGGTATATTATACAAATACTTATGAAAATTATCCCAAAATTTCCACAAGATAAGGATAATAATGTTAATACGTTTATCTCCTAAACATACAAAGAAGAGAGCATGCTGGTATTGATATATTCATGAATCAGCATCCACCCTCTTTAATTAGATGGTCTAATCCACATATTTCCATGTAATTTATTAATGATATATAAAATATATTTTCTATTATCTAGTGTTCAAAACATGATCAAATTATACTGGTTTTCTATAGATTGGTAGAATGGTTTTCGAAATGGTCTACTCTAATTAATAATACTATGAATAAGGAGTAAGTAGACTCTATGGTATGATAAGAGTTCAAAAAATTGTTCATAACCAAGTATTTTTCATGAACTCATTGCAAGAAAATAGAGAGGGAATTCAATGCGATAAAAAAGGAAGATGAATCTTTTAGAAATTATGAAGTGAACTTCACTAGACTAGAGTGGTATACCTCCATCTTTTTTATAGATCTAGAGAGTAAGGTCGAATGATTTTTTAATGTCCATAAAACAATCCTCTTAAGGGAAATAACAATAAGAGACTTTTGTAGCTGCGAATGGATTATCAAATGTGAAATTAAGTTGTATATGGAAGACATAGACTCTCATTACACTTTAGATAATAAATGGATGAAGAAGTTACATGGGAACTTAGATGAAAAATATCATGAAGTAAAGAAGGTTCAACTATGTCAATTCCATAAATGTGGGATTAAAAACATAATAATTTCCATAATAGGGTGAGGAATATTTCATAAATGTGGTAGAGTAGGAAATCAATATCATGGATGACAATAGTATACAAAAAAAGACAATATAATACAATAAGGTTCCAACTATTACTCCAAACACACTTCAATATTTCAAATGAAATGGGTTTGTGAATTATGTGAATCAATTCCCTAACCATAGAGCTAATGATAAGATTCATCCTTAATTACCTCTCAAACCCATAGAGGAATAGAAATCATACACAGTCATTACTATTGATCTAGATCATGATAATGATGTGATGTAAGGTACACTTGTTTTCTTTTCATGATCATTGAATGCCTTATTTTTTTTAATACTTTAATATTACACATATTTTCTCAAAATAATGAATCATCTCCTCAAGATTTGGGTATTAAACTATCTATGAAAACACCTAGAGATATGATTGTCATTTATTAGATATTTAAATACTCTCTAATAAAAATTAATGGGAAGATAATTTTTTATACCAAAATATTCTTCCCTTGGTTAATTTTTATAAGATATTGGATGTGGATTGGTTATACCTATATAGATCCAATATGAATTTTACAGATAAGTATATCATATTCCAAATACTATATAATTATATTTATATGTATCAACATATGGATGATATACCCTTGGAATAAAATTTTATAATATGTGTTTTGATACCCGGTGATGAGGGATTTCTAACTCAAATAAATAAAGAAGAAGTTATAATTGATTCCATGCAAATTTTATGGAAATATACTTGTGTAATTTTGGATGAACTGTCTTTTCTTCCCCTTGAGTGTGAGTTTGTGTTTTTTATTTAACTCATACCTACATCCGTTCCTATATCAAATATTACTTATATAATTTCTCACATTGAATTTTAGGATTTAAAAAAGAAACTAAATGAGAATTTGGAAGAGGGTTTTATCTGCCCCATTTCTTCAACAGGGGGGGGGGGAGATTCATCTTCATTAAACACAAAATATGAATCAATGCTTATTTATATTTTATATCATAATATTAACAAGAAAAAAAATTTTGAATAAATATATCTCTCCCATTATCAATAACCAGGTCAATCAACATATAGGTTCTCATTACTTCTAATAGATTTGAATTCAAGCTATTTATCATCATTTAAGGGTCGAAAGGGACCATATTTCCAAAATAACCCTCTGAATGGGATATAGAAATTTTGAATTTATAGTGATGAAATTTAGATTGAGTAATTATCCTTCAATCATCAGGGATCTAATGAACAGATTCTTTAGTGACTACCTTGACCGATTTTTGGTTGCCTTTATATATGATATTCTTATATAATCAAATATAATGGAAGGGCATGATGATCATTTATAGAATGTGTTTAAGAAATTGAGACAGTAGAAACATTATGTGGGATTTTTCATGTATGAATTCTTGATGTAGATATATTCATTCATAGGTCATGTAATCATAAGAAATGGAATATCAATAGATCTATCAAAGACAAAAGTTTTCAAGTAGTAGCTGAAACTGACTATTATAACTAATATATATATATATATATATATTTATTAGTTTTGTATGGTATTATCAATGATTTTTTATTAATTTATCATTTATATCTAATGGACTAAACATGTAACCATGGAAAGGACTAAAATTTCTTTGGACAAATGAAGGTGAAGAAATTTTCAAGGAACTGAAAAAGTGGTTAGTCACCACTCATATACTTACATTACTGTTTAGTGGGAAAGGGTATATAATATAGAGAGATGATTTAAAAATATATTGGGTTTAATCCTGATATGGAATGATAAGTAAATAAATTTTCCCTCCCTCCAATTAAAAACTCTTGATCAAAATTACCCAATACATGATTTGGATGCAGCTATAAAGATATTTGCATTAGAAACTAGACAAAATTATCTTCCTATTGAAATGTAAGATATAAATACTAATCACACTACCTTGAAATATATATTCATATCAAATTAATTAAATATCCTAAATTTGATTATATAAATTGAAAAAAGACTATGATTTCTCAATACATTACCACCCCGTGAAGGAAAATAAGGTGGATGATGCACTGATCAAGAAAGACCATGATTCCTAATCCATGATGGGAATTTAAAAAGGCCCAATATTCATGGTTTTTTATACTTTTAATCTGGAATCAATAGTGGAAGGAGATAAATATTTTCTTTTCTCACTAAAATCTCAACCTTACATTCATTTAAAGATCAAAGAATCCCAAAAAAGATGATATGGATATACAAAAAATGGTAGAGAATATTTCATGGTTCAATTTTGATGAAGATAGTGTTATAGAGATTGGAAACCAGATATATACCCCCAAAAAGATGGAATTAATGTTGACAATTTTTTATGATTAACATAGCTAATACTTCTATATTCATCTAGGAAGTAGTAAAATATTTACATATCTAAAAAACTTCTTGAGGGATAACAGGAAGAGTGAAATTTTGGAATATGTATCTCAATTATTGGAATTCCATCAAGATAATGTTGTATTATAACATAATAAGGATATGTTACAACCATTACACATAAAAAATATGGAAATTGAAAAACAACATAATAAATTTCATCATAGGACTCCCCAAAACATCTTAAAGACTTAATAATTCTCTTGTTGTAGTTGGATTCCTGATTAACCGGATTAATTTTATTTCCATTGGGAAAGATGTCTCCCTTGACCAACTCACCGAGATATACATAATGGAAGTGGTGAGGCTATTTCAATTACCACTATTAATTGTATTGGATTTGGATTTGGGTTTTACATTAAAATTTTTGGAAAAGTATTCAGAATGAATTAGAGATAGATTTGATTTTTAATATTATTTTGCATCCTTAGATGGTTGGTTAGTCTAAAAGAACTATTAAAAATCTATAGGACATATGGATATCTTATTTAATGGATTTCCATCAATATTAGGATCAAGAAATTCCCCTATTATTATTCTAATATAATAAAAATATTCAATTCTAGGACACAGATCGCACCATATGTTCCTCTTTATGGAATGATATGTGGAATTCGATGTGTTGGGATGAAGTTAGAAAGAGGATGTTGATAAGTCTAGATCGTGTCCAATAAAATAATAAGAAGGTTTAAATCATTAATGTACATATTAAAGTGGTTAAAATACCATAATATTTTTATATATAATCATCAATTATGTATAGAGTTTTATGTTTTTGATAAGTATTTCCCCAAGATATTTCCATATAATGGTTCATTAAATTTGGGAATAAGGGGTAGTAGATCCTAAGATTCACCATCCCCTTCGAAAACCATGATCATGTTGGGGATGTTTCTTATCAAATAGTTATCCCTCAAGACATCTAAAAGTGTATGATGTCTTCCATGTATCACTTTTGAGGAATTACATACCAAACCCATCACATTTACTAAACTCTAAATTCATGAAACTGTAACACGATCCCTCGTATGAGGAATAACCATTTAAAATTCTGTATCAAAAGGAAAAGGTGTTGTAGAAAAAGGCTGCTCATCTAGCCAATGTTCAATGGATAAATAATTATGTTCTATGAAGTTTCATAGAAACCTAGGGATGTGACTAGACGAAATTATCACCAATTGTTTTTCTAAAAAAAATCAATGACTAAATTTTTTTAATGGGGTAGAATGTAATGACCTGCATTTTTTATAAATAATTCTTCTTAATTAAATACTATATGAGAATATTTTCCTTCATAAAATATTAAACCAAAATGTAAAGTGAATTTATAAAATAAAATTATTAAACATTACCTTTAAATTATAACCATTAAATTGTATGGGTATCAATCGAACTAACTTCTTTCTAAAAATTATATAAAAATGAATATTTAAATAAAGGGCATTTTATTATTACAATATACATGATTATTAAAATTATTTTATGCATTTTTATATTGAAATTTATTTTTTTACATATAAAAATTAAAAAATATATAAAATTATTTGAATATTTTTAATCTATATTTTTATATTAAGTAATGGTTTCATTTTCATTTTTATTCACAAATTTACTAAGGTAAATATTGAATACCATGATAAGATAAATATTTATCGAAAGTGATACTTTTATAAATATTGTGTTTGTTTAATTAAAGGGGTCTATTTTAAATTAAGACTCTAATATGATATTTAAGAATATATAATAAAGAATAAACTCACATTTAATTTGTTATAAATGTTAAATAATATTAAGAACATTTAATGATTAAAATGTTATTTTTTTTATGAAAATTATTTATCAAAACATTATATGTTTTTATTTTAAAAGTTGATATTCATATATTTTGACAATGATTTAGATTAAATGGAGTCTATGTTCATATTCATCTCAAAAAAAATTCAATAAGGGTTATATTATATTTTTAGTGATAAAATAATATCAATGACTAATACTAAATCAAGATCAATAAGTGCTAAAATGGGTATTATAATGTGGATAAAATTTTAATCAATAAATTTACAAATTAGACCTTATATAATACCTTATTTAGTTTTTTAATTAATACCTACATGTCTGTCTATCATTCACCCATATAACTCACCAATATATAATTCAATTCTATCCATACCCCTTACCAAACATCCTTTTCAAATGTTTTCCCCAGTTTTTCACCTATAAAAGAAGCTCACTTAAAACCATTTCAAAGGAAAATACCTAGTGGGAAATTATCCATAAAATATACCCAATTTACTTCATTTAGACCCCCTTTTCACATTTATTAGCCTCTATCCTCAACAAAATTTCTTTAATTATTTCATTTGCATAGGATAGTTCAAGCGAAGATCCAAATTCTCAACATAAGAATTACAAACCCTTTAACATTCATTGTATTTATCAACCACCCCACAATAATCACATTATAACCATATATATATATGATCATTAATATAAATTACATATTGGAATTTTATTATATTTATGGTATAACCACTATATATTCCATTCTCATTCAAAAAATTATGAAATTGGTGCTCATGTGCTTATGCGGAATGCCAAATCCATGAATATTATGTTTCATTTATTTTGACACCAATTTATAAGAGTGGTTCTATAATTGGGTTTAGTGAATAAATATATTATTTAAGTCATTAATTTTATTTTCGAAACATAATTTATGCATTCTATAAGTAATATTAGCAATAAATGATTATTGTAAAACTAATCACCTGAAATGAACATATCAATAGGAAAAGGGGATTTATATATAAGTGGAAACAAAATTTTCATTTAAAATATCCTTTTATATTTTGATTCATAACCATGAAAACATTTAAATTATTCTTTTATACATTTTTTATAATTAATTTATAAAAATAGGATCTCTTTTATAGCCATACCCACACATAGATTTTTGCATACTCTAACTCGGTCAGTTGAACCCACAACATGAAATATTCTATGAGTTTTTTAATAACTGGAAATAGAAACCAAATATTAGATATTTATAATTAAATATTTTTATTTGGGTATTTGGTTTCTCAATATAAACATTTATCTCATTAATAATGTTACCACTATTGATTTGTTAAAAATCACATAAACATGTTTATTACCAATTTCATATAAAATACATACAACAAAATATATCATATAATGGAATTATAAGTCTATAAAATATAAAAACATTAATTATAGTAACTGTTTTTATTTGGTTAAGGTGAACCTTGTAGTAAAAATGAATAATAACACCATGATTAAGAAACTAGTTCCGAACAATAATGATTACCCACAACCAAAATTGAAAATGCATAATTTGTAAAAATTATAAATTTATAGGATAAATATACATTAATGGGAATATATTTGAATAAGGTTTTGAGATATATGATTAATATAATTATTTTTTATATAATATGTTATATAAATTAGATGGAAATCATTAAGTAATGGTAAAAACATTGGTAACTCAACACTTTTTCTTTGAGTTATGAAGTTTCTTTTGGAATTCATCCTTATATGTTACCCATATTTAATGATAAATTTTTATTACATATGATTTACACATTTATATACATGGTAAAAATCATTTTTATTCCTAATAAACTTTCATGAATGATATTATTTTCCATATAATTTTAAAAAAAATTAATAACACCCATCCTCTTAAGTATTAATTTCTATTAAATGGATTTTTCTTTCAAGCCCATATTTTCATTCAGCACCAATGATTTCCTTTATTATTTTTAAATATATATATGTATAAATTCAAGTGATTCTCACAAATTCTTTTTAAATGTAATCAGTATTCCACTCTTTTATGATTTTTCTTCTGTTTTCCTATTTATCTCAAAGGAATCATTTTTATAAGATGTTATGTCTTATAAATCATCCATTAAATGATTTTATGATGTTCCTTTTTTGGGGGAATAATTTTTTTACTAATTGATCTAGTTTATGTGGTTATATATAGAATACCTTTTAAATGTAATGTGAATCCCATTCTTATTATAAGATTTAAATTGTATTATGATTATATATTTTCTTATGGAACACTTGTGTATGGTTAATCTTCATGTGATGGGTGTGCCCTATATAATACTCCAATGAATATTGTAAATATTTATATCACATGAAATAATGGTGAAATAAGCGGTGATGCTAGACCAAAATATAAAAAAAATATTCATTATCTACTATGGAAAACAGATTGTGGTGTCTAATCCGCTATGGGGAATTAGTGGTGATTCTTAATACATGATGTTGTGTTTCTATTATTATATTGGTGATTCACTCCTTTAATATGTGACTATTTTACTCTCCTTGTATTAGGTTATAAGGATCGTATTATACCATTCTATTCCATGTTATATGTTTGATCATATCGGATTACTTGTTCTTTTATCATTATATATGAAACATTTTTATTAAATCATGTTATCTAAAAGTGATATTTATATCATTATTATGTTTTCTTGTATTCATATTCTATCATATTGGGTAACAGGTTGATATTTTAATTTCTTACATAATGAGTTTTTGAGCTCACCCCTTTCTTATGTTACCCTTTTTCAGGAAAATAAGATGAGTTTAACTTGAGAGATATTTAGAAGAAGACCACGTATATTGAAATTCCTAGAAAATAAAAAAGTATCAGTACACAATATCACCTATCCCTAAATAATTATTAAACCAAAGGTAAATTGGAATTCCTAAAATGTAGGTTTATATATTTCATATGTGTATCACCATAATCATGTGAATCCACATAGTTTGAGAAATAACATGGAATTACAAAAGACCAATAGAGAAAAAATCAGCAACAGTATTTTTAGAAATCACATCATCTATATAATTGGCCTTCCTTGAGACATTTTTCACGTGAAGCTATCTATGATTTTAATCATGTAAACATTATATCCACTCCATAATAAGTTTTCAAGGGACATTTATGGACCTCTATTTCAAATAATCTAGTGAAAGGGATGATTTAGATTTAATACAAATGGGGTTCTAGATGAAACATATGTAATATTATATAGCAATAATCATCATCCATATTTCTTCTTTGTATAAAATATCACTTCCAATATAATGGAATACAATATCCTCAGAATAATCCCCTTTGATTGAGAAACACACATCCACTATCTAGTGTCCCTCGAGCACCAAATGTCACACCATTCATATTCAACATAATCCAAGATGGAGTACTATAATCTCGATAATAGATTTCATGACAATAGGTTTCATTTACCTACCTGGAACACTAAGAAATCCCAGTGTTGTTAAGTCAAAGCTATAATTATGCATTAAGACCATATGAATTTGGGAGGTAGCCTATATTTCCTTATAAATATTCATAATACTATCATTTAAGGTGGTCATATTGTTTTTAAACATCTCTATATTAATAACACTCATTGTGAAAGCAATGAGGGATGCTAATGTTTCAAGAAGGTAGTTGAAGATAAAATCAATGAGCATGGATTCTGTGAAGGAAATTACAAAAATTGAAAAAGTCTCTTCGAATTATACATTATTGTAGAAAATCACCTATAGATATTCCCATAGTAATGTAGTATTGTGGTTTATCATAAATAGATGTTGTCCATTAATACGATCCCCAAGACAGAAGTCACATGCCAAAACTATTGGAACTTCTATGGCATGTATTTTCCTTAAAAAGTGAAGGTGATTCCTCTAAAACATTCATAACATGATAGATATAGTTGGTAAATGAAGGTTCTTTATAAAGGATTGATCCACCTAGGCATGCATTTCTATTCACAACATTTTAAAGTGGAACAATCCCTAACATTGAAGCACATGAATGTAGTTAATTTCTTAACGAGAGATCCCTATTCCATGTATCTATTGTTTTAAAGTATCAAAATCATTTATGTAGGTATGGGGAGATGAGAAACATTAAAAACCACATGGAAAATAGTTATATACTTTCTAGTTTGTATGATATCATCAGTTTCCATGTCTGGTGACAGATTATCCCATCAGTTCACCTTTGAGTGCCTACACCCCTACTATTTTGAATTATTCGTCATATCATAATATATAGGATTAGAAGTTGTCCAATCATATAATGTAAGTTAATGGTTTTATCCTTTTTTGATATAAATAGAAAATATATTCCCGAGGAAAAAAAATTCAAAACTAAATTTAAGAATATTCAAAGTGAATTTATTAATAAAATCCATTAAACTTACACATATCCTAGAGGCCAAGTCCAACCATATTTATGGATTTAGTGCATTACTTCCAAGATATGGTGAATAATTTATTTACATGAATACATATGGCCCATATAAAGTTTCTAATCATGACTTAGATTAAATTAATTAAATTACACACTCATTTTTACACTAATAAAATAGAAACAAACATTAATGTAATGATAGAGTTAACAAGACACATTCAACCTAATTATAACATATTATTCCCTTTCAAACATTCCATATAATAAATTATTCTAGAATAGGTATTCTCCAAATGGTTTCTAATGATTTTACCCAAAAAATTTGAACACCCAAGTAATCAAAGTGTAATGATCCTCTATTGACATCAAGTGACCTTGCACTTCATTCTTCCTTGAAGTTAATATTCTCCTTCCAAAGATGATTAGGGATTTTTTTTCTAAATGATGGATTACCTTGAAACTTTTTCATAATGGAGGAAAACTAAATTTTTTATATTGATTGTCATACTGGATACTTCTCCAATGAGGATAATATAATCAGTGTAAAATAGGTGTTAGGGGAAGTATAATTATATTCAAATATTAATCTGCTAGTAGAAACCAGTGTTCATGGGATCAATAAGGCACCTACTCAAGTAGTCTTCATCAAAAGAAAATTGGATTTTAGTAAGGGGGTTCCCTTCTTTAACACTAGTGGAGCCTCCACAAATTCCTCTTATAGATCTATTGATATGAAAGGTTAAATTAAACTCTTAATATTTGAGTTTATCATCCAAAAATAAAAACAATAAAATCTGTATTTCTCTAATAAAATCATGATGAAGTCCCATTTGATAGTATAAAATACTAGAAAATTTAAATATTTATATAAAAGTTTCCATATTAGGATTTTTACAATAGTGAATTGATGGAATTTGATGCGATGAACAAAAAACTATGAATGTTTCTTCTAGAGGGAAAACCAAACTAATTGGGGGAAACTAGATTTATATTGACTTTCCCAAGTCTCAATGATTTTTTTAATAATATTCGGTATGGTATTCATAAAATAAGATATCTAATAGTCATTGATTTTCATAAAATTCACCATCTTTGTAAAAATATTAATGACATTAGAATTATCCCATAAGACATTGAGTCGTAGGTGAACAATTCATTAACAGAATTAGTGATTTCATCATATAGGATGTCGTAATAGAACATGAAAAAAAATTTATTAAATACAACATTTCCATAAATATTGTAAAGGTTTATATAGAAATATAATTGATTTCACCTTTTAGATTTTTGATGAAAAATTCATTTTTATGGTTGTATTATATTTAACTTAGTAAATTATCACTAAAATGTGGGTACTTTTCATTTTCATCCTCACTCCTAATACATTAAAAATACCCTGAAAAATGTATTGGAAACCACATATTTAGAGTTTAGAAGGATTTGATTAATTTTATGGTCACTAATTGTAAAACCCCAGGTAAATAAAGAATATGAAATTTTTATTTTTATCCCTATTTGTGAATAAAATGTTAATATTATTTTAAAGGGAACGCTATGCTCGATGGCTTACCCAATACGCAACAACGAGTTCCTTTGAAATCTTACGTTGCACTCTAATAATAAAATAATTTTATTTTAAATGGTAGTTAAAACATAGCCGATGTAATGACGGGAATGAAAAGAACTAACTACAAAATGATTATATACGTTTGTCAAATATTTTTAATTTTTACAATAAATGTTGGAGGATTAAAAATGAGAATTAATCCAATTTTAAGCGTAAACATTCTAATATTCTTTAAAAGGTCGATTAACCGCCTTTTGATGGAGAACCTCTTTTAAATCCAATTTTTGACCATTTTATGTGTTATATTTGACAAAATAAAATTCTTCTTTAGAATCGGGACATCAAAATTTACTTTGGCTAATTTTTGGTATTTTTCAGATAAACTTCATTTTTTAATGATTAGTGAAAAATGTTTTATTTTAATTCAAAACCTCTTTTTAATCAAATTTATTTATATGATTAGATTATCTTTTGAATTGGTTTTAAAGATAAATTAGAATATATTTTTACCATTTAATCCAATAGTAGTCATTGGAATTAATTTCACTTTGAAATTGGGCATAAACTAGTGTCAATCTTTTAATAGATATTTTTTCTTAAAAACACGCTATTTGTTTTGACAGCGGGAATTAATTATTAAATTAATTAATGCAACTTATATGTTTTGATTTTTTTAAAATAGACATCATTTTTTAATTCAGAATATCAAATATATCTTAGTGTGAATTTTTGGTATTTTTCTGAAAAACTTCAATTTTTGATGAATAGTGAAACCACTAAGTGGTAGTTTAAAAACTAATTTATCGTTTAAATGAAACATTACCAATTCTGTGATTTTAATTTCAAAACTCCGACATACATGGTTTTCATTAGGATGTAAAATTTTGTTCAATGGGATTAAAATAAGTTTTTGGTGAATAGTAACTTTTATGTTTTTAATCGCGATTATAGGTAATTAGTGTAATTTAATGTAAACATAATGTTTTAATAATATGAAATGACCTTGACACGTGTCTTGACCTTATTGGATGAGTCATGGCCGACCCAGAAAATCCATGGGTCAACTTGCGGACCCCATGGATCCACTTTGTTTGGAAATTGTCATTAATAACTTTTTATTTAAAGTTAAAATTAAAATGTCACAAACATGTATTGTTTTACTAAAACAATTTTTACATGGGGTTATACAAGTCATATTTTTCACTGTAAATATTCATTTGAAAGCTAAAATGATTTCCCACATCATGATATATTTTTTATAATTTTTAGACACTAAATAAAGTAAATGATTTTTGACACCATGATGATACAGTGATTACCTCATTATTTAACGATTTAAATAAAATGAAAAGATAATGTAAAATCTAAGACCTAAACTTGTCAAAAACCTATTTTATGGGTGGATTTAGAAACCTTATCACCTTATCCTCGAAATATATCCTTTTTGGACCTTTAATATCCGAAAAGAATTATATAATAAAGTAATATTTTATAACTTTCCAAGAGTGCCCTGCTCTCCTCTTATAAAAGGCCCCCACCTATACCACCTTACAAACACTTCTCAAGCCTTTGTCTCGGCCAACCCCTGACCATTTCCTCTCTACACATCCCTCTCTTCATCATTTAAGCCTCAACCTTTGGAAGAATCCTTCCCACGTAAGCCTTTGAGCTCAAATCAAAAAGAGATGCTCGATTTAAAGGTAGTGTCTTCCCTTGTGTTCTTTTGTTTTATGTTGCTTCTCCAACCCTATAAACTCTTTTTATTCCATTATTTTGTAACAAAACCAGTATATAAAATATACTAGGATTTTTTTATGTGAATTATTCTATCCACACTTACACACACCTTCGTCTAATGGTTAAAGAACATATTGTTTCTGTGGATGGCGAATTTCAGCCTCACGAAACGATGATTGTTCAATCTTCTCTTAACACCATTCATGGTGGCCATTATGATGTCACTATATTTTATATATTATATATATGGTATTTATGTTTTCTATATGCTTCTGAATTTTATATTTAAAACATGCCTTTATGCTTTTCATGTTGTGAAAATGCGATAATTTCCTACGAGGAAGTGTGGACTGCCGCCCCCTCAAGTGATGTGACTCATTCATGAAATACATGGAATGTATAAAGAATGAAATTAATGAACTTATGTGGCCTATAAATCATATATATTATACTGTAATTATAATATATACAACTCTCTCAATTATGTTTAATTCCATTAATATGACAATGAAATGAAAGTAGCGTTCATGCGTACATAAGGCCAACAGTCTCCATGAACGGGGTATTTTATTTATTTTTATCTCCAAATGTTATGGAATAGTATAAAATGAATATGTACTGGATATATATGATATTTAAATCATAAATACTATTCTGGAGATGATTTACTTATAACTACATGGACAATCATTTTCAAACAAGTTCATTTTTTACTCATGTACCAAACATCGGCAAAAACGTCTGATATGAACTAACATTATTAATCAATTATTATAACATTATAATATGTGATATAAACTGAATAATAATCTTTAATGGAGGTCCTTAAGAAATTATAAATTGACCAAAGTTTATTATTCAGGAATATAAAGAAACAAACAAGACATGTAAGACTTGAGGTAAGGGATCCTACCTCTCTCTTTCTTTTTAAGTACTCCCATTTATGTCATTTCTTTTAAGCTCATCTTTCTTATGTTTGGGGATGTTATTTTATATTCCTCATTCTGTATGTTTTATGTTCATATTACGAGAAACCCTATTTGATCTCATAAATCCATTTCTGGAAGTTTTAAGTGGCGTCGTTAGGCTGTTGAGTTTTCGTAAGGGATTTTTCATCTCACTTTTATTCCCTTGAGATTTATGTTACATTTGCCACCATTTCCTTTGAGTGGTGTATGTACTGCCCATTATTCTAATCTTTGTGTAATATAATTTCATTTATGAGTATCTACATCAATGTTTTATAGTCCTTCTTTCATGGGGTGTATGTTTCAAAAGTTACCCTAGTCGGTAAGGGAACCTTTCACCCTCCTCTTTTTAAAAGACTTATTTTTGTTATGCCTTTTAATTTACATATTATTATGTTGGGATATGTTCTTCTATATTTTTATTGATGTAAAATTTATTTCCAAGTGATGAGATACCCTTTTTTTCTCATCAACTCATTTTCTGAATTTTAAAGTGACGCCGTTAGGCTGTCGAATTTTTACAAGGGAACGTCTTAACCCAATTTCGATTTCTTTGGGTTCAACTTGTACTTCTTGAACATGCCATACAATGAATATTTTTGAATTAACTCTGATTGTTTCACACTTAATATCCTCTTATATTGGGTGTATTTATATTTCTCACACATAATTATGTGATAGATTTATCCTTAATTTAAGGATACCATCTTTATATAGATTTCATTTCAATTTACATTTCCATTGAGACTTCATTGTTGTTATTCACCAATTCACTCTTATATGGTGTACATACTGTCCTTTGACATATTATATCATGAATTCCTTTATTCACATGATATTATAAAGTTCTTATTAAATGTTATTCCGCAATTATTTGTATTCAAGAGTCTCTCATTTTGTTAAAAACTCTTTAACAAAAATATCATTTTAAATGTTTTAAAGATTCATTATTCTAAATATTTATCTCTAATGTACATGTTTTCAAAATGGTTTTCAGTATTTTTTTATATGGACATTAATGTTTTAAAATTATAATTCCATTAAAAGCTTCAAAGTGGTCTGGGACACTTTGATTCAAAAATCTCTTTTAAATGGTTTTTGAAAATGGATTTATTAATTCAATATCTTGGAATTACTTTATTGTGATTGAAAATGAAATGTTATTATTGAAATGTTTATATTTTCAAAATTTTATGTGTAATTATGGTACTTGGAAATTTTACAGGTGGTTACATGATAAACCATATGACGGGTGGTGCCGTGAATACCAGGACGAGTGGTTACGTTATAACCTCCAATGCATTGGGTATGAAAGTCGGATGTATGGCTATTCCACTATGTGATATGTGTGGAAGTCGACAGTATGGTTATTCCATTTAAGTATGTTTATGTCCCAAGTTACCTTTACATGTTATGTGTTCTTTATATGGGTTTTTATGGTAATCTTTTGTTTACAAAAGGGGTAAGTAATGATATTTTATTCAGTGAAGAGTTTTTTTACTACTTCATAAAGATGAAAAGTATTACTTTGATAAATTATTCTTGGTTTACTTGTTGTTTTTGAAAACTAACAGCTTTCCTTCTTTGTGTATCCTTTATTTGGATTTTTATGCTCATCCCAAGTTTTTGAAATATTTTCCACAGGACTTAAAGATGAATAGGGTCAAGTATGGGATCAAGGAAAGACATGTTATCTAAAACATGGAACTAGACATGTTTCTTTTTAAGATTTTTTATTATTATTTTAAGGAAACTTAGTAGAAGTGACTACTATGTATTCTTTTGAGATGTAATAGTTATGACCTAATTCTATAAAACTCTAAACCTGAAAAGATCTTCTATGTGAATTATTCATTTAATTCATGATTAAGTAATGTTTAAGGTCGGGGCCTTATAGTTGGTATTAGAGGTCGGTTTAGATAACTTTATAGGTTAGGGTATTCTTTAAGCATAAGTGACATTACCATTGTTGGTCGGAGTGGTTTACTCAAGAGGGGGGTGAATTGAGTACCAATTAAAATTTCTATATTTAAAAGCAGTGTCTTAAAGACCCCCAAATAAAATAATAAATTAAACTGTAGTGAATTTATATTAATGTAGAGATTCTGTTAGGTTCTCAAGGGATTGATTAATTCCCAGGTAATCAACACAGGAGTGTGTGATTATCTTTTGAAACTAACTTACTAATCTACACTTAACATAAACACTTGCTAATTTAATTATCAAAGTAACTTTAAAAACAGTATTGGTTTTAAAGTGATTAGTAGCGGAATAAAACTTTGAAATAGATGGCACAACAATGTAACCAAGTGGTTCAGTCTCAAGCCGAGACTTAGTCCTCTCAAAAGTTTATATAAAAATGATCCACACCCTGGATCGGGGTTCAACAGTTTACAACTGTCCAGGTCCAAGACCTCTACCACTGTTCTTCGTGGGAAACAGTACAACAGCAACCAGCTGTCCAGGTCACACACGACCTCTACCACAGTTCTTCGTGGGAAAGAAAGAATGAAAGAGTTTTGTAAGGATTTACAGATCCTTCAGTTTGAGTACAGGAGACAGTGTGTTAGATATAGCAAATAACACACACTGCTCGAAATGAATGGTAATAAATCACAGAACAAGAGATGTAGAGTTTAGAGATGGTTCTGGTGATTTCAGTATAGCTCTGGACTCCTTTGGATTCGATTAGAAGTGAGTCTGAGTCCTCTTCTTGTTTCTGTTGAGAAACAGAGTGTCGTATGCTCCAGGTTCACAGGTGGTGAGAATGTAGTCGATGAAGTCTTCTTGTAAGCACAGAACACTCCTCGAGTATGCTTGATTGTCTATGAGCTTCTCTGTGTTCCTCTTGTGCTTGTGTCGTTTTTGGTATAATGGATGCACCGCACTTTTCTGGTTCGCTTCTTTTTTTTTTCACACATTCGCATCTTCTTTCTTCTGGTATGTAGTCTTCTCGTATTTATCTCCCATCAGGGGACAGAAGAGATTTCTTTTCAGCAGGTACGAGGTACGGGTTCCTGACATCCGACAACCTTTATCAGATATTTGACAAATCATTAAAATGTATGATATGACCGTTAGATAGATTAAATATAGGAAATAAAGAAATTCAAACAGTGAGTTGAGTGATCGGTAGGTATTCAGCATCGGTAGCTTGAACATCGGTGGGTACATGCATCGGTAGCTCCATGCGTCGGTAGGTACATGCATCGGTAGCTCCATGTATCGGTGGCTGTGAGTCTATCGGTAGCTTCGTCCATCAGTGACTTATTCCATCGGTAGCTATTTATACTTACACCGGTAGCTCTACGTTTGTATCGGTAGCTGTATTTATAAGTACATCGGTAACTCTGTGTTAAGTCTATCGGTAGCTGTCTGTCGGTAGACTAAGTCTATCGGTAGACTGGTTACCGGTAGCTCTTTATCAGTAGCTATAGGCAGATTACTTATCTGTTTTATGCAGAACACATCCGATTGTGTTAGAATCAATTTATAACTTGTATGAACATGGATAAATGATGATTAACATATTCCAAAGACTTATTTTAAAAAGGTGTTATTGGTTTGATCATAGATTTAAAAGAATTAAAGTATAGATCAACAATACTTAACAATATCATAGAGAATGAAGACATAATTGGGATTTTCAACACAAATAAATACATGATTGAGATTATCAAAACAGGTGAGGTCAACAATCTCCCCCTTTTTGATAATCACAATTTATGATATTGGCATTTAACATAGTGAAAATATAATAGTAAAGAGTATAATATTGAATTCAATTTTCTCAGAGAAAACAGCATCATAGATAATAGAAATAGTATGATATAGACATAAGTTATCAGAGGTAAAAAAATAATAAGGTACTATATAGACATAAGGTATCAGAGATAAAAATGGAAACAAAACAAAGGATAATGTGTTTCCCCTTATGCCTTATTTTTCTCCATTGAAAATATTTCTCATTTTGTTCTCCTCCTTATTCTCGCATAAAAAGTTTCTCCCCCTCTCTTATTGTTCTCCCCCTTTGTGATAATCAAAAAGTGGGAAAGCATATATATAGATATATATATAGGAGAGAAATAAAACAAAGAGAAGTAAAAAGTGGTCTGTATTATAGTTAGTCAAAAAGTACAACAAAAACAGATTACAAAGGAATTCCTATCAAAAAGCTTGGCCACTGGTTCACTCCGCATCTGCAATGTGAGATTTTCCTTTAGGATCAGAAGGATGCTCGGGTGGTGAGGATTCAGGTGAAGGTTTGGGAATGCCAGAAAAGATCAAAGGAGGCTGGGCCACAGACACAGAGTCAGGCTTGTAAGTTGAATATTTTTGGGTAATCATTGGTTGGAGGCTTTGAATGGCTTGAGCAGGAGTCAGCTGGACTGAGGGAGCAGCTGAGGCAGAAGCAGGCAAAGCAGGAGGGATGATGACTGGTCTAGCATCAACATGTAATAAGGGCAGCAGCAGATTTCTAAAATCCATAATAATTCCTCCTCCTCTTTCCATAGCACAGAGGAAATCATCTTTGTTCTCCATGAATTTCTCTAAGGCAGGAGTCAGTTCTCTCAGCTTGCTCACTTGTTCTTTGAAAGCTTGGGTGACTGGAGGGAGCTTCATGTGCTCCAACATTAGCTTGAAGTGGTGTTCGAGTTGATGCTTGGTGAAAATCTTGGAGAAGTAGTAGTCCACTTTGCTTTTTATGGCTTCTTGAGAGGCAGAGGCTTCTCTCATAAAATCTTGAACTATCTTCATGATTTCTGTGGCAGAATCCCTTGTAGAAAGAACCAATCGGCTTAACTCTGATGAGTCCCCAGAGCCACTGGTAGGAATAGAACCAATCTCCTCCTTCAATATTGCTCGAACTGAGTTCATATCAACTGATGGTTGGGATGTGAGAGGGCCAAGAGAGAAGGAAACAGTTTCTTTAAAACTCTTTGACAAACCACTGATTAGGCTTTGAACTTGAGAGTCTTGTAATTGAACATGATCCTTCACTGAGGTTTTGAAACTTTCAAACACTGAGACAAACTGGCTGACTACACTCTTCACATAGGCTAGATCCTTGTCAGCTTGAGACTTGGAGCTCATATAGGAATCCAAAGCAACCACTGATGTCTTGAGAGCTTCCAGATCAGCTTCGATTCTTGAAGACTGAGTCTGGCATTCTTTCACTTCTTCCATAAGCTCAGACATAAAGGAAGATAAATTACAAGCCAGAGATAGCTCGAAGGATCTCTCTAGCACTTTCATTTCTTCATAAAAGCTTTCCTTCATCTCAGCAACTGAAGCACTGAATGATTCTTTTATCTCATCCTTCATGGATTCAAGATCTGATTTGGAGACAAAATCACTTGAGACAACTGCAGCAGATTCCCTTGCTGATGCCAAATTAACTACAGAAGTAGTCATTATTGAATTAATTGAGGATGCAAGAGAGGTTTCCATTAGCTTCACTTCTTCAACAAAACTGGATTTGAGGTCCTCTTTCAGCTTAGTCAAATCATGAAATCTGACCACATCGTCTGGCAACAACTCAGCAGCAAGATCATAATTGGTCTTTGGTCTATCCACAGACATCTCATTGTCAGAATCTGGATAATCTAATCCACAGACTATAAACCCTGGGTCTTCTACCCAGTCTCCAATCTCAACAGCTACTGTAACATTCCCAAGCATAGACCGATGCTCCCCCTCAATGGGTGCATTCTCATGTATCACAACAGCCTTTTCTGCTGGCCGTTCTTCATCAGAATCTTCTACCACAAGTTCTACAGGTGTAGCATTTAGAAGATCTTCTGATACAGGTACAACTTCTTCTCTATCTCTTTCTTCTTCAGCAGCAGGTATAGCTGAGTTTCCAATTAAGGGACTCATACTTAACCTACCAGAAGCAGGCGATTCAACTGCATTCTCCTTTTCCTCTTCTTCTTGGTGAGGTACAGACTGGTCTTCCTCATAAGTAGGCAAAACTTCCTCTACTTTTCCTTTCCTAGAATAAACCAGTTCTGCAACAGGACTTGGGGGCAAGTCTGGATCTCCTCCAACATCCATAGGAGTTTCTTCTTCTTCTTCTTCTTCTTCTGTCTCATCACTATAAGCAGGTTCCTCTTCATCAGGTCTTAGACTCGGATCTCTCATATCCTTTGGTCTTGAGGGATAATCCACAGGATTAAACCTATCATAGATTTTCTGATCATCACTGACCCATTCTCCCTTCCATGGGTTCCAGTTAATTTTCATATACTTGCAAACAGTCGAGGTGATGCAGAAATTGTTCTTGACTACAACTGTCTCATCCTGAGACTCAGCGATTTCTTTCACTTTTATCATCACTGAAATCAGCTTGGCAAAGAACAAAGCATTGGTCTTTGACTTTGGTCTAATCATGTCTTCCATTTGAAGCATCAACAATCTGCACAGATTGACTTTTACACCATGTCTTAGCAAATGAAGAAGATAGATATCTTGATATCTCAGATTTTCAAAATCTCCTCTCCTCGGTATCAACACATGCTGAACAAATTTGAAAAGCAGTCGATTCTCTCCATCCATTTCAGCAGCTACCACTTGCCTTTGATTTCCATTCCCAGTCAGCTCTTGTAAGGCGGTCTCATAATCAAAAATGTCACTACTAGGTGGCATTGCTCTTGATACATACCCAGAGACACCTTCATGTGGTACTTTTAAACTCTCAGCCCACTCTACTGAAGAAAAAGACATCTCTTTTCCATTTACAAAAGAGCTTACCCGATTCTCATTCTCAGACTTCTCAAAGGTTACAGACTCATAGAACTGCTTTACCAATTTCGGGTAGTATGGGCCATTGTTATTCGAGAAACAATCCACCCATTTCTGGTCTTCCAGAATCTCGAGCACTAAGGATTTGCTAGGCAGTAGCCATTCCACGCACAGTTCCTTCTCGATTACTATATCTCTATTCTGCAAGTGAGGATTCACTGGTCGCCTTCCCGATCTAGTTTTGACTGCACTAACACTGGCTTTATGCTGTGTCTTCTGCTTCTTAGCATTTGGTTCTGCACTTTCATCTCTGACGATAGGAAGCTTGGTTTTTGCCATCGCGGGTTTAGGGTTCTTGGTCGATTTGGATGCTAAGGTTCGAAGGTGAGAGATTTTGAGCTCGGTGAGGTAAGAAGTGGCTTAGACTTAGTTTTATCATTTAGGAATTCCAAATAAACGATTAAAATAGAGTAATAAAATAAAACGATTCGTATTCTTGGCGGCAGACAGAAGTTTTAAACTTTGCATCGGTGTGAGTTAATCATCGGTGAGAAAAACAAATCGGTGAGCGTTGTACATCGGTGAGAATTTCTACGTCGGTGAGAAACTTACATCGGTGGGAATTTTCACATCGGTGAGAATTTTCACATCGGTGAGAATTTTCACATCGGTGAGAATGTTCACACCAGTGAGAATTTCACATCAGTGAGAATTTTCACACCGGTTGTGATTAAACATTCCCAGTTCATGTCTTATGAAACTTAGCCTATCCGAACTTAAAGGTTTAGTGAAAATATCAGCCAATTGATGTTCAGTGCCAATAAATTCAAGAGAAATATCACCTTTTTGATAGTGATCTCTTAGGAAATGGTGTCTTACATCAATGTGTTTGGTTCTAGAGTGAGATACAGGATTCTTAGAGATGTTTATTGCACTGGTGTTATCACAGTTGATTGAAACATGTTTAAAAACGTATCCATAGTCCAAAAGAGTGTGTTTCATCCACAGAATTTGTGCACAGCAACTACCAGCAGCTATATATTCTGCTTCAGCAGTAGATAATGCAACCGAGTTCTGTTTCTTACTACACCAGGAAACTAAGGATTTTCCAAGCAAATGACATGTTCCTGATGTGCTTTTTCTATCTAGCTTACAACCAGCAAAGTCAGCATCTGAATAACTCATTAACTCAAAGGATTGTCCTTTTGGGTAAAACAAACCTAAGTTAACCGTGTGTTTGAGATATTTAAAAATTCTTTTAACAGCAAGCAAATGAGATTCTTTTGGGTTAGCTTGAAATCTAGCACACATACACACACTAAACATAATATCAGGTCGACTAGAAGTAAGATAAAGTAAACTACCAATCATACCTCTGTAATTTGTTTGATCAACTGGTTTCCCAGTTTCATCTGTGTCCAATTTACAGGTAGTACTCATAGGAGTTTCACTTTCCTTGATACTATCCAGACCAAAACGTTTTAAAAGATCCTTTGTATATTTACTTTGATTCAAAATAATACCATTTTCATTTTGAAATACTTGAAATCCAAGAAAGTACTTAAGCTCTCCCATTAAGCTCATTTCAAATTCATTTTGCATACTTTTTGAAAAATCAGTAGATAAAGAGTGTTTAGAAGATCCAAAAATAATATCATCAACATATATTTGTACAACTAAAACATCTTTAGAAATTCTTTTAATGAAAAGAGTTGGATCAGCAATCCCTTTAGTAAAACCTTTTGAAATATGGAAATTGCTAAGTCTATCATACCAAGCTCTTGGTGCTTGTTTTAAACCATACAAAGCTTTAGAAAGTTTAAAAACTTGATTTGGAAAATGGGGGTTAGCAAATCCAGGTGGTTGTTCCACAAAAACGTCTTCAATTATAAAACCATTTAGAAATGCACTTTTTACATCCATTTGATATAACTTGAAATCCAGATGTGCAGCATATGCAAGTAAGATCCTAATGGCTTCTAGACTAGCTACAGGTGCAAAAGTTTCCTCATAGTCTATGCCTTCTTCTTGACTATATCCTTGTGCAACTAGTCTAGCTTTATTTCTAACTATATTTCCAGATTCATCTACTTTATTTCTAAAAACCCATTTTGTGCCTATTGTCAAAGTGTCCTTGGGTCTGTCAACTAATTCCCAGACTTTGTTTCTTTCAAACTGATTTAATTCTTCCTGCATAGCTATTACCCAGAATTCATCATTGATAGCATCATTGATATTTTTGGGTTCCAGCTGTGAAAGAAAGGCTTGATGTTCAACCTGATTTCTTAGAGAAGCTCTAGTTTGTGTTCCTCTATCCAGATTACCAACAACAGCTTCTAAAGGATGATTCTTTAGAATCCTCGTTGATCTAGTAAAGGTTGGACTAGAAATGTCAGGTTCATCTATAGGTCCGGGTTCAACAGAAGCATATTCTGGAGAAAGTCCAGAACTGGATACTTTTATAACAGGTTCTTTAGATTTATCATTAAGGTCCAGAATAGATAAGTCTTCTTCAAGTTTTTCAAGAGAGGTTTTAGGCTCATGTGGATCAGTTTCATCAAACTTGATGTGAAAAGATTCTTCCACACATTTGGTTTTCTTATTGAATACTCTATAGGCTTTACTTGAAATAGAGTAACCCAGAAAAATTCCTTCATCACTTTTGGAAGCAAACTTATCCAGATTATCTTTAGTATTCAGAATAAATACTTTGCAACCAAAAACTTTAAAGTAATTAACCTTAGGCTTTCTATTGTTCCACAATTCATAAGGGGTTTTCTTAAGAACAGGTCTAATCAAGACTCTATTAATAACATAACAAGCTGTATTTACAGCTTCAGCCCAAAAATAAATAGGCAGGTCATATTCATTGAGCATGGTTATAGCAATTTCTTGAAGAGTTCGGTTTCTTCTTTCTACTACACCATTCTGTTGGGGTGTTCTAGGGGCAGAGAAGTTATGAGTATAGCCATTGTGTGAGCAATAAGATTCAAAATCTTGATTTTCAAACTCACGACCATGATCACTTCTCAGGGTCTTAATCTTGAGTCCACTAAGATTTTCTACAGACTTGGAGTATTTAACAAAGTAAGAACAAGCTTCACTTTTGTGAGCTAGAAAATATACCCAAGTATATCTAGAAAAGTCATCTACAAGAACATAAACATAGTGCTTCCCATTTAAACTAGAAACTCTTGATGGTCCAAACAAATCCATGTGAACCAATTCAAGTGGTTGAGAAGTTGAAACTTCTTTCTTTGATTTAAAAGAAACTTTGTGTTGTTTTCCCTTTTGACAGGGGTTACACACTCTATCATTTGGGAATTCTAACTTAGGTAGGTCTCTAACTAGGTTTTTCCTAGAAAGTTTTCTAAGTGAGTGAATGTTGCAATGTCCTAATCTTCTGTGCCATAGCCAAGATTCTTTATGAAAAGCATTCAAACAATTAATATTCTGCTTAGCTAAAGAATTCAGATTAACAGCATAAACATTTTCATTTCTTGAGGCAGAAAATACCAAAACATTCTTAGAATCAAAAACTTTGCAAGAATCATTTTCAAATTTAACATGAAAACCATCATCACATAACTGAGAAATACTTAATAAATTGTATTTAAGGCCATCAACAAATAAAACTTTAGAAATCAAAATTGAATCAGTGTTACCAATCTGGCCTAGGCCGATGATTTTCCCTTTTGAGTTATCACCAAAGGTGACAAAGCCTCCATCAACTTTTATTAAACTCTTGAAACAAGAGAAGTCTCCTGACATATGTCTTGAACATCCACTGTCCAAATACCACGTCTCTTTACAGGAGCTCTTTAAGCAAGTTCCCTACAAAACAGATTTAGATGGGAGATGATTTTGGTACCCAGATCTTCTTGGGTCCAGACAGGTTAGCCAATAACACTTTAGGTACCCATATTTGTCTAATGGGTCTCATATAATTTGTAGAATTGACATGCTTTGAAAGATAAACTTTATTAGATCCATAGCTATGTATATAACTGGTTGAAGCATATGAAGTTCCAGAATTACCTTCATTCTGTCCAGATTTAGAAATGAATCTAGTTTTAGCAATTTTCCTTTGTCCAGGTTGGTATCCTATACCAGTAGTGTATTTAGGTGCTACTTGCTTTCCTAGCATCTGTGTTAGAGCATTCTTGCCATTGGTGAACTTCTCTAAGTCTTTTCTATGTTGCTCATTTGACAGTTTCAGTTCTGTATTTTCTTTTAACAGTTGAGCATTTTTCTCTCTTTCAATAGTAAGTTCGGTTTTAACTGTAATGGTGAGAGCATGCTGTTTCTTTAATGACTTGTATTTATCCTTAAGTTCATTACATGTCTCTTCCAGCATATCACAGTATTCAAACAGTTCAGATTTAGACATGTTATCACCTTCAGAATCATCTCCAGAATAATATGACTTTGAAGCAGGAGTTTCAGCAGTTACCTCAGAAGTGTTTGCCATAAAGCACATGTTGGCTCGATTCCTTTCAGATTCTGAAGATTCAGCTTCACTTGTGCTGTCTTCTGAAGCACTCCAAGTAGCCTTCATAGCTTTCTTAAACTTATTGTCCTTATATTCATATTTCTTTTTATATTTCAGCTTTGGACAGTCGGCTTTAATGTGTCCTTTTCTCTTGCACTCATAGCAGACAACATCATCTGACTTGTCATTCTTCTTCCAGTCCTTTTTCCATTTGCCTTGGTGATCATACTTACCCTTATAATTTGTTTTTCTGAAGAACTTCTTTTTCCTATAAAATTTCTTAAATCTTCTAGCAATGTGAGCCATCTCAGAATCACTGTCAGAATCACTTCCACTGTCTTCACAGCTTGAACTTTCAACTACAGCTTGAAGCTTTTCCTTGTCCTTATTCTTTGAGGTTGAGGATTTGAAAGCAACAGACTTTCTTGCAGGTTCATTGTCTTCCTCTTTGTTCACTTTAAGCTCTTCTTCATACATCATCAGCTTGCCAATTAGTTCCTTGACAGGTAGAGTAGCTATGTCACATGATTCTCTGATTGAGACAGACGTGCCTCTCCATCTATCAGGTAGACATCTCAAAATTCTCATAATTTGTTCCTTCGATGAGACATCCTTTCCCAGCGAGATCATTGTATTGACAATTTCGTTGAACCTGAGATACATGTCAGAAATGGGTTCGTCAGGCTTCATTTTAAAATTATCATACTTGATAGTATAAGTGTTCAATCTCATTTCTTTAACATTAGTTGTTCCTTCATGAGAAACAGCTAAGGTATCCCAAATTTCATATGCAGTTTTACATGCAGAAATTCTATTAAACTCTTCATCTCCTAGAGCACAGTACAAGGCATTCATAGCTTTACAGTTGTTATTGTAGGCAGTCTTTGTAGGTTCATCCCAAGTAGATCTAGCAGTAGTAGGAATTTTGTATTCTGATTCAATAGCAGTCCAAATATCAAAACCTATGCTTTCTAGATGGATTTTCATTTTCAGCTTCCACTGAGCATAATTAGTTCCATTGAAGTAAGGTGGCCGGTTAGTAGCAGCACCCTCAAGTCTATTGTCCATGATGAGAAAATTTTAAAGAGATAAAAATTTAGAAATAACAGAAATTTTAAGAACTTTAAAATACAACTAAAATCACAGTTCAAAAGCAGAGTACTTTTAGATAGTATTTTCAACCTCTGATACCAAGTGTTGGTCGGAGTGGTTTACTCAAGAGGGGGGTGAATTGAGTACCAATTAAAATTTCTATATTTAAAAGCAGTGTCTTAAAGACCCCCAAATAAAATAATAAATTAAACTGTAGTGAATTTATATTAATGTAGAGATTCTGTTAGGTTCTCAAGGGATTGATTAATTCCCAGGTAATCAACACAGGAGTGTGTGATTATCTTTTGAAACTAACTTACTAATCTACACTTAACATAAACACTTGCTAATTTAATTATCAAAGTAACTTTAAAAACAGTATTGGTTTTAAAGTGATTAGCAGCGGAATAAAACTTTGAAATAGATGGCACAACAATGTAACCAAGAGGTTCAGTCTCAAGCCGAGACTTAGTCCTCTCAAAAGTTTATATAAAAATGATCCACACCCTGGATCGGGGTTCAACAGTTTACAACTGTCCAGGTCCAAGACCTCTACCACTGTTCTTCGTGGGAAACAGTACAACAGCAACCAGCTGTCCAGGTCACACACGACCTCTACCACAGTTCTTCGTGGGAAAGAAAGAATGAAAGAGTTTTGTAAGGATTTACAGATCCTTCAGTTTGAGTACAGGAGACAGTGTGTTAGATATAGCAGATAACACACACTGCTCGAAATGAATGGTAATAAATCACAGAACAAGAGATGTAGAGTTTAGAGATGGTTCTGGTGATTTCAGTATAGCTCTGGACTCCTTTGAATTCGATTAGAAGTGAGTCTGAGTCCTCTTCTTGTTTCTGTTGAGAAACAGAGTGTCGTATGCACCAGGTTCACAGGTGGTGAGAATGTAGTCGATGAAGTCTTCTTGTAAGCACAGAACACTCCTCGAGTATGCTTGATTGTCTATGAGCTTCTCTGTGTTCCTCTTGTGCTTGTGTCGTTTTTGGTATAATGGATGCACCGCACTTTTCTGGTTCGCTTCTTTTTTTTTCACACGTTCGCATCTTCTTTCTTCTGGTATGTAGTCTTCTCGTATTTATCTCCCATCAGGGGACAGAAGAGATTTCTTTTCAGCAGGTACGAGGTACGGGTTCCTGACATCCGACAACCTTTATCAGATATTTGACAAATCATTAAAATGTATGATATGACCGTTAGATAGATTAAATATAGGAAATAAAGAAATTCAAACAGTGAGTTGAGTGATCGGTAGGTATTCAGCATCGGTAGCTTGAACATCGGTGGGTACATGCATCGGTAGCTCCATGCGTCGGTAGGTACATGCATCGGTAGCTCCATGTATCGGTGGCTGTGAGTCTATCGGTAGCTTCGTCCATCAGTGACTTATTCCATCGGTAGCTATTTATACTTACACCGGTAGCTCTACGTTTGTATCGGTAGCTGTATTTATAAGTACATCGGTAACTCTGTGTTAAGTCTATCGGTAGCTGTCTATCGGTAGACTAAGTCTATCGGTAGACTGGTTACCGGTAGCTCTTTATCAGTAGCTATAGGCAGATTACTTATCTGTTTTATGCAGAACACATCCGATTGTGTTAGAATCAATTTATAACTTGTATGAACATGGATAAATGATGATTAACATATTCCAAAGACTTATTTTAAAAAGGTGTTATTGGATTGATCATAGATTTAAAAGAATTAAAGTATAGATCAACAATACTTAACAATATCATAGAGAATGAAGACATAATTGGGATTTTCAACACAAATAAATACATGATTGAGATTATCAAAACAGGTGAGGTCAACAACCATAATGATTAGGATTTCAGAAAGAGTCCTAGTTTTAGATAAAGTGAATGAGTAAGTATATCTTAGTGTTTATCTCCATCATTAGTACATGATGGTTTTGTTGATATACTCACACTGACCTTTTTGGTTTTGGTAAATGGCTGGATCTAGCAGGAACCAAAGTAACAGTGGATGTGAAGGAAACTTTGACAGTTTTCTGAGTGAGAAATTGAATGATATGGGAGCTGCAATGAAAACTCTTGTGTTTATCCGCAACCAACTATCTGGAGTCATGATTGACCACCTATACCTTAGTGATTTCTATAAGTCATCATATATGCGAGAAACAAATCCCTACGGAACTACAGGTAATAATCATAAAGGTAAGTGTGTTAAAAAACCTATGTGTCAAAGATGTGGAAAGAAACACCTAAGAAAATGTTTCAAAGGGACAGAAATATGCTATAGATGTGGAAATGAAGGTCATAAAGCAAGAATCTGCCATGGAAAAAAGAAGCATCCAGTTGACTCGAGGAAAGGGAAAGAAGTTCTTTCTGATGGATCAACTGAATGTTTTAAATGTGGTGTGGATGGTCATTTTTCAAACACATGTCCTATAAAGATGTTTCGGGAATGGGATCCCCAAGATCGTACAAATATTCGTTTACCAATACCTAATGCCATTCCGATTGAGGATGAAGAAACTGACAATGACCAATCAAAGGTATGGATTATTTCTTAACTTTTGTTTTCCTATTTTGGAATCTTAGGATATGATTCATGATTTTGTTTGAGGAAATAAGTATTTCAGAATAAGTTGGAAGGGAATGGTTAATGGATCGTGAAGAATGTTGAATGAGTAAGAAGTCAACATATAAGGGCTTCAAGAGTTATGGTGAAATTCTTAAGAGTATTAAGTCTCTTTTGATGATGGGGTAACATTAGAAGGCTTTTTATAGTATGTGTAACCCAGATGTTTGATATATGAAAATTTTATTCAAAGAATAGTTATCTGTTCTTTTGTGGATATAGTTATAAAGAACCATTTGGGTTTATATGATCCTTACTTTTGAGGTAATTATGGGTTACTATATGTTATGATGGAAAATTAAAGGCATTAGATAAAATTAAGGTTAAATTATTTTATGGTTATTTTTGATTATTTTATCTCTTTTTGGGGAATGATTTGAGAATTATATAGTTTGGAAATAGTACAACACGCAAACCGTGTGACAACCCGTCGCGTCGGACAAAGCTGCTGGAATCGAACTCACAACCAAAGTGTGACTGGTATTTATCGCCTACCACTGGACTACGTGAAGTCCCTGGTTAGTTTGAGTAATTCTTTTTAGTTAGATGATTTTATGAATTAAGAGTAAGTTGATTTTGGGTTATCTTTGGAAATTATTAACCTATCATGGAGGATATGTGATTTGGTTAATTACTTTTCAATACGAGACTTTAAGAGAAACTGATGTTGTTTGGAGATAAATGTTATGATTTAACTTGGAAGCCTATGTGATTAAATCCTTCAAATATTTTGGTTTCAATCTTAGTTTGGTTTACTTTTGGTCTTCGTTGAACTTTGGGTCTTGTTGGAAGAAATTTGGAGATTAAGAATAGATTTCCTTTTTATAAAGGATTATCCTTTTTGGGTATTATCTGAACTCATACTAATCTTTTTGGTTTTAGTTCTGGTTATGGTCTAAAGACATGGGAAGTATATAGTTCTCTTTTGTGGATTAGGTGATTCTCTAGAAATTTATTATAGCTCTCTTAATGTAAACAAGTCATCCTTAATACTCATATTTTGTAGAAAATATGAGTTCGTGTAAGAAATCTAGTAAAAGTTGAAAGTCAACATGACAGGTAAGTATGTTTCCTTATGTTTTAGTTAAGCTCAAAAATAAATTCCTCAATGAAAGGTAACTTAAAAAAAATTTGTCCGTTAACTTTTCCTACTGGGAAATCCAATACCGTTTAACCCATCAGAAGTATGTGATTATCTGGTGGTTAACTTTCTCCTAAACATGTTTTCTATCACACTCCCTCAGAACATGACCCTTTGATTTTTCTTCCATAACCATGTTTTCCTACATGGAATCCTAGTATGGGTTAACTCGAGTGACCATTGTAATTCTCCTTCATTCTTTTAAAGTGATTGTTTTACCGACTCTTGTTCTGATGTGGGACTTTCAATGATCTTTCGGAGCCCAATTTTAAAATTATGAGGACGCAATTCCAAAATGGGGGGAAGGATGTAACACCCCATAAAAATAAACAATATGACATTTTTATATTTATCCCTATTTGTGAATAAAATTTTAATATTAATTTAAAGGGAAAGCTATGCTCGATAGCTTACCCAATATGCAACAACGAGTTCCTTTGAAATCTTAGGTTGCACTCTAATAATAAAATAATTTATTTTAAATGGTAGTTAAAACCTATCCGATCTAATGACGGGAATGAACAGAACTATCAACAAAATTATTATATTGGTTTTTCAAATATTTTTACTTTTTACAATAAATGTTGGAGGATTAAAAATGCGAATGAATCCATTTTTAAGCGTAAACATTCTAATATTCTTTAAAAGGTCGATTAACCACCTTTTGATGGAGAACCTCTTTTAAATCCACCTTTTGACAATTTTATGTGTTATATTTGAAAAAATAAAATTATTATTTAGAATAGGGACATCAAAATTTACTTTGTGTACATTTTTGGTATTTTTCTGATAAAGTTCATTTTTTAATGAATAGTGAAAAATGTTATATTTTAATTCAAAACCTCTTTTTAATCTAATTTCTTTATACGATTAGATTATCTTTTGAACTGATTTTAAAGTGAATTTAGAATATATTTTTACCTTTTAATCCAATATTGGTCATTGAAATTAATTTCACTTTGAAATTGGACTTAAACTAATGTCAATCTTTTAATAGATATTGTTTCTTAAAAACACGCTATTTGTTTTGACAGCGGAAATTAATTATTAAATTATTTAATGCAACTTATATGTTTTGAATTTTGTATGATAGAAATCATTTTTGAATTCGTAATATCAAATATAGCTTAGGGTGAAGTTTTGGTATTTTTCTGAAAATCTTCAATTTTTGATGAATAGTGAAACCACTAAGTGGTAGTTTATAAACTAATTTTTCGTTTAAATAAAACTTTACCACTTCTGGGATTTGAATTTCAAAAATCCAACATACATGGTTGTCATTAGGATGTAAAATGTGGTTCAATGGGATTTAAATAATTTTTTGGTGAATAGTAACTTTTATGTTTTTAATCGCGATTATAGGTAATTAGTGTCATTTAAGGTAAATAGAATGTTCTAATAATGTGAAATGACCTTGACACATGGCCTACCCTTATTGGATGAGTCATGGCCGACCAAGAAAATCCATGGGTCAACTTGGGGATCCCATGGAGCCACTTTGGTTGGAAAATGACATTAATAACTTTTTATTTAAAGTTAAAATTAAAATATCACAAACATGTATTGTTTTACTAAAACAATTTTTACATGGGGTTATACAAGTCATATGTTTTACTATAAATATTCATTATAAATATACAAAGATTTCCTACATCATGATATTTGTTTTATAATTTTTAGAAACTAAATAAATTAAATTATTTATGGCACCATGATGATGCATCGATTACCTCATTATTTAACGATTTAAATAAAATGAAACGATAATGTAGAATCTAAGACCTAAACTTGTCACAAACCTATTTGATGGGTGGATTTCGAAACCTTATCACCGTATCCTCGAAATATATATTTTTGGGACATTTAAAATCCGAAAATCATTATATAATAAAGTAATATTTTATAACTTTCCAAGAGTGCCCTCCTCTCCTCTTATAAAAGGCCCCCACCTCTACCACCTTACATACACTACTCAAGCCTTTGGATCGGCCAACCCCTGACCATTGAATCTCTCCACATCCCTCTCTTCATCATTGAAGCCTCACCTTTGGGAAGAATCCTTTCGAAGGAAGCCTTTGAGCTCAAATCAAAAAATGTTACCTGATTTAAAGGTAATTTCTTCCCTTGTGTTCTTTTGTTTTATGTTGCTTCTCCAACCCTCTAAACTCTTTTTATTCCTTTATTTTGTAACGAAACTAGTATCTTCAATATACTAGGATGTTGTTATGTGAATTATTAGATCTAAACTTACACACACATTAATCTAATGGTTAAAGAACATAATGTTCCTGTGGATGGCGAATTTCAGCCTCACGAAACGATGATTGTTCAATCTTCTCTTAACACCTTTCATGGTGGCCATTATGATGTCACTATATTTTATATATGATATATATGGTATTTGTTTTTTCTATATGCTTCTGAATTTTATATTTAAAACACGCCTTTATGCTTTTCATGTTGTGCAAATGTGATAATTTCATACGAGGAAGTGTGGACTACCGCCCCCTCAGGTGATGTGACTCGTTCATGAAATACATGGAATGTATAAATAATGAAATTAATGAACTTATGTGACCTATAAAACAGATATATTATACTGGAATTATAATATATATATCTCTCTCAATTATTTTTAATTCCATTAATACGACAAAGAAATGAAAGTAGCGTTCATGCGTACGTACGGCCTACCATCTCCATGAATGGTTCATTTTATTTATGTTTATCTCCAAATGTTATGGAATAGTATAAAATTAATATTCACTGGATATATATGATATTTAAATCATTAATACTATTCTGGAGATGATTTACTTATAACTACATGGACAATCATTTTCAAACAAGTTCATTTTTGACTCATGTACCAAACATCGGCAAAAACGTCTGATATGAACTAACATTATTAAACAATTATTATAACATTATAATATGTGATATGAACTGAATAATAATCTTTAAATGACTTACATAAGCAATTATAAATTGAAAAAAGTTTATTATTTAGGAATATAATGAAACGAACAAGACAAGTCAGACTTGAGGTAAGGGATCCTACCTCTCTCTTTCTTTTTAAGTACTCCCTTTTATGTCATTTCTTTTAAGCTCATCTTTCTTATGTTTGGCGATGTTATTTTATATTCCTAATTCTGTACATTTTATGTTCATATTATTAGAGAACCTATTTGATCTCATAAATCTATTTTTGGAAGTTTTAAGTGGCGCCGTTAGGCTGCCGAGTTTTTGTAAGGGATTTTTCATCTCACTTTTATTCATGTGAGATTTATGCTACATTTGCCACCATTTCCTTTGAGTGGTGTATGTAATTCACATTATTCTAATATTTGTGTAATATAATTTCGTTTATTATTATTTACATCAATTTTTTATAGTCCTTCTTCTATGGGGTGTACGTGTCAAAAGTTACCCAAGTCGGTAAGGGAACCTTTCACCCTCCTCTTTTTAAAAGATTTATTGTCGTTATGTCTTTTAATTTACATCTTATTATGTTGGGATATGTTCTCCTATATCCTTATTGATGTAAAATTTATTTCCAAGTGACGAGATACCCTTTTTTTCATCAACTCATTTTCTGAATTTTAATGTGACGCTATTAGGCTGTCGAATTTTTACAAGGGAATGTCTTAACTCAATTTTGATTTCTATGGGTTCAACTTGTACTTCTTGAACATGTCTTCCAATGAATATTTGTGAATTACCTATGATTGTTTCACACTTAATATCCACTTATATTGGTTGTATTTATATTTATCACACATAATTATTTGATAGATTTATCCTTAATTTAAGGATACCATCTTTATAATGGATTTCATCTCAATATACATTTCCATTGAGACTTCATTGTTGTTATGAACCAATTCACTCTTATATGGTGTATATAATGTCCTTTGACATATTATATCATGAATTCATTTATTCTCATAAAATGATAATGTTATGATTATATGTTATTCTGTAATTATTTGTATCCAAGAGTCTCTCATTTTGTTAAAAACTCTTTAAAAAAAATATTGTTTTAAACGTTTTAAAGATTCATTATTCTAAATCTTTATCTTTAATGTCCATGTTTTCAAAATGGGTTTCAGTATTTATTTATATGGACACTAATGTTTTAAAATTACAATTCCATTAAAAGCTTTAAAGTGTTCTGGGACACTTTGATTCAAAAATCTCTTTTAAATGGTTTTTGAAAATTGATTGATTAATTCAATATCTTGGTATTACTTATTGTGATTGAAAACGAAATGTTGTTATTGAAATGTTTATATTTTCAATATTTTATGTGTAATGATGGTACTTGGACATTTTACGGGTGGTTATGTGATAAACCATATGATGGGTGGTGCTGTGAATACCAGGACATGTGGTTACGTTATAACCTCCAATGCATTGGGTATGGAAGTCGGCCGTATGGATATTCCATTAAGTGATATGTGTGGAAGTCGACCATATGTTTATTCCATTTATGTATGTTTATGTCCCAAGTTACCTTTACATGTTATGTGTTCTTTATATGGGTTTTTATGGTAATATTTTGGTTACAAAAGGGGTAAGTAATGATCGTTTATTCAGTGAAGAGTTTTTTTACTACTTTATAAAGATGAAAAGTATTACTTTGATAAAGTATTCTTGGTTTACATGTTGTTCTGAAAAACTAACAGTTTTCATTCTTTGTGTATCCTTTACTGGGATTTTTATGCTCATCCCAAGTTTTTTGAAATTTTTTCCACAGGACTTAAAGATGAATAGGGCCAAGGATGGGATCAAGGAACGACATGCTATCTAAAACATGGAACTAGACATGTTTCTTTTTAAGATTTCTTTTTATTATTTTAAGGAAACTTAGTAGAAGTGTCTACTATGTAATCATTTGAGATTTAATAGTTATGACCTAATTCTCTAAAACTCTAAACCTGAAAATATCCTCTATGTAAATTATTCATTTAATTCATGATTAAGTAATGTTTAAGGTCGGGGCCTTATACTAATACCCTTCCTAACATTCTTCTCCCTATATAAATAGGGAAATAGTTTTGAGTTTATTTCACCATCCTTTAACCATATGAACTTTTACTGGTTCCTCACAAGAATTTACTTGAAAAATAGAAGAACTTATAAAGGAATTTTGGGTAGTAATCAACTAGTCCGTTAAGTTATCTATAAGATGGGAATTCAGTCCACTATATGTAATAAAATAGTTTCAACAGGTACTTTTTAAAAGTCTTAAACACGGAAGAAGCACCTATTGAGTGGTATCTTGTATATATTTTTATCATAATAGACAAAAAAATATGAGTAGTTAATGATAGTAGTTAGTCATTTCCAATGGATTTATTTTAATATTAATTTACATAAATGTCATAACCATGATAACAGTATTATCTCATCTAATTTATAATCAAGTTATATAAATAATGAATTACCTCATGTTGGAATTCTTTATTTTTAGAAGAATTGTTTGACCACTTATTAACATAAAACCATTACATCATAGGATTCAAGGTTATAATCCTTCTAGGGGGGATTCACATTTCAACTATAAACCCCTGACCATCATCATATAATTATCTAGGTGCTACCTAGGATGGTTTTAACACATTTATTAATTAGCACTGATCACAAAAAAATCGTTCATGATGATAAGGAATAACTTTTGTTACATTTAGATTTGTGATATAGGTGTAGGATGATAACTCTCCATTCTTGAGATTAATATTGGAATGAAGATCATTATGTACTGATAGGATTTGATTGAATTTCATTATACATAACAACTATTAGTGTTGATAATGATATAATCATGTTTATATAGATATTGTATTAGAGGATAATAATTTCACAAGGTCCCATATAAATCTATGAGTACTTAGTAAAACTGATGTGTAAGTGGTAATAATAATATTATAATTTAAATTAAATGTGAAAAACTCATGGATAAATATATATCAGTCCTTTAATGAATAAATTATTATTTATTCAACTTAAATATAATATATCATTTTAACTAGACCATTAATTTTTTTCTGTCAGTCCCCCCCTCAATATTCATTATACACTAAATAATATTTATTTATATAAATAAATAAATTTCACTACAATAGTTTTTAATAAAAATATATATTATATCCTATTAAATAAATAATAAATTTTTATTAAATATTTATGTAATTAAATATTTATGTAATTAAATAAATAATTATATTTCACCATACGAATAACCCAAAGATAAATAAATACTATATATTTTAATAATTAAATAAATAATTTCCTAGAAAATTAAAATTTATTTAATATTCATCTCAAATAATATGTTATTTAATAGGCGGTGACAGACTATATGTGATAAACCAAACCTGAATAAATGTTAAACCATGTAGGGGAATAATATTTATTCAAAATGATAACTTCTTATAGAGTTTAAAAAGGTTATAAATACACTTAGTTTGTAACCCTCTAAGAGTATGTCTCTCTAGAATTAGGAGGAACTACCTTATGTATGAAATTAACATCAAGTAACATTCCATGGAACCCATAGACAATGTAATCAATAACACAATGGAATGAAACCTCATACAAATGTACATAGTGTAATATAATCTCTTTGTCCTGATATCTCAAACTAAATCTGTTACATTCTAGTATCATCAACCTATGTACTCGATGTGTCATTACTTAAAATTTTGTATATGAACTTATAGAAATGAAATCATAGATTTAGACTTGATACCTATGTTCCATTTCCATCAAAGGGACTAAGATATTAATGTTCATTAAATAATATAAAGAATAAATCCTTTCTCATGTTATTCATTAATGCAATATCACTCCGGATTCACCCAACGTATCCCACCCCACTATGATCATATCTTTTCTTAGTATTATAAATAAATAAATATACGTGGCTTGTGATATGAATTAATAATTATATTAAAGTATATATACAATTAGATACATCCAATAATAGGAATATCAAATGAAACCTATAAATTTTAATTTTCTACCAATGAGACTTTTTCACATAACATCTTTTTCTAAGATATTACCCGGGATGAAATTCATGATAATAATTCCAAATTTATTTTAATCCCCTTACTCATATAGCATGAATCATTTGTATAGTGTCTAAAAATTTCATCCTAAATAGAATTTGTATTTAGGAATACTTTCATAACACTTCGATGTTCTCATTAGGGAAGGGAACCTTCATCATGTTTTAGTGTGATAAGTACCCTTAGGATAGTATTGCATATATATAAAATAAATAAACAAACATCTTATGATAATATAATAATTAATATTCTATACTATGAATATTATAATAATCAAATGATAATTGTAGTTGTTCTAGGGATCTGAATCCTACAGATTGTTGATTTCACTAAATCCAACTACTAATAAAACAGTAAGATATAATCGAATGATAAACACTATTCCTCTAATATATGGCTCTAGTTTTTTGAGGAAATGATATTATATCTGGATGATATGATTATTTCAACTTCTTATCTCTAAGAAAATAAATCATGATATGGCATCACGGAGTCTAATCCTTTTATCCTTTTTCATCCCTGGTATATTTAATAATAAATTTTCTAAAATTCATCATGATATGATTGAATTTCTAATATCTATTTCAATATAAAAATAATGACTAAATAATTACAAATAATTCTTTTTAAGCTAAATCACAAACCATGAAATTCTTGGTTGAATATAGATATGAAACCTATTATCTTTAATAGGTTTTACCCATGTTTATTACCTTATCCTTAAAGTGATTTTATATCAAAGTTATAAAAAGAATATTAGTTTTATATAACCTATAAATTAGTATTACAATTTATCTATTTACAATTGACTTATCCAATTTTTCTTCATTATGCACTTTCAAGTGGCTTGGACTACCCACCAATGTAGTTCTTCTTGTTTCGTTTGATACTTTCATTTTATGTGTTATATATAATTAATATCAAGAATTTTCACATATCATGTCATGGGGGATATATCTCCAAAGTTATCTTAAGAATATATACTCTATACATCAAAATAATACCATTTGATAGGAAAAAAATAAAGAGTATTTTTTCTTCTTGTATTTATCAATATAATTTCATTTTTGTATTACGACATAGATTAATTAATACTTTAGTCTAATAAAATAGATCATGTTCCCCATAACATGGATTTCTTCTGAGAAATGTTTTTATGGAATTAAACTCAGAATTATTAAACATAATACTAATTAACTATTTTTTATATGTTAACAAACATATCTATTTTGGAGAAAAATAGTTGTCCCACTAACCTCCTACATACACCTGGAAACATTTCACTTCAAAATATTATATTGTGATCATTATACATGTTTCTACCCATAAATGTTTCATTAATCCTTTCATTCCATATTGTAATTATTTTATGTCAAAAAACATTCTAGTCACATAATAATAACATGTTTCATAAAGTTACATCTAAAAGATGTGGTATGGGCATAAAAATCCAGATATAATGATTATAGTATTGATACCACTTTCTGCATGTTTTATTTATTTGAAAATAGTATTAATTTAATTCAATGAATATGGAATATTAATTTATGTAAATATGTTTATGAATAATTAGAATATTCTTGTAAGTATACTTGATAACTTAAGCATGCTTAGAATAAGTTAAGAAGATTCTTGGTGATGAAGAAGTAGAAAATTATTGGAAGTATGTTTAATAACCTAATCATGATAAGAAGAGGAAGTAAAGAAGAATCTTGGTGATTTTTTCCAAAATAGAAATGATACCACTGAGAGGTGGTGATTTATTTATTCCTTTTTCTTTTAGAAGAAATTTTTCCTTGACTTATTTTGTTAAATTTCATAACCTATGAAACTTGTTATAGTTTTAATATAATAAAATATAACTTCTCAACCTCAAATTTTTTATGAAATAATTATAAAGAGAAGGTAGCACATGATATTTATATGTTTCTATAAAATGACATAATCCTTTCCATGTCTGATAGTACTACCAACATGGATTCCTTATTTACCATATTTTTAGAATACAAAATCATGAGAAGTGAAAAAATATACAATATTTTTAGATACTTTATTACTATAGTGGGTTATATACCCCAACTCGCCTTTATAGTATCCACTTTCCCATAGCAGGTAATAGAACCCTCTCAAATAATCCATTTCAATAATTTGTATGTTTCCATAATTACAAGCTTCTCTTTCCTTCTTCTTTTTTAATCCACTTCATAAAGTACTCACTTCCTCCACAAGTAAGCTAAATAAAAAATTACCATTTTAAAATCTTCAATAACTTAAAAAATTATATAAGGAACTTGTTGTTATTGAAACATATTCCAAATAATCAGTCCATTAATCATCCTTAATAGATTCAATATGGTCATTCCAGTCTGATAACCTATGTATTATGGTTAGTCTGATCGGATTCTCCTTCTGCTCTTCCTTCTGCTATTGAGTAGAAACTCTATAGGAAGCTCTCAATTTATACATCCTTTGGAACTCGTTTAGATGATCCAAATTCTGATATATGTCTCTCTGAAACTCTCACTACGTTGAACTTGCACTGACGAAGCTTCATACATTAGGACTTCCTATATTAATTAGATTGAACATCACTTTGAATGACTCATTCTGATGGAACATCCTCAACTTTAACTTGAAAAAACAATGACTAGTCGGAAGCACAATACATGTTAAAATATTATCAGAGATCTATAGTATGTTAATAGTCAATGTTTTTTATCATTTACAAATTTATTTATCACTCCTTTTATAAGAAACCCATATATGGTTTCATCGGGATTTTAAAAACCATTCCTACATAAAATGATTTTATGAATCTTCAATTTCCCTTTATTTTCAAATATATATTTAACCCATTCATTTCTTAATAATAATTATTGAATATTCTAAATAATTCATAATTTTTCTAGTTTACAAACATTTCTTCTTTCTGATTCTACAGTATAATTCTTCATTGCGATTATTCATTATGATGAAGAAAAATATAAAACTGAAGATAACCCATCATGATGAATTCTCGTAAACATTGAAAGTTCTTATTATATGGATTCTCATTACCAAATATTTAAATATAATACAATTAAACCATTACTTGTCTTATGACATTTTCAGTGTCAGCATGCACCTGATGGATCAGTCTTATCTTCAGTCTGATGAATGTTGTCATTGCCAATCTAATGAGTCATCACATAATCTAGAAACAATAAATAATTATGTTCTTTTTATCTTTACCAAATTGAAAGATGAAATATTATAACTTCTTTTTCTTCTTTACAACAATGAAACAAAATTTAAAAGCATCTCAAACATTCTATATCTAATAAAACTGATTACCTTGTGTCTTTACGATACCAACAATTCATAAAAAAATGAAATAATTATCCATTAAGAAAGATTAGTGTCATTTTGTTTCTAATTGACAGGTGTCGATAGTAACTTAGTTACATCATCAAGACCAATCATCCAACCTTTTAATATTGTACAACTGATGATTCTCGTACTGATGATTAGCAGCCAAAAAACTTCACATGAAATTCTACTCTATTCCCCAAACTTTCTTCTTCTACAAACATCATCTTGTAATCATGACTTACTCGTGAATTTGAATACATTTGAGATCATATACATTATCATCTGACTTATTATTTATATTATCATAACATTCCAACCTTATAAAATATATTTCTTAAAAACAAATATCCAATTTGATTCGTAGCACCAACTCTTCTCCTTTCCTTTATAAGTATTGCATCACATGTTTTTAAAAATAATTACGAATTTTTTGAACTAAAAAATAGAAAAGTATCATCAAGTTTAATTTTGAATGCAGACTATTGTACAACTTTTCATTAGGATAAACACTATCATTACATACTCGATAAGATTTCTATAATCTTCAAACTGAAATCACAATTTTATGGATAGTGTTGAACAACTCGCGTCGATGGGCTGGGTCTGCTTCCTTATTATGATGGGATGTTTCTGGAAACCAAAACATCTCATTTTCACAACATTAAACATTCTTCATCAATTGATAAAAAATTCAAACAAAACTCAATTGGCATATAATAATATCCCCCTTTTTGGTTGTGGTCAATACACACTTTTATACATAACAATCCCTTCTAAATAATACCACATCATGTTTTTTTTTCTCACCTTTTCTTTATATTTCCCATTCATACATTTCTCCCCCTATTTCTTATATATCCCAATTTCTCTGAAGTCTTTACCAAATTGACAATAAAATTAATATTCTCCATGATGATAATTTTTTTACGGTAAAATTGATTTTATTTCCATGGGTTGCAACTTTACATTTCTGAATTTTGAAACACTGCTTTAGGAGAACATAAGTATCACATGAGTTTCTAAACAAATATCCCTTAACTAAAAAACTATAAGTCTATGTGGTTGCACCTGATGTTGAAAACAAGAATAAATAATTAAGGATGTCAATATTTTATATCACAGAACATTCATCTAATATGCTTTTAATAGTCCTTTAAATATTCTAATTTCGGGGGAAATCTAGACAAATTTGTTTAAGGAAATAATAACCTACACCCATCTCAACAAACATATTATAATGTTTAGGTGACTAAATATAACATTTAATAAAATGATAACCTCCTTAATTTATTTTGAAACAAGAGTAAAAGATTCATAAACATCATATTCCTTACCTAAACTCCTTCAATTTTCTTCAATTTAGTATAAATACAACTCTTTATGGAATAAAGAGGATCCATAGTTTATTAGAAACATATTTTGAACCAAGAGCCCTATCTCAGTATTTCATTTTTCTTATTCTGCTGTAATTTTTCATTGGTTTTATTTTCTTTCTTTGGATCAACCTTATTATATTTTGTAACAAGTTTCTTTTCATCTATAGATTACTCTGATAAATATTTCAAAAAAAAATCTTGTTTACCAACCTCTTCATTACAGTGGTTTTGTAACAATTCACTTAGACCTTCCTCTTATTCTTCCTAGATAGTAAAAAAAATAGTAACATTCCCTTCCATGTCACATATCTTTTATTACATTTGAATTTCAAATGACATTATATTGATTTTATATTATCAAATTTTCTCTCTTCGTAGAAAACCTTTTTCTTTTCCTTTTCATTGAATTATTTTGGTTCTTCTTCAATATTTCTATCAGTGTCAACTTTTTTTATCCAAATAACTAAGAACTCCTTTTTTTGGACTATTTATGATTCCTTTTGTAATGCCCCAACCTGAGAAGCTCAGAGCCAATGCATTAAATTATTTCCTTTCCATAGATAATTTTAAATAATGTTCCAAAAGTACTGGACATTTCATATTTTTGTAAGACCATATTTAATATATGATTCCCAAAAAAATGGGAAAATAAAATAAATCATAACGAATATAAAATAATAACATCCTTGAAACTCATTTAAATGATTCTACTTCATAACCTGGGGAAAGGGAAAAAATAATGGTGAGATCAAATTCTTAATAAGGATAAGTACAGTTTAAGAAATAACAAGTCAATGAGTATGATCATCATGGAAGGGTATCTAAATAAACAAAAATTCCATTTAATCAATTATATGATAATGGAACGAATCAATAGATATTTTAACGAAATAACATCATGGATAATAATAATAGCTGAATAATCAATAAAGTAAATTCTTAATTATTTACATCATGTTTCCCTGATATATGATAACTTTACAATAAAGATTTATTTCCAAGACAACTTAAACTACTTTTATTTGGCAAAATAATTTTTCTCAGGAGACTACTGATGCATTGGGGGCTCGAATTAACCAATCTTGAACCCATATAGTACTTGTCCAAACCATTTCTCATATATCGAATAATTTATATAAAACTCGTTTTTTTAATAAAAGTGTCCCATAAGTCATTGAAATATTTAAATTCCATGAAGATAAAATTAATCATGATATATTATATCAAAAGGGGAATTAGATACCCCACACGGAATAAGTAAGTGGTGAAGATGAGATTTATCTCATAGATGTGAAAAGTGAGATGAAAATACCTTACCAGTTTGTAATCATTTATTTAAAATGTTTTCATTAATAAACAAAACATTTTATAAAAAAATAACTAAGTAAAATTGAAAACAAATATTTAAATAATTAGGGATTAATGATGGAGGAATATTCTGTTCATGTCGTATAAGTTAAAAAAACATTCCTTCCATATTTTTTTGAAAAGTCCTTAAGTACCTAGTTTGGAAAACAACAAATGGAGTCCTTTAAACCCGTTTTATAAAAAGTAAAACATGGGTGGAAATAATTTAAAATTTTTTAGGATAGTATTAAAAACGTTTTGTAAATAATTTTTTTAAACATAGACATAGAAAGAAAATTCCCCAGTGGATACTTAAGCATAAACAATCTTGAATAATAATTAGATTGATAAATAACCCTTATCACTATATAATCAGTAGAATAATATTCCCCATATAAGAAAGTAAATTATATGTACATGAAAATTCCATATTCCTCAGAGTAATTCTCCTAAAACACACTCATGTGTGGTATATACTGCACATTAGTTTTAATTGGTTCATAATAATTAATAAGTCCCAATAGAATGTAAATTAATATTAAATTTCTTACCGGGTGTTTCCTTTTGGATGAACACACTTCATCCTCTTGAATAATGGATTAAATCATGTTATTAAATTATAAAATAACCATAATCATATTTATAATATCATATATAAACTTTTTATTATATTTAATTACCCATTTGATAACGATCTTTCATTATTTTCACTATTTATGGGTTAATTGTCTAGTTTTTTATGTATGTTTTGACTTGTTATTTGTTGTTCTTAATACGTAGATAATTATTTAATAATATATATAATGCAAACTATGATTTATTTATCATAGTTATTAGTTATTTATGTATTCATAATAATCCATTATATTTGGAGATATGAAATGAAATGCACCATTCATGGAGATAGTAGGTCGTACGTACACCTGAACGCTACTTCAATTTATTTATCATATTAAAAGAATGAAAATTAAATTAAACATATTATTATTATAATTAAATTATAATATATATTTAATATATGTAACATGTGTTTATTGAAATCAACTTTAATACATTCCATGTACAATGTGAATGAATCACCTCACATTGAGGAAGTGGTAGTCCACACATCAACAAACAAAGTAATCATAATCCTACAAAATGGATAGTATTATGGTGTGTTTTATATAAAATTTAAAGAACAATAAAGACATAATAAATATCATATATATCATACATAAACTATAAATATAACTTTATTTTACCGGTAAAATTTATTAAATTGAATAACGAATGAAATTCATTCATGAGTTGGTATTGCTTCATACACATGAATGATGATTGTGTATCCCATTTGATGAATGTGTGTGAAATTTTAGGTCTAAATATTAGAAAAAAACAAGTCATTATATTTAATATACTTAGTTTATTATATAAAAACATAATTGATAGAATTTAAAGTGTTTAAGGAAAAAATAAAACAAAGCCTTCATTAATGAATATTTCCTCTTCTTTGGGTATCTCCTTTTGAGATTCACAAAAGAAATTATTTGGGTGTAATTATGCCAAAAAATTGGATTATATGATGAATAGATTGAGAGAAGGTAATATGGCCTTTAAGCAGTGGGTTCTTTCATTTCGACACATCTTGGGTTTCTAGATGGGTGGTGTATCCTCCCCTTCCCCGGCGTCACTGGGTGGCTCGGATAAGGCCTCACCTAGATATCGTCTTGAAGGCAGTGGTGATCGGTGATGGATTCTTCTAGTCCTCATCTCGGATGCTGTGTTCGGCAACGGATTTGGTGCGGTTCTGGTGTGTCTTGAACTATCCGGCTCTCTCGGCTTGGAAACATTGCGAATCGGCCCCAGCACTAGTGGTATGAATTAAGGCTTGGTAGTGGTGTGACTCGATGGCCTCCGGTGGTCTGGATCATAGCATCAGCTCCTAGTGGATTGATTTGGACTAGCATTAGTGCGGTGGGGTTTTCTGACTTTGGGGTTTGGCTTGGCTTCAGCATGCATCGAGTGGTTTGGAAATGTCTTCTAGGATCGGGACCTCTCTGGGATGAATTTTGGCATTGGATGCTTTCCAATGAGGCTCAGTGTCTTCTCCAAATAAACTCATAGAGGAAGGTTTGATTTTGGTTTTCTTGGTTTTATTTTGTCATGATGTTGGTGTTCTTTCAGCGGTATCACAGCTGAAAGGGCCTCTGGTTTTTCCACTAGATCATTCTACATCTTACGGGTATGACTATTTCAGATTACTAGGTGGGTTCTTCCATGGTTTTGATATAACCGGCTTCATCCCAGAGTGGTATTGTCTGCTCAGATCTTCCAGGTCCCCCTCAATGGTGATGCTCCATCGACGTGTTGTTGGATCTTCCAGTCTGGGGTGACGAATATTTGGATTCATTTTCCATGGTTTTTCCTCATTTTCGGGACACTATGGATGTGTTTTAAGGGTTCCTTTTGGTGGTGATAAGGCTCTTCCGGTCTCAGTTCTAGTAGTGTTTTGGGATCTCTTGTGGTTGAATTTTTCTCTTTCAAATGATTGGTTTTTTTGAATCTCTTCCGTTGGATGGTTTGTGGTGCTTGAAATTCATGGATTTTGAGAAGTGATTTAGGATTTTGATGTGTGGAAGTTTTTTTGATTGTTTGGTTCGATCCTGGAGGATATAAGGAGGTGTTTCTGGTCTTGATCACTTGAAATAGGCCGATAGGAGGTTTCAGAGCCGGTGGTTTAGCTTTGTGGTGCTTTTCGGATTTGGATGTTTGAGTGGGTATCGCGTCTACCATCGAATCGGGCATGTTCTTTGACACAGGACACTTTCTTGCCTATTATCATTGCAATTATGAAGTGCTACAACTTATATTTATGTTGGGTGGGGGTTTTTTGTATTTAATTCTTGTTTTCACCATCTTTTTCCTTCAGTTGTGTTTATCCTAAGTCCATGAAGTCCAGTGGGTTTCCCCCTTCTTCCCATAAAAGGGGGATTTATCAATAATAAAAATATCTGAAGGCCTTCAGGCCATTGGATGGATGGATTAATAGATTGAATTTTGTAGTATAAATATATAGGTTTTGGTTGAGATAGATGGCTCAAAGTGGTGTGAGGAAGTGAGGGAGGAGATTCTCTATTATAATTAAGGTGATGGTACATTTGGAAACTCAAAAAATATAAGTTAATATAAATTAACATTCAATTAAAAATGGACAAAGGTGATTTATTTCAAATATAATAATATTTTGGGTCTAAATTCTCTCAAAAAATAATTTTTATAAATGTTTAGGACACATTCATACCCCAACCTTTTGTCTTTAACCCTTCTTTAAGCCTTTTTATTCTTACCATTGCAACTTGATTTTTTACTCTTTAATGGTTAATATAGTTACTATAAAATACCAAATGAGCCATAAATGAGCCATGGATAATATTTTCAAAATTATCTGATATTTTTTCTAGATTTTATATTTTTATGAATTTTATATCATTTAATAAAATATTATTTCTCTTAAAATATCATTAATGTCAATTTTGACACTATTCAATTCCTGATGTTTTTGAAAATATCAATACACAAGATAAGTTCTAACCTAGAGTTTTAATACATCCCTAATATGTCAAGGAAATATAAAACATTATTTTACGACAATAAATATCTCAAATAAATTTATTAAAATATTTTTAATATCATTTATTTGATATGTCCATTAATTAAATAATTGTAGTATCCTCGTTATTTGAGGATTTATTTTGTTTATTGCTTCCCAAAAAAATTAAAAAAATAACCAAATGAATAAAAAAATATTCAAAATGACTATTTATATTATAATATATCTTTTAAATATCCATATATATAAAATTAATACTTGTTAAAAACATGGGTATAACATATTGGACTTTTCTTGGAATAAAATACAATAAAAGCCTTAATGTCATCCAAATAGCTCCAAAAGGCCATCAAATTTACCCAAGGATGGTTTTAGTTGAAACTAAATCAAACAAAAAAATTACAAAAAATAGTTATGGTTTTCTTATAATAATTATAATACTATTTGTACCCTATATTACATAATTTACTCTAAACCATGGTAATTAAATAAATTGGTAAAGTCATTATTCTTATTTTGTACAAAAAATAAAGATACATAATTCATATATATGTACCTTATGATTCCAAATATGGAATACATTTTTCAAAATTCAAAACCCATAATTGGATAAAAATATTTTAAAATTAATCTCATTGATGGAATGAGAAAACAAGTTTTTAAAGTGAAAACATTCAAAATATTGAAATGTTTTTTATATTTATTCTATATAAAATTGATTAAAATGACATATTTTGGATTAACTAATAATAAATTTATCTAGTTAAACTTTAAAATCAATTCAAAATATAATTTAAAACTATAAATCACTTATAGGAAAAAACTATTTTCAATTAAAACGCAATATTTTATCATTATTCATCAAAACATGAAACTTTTCCGAATAATACCTAAAATTCATCCAATGTAAATTTTTATATTATTATTTAAAATAATAAGTCTATTTTTTCAAATATAATATATTAAATTTTTGTAAATTGTATTTATATTAGGTTATCTATTAAAAGGTGGAAAATTTTCCTTTATAAAAATACAAGTTTTTATGTATAAAATTGGGTTTGTTCTTATATTATGCCTATTAAATCTATTGTGTGAATGTTAAAGATTTTTTATTTAATATGAAATATATAAATTACATTAATATAATTAAATAATTTTAATTAATTTAATTTATTAAGATATAATGAGGTTGTGATAATAAAAATAGTTTTATATTAAATCATCCCCTTTATATTCATTTGGATTCAATATCCATTTAAAATTAATTTGTAACCAATGAATTAAACAAATTATTTTCATAAGTTTTTAAATTCTACTCAAAACTATTAATTTAATGGTTAGGTTATATCTTATAAAATTAAAATATTTGAATAATATATTGTTGTTTGGTAAAACTAATTCTTTTGTGTAACTAAAACTACATAACATAGTCATTCATGCATGTAATGAAAGATAACTTAGTGTTGTGTGCATGAAAATATATTGAGTATTTTATATATTAAATAAATATTAATGTTTCAAGATATTATACTAATTTCTATGCTTGGTGTTGTGTGTCATACACAATATTATATACAATGTTCCTATATTGGAATTTTGGGGCGTTACTTCTCCCCTTCTTCAATAAATTGTGTCATCCCAATTTGAATTTACACTTTAAACATAAAATTTTGATACTTTAAAATTAATTTGTGAGAAATCCACATTGGAAATAGGGTTTATATAATATCCTCTTAATAAGAGGGAAATGGAAATATAAAGGTCACAAAAAAATTAGGCCTCCATATAGGATAACATTAATGGAAAGTGAAAACTGGGACATAGAAGAGAAATAAAAGCATCATGTTTTGATTAAGAGTATTAGGGAACATGGTCATAAGAAATTATACCATCATAAAAACTTAAATGTGTGATGGGTTAAAGAGGCCATTGATTTCTCGGTAAGAAAATTAAATGAATAGTGTTTTACTTCCAAATTCTTTTCCTATTATTGTGGGATTATTTTACTATCCAGATAATCTATATATAAAATAATAATACATTATTTAATTCCATTTTATGATAATTATATTATCCTTTTGTTGTGATTTGATCTATTTCACTTCATATCTTATGCCAAGAAATGGATATTCAAGTTTAATTTTTCAAATGTGAAGCACATTCATGAATCATAAGTTCCACCACTCATTCCTTAATCCTTTAAATATATATTGAATCACAAATTGTTAGAAAAAATCATCCAATATAATATAATTTAAACTAAAACAATAATATAAAATTTTAATCAAACTCCATTCCAACCATATGAATCATCCAAAATATATCTGTCCAAATTCACAGTCCAAAATGGTCTCTAAATTTACCAAATATGGTAACCATTTCAATAAATAACCTAAATAACAATAACTACGCAATAAAATTATATTGGACTCAAAAATACAATTCAACTTTTATTTTATAGAATATTTTTCTTACCTTAATCTTATAGGATACTGAAAATAGGGAATGTCTGCCGAAATATAATTATTCCCCAAATAATTTCCAATACAAAGGTTATCTTTTTGATAAATCAAATGTCCCTGAAAAAATACCTTTTATCCATTAGATATGTTGACTAAAAACATTAATGTTAAATATGACTTCATGTAAGCTTATGGTAGGCATTGCACCCTTGTCTCCCTTCAGTTGTCGGTTTAAAACCTACGGCATTTCCAGAAGTTATGGGTTGTCATATGGCCTATGATTTTTAACTTTTCCTAAAACTATATAAATATAAATTCCAAAATACACATGATGTATGTCCTTTAAATATTTTTAATCACTAAATATACTTTTAACTGTGGTTTTCAATACAACCTCAGTACATTAGTACTTTTACTATTTTATTTCAACCTAGATCTTTCCTATTTATAAATTTTATCCTAAGTCATTCATTATTATTTTATATTAAAATCATTCATAATGTATTATAAATTAAATGTGAATTATCATAAGAATATCCCCTCAGAGTGTCAAACTAGGTGTGCAGTAAGGCCTATTGTTGGGTACCATGTTATGCTCGAGTCAGGCTCGACACACCTTTTCGGAGTTGTTAGGCCAAGGTATATCTTTTCTAGAATAACATCCACTTATAGTTTCTTGAAAATAATGTATTTTTGGTAAATCCATAAAATCTCTATCTAACTGAAGATGTTCTTCTATACTTATCCTTAAATTATACCTATGGGATATGTTCCCAAATATAAGTCTTCTAAATCGAGTATTTAATTTTGCTACTAAACTTCCTATGATTCCAACTATAATGCCTCAAACCCAGCCCAGAGCTAGTGAATTAATTTATTATATTGGAAAAATATAATTAATTCATGTCTCAAAGGACCAACCAGTTTAGTAGTGTGGGAAGACTAGATTACATAGATGAAATCCATAAAATATTGGGATAATAAAATAATTCCAAATGAAAATAAAATCCTAGAATCCATTAAACTCATTAAAATTATTATTATTTATAAACTGGTGAAAGGAAAGAAAATATGGGAGGTTCTCAAATTCCTATTAAGGGTAACTACAGTGGAAGAAATAACGAATCGATGAGTATTATCATTATGGAAGGGTAAATAATTGATCACAAATGCCATATAAATATCTTGATTAGGCATGAATTATATGGAATGATAGATAACTAAAACACATGTTATTTAACCAATAATATAATAATGAAATGCATACATAGATATTTCAAATAAAAAATATTAGGGATAAAAATAATAACTAAATTCTCAATATAGATAATGCTTAATTATTGGACTTCATGTTTCCCATAAACATGATACCATTACCATCAAGATTTATTATCATGATAGTTTAAACTATTCAAATTTGGAAAACTAATTCATCTAATGAGTTTATCAATTAACCAAGGGGATTTGAGTAACAAGTCCAAAACATGTATAGTTCATGTCCAAAGACTTCCTTACATAATGAATAATCAATTTAAATAGATACTTTTTAATCAAAGTATCCCATAAACCTTTGAAACATTTGAATACCATAAAGATAAAATCATTCTTGATATAATATGTCAAAAGGGTTAGTAGATAGGTTACACAAAATAAGTAAGTGGTGAATATGAAATTTTTATCACATATTTAGTAAGAGAGAAGAGAATCCCTTACCACTTTGTAATCATTTATTTAGAAGGACACACATTTATAAAATAAAAGATTTTATTTGAAAATAACCTTGTAAACCATTAAATTAATATTAAACACATTATTATTTCATAATTTATATAAATTCTATTCATTCTATATAATTTAAAAAAATATCCCTTCTATATTTTTTTGAAAAATACATAAATTTCTTCGTTTGGAAAATGACAAAAATATTCCTTTTAAACCATTTTATAACAATTCATACATGGTTAAAAAGATTTTAAACATTTGTAAGAAAATATTAAAAACCAATTTAAATCATTTTTTTAGAAAACATGGGCATGGATGAAAAATTTTCCCTAGTGGAGACTTAAACATAAACAATCCTAAATAATAATGACATTGTGAAATAACACTTATCACTTTATAATCAGTAAAGTTATCTGCCCCATGAAATAATTAAAATTATATAGTCATTAAAATATGATAAATATTCATTATAGTACTAATAAAATATACTCATGGGTATTATATACCCCACATTAATGTGAATTGGTGCATAATATGAAATAATTCTCAATGGAATGTGAATTGAATTAAAATTCCTTAGATTTATTTCCTTTTGGATTGACATTATTTACCCTCCAATATAATGGTTTTATACACGTTATAAACTTATAAAAAATCCATTATAATATTTATTTTATTATATATTAACTTATTATAGTATCTCTTTAACCGTTAGTTAATAATCTTTCACTATTTTCATTACTCTGGGTGTTAATTGTCTTATTTTCTTAGTATGTTTTGACTTGTTATTTATTGTTATTATTACATAGTTTATGTTTTTATCATATCCAAAAAGTAAACCATAAATAAATTATTATATATATTCATTATATATGTATTTATATTAACCCATAATATTTTGAGACAGTAAATAAAATGCACCATTCATTGATATAGTTGGTCATACGTACGCATGAATGAAAATTCAAATTCTTTTTTGTATTAATATAATGATAGGTAAATTATATATATGTTTATTAAAATATTAGTATCATATATATTTCGTATATATCACATGTATTTATTATAATCCTCCTTAATACATTCCATTTATAGTGTGAATGAATCATATCGCTTTGAGGAGATGATAATCCACACTTCCAAAGACAAAGTTATCATATTCCCACAAAATGGGATGCATGAAGGTATGTTTTATATAAAATTTAAATAAGAATAAATTATTCATAAATATCATATATATCATATATAAACTATAAATAAATCATTATTCCAACCATAAAAGGTGTTAAATTGTTGAATGAATGACATCAGTTTGCAAGGCAGTAGTCTATCGTACATACGAACAATGATTGAGTATCGATTTTAATGGATGTGTGTGAAAGTGTAGGTATAACTATTAGTATAACAACATCACGTTATATTTTATATACATAGTTATTTATATGAAAATTTAATAAAAATAATAAATGGTATTTATGTAATAAATAAAACAAAAATGTTTGTTGATTAACGTTGGCTCTTCTTTGGGAATCTCCTTGTGATTTGCATAACAGGACTTCTACGGTTGTATTTCCTCCTAAAGTAAGGCTACTATGATTAGCATATAGAAGTTTAGTGGATAAATGGACTTGTTTTGGTCGTGATATAAGGCTAAATGTGGTTTGTTGATATGAGGGAGGAGGTTCTCTTTTAAAATTGAGGTTAGGGGTACTTTTGAAAACCCTCAAAATATTAAATTAATATAAATTATTTTTCAATTAAAAATTGATCAATAGTGAGTTATTTATAAGATAATATTATTATGGTTCTAAATCCTCCCAGCCTATAATTATTAGATATGTTTATGTCACATTATCACTCTTACGGTGTGGATTTAACCCTTAGTTAAACTCTACCTCTTATCGTGATAACATGACTATTTACTATTTAATTGTTAATATAATTACTATAAAATTAAAAAAACCATAAAAGTGTCGTGGTTGAAATATAAAACATTGTATAAAGAATTTTTCGGATTTTAATATTTTTATAAATTTTATATTGTTTCATAAAATATTATTTATCTCAAAATATCATTAATGTCAATTTTGGCACTGCTCATCTCATGATTTTTTTAAAAAAATAAATACACAGTATAAATTCAAACCAATATTTTAATACATCTCTAATAGGCTTAATAAATTTATAAAATTCATTTATGACATTAATTGTCAAAAAAATATATTTATTTTAATATTTTTAATAACATTTATTTGATATGTCTATTAATTAAACAAATGCTGCATCATCATTGTGCCATCATTTAATTTAATTATTTCTTACTTAAAAATTGAAAATAAATTATCATGATTAATATGAAATTTTTTCATTAACATTAAAATTTATAGTTGAATATATCTTCTAAATATGAATACATAAAAATATAATACATATTTAAAACATGAATATGGCATATTGGATATTCCATAGAATAAAATACTATAAAAGCCTTATAGTCATACAAGTGGCTCTAATAGGCTATAAAATCATCCCAAATATTATTTTGGTATACACTAAATCAGAAAAAAAAAATTACCAAAGTATTGGTATAATTTTATGATACTTATTATATTATTTTTACCCAAATTTACCTGATTTACTCTTAACTATGGTAATTAAATAAAATAATAAAGCTACTACTAATATTTTTTTCAAAAAATACCTAATTATTAAATTTGGAACTTATGAATCCAAATATGGAATCCATTTTTCATAATTCGAATCATTGATTTGGAAACAATTAAATAAAAACTAATCTCCTTGACAAAATGAGACAAAAAGTTGTTAAAGAGTGAAAGTTTGAAAGATTGAAATGATTTTATATCATTATTCAATGTGAAATTAATAAAAATTACCTAAAATAGAATAAATGATAAAAAATATATATTTATTCTTTAAAAATAATTTAAAATATAATTTAACTCTATAAGTTATTAATATGATAAATGTGTTTTCAATTAAAATGAAATATTTTATCACACTTCATTAAAAAATGAAACTTATCTGAAAACACATAAAAATCCACCAAAGTAATTTTTTATATTCCAATTTAAAATAAAAAGTTTATTTTTTCAAATAAAATATATCAAAATATCAAAATTTGGTTTTAAAATAGGTTATCCATTAAAATTCAGTAAAACCTCCTTAAAAAAATATAAGTTTTTATGTGTAAAAATAGGATTGTTCTTATCTTATGGTTATTAAATATATTTGATGAATTTAAAAAATATTTTCTTAAGTATATAATATATAAAATACATTAATATCATTAAAAATTATAATTAATATAATTTAATAGTGTAAAATGAGTCTGTGAGCATAAAATAGTTATTTATTCAATCACCTCCTTTATATTCCTTTGGTTTCAATATTTATTTTTTTAATTGGTAACTAATGAATTAAAATGTACATTTTCATAAGTTAATTAATCATATTCAATATTTTTAACTAAATGGTTAATTTATATCTTAGTATATAATAATATTTGATTTATATATATTTTTATGGTAAAACTCAATCTTGTGTTTAACGCAAACTATTAAACAGAGTCATTCTTGCATGTATTGAAATATAACACAATGTTATATGAAAAATAAGATATAGAATATATTTATTTAAAATATAAAATTCTTACTAATTTATTTGGACATTATATTCCTTTCTACACTAGGTGTTGTGTGTCATTAAAATTATTAGATTCAATGATCTTAAATTATAATTTTGTGGTGTTATAGAATTTTTCAACATTCTTGACATACTAATTTTTTTTGTCTTAATTGTTTCCATGTTTGGCTCCAAAACATTATTAGAATATTTTGATATTATTTTCTTATCAAATCTCTCATTGATCCATACCATTTTTTGAATAGATACACGTTGTACCAATATAAATAAGCTCTATGTATAAAACTTCTACAACACTAACAGTGACATCTAAATCATGATCTTTTGATTTAAGATTAAAAATAATCAGAACATAATTGTTTTTGCTTTGTCCCAAATCATGGACCACTTTTCTCAGGAGGATACTTCCTTGAATAATAATTGTTTTTCTTTATGAAATATTTTTTTCTCACAAAACCAATTTCATAAACCTTTATTTTAACCTCTTTTAGATAATTCGACTTTAACAACAACTGTCTTAGTGATGTTTCATCTCATGTTTCTTATCTCACATTGTTCTTTTAGAAAAATTAATTTTGTTTCTAACAACTCTTTTTCTTTCTCATCCAACTAACATTTTAGAATAGCTATTATTTTTTTGGATTCATTTATCTTCAACTTCTTGTGTTTACTTTCATTAACAAGTGTAGATTCTATATTATTGATATTCTCATTGATAACTAAATCTACATCATAAATATTTAGTTTTCTATCAAACTTAATATTCTAAAAAGTTATTTCTTTAACATATTTCTGAAACTTCATTCTTTATTTTTTGACTTGAGTATTTTTTCAAGTGAATTACAGAAATTCCTTTTAATAATTCAATACAATTTCATCAACTCATCATAATAATTATCAATGTTAGATAAATCAATTCCATTTCTTACTTAATCGATAAAGTTGAGTAAATGATCAAGTTCATTACTGCATAAGGAATTATCCACCATCATTATTCTAAGATTACTTTTCTTCTTCTTGTCATAAGTAAATATTTCCTTATTTTTCTTCCACATTTGTTTAAAATATTTTTCATCTTCTTCTAATGAATCATACTCTTCAATTTTCTTCCTTAGAGAATTCTATGAAAAATTTCTTATCACTTCTCAATTATTATATCTATGTGTTTTTCTTTTCCATTTTACCATACTATATTTATAAGAAAGTTGTGAAACTACTGTGTTTAAATCATCATCGTCTTCCACTACTTCTAAATCACTTCATTTTTCATAACTTCTTTAAATTTTTTTCTATTTTAAAAATTATTTGAAGGTCATTTATTGTTCAACCTTTTCATTACTTTTCATAACCTTCTCTCTTCTAGTTTCATAAGTAACACGAGTACTATGAAGAGCATCCAAATATATAGTTTTAGGATATATATGTTCCTAAGATGAATCTTTAGTATCAAACTTATTATAAATATTTCCCAATATCATTTTAACAATGGTTGAGACTTTTAGTTTCTCATTAAGAAATCTTATGGTGACGACAATATTATATACCCTTGTGAAGTAGTCACCAATAGATTTGTGATTATACATTTTAAAATATTCACACCGCATCCCCCAAAGTTGTAAATTTTCATTCTTTACTATTTTATTTCCTTCATAAATGTTTTTAAACTTATCCCATATATCTTTGGAAGTTCCAAATCCCATAAAAATAAGAAACTAACATTCATTATGTGATGGGAATAAATAATTTTTATCTCCTCCATAAATATCAAGATATCTCTCATCAATATTACTAAGGGGAGTACTCACAATAAAAGGAATAAATCTATCTATAGTTTCTTTAAAAATATCATATCCAAGACACATAAGATATATAAGCATTCTATCTTTCTACATATAATAGTTCATACCATTGAAATATAGAATCCCCTTATAGTTCACTGAATTCAAATTCTTCATTCTCATAGATGGAACTTTTAGAGGGAACCTAGATCGGATACCTCTTGTTTTTCCCAAATATGATCGAGACCACTTGGGGAGGTTGAATATGTGGTTACTTTTTATTTTATAAGAGAGTTTTTTTAGCCTCTTTTGTAAACTTTCTTAACTTATGAAACTTGTCTGAGTAAAAATACATTAAAATTTATCATCTTAGTCTCACCTGTCATATGCATCAAATATAAACATAAGGAATCACATGATATTTACCAAGGTCAGTATAAATGCCTACTCATTCTCATATTTGGTTGTCCCACTCACATGGAATCTTTCAATAAATTATTTCTAGAATATAAAGTCATAAGAAGTGAAAAATTCAACAATCCCAGAAGAATTTTTCCTATTGTAGTTTTTATACATCCTAACTACCCATTACATTATCCACTATCCCAGAGCTGGTTATTCTCCTAAGAAAAACAATAATTTTCAGTAAGTGATAATTATATTCAGTCAAAAGCATGTATTTCCTTCTTCTTTTTATATCTACATAAAAAATTCTTCACATCCTCCAAAATTAAGTGGAATAAAACTTTACCTACATAAAATCATCAATAAATTCAACAATTATCAAAGGAAATTTATGTTCTTAAAACTTATTCCAAAAACATAATCTATAAATGTTCCTCAATAGAGTCAGTATCGTCTTTCAAATATGGTAACCTCTGTCTGATGGTCTTTGTTTGGTGGTCAGTCCAGTTTGAATATCATACTACTCTTCCTTATTCAACTAATTAGAAACTCAATTTGAAGCTATAAATTTTAATGTCTGATATAAATCAGTCCAATAAACCTTGTTTGGATGGTTGTCGCTCTTATGGGCTCATTCCACGAAACTTACTCAGATAATTCTTTGTCCATTGGAACTTGATCCATTGATTAAATTGAACCTCACTCTGATGGACTCATTCTGATAATATATTCCTTATATTAAACTAAAAATAATAATGTCTTGTTGGAAAATCAATTTAGGTAGTACAATTATCAAACCATTAGCATACATAAAAAATCCATGTTTTTTCTCATTTAGAGATGAATTGTTCTCTCCTTTTATAGGTAACCTAGATATTTTTTGGGTGGTAATCTAAAAACCTTCCCTAATTATGCATATTTACCAAATTTTTTATTTCATTTAATATCAGATATATCAATTGATTATTCAAGGATTCATAAAACTTTTGAGAGCTTCTCAAAGCTTCATATTTATTCAATATAATAATCATTTTTCAATTCTGATTATTTAGTCTCATTCTTCATTTCAATTCTTTATTGTAATGAAGACATATGAAAAACTAAAGATGTCCCATTATAATGACTTCTTGTAAACAATGAATGTGTTCTCATAATGATTTGATATACCCACTTGTTAAATGTATAACATTTAAAACCATTCTGAAATATCTTCAATGTATTTCTCTTTTTCGTCAATTCCTCGAACTGATGATCTTGTGTTGGATAACATTATCAATGTGAGCCCTCGCCTGCAGGGTCAGTCTCAACATCACCCCAATGAACATTTTCATCACCCGCCCAGTGATTCATAACATCTTCTTGAAACAAAAAATACTTTTGTTCTTTTTTACATGACCAAATTATGAGAGAACAAAGTATGAATTCTTTTTTTTCTTTACTCAATTGAAATAAAATTCAAACCTTCTCAATATTTCTTCATTTAAGAAAACTCTGTATCAGATGTATTGAAGATACCAACACTTCATAAAACAAATCAGTGTTAGATTTTTTATGATGGATTAGTGGCATTCCTCATCTGATGGAAGGGTATCGAATGTAACTTATTTACTTTAGAAACATCAATCAACCAAAATTATAATATTGTCACTCTGATAGATCTCAAACCAATGATCAGTATCTAGAACACTTCACATTTTATTCTCTTCTCTTCCACAAACTTTCTTCTTCTACAAAAATCATCTTGTAATCTTGACTTCTTCATGACTTTGATTATGTTTGAGATCAGATTCCACATTGTTTCACTTATTATGAAAAGTATTGTAACATTCCAACCTTTCAGAAATATCTTTCTTAAAAATAAATATTCAATATGATTGGCATCACCATATCTCCCTATTTCCTTTATATGGATTTAATCACAAGTTTTTAAATATAATTATGATATTTTTGAATTAAAAAATAGAAAAATCATTGTCATGTTTAATATAAAATGAATAATCATATATAAATTTCCATTACGATCAAAACATTCATTCGGGAAATGATATGATTCCCAGTATATTCTAATAGAAATATCAATATGATGGATTGTATTGAATGAATCATTACAATGAGATATTCTTTATTCTTTATTATGATGAGGTGTGTCTGGAAACCAAAAATTATCCATTTCAGAACAGTAAAAATTCAACATCTATTGGCAATGAATACAACCAAAACTCAATTGGGGTCCAAAAATGAATATGAAGGATATTGATTATGAATGTTGAAGATCCTAATATTTGAAAATAATGAGATCCAAAGTATTGTGTTATTTATTATTTCTTTCATTACACTTGCATTAAAATATTTATTTAAAGATTTATAGTTCCCTGGAGATGATATAAATATCTCTATTTTGATGTAATTTCCAGAAGGGTCATCCATGGATGTATGGATGAATACAAATCAGTTGATTCCAAGTAAGAGGTTCCTCTTTAAAGTAAATACCAGGACATTTTGATCATTATTTACACCTTTGATGATGTTGGAAGGATCTTATATGGTTTATTGTTGGTTTATTAAGTGATTAAGTCTCTTGGGGGAAAGGAGGTCCAATCAAGGATAACCATTCCCATGGTGGATGGAATACTAGAGTGAAGATGCACAATATAGGGAACTAGAGATGGAATATACTCATAATAGTACCTAGGGTGGACTCCTAATATACCTACCCAAAACAGCCAAGGTATTATACCACTCAAATGGTGAAGGAATCTATAGTGAATTGGTGATGATACTAGAAAAATAGCTATAATGGAGGAGAGAACTCCCATGGTTTGGTATGTGTTGAAGAAAAATAGTCAATATTTTTGCACCAATATATAGTGAATATAATTTGGTCAACTTGTGTCTCAAATGAGGTCATAATGAGAAGGACCATTCCCATTGTGAAGTATTTGTGTCTAATAGGTGGAGTAGTAGTATAAAACTCCCAGATTCAAAGGTTTATGCCCACAGTTCTGAACCTTTTGGATAAAAAATGTAATATTTTTTACAGGGTTATAATTAAAGGTGCATCGACACCAGACATGATGAGTTTTATAAAATCATTCCATTGATCAATAATATTTGTGTTTAAGGATAATGTATTATATGTCTTGGTTTTCAAACATGGATCCAAGAAAGTTATTTAAGTTACATACAATATTATTGAAGTAGAATAATTTTGAATAATTCATTTGTTAGAAGGGTGAGAAGAAATTAAAGATGGACTAGTAATGGAGGTCTATAGTTATGAAGATCATGAATGTCGTTTTTGAGTTATTATTGGTTACTTAAATGGTATTATGTGATGCAGAGTAATTTTATGCTATCAGACACATGAATCTATTTTTTGAAAATTTTATTCCATTACTAGAGAGTTAGAATAGTTAATAGTCTTATATATAGAATTTTTAAGATATCACGGAATACATAGAAGATGGCCTACGTGATATATATTACATATTTGTGAAATATAGATGGAGAGTGATCTGAAACTGAAATTTTTGTAGAATTTATATGTGTAGAAGTGTAATATCCCAAACTTATAATGATGAATTATCCATTTAATTTTTGGTTGAACAGTTTTGTTTCTAGTTAAATAAATGTTTCCTAAGAATATGAAGAGGCTTGGGGGTGTTCTGGGGGATTGGAAAAAAGAAAATTAGGAAGATAGGTTATTCTGTGTAGGATGCATAGTTAGTGAATGGATAGTAGAAACTATGTACATTAACAATGTAGCTGATAAAACACTATTTTATTGAATATTTTATTTATAATAAATTATATAATTTCCTCACATTGTGTTAAATATGTTTAATTAGAAAGTATTTGGGATTAGATCATTCATTTGAATATTTGATGAAAATTCCAGTTTTACCCTTTATAGTTCACTGTAGTATTTTGAAGATAAATATTTTTATATTTATTATTTGAATTTTAAATTTGTAACAGTGTTCCTAACTTAATTATCTACAACTTTTATTCAGGACACTAGAGTTAAAGAGTTCATTTGGTTGTTGAAATTGGGCCATGAAGTCAAAGTTAGGCTGGGCTCGCCAAAATGGAGAAGCTTCTGTATTTCGGCCATAACTCCTTCATATGGCCCTTTATTGAGCCCAAATTTGGAAAGGAGATAGAAGACCCATATCCGCAGATTTGATCCTTCTGGAAGGCCGGACAATTCATGCGTTTTGGTGGTCAAATGGGCGGTTCAAGTTGGCATAAAATATTTGGCCGAATTTCCACATTCACACTTGAAACCACTTGTAACCTCTCCTCCCCTACCCTCTATAAATTGGAGTTTTTCTCATTTGGAGGGGTTGGGGAAGTGAATTAGGAGATAGGAGGCAGAGGATAATTTGTTTCACCCAAATTCTCCAACCATTGTAAGAGGGGTAGCTCTTGAAGCAAGGATCCCCTCATCGAAGCCTCCTTCTATTCTTCATTTTGTAATGTTTTCATTTGTGTAATAAACTTCTTTGTTCTTATTTTATTTCTTCTCTTTTCTTATGTTTTGTTTAAATTTATTCTTCTCTTAATCTTAATCTTTGGTCTGGAATTCTTGAGTAGAAGCTTTATTGGGTTATACCCATTACAAACCTTTGCACATGCAAAACGCTTCTACGATGATTACGCCACCCATGGAAGAGTAGTATTTTAGAAATAGATATATCTTCTACCCTCTTCATTTAATTATTTTGAATCATTGAGATACTATAATTCACTTAATATGATCCATGAATTGTGTTTTTAAATTGTAAGAAACTAAGCAAGTAATTGAACAATTAACACAAAAACATGCGAGGTCGGGATTTTGTGTAAATTGTGAGAGCGCGATCTTAATCGGTAATACAAGACCACATGGGATAAATTTGTAGAGTTAAAATATAATCCCTAAAATCAATTAATCTTCATTTCGAGAATGGATATGTGCCTTAATTTACCACTGTCCATAATCTAATCTTAGAACATCAATCAAAGTAGGGTGCTGCGATTGCATGTTCCGAAGTTAGCCTAGGGTTAAATTCACATCATCTTCGTGGTAAGGTTAATTCTCGTAGGGTTCGGGGTTTAACAAATTAAGGTATCATAATTAAGTGAATGTTAATTTAAATGATAATGATTAATAATAAAGTGAAGAGGTAGAGTTATATCGATTACGCCTTTTAAAATAGATTTCTAAAAAAACTTCTTCTTGTTGTGTCATTCTAATCGAAACTTCATTTCAAAATTAAAAACAAAAAAATGAAATCTTCTTCCAGAAAACTTATTCTAGATTTATAAACTATAAACAACCACCCTCATACTTTCAAGTAGTGTTTTTATTCCCTTTTATTTTGTTTCTAGAATACCTCTGAAAATTTGTTTTAATTCACTTCCTCCTTTGAGAGAGGACCTTGGTCAGCCACTCTGCTGCACCTAAGTACCCCAAAATCACACTAATCATTTGAGGGCGCCCACGACAGTGCTCTATCAAATTGGCGCCATTGCCAGGGAGGCAAGTAATTATTTCAACCAATTAGAGGTATTTATTTTATTTTACATTTTATTCTCTTCCTATCTTCTTTCTTCCTTCTTTACCCAATCTGATTTTTTTTCTTCTTCTTTTATTTTCTTCTACTTGTTTTTGGACCATCAACTCAAACTTCTCATTTTTTATTTTACTATGGTCCACTTTCTTTCTTTTCATTTTTATTTGATCTCTGACACGAACTAATCCCGAAGATCTCTTAGATCTTGACCCTGAGATTGAACGTAGCCTTAGGGCTCGAATCAGAAATTCTCAGTCTACGGGAAGTTTCAATATTCAACCAGTTGGTGAATTCATCTCTTCTGGAAACATTGAAATTGGAAGCAATTCAAATTCAAACATAAAAGAGGAACCAATGGCTGGAAACAATGGAAATGAACTTAATAGAACTATTTGAGAATTGGTTGCACCTGATATTAACTATCAACCAAATTGTATTGCATACCCAAATCTCGAATCGGACTTTAAACTAAAATCTGGGTTAATTCACTTACTTCCAAAGTTTCATAGCCTCTCTGGTGAGGATCCTAATAAGCATTTGAAAGAATTTAATGTGGTTTGCTCAACCCTTAAACCAAGAAATGTTTCTGAAAATCAAATCAAATTAAGAGCATTCCCATTCTCACTTGATGGAGCTGCAAAAGACTGGATGTATTATTTACAACCCGAAGATGTAACTTGTTGGAACGATTTGAAATGTATTTTCTTGCAGAGATTTTTTCCAGCATCAAGGACCACATCCATTCGAAAGAAGATATCGGGGATCAAGAAAGCACAAGGGGAGTCAATGTATGTGTACTGGGAGTGATTCAAGAAGCTGTGTGCAAGATGTCCACATCACAAAATCAGTGAGAAACTCCTCATTCAGTACTTCTATGAAGGGCTCACACCTATGGAGAGGAGCATGGTGGATGCCATAGCTAGAGGAGAATTGGTTGAAAATACACCAGCAGCCGCACGTGTATTGATCGACAAGATGGCTCAAAACTCCCAGCAATTCGGTGATAGAGGTACACCACATGTTCGAGGAGTACATCAAGTAAGCCCTTCTTCTCTTGAATGCCATTTGATTGATACTAAGTTAGAAGAATTGACAACTATGGTGAGGCAGATTGCATTGGCTCAAAAGACATCCCAACCCCCTTCTTCAAGGCCATGTGGCATTTGCACTGAGACAAGCCACCCAACTGACTGTTTTCCACAACTACAAGAGACAGAAGATTGTGCCGTAGTGTTCCCTGGGAGACCATTTCAGTAGTAACAACAACAACCTTATCTCCAAAAGAAGTTTGATACAGTATACAACCAAGGGTGGAAAGATCAGTCAGACATGAGGTATGGCTCTGGACAACAACAAAGGCCCCCTTTTCAACCAAACTTCCAGCAGCCTCCACCTTACCAACAGGGTTTCCAACAACCCCAAAGGAGATTCAAATCTCAAACATCAATGATTCACCAACAGGGGAATATCCAACACAAGGTAGACTCTAACACTGATGATCTTTTGAAACAAATTGTTCTTAATCAACAGAATGAGCTGAAGAGTCAAGGTTCGGAGCTGAGAGAGTTGAAGACTCAAATGAGTCAGATTTCCAACGCCCTCCATGAACTTGTGAGTAAGAATTCTGGAAATCTACCTTCCCAAACCACTCCAAATCCAAAGGGGAATGTTAGTTCTATCACATTGAGAAGTGGGAAGAAAATTAATGATACATCTGGACCTACCATTCCACCGGGATTCACCTCTACTCTAGAGAAGCCGCATTCCATACCAACTGATGAGCAATCCAAGGAGAAAGATAAAGGTAATAAAAAGATTGATGATGTACCTCCTAAACCCCTTCCTTTTCCAAACAGGTTTGTTCAAACCAAGAAGATGGCTGAAGAAGCAATGCAAAAGGAGGTTTTGGACACATTCATGCGTGTGGAGATCAACATTCCTCTACTTGAAGCCATTAAGAAAATTCCAAGGTATGCGAAATTCATAAAAGAACTTTGTACCAATCGAAGAGGGCTCAAGGGAAATGAGAGGATCAACCTTGGAAGGAATGTCTCGGCACTCATTACACCAACTCTATAAATTCCAACAAAGTGCAAGGATCCCGGGACATTCACCATCCCATGTACCATAGGGGAGTTGCACTTCTCTGATGCTCTTTTTGATTTAGGAGCTTCAATAAATGTGATGCTTCAATCTGTATTCTCTTCCTTGTAGGTTGGTGAGTTGAAGCCAACAAGAGTAGTGGTGCAATTGGAGAATAGAGCTACGGCATATCCAGCGGGAGTTCTTGAGGATGTACTTGTTCGGGTAAGAGACATGATCTTTCCAGCAGACTTCTATCTACTTAACATGGAGGATGATCAGGTAAGTTCTCATTCCCCCATTATCTTAGGTAGACCCTTCCTCAAAACTACAAAAACTATCATAAATGTCAATGAGGGTACACTTTCCATGGAGTTTGGAGATGAAGTTGTGATATTTAATGTTATGGATTCCATGAAGTACCCCTCAGAGGACCATTCTGCTTTTGTTATCTCCCATTTTGAACCACCAAGTAAAAACATCATGGAATTGGATTGTCCTATGCTTAGGGAGATTATGAGTATTGGTTATAGTTTGATGTCTAAGAGTACTTCTACACCTATTTTTAAGGAACAAGACTCTCTAAGATTTGATTTTGAAATGGCATCATATTCTGATTTTGATCATGTGAACTCTGATTATGACATGGCTATTGAGTATGCTGATGGATTTGGTGCTTTATTCTCTGATTGTGATGATTTTTATTCTGATACCGATGTTCATTGTGCAGATATGTTTGTTGCATCAATTTCTCCTTCCATGCTACACCCTCCTTCATTAGAACTCAATCCATTGCCACCAAATCTGAAATACTCATACTTGTTGAATGGTGAGAGATTACCTGTTATCATTGCTAACAATATCCCTTTTGAACATGAAGAAAAGTTTTTGAATATTTTGCGGGAGAACATTAGGGCAATTGGGTGGACCTTGGCTGACAAATCAGGTATTAGCCCCTCCATTTTCATGCATAGGATTATCTTGGAGGATGGGGCTAAACCGGTGAGACAGCCACAAAGGAGACTCAATCCCACCCTCCTGAAAGTTGTTAAAAAAGAAGTTGAGAAATTTCTCGAGGCAGGTATAATCTTTCCCATTTTAGATTCTCAGTGGGTAAGTAAAATTCAGGTTATGCCTAAGAAAACTGGTTTTACTGTTGTTAAAAATGAGAAAGATTATTTAGTTCCAATTAGGGTGCAAAACAGTTGGCGTGTGTGTATTGATTATAGGAAACTAAATTAGACCACTCGCAAGGACCATTTCCCCCTCCCATTTATTGATCAAATGCTCGAGAGACTAGCTGGGAAGACACATTATTGTTTCTTGGATGGATTTTATGGATATTTTCAGGTTCCTATAGCTCGAGAGGATCAGGAGAAGACTACATTCACCTATCCCTTTGGCACATTTTCCTACCGGAGTATGCCATTTGGACTTTGCAACGCCCCAGGTACCTTCCAGAGATGTATGGTGAGTATTTTTTCTGATTTTATTGAGACCTGCATGGAGGTATTTATGGATGATTTTACAGTGTATGGGTCTTCATTTGATGAATGTCTAAGTAGTTTGGGAAAGGTGTTGAATCGTTGTATTGAGAAGAATCTAGTCCTGAACTTTGAAAAGTGTCATTTTATGGTAGAGCATGGCATTGTCTTAGGGAATGTGGTGTCAAAACATGGGATAGAGGTTGATAGATCTAAGGTAGACATTATTTCATCCTTACCCTATCCTTCATGTGTGGGTGATGTTAGATCTTTCCTATGGCATGCAGGATTTTATCGGCGCTTCATCAAAGATTTTAGTAAGATCGCTCTTCCTATGTCACGATTACTTCAAAAAGATTCTGATTTTGTGTTTGATGATTCTTGTAGGACTTCCTTTGATGATCTGAAGAAGTGTCTGACCACTCCACCTATCATACAGCCCCCACGGTGGTACCTTCCATTTGAGCTTATGTGTGACGCCTCCAACTTCGCGGTTGGAGCTGTCTTATCTCAGAGGGTGGAAGGACGTTCACATGTGATTGCCTATGCATCAAGGACATTGGATTCAGCCCAATCAAACTACACAACCACGGAAAAGGAGTTTCTTGCTGTCATATTTTCTTTAGATAAATTCGTTCATATTTATTGGGCTCTAAAGTAGTTGTTTTTTCTGACCATGCAGCTTTGAGGTACCTCCTAAAGAAGCCAGATGCAAAGCCATGACTTATCCGTTGGATGCTCCTTTTTCAGGAATTTGATATTGAGATAAAGGACAAGAAGGAATCAGAGAATTTGGTGGTGGACCACATGAGTAGGCTTACTCACACACTAGAGGATGACACCTTGGACCAGGTACCACTTCGGGACACTTTCCCCGATGAACATCTCTATACCATCTCAGGTACGCATCCTTGGTATGCTGATTTAGTTAATTACATTGTTTCCTCTGAAATCCCATCAAATTTGAAGAAGAATCAAGTCCAAAAATTAAAAAGTGATTCTAGGTTTTATGTGTGGGATGATCCTTACCTCTGGCGCATGTGTAGTGACCAAGTTATTAGGAGGTGTATTCTCGATCATGAGTTTGAGTCTGTTTTGCAATTCTGTCATACACTTGCATGTGGTGGACACTTTGGACCCCAACGGACAGATAGGAAGGTTTTGGACTCTGGATTATATTGGCCTAGATTATTCCATGATGCCCATGTGTTTTGTAAGTCATTCCCTCGTTTCCAACACACTGGGAACATTTCTAAGAGACATGAGATGCCCCAATAACCCATACTATTCTGTGAGATTTTTTATGTATGGGGAATTTATTTTATGGGTCCTTTTCCTAGTTCATTTTTATTTTTGTATATTTTGGTTGTTGTTGATTATGTGAGTAAATGGGTGGAGGCCAAGGCCACTAGGACTGACGATTCTCATGTTGTAGTGGATTTTGTCAAGGCTCAAATTTTATGCAGGTTTGGAGTACCAAAGGCCATCATCAGTGACCAAGGGACACACTTTTGCAATAGGAATTTTTCTTCCCTCCTTCAAAAGTATGGGGTGACACGCAAAACATCAACACCATACCACCCCCAAACAAATGTCCAGGCTGAGGTTTCAAATCGTGAGTTGAAACAAATCTTGGAGAAAACCGTGCAGCCAAATAGGAAGGATTGGAGCAAGCACTTGGATGATGCATTGTGGGCTTATAGAACAGCATACAAGACCCCCATTGGTATGTCCCCGTTTCGGATTGTTTTTGGGAAAGTGTGTCATATCCCCGTGGAATTTGAGCATCGGGCTTATTGGGCTATAAAGAAATGCAACATGGATTTGGCCCAAGCTGGAATCTAAAGGAAGATGCAAATTCAAGAGCTTGAGGAGAATAGATTATCATCATATGAGAACTCAAGGATCTACAGGGAAAGATCAAAAGCATCTCATGACAAAATGATCCAACAAATAGAGTTTCATGTTGGAGAGAAAGACCTTCTCTACAGTTCACGACTGAAGTTGATGCCTGGTAAGTTGCGTTCCAGACGGTTAGGTCCTCATATTGTATCTAATGTTTTTCCTTATGGTGCAGTGGAGATCACACAAGAGGACAATGGAAGGAGCTTTACAGTCAATGGGAAAGGTTTAAAGAGATACATTGAGGGACATCCTACTGATGCAGTGGATTTTATCACACTGCATGACCCCATCATCACTTGAGCACATCAGGCTGTTCCTAACCCTTTCACTTTTATATTATTTGTCCTATTTAAAAATTATACATTTCATGTGCATATATCATATCATGGGTTCACATTGAGGAAAATGCAATATTTTAAGTGTGGGGGAGGGAACCTTTTAGTTTATTAATTTCAATTGTTTTCCTGTTTTAAAAAAAACAAAACAAAAAAGTTGTGTGTTTTTCAAATTTTGTGTGTTTATTTTTCAATTTTCTTTGTGTTTTTGAAATTTTTGTCTAAAATGATTCTCATCACCATTTTTAAATGCATATCAATGAGTGAAACAATTTATCCCTTGAAACTAAGAATAAATGAATGCTGAAATGACTTTGTTTCAAGTTCAAATATTTAGTAATTTCATGAAAAGTACGCTGAATTTTGAATACCATGCCAATATCACTGTCTTTTTATTTGAAATCACTTTCCTGTGAGGCTTCTAAACCATTATTTTCATATTCTTTACATTCACCTCACTTCTTGAGAGAACCAAACCATACTTGATTTAACCAGAATTTGATATAATCCTGTCAAAACTTGAGGGTTTGAGGTACTTATGTTTAAATGATTGAGGAATTTGTTTGGTATTAAAGCCCCTATTTCAAAGAATCCTTTTTTATAATGGCCTACCTTGAATATTTAATCCTTGTAGCCCTTAGAAGCCATGCAAATCCTGTTAGGTTAAGCCACATTACAATCCAATTTTCCCTATCCAACCAACTCTTGAAGTGAAATTTCATAATCTAGTTGAGCTTAAGTGTGGGGGAAGCTGTCTTGTGTTGTGCCACCACATTATGTGATACTTTGGGTGGAAAATTAAATTCTGAAGAGATGTGTTTGATACTAAATAAAGTCATTATATTGAAAGTTGTGCCTTTTCTGGAGCTTTCATGACAAGTGAAGTTGTGCCTTTTCTGGAGCTTCTAATTGAGGTGGAAAGTTGTGCCCATCTGGAGCTTTCAAGAAAATCTTGTTTGAGAAGATTGACATTTTTTATTCTGAAATGATGAATGGTGTAAACCTTTCATGACTTTCCATGATGATGGAGCTCAATTGATACTATGGGGATTTAAGAGAAGACCATATTTAAGTGAAAATTAGATTAATGCAATTTTGCTTCAAAAGAGTCAAGCCCTCCTCATTCAGCCTCAGAGTTTTTCACATCTTAATCCTACCAACCGAAATCCACAGAACAACCCGGAAAAGTCCTCATGATAAAAATATGTCCTTGACTCACATCGGGTAGCGATGTAGGAATCTATCAAGCCTATGGTGACCCTTGTATGAGTTTGGATGAGAAAGACATTGCAAAAAAAATTGATATTTGAGTGATGAGAGAAAATTCAAGCGAGGTAAGTGTTTTGTGCATGGGAGGATAAATGAAGTGGAAATATATTGAATGATATAAATGGAGAACTTGAAATAAGGGTTTTTATGAGGCATGATATCTTTTTATTCTTGGTGGTAAATTGATTGATCTCAAGGATACGTGTTTTAAAATTGGTTTTGATTTGATATTGATGTTTACTTGACATGAGGTTTTTCCCAAGAGTGAAAAAGGGTAAGTGTGGGGGAGTTGATAAAACACTATTTTATTGAATATTTTATTGATAATAAATGATATAATTTCCTCACATTGTGTTAAATATGTTTAATTAGAAAGTATTTGGGATTAGATCATTCATTTGAATATTTGATGAAAATTCCAGTTTTACCCTTTATTGTTCACTGTAGTATTTCGAAGCTAAATATTTTTATATTTATTATTTGAATTTTAAATTTTGTAATAGTGTTCTTAACTTAATTATCTACAACTTTTATTCATGACACTAGAGCTAAAGAGTTCATTTGGTTGTTGAAACTTGGCCATGAAATCAAAGTTGGGCTGGGATCGCCAGAATGGAGAAGCTTCTCTATTTCGGCCATAACTCCTACATATGAGCCTGTATTGAGCCCAAATTTGGAAAGGAGATAGAAGACCCATATCCTCACATTTTATCATTCTGTAAGGCCGGCCACTTCACGCGTTTTGGTGGTCAAATGGGCGGTTCAAGGTGGCATAAAATATTTGGCCGAATTTCCACATTCACACTTGAAACCACTTGTAACCTATCCTCCCCTCCCCTCTATAAATTGGAGTTTTTCTCATTTGGAGGGGTTGAGGACGTGCATTAGGATATTGGAGGCAGAGGATAATTTGTTTCACCCAAATTCTCCAACCATTGTAAGAGGGGTAGCTCTTGAAGCAAGGATCCCCTCATCGAAGCCTCCTTCTCTTCTTCATTTTGTAATGTTTTCATTTGTGTAATAAACTTCTTTGTTATTCTTTTATTTCTTCTCTTTTCTTCTATTTTGTTTAAATTTCTTATTCTCTTAATCTTACTCTTTGGGCTGGAATTCTTGTGTATAAGCGTTATTGGGTTATACCCATTATAAACCTTTGCACATGCAAAACGCTTCTATGATGATTATGCCACCCATGGAAGAGTAGTCTTTTAACAATCGATCTATCTTCTGCCCTCTTCATTTAATTATTTTTAATCATTGAGCTGATGTAATTCACTTAATATGATCCATGAATTGTGTTTTTAAATTGTAATAAACTAAGAAATCAATTGAACAATTAACACAAAAACAAGTGAGGTCGGGATTTTGTGTAAATTGTGAGAGCGCGATCTTAATCGATAATACAAGACCACACGGGATAAATTTGTAGAGTTCAAATATAATACCTAAAAACAATTCATCCTCATTTCCAGAATGTATATGTGCCTTAATTTACCACTGACCATAAGCTAATCTTATAACATCAATCAAAGCAGGGTGCTGCGATTGCATGTTCCAATGTTAGCCTAGGGTTAAATTCACATCATCTTCGTGGTAAAGTTAATTCTCGTAGGGTTCGGGATTTAACAAAATAAGGAATCATAATTAAGTGAATGTTAATTTTAATGATAATGAATAATAATAAAGTGAAGAGGTAGAGTTAGATCGATTACCCCTTTTAAAATAGATTTCTAAAAAAACATCTTCTTGTTGTGTCATTCTAATCGAAACATCATTTCAAAATTAAAAACATAAAAATTGCAATCTTCTTCCAGCAAAATTCTTCTAGATTTATAAACTATAAACAACCACCCCCGTACTTTTAAGTAGTGTTTTTATTCCCTTTTATTTTGTTTCTATAATACCTCTGAAAATTTGTTTTAATTCACTTCCTCCTTTGAGAGACAACCTTGGTCAGCCACTCTACTGCACCTAAGTACCCCAAAATCACACTAATCATTTAAGGGCGCCCATGAAAGCACTCTATCAGTAGCCTATAGGGGAATGGTTCATAGTTGACATACCATACAAGGGGGATACTACAAACCATTAGAACTTGGACAAATCCATTTTTCATGGCCACTATAGGTTTTTTCAAACCATGTAGTCTCCAATGAGACTGTACAACCTAGTAGCCTCTTAGACAGAGGGTGTTGCATGATTATTGAGGGTTTTGGCCAACCATGTGGAAAATCCTTCTTCCTCATTAAAAATAGGAAATTTCAAATCCCCCCCCCCCTCATGCTTTAAATATTCTAACATGGTTTTATTTACTATTCTTCCCCCAGCAACCTAGGTGATGAACCATTTCCTCCCTCATTCTACAAGAATGTTTCTCCATTGATTCTTGGATTTTGGAGTAATTTTTTATGCCAATCAAATATCCAAGTTAGTGTAATAATTTTCTTCCATATATTTTTTGTAAAAAGACATTGTGTAGTGGTTCTTCTCCTTCTAAATCCCTAAAATATTTTTTTCCTATCTGATTCAATGTTTTGGCTTTTAAGGGTGTCTGATTTTGAATAAAGGGATAAAGTTAATAGAACTTTTATATAGGAACATTATTTCTACAGTCTACATGTTATATAACATATTCTTGAAGTTGGTTATGTGTATTTCATAGTGATCTTGTTGTTTTGATGCTGGTTTTTTGTTTTTCCCATGATAGAAAATGGTTAATTGGGTAACTAAATGATTTGTTGCATTCAGAGTGATCCCAATGAAATCCAATGGGGATGTGTGACGTCCCTAACCCATAATGTATTTTGGAATGATTGACTTTTTTAATGTGAATTATTATTTTGGTGCAATTAATGAAACTCAAATCAAAAGAATTAAAGTCAAAAGGAATGAAAAGGAAACTTTTATTTATTTATTAAAACACAAAAACATTACTTTGTAATAAGGTTTTCAGGTGACCATTGTATTTAATATGATTGTTGGTTTGGGTGACGGTCATAAAATTTTATAAATGTTATGTATATTTACTATTTTAAGTACTATATGTTTTTATGTGTATTAATAATTTCAAATGTTTTAAAAAAAATTAAATTTATTAATTTGTTAACTTTTAGTTAGATAAAAATATAGTTTCAAATTGAAGATGTATTTCATATTTAAATTTTAAAAATATAACACTAATAACCATGGTGTTTATTTTAAAATGAGTTAAAATAAATATAAATTTATAAAATGTTTTAATTGAAGATGAATTTTATATTTAGATATTGAACTTATAATGCTTAAAAAATGTAAAAATATATACAGCCTTGTGAAAACAATGGTATTTAGAATTTTGTTTATCATTATAAAGAATATATATAAGTAAATTAATATTTATATGTTTTTTTAATATTAATATATATATTCCATGTGTTCTTTGGGTTTAATGATGTTTTGTTTTCGGAAAAAAAATAGGTGAGTACCCACCCAACTGTGGGGAGACTTGATGGCCAAGCCCTCAAGGTCTTGTGGGCGTCTCATGGTGGTAATTGAAGCCTTCCTAAGTGTACGCATAGCGCTTGCTGAGTCACGCTTGGGCCCATCTGTAGGTCTTGGTTAGGCGCGTGCATGGGTTGAGACATGTCGTGTGCCAGCATGGTTAAGGGTGGTCCAAGGCCTATAGTTTAGGGTCTCATGTATAAGGACACTATGGTGTGTGTGTGTTTGTGTCATCGGAGTGAAGGTGGATGCATCGAGCCTTATAAGGTTGTAACTCCCCAAAAATTTACAAATATATTTATAATAGAATGCATGAAATAATGAGTCTCTACAAAACACAACTTTGTTATAACCTATTCATGTAAACATAATTTTTCCACCATTATGATTATAATTTTTAAAAATAGACATACACAGTTGTGTTGAGTAATATATTTAGAGTCTTATAAGACAAACATAATTTTTGGGTAATAGTAACATAACCTTATGAATACTGACATACCCTTATGAATAGTAATGAATAGTAATGAAACTTAAATCATATAAAAAATAAAAACTTCACCCATGAATGTATAAATACAATTTACACATCTTCAGAGTGAAAAAAACGATCATAGTATAAGTATTGTTATTTTTGTAGGACATAAATATTTAAAATAAAATTTTCTGATTAATATAATATTTTTAAATGGAAATTTATTTTCATAAAATGTAATCACAAATTGTTTCTTTATTGTCTTATTGTTTTAAGAAAATTTTATAGGACCTTCATTAATTTATCACGGTATTATAAAACGAGTTATTGTTTTTAAAGTGGTTTTTTGTGAACAAATAAGGATTTTATTTATAAATTAAATTAAAAATCATTAGAAAATTATTTTCAAGAAATTGAGTTAATTTTTGAAGTATACACTTCAATAAATGGTAATTTTGAATTTTTGGGATTTTTCTATAATACTTGACTTTTTCATGAATAGTAGAAATATAGTTTTGATTTTTCAGTATATTTGATGACATCATAATGATGTAATAATTAATAAAAAAATATGGACAACTATTTCATAGTAAAATAAGATATTTGGTGTCCCAAGTGGATACTACCCTAATAAAGTACCATGGGCAAGCCCATGGTTTTACAAAAACCACTAATTGTGTTTTTTTAATTAATAAACAATTCTCTATATTTTACTATAAATGCCCACTCATCTATTTGTTTTCATTCATTCCAAATACCTAATTCAAAAATCTCTTATGTTTTTATCTTCCTATGATTCCTCCCAATGTGTACTTAAGCCTCGAAGGTACCGACCTTCACGTTCTAGGAGTTACTCTATAAGGTAAGGGAACCATTCACCCTCCTCTTTAAGTCAACGTGTATTCTATGTTATCTCTTTGAATTTTCATTCTCATGTGTTGGGGTTTGATATTATTTATTCATATTACTTTAATTTTTATTTACATATTATTAGATACCATTTTTCTCTCATCAATTCATTTAATGAAATTTTATGCGATGTCGTTGGGATGCCGAATTTTCATAAGGGATCTCTCAAATTTTCATTTATTTTCAAGTTCATCTATTTTATTTTTCTCTCCTCTCCTTGTCTATCCAAATGACCATGATAAATCACATATCATCTATATAATATAATTATGTCATGTGAATGGAAGAACCATCATCAATATTCTTACTCCCTCCCTTTTATTTTTATAAACAAAATCAACGTCCATGAAGATCCAATTTATAACCTTCATGGACAACAAAGTTTCATTATTCAATTTCTAATTCATTACATGTCCAAAAACCATATTTATGGTTTAACCAGACATTAATATATGTATTATAACCTAATTAATATTAAATAACCTTTATATGTAGATATTATTAATTTTATGACCAAACTAGTTCGTAATAATCAAAATACCGCCAAATAATCGAAGTGGATGTCATCTAATGATTCATCATAATTTCATGTAAAAAAATGATAGAAATGACAATTAAAAATTTTGTATGTTCATAAATAATATTTAATTTTAATTCTGGATATTTACAACCATTCCACATGAACTCCACTACTGAAAAACAAGTGAACCGATTATGAAAACCAAGAAAACAAACACTCCGGAATGACAAAATTCAATATAATAACTTATCAATAAAAATATAAATGAACTAAACAGAATTATAATAAACTAAATACTTGTCTATTAGGTATTTAAATAATTTATTAATAATTCTAATTTCATATTCCATGATATTAAGTTCAAGAGAAAAACACATTCAAACTTAAGGTTAGTGTTTCTTCATCTAACTTCCTTTTTTGTGAGATTTTCCATATTCACTACTAATACTTGTGTATAGTGTATTTAAACTTACCATTGATGTAACATATCATTAATATATTTATTTTAATTTTATTAAATGTATAATTTTAATATTATTAATTTTGGGGCATACGAATCATTTGATTACAAAGTGGTAAGGGTTTTCCGCCCGTACTTCCATTTTAATTCGGAATACTTTCATTGTCTAATTAGTGCTATGAAATTCTTATGTTTTATTTTTTAATCCTCATAAATTTTGTGTGAGTGTTTCATATATGTTTACCAACCAAAATATTTCCTCTATTATTGGGAGTTACACTTTTTTAAAGTAACTTTCAAAAATTATTTCTGAAATACAAACCAGATTCAAGGGATCTTTTCGAATTGTCACCCGTTTTCAAGTGTACACCGGAATCTATTTTTAGCCACCATTATTTTTTTTTAAAACACTCATTTTATAATGAAAAATTATCTTGTATAATTTTTGGATTTAATAGAATAATTGTGTCTTTCCACATTAAAATTCTCTTTAATAATTTCTTTATAATTCTCTAAAATGATTTAGTTCTAAAGAATATTAAGAACTCTTTTTACATGATTTCACTCAAGTGGGACATAATTTATGCCAATAATATAATTTCAAAGTCATAGTATTTTATTTTCTTGGATAATTATTTTTAAAAACTTATTTTATGGAAAATACAAGGGATTTTCTAAAAGAACACTTCTTTCCAAAGTATAAATGATTTTTCTCATCTCACTTTATCTTTTATGAGATATATTCCATGTTCGCCACTTACTTCATATATACGATGTATTTAATACCCTCTGGTTTATCATATCAAGATTATCCTTATTCTAATAATATTCTAAGGGATTATGATTTGAATGTGTCAAGGTGGTATGGGACACTTTGGAATGTTTAAGGATTATTTCCTCAAGGATTTTTTGATGGTCTCATTTAAAAGTATCTTCATCTATGTTAATGTCCTTTGTTGAATCCTGTAATTCATTGAGGTTATTCACTTATGATATCATAAACCATGTTTTATTGAATTGTTTATGATTATATTGATAAATTATGAATTAATAATTTAATTATTCAATGCGGTATGAGACACATTGAATAAGTTACATTTAATTATTCAAAGGGGTATGGGACACTTTGAATAAAAGGCACAATTTAATTATTCCAAGTGGTATGGGACACTTTGAATAAAGGACTTAATATACTTATTAGGAATGCATTGGACTTATTATGTGATGGGTGGGGCCCGCTATATCCCCTCGATGGATCGGTAGGTCTCATGAGACTAACTACGGTCTTGGTACAAGGCCTTGACAAAATGAATATTTATGGTCTTGGAATGAGGCATCGACGATATGGTTATGATGTCTGGCATATTCACTTCCCTCATTATGAAGATAGTAATTAAATGTTCATGAGGATATTTGACTAGTATAATACCGATGATTATTTCATATTTTTTAAATATTTACTCAACTCATATTCGCCCCATAATGTGTTCATGTTTATTATTTATAAAGGAATGTGTTTTCATTTATTCATCATGTCTAATGTTTATTTAATCTTATGTTTTATTTCTTTATCTTACTGATTATTTTATCTCAAACCTTTATTATGTTTTATTTTCCCGGGATATGAAGATGTTTGTTATGAGTGACTTTCAGGCATAATCTTGGAGGCTTGGATGTTTCTAAAATAATAAATTAATGTTGTTTTCCTTTAAATGTGAAAAGTTGAACTTATTTATGTATATTGTTTCCAAAGGATACTAAACTACATGGACCTTAGTACACATATTCCTTGTTTATATGCCAATGTAATAAAATAAGGCACCGACTTCGGGCAATTAGGGTCGAGTCCTAACAAAGGCGGTCCAGGATCTCTCCTCGTTTCGATGTGGGATTATTTTTTACAAGAAATATAATATGGGTTGTCCAATCTCACAACGTGAGATCTAAACCATTGATCTGATCCAGCCATCGAACTCCACCGACTGCTTCATATTACCGAGATTTTCAACAGCCATCAATTTGGGACAGGGTTGATCTAGTCCGCTCATCAATTTTTTTAAACTCGCATTTCCATACAACTGTTTGATGAAGGCATGATATAATCTTAATCGTTCATATATTTTTAAAATAGCCAAATCCTCTAGAACTGTCTAATCAGGATTAGTCGATCGTGTTCATCCATCATTTTCCACATCTTCTACCTTTATTATTCTTCTCCCTTTCTCTTCAATATTAGTCCTCTCTCTCACCTCCACTACTCTTCCCTCCTCTCATGAGTCTTTCCATCGCTCTCCTTGGACCTAGCTAGTTCCTTTTTCAAATGGATGCTTTGGGTGTAATATTTTAATGTGAAACCTTTGGTGTATCATGCATGTTTTTCATAATATATATATTTTTTATCGAACAACTAATCCCTTTATGATTTACACTAATGACAATTTCCATTTTGTCTAAATAGTTGGATTCAAATTGATTTGGGTCGCATTGTTTATTTTCTTATACTTAACTATATTATATAAAATTATATATATATGGTTTATATAAACCGTTTGTATAAACATCCATTTTCACCTTAACCCAATGAGTTTTCCTCCTCTTAAATATTCTTCAACTTCTTCTCTGTTCAAGCACACCTTGGATAAAAGTAAGGGATTTTTTTGGGATTCATTAAACCTTATATACATATATATGTATATATAAGTTTATATATAAGTACCAAACCTGTTCTATTTTAATTATTTTCAAGTAATGAACATTTTTATTTAAATGATGTTCTATATGTATGTAAATCAGGTAAGGGTTTATTCAGTTTTTTGTTTTATTCGAATAACCCATATATACATATTTGTGTATATGTGTTTATATATATATTACAAAACTATTCTATTTTGTGTAGTTTTAATGATGAATATTTTTTTAAATGATGTTCTTTATTAATGTAATTTATATGAGGGTAATCTGACATCATTTTTGGAATGAAAAAAACAATATATACACTTTGTGTATATACGTGTATATATATATAAAGGTTCTAATCTGAATTAGGTTTTAAAATAATTGAAATTAGTAATGAAATAATGTTTTTTATTATATGATACTCGTAAGGAATTAGTAAAACCTTGTTTAGGTTGTGAAAAACCCATGTGGACACTTTATATATATATATAGTTTTATATAATATTTAAACCTAATCTATTTTGGGGTCTTCAAGTGATCATTATCAGTAATTAACTAATGTTATTGGCATGTATTACTTGTAAAAGGTTACTAAGAGAGGTTTGGAGTTGCTAAACTAATACATATTTGTATATGTGTATATATATATCTCTCTGTGTGTGTGTGTGTTGTTGTTGTTGTTTTAAATCCTAATCCAATTAAGTATCATTTCTTAAGAAATTATTTGTAAAGGTGATCTCTATCCTTATACTTATTATTTTAATTCTGATTTTCAAACCCACATGTATTTATATAGGTATCACAAATACAATTTTATATTAGAAAACAATAAAAAACATTATTTTTTTATGGTGTGAATCAAAATTTTAAAAGAGGTCATCATCTTGTTATTGCAATTGACATTACATGCATCTATATTTATAATTTTAGGATAAATAGATGGAATTATTTTTTTTAATACATGCGAATATACATGGATAAACACATGTAGTTAAGTGGGTTTTATTATTTATGTATCAAATGAATGTTATACATTTAAAAATATTATGTTTTAAGGACTCTGAAACAAATAATACTGCTAATTATTAATGTTTATGATTTAATCAGTTTGAAACTTCCATTTATTAGTGTATTGTTTAATCAATAATGATAACTATATTAAATTCAAAAAACATGTATTTTGGTATATTAAATGCTTACTTTCATGGAGAAATGGTTTTGAATTCATGAGTTAATATTTTATGTGACAAAGTAATCAAACCACTATTTGAAGTGCACCGTTTATCAACACATGTAAAAGTGTATGTATATTCATCCATGCATGTCATTGATAAATTTGATTTATCCATAACCTAATGGATAACTGAAAACTCATGCAGTTTTTAGATTAATTTTTACATTTAATGCATGATTCACTTTATTTATGAATATAAACTGTAATTAAAAATTAGATTTATCTCTTATGGATTAAGAATATAATTATTCAAAGTGGTAGGGGACACTTTGAAAAAGATACATAATTTAATTATTCCAAGTGGTATGGATAACTTTCAATAAGAGACATAATTTAATTATTCAAAGTGTTATGAGACACTTTGAATAAGAGAATCTATTTAATAAATCAATGTTTTATGGGACACTTTGATTTAACTAAATTTAGACAAATAAGGAATGCATTAGACTTATTATGTGGTGAGTGAATCCCACTATAGCCTCGTGATGCATTAGATGGTCTCGTGAGATAAACTAGGGTCTTGGAACATGGCCTTGAAATAATGGTTATTTATTGTCATTGGATGAGGCCATTACAGAATGTTTATAATTGTATAAAATTATGCATTTATTCAATATGTGATTAATATTTAATGAACCATGTGATTATTCAACTAATATAATATCCTTGGTTAAGAATATTTTACTTATGATAATGGTAATAATTGCACATGGCAAAATGAAGTATGTACTCGGCATGTTTTTATAAAGAAATTTTATCTTCTTTTTTAATATCACTGATACAGATGTTAATATTACATCTATAATTTCATGAATTGAATTTTAAGTGTTAAGGGAATAATGATATTGTTACTTATGAAAATATAATAAAGGATTATTTCATGTATGAATTTGTACCTGCATCCTTTCATGTCACCCTTAAATTATTTTGATCAATTTCTATCTTATATGCAGCATTCCTAAATTTTAGTACAAGTATGTGTACTCTGATATATGTTTTATCATTTAAATAAATATATAAATTCTTCAGTATGATATTTACCTAAAAAAATTCAAGTTACCAATTAAATATGTTGATGACATGCTACAAGAAATATAGTTTCCTTTTAATAAAATGTTTTATAATAATATTGAAAGTATTTTTTTAAAAGGAATTTATTTAATTAGTTTTAAACCCACTTACTAGGAATTCTTGTGACCACCCTATATTTTTAATTTATTTTTATATTTTTTGTAGATTTTTTCAACTTTTATTTCTTCAATGTGGTGGAAGCTTTATAAAGTTTATCTCATTTTAGTTTTGAACAAAAGTATCAGTTGTATCTGGTTTTCCCAAACCCATATTGGGAAGATCTTCTATGTTTATATATGATGTGTAATTTTATCAGCATCATTTTTTTAATTACATGCCATGTTATAGGCATCGTCTTTGGGCTACTATTGTCGAGACCCCACATTAGGTATTAGAGGAATAGACTAGATAATTCTGTAAAATTAGAATAGAACAAAAACAATTCTACAGTTTGCTGACTAGAACATTTTCCAAAAAGTTTCAGATCAAAGTCTGGGGTTCACGAACGAACCTCTTGTCTCTCCCTATCAAGCCACTAGAAACCCTAATTTTCAATTCTTCAATGGATGAATTTTAAACCTTTGGAAACCTTTTTTTACCTAAAATAATCTTTACCACATATCTAACACTCTTAGTATACTTCACCTCCATATAGGATTAGGAAATGTTTATTTCCTCATGGTGCATGCTCAACTCACATTCTATGCACGTCGAGGAAATTACTTTGAGGGTATCTTTAAATGTTTCACCCTAGCTGATATATTTTGTCCTGTAGGGATTTCCAAGAAGATGAAAGAGAGAGTTACATTCGTGTGGCATATCTTAGTCAAATCTTGTCCTACAGTTTATATGGTTGAGTTAATGACTGTGAAATTCTAGAGGTTGAGACTTTTTGTTCATTTTATAGAAATCAATTCAATACCAAAGTCTCTCAACATTACACACCTCTTTACACTCTCTTGAGATTCTATAGTTTTGTACATGATTTTGACTTGAGTTTCCAGGTTCCATCTGGACCATAGAAATCGAGAAGTTTGAAACTGTTCTAGCGATTTGTTTAACTGGAAGGAACTGGGAAAATCACTGACACCAACGGAACTGGTGAAGGTATAAATAAAATACTATTTTTAAATCAAATTTTCATAGTAAATAATGATTAAAAAATGTTTTGTAGGGACACAAAGAGTGATTTCTATGGGATGGTGCTGGTAAGCATACGAGTATGATCGAATTTCAAGGAAACAATTCTTTTTAGGGGGGGGAATAATGTGACACCCCAAACCCATAATTTATTTCTGAATGATGGAATTTTTGTTTTAATGTGAATTATTATTTTAGTGAAAAGAATGAAACTCAAATTAAATTAATAAATGACAGAATGAATGAAAAGAGAAACTTTTATTTATTTATTAAAACACTAAAACATTACATTATAATGAGGTTTTTAGGTGACTGATGTATTTTATATGAATGTTGGATTGGGTGACGATCATAAAATTGTAAAATCGGTAAGTATTGTGACTATTTTAATTATTCTAAGTTTTTTAAGTATAATAATAATTTCAAATGTTATAAAATCTTCTAAATTTAATAAAGTGTAAATTATGGTTTAATGAATATAGGGTTTCAAATTGAAAATGTATTTCATATTTGGATTTTAAAAATATTACACAAATAACCATGGTGTTTTTTTAAATGCCTTAAAATGAATATAAATTTTTGACATGTTTTAATTGAGGTCGAATTTTATATTTAGGTTTTGAATGGATAATGCTTTAAAACATAAAAATGTTTACAACCTTATGAAAACAGTGGTATTTAGAATTTTTTTTAATCACAATAATGAATATATATAAGGATATTGATATATATGCATATGCTTTATTTTTTAAAACATTAATATATATAGTCCATGGGTTATTTGTAATTAATGAAGTTTCATTTTTGGTAGAAAATTTGGGGAGTACCCACACTACTGAGGGAAACCTTGAAGGCCAGTCCCTCAATGCTTGGTGATCGACTCATTATAGTAACTAATGATAGGCAGTGTGCTGGAATAGTGCTTGTTGAGGGGCGCTTGGGCCTATGTGTAGGGCTTGGTTAGGTGCTCGCATGGGGTTAGGCATGTCGTACACGGGCGTAGGTAAGGGTTTGAAAAGGACCACTGGTTTGGGTCTCTGGTGTACGGACCTCGCAGTGTGTGTTTTTGTGTCATCGGAGTGAAGGCGGAGGTGTCGAGCTTTATAAGGGGGTACAAGATCTCTCCTTATTTCGATGTGGGATGCGTTGTTTATGGTAAATCTAATCTGTGTCGTCCAATATCACCACATGAGATCTAAACCCCATGATTTGATCCAACCCTGAGACTCCACTAACTGCTTCATATTACCGAGATTTTCATTAGTCTTCCAATCGGGACGCGGTTGATATCGAATACTCATCGTTTTTTAAACTCATGTTTCCCCACAATTGTCCGATCAAGATGTCATATAACCTCAACCGTTCATCTGTTTTTAAAACTGCAAAATCTGCCACAGCCATCCGGTCAAGCTCGGTAGTTCATGGTCATCCATCATTTTCCACATCTTCTCCCATTATTTTTCTTCTTCCTCGCGCCACACTAGTATTTTTCGCCATCCTCTCTATTATTCTTCCCTCCTCCCCTTAGTCATTCCTTCACTCTCCTAGGACTCAACTGGTTTGTTTTTCCACATGGCCACTTTGGGTTCGTTAGTTTAATTTAAACCCATTAGTGTATCATGTAAGTTTTATATAATATATATATTTTATCAAATGATCGATCCCTTAAATATTTTTACAAAATACAGTTTTTGTTTTTTCTAAATAGTGGGATTTCAATTGATTCGGGTTTCATTATTTTTTTTATGCTTAACCGTAATATATAAAATCATATAAACATATATAGTTTATATAAAACGTTTATATAAATATTAATTTTCACCTTAAACCTACAGGGTTTTCTCCTCTCAACTCTTCTTCAATTTTTTCTATTTTCAACCTCACCATTTAGACAAGTAAGGGATTATTTTGTTTTTTGTTTGGTTAAACTATATATACATATATATGTATACATATCATTATATATAAGTACTAATGTTATTCTGTTTTTATAATTTTATAGTGATGAACATTTTTATTTAAATGATGTTATTTATGCAAGTAAATCATGTAAAAGATTATTTAGTTTTTTGTTTGGTTAGATTAGCCTATATATACATATTTGTGTATATACATGTATATATATTTATATATATAACAATCCTATCATTCAATATGTGTTATGAATGATGAATATTTTTGTTTTAAATGATGTTCTTTATTCGTGAAATTTATCTGAGGGTAATCTAACACCATTTTTTGTATAAAACAGCCCATATATACACTTTGTATATATAGAGTTATATATATATATATAAAGGTTCTAATTTTAATTAGTTTTTAAAATTATTGAAATTAGTGATGAAATAATGTTTTGAAGTGTATGATACTTGTAAAGATTTTATCAAACCTTGTTTTGGTTGTGAAAAAACCCATGTATGCACTTTATATATATATTCAGTTTTATATAATCTTCAAACCTAATCTATTTTGGGATTTTATAGTGAAATTTATTAGTAATGAAATGATGTTTTTTTGCATGTATTACATGTAAAAGGATTTCTAAGATAGGTTTTGAGTTTCTAAACTAATACATAAATGTATAAGTATATATATATATATATATATTTGTGTCTCTGTGTGTTTATATATAATGTTTTAAATCATAATCCAATTAAGTATCATTTCTTAAGTAATTATTTTTAAAGGTGATCCTTATCCTTATCCTTATTATTTTAATTCTGATTTTAAAACCCACAAGTATTTATATAGGAATCACAAATACAATTTAATATTGGTAAACAATAACAAAACCTTGTTTTGTTATTGTTTGGCTCAAAATTTTAAAAGAAATCATCATCTTGTTATTCTAATTGACATTACATGCATCTCAAATTTTTATTTTAGGATAAATAGAATGAATTATATTTTGTTTAATACATATACATATAAATATACATGTATAAAAACATGTAGAGAAGTGTGTTTGGTTACTTATGAGTTAAATGAATGTTATACATTTACAAGTATTATGTTGTAATGAATCTTCCACAAAAAAATATTGTTTATTATTGAAGTTTATTATTTAATCTTTTTTAAACTTATATTTTTCAGTGTATGGTATGATCATAAATGATAATAATCATAAATTTAAAAAACATGAATTTTTGTATGTTAAATTTTTACTTTAATGGACAAAAGATTTTTAATTTAAGAGTTAATATTTTATGTGACAACCCAATCGACCCATTATTTTATGTGCACTTTTTATCATCACAAGTACAAGTGTATGTCTATTCATCCATTCAAGTCATTGATAAATTTTATTTATCCATATCCTAATGAATAACTGACAAATCATGTAGTTTTTAGATTAATGTTTACATTTAATTCATGATTCACTTTATTTATGAATATATATAGTAATTGTAAAGTGAAATTTATCTCTTATGGATTAAGAACATAATTATTCAAAGTAGTATGGGACACTTTGAATAAGAGACATAATTTAATTATTTAAAGTGGTATTGTAAACATTGAAAAATATACATAATTTAATTATTCAATGTGATATGGCATACATTGAATAAGAGACTTAATTTAATTATTCAAAGTGGTATGAGACACTTTGAATAGGAGACGCAATTTGATAAATCAATGTGGTATGGTACACATTGATTTAAATACGTTTTGACAATTGAGGAATGCATTGGACTGATTATGTGAGATTTGAGGCCCGCTATAGCCTCTCAATTCATCGGCAGGTATCATAAGAAAATCTAATGTCTTTCCATGAGGCCTTGATAGGATGATTATGTATGGTCTTGGCACAAGTTCGTGACTGAATGTTTATGATTGTTCAGAATTATGCATTTCCTCAATATATGATTAATATTTAACCAACCATGAGATTATTTGAATAGTAGAATATTTTTATTAGGATAATTGTAATAAATGTACATGGCATAATGATGTATGTACATGTCATGTTTTTATAAAGAAAGTGTAGAATATATTTTTAGAACATTGATATTGAAGATAAAATTCCATCATTCATTTAATTAATTTCATTTTAAGTGTTATGTAAATCGGAATATTGTTACTTATGAAATTCTAAGCAAGTATTATTTGATGTAAGAATTTTTACTTGTATCCTGGCATGTCACCCTTAAATTATTTTGATAAATTTAGGGATAATATATAGAATTCCATGAATTTTAGTACAAGTATGTGTACTCTGATATATGTTTTAGACATTAAATAAATATATGAATTATTGATTATGAGATTTCCCTAAAAATGTTTCCAAGAAACCTTTGAAATATGTTGATGACGTGCTACAAGAAATATTTTTTCCTTTTAATAGAATGTTTTTTAATCATTATAAAAGGTTTTTTTAAATGGAATTTCATTAATTAGTTTTAAAATACCTTTCTAGTCATTCTTATGCTCAGCCTTTTTTTAATTTATTTTTGCAGGTTTAGTAGATTTTTCGACTTTGAGTTGTTCTATGTGGTGGATTATATACGATGCTTACCTCATTTTTATTTTGAGGAAAAGAACTAGTTGTATCTGGCTTTCCAGAACCCAGATCAGGAGAATCCTCTATGTAGAGATGTGTTGTTTAATTTTATCAGCATATTTGTATTGTTAAAAACATTACACACCATGTTTTAGGAACCAACTTCAGGGTTCTGGGGTTGGGACCTTAGAGGATGTGTAGACTAGGAATATGGAACCCATGGGGTGGACCAATCCCCTAAAAATATAATATTGTGATGCTAAATGATAAATTGAGTAGATTATGATATTAAACCAAGTGTAAACGTGATTAACCGAATAACATAGAACAATAATTTCTTCCAATTGAATTAAAGAGTTAAGAAAATGTTGGTTTATAAATGGATATGTGTGATACTTGGTTAATGGGTCTTGGCCTCATGCTTAAATGAATTGAAAATAGGAATAAATTTTTCTAATGAATTAACATGGTAAAAAGGTCTTGTGTTGGGAATTTAGAAAATGATAATTATAATGAATCATGGAAATGTGATTAAATAGAAATGGTGCACCCTTGTTGATTTAATGTAATAAAATGGTTAGTGATGATGAGCCAATGTGAATGTGAAAAAGGGTTCTTGGGATATTGGACTAATGCTCCACTCTCATGGGCCAGCTAGGTTGATGCTCCAAGAACCTAGTTCCCGGTATGTTTTGGGGAATTGAATGAAACTTCTGAACATAAGGGTATGTTAATGGTGTTTCATATCATGGTTGGGATGGTCAAACATGGAATTTGGAATCCCAGTCAGACTCATTGGTTGAGGCTCCAGGTTTATAAATCTATAAACATTTTATAGGTGGATCAAATAATTGGTATGGGATGAAGAAGGTTCAAGGGAAAATGGTAAAACATAGAACTATGAATTAATGTAATCGATCTAATAAATGTTAAGGATGTAACTTTTTTTATAATGTTGTTTTACTTGTTATCATCACTTCTACATACACTATTTTTGACATAATGATTTTTAGAAACATTTGGTGGTGGCCTAAAAAGTTATAATTACACCCTGATCAATCCACCACTAGGTACCCAAAAAGTATCTATATTTTAAAGTGATTATAATGTCAACAGCCCTATGATATAGGGCTGATTTGGGGTTTAGGGTATTGACCCAAGTATTTATAGAATAATACATTTTCTTAACTATTAATTTTTATGAATAAGATAATAATTTTATGTTAATTATAACACTTTTTCTGATAACGTACTCAACACTTTACAATGTGTTTCTTTGAGATCTTACATTACACACAACTTTGAGTTATACTGAAAAATAATACATTAATATTATTCTTATTTTAAATGATAGTTAACACCTAACTGTTATATTGGCAGGAATGAACAGAACTAACTACATTATGATTACACATTTTTGGTTATTTGTTTTTGCATTTATCCAATAAAATTTAGAGGCATACAATGAGAATAAATCCAATTTTAAACATAAATACTTTAATATTTTTAAAATGTAGTATTACTGCCTTTTGATGGAGAAACCTTTTAAAATATAGATTTTTTCAATTTTATATGTTCTATTTGAAAAAATAAAATTCTTATTTAGAATAGGGACTTCAAAATTTACTTTGGTTGAAATTTTTGTATTTTTCTCTTAAAGTTCATTTTCATGAATAGTGAAAAAGACTACATTTTAATTCAAAACTACCATTTCATCTAATTTATTTATATAGTTATATTTTTATTTTAATTGTTTTTAAAGTATAATTGTTTTATATTTTTATCATTTAATCAAATTTTTTTCTTTGGAAGTAATTTCACATTTAAATTGTATATAGACACATGTTAGTCTTTTGATAGTTATGATTTCTTAAAAACATACTTTTTGGTTTTGAAAACAGAAATAAAATTTAAATTAATTTCTATAATTTCTGTGTTTTGAATTTGAAAAACGGATTCCATATTTAGAATCATGAGGTCCAAATTTTGTAAATAGGTACCTTTTTTTAGACATTATGAATAGGAACTTTAGTAATTAGTTTATTTACCACAGTTAAAGGGTAAATATGGTAAATAAGGTAAAAATAATATTATAATAATATAAAACTACCCAAAAAACGTGTCTTACTCCTATTAGATGATATGTTTCCTACCATGAGCATCCTTGGGTCGATTATGGGACCATATGGAGCCACTTTGATATTAAAATGACATTTTAAATGAATTAATTTAAAGTAAAGAAAAAGAAAATATAAACAAGTCTTTTTTACAAAAATAATTATTATATTGGGTTATATAAGTGATCTCTTTGACATTAAATTTAAATTAGAAATCTAAAAATATTTTTTCATCATGGTGTTTCATTAATAATTTTTAGACATCAAATAAATAAATATATTTATGACACAATGATGATGTAGTGATTACCTTATTAATGATTGATTTAGATAAATGGGATTATAAATTATAAAATAAATTTATTTTAAAACTTTTTATTCCATCCAAAAATTTTATGGATGATTATGACTTGTTATATTTTAATTATTGATTTTTTTGAATGAATCAAGTTGTTGTGGATTTTTAAAAAATCCATGATATGATTAGTATAAAAATTGACATAAATGAGTTTTTAAAACAAATAATATTTTATTAAATGATATAATAGTATTAAAAATATAAGATTCGTTAAAATGACTTAGAAAATGTTTAAAATGTCATTAATGAACCACTTAGGTATCGATTGTCCTTTTATTGTAACTATATTAACCATATAGTATGAATATACAAGAAGACATGATAAGAGTTAAATTAGTTCACCAAGGGTTAAAGAAAAAAATATAAGGATATATTCGTGACCTAGACATTTCTAAAACATATTGTTTGTCATTTTTTAGACCCAAAAAGAATCATATATTTTATATAAATTAATTTGGGACCATTCGAAACTGAAAATAATTTTATAATAAAATAATATTTCAATACCTTCCTAAAGTGCCCCACCTCCCTCTTATAAAAGGGAATCAACTCTAACCCTTACTAACACCTCTCAATCCTCTTGGAACACTTATCCTCTGACCAAATAATCTCCCAAAATCCCATTCTTCCTCTTATAGGCCCCATATTTAGTATAATTAAATTCAAGAAAGCCTTTTAGCTTAAATCTAAAAGAGTTACCCTATTTGAGGTAATGTCTTCTCTCAAACTTCTTTCATTTATTTTCCTCCTCCAACCCCCTAAAATCTCTTTATTCCAATATTTTAAAACAATAAAAAAATTTACATATACTAGGATTTTATTTATGAAATGTATTTGAACTACACTTACATACACCTCCATCTAATGTATACAAACAAACTGTTTCTATGTATGGCGAACGGATGCCTCACGAAATGATGATTGTTTGATTTTCCCCTACCACCTATCATGGTGTCCATTATGATGGAACTATATTTATATATGATATATGTTATAATTATATTGTCTCTACGATATTATAATTCTTATTTACAAACATACCTTTATGATTTTCATGATGTGTAAATACAAAAATTTAATTTGAAGAAGTGCGGACTATCTCTCCTCAAAGTGATATGAATCGTTTATGCCATACATGGAACCTATAGAATATGATGTTAATGAACTTATATAACATATACATCATATGATATTAATCTATAATTATAATCTACTTATGTATCATTTTTTTAATTTCATTAATTTGAAAAATAAATGAAAGTAGTGTTCATGCGTACGTACGGCTTAATGTCTCCTTGAATGGTGCTTTTAATTTCTTATCTAAAAATGTTATAGAATATTATAAAAACAAATATAATAGATTTATAATATATTTAAATCATGAATACTATTCTGGAGATTATGTAATTTTGACCACATGAACAATTTTTAATTATAACAAGCTCATTTTTTACTCAAGTACCCAAAATCGAAAAAACTACCGATATTGACTTAAATAATTATTTAATTTTTATAAAATGGTAATAAGTGATATAAAAGTATTAATAAGAATAAAAATTGTTCTTAATAAATTATAAATTAACTTAATATTATTATTCATGAATAACAAGGAACATAGGAGATGAATCAGACTCAAGGTAAGGGAACATTTCACCCTCCTATTTTAGTCAAATACTTCTTTTATGTGATGTATTTTAATATAAAATCACTTATATTGGAATATATTCTTATATATATTTATTTCTGTACATTTTATGTCCAAGTGATTACATACCATTTCTTCTCTCATTAACAAATTTTCTGAATTTTTGAGTGACGCGGCAAGGCTCCAAAATTTTCGTAAGGGACTTCATCTCAATCTTATTTCATTGAAACATATTTTGATTTATATGAAACATTAATTTATGTGGTTTATAAACCCCATTTACTTTTAATTTCATTCAAAGGGATTATTTTTTCTATTAATCGTTTTACTAAACAACAAAAGGAATGATTTTTTAACGTATCCGGTGACAACGACGTTTCCAGTGCCACGAGAATTATAAGACATTTGGCTTTATTAATAAGACGTAATGTTTTTAAAATGAAAATAAATACAACATATCATTTTTACATATTTTGGTATAGAAAATTGTTTTGATAATGGATTTATTATGTCAATATCTTGAACTAATATCTTGTGATTGCAATGTGTAAATGTTATCTTTTTTTGTACTTGTTCATGTGTTATGATTATGTTATGGTTCTTGGGAATTTTTTACATATACTGGTGGTTCCATGATAAACCTAGGGTGGATGATCCCAATATATCCTTCAAAGGAATTGGGTATCATGATGTAACATCTAGGTTATGGGTGCCACTCAATAGGTTCCCCAAACCTGGTTCGCTACGTGATATCAAGCACATTTCCCCAAACGCCAGAGGCTGCCAACTAGCAGTGAGGGCCTAGGTCTGATTGTGGGGAAACTATGAATTCATTTGTCAATGTGTAGCGCAACGGAATAATAAAAACATTCAACAACAGCGGAAGAAATAAACCATTCACATGGAAAATAAACAATCACAGTAAAATATAACCAACAGTTATATAGATAATGATGAAACATGTCTCAAGTTCTAAGAAAATAGCCAGAACATGTTACACAACAATACAGTACAGTACAATACAGAGTACAGCAAACCAAAACAAAACAGTCGGTAGCATCACGAGCCTAAGCCTAGTCCCATTCTCCCCTACTTCTCAGCAGCAATCAAGTACCTGTATAGGGACCCTTGCCCTTATCCATACCTACAAAAATATAATCTGTCTAGTCCGAAGACATGACCCAAAAAGGGTGTGAGAAATAAATCCCAGTAGGCACCCAACAAAGGCTCATGCCCAACTATGTGAAAGTATGCAACAAAAGTGTGCAGTAGTAAAATGCAATCAACTAAAAAGTATCCAAAAGTAACTAACTTTACCAGTAATATTTCCATTTTATTATTCATTTTATCCATTTAATTTAATAACATTCTGTTGTCAACAAAACTAAGCCCTCTAGCCAATCAGAATCTTTCCCTCAGGATAATATAATAAAACAAATCCCTCAATCTTTCCCTCATGCTATCATGTATTTCCCTTAGGCACACGAAGTGTCTCCCTCAGGCACAGAAGTCACTGCCCTCAGGCATACGAAAAGTTTCCCTCATGTGAAATAGAACGTTCCCTCAGGCTAAGTAGTACCTTGCCCTCAGGAAAACAAACAATGCCCTTAGGCTGAAAAGAACACTTCCCTCTGGTGCAAATAATCCGGCCATGCCCAACTTTTAAACAATAAATTCACATAAAATTCCTCTAAAGGAAATTTTATAAACAATATTACAACGGCATACCCTTGGGTTTCCTGGTCAAACGGCTAAACAAAGGAACGCACCCCCGGGGTGGTTCTGGATCCAAGCAGCGATCCCAAACAGCAGTTTATTATCACATTTTATTACTTATACAATTCTAGGTATTTAAACAGCCATGGCCTTAGCCACAAAACACCCCAACATGGGTTCGTAGCACATCGGTACACAAAATGAACAACAGTTAAAAATTAAACACCAAGCCACCTACCTTAAACGCCCCTGATCGATAAACATGAACGTCGATTACAGAAACGCCCAAAGACAACGTAGATCTGGGTTATAAGAAAACCTGTTCAAACATAAATAACATTCCCTTGTGAAATAATTTGTATGAACGGCATAAAGAGAGCGGAGGGCTTACCTATGCGGTTCCAACGAGATCGTCGGAGAATGAATCTGATTCCCAACGTGTGCTCGGAGGATCTCTAAAGCTCCGGCCTCCTCCCTTGCTCCAAAACATACCCAAACGCCTCCTCTTCCAAATGAGGAGACTACTACCCGTTTTAAGTGAAAAAAAACAAACTACACGGCATATAATTCCAAGTACACAGCGTGTACTTTTTCATTTAACTGTTCTTCTGGAGGCCCCACCAAACTGTTCATCCGTCGACATGAGTACACGGTGTGTATTCTTGACTACACAGCATGTACTATCGCCCAGCTGGCGGATATTTCCACTGCCTTACTATTTCCCTTCCGACTGACTACACGGCGTGTAAATACCCACTACACGGCATGTAGTCGGTTTTTACACCCTTCGTCACTGGCATGGCTACACACCCTGTGTACTCATCTCACACGGACAAAGTACACGGCGTGTGGAAAAGTACATGGAATTTAGTCCCAAAATTTAGGAATTTCCCCCATTTTCTTTATTTTCTCAAAAACACATAAGAAAAAGAGAAAATAAGAAACTCGTACATTAAAATAAGAACCGGGTTCTCACAAACTTCCCCCCTTAAATCAATTCATCCCCGAATTTCCCTTCCAAGGGTGGTGAAGATATAGGTGTGAACAACTTCGGCCACTGAGCACGTATGTCGGTCTCCCGCTCCCAGTTTTCGTCCTACACTCGGCCATGCTGTCATAGCACTCGTACGAGAGGAACTAACCGGCCTCGGAGAACCTTCGTGCTCCTATAAACGATACGAATCGGATGCTCTTCAAAGGATGCATCTAACTCAAGCTCAACCTCCTAGGGCTAAAAAACGTGAGACGTGTATGAATGATAATGGCACAACTCAGATACATAGAAGACATCGTGCATGGCTTGGTACCTATGTGGTAACTACAACCGATAGGCAACCATCTCGACTCTGTCCAGAATCTCAAATGGCCCCACATACCTCGATGAAAGTTTACCTTGTCTCCTGATCCGCATGTGTCCCAACCTCGGTGAAACAGACAAAAAAAACTAATTCCCAACCACGAACTCCAAGGGTCGTCTGCGGTGATCAGCATAAGATTTTTTCCAAGATTGTGTGGTAGCCATATGCTTCGGAATCAACTGTACCTACTCAGAAGTCTCCTACACGAGACGTGGTCCCAGTAAAGTTGTCTCTCCTACCTCTAACCAGCACAATGATGATCGGTATGGCCTACCATATAAATCCTCATAAGGTGTCATCTCAATAGTTTCCTAAAAACTATTATTATAGGAAAACTAGACCAGGGGTATGTGCTTCTCCAAAAATCCCCCAAAGTCTAGGATTCAAGAACGCAACATGTCCTCAAACACCTGTATCGTACGCTCTGACTGGCCATCGGTCTGAGGGTGGTAAGCTGTGCTCAGAAGCACCTATGTACCCAGTTCCCTCTAAAAATTCTTCCAAAAACGAGACGTAAAACGGGCGGCCCCATCTGAAATGATATAACGAGGGACCCCATGAAGACGTATGGCCTCTTGGAAATACAACTTTCTGAGCTGGTCAACACCGAAGGTTTCCTTTATCGACCAAAAGTGAGAAACCTTTGTGTGTCAGTCCACAACAACCCACACTGCATCATTGCCTCGAGGTGACCTCGGCAACCCAGTAACAAAGTCCATCACGACATCATCCCATTTCCACTCCGGAATGGGTAACTGCTGTAACGGTTCAGCTGGCCTCTGATGCTCCACCTTCACCTGCTGACAGGTGGAACACCTTACAACAAAACTAGCTACATCTATCTTCATTCCCAACCACCAGTACTGACGTCTCAAGTCTCGGTACATCTTGGTAACCCTGGGATGAACTACTTGGGCTGAAGCATGAAACTCCCGCATCAGCTCCTCGCGTATATCCCCTAGAACAAAGACTCATCCATGGAAACACAAAACATCATCATCTCTTATCATCAACATAGGAGGAGGGTCCTCACTTTCAACCGACTCCAGTAGAACTAGGCCTTCGGAATTAGATAGATGTCTCATCCACACTCTATCATGGAGGGTAGAGTTCATAGCTAAAGATGAAATATAGGTTTTCCCCTGACTGTCGTGCACCTCCAAATGCATCTCAGAGAACAAATCCATAAGCTTCCATTCACCACTGGCCTCCTGCACTGCCTGTATCTGAGTCTTCCTGCTCAGGGCATCAGCTACTTCATTACCTTTACCATGTGTATAGGCAAGCTCAAAATCGAAGGACTGAAGGTATTCAACCCACCTTCATTGTCTCGGGTTCAAGTCATGCTAGGTAAAGATGTACTTGAGACTTTTTTGGTCCTTGAACACAACAAAATGTTCTCCCTTGAGATAATGTCTCCAATATTGCAACACATGAACAACTGCAGCCAACTCGAGATCATGCGTCGGGTAATTCCTCTTATGTGGCCTCAACTGTAGAGACCCGTACGCAACTAATCAATCGCCCTGCATCAACATAGCTCCTAGCCCAATACCTGATGCATCACAGTAAACTGTATAGCTTTTCCCATGCTCTAGGAGTATCAGGATCGGTGCTGATGTCAACATTTCCTTCAGGTCCTGAATGGTTGTATCGCAATCTTCCGACCAAACGAACTTCACACCCTTCTTAGTCAAACCCGTCAGTGGTGTTGCTAAGCAAGAGAAGTCCTAGATGAAGTGTCTTTAGTAACCAGCCAGCCCTAAGAAACTCTGTATCGCAAACACGTTCTTAGGCTGCTCCCAGGAAACTACTGCTCTCACCTTCTCTAGGTCCACGACAACTTCTGCCTTCGAGATGATATGACCCAGGAAGTGAATCTGGTCTATCCAAAAGTGGCACTTTGAGAGCATAGCATATAGCTGATTCTCTCTCATTGTACTCAATACGACCTCAAGATGGGTGGAATGGTTGTGTTGAGTGTGAGAGTAAACCAAGATATCATCCATGAATACTACCACAAAATAATCCAAATTGGGATGGAACACACGATTCATCAGAGCCATGAAAACTGCTGGCGCGTTCGTGAGTCCGAACGGCATAACCGTATACTCGTACAGACCATACCATCTCCTAAAAGATGGGAGAGGTATATCAGATGGACTAATGCGCAGCTGATGATATCCTGATCTCAAGTCAATCTTCGAGAACACTCATGCTCCACGAAGTTGATCAGAGAGATCATCAATTCTTGGTAAGGGATATCGGTTCTTAACTGTTAACTGCTTCAGCTTCCAATAATCCACACAGAGTCTGAGAGTATTGTCCGCCTTCTTCACAAAAAGGACAGGAGAACCCCATGGAGAAGTACTAGGTCGGATAAAACCCTTTGACTATAACTCCTCTAACTGTCTATTGAGATCCTGCAACTCTGGTGTAGCCATCTTATAAGGAGGAATGGACACTGATGATGCTCCTGGCACAAGCTCAATCGAAAAATCTACCTCACGCTCCGGAGGAAGACCTGAAAAGTCATCTAGGAAGACATCTCTGAAACGATCAACCACTAGAGAGAAATCCTGCTGATAAGTCCCTGTTCATCCAGATATAAACTCGCAATCAGGGTTGTGACTCCACCTCGGCCACGATGCTCTGGTCCAGCTCGACTCGCCTGAACATCCCATTCTCCCTTGTATAGAAACTCTCCGCCCTTTGGTGACGTGAAACTCACCCTGTGATGATAGCAATCTACAAAGGCTCAGAAGAGAACCAACCAGTCCATCCCAAGAATGACGTCATAAGCTGTCATCTCTAAGACATAGAGGTCCCAAAGGAAGTGACACCCACCAACCTCAAGGGGGAACTCCTTGCACTGACTCAAACTAGCATTTATAGTTCCCAACAGAGTTTCTAGCATCATATTAGTAGAATAAGAAGAAACACAGAGCCCTAGGCTCTCCACAATGGGAACAGATACGAAACTATGTGTAGCACCCATTTCGAAAAGTACTGTAGATAAAACAGAAGCTACTATAATAGTACCTCTGACTGTAGAAGGTCCGGGATCCTTCTCCTGTTGGGTCTGCTACAATGCATATGCCTGCCTAGTGTCGCGACCCTGCGACACAGCCGGGCTACCCTGAGCTTTCCCACCCTACTTGTAACATCCCAAGTAAGTAATGAATAATAGATATTTTTATCCATGTCTATTAATGATTAAGATAGTGTTTTAGAGGCTTAAAATGAAAATAAATACAATCTTATGCATGGAATAAACTAATATTCTTAAAAGATTGTTTTACTGCCTTTTGATGGCAAAGCATTTTTGAATCTAACTTTTGACAATTTTATAAACTATGTTTGTCAAAATAAACTTATTCTTTATGATTGGGACATCAAAATTTACCTTGTGTGAATTTTTGGTATTTTTCTGACAATGTTCATTTTTTTTATGAATAGTGAAAAATACTGCATTTTACATCAAAACTGCTTTTTAATATAATTTATTTATATGATTAGATTATGTTTTGAATTGGTTTTGAAGTGAAATTAGAATATATTTTTACCATTTTATCCAATGGTGGTCATTGGAATCAATTTCACTTTGAAATTAGACTTAAACTGGTGTCAATCTTTTGATACTTATTGTTTTGTAAAAACACGCTATTTGCTCTGGCAGCAGGAATTAATTATTAAATTAATTAATGTGACTTATATGATTTGAATTTTTTAAAATAGACTTCATTTTTGAATTCGGAATATCAAATATAGCTTAGGGTGAATTTTTGGTAATTTTCTAAAAAACTTCAATTTTTGATGAATAGTGAAACCACTAAGTGGTAATCAAGCAAACTGATATTTCAGTTAAATGAAAGTTTACCACTAATGTGTATTGAATTTTGAAAATCAGAAATACATGGTTGTCATTAAGAAGTAAAATGTGGTTCAATGAGATTAAAATAATTTATTGGTGAATAGTAACTTATTAAGTTTTTAATCGCGATTAGTGGTAATTAGTGTAGTTAAAGGTATAAATAATGCTTTAATAATTTGAAATGACCTAGACACATGTCCCAACCTTATTGGTTGTGTCATGGCCGACCAAGACAAGCCATGGGTCAACTTGGGTACCCCATGGAGACATTTTGGTTGGGAAATGACATAAATAACTTTTTATTAAATGTTAAAGTAAAAATGACACAAACATAATACGTTTTACGAAAACAATTTTCACATGGGGTTATAAAGATCAGATATTTGATTATAAATAGTCATTGGAAAGATAAAAAGATTTCCTACATCATAGTATTTTTTTAATGATTTTTAGACACTAAATAAATTAAATTATTTATGACATAATAATGATGCAGCGATGACATCATTATTTGACGATTTAAATAAAATGGAAAGATAATGTAAAATCTATGAACTACACATGGCCAAAACCAATTGGATGAGTGTATTTCGAACCCTTATCACCTTATCCACGAATTATATCAATGTGGGACCTTTTGAAACCGAAACACATTTTCAAATAAAGTAATATTTCTTTACTTTCCAAAAGTGCCCCTCCTCTCCTCTTATAAAAGGCCCCCACCTCTACCTCATTTCACACACTCCTCAAGCCTTTGGATCGGCCAACCCCTGCCCATTTACTCTCTCCACATCCCTCTCCTCGTCCTAGAGGATTCCCTTTGGGGATAATCCTTTCAAAGGAAGCCTTTAGGCTCAAATCAAAAGGAGTTACACTTTTAAAGGTAATTCATTCTCTCATGTTCATTTGTTTTATTTTGCTTCTCCAACCCCCTAAAATCTTTTTATTTACTTATTTTGTAACAACACCAGTATATTCAATATACAAGGATGTTTTTATAAGATTTATTTGAGCTAAACTCTCACACAACTACATCAAATGGTTAAAGAACATACGGTTTCCGTGGATGGAGAAATTCTGCCTCCCGAAACGATGATTGTTCAATACTCATTTAACACCTTCAAAGTTGGCCATTATGATGTCACTATTTTTATATATGATATATAATATGTTTATGTTTTCCTTAAGCTTCTGTTTTTTTTCATTTTGGGCATACCTTTATGGTTCCCATTATGGGTAAACACGATATCTTCATTTTAGGAAGTGCGGACTACCGCCCCCTGGAAGTGATTTGATTCGTTAATACCATATGTGGGATGTGTAAAGGATAAAGTTAATGATATTATATATGTTATTATACTGGAATTATAATATACTCTTATATCATTATGATTCCATTCCAGAAAATACGAAATAGAAATGGAAGTAGCGTTCATGCGTACGTACGGCTTACCGTCTCCATGAACGGTGCATTTCATTTCTTACCTCTAAATGTGATGTAATATTATAAATACATGTATATGATGAATATATATGATATATATGTTATCCAAATCATTAATATCATTCTGGATATAGTGAACCTTTGACCAAATTAACAACATTTAAGTGTAAGAAGTCTATTTTTGACTTAAGAACCAAATACCGACAAAATGAACATTATAAACTTAACTGATTACATGATGTTCATAACATGGTATAAAAGGAATAATGAACTTGAAAAAGATTCATAAGCAAGTAGAGATTAACTCAAGTTTATTATTCAGGAGATTAAAGAACGGTCGGGTCAAGTCGGATTCGAGGTATGGGACTTCGTCTCAATCTCCTTTCATTGAGGCATATTTTATTTTATACACAACTTTCTTTTATACGGTGTATAAACCCCTTTGACTTTTACGTTTATTCAAAAGGAATATTTTTTATATGAAGAGTTTACTAAACGAAAAAAGGGAATGTTTTTGTCGTATGTATGCGGCGACAACGACTTCTCTGCCGCCGTGACCGTTATTTGAGTTTCAGCTTCCTCTACAAGTCATACCCTTTTTTTAAATGAAAAATAAATACCATGTTTTACTTTGGTATTAAAAATGGTTTTTATAACGTTTTTATTATATCTATGTGTTGTATTGATATCTTGTGATTGAAATGTAGAAATGTTATGTTTCCTTTATGCATGTTTTATGTGATACGATTATGTTATGGTTCTTGGGCATTATTATGATGACGGGTGGTTCCGTGATAAACTAAGGGCGGGTGAGCCCATTATAGATCTCCAATGCATTGGGTAACGCAAAGGAGTGAAACGTTAAGGTTTCTCCGAAGAGATTTTAGGGAATATACTGTGATGGGTATTCCAAACGTAACCAAGAGGGTTACTCCCTACGTAAGAATGTTATGAATGCCTCAAGTTACCTTTATGTCTTATGATTTCTATGATTTATTCATGATTTTATGAGGTATGTTAAAGTGCCTATGTTTTATGGGTAAAGTATGATTTCAGTCTTATGTATATATGAACTCATGTTTCCTTTCCATGTTTTTATAACCCATACTGATCTTTTTATGCTCATCCCAAGTTTTTTTGAAATGTTTTTCACAGGTCAAGGGAAAGGTACATGATATGATCATAGTGTCAAGGAAGTGTCAAGAAATAATCCATGTTTTATTTTAAATGTGTTTCCATTGATGGGAATGAAGAATACTATCTTTATGTAACCACTTTGTTTATATGTGGAATATAATTAAAGTTTTATGATCTAATTCTCTAAAACTCTAAACCCGAAAAGATCCTCAATGTGTAATCTTGTAATAACTCAAGATTAAGTAAGGTTTAAGGCTGGGGCCTTATAGTTGGTATCAGAGGTCGGTTTAGATAACTTTAGGAGTTAGAATTCTATTAAATGATTATCCAAAAATATTTTTTTCCCGAAATGATATAGCATTTAAAGATTACCATGTTGCTTCATCTAAGACATGTTTGATCAGAATGGTTTTCTGCAGAGGAAACAGGGAAGCAGTGCTAGGAAGGCATACAGAAGGAAATAACCTTCCGAATCAGCATCTAGAAATGGTCGGAATTGGAACTGAACAGTTTGTTGCAGTAATGGTGCAGTTGACTCAAGCGATAAATGGCGGTGGTATCCATACACGAGATCAGCCAGACCAACTGCAGAGGAACATGTCAGTGGTGGAACATTTCATGAGGCAACATCCACCATCATTCAGAGGATCATCTGACCTTGTGCTAGCTGAAGGGTGGATTAAAGCACTGGAGAAGATTTTTGATGTCATGGGGTGTTCAGACAATCAAAAGGTTAGTCTTGCTATTTACCATTTGGATGGTGAAGCAGATCAGTGGTGGTCTATGGTTAAAAATATCAGGGACACCGATGAGATTGATGCTCTTGACTGGGATGAATTCAAAGGTATGTTTCTTGAGAAGTATTTTCCTAAGGCTGTTCGACTTAGGATGGAAAATCAATTCTTGGAATTGAGGCAAGAGGAAGACTCAGTGGCTGCCTATGAATAAAGGTTCACTCGATTGGAAAGGTATGCTCCAAATTTTATCCGGGACCTTGATAGTAAAATCAATCGTTTTTACTTAGGATTAAAGCCAAAATATCGAAGGGAATTAGCTTCTCGTGAGTTTAAAATTTATGAAAAGCTTGTTCGATGTGCTGAGAAGGTGGAAATGGAGTTTTCCGATGACCAAGTTTTCTATAACAACTAGCAGAAGAAGAGACCGAGGTGGCAGGAGAAAGGTAAGAATTCTTCAAAAAAGTCTGATGGTAAGAGAACTAAGTTTCCAGTTTGTGATAAATGTGGCAAAATGCATGCTGGGGAATGTCTTCTGAATTCTGGGAAGTGCTACCGATGTGGTAAGATGGCACATAAGGCTCGTGATTGCACTGAAAAGGATCAAGGTGAAGGTAAGAAAAAATTTTATTTACAGTTAGTGAAATGTTATAAGTGCAATGAGATGGGTCACTATGCAAACGAGTGTCCGACAAGGAGCTTGAGTGATGGGAAGCAGTTAGACTACAAGCAGAAAGGGGTGGTGAAATCCTTTGCAACTACTTCAGCAGATGTCGGGCCATCAAATGAAGTTATATCAGGTACATTGTTTGTTTTTTCAGATTATGCCAGTGTGTTGTTTGATTCGGGGTCTACACATTCTTTCATCTCTAAAACGTTTTCTAGTAAAATGGGAATACCATATCAAGAAATGACTCCTAAACTTTTGGTAAAAACACCTGGGGGAAATGTCGAGGCAAAAAGAATTTATAAGAATCTTCCTATCCTTATCTGTGGAAAGAACCTACTTGCAAACCTTATTGTTCTACCTCTAGTAGAGTTTGATGTTATCCTGGGTATGGATTGGCTCTCTATTTACCATGCTAAGATTGACTGTAGAGCTAAAGAAGTTTCTTTTCAGAAATACTTTCAGTTTGTTTACAAGAATGAACCCTTACTTTTGATTACATATCAAGAGGCCGAGAAACTTGTAAAAGATAGAAATGAATGTTACCTTGCACACGTCATTGAAAATAAAGGAACTGTTCAGATTAATGATGTGCCAGTGGTAAATGAGTATCCTGATGGTTTTCCTGATGAGTTGCCTGGAATAATACCAGATCAGGAAGTTGAGTTTACTGTTGACTTAGTTCCTGATGCTAAGCCAATTTCAATACCCCCTTATCGAATGGAACAAATTGAACTTTTAGAGTTGAAGGAGCAATTGTAAGATTTATTAGAGAAAGGTTTCATTAGACCTAGCACATCACCATGGGGTGCTCCTGTTTTATTTGTTAAAAAGAAAGATGGTTCTATGAGACTTTGCATTGATTATAGAGCCTTGAATAATATCACTGTTAAGAACAAATATCCTTTGCCTCATATCGATGATTTGTTTGATCAGCTCCAGGGAGCTCAGTTTTTTTCAAAGATTGACTTGAGATCGGGGTACCATCAGCTGAAGGTAAAGGAGGCAGATATTCCGAAGACCGTGTTCCGTACGAGATATGGCCATTATGAATTTGTAGTAATGCCTTTTGGGCTAACCAATGCACCTGCTGTATTCATTGACTTAATGAATAGAATTTTCCATGAGTTCTTGGATAAGTTTGTGGTGGTTTTCATTGATGATATTTTGGTGTTTTCTAAAAGTAAAGAGGAGCATGAAAAACATTTAAGCGTTATCTTGTAAACCTTAAAAGAAAAGAAACTGTATGGGAAATTCAGCAAGTGTGAGTTTTGGTTGCCACAAATTTCTTTCCTTGGTCACATTGTTTCTAAAGATGGAATAACTGTTGATCCTGCAAAAACAAAAGTTGTGGAAGAATGGCCAAGACCCACAAATGTAACCGAGATTCGTAGCTTCCTTGGTTTGGTGGGTTATTACCGAAGGTTTGTTAGAAATTTTTCACGGTTATCTAGTCCAATGACTAAGCTAACTTGGAAGGGTGTTAAGTTTATCTGGACAAAATAATGTGATGATTGTTTTCAGGAATTGAAAAGAAGATTGGTGAATGCTCCAGTTTTGGCACTACCTTCCAGGAATGGTGAGTTTGTTATATACAGTGATGCTTCATTGAAAGGACATGGTTGTGTCCTAATGCAGAATGATTAGGTAATTGCTTATGCTTCACGACAGTTGAAAACTCATGAGATAAATTACCCTACACATGATTTGGAATTAGCTGCTATTGTTTTTGCTTTAAAAATTTGGAGGCATCATTTTTATGGAGTAAAGTGTGAAATATATACCGATCACAAAAGTTTAAAGTATATATTCACTCAGAAAGAGTTAAACATGAGACAAAGGAGATGGCTGGAATTAATCAAGGATTATGATTGTACAACTCATTACCATCCGGGAAAAGCAAATAAAGTGGCTGATGCTTTGAGTCGAAAAAGTAATGCTTCATTAACAATGTTGTGGTTGGAACGTGATCCTTTGGTTAACGATTTGATGAACTTTGGCATAGAAGTTGTTGGTGCAGGAAGTCCTTCTGTTTTGTTTCAGGTATCAGTGAGATCTTCTCTATCAGATAGAATCAAGCAAGCACAGAAGCAAGATAGTGAGTTGCAGAAAAAGGTAGAGCTGGTTCAGAAAGGTAAGTTTCCTGAATTCAAATTTGATAATGATTGTGTTTTGAGATTTGTGAAGAGATTGTGTGTGCCTTGTGATTCACAGTTGAAGAGAGAGTTGTTATGTGAAGCTCATAGTTCTCCGTTTTCAGTTCATCCGGGCAGTACTAAGATGTATAGAGATCTGCGGGAGTATTACTGGTGGGATGGAATGAAAAGAGATATTGTTGATTTTACTGTGAAGTGTTTGACTTGTCAGCAGGTTAAAGCAGAGCGGCAGTTACCGAAAGGGATGCTTCAGCCTTTACCAGTGCCAGAGTGGAAATGGGAGAATATATCCATGGACTTTGTTGTTGGATTACCGAAGACATCTCGATGTAATAATGCAATCTGGGTTATTGTTGATCGCTTGACCAAATCTGCTCATTTCCTTGTTGTACGAGATACTTTATCTCTTGATCAACTTTCCTTTTTGTATCTTAAAGAGATAGTCAGGTTACATGGAGTTCCTCTCTCCATTGTATCGGATCGTGATCCCAGGTTTACTTCTAACTTTTGGAAAGGCCTTCAGAAGTCGTTGGGTACTGAATTAAATTTTAGTACAACTTTTCATCCTCAATCAGATGGGTAGTCAGAACGAACAATTAAGACATTGGAGGATATGCTACGAGCTTGTTCTATGGATTATCAGGGAAGTTGGGACCAACATCTTTCTTTGGTTGAGTTTTCATATAATAACAGTTTTCATTCCAGTATACAGATGGCACCATTTCAGGCATTATATGGGAAGCGGTGTCGAACTCCAGCTTTCTGGGATGAAGTGGGTGAAAGGAAGTTGATGGGACCAGAATTGGTAGAAGAGATGGCAGAAAAAGTTCAGATGATTCAGAAACACATGAGAACAGCTCAGAGCAGGCAGAAGAGTTATGCGGATAACCGGAGGAAGGATCTATCTTTCGAGGTAGGTGATCATGTTTTTCTCAAGGTTTCTCCTTGGAAAAGTGTGATGAGATTTGGTAAGAAAGGAAAGTTGAGTCCAAGGTTCATTCGACCATACGAAATTCTGGAGAGAGTTGGATCAGTTTCATATCGAGTGGCTTTACCTCCGAGTTTATCGCAGGTACACAATGTTTTTCACATTTCAATGTTGAGAAAGTATATGCCAGATCCATCTCCTGTTTTGAGTCCAGAGGTAGTTCAGCTGGAAGAGAACCTATCTTATGAGGAACAACCGGTCCAGATTCTTGACCACAGGGAGAAAGTGTTACGGAATAAGGTGATTCACCAGGTAAAGGTTTTGTGGAAAAACCACATGATTGAAGAGGCAACATGGGAATCTGAAAATGCAATGAGGGATAAGTACCCCCATTTATTCGAAAAGTAAATAAATTGCGGGGACGCAATTTTCTAAAGGGGGGAAGGATGTAACATGCCAAGTAAGTAATGAATAATAGATATTTTTATCCATGTCTATTAATGATTAAGATAGTGTTTTAGAGGCTTAAAATGAAAATAAATACAATCTTATGCATGGAATAAACTAATATTCTTAAAAGATTGTTTTACTGCCTTTTGATGGAAAACCATTTTTGAATCTATCTTTTGACAATTTTATAAACTATGTTTTTCAAAATAAACTTATTCTTTATGATTGGGACATCAAAATTTACCTTGTGTGAATTTTTGGTATTTTTCTGACAATGTTCATTTTTTTATGAATAGTGAAAAATACTGCATTTTACATCAAAACTGCTTTTTAATCTAATTTATTTATATGATTAGATTATGTTTTGAATTGGTTTTGAAGTGAAATTAGGATATATTTTTACCATTTTATCCAATGGTGGTCATTGGAATCAATTTCACTTTGAAATTAGACTTAAACTGGTGTCAATCTTTTGATACTTATTGTTTTGTAAAAACACGCTATTTGCTCTGGCAGCGGGAATTAATTATTAAATTAATTAATGTGACTTATATGATTTGATTTTTTTAAAATAGACTTCATTTTTGAATTCGGAATATCAAATATAGCTTAGGGTGAATTTTTGGTAATTTTCTGAAAAACTTCAATTTTGGATGAATAGTGAAACCACTAAGTGGTAATCAAGCAAACTGATTTTTCAGTTAAATGAAAGTTTACCACTAATGTGTATTGAATTTTGAAAATCCGACATACATGGTTGTCATTACGAAGTAAAATGTGGTTCAATGAGATTAAAATAATTTTTTGGTGAATAGTAACTTATTAAGTTTTTAATCACGATTAGTGGTAATTAGTGTAGTTTAAGGTATAAATAATGCTTTAATAATATGAAATGACCTAGACACATGTCCCAACATTATTGTTTGTGTCATGGCCGACCAAGACAAGCCATGGGTCAACTTGCGGACCCCATGGAGACATTTTGGTTGGGAAATGACATAAATAACTTTTTATTAAATGTTAAAGTAAAAATGACACAAACATAATACGTTTTACGAAAACAATTTTCACATGGGGTTATAAAGATCAGATATTTGATTATAAATAGTCATTGGAAATCTAAAAAGATTTCCTACATCATAGTATTTTTTATATGATTTTTAGACATTAAATAAATTAAATTATTTATGACATAATAATGATGCAGCGATGACATCATTATTTGACGATTTAAATAAAATGGAAAGATAATGTAAAATCTATGAACTACACATTGCCAAAACCAATTGGATGAGTGTATTTAGAACCCTTATCACCTTATCCACGAATTATATCAATGTGGGACCTTTTGAAACCGAAACACATTTTCAAATAAAGTAATATTTCTTTACTTTCCAAAAGTGCCCCTCCTCTCCTCTTATAAAAGGCCCCCACATCTACCTCATTTCACACACTCCTCAAGCCTTTGGCTCGGCCAACCCCTGCCCATTTACTCTCTCCACATCCCTCTCCTAATCCTAGAGGATTCCCTTTGGGCATAATCCTTTCAAAGGAATCGTTTAGGCTCAAATAAAAAGGAGTTACACTTTTAAAGGTAATTCATTCTCTCATGTTCATTTGTTTTATTTTGCTTCTCCAACCCCCTAAAATCTTTTTATTTACTTATTTTGTAACAACACCAGTATATTCAATATACAAGGATGTTTTTATAAGATTTATTTGAGCTACACACTCACACAACTACATCAAATGGTTAAAGAACTTACGGTTTCCGTGGATGGCGAAATTCTGCCTCCCAAAACGATGATTGTTCAATACTCATTTAACACCTTCAAAGGTGGCCATTATGATATCACTATTTTTATATATGATATATAATATGTTTATGTTTTCCTTAAGCTTCTGTTTTTTATCATTTTTGGCATACCTTTATGGTTCCCATTATGGGTAAACACGATATCTTCATTTTAGGAAGTGCGGACTACCGCCCCCTGGAAGTGATTTGATTCGTTAATACCATATGTGGGATGTGTAAAGGATAAAGTTAATGATATTATATATGTTATTATACTGTAATTATAATATACTCTTATATCATTATGATTCAATTCCAGAAAATACGAAATAGAAATGGAAGTAGCGTTCATGCGTACGTACGGCTTACCGTCTCCATGAACGGTGCATTTCATTTCTTACCTCTAAATGTGATGTAATATTATAAATACATGTATATGATGAATATATATGATATATATGTTATCCAAATCATTATTATCATTCTGGATATAATGAACCTTTGACCAAATTAACAACATGTAAGTGTAAGAAGTCTATTTTTGACTTAAGAACCAAATACCGACAAAATGAACATTATTAACTTAACTGATTACATGATGTTCATAACATGGTATAAAAGGAATAATGAACTTGAAAAAGATTCATAAGCAAGTAGAGATTAACTAAAGTTTATTATTCAGGAGATTAAAGAATGGTCGGGTCAAGTCGGATACGAGGTATGGGACTTCGTCTCAATCTCCTTTCATTGAGGCATATTTTATTTTATACACAACTTTCTTTTATACGGTGTATAAACCCCTTTGACTTTTACGTTTATTCAAAAGTAATATTTTTTATACGAAGAGTTTACTAAACGACAAAAGGGAATGTTTTTGTCGTACGTATGCGGCGACAACGACTTCTCCGCCGCCGTGACCGTTATTTGAGTTTCAGCTTCCTCTACAAGTCAAACCCTTTTTTTAAATGAAAAATAAATACCATGTTTTACTTTGGTATTAAAAATGGTTTTCATAATGTTTTTATTATATCGATGTGTTGTATTGATATATTGTGATTGAAATGTGGAAATGTTATATTTCCTTTATGCATGTTTTATGTGATACGATTATGTTATGGTTCTTGGGCATTATTATGATGACGGGTGGTTCCGTGATAAACTAAGGGCGGGTGAGCCCGTTATAGCTCTCCAATGAATTGGGTAACGCGAAGGAGTGAAACGTTAAGGTTTCTCCGAAGAGATTTTAGGGAATATACTGTGATGGGTATTCCAAACGTAACCAAGAGGGTTACTCCCTACGTAAGAATGTTATGAATGCCTCAAGTTACCTTTATGTCTTTTGATTTCTATGATTTATTCATGATTTTATGAGGTATGTTAAAGTGCCTATGTTTAATGGGTAAAGTATGATTTCAGTCTTATGTATATATGAACTCATGTTTCCTTTCCATGTTTTTATAACCCATACTGAGCTTTTTATGCTCATCCCAAGTTTTTTTGAAATGTTTTTCACAGGTCAAGGGAAAGGTACATGATATGATGATAGTGTCAAGGAAGTGTCAAGAAATAATCCATGTTTTATTTTAAATGTGTTTCCATTGATGGGAATGAAGAATACTATCTTTATGTAACCACTTTGTTTATATGTGGAATGTAATGCAAGTTTTATGATCTAATTCTCTAAAACTCTAAACCCGAAAAGATCCTCAATGTGTATTCATGTAATAACTCAAGGTTAAGTAAGGTTTAAGGCTGGGGCCTTATACTACTTCTTCTGAGATCCTGGTGTCTGGATACCACAACCATGACCACCATCCCTACCTGCACGCCCTGACGTATTCCAGTTCCCCGACTGGTAAGAAGCTGCTGGTGCTGCCCCTACACGCGAAGTCTGCACAGAACCCCTCTCACTAGCCACTGGTGGAAACGCCCAGCAAAATCACTAGAGATAACCCATCTTGCCACATGATCGGCACTCCCCTGGATCATGTGGACACTACGGTCTCTTGTTCCCCTCTCTACCGCATTGGTAGAAAAAGACCGAGCCACCTAAAGATACTACCTGGCTAGTACTGCCACCATGAGAGAAACTCATATGTCGGTTCCTCTTTCTGGTAGAAATAGCACCAAAAACTGGTGTCGAACCGCCCTACCCAGCACCACTAGATTCCCGAAGGCTCCTCTCTATAATCAGCGCCTGATTCACAATAGCATGTACTGAAGGCAACCTGAAAACATTCACCAGCGCTCGGATGTAATAACGAAGACCATCCTCAAAACGTCTAGCACTCAACGTCTCATCACCCACCAGAACGGGTGAAAAACACTGAAGCTCGGTGAAACGAGCATAATAATTCATCACCGACATAGAGCCCTGCTGCAGGTTCATGAACTATCGAGCTCGATCTGCCCTCAGTATCTCTGGGAAGAAGAAGTCATAGAAGGCTATCTGGAAATATTTTCATGACATGTGTCTATGATGATCTGACTGTGTCGTAACATCCCCCCACCCTTTGGCGGAATCACGCAGTATATAAGTTGCGATCTTGACCCTCCACCCTGGAGGCGTCTCAAGAAGCTCGAAGATAGTCTACATAGACCCCAACCAAGACTCCGCTGCCTGTGGTCCGCCATCCCCTGAAAACGTAGGCAGATGCTGCTGCTGGAAGATACGAGTCAGCTCAGTCATAGATGTGGCAGTCCGCGGTGCTCCCTGAAAGGTCTGCATGAACCGCATAAAGCCTTCACGGAACTGCGCCTTTGTGCCTGTGTCTGGTATTAAGGTTGGCGCTGCATCTGGCTCTACTAGAGGATCCACTGGTAGCCCATGGCCCACCATTTCTGGAGTATACTCGTTGCCACTCTCCTGGCGAACAAAGAGTGAACGTCTCGGCGGCATGACACTACAAGGTCAAACGCACACCTTAGATCAAGATTATCACAGTCTGAAAATGAAGGAACCAAAAGGGGAAAATGAGGAAGAATGCATTCAATATTTGAAAAACAAGACAACAGGGTGTGTATACTGACTACACGGCGTGTACGTGACTTCCCTTCCCTGTCTGGGTCATTTTACACGGCCAAGCCACACGTCTCCCATTTGAACAAAACTACATGGCGTGTATATAATCAACACGACATGTATGGTGTAATTTTCCAATGTCCCATGTTGTTTGTGACATGTCTGACTACTCAGCTTGAACTACACGGTGTGTTACACCCGCACACGGCATGTGCACTACCTCATTTCCCAGCCACACGGCTATGTCCACACGGTCTGTCCTTGGACAAGACTACAGGGTGTGTCCCACAGGTACACAGTGTGTTCTAGACGAGCTTCGCTGACCTGTGTTGTTAGTTACATGGCCGGATACACGGCTCACACTACACAGTGTGTTCCAGATGGGCACGGCGTGTACACGAAAGGATTACACGGACCCGTGTTTTTAGTTACACGGCCGGATCCCAGGTCATACTACACGGCGTGTTCCATAATGGACATGGCGGGTATGTCCTAAGGTCTCCTCCGTCCGTGTTATTAGTTACACGGGCAGACTCTGGGTCAACACTACACGGTGTGTACATTTGGTACACGGTGTATTTTCCCAAAGAATTTCCCGTTCCCGTTCCCCTGCCCACACTGTCTATGACACGGGAAGAGACTACACGGCGTGCACTGCGGGTACACAAAATGTACTCAAAAAGTTTTCTTTTCTTCCCAAACATATGAACACACAGCGTGTGTCTGAGGAACTACACGGCATGTATCCTAGGTTTTCCGGATATTAAGGCTCAGATACTCCTCCGGAACCGAGAAAATACTGCAAAAAAACACCCAAGTGCCAAATTCTGATCCGTGAGGGCCCATACTCCCCACGAATCAATGTTTGGCATCTTATATGTGTTATAACAAGATAAGCAGTCAATAATCCGCCAAATTCCGATCAATGAGGGCCCATACTTCCCAAAAACCAAATTTTGGTGTCCATTCTATCAACAGGCTCACATAAAAATACCCTATCACATAGCAGGTATTTATCAAAGTAGCTATCACAATAGTATGCTTTTTCTAGCACAACAACTATCACAACAACATGAAATTTATAATGTGCCTACATGGCATGGAACTATGCATGGCATGTGATTTCTAGCATGTTCCTAAATGATAAATGAGATTGCATACTCTCTTCTCATCAGGTTGAAACTAAATATAACCCATGGATAAAATCTAAATAGAACAATCACAAGTGCATCACCCAACGGTGAAATCAAATCAACTGTAAAATTTGAAAAATCAGAAAAATTGCAAAAATACGAGGTAGAATGGATTTTCCCTGTACACGGGTTTGCTACGTCCGGGCACAGCTTATTACCAACTACCATTCTCATCTTATCCCAGACTAAGGCTCTAAATAGTATGCCAAAGAAAAGAACCCATTTGATACCACTTTGTAATGTCCCGGTTCTGGGTGCCACTCAACTGGTGCCCCGAACCCGGCTCGCTACGTGGCCTAAAGCGTATTTCCCCAAATGCCAGAGGCTACCGACTAGCATTGAGGTCCCAAGTCTGATAGTGGGGAAACTATGCCCTCATTTTTGAAAGTGTAGCGCTGCGGAATAATAAAAACATTCAACAACAGAGGAAGCAATAAACCATACACATGGAAAATAAACAACTGTAGTAAAATATAACCAACAGTTATATAGATAATGATGCAAAATGTCTCAAGTTCTAAGAAAATAGCCAGAACATGTTACACAACAATACAGTACAGTACAATATAGAGTATAGAAAAACAAAACAAAATAATCGGTAGCATCACGAGCGTAAGCCCAGTCCCATGCTACCCTACTTCTCAGCAGCAATCAAGTACCTGTATAGGGACCCTTTCCCTTATCCATACCTCCATAAATGTAATCTATTTGGGCCAAAGACATGACCCAAACAGGGTGTGATAAATAAATCCCAGTAGGCACCCACCAAAGGCTCGTGCCCTGCTATGTGAAAGTATGCAACAAAAGTGTGCAGTAGTAAAATGCAATCAACTAAGAAGTACCCAAAAGTAACTAACTTTACCAGTTGTATTTCCATTTTATTATTCATTTTTACCATTTAATTTAAAAACATTCTATGCTCAATAGAACCAAGCCCTCAGGAAAATCAGAATCTTTCCCTCAGGCTAATATAATAAAACCACGCCCTCAAGCTTTCCCTCGGGCTATCGAGCATTTCCCTCAGGTGCACGAAGTGTCACCCTCAGGCACAGAAGTCAATGCCCTCGGGCATACGAAAAGTTTTCCTCAGGAGAAATAGAACGTTGCCCTCAGGCTATGTAGTACCTTGCCCTCAGGCTAAACAAAAAATTCCCTCAGGCTGAAAAGAACACTTCCCTCAGGCGCAAATAACCAGTCCATTCCCAACATGTAAAACAAGAAATTCACATACAATTCCTATCAAGAAAATTTTATAAACAATATTACAACGGCATACCCTCAGGTATCCTGGAAAAACAGCTAAATAGAGGAACGCACCCCTAGGGTGCTTCTGGATCCAAGCAGTGATCCCAAACAGTAGTTTATTATCACATTTAATTACCTATAAAATTCTAGTTATTTAAATAGCGAAGGACCCTGCCACACAACAACCCAACATGGGTTCGTAGCACATCGGTGCACAAAACGCACAACAGTTGGAAATTAAACACCAAGCCACCTACCTTAAACGCCCCTGATCAATATACACAAACGTCGATTCCAGAAACGCCCAGAGATGACATAGATATGGGTTACAATAAAACCTATTCAAACGTAAATAACATTCCCTCTGGAAATAATTGGTAAGAACGGCTTAAGGAGAGCGGAGTTCTTACCTGTGCGGTTCCAACGAGATCGTAGGCGGAAGAATCTGATTCCTGACGTGCGCTCGGTAGATCTCTAAAGCTCCGGCCTCCTCTTTTTCTCCAAAACAAACCCAAACGCCTCCTCTGCCAAATGAAGAGGCTACTGCTCATTTTAAGTGAAAAAAAACTACACTGTGTGTACTTCTAAATACATGACATTTACTTTTTCATTTAATTATTCCTCTGGAGGCACCGCCAAACTGTTCATTCATCGACATGAGTACATGACATGTATTCTTCACTACAAGGTGTGTACTATCACCCAGTTTTCATCTTTTTCCACCGCCTTACTATTTCCCTCCCGACTGACTACACGGCATGTACATACCCACTACAGGGCGTGTAGTCGTTTTTTACACCCTTCGTCTCTGTCATGGCTATACACCCTGTGTACTCATCCCACATGGACAAAGTACACGGCGTGTGGAAAATTACACGGCGTGTAGTCTCAAAATTTATGATTTGTCCCCATTTCCTTTATTTTCTCAAAAACACTTAAGGAAAAGAGAAAAGAAAAAACCCGTACATTAAAATAAGAATCGGGTTCTTACACATGATGTTGGTAAATGTTAATGTTTCTCTGAAGATATTTAGGGAATATACTTTGATGGGTATTCAAAATGTAACTCCCTATGTAGCATTGAAAGCTACAATGTTAGTATGTTATTGAAGCAACAAGTTAACATTATAATTTCTATGTGTTATTCATAAATCTTATGATTTTATAAGGTATGTTAAAGAGATTATGTTTGATGAGGGAAAAGTATGATTTCATTTATTTGTATATATTTAAAGACTAATGTTTTCTTTCATTATTTTATAACCCTTACTGAGCTTTTTATTCTCATCTCACATTTTGGAAAAAAAATTCATAGGGTATAAGGAAGGGTAAGATAAAGGATAAATTCAAGAATATTTATATCAAGAAAATAATTCTTGTTTACTTTAGATGTTTTATTTTTGTGAAAAAAAAATTGTAGTGTATAAGTGTATAGTATGTAATTTTTGAGATGTAACATAATAGTTATGGCCTAATTCTCTAAAACTCTAAACCTGAAAAGATCTATAATGTCAAATTCCTTACATAACTAAAAATTATGTAATGTATATAGGTTAGTCATTATAGTTGGTAGTAGAGGTCGGTTTAGATTACTTTAGATGTTAGGGTGTTGTTTAAGTATAAGTGTCATGTTTTATATAACCATAGTGGTTAGAATATTAGAAAGATTCATTGTTTTTTTAGATAAATTGAATAATTTAAGGATAACATGAATAAATATATATTAGTGTTTACCATCCACATAAGATTATATTTGATGATTTTACTGATATACTCTAGATAACCTTTATTGTTTTAGAGTAAATGGAAGGATCTAGGAGGCGCCAAAGTAACAATGGTTGTGAAGGAAACTGTGGTGGTTTTCTATAAAAGAATCCAAATGAATTGGGAGATACAATGAGAACTCTTGTGGTTATTCTTAAACAACTATTTAGAGTCATGATTGACCATTTGAACCATGGTAATTTTTCTAAGGCCTCATATATATGAGAAACGAATCCCTATGGAAGAACAGGTAATAATCATAAAGCTAAGTATATTAAAAAACCTATGTTTCAAGGATGTGGAAAGAAACACCTAGGAAATGATTCAAAGGGATGGTAACATGTTATAGATGTGGTAATGAAGGTCATAAGCCAATAACATTCCCTGGAAAAGTAAGCGTTTAGTTGAATCTAGGATAGGGAAATAAATTATTTATGAGGGATAAATTGAATGTTTTAAATGTAGTGTGCATGTTCATTATGAAAATTCATGTCCTGAGAATAAGGTTTGAGAATGGGATCATCAGGACCATAAAAATATATGTTTACCAATACATAATCTCATTCCAATTGAAAATGAGGAAACTAAAAATGGCCTATGAAATGTATGAATTATTTCATATCTTATTTTTTGACATTACTAAAATATTAGGACATTATTTGTTAGTAGGAAATAAGTATAAAATAATAATACAGAAAAACAAGGATAAAGTATCATAAAGAATGTTTGATGATTAAGATTTCCATATTTTAGGAATTAAAGAGTTATGTTGGATCTATGAATGATGACATGTTTAAAAGTATTAATAATGGGGTTACTTAGGAAGATTTATAGTATTTTTTAACCTTATGTTTTTTATATAAACATTTTATTAGAGGAATAATTATATTTTATTTTTTGATATATTTACAAAGAACCATTAGGGTTGATATGATCCCTGAATTTGAGGCAATTATGGGTTATTAGTTTTTGGGATGCAAAATGTGAGGTATGAAATAACCTTCTAGGTTAAAACATGTTATGTATCGTTTTAAGGACTTTATCTCATTTTTTTATGTTATTATAATTATATGTTTTTATAAAAAGGAAAACACGTAGACCATGTGACAACCAATCGTGTCAAAAAATGATACGGGAATCGAACCCACAACTAATGTGCAACTATGATTAATCACCTACCACTAGGCTACGTGAAGTCCCGGGTTAGTATGAATTTTTATTTTTAGTTAAATGATTTTATGGATCAGGAATGAGTTTATTTTGAAAACATATGTTTTATAAAATGGATATCCTTAGTACAAGAAAATTATTTGGTGATTACGTGATAATTGTTATTTCTGAAGATGGTCTCTCTTTTGTAAACCCCATATGATTAAGGAAAATAGAACACTCTGTGATTTTATTTTTGTAGTAATGGTTGAAATATTATTTTGGAAGAATATATTTTTTTATTGTGGACATGTGGATATTTGGTTTATTTGTGGAATTGATTAACCTATCATGGAGAACATGTTATTAGGTTAATTACTTTTCTTTATGAGACTTTAAGAGTAGTCGATGTTATTTGATGATAAATGTTATTATTTACCATATATGACTATGTGATCTAATTATTTTGTGTTTTGGGTTTCAAAAATAGTTTGGATTATTTTGAAGAAATTAAAGTACAATTTTTTATTGAATGGACTTTTTTGAAATTTGAGTATTGTTTGTTGAATTTTAAAGATTAAGGGTTGTATTTATTTTTATAAAGGATTACCCTTTTGGAATTATCAAATCATATACTAAACATTTTAGTTTTGGTTAATGTCTAAAAACTAAGAAAATATGAGGTTCATATTTTTTGGATTATGTGATTCGTTAGAAGTTGATTTTATCACTTAATGTATGAAGAAGTCCTCTTAAATACTTATCATTTGAAGAAAATATGAGTTTGTGGTAAGTATTTATTAAAGTATGAAACAGTAATTTTCATGTAATTATATTTCTTTATGATCTTAGTGTAAGTAGTAATAAAACTATTCAACTCCATAAAAAGCATCTAGAAGAAAAAAATGTTAAATGCTTTGTTTTATCAACAGACTTTTACCCCACCACAAATTTATGGTATTGTGGTGGTTAACTTTCCGTGATCAAGTTCTCTATCACTCTCTATTAGTCTATGAGAGTTTTTTTCATTTATAATTGTAATACTAGTAGGTGTTATCTTGGATGACTTTTTTATTTATATTTATTTTTTTAAAGTTATAGTTTTGTTGACTCTTTTTTCATTGTGGGGATTTCAATAAAGTTTTCAAGCCCAATTTTAAAATTTTGAGGACATAATTTCCCAAAGGGGGGGAGGATGTAATGACCTAGGTATTTATAAAATAATAAATTTACATATTTATTAATATTTATGAATAATATTTTAATTTTATGTTAAAGATATCACTTTTTTTGATAACATACTCAAAATGAAACAACGGGTTTCTTTGAAATATTACATTGCAAACAACTTTGAGTTAAAATGAAAAATAATACAATAATATTATAATTATTTTAAATGACAGTTAAAAACTGGTCTTTATATTGGAGGGAATGAAAAAAAATTAACTACATTATGATTACACGTGTTTGTTATATTTTTTTTACAATTATCCGATAAATTTTGTGGCTTAAAATGCAAAATAATCAAATTTTAAGCATAAATAATCAAATATTTGTAAAAGGTATTTTTACGACCTTTTGATGGAAACCCATTTTTTAATATATTTTTTGTCACTTTTAAATTTTATATTTGAAAAAAAATAGTAGACGGACTCCAAAATTTAATTTGGATAAAATTCTGGTATTTTTCTGATAAAGTTCAGTTATTTTTATGAATACTGAAAAATACTGTATTTTCATTCAGAATTGCCTTATCATATAATTTATTTATATAATTGTATTGTTATTTTAATTGGTTTTAAAATATAATTGGATTATATTTTTATAATTTAATCCAATTTTGGTCATTTAAAGTAATTTCAATTTTAAATTGGACATAAACACCTGTAAATCTTTTGATAGTTATTACTTCCAAAAAACCTGCTTTTTGGTTTTGACAACGAGAATTAAATTTAAATTAATTTCTTCAATTTAAGTGTTTTGAATTTGGGAAAATGAATTCCATATTTGTAATCATGAGGTCCAAATTTTTTAAAGAGTTAAATTTTATTTTTACACATTATGAATAGTAATTTCAGTAATTATTTTATTTACCATGGTTAAAGGGTAAATCTGGTAAATAATAGTAAAATATAATATTATAATTATATAAAACTACCCTAAAACGTTTTTTACTCCTATTTTATGATATATTTTCAACCAAGATCTTTTTTCGGTCGATTTTAGGACCCCTTGGTGCCACTTTGATGTGAACATGAAATTTTATAAGAATTAATATAAAGTAAAGAATAATAAAATATAAACATGTCTTTTTTAATAAATTAATTTTAATATGGGGTTATATAAGTGATATCTTAGACTATAAGTAGTAATTTTAAGTCTAAAAATATTTCCTACATCATGGTATTTTATTTATAATTTTTAGACATCAAATAAATAAATATATTTATGACACAATGATGATATAGTGATTATCCTTTTAATGAATAATTTAGATAAATAAGATTATATATATTAAAATAAATTTATTTTAAAACATTTTATGTTCTAAACTAATTTTATGGATGTTTATGACTTTTTATAATTAAATTAATGATTTTTTTCTAATGAATCAAGTTGTTGTGAATTTTTAAAAAGTCATGATATGAATAGTTCAAAATTTGAAATAAATGAGTTTTTAAAACAAATAATATTTTATTAAATTATATTATAGTATTAAAAATATAATATCCATCCAAATTAATTATATAATGTTTAAAATGTCATTAATTAACTAATTTAGTTTCTATTATCACTTTATAGTAACTATATTAACCATACAGTATGAATATACAAGAAGACATGGTAAGAGTTAACTTAGTTAACTAATGGTAAAAGCTAAAATATAAGGTCTACATTGTGACCCAGACTTGTCTAAAACCTATATTTTTTGGGGTTATAGACGCAAAATAGTATTATATTTGAAAAAAATTAATTTTGGTTCATTTTAAACCGAAAATAAGTTCACAATAAAATAATTTTCCAAAACCATCCTAAATTGCCCATCTTCCCTATTATAAAAGGACATCACCTATAACCCTTACTCACACCTATAAAGACTCATGGATCATCCAACCTCCTCCTACATAAGCTCCCAACGTCCCTCTATTCCTCGTATAAGTCTCTCTTTGGGAATAAGGGAATTCAAGAATGCCTTTTAGCTTAAATCCAATGGACTTACCTGATTTGAGGTAATGTATCCTCCCAACCTTCTTTCATTTATTTTCCTTCTCCAACCACCAAAACTCACTTTATTCCATTATTTTATAAAATAACTTGTATATTATATATATTTTTATGTTGTTATGAAAATTATTTTAACTACACTTACACACACCTCCATCTAATGGATACCAACATACAGTTTCTGTGTCTTGCGAATTGTTGCATCACGAAACGATGGTTGTTCGATTTTCCTCTACCACATCTCACGGTAGCCATTATGATGGAAATATATTTATATATGATATAATCTATATTTATATTGTCTCTATGATACTGTAATTTTTATTTATAAACATACCTTTATGATTTTCATGATGTGTATATACGATAATTTCATTTGAATAAGTGCGGACTACCGCCCCCTCAAAATGATATGACTCATTCATTCCATAAATGAAACATATAAAAAATGGATTTAAAGATATTATCTAACATACATATCATATGATATTATACTGTAATTATAATATTCCTATTTTTCATTTATTTTTCATTTCATTAACATGAAAAAAAATGAAATTATTGTTCATGTGTACGTACGGCTTACCGTCTCCATGAACGGTGCATTTCATTTATTATCTAAAAATGTTATGAAAAATTATAAATACATATATACTAAATATATATTATTTTTAAATCATGAATTCTATTTTATAGATAATGTAATTTTGACCACATGGACAATTTCTAATTATAATAATATCATTTTTTGACTCAAGTACCCAATATCGACACAACGACTGATATTAACTTAAGTAATTATGTAATTTTTATGACATGGTATTAATTGATATAAAATGATTAATAAACATAAAAAAGGTTTTTATGAAATTATAAATTAACATAAGTTTATTATTTAGGAAGAATAAGGAACATACATGACGAATTGGACTCAAGGTAAGGGAATATTTCAACCTCTTATTTTAGTCGAAGCCTTATTTTACATTATTTATTTTAGTTTCCATTATATTATGTTCGGATATATTCTTATATAACCTTATTTATGTACATTTTATGTCAAATTGATAGAATACTCTTTTCTCTCTCATCAACTCATTTTCTAAATTTTTAAGTTACATTGTTAGGGTGGTGAATCTTCATAAGGGACTTCGTCCCAATATCCTTTCATTGAGGAATATTTTTTGATTTATACACAACCTTCATTTATACGGTGTATAAACCACTTTTAATTTTCATTTAATTCAATAAGAATTGTTTTTATACATAGAGTTCAACTAAATGAAAAAGGGAATGTTTATTTTTAACGTACGCGGTGACAACACCCTTTCCACTACCGTAAGCATTATTTGATATTTGGCATCCTTAACAAACTGTAATGTTTTTAAAAGGAAAATAAATACCACATAAACTTTTAAAGTATTATTTTATTGTAAATGGTTTTGATAATGGATTGATTATGTCAATATCATGAACTGATATCTTGTTATTGCAATATGGAAATGTTAACTTTCCTTTATACTTGTTCATGTGTTATGGTTATTTTATGGATCTTTGGCATTGTTTACATTTATGTGTGGTTCCATGATAAATCTGGGGCATGTGAAATTGGTAAAGATCTACAATTAATTTGGAAACATGATGTAGGTAAACACTAATGTTTCTCCTAATAGATTTAAGGAATATATTGTGATTGGTATTCCAAATGTAACTCTCTATATAGCTTTGAAAGCTACAATGTAAGAATGTTATGGATGCGACAAGTTTCCATTGTGATTTATATGTGTTATTAATATGTCTTTGGATTTCATGAGGTATGTTAAAGAGCTTATGTTTGAAGATTGGAAAGTTTGATTTCATTGATTTACATGTATTGATGGATTAATGTTTTCTGTCCTTATTTTATAACCCTTACAAAGATTTTTTTTCTCATCCCACATTTTGGAAATGTTTTTCACTATGTATATAGAAGGGTAAAAGAATTTAAGAATTCAGGAAGATTTATATCAAGAAAATAATTCTTATTTTTTTAAAGAGTTTTATTTATGTGAAAAAATAGATAGAGTAGAAGTGTCAGCATTGTAATTGCTGAGATGTAATGTAATATTTATGGCCTAATGCTCTAAAACACTAAACTTGAAAATATACTCAATGTAGAATTATTTACCTAACTCAATATTATTTAATGCTTAATGTTGGGGCCCTTTATTTGGTATCAGAAGTCGGTTTAGATAACTTTAGAAGTTAGGGTGTTATTTAAGCATAAGTGACATGTTTTATATAACTATAGTAATTAGAATATTATAAAGATTCATAGATATTTTAAATAAATTTAATGATTTTAAGATATCATGAATAAGTATATATTTTGGTTTACCATCCTCAAAAGATTTTATATTATGATTTTACTGATATACTCACACTGACTTTTTTGGTATTAGAGTAAATGGTCGGATCTAGTAGGCACCAAAGTAACAATGGATGTAAAGGAAACAATGGTGGTTTTCTGAATAATCAATTGAATTAATTGGGAGATTCAATAAGAACTCTTGTGGTTATTCTTAACCAACTACCTAGAGTCACGATTTACCACTTAAACCATGGTGATTTTTCTAAGGCATCATATACGAGAAATGAATCCTTATGGAAGTTTAGGTAAAAATAATAAAGGTAAGTATATTCAAAAACCCATGTGTCAATGATGTGGAAAGAAACACCTAGTAAAATGATTCAAAGGGACGGGAAGATGTTATAGATGTGGTAATGAAGTTCATAAATCAATAACATACCATGCAAATTCGAAGCTTTCTATTAACTCCAAGAATGGGAAAGAATTTATTTCTAAGGGATAAACTGAATTTTTTAATGTGGTGTGCATGTTCATTACACAAATAGATTTCCTAAAAAGAAGGTACGTGAATGGGATCATCAAGACCTTACAAATATATCTTTAAAAATACATAATGGCATTCCAATTGAACATGATGAAACTGAAAATGACTTATGAAATATATGGATTATGTCTTACCTCTTGTTTTAACATTAATAAAATATTATGAAATTATTTTTTTATAGGAAATAAGTATAAAATAATAATATTTAAAAACATGGATCAAGGATCATGAATAATTTTTGATGATTAAGATGACTACATTTTAAGAATTAGAGAGTTATGTTGGATCTATAGATGATGATATGCTTAAATGTATTAATAATGGGGTTACATTAGAAGAATTATAGTATTTATAACCCTTTAGTTTGTTATATAAAAATTTTAATTAAGGAATAATTATGTTTTCTTTTGTGGATAAAGTTGTAAAGAACAATTTGGGTTTATATGATCCTTGAATTTGAGGTAATTATGAGTTATTAGTTTTTTGAATGAAAAATGTGAGGCATGAAATAACCATTGAGGTTAAAACATGTTATTGATAATTTTAAGGATTTTATCTCATTTTTTTAATGTTATTATAATTATATGTTTTTTGAAAAAGAATAAGACGCAGACTGTGTGAAAAACCATCGTGTTGGACAAAGCTGTGGGAATCGAACCCACAACCAAAGTGCGACTGTGATTTATCTCCTACCACTAGACTACGTGAAGTCCCTGGCCAGTGTGACTTTTTATTTTTAGTTAAATTATATTATGGATCAGAAATAAGTTTATTTTTAGAACTTATTTTTTATCAAATGGATATTATTAGAATAGGAAAATGATTTAGTGATTAAGTGATAATTTTTATTTTGGAAGACGTTCTCTATTTTGGAAACACTATATGCTTAAAGAAAATAGAATAATATGGGTTTTCATTTTTGGATTAATGGTTGAATGTTTATTATGGAAGAACCTATGTTTTTATTTTGGACAAATAGAAATTTGGGTTATTTGTTTAAATGATTAACCTATCATGTAGAACATGTTATTAGGTTAATTTCTTTTTTGTGTGACACTTTAAGAGTTGTCGATGTTTTTTGGAGATAAATGTTATGATTTAACATTTAAGACTATGTAATTTAATTCTTATGTTTTTTGGGTTTCAAAATTAGTTTAGAGCATTTTTAATAATTTTAAGCATTGTTGTTTATTGAATGATTTTTTCTGAAATTTGAGTTATGTTTGTGGAATTTGGGAGATTAAGTGTATAATTTATTTTTATAAAAGATTGTCCTTTTGGGATTATCTATTCTCGTACAAACCATTTTGGTTTTGCTTAATTTCAAATACAAGGGAAATATATGGTTCATATTTATTGGATTATTTTTTTCTCTAGAAGTTTATTTTTGCACTTTAGGTGCGATGAATTCCTCATGAATACTCATCATTTGGAGAAAATATGGGTTTGTGGTAGATATTTATTAGAGGATGAAACCCTAATTTTAAATTAAGTATATTTTCTTATGACATTTTTATAGGTAGTAATAAAATTATTTAACTCTGTAAAAAGGATCCTGAAGAAAAAAAATTGATGCTTTGTTTTATCAAAAACTTTTACCCAACCCCAAATTTATTGTATTGTGGTGGTTAACGTTCCCTGATCAAGTTCTCTATCACTCCATATTAGTCAATGAGGTTTATTTTTTCTTCCATATCCATGTGTAATAATAGTAGTTGTTATCTTGGGTGACTATTATACTTCTATTTCTTTCTTTTAAAGTGATAGTTTTATTGACTCTTTCTGATGTGGGGCTTTTAATGAAGTTTAAAGGCCCAATTTTAAAATTGTAGGGATGCAATTTCCAAAAGGGGGGAAGGACATATTAACCTAGGTATTTATAGAATAATACATTTTAATATATATTAATATTTATTAATAAGATATTAATTTTATGTTAAATAGAATACTTTTTTTGATAACATACTCAATACGAAACAATGGGTTTCTTTTAAATCTTACGTTTCACACAACGTTAAGTTATACTGAAAAATAATACATTAATAATATTATTATTTTAAATTAAAGTTCATTCCTAGTCATTATATTTTCCGGAATGAAAAAAACTAACTAAATTATGATTATTCATGTTTTTTATTTGTTTTTACATTTATCCAATAAAATTTAGAGGCCTAAAATGTGTATGAATCCAATTTTAAGCATAAATACTTAATATTTTTAAATGTAGTTTTACCACCCATTGATGGTGAACCCTTTTTAAATCTACTTTTTGTAAATTTTATATATTATGTTTGAAAAAATAAAATTATTATTTAGAATCAGGACATCAAAATTTACTTTGGATGAAATTTTGGTATCTTCTGATAAAGTTCATTTTTTATGAAGAGTGAAAATACTGCAATTTAATTAAACATTGCATTTTCATCTTATTTATTTATATAGTTAGATAATTATTTTAATTAGTTTTAAAGTATAATTGGATTATATTTCTATCTTTTAATCCATTTTTTTCCATTGGATTTAATTTTACATTAAAATTAGACATAAACACATGTCAATGTTTGGATAGTTGTTACATCTTAAAACTCGTTTATAGTTTTGAAAAACAGAATTAATTTTAAATTAATTTTTGAAATTTATGTATTTTTAATATGAAAAAAAAAGATTCCATATTTTGAATCAGGTGGTCTAAATTTTTTAAATAGTTACCTTTTATTTTTAGATATTATGAATAGTAACTTTAGTAATTATTTTATTTACCATGGTTAAAGGGTAAATCTGGTAAATAAGAGAAAAAAATAATATTATAATAATATAAAACTGACATAAAACGTTTCCTAATCTTATTGGATGATATATGTATGACCATGGGAATCCTTGGGTCGTTTTTGGGACCCCAGGGAGCCACTTTGATGTGAAAATGGCATTTTGTATGAATTAATTTAATATAATGAAAAATAAAAACATAAAAATGTCTCTTTTCCTAAAAAAATTATATAGGGTTATATAAGTGATATATTCAACTATAAATAGTCATTAGAAAATTAAAAAAACCAAAATCATGGTATTTTATTTATAATTTTTAGAAATCAAATAAATAAATATATGTATGACACAATGACGATGTACTGATAGACTTATTAGTGAATGATTTAGATAAATGAGATTATAAATTTTAAAATAAATATATTTTAAAACTATTTATGCCATCCATGAATTTTATGGATGCGTATGAATTTTTATATTTGAATTAATGAAGTGTTTTTGAAATAATCAAGTTTTTATGGAATTTTATAAAGTCATGATACGAATAGTATAAAAATTGACATAAATGAGTTTTAAAACAAATAAAATTTCATTAAATGATATAGTTGTCCTAAAAATATAATATTAATCCAAATGACATAGATAATGTTGAAATTTTATTAATGAACCACTTGAGGTTATATTGAAATTTTATAGTAACTATGTTAACCGTATATTATGAATATACAAATAGACACGGTAAGATTTATATTAGTTAACTAAGGGTTAAAGCTAAAGGATATGGTTAAATTTTTTACCTAGACTTGCCTAAAACCTATTGGTTGAGATTTTTGAGACTCAAAAGAATCTTATATTTAGAATAAATGAATTTGGTACCATTTGAAACCGAAAATCAATATATAATAAAATAATATTTCAATACTTTCCTAAAGATCCCCTCCTTCCTCTTATAAAAGGGCATCAACCCTAACCCTTACTCACACATCGCAAGCCCTTTATCTCATCCAAAATCTTCACAAATAATCTCCAGAAATTCTTATATTCATTCTAGAAGCCTAAAATTTGGCAGAAGGAAATTCAAGATATCCTTTTCTCTTAAATACAAAGGAGTTACCCAATTTGAGTTAATGTCTTCTCTCAAGCTTCTTTCATGTATTTTCCTTCTCCAACCACCTAAATAATCTTTTCTACATTATTTTATAACAAAACCAGTATCTTAAATATACTTGGAAGTTTTTATTAGAATTATTATAACTACACATACACACACCTCCATCTAATGCATATGAACATACTGTTTCTTTGAACGGTGAACTACTGCCTCACAAAATGATGATTATTCGATTTTCCCCTACCACCTCTCATGGTGGCCTTTATAACATAATTTTATTTATATCTGAAATATATTATATTTTTATTATCTCTATGATACTGTAATTTTTATTTACAAACATACCGTTATTGTTTTCATGATGTGTAAATACAATAATTTTATTTGAGGAAGTGCAGACTACTACCCCCTCAAATTAACATGACTCATTCATGCCATACATGGAATGTATAAAGGATGGAGTTAATTAACTTATGTAAAATATATATCATATGATATTATACTGGAATTATAATATACTTATGTATCATTTAGTTTTCATTTCTTTAATATGAAAAATAAATCAAAGTAGCGTTCATGTGTATGTACGGCTTACTATCTCCATGAATGGTGCATTTCATTTCTTGTCTATAAATGTTTTGGACTATTATAAAAACATATATACTATATATATGTGATATTTAAATCATGAATACTATTCTGGAGTTAAGGTACTTTTGACCACATGGACAATTAATAATTATAACAAGATCATTTTTGACTCAAGTACCCAATATTGACAAAATGACCGATATTAACTTAAATAATAATGTAATTTTTATAACGTGGTAATAAGTGATATAAACGGATTAATAAACATAAGAAAATGTCCTTAGTCATGTATAGACTAAATTAAGTTTATTATTTAGGATGAACATGGAACATACATGATGAATCATTCTCAAGGTAATGGAACCTTTTATCCTTCTCTTTTAGTCAAAGAATTATTTTACATTAAGTATTTTAATTTCAATTATATAATGTTGGAATATGTTCTTCTATATCCTTATTTTTTTATGTTTTATGTCAAAGTGATGAGATACACTTTTTGTCTCTCATCAACTCATTTTCTGAATTTTTAGGTGACGACATTTGGATTCCGAATTTTCATAATGGACTTCGTCCCAATCTCCTATTATTGAGGCATTTTTTGATTTATATGCAACTTTATTTTATATAGTGTATAACCCCTTTGAATTTTATTTTCATTCAAAGGTAATCTTTTTTTTATGTATTGTTTTACTAAATATGTTTTTTCACATACGTCCTGACAATGACCTTTTCACCGCTGTGAGAATTATGTGATATTTGGCTTCCTTAACAAGCCATAATGTTTTAAAAGGAATATATATACCACATACCCTTTTACGTATTTTTTTATTGGAAATGGTTTTGATGATGGATTGATTATTTCTATATCTTGAACACATATACCTTTTGATTGTAATGTTGAAATGTTATCTTTCCTTTATGCTTTTTATTTTTTATGATTATGTTATGGTTCTTGGGAATTGTTTATGTTTATGGGTGGTTCCATGATAAAATGAGGTAGGGTGAGCCCGAGATTTCTCTCCAATGCATTAGTTAACATTTTGTATGTTAATGTTAATGTTTCTCCTAAGAGATTTAGGGAATATAATGTGATGGGTATTCCGAATGTAACTCCCTATGTAGCTGTGAAAGCAACAATGTAAGTATGTTACGGATTCCACAAGTTAAAATTATGATTGCTATGTGTTATTCATAAATATTATTATTTCATGAGGTATGTTAAAGTCCTTATGTTTGATGAGTTAAAAGTATGATTTCATTGATTTGTATGTATTCCTAGACTAATGTTTTATTTCTTAATTTTATAACCCTTACACAGCTTTTTATGCTCATCCCATGTTTTTGAAAAAAAAATCATAGGGTATAAGGAAGGGTAAGAGAAAGGAAGAATTCAGGAATATTTATATCAAGAAAAGAGTTCTTGTTTATTTAAGCCATTTTATTCTTTTGAAAAAAATTGTATAGAGTAGAAGTGTTTACCTTGTAATTTTTGAGATGTAATGTAACAGTTGTGACCTAATTATCTGAAACTCTAAACCTTAAAATATCTTTAATGTCAAATTCATGACTTAAAACAATATTTTATAATGCTTATGGTCAGGGCCTTATATTCAGGGACATGCATGTATGGGGGAACCATACTTGGTGTCGAGACCCATTTTAGGGATTCCTCAATGTGACTTTATTTTGGTTCTTTCTTTTTCACTTGAAACTATAGTAAATTACATTCCATAGTTACTATTTGTTTATGGTCATATAACTAGTTTTCCAAACACATTTTTGTAATGTTTGTTTATATTTTGTGTTTCTTCTCTTGGTTATTATTTTATCTATTGTGGATCACAAATATAAAAAGGGTATAGTATCCCCATATTTTCTATAAGACCATCACTTCTATTTGTCATCCTATGGAATACATGGAGGCACACCTCTGACCATGTGGTGAACCAGCTTGGGACACTAGTTTGTGGCACCTGAGTCAAGATACTTAAAGTGGTATCAAATCAGTTCTTTTCTATTATTTATTTTATCTATAAAATTTATATAGGATATTATGAGGTGTTTTTTCTTGGAAACGAGCTCATGTGTGGGTGCGTTTAACCCACATATGGGGTAAAACATGATTTCCCATAGCGGGATTGTTATTCTTGATGGTCTTTGTTATGTTAGGATGTTATTTCACCTTGAGTGACACACTTGAAGTGTGATGTTGTTAATTTTTTATGTTTCATTTGAGTACAAAATTTAATGATTTTTCATAATCATACAACATATTATATAGATAGGGATACATGTGACACGCATCATGCTAGGAACACATGAAAAAATGGGTTATGGTCAGGTATGGAAGTTGAAAGATGCATCTTGGTTATTTTTAATTTTAATGAAAGGTTTCCCAATAAAACATTTATAATTGTATAAATAAATATAATATGGTTGTGGTTTTGTTAAAATGGTATATGATATAAAGTGATTTTTTTTTGGTTTACCCCATATTATAAATGGACCAGGTTAGGCGTGGTTGGGATTGGTGATATGTTAGTGGTCATGTCCATTGGGATAGTGTATGTAGGGTGGCATGTTTTTATTTGATGTAAGCTCTATTTTTCATAATTTTGAAATTCCTATTTTATTTGTTTTGAGTGGGGCATTTGTAATTGTAGATACATTCCACCATGATGGTGTATTTTAGTTGGGATACATAAAAAAATTCCAATGAATTCTCTTCTAGTAGAGAGGCGAGAACCCTTTTTTGATTCTAGGTAATATGGGAAAATAAATTATATGAGACTTTATCCACGTTTATGAAGTTTATCAAATGTGACTGAAGGAGAAATTTTCAGAGTATATTTGACTTGACAACATAGTTCTATTTGTAGCACCATTCAATGTTTGATGGGGAGGGTTGACTTGAGGCAGCATATTTTTTTACTGAGTCTATCCAGACAATTTTGGATCACCTAAATACCCCCCCCCCAATGACAGTTAAGATGGAAAATAATATGTTGTGGGGACCAATAAAAAATTGGTGGGATATATGGGCCTGGGATGAGCAGATTAGGGCCTGGAATGTAAGGATTTCTAGGAGAGTTTGTTGGAACAATTTTTCCTAAGACATTTTAGAAAAGTAAGGCTGAATATTTTATGCACTTGACTTAGGGAAATATGATGATAAAAGATTATGATAGTTGCTTAATATATTTTCATCATTTTTCTCCTATGTTGGAAGGAGATGAGGCAATTAAGAATAGTAATTTTTCCGATGTGTTGATATGTGAGATTAAGTCTTAGTTAAATATCTTTTGATTGAACAGGTTTACTGAGGTGGTGGATCAGGCCCTTATTTTTAATGGGAACCTAAATAAATCTTCCAGTGGGGGAAAACTTTTAGTTATCCAATATAGCAGTGAATATTTTGATAGTAGGGATCATCATTCTGAGAGTTTCCCATATATTAGAGGTGTAAATAGTAGTTAAGTAAGAGGTACTATATCCTTGGTAAATAGATTATTTTTATTCTGTTAGTGTGGAAGACCATGCCACATACAGGGTTAGTGTCTACAACCACCAGTGGAATGTCAAACATGCAGAAGGATAGTTCATATACATAGATATTTCTAGAATACATAGTATGAAATTAGTGTTGGAGTATCTATACCAATATAAATCATGAATATGCATTCAACTACTCTATATCAGTTATAAAATTGTATTTTCACTGGTGGTATCATTTTGAGTGGTGGATGTGGTACTTAAAGAGAAGATAATCTATATTAGTAGGGAATTGAAACACCAAACACTTTGACTGGATCCCACCATAGAGGGACATGTCAGATTCATGTTGTTCAGCCTGCACATTGTGGTGGTGAATTTAGTACATCAACTATTTTAGTTACAAATCATTTTGCTTCCATGATTTCTAGAACTTTATTTGATATAGGGGCTTCACATTCTTTTACATCTACTTGTTTTTTTAAAAAAAAATTGGTCTAGTGGTGGAACTTTTATGGGAGGTTATGTCAATTGAAGCATTATTATGAGTATGAGAAGATAATATCTAGTATTTTAAAAAGTATTATCTTGAAGTTGGTGGGTATCACCACCTTTGGGACTTCTTAAGGATCGATATTTCAAGTTTTCATCTCATCTTGGGGATAGATTGTTTGGTGTATTATTGAAACCATATCAAATGTAATCATTTAAGGGTAACATTCATGTTCTTTAACGGTGACACATATGTTCATCATGGGGAATATGATATCCAAGAAAATCATGCAGTCCCAGTTTATTAGAAATTATGTTATCTCATAGCCAGATTAGAATATATTTTTTTCGAAGATGGGAGGGTAGAGAAAAAATATTTCCTCCTATGGTGGATCAGTTCTTGGATGTTTTTCTTGAGGAATTCTCAAGGATACCTCTTAAAAGATAGATTGAGATCACAATTGAGCTAAATTATAAGATTTGAGCTAGTTTTTATTTCACCATATAGAATGGAACTTGCATTACAATAGGAACATAAGAATAAATTAGAGGAATTGTATAATAAAGGGTTTATTTTCCCAAGTACATTTCCTTGGGGATCCCTAGTTTTTTTGGTAAATATTATGATGGAAAATTGGGGTTCTGTGTATATTATAAGAATTTAAATTAGATCATAATTAAGAACTGATATCCTCTTCCTAATATTGATAAAAATTTTGACCAACTAAGAGGTGATTCTTTGTTCTCCAAAATTTATTTGAATTACGAATATCAACAGATAAGGGTGAGACATTCTAATATACAATAGACTAACTTAAAGAGAATTTATGGTGTGTATGAGTTCTTTGTGACGCCATTTGGTTTGAGTAATGCTTCATTTATATTTATGGAATTGATGAGCCAAGTATTCCACCTATATATAGATCTGTTTGAGTTTGTTTTGTAGATGAAATCTTGGTGTACTACCAAAATAATGAAGATCATGTCAACACATTGAAATAATCCTAAGTACATTGAGAGAGCTTCATTTATACACCAAGATATTCAAATGTTGGTTTTTGGATCGACAAGATACATTTCATGGGACACATCATCTCCAATGAGGGTATTTTATTGGATTCAAAAAAAGTTAATGCAGCTCTGTCTTGGAGGCATCCCAATAATGATTTTGAAATTAAATGATTTCTAGGATTAGCGGGATATTACCAAATGTTAATAAAGTAATTTTCTTACTTTTAATCACCTATTTTGGGTTTTACCAATGATGGTTTCATGCTAAAATTTTCTATAGAATGTGATAATGTCTTCCAGGAGCTAAAGAGGAATCTCACTACAACACTAATTTTGATCCTACTCGATCTAGGTAATGATTATATATTATTTTTTTATGCATTTGGGATTATTCTTAGAGTATTATTGATGTAGGACCACTAAGTCTGGAATATAGATCAAGAAAGTTAAGGTCTATTGAAATAAATTGCCCAACGCATGACATGGATATAGCCTTAGTAGTTTATAGTTTAAATTATTGGTTGTATTACCAAATGGGTAAAACATTATAGGGTAAATTGACCATAAAATATTAAAGTTTTTCATTTATCGTTGGAATTTAAATCTCTTAAAGTGATGTTGGGTTGAGTATATAAAATATTTTAGTTTTGAGTTTTCTTATACCCTAGGAAAAGGGAACCCTCCTGCAGATGCTTTGAACTAAAAAATAATTAGGCTATTTAGGAGTCGAGTTCTGGCTGGAAAAAAATGGATTTTTCCCTAATATACATATATAGGTTCAATTGGGATAGGGAAGGATGACCCTCATATCCTGGTCAGTTGATACGACCCTCCTCTCCCAGATCAAGGAGTAATATTATGAGGATAAGTGTGTGTGTCCTTGAGGGAAATACTTAAAGGTAGGTAGTGATCTTCTTATTGTACTATCAATAATGATGAAAATTTTTAGGTTCGTGGTCCTTTTATTGTGCCTATATGTATGAGAAAGAAGATGATGTCTGAGTACCATTCCTCAAAGTGGGTGATGCATCTTGTTTTAACCAAAATGTATCATGATCTTTGAAGACCGTATTAGTGGCCAGAGATAAAGAAAGATGTTATAGGTTTCATAACATGATTCTACACCTGTTAGAAGGTGAAGGATGAGCATAAACATCCGAGTGTAATTATACTGTTTTTTTTCAATTCTAAAATGAATGTGGGATTAATCACTAAGGGATTTTTGTGGTGGGAATTCGGATAACACCATGGAAGAATGACATTATATGGATAATTATTGAATGGTTGAAAAATGAGGCACACTTCTTACCAATTCGAGGGACTTTTAACATAGACCCATAGTGTGGAATCTATGTTCCAATGATAGTATGTTTACAAGGGTAACCGAGAAGTATTATTTCATATCATGATCTATATTTTACTTTATGATTTTTGAAAGGCCTACAAAAGGTCTTTTGTACCAAGGTTCTTTATTGTATGACTTTACACCAATAGACATATAAAAATTATGATCATACTATATAGGTTCTAAGGGACATGTTGGGGGAATGTTTCCGTGATTTTTGTGGAACCTAGGAAAAGCACTTGGTTCATGTTGAGTTAACCTAAAACAATATTTACCATGTGACTATTCAGATTTCATCATACAATATACTCTATTTAAGGTCATGTATATCAAGATTGTGTTGGATAGAAGCTAGGTAATCAGAGGTATTGGGGCCAAGTCATGTAAAGGATGCATTAGAGTAGGTTTAGTTGACTCAGAAGTGTATAGATATGGATAATATCTGGAATAATTTTGAAGCTAATTGATGTCTTTTACCTCTTTATTTTGTAGTAGGTGATCGTGTCTTCCTCATGGTGTCCCCAAAGTTGAATCACAGTTGAATTAAAAAAATGGAATTTTGTGCCTAGGATTGTGTGGTTGTTTTAAATTTTGTAAAGGATCGAACTGGTGGCATACCAATTGTCTATTCCACACTGTTATGTTGTCATGATTGACATTTTTTATGTGTCGCAGCTTCAACAGTATCACCTCAACCCTTCTCGTGTGATTACGATTGATACTGTTGAAGTTGATATCGATACCTCCTTTGAGGAACAAACAGTTTGCATTGTGGATAGTAGTGAGAAACTATTTTAGGGTAATACAATGTCATTGGTTCAAGTGTTCTGGATTCATAGTAACACTTATGTAGATATTCTAGTCGGGTGGCCCGACCATTTAACCTTAAATAATAAATGATTCATTGGAGTGTGGTTTGAGGAAAATCCATTTTGAGTTAGTGACTTTGCAAGGCCTCGAACGTCTATTAAGATGTGATCCATTTATGTTTTGGTTGAAACTCTTTCTATTCTAGTTAATGAAAATTTTCTTGAGAATATGAGGATGCTTGGGGTGTTTAGTGGGTTCAGGACATGGAAAAGGGGGAAGAGAGTCTATTTTGGGTAGGGTTCATAGTTTGTTCATAGTTAGGAGAAATCATGTGCCTTAATAGTGTAGCCTATATGGGAATGGCTCACGGTTGGAAAACCCTTCAAGGGGGGCCCAAAACTGTGTGAACATGGTTAGATCGATTTCACATGGACAACACATGGATTTTTTGAACTATGTGGTCTCCTAGGAGACCATGTGACCTAAAACCCTATAGGATAGAAGGTGGTGCATGGTTGGAATAGAGTATGGAAAACCATGTAGATAAATCATGTGCCTCATTAAAAAGGATAAATTCCCCATTTTTCCCCTCAATATTTAAGTGTTCAAACCTGATTTTATTCCCTGTTCTTCCTCCATCAACCTAAGTGATGAATCATTTCTTCCCCCATTATTTGAGTATATTTATCCCTTGATTCATTTACATTTGGAGTGATTTAGGGTGAAATTCATAGATCTGTTTTAGTCTAACACTCCCATTCCTTATATTTTTAAGAAAAGTTTATTTTAAGTTTTTATTCTCCTAATGAATCCCTAAAACCATGTTTTTCAGTAGATTAAATGTTAGGTCATGGAAGCGTGTCTTAGTTCGAATCAAAAACTATGTTTAAGAGACTAACCATCTTTTAATCTATGGCAGGTGGTCTACAAGTTATATCCCATGGTATTAATTTTGGTTATGTGTATATGGTTGTGATCTTGATGATTTTGTTTTGTGATTTTGTTTTCCCATGATATGAAATGATTAATTAGGTAACTAAATGAGGTGTTAAATCTCTCATGTTCCCAGTGGGATCTGATTGGGATGAGTAGACCGGGCCTATAGACACCCATGGGGTGGACCACTCTATTGAACAAAGAAGATAGTGGTGTTAAATGATTAATTGAGGGGATAGTTATATTAAATCAGGTGTAAATTTGATTAAATTGATAACATAGAAATATGGGATGTTTGAATTTAATTGAAGAGTTGTGTAAACTAAAGTGTGTAATTTGATGGATGTAATAATTGGTTAATTGGGTTTTTCATCATGCATAAGTTTATTGTAAAGGGGAAAAATGGTTTTAATGTGTTTTAATGCAAAAAAGGTTGTATTTTTGTAATTGAGAACATGATAATTGTAATGAATCATGGAAATGAGATTTAATGGAAATGTTAAACCCTTTTTTATATAACAAAATTTTCTAATGATGATAAGACTGTGAAAATGTGACAAATGGCTGGTGGGATATTAGACTGATTCACCACTATCGTTGGTGGGAAAGGATATTTTCCCATTCACCCCTATGCATAGTAGTTTTTTTGAGAATAAACAGATTCCCCTAATCCCAAGGGTATAGACATGGTAAATATATCATGTTAGGGATGGATGGACAGGGAGTTCTGAATCTCGATCAAATTCATGGGTTGAGGCTCAATGTTATTCAATCTATGATAGTTTGACACATCTTATAAAATTCTATCATGGGATGATGTGGGTTTGATTAAAAATAAAAAAACATGGAACTAAAAATGATCGTCATTGATCTAATAAATTCTAATGATGTCACCTATTGTAGTTTTTTTCTTATTATCTCCACTTCTATATACACTATTTTAGACTATGTATTTTGTATATATTATTGGTGGTGGCATACTGAGATGTACTCAAATACATTATGCCAGAGGGTTGTTTTGGGGATCAGGGACATGCATGGATGAGGGAACTGAACCTAGTGATAGGACCCATTTTGGGGGTTCTTCAACATGTCATTATTTTTGGATTTTCTTTTTTCCTTGGAACTATATAACATGAAATGGAAAAGTTAATTTTTTTTTTGGTTATGTACCCAGTTTTTTGAAGTTGTTATGTTAATTTATTTTTATCTTTTATGTTATTTCTCTTAGTTATTAGTTTATCTAATGTTTATCACTTGGATAAATATTTTATAATCTCATCACATGTTCTATCAAACCCTTTCTACTAGAATAAATATTTTTGCCTATAAGGAGGCACACCTGAGGTCATGTGGTGAACTATCATGGGAAATGGTTAATGGCACCTAGGTTGGGACATTAAAAGAAGTTATTGAATAAATCCTATGTATTTCAATTATGTAATGAAGATGAAGAATAAATAAGTAGAAGAATATTTATTTTTGAAAATATATTTTTTAGTTAATAATGAGAATAATTCATGGAATAATTTTTGGAAATGTAGTGAATTTATTTGTCTCTATAAAGATAACATTTATATGACATTATATTCTCATAAAAAGGAATAAAATGTTCTTTCATAATTTTGTGAAATTGAATATAGAAAAACATATAAAATAGAAAATTATCTACCTTATAGAATTTTAAAAGAAGTCTATTCAGTTTTTGTCTCTACAAATGAACAACTATTATGATGGTGTTATAAATATGAGGATATATTATGTAGAGTATGATATGCACTAAACTTAGGTAAAAGGATAACCCATTCCCAATTATATCTATTTACTGATACTAATTGATTATATGATATTTTTAATAACCCACAATTTTATCAAAGTAATTTCCCTTCTTATAATTGTGGTATATATTGTTTTATAGAAAAACTTACATATACCACGTTATAAAATCAACTACATTTTATTATAATAATTTTAACTTTTAATTTAAAAAATAAAAATGGCTAGGAAAAATGAAAAAATTAAAATGGGATAAAAAAGTGAAAATATTGTTACTAAAATAAGAGAATTTGGATCTTCTCAATTCAACAGAATAATCACACTCACAAAAAATGTTATAGAAATAAATCAAGATAGTAGTAATACAACATTAATCATGAAAATTAAAAAATATATACCCTTTGGTGAAAATATATCTGGATGATAAATGTATGAAATATAATGTATTAATAAGTAATAGTGAACTCATATGACCATTATCAATTTGACAAGTGGAACAATAATCTTGCCATTAGAATTGAAATCTAGTCGTTCAAATAGTAATTTAACCATTAGGAATAGAAATATAGCTATTTGAATAGTATCCTCACCTATGGAAGTGTGAAATAATATTTAGGTATTCAGTAAAATGAAAATAGTATATATTTAACTCGTGGTAAAAGTAAATAAATGTTTTAAAAAATAGAAATTAAGTGTTTGTATTTTTATAAAACATAAATGTTTAAATTATACTTTAATAAAAAAATATAATTATTTAAAAGATATTTTATTTTCATAAATTGGATTTATAAATTAATATTAAGTTATATTATAATAATAAGATAATTTTATGATATCATATGTAATTTTTCGAAGGCTTGGAAAATTAAACATAATATTAGACTTATTATTTTTCAAATAATTGAGGATTTTATTTAAATATTAAAATAATAATATGAAAAAAAAATTCATAAAATTGATTTTTTTTGTATTATACATGTTAAAAATGGTTAGTTTTAATTCTTTGTTCTTTTATAAAATAGTTTATTTTTGGGTGAATTTTGAAATACGGTAAAATAACTTATTTATTATTATAAGATAAATAAAATAGTTTTTTATCCTTAGATGATGTAAGATCACACTATTTAGAACTCACAGATTCCATTTAATATATATGGTCACAAGAATCAATACTATTGTTAATCTTGATCAAAAATAATTAACTAATTATTAAAATACTCAAAACACCCCTCTCCTCCCCTTAAAAATACCACCCTATCTCCTTACACCTTTTAAGAATTTGACCTTTAAAATTTTCCATTAAAATTTATTACAAAACCTCTCAAAAAAATCTTAATTCCATGTGACTCATTAAAAGAAAAATTCCATGTTCCTTAATGATTACTTCAAAGAGGTGGAATTTATGACAAAATATTCTCAATTACCTCTTTTAAATTCTTTTCATCCTCTACCTTCTCCTCAATTCCATCACCCTCCTTGATATAATTAATCCAATATTATAAATATAATTTATAATTTGTATCCTAATGTAATATCCATATTCTATCCTGCACTATATTTTTCATAATTGAAAATGTTTTTTACAATATGGTTGGTTCACCGCCTATATTGACAATAGACTTTGTTTTTCTACACAGCATTCAAGGCTGGTCATAAAAATATTATTATGGTCAAATAATATTACAATAATTATATGATAAATTATTTCATGTACTATGATTAATATATATGCATAATATTAAATTATATGAAACTAGTTCATAATGGATGATAAACTGGTTAAATGAACTAATTGCATACTGTTAACATTTTTAAAAAGTGAATCATCTATATAATGGAACAAAAAATGACATTTGGGTCCATTAAAATATATATAAGTAAACGAATATTATTTTATTAAACTTATGGAGTTTTATTCACATTTTACAAGAACATAAATAATTATCCAAAATTGATTTGACCTTGGAATCATGAAATGAGTGCTATCTGAAAGGAAACATTATACATTATATCTCATTAAAATGGTCATAAATAAATATAATAAAATAATATTAAATAAAATATTTATTTAAAAGTTTATTAATTATTTAATTAATTATACTAATTTTATTAACCTGGATATTAAGTGAATATGCAGAGTAATTCTAGAACATAAGTTAAAAGATATCTTCAATCCACATTCTTTCTTTAGGATATATCCTCTCAATATCTAACATTATTTCTCTCTCAAATTAAAATTATGGTATTATTATAAGTTATTTATATATTTCTCTAACATATATACTTATATTATTCTCCCTTCCTTTGATGGGGTAATATATTACTTAACATAATTTCTCAAATTCCTTCTTAATGAAATCACATAAGATTATGATATGAGGTACGATTATACAACACATTTCATTCAATGGGTATTTATTATATGTACGCATTATGATTAATTTACATTTATGGATCAAAAAGAATGAACATGTTATTATGGGTGCAACTAGATATCACTCCAATGAATTGGATAATTTTATTGTCTATGTAGATTGTATATATGGGGTTAGGTAATGAACCTAATTCTTGATGTGACCCTATCCACCATGTGATGTTGTCTTGGAGGTTATCCTTGTCTTATGCATATTTCATTATTTATATCACTACCACATTCCAATATTTCCATAACCTAATGATTATATTTTCAATCTGTTATACCTATAAATGATTATTCATAAGAATTATCTTTTATGTGTTCAAATTAAGCTTTGTTATTATGTTTATTCCCTTACTAAGATTTTTATCTCACCCTTTTTTATATGTATTTCCCTAGGTTATCCTATTTATTTTTACAAAATAAAATGTATTTGGGAGCTCATTATGAATACTAAAATAAATTTAATATTTTTTAGTTTTATTTTGATGTTTTATGTACCTAGTCTTCTAATGAAACTAGGCATGTTGACCCTCAGTATGTATTTCTTACAAATTTATGTGAAAAATAATGTCGCAACATGCGTTAAGGGTTTGGGTCACTATAGTTAGTATTAATGGATTCTCTATTTATTATTGGGGCTGAGGACTAAAATACTATAGTGATAACTAGGAGGATACGTCTAAGTATAGAAGAATATCATGGAATTTTGGTGAAGCATAGTGCAGGTGGTTTCCAAGAAATTCCATCCCTATCAGATACTACAATTTTATGTGGATATGGAATATTTGTACATAAGGTTAATAAACCTAAAATGGGAACATTTGGTATTGACCAAGAATATCCAAGGTTCATACAATCCGAACCTAAAATTACTACATAAATAGTGGAAGTACAAAGTCGAGCATTACAAGGGGGTTAAAAAATATAAAAGTGTACCACTCCCTCCATATCTACATCCACCATATGTGTACAGTGATTAAAAGTCTATAATGACCACATGGTATTCATTTATATGATTTATCACTTCTATAATGCATCTTCAACTTACATTCTTCCTTCAAGACAAGTGAAATATTAAAATTCAGGTATTTGGAATGATTGAGAAATATAATCCAATGAGGGAGAATTCTATGTGGAACGTCCATTTTTCTTATTTGATAGAATTTATAGAATGTTTAGAGTCTAATTTTATCAATATTTATATCAAGTAGTGGAAGAAAACAAGATTACTAGTATAAATGATGGACCAAAACTCATCTTGGTATTGAATTACTTTCCCAATGAAGTGATAAAACCAACCTTTTACAAATCCACGATGGTTGTGGAAGAAATCCATGAAACCTAAAGGCCCTGAAATGGTAGAGTATGATTCATAAAAATTAACCTTTATACATTAATAAATCATGGGGATCCATAGAATAAACTGCAGCGCCATAGGTTTCCATGGCCTTACTAAAATTTCCAATAGTCTAACAGTGTTCATTTCCATGAAACAATTGTTCATAGAACCCACCTGTACTGATGCCACCGCATGTATGTCTCTATTTAAATTAATAGTACCTTCACAAAATGATATATATTTATTGTCAAAAATTAATGTGTTTCTTTCTTTCAATATTAAATTCTGAAGATACATAATGTTTTCACCAGTAAAAGGATTTGAATGTGGTCAATTATTCCACTCTTGCTGATACATTTCATTAAGTCCTCCAAAAACCTACATATATAAAGATCGATAAAAATAGGCTTCCAGCATATCTCCAAATTTCTTGGTAAAATATATCTCTCAAGAACATATTTTTCATAGTTTCCTCATCTTTCAAGAAGATGTCACATGCTGAATCAATCATCTACCCTTCTTTCCTTGGTTGGTCATGTATGGGTAGTCGATTCTCTCATATCCTCCAAAGAAGAAAAAATCATGAAGGTTAAAAAAAGGGTACCTTTAATTGAAAAATATATTTTGGTGGTTTGATGTACCCATAACACTCCATAATGTTATACTCCATTTCATTAATGTGCTCATTTGTTTTGGGTCTCCAGATCAGGGGTCATAATCCATAAAGATATAATTATCTATTTCCAGACCAACACGGAGAGAAAAATTTTCATAAATAGTATTATTGTGAGTTAAAATATCAAAAATAGTCATATTGAGTATGTTGGAGAGTACATGGGTGGTAATGAGGGGACTGGCCAACCAGGGAGTATTCCAATAGTTAAGGTTGGACTCCCGACTAACAAACCATTTTGAGTGATGCCTAATAATATTAAAATAGTACATAAGATATGTACATACAAATGAAGTAAGATAATATTAATATGCATTCAGCAGCTTTATTTTGAACCTGCATTACAAGAAAAAAAAAATTGAATAATCATTTGAGGTTAAAATATTCCATGTAAATTTATTGATATGGCGATATTAAAAATCCTATGATCCTTGATTCCAAGTTCCCCATTTCAATGGTTTTGATGAAATCCTTATAATAAATAGTCATCATCTTCCATTAATGAACTAAACCTATCAATATGAAGTTCTTTATCATGAATTTAAGATCATTCAAAAGATTTCATGGCCATCTATAGAGAGAAAATGAGTATACAAATTTGAATGTTATGACTATGTTAATAAGGAAAACCCTTCCCACATGAGACATAGGTTTCCCATTCCAAATAGCCAACTAATTAATGATGTAATAGAATATGCCACCAAGATATTTACATCAAACCTTTCCAAAAAAAAAGGTTTCACAAATGTATTTTAAGGGAAAGGAGATCATCCTACTCTGAGTGTTCTAAAAATTTTATTTTCTTTTCCAATAGATATGCCATCTTCAAAAACAAAGGATGACTTACAATAGCTTATGTTCTCACCAACCACTTCCTTATAGTGAGAAAAGATGGATTTGATAGAAGACATGGTTTTCTTTGAGGGTTTTCCAAAGATAATAATTTCATCAGTATATAATAAAAGATATGGGATGATATTATGTAATGTCCCCAACCTGGGGGCTACTAAACTTGTTCCCCATGTCACGTAACCACATGACCTCAAACGGTCTTCCCCATATAAAAAAGGTTGTAGACTAGTAGTAACGGTCTAAAAGAACATTTATGGACACAATAACATATTAATCCGAGTATTCCATATAATATAACAATTAGAAATAAGTGAAACAATAAACAATAATCAAAAACATGAATTACTGACCATTCCCCATAATTGGGTACAAACCCTAACAAAATAATAAATATTTCATGTCATTCTAACACTTCCAAAAGTGAATAAACATCGAAATAATGTATAAAGAAAGCATCCCCAAAATGGTTCATTAATCCATGTATGGATCCTCATCTATTCACATCCCAAAACCAATACAACTCCCAATAGTAGTTCCGTTTCCCTAGTCTTGAACTGCTACTATGAAGTCTACTCAGGTACCCATTGGTACCCCCAGTAGAGTGTGAGTATAACATAGTAAACAACATCCAACGGTGTCTAAAAAATATAAAATCTATATAAAGTGCATGAAATTACAATGTAAATGAAAAAATAAACAAAACATAACTCAAGAGCCATTAGTTAACAATATTATATTTAGTCACTTCACCATTTGTTTCCAGGGTGAATCATTTCTATCATTTACACAACATCATGGGCCTACTAATTATCATGCATAGATTATAAGTCTTGTTCCCGATATCACTGGAGATAAAAATTTCTTAAATAAACATAACAAACATCCCATGGAGCGTTAATCTAGGTAGTCTCATCCAATGAAACCATTAGGGTCCTAGAGCATCAGTACGACTCCCTAGCCCATGCATTCAAGGGTGGGGTTTATAGCCTTAGTCCAACACGACCTGTGGGAGGATCCTCAGTCCTTTATCCCACACTAACAAGCCATTTGCAAAACCTTCTTTATCCATTTACCACATCTACCATTTCACAACCCATACACACTATATTACAAATACCATTTACATCCCTAAATTATTCAACATGATAATTAACATAAATCGTTAACCCATTATCAAATTTACCAATTACATTTCTTGGCTCATTTAACCCATTTAACATTCTCATTCCTTAACCCATTATGTGTATTAAATAATTTTAAAATAGTATACCATATCCATCAATCACAATACATTATCCCAATTATCCCATATATCAATTCACAAGAATTTTCCCACTTATCATACTAATCACTTCACATTCATTAACTCATTTATGTGTTTCAGGAACGATTTTTAAGTCGCATACAAAAACCAATATATTACACCCAACCCATTTCACATTTTGCCAAACAATCCCTTATTTCATTATCATGATCTAGACACAACTATCAATATTCATTTCTTAACTCAGCTAATATATTTGTATGTTTCTCAAGGTCTCTACTTTATTATAAATCTATTATTTACTTAACATCATAATTTTCCTTGTTAGGGAATTCCATAACACCACATGGCTGGCCCCAAATTGGTCAAATCCACCTCAACACATCACACGAGGATCATGAGGGGTTTAATTAATTAATTTAACGACCCATTTTACATAATATTTTTATGTCCGTGAAATTATTTTCAAAAGGGAAACAATATCACAACCACACATGAAAAAATCAATAATAAAACTGCAGGATACAATATGTATAATGCCTACCTTCAATCCAAATATGAATTAACACTCAACCTTAGCCTTATTTAAAGATTCAAGCACCCCTTTAATCACCAACCCATTATTCATTGAAAAATTGGGGTTTTAGGGATTTTGAAGAAGATGAACGAAATCACAATCCCAAATCCAAAATAAATAAGAAAGTGGAGTGTTGGATATACCCATAGCTTCAATTCCCACCCAATGGCACTCCAAATAGCCTAAAATCAATAGAGAATGACCCTTGTGAAGATTTGGGAGATTTGGATAGTATCTAGGGTCGGTGGAATAAGAAATGGGGAGATAATTGAGTGAGAATTTTAAAATTCCAAGTGGTGGAAATTGTAATTTCTCAATTTTTAATGGGGTGCATGATTTGGCCATACGGTTTTTCAAACTGTGTGAAAATTTTGTGCCAGCATTTTTCCAAGAGGGGTTAATCCACACAATTAAATAAGGGGCCAAATAGTTTGAAAACCCATGCACCAACCATGATGAATTCCTCTATCCAAGGTCACATAGTTTGGATCTCCCCTTGTATGGGTTAATAAATAGTTCATCCCTCCTCCTGGCTAGCTTGGTTTGGGAGCACGATTAACTCTAACCATGCGCTAATTGTGAAATAAGAATTAGATGTCAATTTTACCCTTTTTATTCATGTTTCAAACCCCAAAAACACCCACAAGATTCTTCATGCACCTAGTAAACATTTAATTAACCAACATTAAGGGATAAAAACCAAAATATAAATAATAACATACCTCAATGAAGCCCTGAATTTTAAAACCACCCCATTTTATAACAGATCATCCTCAAGACCCACAAAAAAACATCACTGAGCGTATAAATTAATTAGATATGGCCATCGGTCCCACATATCCTACCTTCTATCCAATGTTTCTTCTTCAAAATTACCTTGCTACTATAAAACTCAAACCAAAGGGATAATATTTCTCCACAAAAATTTCTCACTGTAATCCACAACATGAATCGGATGCTCCTCAAAGGGCGCATTAACCTCAAGATCAATATTCTTAACATAAATAACATTGGATGGTTCAGTGTGATGTTTCAGAAGCTGATACCCATAGAAAACATCATGCATAACCCTCTATGGAAATGGAAAAGCCAATCGGTATGACACTAGTTGGATCCTCTCTACTATATCTGATGGAACCATGTACCTGGGTGCCAACTTACCCTATTTCCAAATTTAATGTTGACCTAAACATGGCAGCAAATTAAAAAAACATGATAACCCACCACAAACTGAAGAGTTCAATGACTCCGACATACATATGACTTTTTCCTACTCTGAGCTATTTCCACACTTTTCTGAATCAAATAAACCTTTTCTAACCTCTCTCGTATGAGACTCAGTCCCAAAAGTTCTAATTCCCTAGATTCCATCTAACATAGTGATGATATACATGGTATAGCATAGATCACCTGAAATGGTTTTGTATGAATCATAGCCTATTAACTATTATTGTAATAAAACACACGGGCTGGGTGTTTTTCCTATAATCTTATAAATCCAAAAAATCATGCCCTCAACATATACTCTAGAACCTAAATAATATGCTCTAACTACCTATCCATCTATGATTGGAACTCCATAATAAAAAACACTTAGGTACCAGGTGCCTTCTGTAGTCCCTACCAGAAGCATGATGTGAATCAAGGATCATGATTAAAAAATTTATTATGTGGTACCCCATGAAACTGCACTACGTCTCGAACATAAAAATCACCCAACTGATCCATGGTAAATGTCTCCTGAAATGGGAAGAAATGAGATACTTTAGTCAAATGATCAACTAGTACACATATTGTATAATTCTTATGAGGTGTCCCCAAAATACCCACAAAAAAACCATCATCACGTCATCCCATTTACATTCTATAAGGGGAAATGGTTGCATCAAACCACCCGACCATTGATGCTCAACCTTCACCTACAGTAAAATAAGGCATCGCACCACGAAACATGCAACCTATTTCTTCATCCATAGACACCAATACTTTATATGAATATTATGATACATTTTGTTCAAGGCAATATGCTCTACCCACCTCGATGCATTAAACTCATGCATCAACTCTTCCCACGTACTTGCTGGCACAAAAACATGTCCACAAACACAAACTATTCAATCATCTCCAATATCCAACCTGGATGGTGACTCCTCACATTTAAGACTTTCCCTCAAATCCAAACATTATAAATCCTCTTATTTCTTTTATTTGATCTGTCTTTGAAGCACAAGATCAACTTCCAAGGATATGAGGTTCATCTAATATTGTATATCCTGCACCTTCAAGTTCATCTCAGTGAATAACATTGTCATTATCAACTCAGAATTGGATTCCTGAACTGGTTGTTTTTGAGTTTTCCAACTCAAAGCATCTATAACATTGTTTCCCTTTTCTAGTGTGTAAAACAACTCAAAATCGAAGGACTTAATATTCTAAACCATCTTCTCTATCGAAGATTAAAATCCTATTATGACAAAATGTACTTAAGGCTCTTATGATCGGTATACAATATAAAGCATTCTCACAAAAAGTAGTGTCACCAACACATTAAGGTATAAAACACTAGGTCCAAATCAAGATCATGAGTAGGATAATTAAATTCATGAGGCTTTAACTTTTTTGAACCATATAAAACAACCAGATCAACCTGCATTAAAATTTCCTCAATCCCAACACAAGACGCATCACAACAAAATCTATACCCATTACCCAGATTAGGTAATATAAATATCGGTTCAATAGTTAACTACATAATAAATTGCTGGAAAACATTCTCACATGTCATAGGCTACTCAAACGTAATACCCATCTTAGTTAAATGAAAAAAAAATTTGCTTCTAAATGGGAGAAATATTTGATGAACCTTTGGTAATAATCCTCCAATCCTAGAAAAACTAAGACATCAGAAACATTCATGGTTTATTCCCAAGACACACCTTTATGCAATTTCTCTGTGTCCACCAACACCCCTTCCTTGGAGGTTATGTTCCCTAATAAATTTACCTTATCGATCCATAAATTAAATTTGTATATCTTGGTGTATAGCCTATATTTTCCTAGTGTAATTAGGATAATTTCAAGATGATTGGAATGATCATTATGAATTATACAGTACACCATGATGTAATCAACAAAGATAACTATGAACTAATCGAGGTAAGGGTAAAATATTTGGTTCATTAAGTCCATAAACATTATCGGTTCATTCGTCAATCTGAACAACATCACAAAAAACTCATACAACCTATACCTACTCTTAAATGTAGTTCATGGTAAATCAAAAGGTCTCACCCTTAGTTGATGATACCCTGATCTCAAATAAATCTTATAGAACATTTATTCGCCTCTTAGATGGCCAAAACGAGCATAAATCCAAAGAAGAGGGTATCTATTCTTAGATTTTATCTTATTTTGTTTTCTATAATCGATAGATAACCACAAATATTTTTCAACCTTCTTGAAAAACAACACAAGATATCCCCAACATGACATGCTAGGATAAATAAATTCTTTATTTTAAAATTAATACATCTGAGTTTTTAACTCTTTGAGTTATATGGGTGTCATTCTATATGGAATAAAGGAAATAATTTTTTCTCTCTAATGGAACTCTATTATGAATTCAACATCCCTCTCGGGTGGTATTCCTGAGAATTCCTCAGAAAACACATCCTAAAACTGATCCACTCAAGGATGAAAGACTATATTCTCTCCACCTCCATTATCACGCATAATAAAAGACACTTGGGCTTTAAGTTCACCAAACTACTAACAAAATATCCCTACATGGCCTGCCTGAACATCCATCCATCCAATGGTCCGAAGGCCTTAATTTTTTATTGATTATGATAATCCACCTTTTAAGGGATTAGGTGGAACCCTTATAAGGCTCTTAAGCATAAGAATGACATGTCTTGTAGTCCTTAGAGGAATTTATTGCCCGTAGGTTTCAAACATTACATTCAACCCAGACTAACTATTTGGAACTACTCCTCCCCAGCATCTTGACTGAGTGGAAATTAATTTTTTATTATTCAAACACTTTTGAGGAAAAAGTGAGAAACCATACATGACTTCATGACTTAAAACACTAAACCACCATAGACAAAAGTTTAAGGCCAAACAACATCATGCCAACACAGAAGCAGGGAAAATCCATGACCTCTCGAACATTGAATTCAGGAGCAAAGGCCAGAAGAAAACCTGATTCTCTAAAACCCTTCAGAAGCACCCCCATGAGTGAATGATTTTCCGACCATCAAATCTCTCACCACAGGAGCCGTAAGAATTCACAATGCCAATAAAAACTTCCACAAAATCAATGCATTCAACCAAAACCTGAAAAAAATCAGTTGCATCTCCTCCATCTAAACTGAAAAATATGTAAACATCCTTCATGCGCCACCGTTGTCATAATCAGGAAATCCAAAATAAATCAACTACCTTCGCAAAAACCACGTCGTGGCTACCGTAATGCCGGAGCAGAAAAAAAAACATGTATCCAGATCCAAAACTCAAACCAACATCGCATCCAAATTGTACAACAAGGAACAAAAAACACAGACCAGGGGGCGAAGAAAACGTGCCACAAACCTAAACCATAACCCGCCGCCACCTTCAAATCCACACACGGTGACCACATCCGCCTGATGCAACCAGACACTGTGGAATCGTGACAGCATCGGCACCGTAATAGCTGGAAACTCAAACCTCGAACTGCTGCGCCTCCTTGAGATCCCTATGAAGGGTGTGAAGAAGGCACGCTGAAATCACAGGGATTTTTGAGAGATACCGCCCTAGGGAACACCATATGCCATGAACCACCAGGCCAAAGCATCTAAGAGAGGCCGAGCCGCAGTGAGGAAGTGGAAGATGGCGGTGGGGGGGGGAGAAAACCCTAGCACGGAGGAGCCCCTTATGGGTGCATCACCTTCCTCCCCAGCATCTTCATCCTTAAATTAGATCTCCACCTTTTCATGGTTGTTCGGATAGGCTATCCCATGCATGAACAGGCTTGTCCCGATGGAAGGTGCCATACCCTCTCATTCTTGTAATCCGTGTAGATTCTGATGTGGTGAATGCTCATTGCTCATCCTCCTATAGGGCTTGTTCCTTGAAGGTTTTTTGGTTTTTTTCTGAACTTAAGGTGGACCGAAGGCCTTAAGGTGGCCCAAAGTCCATACTTTCCTAAAGGCTTGGGTGTCCCGAAGGCCTTAATGGGATCAAGGACCAAATCAGTGGCCCGAAGGCCCAAACGGGGGAAACTTCTCGGCTACTGCAGTGCCAAACAGTGCCTGTTATAGTACCCGCTACTGTACCTACTACAGTACTACACAGTTCCCACTACAGTACTGCTATAGTACCCCAGAAAATGTGCCTCTTCCTGGATCTGATCCCAGGTCGCCTGGATGCACTTAAGAGTCTTCACCAAATTGGATGAGGCTCATGTGCCCTACCCAAACATCCCATTCACCATGATGGACATATGTTTCCCCCTCAATAAACATAAACATTATCTTAAGACAGTAACAGCACATATGGTATGGGTATAACCCCATCTAATTAATACAAAAAATTAGATCAAAAATCAACAACTCAAGCACAAACAAGTCCCAAATAAAACTGTACCCACCAACTTCAAGATTACACCCCATACAATGCCTGATATTTTATACTCACACTCATTAAAACATTTCAATTAATGTAACCCCACACATATGTTCCACCACATGGAGGAGGAAATTTACAAACTAAGTAGATACAGAAGAATATGAAGCACTTGTATCAAATAAATCACTACAAAGTGAAAAATCTACTAGGATCAAACATCGAACCATCAAGGGCCTAGCCTTGCCACATCTAGTTGTAGGATGAATTGTATGAAGATGGCATGTTCCTCTACTAGGGGCCCTAGTCTGAGTTAATATATTTTCACTAACCTACTGATATGGATGCTCTCTCCAAAAATTACCACATCCACCACCTCTGCTGGTACATCTAGTAGAGCTCCAACTACCTTCCTTATATAAGGTAACCAACCCACTACCTATATTCTACACTAGCATCAAGCCTCCCCCATTACCAACCTGCCAAGGGTTCCTACAGAACCTCTACACATGAACCATTATTTCATATTCTCATAACACAATTTGTGTTCGGGACGCTGACTACAAACATATGATGACATGTCGTACGAATAGTAGATAACTCTATCACTATTGTGAGAGGCCAGTTCTATCTTCTAACTAATATTTCCCCCACCATGCTGGTTTAGAGTCTGAAAATATAACTTTTTTATATTAGAATTCATGCCATTGGGTTTCCCGACTAGAGCTATACAACCACAACTAGAAACTTCCTTGATATTTCTTTATGAAATAAAGGCCAGATCCAACATATCATTAAGCCTCTTAAATAGAAGAAATTCACCTGGGACATAATATTGTGTCAAATGTCATCCTGGGAATGTCTGGTCATGGTACCTCTTCCCCCCACCAAATTTGGAAAAAAAATAATTAAAATGAGTGACACGGGGAGTGTAATCCATTAGTGACATAGAACCCTAGGTAAACTTCATAAACTATACAACCTTCTCCTATCTGAAGGTATCTAGATATAAATTTTCTATAAAACATTCCTAAAAATCATTTCATACCATAATTTCATCTTGCAGGGTCTGATCTAGAACACCCCACCATCACTTCTCCATTCCTCAAAACATATAAGCTTCCATCTTGACCCTATTATCAGGAGAATTATATAAGTGATCAATAATAAATTGGATGGACTCTATCTAGAACACGGCTAAATCAGTTCCACCCTATACCAAAAATGTATTATGGTTTTTCATTTTTTTACTCCTTATTCTTCTCAAACATACTAGGGGCAACCCCCCCCCCCCCCCGGTTCATTTCCATCATCTACATAAAACGATCAAAGTTCTCTGGGAACTTCTCTTCTCCCCTATTTCCCAGAATCACAAGATTCCCTTGCTCCACCTTTGAAGGATCATTCTCGTAGATATCCTTGTATCTTCAAACTAACACACAACAACATGTTGAAATCTTCCAACAATTTCATGCACACATCTCAAAACTCTTAAAACAAAAATTTCACAATTTTTTAAAAAAATGATTTCCACTAGCTATAAGTAACCCATCATTCATAAAATATCTCAAAAGACTCCATCACATAAAGAACAATACCCTCGTCAATCCCTGACATGGGATAGTATAAACATTGTGTAAACCAAATTACTTAGTCACAAGTCCTTCGTTAGACACCTCCTTAATCCATTTCCCCTTTCACAAGAGAAATATTTTCTCTTATGTGCATTTCTTATTTCACAAATTATTACAACCAAAATATCAAATCATTTCAAAATTTAATTAAACATGATTCCTTAACCATTATTTAACATTATTTTTATTTAAACATGTGCATATTCTTTATTGGACACCATTTTCTTCAAATTTTCAGGGAAGAAAAATTCATTATGCCCTTTATTCCCCACACACCCATCTCAGGTGTTCCTATCATGATGCACTCTATATATATCCCTATGATCTAAAAATGATTCATGAATTCCTAACCTCAATCCATTTAGACCATGATAAAAATATCACAAAATAATCACATCGCATAACAAATGCTTCACCCATTGGTGAAATAGCATTCAACTGTAGAAACACATATCAAAAATAGTCATTTCCACCTTGGGTACTTGGGTTTTCCCTCATACATAGGTTAGATACTCCCATGAATGAGCTCATTTACAATGAGAGACACATCCTAATATCCCTTCTACCATATGAAATAATAGTTCAGAGAAATTATCGCTATGATACCACTTTGTAACATCCCCAACCCAAAGACCACTAAACTGGTTCCCCCATACGAGTCTCCACATGACCTCAAGTGCACCTCCTCATATAGCAAAGGTTACCAGTTACCAATTATGGTCTAAAATAACATGTGGTGATACTGTACCCTCTTAATCATAGTATTCCATTGCAGATCAAAATTAGAAATAAGTGAAAAAATAAATAACAACCAAAAACATGCATTACTAACCATACCCAATAATTGTGAAAAATCTACAACCAAATAATAAATATGTCATATCACGCTAACAGTGCCAAAAGTGAAGAAATACCCCAAAAAAATAACGGTGTAATCCTCAAAAGAGGCCTGACTCCATGTCTAGATCATCATTAATGCACCTCCCAAGCCCAACTCAACTCTCAAGCATAGGTCTCTTGACCTTTTTCTGACCTGCAACCATAAATTCTGCTCGAGTACCCAATGGCAGCCCAAGAATGGTGTGAGTACAAGTTAATAGGCCACCACAAATAGTATCTACAAAATTTTCAGTCTAATGATATTTCATACAAGTAAAAAGTAAATTAAATGATAAAAAATAATAACTTGGGTTCTATTAGTTAACAATATTTACTTTATTCACTTCATCACTTGTTTCAAGGGTTAATAATTCCTATAATTTACACAATGGCCTAAGATGAACAATTATCATACATAGGTTATAAGTTGATTTCCCTATTTCACTAGGGATAAAATTTCATAAGTAATCACAACACTCTTACCTTGGAGCCTCAGCCTTGGTAGGCTTATTAAATGAATCCATAAGGGGCCTACAGCATCAGTCCAATTCCCAAACTTGTGAATTCTATGGTGGAGTTTAGAGCCTCAGTCCATCCCGGCCTGAGGGAGGAGCCTCATTCCTTTATCCCACACCACCAAGCCATGCACACATGCTTTTTTATCCCTTTACCACATATGCCATATAATAAACCATACCCAAAATAGTACCCATAACATTTACATCCCATAATTATTTAACATGAGAATTAACATCAATCCTTTACCCATTATCACATTTACCAATTACATTGTATAACTCATTCAATACATTTCCCTTTATCATGGCTTAACCCATTAAGAGTATTCAATAATTTGCAAACGTTATCTCATATCCTTAAATTACCATTTCATTGTCCCGCTTATCCCATTTATCAATTCTCAAGGATTTACCAACTTAACATGCTCATCATTTCCCATGCATTAACTCACGTATGTGATTCCAGAACAATCCATAAGTCACATAGAAAAATCAATTTATTACACACAAACCATTTCACATTAACCCAAATAATCCTTTATTATGATATCAGTATATAGACATAACAATCAATATTACCTTCTTAACTCAACAACATATTAGCATTTTTTTTGAAGGTATCTCATTTATTAAAAATCTATTTTGTTCTTAACATCATAATATTCCTTGTTAGAGAATTTTGGCACAACCGATGGGTGGCCCAAATTGGTCTAATCAACCTAAATGCATCCCACAGGGATCATCAAGGGTTTAATTCATCATTTAGCCTCCCATTTTAAAAAAAATATTACTAAGGGCATTAGATGTTCATCAAGAGGGAATCAATATCACAACCACACATGCAAAAATCGACAATAAAACTATGGGATATAACTTTAATACCTCCTACCTTGGATCAGAATATGAAATCATGCTCAACAATATCCTTAGGAATATATTCAAGAACCCTATGATCACCTTACATGTGATCATCTAAAAACCAAGGTTTTAGGGATTTAGAAGAAGACGAATGAAATATTAATCTCTAATCTCTAAAAGAGAAGAAGGATGAGTGTTAGACTTACTCAGAGATTCAATCCACACCCAACAGAACTCCAAAAGGACTAGAATCAAAGGAGAAGAAACTCAGGATGATTTTTAAGATTTGGTCCATCACTAAGGCTAGAGGAATAATAAATGGGGATAAAATCAGGTGAGAAACCTAAAATTATGAGTGTTCAAAATGGTAAATTATAACTTTTAAATGATCCACATGGTTTACCAAACCATGCACAAACCATGAAACTACCTCTATCCAATAGGGTTTATGTTTTATAGTTACTAGGGGAGGCCCACAAGGTTTTAAATAATGCGCACCAACATTTGGGAATGTTTTTCTCAAGGGTTTCATGTTTTGGATCTCCCACTTTTATGGTTTAAAAAATATGAATCCCTCCTCCTGAATAGTGTGGTATGGGCGCATGGTTTCCTCTAAAAATGATCCAATCGTGAAACATGAATTTGATGGAATTTTTTTCATTTCTTTCATGTTCGGAACCCCTAGAACACCCCCTGGCTTCCTCAGGCACCTGGTAAACATTTAATTATCCAACATTGAGGGATAAAAACCAAAATTTCAACAATAATATACCTCTAAAAGTCAAGAATTTTAAATATTATCTCTACTATATTTTATTTTCTTGGGTATTTCAATCATAGTAACTCCATTGATTCATCTACTCATGTAGTCTTCAGAAATGTAAAATTGGATCCCTGAGAGTGGATCTTCTTACCTAACACCACTAGTGCATTGAAAATTGACTCTAGGGAATCCATTTATGGGAACAGAATGCCTTTAAATTCTTATAATGATACTAATATATGAGACAAAATAACTAGAAAATCCATACCTTCATGGACCGATAATCCGAAAGCTCTATTTAAGAGTTTATTAATCCTTATAAATGTCGATTTTAAGGTGAAAAATCCCTTTCTTAGATTTCATTTTCATCAAGTTAAGAATTTCTCATGAAGTGAATAAACAATTTTGGATGCTTTTACCTAGTAAAAATAGAAACTGATGTGTACGAATATGTTCATTAATTATGCCTCTCATTTTGTTAATAATGGTCTTTCTAATGACTTTAGGAATAGTATTACTCATAAAAACTAGCCTAAAATATTTGATGTCAATTTCATTCTCTTTCTCGGGTATCAAATCAATCAATTTTTACTAGATCATAAAATGAAAGGAGTATTGAGTGAAAATTACCTTATTTAATTAATCATATCATCCTACAAAAAATCTTAATAATACATGAAAAGTTTATTGGTAAACCCATCTAGACTAGCAACACTCTCCTTGTTGAGGCAGAAGAGGGATTTCATGGTTTCCACTTCAGAAGGGGCCATGATAAGGACTTGATTTTAATGATTCTCAATGAAAGGGGATATGTCATAAGTCATATTATGTGTTTTTTCCATCCCATAATCAGATTAAATTTTATTTAAATAATTCATCAATATATTTGATATTTAACTTTCATAAGTTTGAAGAGACCCATTGATATTGACGAGCTTAATCCCTACCCTTGTTCTCTTTTCTTTGTGCATCCATTGAATAAATTTCGAGTTCCTATCACTATCCTTCATCCATATGACATTTAATGGTTTTCATTCAACTATTCTATAGCATTTATAAGATCATAAAGCTTTAATGGATATTTTATTTATTCTATATAGTGACTTATTTTTTGATAATTTGTGATTTTATATATTTTTAGACGTTCTTATGCAATCTTAATTTCAAAACAAATATTGGAAAAGTATTTCATGCTATAATCTATTAACAACCTTATAAAATTCTTTATCTTTTTAGTAAGGGTGGAAAGTGGACATCCAAGGAGTTTCATCCTTCATCCCAGAAGAATAATCTTTCAACATCCTAGAGCAATAATCCATCCATTGTAAAAATGAAATGGTTTAAATCACCCAAGGTCATCCATTTTTTATTTATGTTTCAAGATACTTTCTCAATATCTTTCCATATATCCCATAATCTTATGGGTGATTTTCAAGAGTAGAAAAATTTGATATAAAGGATGCCACTTTGAATGTTGAGGAAGAAAAATATACATTAGGATTTTTTTTCTTGACAGAATGTGGATTTTATCATGCATAAGAACACTGAGTTTTCAAACTTGGGGGATATGTTTTGGAAAATTAAAAAAATGTTAATGAACCATTATAAAGTACATGAATAAATTTTTATGTTAGAAAACAAAATAAATAAAATAACCGTGGATAACCTAGATTGAAAACTATATACTCATATGTTAGGATTTACATGCCCATAAAATATTATTCTTAATGTGTTTATATTTTCTCACTGTATATGGTTTTTAGTTTAATTATTATCCTCCCTAATTTTATTTATTTTATTTTAGTTAATTGAATGAATTAATATAAAACATTCCAAAAACTAATTCGATAGGTAATGTAATGATCACGCTAATGAGATACCTAACCTGATTGGAGCCTAAGTAAGGAATGTCGTGATTATACCAGTATTGTTATCTAGAATTGTGATTAACAACTAGAATATATTTGACTTTACAAACACATAAATAAAGATAATTATGGTATCTCATATAATTTCAAGTGATAAATATAGTAAATAAAATAATATTCAATTCCATATGTATGAAAAATATGCGAAGAGACATCCGGGGAAATTTCGTAAAGGAACCGGATGATTCTTTCTTTATGAAAAAGGAGGGAATATAGAATCCAATACTTGAATAAAAATGAATATTTTTTTCAAAATATAGTGAAATAAAAATCAAAATAAGTAACCACTTATAGTTCAATTTCATTTATGTGGTAAAAAGTTTCATTCTCCAAGTCAATGCCCTAATCCAAGGTAAAATTAGGATGTTAGGAAACAAAAATCCCTAAAGATAGGGAAATAGTAAGGGAAAACACTATGATGAGTATTAATATAGATCATGATAATAAAGTCACACATATCCACCACTTCAAATATGTGTATGTATTTTGTATCTTTATTCACGCCAGTCAGATATATCTAGGATACTTTCTATGGGTATTAAGTCACCACCCCAAAATGATTTGATTTCATTGGGGAAAAACCTATGATTATTTTATCTCATTTTGATCCTTATTAGAATTTTAATTAATGAAAATATTACTATTATTCATTTATTGTAATTTGATGTTATATTGGGAATGCATTGGTTGTCCATATATAAATCCAACATCAACTTTCGAGAGAGGGGATCACTCTTCATATCCTAAGTCATCCTCTAGTTCTATATATGTTTAAGGAAGAGGATGAATCGCCTTTGGAATATTCATAAGTGGGGATATTATTTCCATATAGTAAATAATATCTATCTCAAATGATTGAGACCAAGTATTTAATCGTGCTTGAAGACATTCCCATTAACAAGGGATAAACTAATGTATTCCCTGAAGAGTTACCAAGTCCTTCACCTGATTCACAGGTTGAATTATCAATTGAACATATACCTATATATCTACCTATATACAATGATATCTATATAATATCCACTATTGAGTTAGAATAATTTAAGAATTAGTTACAAGATAATTTTAAAAAGGGTTTTATACACCGGAGTGTTTCACCATGGGTTGTGTCGGTCCTCTTCATCATGAAGAAGGATGTGTTAACGAAACTTACATTAATTATTGTGAAGTCAATAAAATAATAATAAAGAAAAAGTACCACCTACCCATGATAAATGACTTTATTGATCAATAAACATTGGCTTATTATTTCTTTGAGGTAGAACATTGGTTAGGATAACACCAATTAATGTTGAAGAAGTATGCTTTTTCAAAGACAGACTTTCGAACATGGTTTAACACTATAAGTTTATTGTTATATAATTAGGACTCACTAATAACATATAAATATTCATGGAATTAATTACCATAGTATTTATAGATTACCTTGATAAATTTATGATAGTCTTTGTATAAGATATACTGATATAGTCAAAAAGAAAAGAGGAGCATGAGGAGCATTTGAATACTACACTAAATACTTTATGAATGTATGAGATCTATGAAAATTGAATTAAATTTTAGTTATGTATAAAGGAATTATAATTAATATTTCTTGTTATAACTGAAAATTGGTTCTCTTTCGACCCTTATATGAAAAAGGAAATTCTAATGTGGCCCAGACCAGCATCTATGACAGAGATTTGTAGTTTCATTTGACTATTTAGGTATCACCGATAATTTTTTAGAAAACTATAGAGACTATAAACCTATCAAACCAAGATCATGTGGAAGGGAGTAAATATTTCTATAATAAGGAAGTGAAAATAGATTTATGGAATTGAAAAATTAGCTTTTCAGAGTATGAGTCCTTAGGTATCCCTTAAATGGAGAACTCTTCAGTGTACACATCAATGATTCAAAGAAATATGTAGGTTTTTCACTAAATAGAAATGAAAATTTTTTAGTCTATGAATCAAGTATGTTTAAATTTCATGTGAAAAAAATCCAACACATGATTCAGACATTGTTTCAATAATCTTTATATTGAAAACATGGCATAATTATCTTTATCTAAAATAAATGGGAGAAATATATAGATCATAAGAGACTAAAATATATATTCACACATAAGAAGATTAATATGATCTAGTGAATATGGTTAGATATTATCAATAATTTTTACCAATCAATTGCCTACTATCCAATTAATTAAAATAATGTGGTATATTCTCTAAAAGGATCTTGCAGCATTCTCCATGATGAGAATTGATAAATATCCAATATTCCTACAATTGAAAATCATAGACATGGGTATAATAAAGGAAGAAAAATCATAATTACTTTCTTAAATTACTTCTCAAACATGCCTCCTATAAAATATAATGTATTATCAAAGAGTTTATGTTAAAATTCAGATGAATGTATAAACTATAAGAAAAGGGAAAACCTCAAAGCTCAAGATTAATGAAGAATGAGTTGTAATATTTGGTTTGTAAATATGTATTTCATAAAATCCTTATATGAATAATGATTTATTTAATTATGTACATAGTTATACCTTCTCTACCCAACCAGGGAGCATAAATATGTATCATGATTTCTAATATCATTATTGGAGTGACAATATGGAGATGGAGATCGTGGAATATTATCCAAAATTCATGGTATTTTAGTCAGTGAAGGATTAAGGAAAAAACGTTCAAGGGGATAATGAATTGATTACCCATGCCTAAATTGAAATGGAAGAAAATCACCATGGATTTTTTGTTGGTCTTCTAAGTATATAAAAATGAAATAATGTTATATGGGTTTGGTGGATCATCTTATAATGACTACTCACTTCATTATAATTTGAGATGACTTATCACTCGATCTATAGTGACCCAGGATTAAAAACATGGATATTACATCATTTGATATTAATATTCATCACATTACATAAATATATGCCCGAGGGATGTAACAATTTATTGTCTTTAGAAACATGGAACATATTCTTCGAACTTGATGAAATATCTTCAATTTTTGTGTTAATATCTTTCCCTATATTACTTCTACTTAAAACCTTTATTCATAAACTAGGGAAATAAAACATAAGAAATAGGTGATCTCACTTGCTTAGTAAGGGAGAATAAAGAAGATAAATAAGCATAACATGAGCATAAGGGAAAGATAATAAGAGAATAACATTTTAGGATCCTACCCAACATATCAAAGGTCATATATATGAGAAATGGAATAAATATTGGAAGTGAATAAGACATTAATCATAATGTAAATAAGAGAATAATCCATTTAAACATAATATAGTCATATGAAATGGAATTTTGGGCATACACATAATCATAGAAAATCATATTTCATGGATACATATGAATATATTCATAACATTTTGGGCTTGGGATAATAACAGTTGTATGTGCTTTAGGCATGGGATTCACTCTTGTGTACGCTATTATTTTGTGCTAGGGATTCAATCTCATGTACACTCATGTTTTGGGATTGGTTTTTCCCTCATATGTACCCTCTTTTTGTGGTCTTGGGATGCCCTCTCATGTACCCACTTATTTTTTACTTAAGATACCCTCTTATTTCAGGTTTGGGATGAACTCCAATATACCCTCTTGTTTCATGATTAAGACAAACTATTGTTTTGGTCTTGGGATTCCCTCCCATGTACCCTCTTGAGATCACAAATCATTTATAACTAATCAATGCTTTGGATGGACATATAGGTCCCACACCTCAAATAATGAAATCATACAAGCAAGTCCCTTATGATAAAAACCCAATCATAATATCATGACCTGTGAAATGAAATGGGTATCATTAATGATTTATCATGTCATAAATTATTAAAAATGGATAAGATTCATAACAATTTCATCAAATCATAACAGATTAAAATAGTGGGTTTCAAAATTATATGCTCATTGAAGAGACATGGGTATCGTAAAAATCATTCCATAAAAACATAAACCATTCAAGAAATAATATTAACATCAATCATAAACTATAAAAAAGTATGTCATCTTATATAGAGAAAAATTTTGAATGATAACATGGATAATTTATAAATAAAAATAGCCATTCTTTGAAAATAATTTTCATAAAACCTTCTCCAAAATCCATTTCTTATAAATAAGTCTTTCTTATTCCATCTAAAATATTTCTTGAGAAAATATATTTTCATCTTTGAAAAATACATCATAAAACATTAATCATTTTAAAAACATTTTTCTCTGAAAACACCTTCAAAACATAAAAATAAGGGTTGAAATAATTTTTAGAAAACCTTTTCAAGAAAGGTATTTTTACAAATCCTTAAGAAAACATGAAATCAATGAAATAATATTATTTGAAAATAAACTTTTTAAAACATATAAAGGGAGATTTTAAAATCATTTATAACAATTTTTAAAAATTAAACATTTTTTAAAATGTTTTCTTTTAAAACCAATTTAAAATAAAAAATTTCCAAAATAGGAAGAGAAAAATTCATTAAAATTAAACATATAAAATTACCAATTAGTATTCAGGAAAATTATGTTAATGATGGTGGGTAAATCCATACATGGCGAATGTTATTTTTGTACCTCAAAACATTTATAAAAGTTCCTTAATCGGAAATTGGAAAGAAGATTCCTTTTAAAACTATTTTTTTAAAGTAAAACATGGGTAAAAATTTCATTTAAACATAATAGGATAATATTAAAACATTTTAAAAAGGTTTCTAAAGAACACATATTTTAAACTGAAAGTATAAATAATGTTGAATTTTCATAAAACCTTTTTTTTTAATTACCGATTTGGTAAATTTTGAACTATAAACCCCATGCAATAAATATCATAAAATTTATATGTAAATACCAATAAATTAAATTATATTAATAATATAATAAATTAATGTGTAGTATAAACATCACACAAAAGAAGCAGGTGGTGAACATGGAATGTATCTCATTGATGTAAAAAGTGAGCTGAGAAAACTTTAACCTTAAGTATTCAATTTCTTTGTAAACATTCTAAAATAATTTATAATAAATATACTTTTATTATTAATCTCATATATAATGATATTTTTATATCTAATACTATATATTATTTTGTTATGGCTTTATATTACCTAATTATTAACAACTCGATGTTAATGTTACATTTTAGGTAATATCTGCTTTATTTTTCATATATGTTTTGACTAATTATTTTTGACCTAATTATTTAGATAATGATTTACTAATTTATATAATGTAAAAAATTATTTCTATGTAATATATATTCACTATATAAATATTATAAATAATCAATAAAATATAGAAATATGGAATGGAATGCATCGTTCGTGGAGACGGTAGGCTATACGTATTCATGAACGTTGTTTTTGTTTTTTTATAATATTGAAAGAAAATAATTAAAAGAAATATATGTATATATATATATTATAATTAGAATATAATTATTATTTAATTTATATCATATATTTTCACTAAACCCATTTATAACACATTATATATAACGTGTGAACGAATCACATCGCTTTGAGGGGGTGGTCTTCCAGACATCCAAAAACAAAGATATTGTATTTACCCAAAATGGAAAGAATGAAGTTATGTTTTATATAATATTTATAGGAGAAAAAAGATATCATATGTATCATATGTATCATATTTATCATATAAAAACATAGCGTCCATCATAATTTCCATGCATGAGAGGTGGTAAATGAAAAATAAAGAATGTCATTTTGTGAGGCGGTAGTTCTCTATACCCAAAAACTATAAGTTAATTACCTATTTAATGTATGTTTGTGTAATTGTGGGTATAAAACTTATAATAACAACATATTATTATATTTAAGTCACTGTTTTTATCATATAATAATGGAATAAAAATAATTGAGGTGGTGTATAATGAAAAGAAAACCAAGGAGCTCGGAGAAGGATGTTACCTCTTATTTAGGTAACTTCTTCTTATTGGCACCAAAGGGATTCCATGGATGTATTTTTTCTTAAATTGGTTCCTATATGATAGAGGGAGGGATTTTAAGAGACTATTTGGGATGATTTTGGATGATGAAAAGTTTCTTGAGAGTTGATAGGAAGGTTAATAATAAATGTGTTTTTTATAGTAGAGGAGTGTCATTATTGTAAATACTAATAGGTAAAAGCTAGTGGGAGGTATCCCTTAACTCATGTTCTATAAAAATGGAAAAATTTTATATTGATGTGAATTTATGGTTGAAAAAAGTCTCCACCACACAAAAATAAGTGAATTTTTATAATTTTGTTCCCTAGTCTTTAAGTTTCTTTATATTTTTAATTGGTTTTTCATTTATGTAACTAGTTTTCCAAATTATGTAATTTAACCATAAAAATAATTTAAGGGGTTATTTAATAAAAATTATATTTCCACAGAGTTAAAAATATTATATCTAATTTAAAAAATAAGAATCTCATGTGTGTAAGAAATTAATGTTAGAACAAGAGCATGTAACGCGAAAATACATTGCATTAACATGAACTGTGCTAACAATGTTTTAACTTTTTGGGGTATATATGTTAATTATAAAATATAATGTGGTCCATTAATAGACCATATTTTATATTTATTAAAACATAAAAATCACTAAGTATAAGGTATAATTTTTATAACTTCTAAATCATTTAATAAAATATAATTTATTTTCAAATAACATTAATTTTAATTTTGACATTATTTATTTAATATTAATTTAGAAAATATAAAAAAATTATTAGAAGTAAAATATATTAAATTTACATCTTTTTAACATGATATATTCATCTAAAAAATAATTTATGTAATAATTTATTAAATTTAACTAACTTTTAATGTTTTTAGCTTTATTTATTTAATTTTATTATTAACTGAATAATCCATATGTTAATGTTTGTTTAGAATTTAATGTAAATAATTCATCTATAATAATTAATAATTAATATTCATGATAAAAAATAATTTTTTTAAATATTTTATGTATATCTAAAAATATGTTTTTTCTATATCTCAAATTTTTATAAATGTTAAAGGTAAGGAAAGTTCTTTTTCGCCATTTTTCTTACTTAACTTCTGAAATGGGGAACTTTTATTGAATAGTGTACCAATAACTCATAAACATCAAACCATTAATGGATATAGTCAAAATATGGACATTCAATGGAATTTGGACAACTGTCCAGGTCATTTTGGTTCTTAAGTTTAAGGTTTGGTCCCTTGTTAAGCTTCATTTTACCTTAATTGTTGTAATTAATTTTAATCACTTTCTCTAATATATTTGGTCGAAATTTAAGTTGATATTTTCATAATATAAATATCAAACAACTTAAAACTATGTATGTCTGTTTTTAAAATTCAATTCACTGAAGTGGATAAATTAAAGATAAATTTAATATCATAGATGTGGCAAGAAAGCTTGTTTCTAAAGTAAAATGTTTCAAATTTCTATAATTTTTTATATAAAGTTTAAATATAAAAGTGATTAAAATGAACTAAATTGGATTAATATTTTTATAATTGATCTATTATGACATTAAATATAAATTCTAAATATAATTTATCATTAATAATTATTTAAATGAATGGCAGTTTTTAACTAAAATGCAGTATTTATCATTATTCATCAAAGAATGAAACTTTAGAGAAATATATCACAAAAAATTTACCTTAAGCTTATTTTGATATTTCAAATTAAAATATGATTCTTATTTTAATAAATAAAATTTATATAAGTACCGAAATTTAGTTTTAAAATTGGTACGCCATTAAAAGGTGATAAAACTCAACCTCATGTGTAACGCTAGCTGTCGAAATAATTCGGTATTATGCACAATACTAGAAAAAATAGCATTTCATGTACCAAAAGATAATATAATTTCATTATATATATCTATCTCAACATGGTTTACCATAAAAAGTAAGAAAAACTTTTCTCTTTCAAAATTTATATTCAATGTTGCGTGAAATGAAATAATATAAAAAAATAACTTAATTCAAAAAAAATATTTCAAAAAATATCAGGCTTTAATATTCTACCCCGTATAAAATTATTTTCACACTTGAAATTTTTCTGGGTAATTAATGGTTTAATACTTCAAAGTTCCTTTATTGAAAATTGTTTCATTAAAATTAATACTAAAGCATCCTTTAAAAATAGAAAGCTGAAAACATAACAGTTACACAATGTAACACATAACTAAGTTTACACATAAGAGAACATAAGTGGGAAGTGAAAATATAGGATTGTAGGAAAACTGTAAATATTTATAGGGAGTGATTGAGGTCAAAAAAATAAACAAGTGAATGATAAATGTATTTTTTAGGTCCTAAAAGACATAAATATGTGATGATTTAAAAGTCTAACGTTTCAAAAAAAATGCATTAGAACAGTACTTTATTTCTAGATCTTTTTACTAAAGTTGATACATTTACATGAAAATATATACATTAATGATTTCAAGACAACCTCACCCTTTTTTGTTCCTTCATCAATTTACACTTCATCTATTATTTTAAGAAATGAAGGTGAATTTTTTATTCCCAAAGCATTAATAGAACATGAGATCCATAAATAGAATTATAGGTCATTCCATATATCACAAAAAAAACTGTCACCACATGTTATCAAATATTCCCAAATCCACATATGGTGAGATGATGCTCTAATCTCTAAAATGTCATCCATATTTTAACATAAAACATTCCATGAATGGTTAAACATAAACCCTTTGAGAAGATAAATTTTAATAACTTTAGATTTAGGTTCACTAAATTTCTCAAAATCAGCTAAACATTGATCCCCCATATATCGTAAAGTGGCTCTTATTTTTCACATACCAAACTTGTGAATACCCTATTTCTATATTCTATTGAATCATGGTATTAACCTGAATTACTATAAATACTTTTCAAAAACATTAATTATTTTTTATTCCAAAGATTACTTGATATATTCCATAAATACAAGAAGTTGTAAACTTCAACCATGATAACAAAGACCACTTTTTCAAAAAAATACTTTATCAGTTATGATGTCATAAATACTATCTAATAAAATTTTTCCATCCCATCATCTCTTTGTACATGTAAAATAACATTTTCTCATCCTCATGAACTTGTTAATGGTTAACCCCCCCTTAATGTAACCTTACCATTAAATAAATTTTATTTTTAATTAATATCATTTAACACATTCTTGAAAATATATAATGAATAAATTTTAAAAAAAACATTGTATACTTCATGATTCATATATCATAATCTTTTAATTACAAAACATATACACATCAATCATAAGAAAAATTTAATCCATTAATCAAGCCTCATCAAATTATTCCTTAATACATATTTCCTAGAATATGAAATATGAAACATGTATAAAGGTTCCTCAATCTCAATCTAAAAATGCTTCTTAAATTTAATGTAAACAATACTGGAATAACATCTTACCTATCACATTTATCTTTCAGTCTCTTTATCATGATTAGTGTATCCAATACTCATACAGCCTTCCTAATTATATTTATGTGATTTCCACATAATAAAATGATCTTCATCATTCCCATACTTCCCACATCTAAAATATTCAATGTTAACCTAGTTCCTTCTAGTCCCCGCTATTCACCAAAACCAGAAATCATAGGGGGAGAAACACTTATCATAGAAGAAAACTTTATAATCAGGAAAAATTTCTTATAAGATCTCTAAATAATGACACCTACTTCTTTAATCTATGACACCTTTGGTTTATCCTATGTTATTAATGTACAACTAATATTGAAACCCTTTATGTTGTTTTATAAAGATTTTTTAAATTCCCAAAGCATATCCCCTAATAATGTCAAACCAGGTGTGCTGCAAGATCAATTGTTGTGTACCAGGTTACGTTCAAGTCAGGCTAGATGCACCTTTTTGGACTTCTTACCTATCGGTGCATTTGTTCCAGATCCAAATCCACTTGTAGTATCCGAACAAGAATGTATTTATATGAAACCACTCACTCTATCATTTATCAAAATTATAGGACATTTTCCTATAATGTTCATTATCCTTTAACTTATATTTAGACACTTATTTAGGGTTATCACTGTGTTTTGAACATACTGTACATGAATTAGAGGCCTCAAATGTGGTATTTTAACATTTTTATTTGAAAAAACTCCATGATCTCATTGGTGTTGGTGAATAGAAACCTATTATAAGATGTAGATCACACATGAAGTGTTTTAAAAAAACATTAAAACCTTAAAAGATATATTTTAGATCTGAATCCACGTATGATGTCTACTCAAAATTGGTGATCGATGCTCAAAGAATCCAATGTTTAATTCCTCTTGATCATCCAAAAGTGCTTCAAAAATCTACATGAGCACCGATCACCAAAATCTAGGTGCCATCACGGAGTTCCTATGACGCCTTTGACACCCCTGCATTCAATGTATCGCCTTGCTTGAAATGAAAGAGAGGGAGATCAATCCAAACTCCGTAGATATAGAGCCTCTCTCTCGCTCTCTAGAATGTGGGGTGGATAAATAGAGATAGAGAGTTCATAAATCGTACTTGTAAAATCCCTTATATCCTCTATTTGTAGTGAGAAATAGAATTACCCAAAAATACCAACCCGACCCCCGAATAATTAACACACTATATAAATAATATTTTGACTAATAAAATGAGTTAAAAAAATATCATTTATTATTATTATCACATTTCTTATAATATAATAAATATACGTGTTATAACACTTAAGCAATTAACTCGGCTCATATTTCCCGAATATATTAATTGAACCATTAATATTTTAAACTAATATTCTTTAACAAAATATTTTATGTATTTACTTAAAAACATGTAAATAAATAAATTCAATGTCAATTATTCTTAAAATGAATAATATGAGTTTATTTATTTATTCTGTGATCATATATCCTCGGAAAAATCCAAGACCCCAGTTGTGGGGCCGACCATGTCCAAATTACATATTCAACTGAATTGGGTAGTTTTTTGAATACACTATTGTGTGTGGCCCTCTAGGCTCTTATCTTCATAGTAGTGAATATTATCCATATACTAAGAGTGGGATATAAAAACCCATCATAGCCCCAACAGAAATAAGGACTATCATAGTAGTGAAAACAAACCTATGAACACACAGTATGTAATATAATCTCTTTCTCATTAATATATCATAAAGAAGGATTCACACCTATGACATCTCCATTTTCTTGATTTATTATTTTTTGATATAACTGGATAATTAACCCCAAAATTTCAAGGCCATGTTCTTATGAAGGTACTACCAACTTGATCAACATGTCCTGATATATATTAATTCCTTAACCAGGAAGCAACAAATCCTTTCTTGATCATTCAAACAATTCCATACCCCCAATGATGCACCCAACTCAAACTACCTCACCACAATTTTAATATCACGGTTTTCTTCATTCATCAATGAATGAGACCAAATTTCACACATTAGTAAAAATATCAATTTATGAGACTATTATATACGTCTATATATAAGAACAACCAGTGACCCCCAAAACATTTAGTGTTCTTATTGGTGGTTTTTTCTCATGATATCACTACTATAGATCCCCAATTGAAAACATTATGAGAATAAGTCTCAATACTTATGATCCCCCAACACTCGATAGTCAAATATCTACTCTTTCCAGTCCGTAAGATGTAACTAGAGAGTAGGAAAAATGTTTAAGATTAATAAAATAATATATTGAGTTTCTCATTATGGCATGGGATCTGCTATAACCTTTTGATATGAAAATTAATCAATGGAAATTACCTTTAAATAGTGGATATAGAAAAGTCAACACTATAATGGTAAGAATACATCATGTATAACTAACTATATACATGATATTTTAATCAAAATTACTGCATTATTGCGTCTATGTCACTCACTATTACAACACTCCCACTTTCACCAGATCCAAATTACTTGCCAAACTTTTTAGATCTCACACGATCAAAATCATGTTTCTACTGAGTCACAGCTTTAGCTGGTCGTCCTGCCACAATTCTGTCGCATGGTATTTCTACTATAAACAACCATATATCCTTGAGTAAAACTTCTCAATAGATGGTATCCCCAATTATATCCCTTTAGTTCACTTTCATAACATGACATCATAGCTAGTAATAATATCATAATTTACATTATGGTAATAGTTTACTCATTTGGTGCGATTCCAAGAACTGGAATAAATTTTTCTGTATAAATAATTCATAGCTACCTTAGATGTTGAAATGTACTCGGTGTTATGGCTACATATGGCTCATGTGATCTTTCCTTTCCCATCATCTTAGCCTAACTATGATATCAGATCACATGGATCTAAGGAAGAATAGTTTGTGTCCCTTGAAAACTAGTATCTTTTGTTCTCCACTTACCAGGAATATATCTTTTGTAAATCCGAAGTACAATCAAATAGATCTAATTGATTCACTTGCAGTGCTCCTGGGTATAATTGATATTTTATTTCAATAAAGTCTATACTGGAAATATCACTTTGGTGCATATCATGACATAAGTGATTAATTTATTGCTAAAGCGTATAGATTTCTACACACCATGTTAATCACCTCCCATGTTCCAGACATGTCAACCTTTAGAGATATATGTCATGTGACATTGGAAACAATTCCTATTTGGAATTTTTCAGTCTTGTATTTTTAAATACCATTTCATTATATGTATGATTGACTATGACCAAGAAACCTTTAGGTCTACCTTAGTAGATCCTGGTCTATAGTACTTAGGTTTCTAATTTAATTCAATTACTGTAGAATTAATTCCTTCGTCCTAGTCTGATCTAACTGTAATACTAATCTATTTTCCATATGTTTCAAAACATATTTTACATGGAAAAACATGGTGCTCCAGCTAACCTCTGGTAGAAACATGACATACAATTGTTACAAATTTATATTCTATGATCCTATTACTTACTTAAATCATGAACCAAGTGTTATTAATTTTCAACCATTATTATCATTTTTTAATGTTACCATCTTCTTTTGATGGTGTCATATAAACACCATCCATGATTGATGGTGAGGACCTCCAATGACTGAAAATATGATCATAGAAATTAGCTATGATATGTAAAATTCTAATTGATTTAAGAAGAATGACTTTGTATAACCAATCTAAACTTATTGGAACTATGCTTATACCACCCATGTATCATATCACCTGAACACCCACTGTATTATTCAATATAAAAATCCATTTTCACTTTGATACATGTATTCAATTGTTGAATTTTAACTAGTTTTTTCAATCTAAGTTAATTTTTATACACTACTTACTTGTAGGAAATATTATTCAAAATGAATAATAGATCACTGACCGTAGTGAATAAAAAAACCAACAACGTGGTTTTATCCTACCTATTTAGTATGTTTATATGGAACATACTTTATTCCACATGTGCTTGTGGAACTAGTTCTTATTCCAACTTCATGTGCATCTTTATCATTGACTAAACGCAAGTCATTCTAGCTCCCATTATCTCCAAATAGATGTGCACCATTTTATAGAAATTTTTTCCATCACTTAACTACAACTTTATATCATAGGTATTTATGTAATATACTATGGAATTGTTAGTTTTTTACTTAATATTAACTATCTGTTTTTTCTCGATGCAACTTTGTTTATAAACTAACAAACTCTTTACAACTAAACACATGTATGATGACATAATGAATTTCCATCATACATTGACTTATGTGGTATCTAGTTTTCATTATTGTTTGTATATGGTTATGGGATAACTCTATTATTTTCAATTAATGTCATGAAATATAATAGAAGTTTCTTATAGTGGAAATATTTATATGAATTAAATCATAACTTTGGCGTATAAAATGTGCGTTTAGTAATTTATTCACACTATATTTTGTTGATCAATGTTGAAATATAATACTTCATTATTAATCCTCATTATTAACATTAATGTCATTATGTATATAAGGTAATGTGATTTTAGTTATTACTCCATGCTACAATATCATGATCGATGATTTCTTAGTCTACATAATTCTCGGCTTGTCGGCTCGAAGAAACTCATATCTTCTAACCATGAATATACTTAACTTTACCATTCAATAATTACTTAAAGAAATCTTATGAAGTATATATATATACCTAGAGCGTAAACATGGAATATTTCATGCTAACTTGTTAAACTAACTCTAAAATCCTCATGGCAGGCCTTTATTTTTTAAGGTTTCTTTTTCCAAACTAAAGACGTTGATAATATTGAATGTGTTTATCTTTACTGAGCCTAAATACTGAACAGGGTATATACGTGACATCTACTTTTAGTTTTTCTTGAAAAATATTTATCTTTCCATAAATAGGAAAATCAGTCATAATTTATATTCATCACATATTTCCCATGCTTCATGTATCACTTGAACTATTACTTGAGTATTGAACACCACAACCAACATTAATTTCCAAACCTGGAATAATGTCTCTTTATGTCTAAAGGACACCTGAGATAATATTTTTGGTCATAATAAATAAAATTTAAAGAAGAATCATTCACTTGGTAATATAAAATTCATATACTTCTCATCGTTGACTTAGGAATTACTCTTTCTCATTCGCTTGGAGACTACATCTAACTTCTAGTAAAATTTATATACATTATTGGTTACTCTATTTAAATACACATATGTGCTTAGTATATTATATTCAATACCCAAAAATAAGGACTGAATCATTAATTTTATGTGATGAATATACATGATGGAGAAGTGATAAGTTTCTTCTTTAATTCAGTTTACTTCTATTAAACGTCCAAAGTATTATTTCATGACATGAAGTAAAGATAACCTCTTGTTAATACCTCAATCATTAATGGATGTTATGAATGTTGTTTTTAGTAACATTAGATTGTAAATTTCAACTTTTATTCCAATTTTATCTCCATAAGAATTAGATATGAATATTTATTTTTTATTATTATTTATTGGTTGAACCTTTACCTAAATTGGTAATGAAGCGTTTACTTAGTATTGTTTGTTTTGTAACATAGAACGAGAATTGAGTAAAAAGTTGAAAATGATATGAGAAAGGTATCCATCGAAATATCATGATCCATCTTTCAATTTACACAAGTTAGTGTATCGCCTTATTCATATCTTGTTTCAATTTCCCCTCACAGACTTCTTAGAGATGAGACTACGTGTTATATCATCCATGTTCTGATATAGAGACCATAACTAGCATTAGATGTTGATGATATCATAATGATAGAACCATCATATGTTGTATATATGAGTCTCCTGTAAGAAATTTCTCACTCTCGCTTCTTGAGGTTACTTAATAGCTGTTAGAAAAACAGGCACCTTGAGTTTCCTATATCATAAAACTATGCAAAAGCTGTCATACTATTCTTGGATACTCAATCTAGTATAGAAATTTATTTTTTCCATTTTTAAGATTATTTTATTATTACATGTGGAAAAACATTCCATTTTTATAAAATAGTAAATTTTAGAAAATTAGTACTTTTAAATTTGGATGAACTGCCTAGACATTTTTATTAATTAATTAAATCATTAAATTTATCTCACTATTTTATCGAATTTTAAGAACACTCTATTCTAGAATATTAATACTCTATAACTTGAGTATTCTATTAGAAAGGATCATTGAACCTCTCCTAATTGTCAAAAAGATTTAGTTACACCACTATCCAAACACATTAACTCACAGTTCCTTGATTTGTTGAATGAAGTATCAACATCTAAAATCGTAACTTGATATACTCAATTTTTGCCTCAAAATTTAAAAAAATATATCATTGGCTATTTATTTTATTCAATATTAGGTATGTCAACCCAAAACATATATAATAACTCTCCAGTAGTAATAGGTACCCACATCTTTGGCATGACCAACACCCCAAACAATTGGTTTTGTGCAAATTTGAATGATGGAAGGCGGTTTAGACTTCATATTTCTTTGAGGGATTTTTTTAATGTGATGAAAGAAACCATTTTCTATTTTTAAGAATATTCTATGTGATTTCACTGACAACTCTCTATGTAATAAATATAAAATTCCATCACATCACCTTTTCATTTTATCTGTACATGATTTTGTATTATTCTATGGGTCTGTACATTAACTATACATACACAAAAATAATAAGCCATGAAAAAATAAAAAATTTCCCTGATCATGAGCTGATATTAATGGTTGATCCATTTAGTGAACAATGAATCATCTTAGACCCTAGGGGATATACCTTGCATTGTGTCTCTTGCGACTTGATTTGAAATATCTTCCATCCAATTCATAAGCTCCTGTCTGAAGCATATCCATAACATTTCCCAAAAGGTGTATCTACTTTCCTTATCTTTATAAGAAACACTCTCTTGGAAGCAAGGGGAATTAGAGTGTATGAAATACAACTCTGAATTGGACACACAAGTCCTTTTACATATAATGACACTAAAACGATACACAAATCTCTTCTTTATTTAAACTTCTTAATAGAAACCATTGAAATACTTAAATAAATAAATGAATCATGCATCAAATATTCATTGGTTGGTCCATAACTCTTTACCAGTCAATATTCATTAACTCGCATTTTAAAATAAATACAAGAATGAAATTAAACATTCATTAATAAGTTTTTTAGGATATTTATTATTGAGTTAAAATTTCACTCAAATATTAATTCAATGAATATGTCACTTAGTCCTAATTGATTAATTTAATTTAAAAACCAAAAATTTAAATTTATTAATTAATTTAACATATCATCAAATTATATTAATTTATATCGCAACTATTAAAAGAAAAAATGAATATTTATTTAATTTATTTTAAAAAACAAATTAAATTAATTGATTTTGGATTAAATTAATTTTATTTCGGCCCAAAAAACCCCGATTAGGGCCTATGTAGGTCAGGGTGAACCTGTGTAGGCCCATTTTGGGTTGTGTCGACCCCGTGCAGGGGTTTTCTAGGACAAACAGGTCTACCTAAGCCTATTACATGCTGGAAATACATACCCAACCCTATTTTAGTGAAATCCTGGTCATTTCATATTTGTACCTCATAGTGGTCTAGATTGGGGCTCGACTAGCAAGCAGACATGTGAGGATTGGCCCGGTATAGTGGTCACTGATGGTGGGATCAGCGAGATCTATGGTTGCGAAGTAGCATCAGCCATAAGGAGCTCGTGGGGAGGCATCCAGAGAAATGTTGTATGGGAAAGGAAGCGGTCGAACTTCACTACAACCGAGGGGAAGTTGGGAAATTTCATGGTTGTAGAATAGTAGTGGCGAGGGAGACCGGAGATTCCTAGGGAAATGCAAATAGCTAGTGGCCTTATGGATGGCAAGATCCATATCTGTCAGAGAAGGTGATTTGGTGGTGGGAGGTGCATCGGTCGATCACGAGGACTAATGGTGTCATGAACTGTCCCCTGGGGCTAATGCTGTGACTACCCCAAGCCCGCCTTCCATAGGCCAGGGGCTGGAGACTAGCACCAAAGGCGTAATTCCCAAAAACTGGGAAGGAATAGCCTTTATAACCTATAAACACACACACAAGAAAGCAAACAGCTGGAAAAAACACGAAGAAAACTGTGTAAAAAGTGTGTTGAAAGTAAAAGGGGCTAGAATACAAGCCCAACAGTAAAGTTTCAAGTACAAATGAAATGGAATACAACAGAAGAAAGATAAAGATAGCTACTGGATCATCCCTAGAGGATACTACCTGAAGGGTAGGTACAGATCACCTCCTTGGCACTCCACGTCCGTCTGTCTCCTCCAGGTATCGATATGGCATATGTTCCACCATCGGGTACCATTCAGTCCTAGTAATCTCAGCCACTCTCAGTGCTTTTTGTCGTCTTCATCCAACACAATCAAGTATGGGTATAGCCCGTGTAGGGATGAGTATAATGATACTTAGTAGGGACCCTAAAATCTTCTAGGTCACAGAAAATATACCAAGCATAAACCACAAATAATGAAATCAACAGATAACCCTACTTAGGTATATGCCCATACATATACCTAAGTTATCAAGTGATCCATCTCAATCATGAGGAAAACATAGAAAAACTGACTCCTCTCAACCAGGATTTTATACTAGTGGTAGTATCAAGTAACATCCCCAGTAAAATTGTCGAAACCTCAGCTGCTAGAGAACTCCTCCTCTGTCGACTACTGTGGGCCTTCCGCAACACCAAGTGCGCTTCCCAGTAACCTTGGACTACTGAGATACTCCTCCTGTTGGGTACCGTGGATCTTCTACATCACCATGCGTGCTCCATACCATGGGTCTACCACATAACCAAGCATGCTCCCCCTCGTATCCTGCTGAGGTACTCCTCCTGTTGAGTACCGTGGGTCTGCCACGACACCAAGGCGCTCCCCACTGGGCTAGTAGAGTCACTCCGAGTCAAAATGGTCAGTAGTCGTCAGGTCTCAGCCAGTTACTAGTTCTCTACACTACGCTCACTCGTCTCTAGGAGGATCCGCTCCACGAGCTACTAGGCGATACTAAAACTGTTATGAAGTCCCACTAAGAAGTATCTCAAAGGTCTGCCACCTCACAGGGGTCTCAAAGTAACATACGGCGCGTCAATCGGATGCCTGGTCTATGAGTTATTAGCGTTTTAGTCCCGGGGGCCCGGTTGGATTCATGCATGATCCAACCTGACCATATCTCAACTATACCCCAAACTCCAGTGGGGTATAATCAAAGGGACTACCATGCACATGTTCCTCAAACGGATGTCAGGTGTCAAAGATATGGTCGAAGGAGCGTAAATGTGTCATAGTGGGCCCGGGTCTGGTCCAACCCGGTTGGACCGACCCGGCCTGTCCCATTGGGTCTGGCCCAGCCCGGCCCGTTGGGCCCCTCCCAGCAGGCTGCGAGGGGCCATAGAGAGCTATGAGGGCATGGATCGACAGTGAGGGCACAGACTGTACACGAGTCGGCATGAGGGCGGTTCGACCCGGAGGGCGCCGCATGGGCTGCAAGGCTTGGAGGGTGCCGCGAGGGCGGATCAGACCGGGGCACAGAGCTGGTTTCGATTAGAGGGCCGTGAGGGCACGGCTTTCGGCTGCTCGCCCCGAGGGCCGGGGTGGCGCGATTGGGGCCAGTTCAGCCTGCGGGTGGCGCGGCCGAGGGCGGTTCGGCCGGGAGGCCGGAGCGGCCGGGGTGGCTCGGCGGGTAGAGGGCATGGGCAGGGTGGCCCGGCCAGGAGGCTGGGGTGCGGCACAGTAGGGGTGCGGCGCATCCGGGGCGCAGTGCGGCTCGGGCCCGGTTTGGCATGCGGCGGCGCGACCGAGGTCCGGCGTGGCCGAGGCGCGGCGCTGCTCGGGGCCGGTTCGGCCGTTGGTGGCATGGGGTCGATTCGGCTGGGAGACCAGGGTGCCATGGTGGCGGCACAGGTCACGGTGGATGTGGGAGGCAACATCGTTACTTTCGCCGCCTTCGCCACCTTCCTCCGTTTTGAAGAACACCGCAAATCCACACAAGGGTTATGGAGAGGAAAGACCATGTTAGTTTGGCTCGCACTCTCTATATTAGTGGGGTAGTAAGAGGTTCAAAAGAACAAATCACATCAATCCCTCCCGCAAGGATTCTTCCCAACCTGAAAAAGAAATCAAAGAAAGTATTATCACACAAATAAACCCCATACCTCAAGTTGAGATGTCGACGTTGTCGCATGGAAGAAGATGGAGTTTTCATCGTTAGTCACTTCCACCACAAATCTCCAATCCCGAGCTCGTGCATCGGTTCATTGATGATGAGGAGGGGGGAAGGTATTTCGTTGAAGAGGTCCCATGTCAGTTGCCTACGCAAGGTGCTTCCGATGAAGAAGTCGAAGACGGTTCTCATCGGAGTTCTTCATGGAGAAAGTTCTTCATTGGAGAGCTTTATCCCTAAGTCCTTCTCTCCCCAAATTCCACCAAAATAATATATTAATCCATCTATTATTTTGTTGACAAGAATTCAAAAATCCAAATTAATTAAGGTTGGTGGCATAATAAGTTAAGGGGGGTGGTGGCACCATTAAGGGAGAGGTTGGCACATTTAATTGTGGAGGAATCCCAAGAGGCTCCTCAGCATTAATTAAGGATTTGAGAGGTTTCCCTCTCACCCATTAATAGGGTTCAGGTAGTCCCCACCCCCAAATTGAAATTGGGAAGTTTTGAGATCTTGTGTGGTCCCCACCACAATAAATCTAGAAGAGGAGTTTTAGTTCCATTGGACCCCACCCTTGAACATCCACATGGGATGGTGGTTACAATAAAATAAAATAAAACATATGTTTATTTTATTTTATTATTTCCACAAAAAACCCAACAACTAACTTTCACCCTCGAAAAACCGTTGTCAAGGTTAAAGTCTTCTTAAGCGAATATCAGCACTGCGAGTTCAACGGTGCCCTTGGATTTCAATTTTGAACACCAGTTCAAAAGTTAGAAAAACCCGCTGGCATGTTTACTAAACGTACACAAAATAAAGTTCATAAATTCATTCTGTGCACTCTGGGCCTCGGAATCATGCGCTGTCAATTTTTGCAGACTCGTAAAATTCCCATATATTTAAACAAATTACATAGAAATTATGGGTCTTTACATTCTCCCCACCTCAGGTTTTATGTCCCCGTAAGCCACAACTCAATCTAAGGAAACAAGTGGGGGTATTGAGCATGCATCTGAGCCTCCCACTCCCATGTGCTCTCCTGGAGGTTTTCGTGCGGCCAGCGAACGCACACCAAAGGAATCGACTGCCCACAAATGACCTGCTACTATCGATCCACATTCTCTACTGTAACCTCTGTAAAAGTCACCCCATCATCGACGTCCAGAACGCCATGGTCGAAGATGTGATAAGGGTTGTGCACGTATCTCCTCAGCTGGGATACATGGAAGACTTTGTGCACCAAGTGAAACTGAGGTGGAAGAGCTAAGTGGTATGCCTCCTCGCCAACTCTTCTAATGACCTGAAAAGGTCTGATGAACCTCGGAGATAACTTGTCGCCTCGTCCAAATCTTCACAAACCTCGTCGACGTGAGACCCACAGAAAGATATGGTCGCCATCCTCAAACTCTAGAGGTCTTTGTCTCCTATCGGCATATGACTTCTACCTACTTTGTGCAATCTTCATCCTCTCCTGGATGACCTGCACCTTATTTGTGGTAGCCCATACCATCTCTAGTCCCACAAGTATTGACTCCCCTGGGTCAATCCATCAAAAGGGTGAGCTGCAAGGTTACCCGTATAACGCCTCAAAAGGTTCCATCCCAATGGTGGAGTGATAGTTGTTGTTGTACACAAACTCCACCAAAGGAAATTGATCCTCATAGCTGTGACCGAAATCGAGGACACAAGAATGGAGTATGTCCTCGAGGGTCTGAATGGTCTGCTCAGTCTTTCCATCCATCTGAGGATGGAAGGCAGTGCTCAAATGAAGCTGCCTCCCTAAAGCCTCCTGCAACCCCTTCCATAGCTGGGAAGTAAAACGTATAACATGATCAGTAAAAATCGTCGGGGGTACTCCATGTAGCCGCACAATCTCCTGTACATAGAGGTGTCACATGCTCTCTACTGAACTCATCTCTCTAATCGGTAGAAAGTGGGCTGACTTGGTGATTCGGTTGACGATCACCCAAATCGAGTCATGTCCCATGGATGTATGTGGATGACCCGTCAGAAAGTCCATGAATATTTTATCCCACTTCCACTCTAGGAACTCTAATGGCTGCTCCAAGCATGCATGTACCTGATGCTCTTCTTTCACATGCTGACAAGTGATGCATCGAGAGACAAACTCTGCAACTTCTTTCTTCATTCCCGGCCACCAATGCTGTCTTCAGAGGTCCTGGTACATCTTCGCCACTCTTGGATGTACTGCTAGAGGGGATGTGTATAACTCCCTCAACACTTTCTCATGAAGTGACACTGGTACCATGGTACATCCTCTGAAGAGGATGACGTGCTCCTCACCTTCAGAAAATCCATCAGGTGCCTGCCCTGTGGATATCTAAGCATGTCGATCCTCGTAGCCAGCGTCCCCATGCTGCTCCTCCCTGACTCACTGAAGAATTGGGGGATTGAATGTAAGAGACCTAAGAAAAGCTAATCCATCATGTTCCATGAAGGATATCTGCAATGTGTCAAGCTGCTCTGTCACCTCACCTAGAAATTTTATTCCAGACCTCCTGCTGAGTGTATCTACAACAACGTTCCCCTTCCCTAGAGTATAGAATATCTTGAAGTCATAGTCCTGGAGGAACTCAAGCCAAAGTCGTTGTCTCAGGTTCAGTTCCTTCTGAGAGAAGATATACCTGAGACTCTTGTGATCATAGTACATGGTAAAATGCTCGACCATCAGATAGTGTCACCACATCTTCAAGGAAAAATTTTATCATGTTGTGAAAATAATTAAATAACATCTTCATTATTATAAAAAAGGTGGTCAAAAAAGTGATGAATGTTCTAAAAAACATTTATCTATTGTAAATGGAAATATAATCCAAAATATTTTATAATGAAGATGTAAAAGATATTATTCTGTATAATTATAAAGAAGGATTAAAAATATATTACACTCATGGAGTTTTAAAAGAATAAATACTTGTATAAGTTGAATGAAGGTTACATTCAAATAAAATCCAAGAATATAAGGAAGGGTGAAAAATAAATAGTGAATGGTGTGAATAACAGGACTCATAAGTTTCCATGTTGACAAACCAAACAAGAAATCAATATTTATAAATACATATTAGTTGTTTTGATAGTGGATTTGGAAAAGGAATGGAGGATAAAAGTAGAAAATCAAAAGAAATTTTTAAAGGAGAAGATGAAATTCAACATGAATATAATTAATTTCATTTGTGGTTATCAAAAAATGACATCCCATGTGTTACAAAAGTTTGGAGTGAGAGATACAATAAACCTAGACACAATACTACAGGATATTTAACTACATTTATAGTATATGAATAATCCTTGATGATAAAGAAGATTAAATCAGGATATTCATGTGATTTTATGGATAAACAGAGATGAACCATCTCATACAATAAAATTAAAGTGGTAATGAGTATTATTCTACCACGATATAAATAATAATTGGAATTCAGATGTTCATGCTTGATGAATAAAAGAAATTAGAAACATGATTGATAAAATATCAATGTTTATATTTTCATTGAGGATAAAAGAAATAAATTATATTCACTTAACACTTTTTTATTGTATTTGTACTTAAAATATAGGTAATTTAAGAAGATTCATTTTCTTAGTGGTAGAAATAGAGGAAGTGAATATTTTTTCAATTTTGTATATAAAATATGAATAAGTCACTATCCTTGAATGATTTCTTAAATGTTATTGAAATAAAAATATGATATAGAATCATATTTGATGAAGTTTTAGTTGGTGTTTTTATCACTAAACAATCAGAATATTAATAACCCATCTTGGATTAATCTATCTTTTCTCAAGAGTATCCATTAATGAAGATCATCCATGACGATGATGTAGAATTAGTAAACACTGTAAATATATATAAATAATTCTTTTTTTATATTCTCATATTGGAACATCTTTAAATCCATATTTTAAGAGATTCAAAATTATGAATCTGTTGGGAGTATTTCCATTTATAAGAGAAAATAAATAATTATAAGAATCTTCCATAAAATATTTTCTTATGTAAATAGTAATTTTTTTTAATCTTCTTGTAAATAATTTCATAAAAAAATAATGTTATCTTAATCTCTCTCCTTTAAAAATAAAATCCTATTATATAGGTGGTTATTTTAGATAAATAAAAAAACCTAAAAGTTTGAAAATTTTCCCAAATATGTAATCAAATTCAAATTTTTTTTGAAATTTTCTAATATGTGAATTAATTAAGTGATACAAATTTATGTTTAAACTCGTATAAAATTAGTATTTTTCAATCATTTATCATAACTTTTTTCATATTAAAATTTCCTTGAAGGTAAGTTAGTAAATTTTTTAATTAATAATTTGTTTCATGTTTAATTAATTATAGATTGATTGATTTTCTAAACCAACCCCTACTGTTTTCTATGTCGAGTATGAATTATATTACATAGATTGGAATGGTTAATATAATTTTTCTATGTATGAATTAATACCCTATCCAAAATTCTTTTTATTTCTTATCAATAAGGGGGATAAAGTAAAATTAAAAGATTTATGAGAGAGGGGGATAGAAATAAAATGCAAGATAATAAGGATATTTGATTGTCACGTTTATGAGAACATATGGACATATCATTATAATATAATATTTTAAGATGTCATTGATAATGATGATAATGGGGGAGTTTCTTAAAACCAACTTTTATGTTCTTTATTTATTATCAATTTATGTTAATGGTAGTTTATTAATGTATTATATTCATTAATTTTAATATATTGACGATGAAGAAACAGATGCTTGGATGAATGTTTAATAAACCAAGAATGTTAATATGAAAAAGTAAGAAAAATCTTGGTGATGAAGAAGAAGCAGATTCTTGTAAGTATGTTTAAAATCCCAAGCATGTTAAGAATCAGATGTGAAGATGAATATTGGTTATTATGAATGATAAATATTTTAGTCTTGGTGAATAATGAGATCCAAAGTATTTTATTAATACTTATTCCTAATATAAAATATATCATAGAATATTACTGTAAATATTTATAATTATACGTAGAAGATATTAATATCTCCATGATCAAGTAATTTTCATTAGAACCGTCCATGGATGTTTGGATAAATATATATCAGTCAATACAAAGTTATATATTCCTATTTGAAGGAAATATAATGATTGGTTGATCATGGTTTATGCCTCTTATGAAGTTGTAATGATATTTTATGGTTGATATTAGGTTCATGAATTGGTAAAGGTTCTTGGGAGAAATGAGGTCTATGATTAGAAAACCACACCCAGGGTGGATGGCATATTAGAGTGGAGATGCCCAAAATGAGCATCTTGAAAGGGGCCATGCCTATGGTGGTCTCCATGGTATACATATTATGTAACTATCAAAAATGTACAAGGAATAAGACCACACTTGTAATGAAGGAGGTCATTTCTTACATGTGAATCTACTAGGCAAATTTCTTAATCAAAGGAGACAACTCTGATCATGTTGGAGTAAAATGACCAACAATTATGAATCAATTTATAGTAAATAAATCATAGTAAATTTGTAGCTTAAAGGATCCCAATATTATATTGACCATTACCATTGTTAGGAATTCAATTGTTGATATTTGTAGTAACATATCATAAAGCCTATATCCCAAAAACCATGCTCGTAGTGCTCGGAGTTTTGGAGGTAAAATGGACTTGTGTTTTTCACGAGTCTATGGTACATGGGGTTTAAATGTCGGGCAGAATAGTTTCAATATAAATCACTCTATAAATTCATAATCTATGTTCTTTATGCTCATCTATCAAGTGTAAATTTTTTTATACAAATATACAAGAAAGAGATCAAAATAACTTCCAACAATCCTCAAGTGGATTAAATTTAAATAATTCAAATTGAAAAAGGGTGATAGGTAGTTAAACATGAATAAAAGAGGTTTATATATAGTTATTAAGATTGTGAAAGAATTTTTTGGAGGTATTATAGGTGATTTGAATAGTCTTATATGACTATAACAAGTGTCAAGTTATTTGTTTCATGATTCTATTATTTGAAAAAAAAAAGGAATTTTTATAGTCTGAATTAAGATAGTTATGTACATTATATAGACAATACTATTGCATTCTATGATTATTTTTATGTATACTATAATTTGAGTTTATTTAAATTTAATTTATCTCTTTTATCGAATATTATTTATTAAAGGGTAGATTTTTTTATATGTGGGTCTATTTTTTAAAGGTGGATGACTTGTGGAATTACAGGTCCTTGATAAAGATGAAAAATAGCCACTAACATTCTAGTGGAAACTAGTACATAAGTTTTGTGGCTCTAGTGGTTCTCTTAACTACAATAGATCCCACTATCTAGTTCTTTTCACATTAAGAGACCAGGTAGTTGTTTCATGAACATCGTCCGTATGTTGAGCCCCATTAGGTTTTCAGTATAACCAGTTATGATGTGAAATTAATATACCCTATTGGTTTTGATTACATATGATTTAATCTCTTATTTATTAGGAAATTCCAACCCATTTCATCTAATAAAAATTTGAGAAATTCATCTTGGTCGTTAAACACTCTAATACTTATCCCCATTACTATTCAACCTTTAACTGGTTTGGTGACGCAATTAATAGTGATTTTTCTCTAGATCTATGAACAATACTTGTTATTAATTGTTAGATATTCCTTGATCTATGTCATATATGTTAATTCCATGCAGATATAATGATTTTTCTACCTTTATTTGTATAATACTAGAGAATATAGCTAGTTGAAATCATCCCTTGATCAAATCAATATATACCAATACATTTGAGAATCACATGTGTAAGAGTTTTTTATCCATCTTACTAGACAACTTATTAATAGTGGACTAATGATGGATCCATATTCTGTTCATGATTCCTCAGTATATTGGTGTATGATTCGATGATTCAATGGAATCCCCTTGGATTGAAGCTAGAATTCTAATGAATTGTGGAAATTCTAGGTATTTATTTTAAGAATGATCATCATGAGATATTATTATTCTTGAATATAATATTGAATTTCTTTTCAATTAATAGATTTACGATGCATTAAGGATTATTTTCCAGACCAGAGTCCCTCTTCTAGAATTGATAGATAATTCACTATCTATTCTTCAATCGCTAAAAAATTCAGTGAATAATTATAACATCCATCAATATAACTAGTAGTTACTTATATTTATGGACCCTTTTCTGTATGTTATTAAATAATGACCATCTTGATGTAGAATTCTTATGAGTCTCTATTTTGAACCTCTTACTTTTATGAACTGAAACCATAATAGTCATCCTTGGTGTTTGATAAAGTTTTACATGGGTGTGCATATGGTAAAATCCTTGATCCTTGGGGAAATATAGATTTCTTCATTAATAACCTTGAGGTAAAAAGTTCCTTACTATTTAGGGATCTTAGATACACTTTCTTTCCTTGGTATAATTCTCGTTTTGTCATACCTTGATGGGAATGCTCAATTATTATCACATGTGGGTGGGTGTGTATCCTGCGAAACCCATTTATAATGCATTATTCCATGAGTATTTTTGTGGATTATTTCCATGTTATAAATTGATCTTATGATGTGGTTTGTTTAAATTTTTTACTCATGATCATATATTATTATTATTTTGAATGCTCAACCATGTTATGTGTGTTATCATGCCTTAGAGTCCTTTTCTTGATACTTGGTACATGTGGACCATCGTGATATAATTATCCATTATAGGGGAAGTGTGAATGGATTATGATAATTATAATAATGTATCTCAGTATAGGGTGAGAATAACGGCCACAAGGAATGACCCAAGGAAGTGGCATTAGTTGAATGTCATCATGGAGGCCTAGCCTAAGGCATAGATGGGATACGAAAGACATGAGGCCTGGCCCATAATGGAGTTTGGATATGATGGTCTAGGGGATTGATCTGACTAAATTCCCTAAGACTACTATGAGATACTATTATGAGCCTTATGGATAGTCCTTTCACACTTACGACATCTAACAATTATCCTTCTAGCATAGAGCTATAGTAGGTATAGTCAGGGGTTTTGTGGTGTATTGGATAGAACATGAACTCTCAGTAAATGATTTTTTTTTATAATTTATATTTTAAAATTTATTATTTTCATGGAATGAACTTATTTAACATCTGAAAATTTTTTATGGGTCCATTGGTGGTGTCCTAATTGGTTTAATCATCCACACTCTGTATGGGAATCTCAATGTGCCTTTAAAAATCATTTATAGGGTTTCATGAAATGGAAAGGGGGCTGTAGAATATGGTTGAGACAATGAGCATGCATCTAATAGTGGTAACAGTAAAGAATAAAAAGAATTACCACATATTATTTATTAATTTTCTACCTGAACATTTTTATGTTTTGTCTTGACACTTATTGGGCCCTTTTTCATTGTTTGTCTGACTTTTGTGTCATTTGTTATGATGTTATGATTATTTATTTTTATAGATGTTACTCAATTATATTTTTCTATTTCTTCATAGATTGATACTGAGGGTATAGTATATCCAATGAAGGAGTAAGACCCTTTCTAATATTCTTCAACCTCTTATTTATAGGGAGGAATGCATGAGTTCATGTGGTACTTCATCCTAGTCTTAATGGTTCAGTCCGAGACGTTACAATATTGTTCCATATCACTATTTTCTTATTTTATTTTTTGACCACCTAGGGAAATCATAGAATAGAGATAGTTTATGTGTGACTCAAGCATGGGAGTGACTATAATCCTAGCCACCACATGTGTAACTACCTCGGAGTTACCATTGATTGGATTTCATTTATAGTCAATGAGATTTTTGGGTTTTTTATTGCATTAGAAATAGTAACATAGGATTACACGACATATCTAAACCAATTGTTGTTCTAAAAATTAGTACTTTAATTTCATATCTTTATTTTGGTTTTTTTTTGGGAGACACTCATACTATATTGTTTGATATATCTACTTTTCCTTGATGTGGTGATATATCTATTCTTGAATTAATTAGTATAACTTGAGCATGATATTATATTTATATATATATATATGATTGTGACTAATGTGAAGGGATGGATGACCTTGGTTAGTACTAGGAGGGATATAGATTGGGTTATAGAAATAATAATAGGAGAACATTGTATGAATCCTAAGACTTATTAAGATTAGTTTTAAATTTTATAAATTTTTTTCCCTTCGTGTTACAGAAGATGTAACCTCAAAGAATACAGATGAGGCCACCAGCTAACATGGGACAGGGTACTCAAACTTGGGATTATTACCTTATTTCACCACTTAATTTTTAAGATTGTGTTGTAGATAATGCTCCCATGCCTTATTTAGTAGCATTGGTAGTAGGCCCACTCTATCCATGTGTTTGTCCGCGTGTTCCTATCAAGAGTAGAGGTGAACTAAAGTATGTGGTCAAAAAACCACATACTTACTACTTCATCATCCACTTGTATTTAATGGAACTATATGTAAATAGGATGTGGATTATTAGATCAACATCATTGAGGATGTATTTAACTTTTTCTATAAACCTGATGATGGGAAGGGGAAGTCCTCAACATTCATGTTACAAGGACCCACCAAGAGGTGGTGGAATGTTACAGAAAAATCTAGAAAACATGTGGGTCTCGCCTGAGGGGGAGGGGATTCAAAGAAATGTTCTTTAAATAATTATTTCTAGATACTATGAAGCTATATCAGGAATAATATTTCATGGTGTTACAAAAGGGTATCATGATATTATATGTATACTCCACTCATTTCATAGATATTATCCACTTTGATCCTCTCTTGGATTAAAATGAGGCACAAAAGTCTACGAAGTTTCAGATATAAATTTATCCTGACAGCAAATGGAAGGTCCTAAATTTTGACCTAGATACATAACCAGAGTTTTTGTATAAGGCCATACCTATCAAGAATGTCCTATTAGAGGATCGAGTGGTTTTTATTCTTCTAACCTTTTGTGTTAAGGCGGGTGGACCTCCAATTTCAATGATGGATTCCTTTTCCGGTAGTAGGAAGAGGAAGACCATATATATACAGATTATGAAAGAACCTGAATAACCCATAAAAATGGTACCCAAATGAATGCTAATGCATCACAAATGGAATTCACAATCTTTATTAGCTTGTGAGTATCACCAGGGAATCAAAACAAACTAGACAGAATTCTTTTACCATAATGACAACTCATCATGACAAAGTATTGGATATAAAACCTTAAACAATCAGTTTTCCCAACACTCTAGAAGTAGAAAAACCATAAGTAAATAGATACATGTCCCAAAACTGGTATGAAAATCCATGTCATTAGAAGATACCATCTATAAATAATCCCAAAATCTCTATGTTACAAGTGGATCACATGTTCCACTGGTACCCACTAAATCCAAATTTATTATGATAAAGAAGACCAACCACCTCTAATTGGTGCTTCCCCTTTCTCAATCCAAGAATAAAAAATTTAAAAATTACCAAATGATATGGTATGGTGTGATAAACAAATCCAAGTAATATCTTAGAAAATATTTCATAGACATCCTATAACAAACTGACTAACTTTTCTCAATTTTATATAAAAAATCCATGGGAGGATTTTCACAATTCATATTAAAATATGATACTTGAAATAAATTTATCAGCTATTATAAAATTGGTTTCAAATTGACTGAATTTTTTTTTTCAAAGAAGCCTCTTTAAGGGAGAGAAGTAACCCATGGGATACAAAATCAAACCATACCTATTCGAAATTCAAAATACAAAAAACTGACGGGACACAAAACCCAACACTATTAGATCATCACAGCAGTCACCAACCAAGCGCACCGTAGAACATCATCACCAAGTCATCAGCCAAAATCACATTGCCTATAACCAACATCATCACCAACACAGTCGTCGTCACCATCCAATCACCACCGTTGTCACCAATGTCGGAGACCACCGTAGAACATTATCACCAAGAAGACCAACACTGCCACCGTCGTCACCGACCGAACAACACCAGTCGTCGGAGAATGTCAAAGTCCATAGCCACCAGAAAACAATAGCACTAGACACTTTTGTCATTGTCGAGCGAGGATCATGACTCTTGGAACTCCAAAATCCACTCATACAACACCTCCCAAAGCTCCTATGAAAACCACCTTTCCAGATCAACCTGAGGAGGAGAGATGGTACACGAAGCCAGAGCAGAGTAAGAGCAGAAAGAAGAAAATAGAGATTCGTGAGCATCACCGACATCACCCAACCAAACAGAGATCTGAAACCTCCAAAGCCAATCGTGACCAAGAAATCACTAATATAATCCCCAATAAGAAACATCAACGAACCTTCACCAGCACCGCGCCATCCGAAAACCCCACCAGTAATAGATACACAACCTAAAATCATCATAGAATGATGAAGGGGGGAAAAAGGTATTGAAACCCTAGACGAACACAGAACTGAAACCCAAGGAAGAAATGGTGAAAGGGGAAACCGATTAAGGAGTCGGGGATGAACCCCTAAACAAAAAAGGCATCAATGGCAAGGGAATGAAACCCTAGGAAAATGAAAGGAAGGGGATGGAAGTCGGGAAGCCGCTCTAGTGAGAACATCGGGGGATGGGACCCTAGGAAGAATGAATGAGATCGATTCAGGGAGCTCACCGGGAGATTCAAGGAAGATCACTCCAGCTTCGAAGGACGAAACTGAGGACAGAGTGGAGCACGCTCGGGAGAGCGCTCTGGGAGAGAACGATCTCATCTCTAATTGGTTTCAAATTGAATTTCCATCAAATCAATTAGATATAAAAAAATTTAACAAAATAATAATGAATAATAATTTCTCACAAAAAATATCTATGTAAATCATTTTCAACCAATCATCAACATTTATAATCATTTTCATTCATATCACCATAGTTAAGTGACCCAAGGCAAGATTAATGTATTGATTCTTAAACATCGTAGTGAAGTGAGACTCTATGTGTGCAAACACAACCTAGATCAAAAATATAAGGGTGAATATAAGATAATCCAAATGAATAAACTCTCTTTCCACAAGATTTTTTAGTTATCATTTTAATATTCAATCCATTTCTAAGTAGAGATAAAAAATTACACGTGTGTCTTACTCCCACCTAACTACCCCAAGTTTCCATGTGATTAGGTAAAATACAATATTTTTTGGGATATAAATCAATTAAATAAATCTAAATCATTTAAAATAAAAATTTCAATTGGTCCCAAGTTCATGTTTCATAACCATTCTTTTATTTTGAAAACTAAGAAAAAATATTTTTTTTATCAAAAACTCATGTCTTTCATTTCAAGTAATCTCATTTCAAATCAAAAATCATTTATATCCATTCATATCAACAAAATATTTCACAAAGTATTCATTTTAATTCAACACCATTCTCCCAGAAGTATAAACTTTATTTCAAAATCTATTTTCAAAGAAATTCATCACACACACACACCATGCCACTTCAACCATTCATCAAGAGACTCAATTAAACATTTAGAAATAAATTGGAAAACAAATTTGAAAAAAAACATACATAAAGGGTTTCAATTGAAAGATATTTCCCTAAAAACCACCTACCTCAATACATGATCTTCAAAATTTAATTAAGGATCCATAAGGAGATACTGAATCTAGAATAATCAAGGGATAATTAGAGTTCAAAAAACAACAAAGTAATATCTCAATTCATAAATAACCTGAATATCCTCTTCTATCAAATTAGAAGATATAAATAACAGATAATTCACAACCAAAGTGATTAAAAATTCTAGATGGAATCCAACACACCCAAAAATACTTTTATCAAACAAGAAAAGAGTTTGTTCTATCCAATATCACCATTAGAGAGCCTCTACAATCAAGTTGGTCAAATTAAATTTCATTTTATGGGCTTAGAATTTAAAATGGTGGTGTTGGGACTTTAATTAAAAAAATAAGAGATTTAAAATACCATCAAAAATTTTGGATGAATGGTTTGGAAAATGATGTTCCAACTATGTGCCTCTTACTGGGATATTGGAGATAGTTTCATGGTTTGGCCGTAAAATTTGAAAAACCATGAACCAAACATGTTCCCCCTCCTAGACCACTCGAAAGAGTTGCATAGTTTTTTCATATGATTTGAAAACTGTTATCTAGTATAGCATGAACCTATATAATAAACATCATAATTTCAGGATAAGGTCACATGGTTTACACTAACTGTCTGTCTAAATATTCTCCCTTATCTAGAACTCAAAGGCAAGTCATGCCATTTCTTAGGTTGTCCTGCATGGTTTTCATTAACCATGATCTAATTATGGATAGGACAAAAACCATAAAAAATTCAAAATTTTTCTATAAATAAACCAAGAAATATTTATACAATGGATGATTCAAAATATTGGATAAAATACCTAAATGAAGTTATAGGATGTTACAATATTCCAACTAAAGATTCTTTTTTCCCTAGAAATCTGGATAAGATGATTGGTCCAAGAAGAGGTGAGTCCCTTTTTCTCCCATCAATACCCATTGCTCCCAAGTCCTGTGTGAATAATAATTATGATTCTATAATACATGAACCATAGTTTTTGAATTTCTATTGATAATATTTATATGAGAATCAATAATTTGCACCAGCTACTCAGTCGTTGATAAATAAAGTTCCACAACAATTCCCTCCTTGCTCAAGGCATATGATGTTCTAATAAATACTTTCTACGTTATGATACATGGAACACATTTTTTATTTCCATTATCTAAAGTGAAAATACAAATACTAAGCCACATTTCCAATATTCTCAAAAACTTCTAGCAGTCACATGTATCTTAGTCCTAACTTTCCCTACTTTCCAAGACGTCGGTGATCCAACCGAGGTGAAACACTCAAAAAAACTAGATCCCCAACTGATAACACTAAAGGTTTATATCAATGGTTGAAATAGTATTTATACAGATTATATATCGTTATCATTATATAAAAAATAAACTGAATAATTATTTTTTTCCCTTGGATCAAACTAGTTCTAACCAGATAATCTTTACAAATCTCCAATAAAGGGGATATCTAAATGGTCAACCATATAATACCTCAAAGGGTTCCATATTTATGGATGAATGGTAACTATTTTTGTAGGAAGACATGACCATCCCCAAGTGGAAATCCCATTACCCTCCAAACTCAAATACACAATCTCAAAACATATCCTAAAGAATCTATATAGTTTATTTTATCTATCCATCTCTTTGAGGATGGTATGTTTTGATCAACGTTACATATGATCTCAACCTCTTGTGGGACACTCCAGAAATAAAATGTGAACCATTGATTCCTATAAAAAACTCTAGAAAATGTAACCCTATATATTTTAATGATATCATGCACATAAATACATTCCAAGTCTCCATATTTTTTCATATCATGAATGGTAATAATGTGGTCCAATTTTTTCAATTAGTTAGTAAAAACCTATGTAATATTGTTTTTGTGTAGTGTACACTTAAACCTGATGGAAATGTCTATGAATATCACATCCTACTCCATGTCGTCATAGTAAGGTACTGAAGAAACACTAAAGGCTTTGGATTCTTGGATTTCATCTGCAGAATAGTATAAAAATGAGAAACCAAATCATTTATGTCTCATCACATACCTTTCCTTCGGAAATGAAATATCATATTATAAAACATTTTTTTGGTCCCAAGGTGTAATACCCAGTGGGAATTATATAAATACCTCCATCGTATCCATCCTAAAAGAAAAAGGAATGACAAAAAAACTTCAAAATCCTATGATACACTCTCAAGAAATATTGCAATCATTAATGGTTTTCTCACTATATAAGAATAACTAATTCTTCAGAACTCATCATCAAGATTTTATTTCTAAATAACTATCTCAATATGTGAAACAAATAAAACACATGAAAAAACCAACCCCAGCCTCATCCTATTAAACTCCCGGGTGAATAAGAACAAAAAAAGAGACATCGTATTCCATTCTTAAGATGATTATTTTATGTCTTAGGAAGGAATTTTAAAAATCAATGATTTTGTAATGACATTCTACATATCAAGAGTATAGGAAATATCAAAAACAAAGTACCTTAGTCTCTCCACCCACTATATCTTTTTAACATTCAAATCCTTTTGTGAGAATATATAACTCAATATTTTTTATCAAAGTAGATAGTTAACCTTTCCCCAAAATGGAAATTCCAACAAATAATTAGAGCATGCATCCTGGCTATAAGTTGAAGATAATGTGTGAGATAGTTGTTCTCATTTTATTGATGTTAATGAAATCCCTAAGTCATAATGTGATCACCCTCTATAAGGACACATCACAATAAAAATCTCAAATCTGATACATCATAAAAGGAAATATAGACCTACCCAGTAACTAAAAGTATCAAAACAGGAGTTAAAGTCAACAGATTCTTTACTCATCAAAGGATTCCAAACATTTTGAATCCCATATAAATTTCACCCACTTCTGAGTAAGTATAGTCATTGGAGAATCCATAATTGAGAAATAATCTCCAAACCTATGGAAACACTCAATCAAACCTAAGAAGATCCAAATTTAAAATACATTCCATGGTTTCTACAATTTCATAACATTTTTTACCATATAAAGGTCAACAAAAATACCTTTCTCAGAAACAACATGTACCAATAACTTTACCTCTTGAATCCAAAACCAATATTTATAAATCTTGGAATTGATTATATGACTTCTAAATATACCTAGAACTATTCTCAAGTGAAGAAAATGTTCCTCCTTGGTCATGGAATTAACCACGAGGTCATCTATAAATTCCACTATAAGAGAATCAAGTTATTTATGGAATTCCTTTTCATTAATTACATCAAAACAATAAAATAATTTATCAAATAAATTATAAAAAGTTAATTATAATGGTAAAAAATACTTTTTAATGTTATCATAGGGATATCAGACTCAATGATCCTAATATAGTGATATCCATACTAAATATTAATCTCTGAAAACTGCTTCCCCCATTCAACTGATCAAAAAAATCATCAATTTGAAGAAAATGATATTTATTTTTAACTATGAACTAATTGAAATTTAGATGATCTAAAAAGATTAATGGTTCCATTAACCCTCTTATAAAAATCATTGGATCTTCCCATGGTGACAGAATAAGGTAAATAAATCCCTTGTATATCAAATCGTCCAGCTGAGTCCTTAAATCCTTTAATTATGTTGGTTCTATATGGTAGGAGGGAACATAAACAATTTGGGTAACCTGTAAAAATAAAATAGATAATTACACCTCCCTCATTGGTGGAAAAAAATAAATTTCATTAGGAAACTCATCTGCTATTGGAGGAAGAACACCACATGAAGAATCCTTCTTCAGTTCAAAGGAAAGCATCGATACCATCCTACCAAAACATGGAAGAGGAAGTCTAAATCAACTCAACCTAGTGGATAATTATCCCTATAATACATGGCACAACCCATCAAATATAATCATTAATTTGATATTTATGGGGGATTATCCAATCCATCCTAAAAAATTATATCCATAGGTTTCATATCTTAAACTAAAAATTCCCAATAAAGCATACATTTCAATAAATATAATGTACAATATGGGTATCAAAAAACATTATTTTTTATCCTAGGAGGTGTAGTAATATCTCTATTATAAAGTATGAGATCACTAATTTTATTTAATAGTTATACTACATGGGTATATATGAAGGAATGAGAGGTACTATTATTAAATAAATTATAGACTAAAGTCAAAAAAAATTAGTGGTAACACTCACTGTTGTGAGAACTATATAATCAAGCATTAGTGATTCATCCAATGAATAAATAATATTTATTTTTGATTCTTATGGATATAACCCCAATTATTCTTAATTTATTTGGTTTCTCTGTAAATCCTCTGGGTACTTTTTTGACCGTTACACTAGGTAGAGTGGTGAAAACATATAAAAACCCATTATATTTGACCTGAGAATCCACAAGAGCTATATATATTCAGAGTATTTGTGAAATATTTCTTTGAATTTCCAAATTTCCCACATTGAAAAAATTATGTGTTACTTTACCATATAAAAAATATTATTCATAAAAATTCTTCTACTAAGATACACCACTTTGAAATCAACCATGATACTTTTCCGACTTCTTCATCCCTTTAAAGGGACAACTCTAGCCACCGCTAAGAGTTAGAGAAACTATGGTAAAACATTTCTTACTAACCAAGTCATGTCCAACCATTAAATCTCTATCAAGGAAACGTACATAAAATTCAATCATTATTAGGAAATACTAGGATCAGATATATAGTCAAAAACCAATCTTAAACCCCTTTTTGTTTAGTTTTTTATTCCACACCACATCAGGTGGGATATGAAAAATTTTAGTAAATGAGTTGGCATATTGAGTCATAATTCAATCACCATTCTCTAGTTTATGGGCCTCTATAGACTTATCAAACACCATTAATTCTAGAAATATTTTTTTATGAAAGGATTCCTCAATCCTTTCCACTCTAATTCCACATTCTTCCCTATCATAACTATCGAGTCCCGCAACCTTCTATTAGGACTTTAAATCTTGAAGGAAGAGAATTTCACCTTAAGAAATTAAATAATCTCTATGAACTCAAAGAGTTACTCAACATTATTTAGTCAATCCTCTACCTCTTTAGGATCATTGGTAACCTATAAAGATGGTGTATTCTGATGAATAAACTCATGGATATGATCTCTAATATCAATCCTACGTTGTAGAACCACTGGAACCTGAATGGGAATTATTGTGATTGATTGTCTAAAAGATTAGACTACACACACAATAACTTCTAAAAGGTTAAAATAAATTGGTGGGTTCACCTATCATGGATAATTAGAATCTCCCTCCTTAAGTACGTTCAAAAATATTATCTAGGGAATGGTACTACATATTATTAACCGATAGAAAGACAAATATTCATCAATAGATATGATATCATCAAGAAGAATTCAATATTTCTTGTCCAAGATTTAGAAAAACTATAATTAAATAAAACAAATCACCAAATAGACCTTTTCCAAACATCCCATGGTAACATAAGGATTGTTTCTATGAGATATAGTTAGGAACTCACTTGTAACAGACCCCTCATGTCCTAATAATCTGGTATCCTGGAAACCAAGAAATCCAAAACTATATATAGACATCAAAGAAGAGGAATTATCTCCTTTGATAAAAAATTTATCTAAAACTAACCCAAATAACCTACTTTACGGTACCTAAAAATTATTGACATATCATGAAGGGTATTTCTAAGCCATGTGGATTGGTGACTACTTCTAGGGTATGAAAACAAAACAAATGGAATCATTTTACCATAAGGAAAATTCATGAAGACAAAGCAGCTTCTATAAAATAATACACAGTTGGTATGAAAAACACTTCATAAGGGATAACACCATAGTTAAATAGATAAAATTCAAAAATCAGTACAATAACCAAATTCATCCAAACAGACAATCCAACCATCATCTTGGAGTCTCCATGTAATAGGTGGATCACATATTCCACTAGTCACCACCAACACCCATGGTCCACATTTCAAGAACACCCACCACCACCTCCAAGTGGTTCTTTGACTTTTCCTAAAATTTACATTATAAAATTTAAAAATTATAGAAGAAAAAGTTTATGTGTGGTTAATAAATCTCCATAGGATCTCACCAATATTTTAATTGGTAATTTTTAAAAAATAACCAAATTTTCTCAATTTAACATAAAAATAGCATGGAAATGTTTCCTCAATTCATTTTAAAATATGATTTCTAAAAAAATTAAATTTTCAATATAAAATATTTTTTAATGTGAATTTCCATAAAATTATGTAGATATAAATATATTTAACAATACAGGCATGAATAATAATTTCTACCAAAATAGACATGTGTCAATCATTTTCAATCAATCGTCAGAATGTATAATCATTTTTATTCATAGCACCATTCTTCAAAAACCCATTTTTATTTTAGTATAAGTATTCTCATACATAATAGTATTGTATATCTCTAGGAGTGAAATAAATCCATAGATCATAAATCTAAGCGGGATATTGGATAATTCTAAAGAATAAACAATCTAATCTTAAGAGAGTTTAGTTAGTTTTTTCCTCATCAATCCATTTTTGAGTAGAGATAATACATTCCTATAATGTTTTATTACACAAAACTACCAAGTATCAAATGTAATTTAAGGTAAATATATCGTTTATAGGTCTATCATTCAATTCAATCAATCTCAATCATTTAAAATAATTATTTAAATTGGCCTTAAGATCATGACCCAAAAGAATTCCTTTCATTGCAAAAACGAATCAAAAATGGTTCTTATCATAAACTAATGTATTTAATTTCAAATAATCTCATTTAAAATCATAAATAATTTCATTACATTCATATCTATAAAATCATGATCAAATAATTCATTTAAAATCAATATCATTTTTTTAGAAATATAAAATTTGTTTTAAAATCCATTATCAAAGAAATTCTTCAAAAACACACACCTTGCAATTTCAATAATTCATCAAGTGTCTCAATTAAAACTTTAGGAATAAATTGGAAAATATTTTTTAATTAAACAAGCACCAAGGGTTTTAGATAAAAGAGATCACCTTTAAAACCAACTATCTCAATTCAAAATCATCAAAACCTGACAAGGAATCCCCAAAGAGATTCAAAGTATAGAAAAATAAATCAAGAATACTAGTTCTAAAAGTTAACAATAAAATATATATTTCCATAAATTACATGAGGATTCACCATTCTCAAAGAAGTAGAGAGATGAAGAAAGTAGAATACCCAACCAAAGAGAATACACTTAATATACATAATTGAATGCATCCACCGACACTTTAATCACAGAATAAAATAGATTAATTTTGATAAAATAAATTCTATAGATCCTCAAAAATTGAGAGGTTCAATTTATGTTCTATTATGATGTGTTATAATTTAAAATAGGGGTATCGATGCTTTAATTAACAATATAGTACAATTATATTATCATCGCATGTTTTTTCTGCATGGTTTAGAAAATATTTGACCAACTATGAACCAATTATTTTGATATTTTAGAGATATTCATGGATTTTCTTTATGGTTTGACAAACTATACACCAACCATGTAACCCCTTCTAGTCCACTGGAAAGAGTTGTGTGTTTTGGCTCCACAGTTTCAAAAATCGTGTGCCAATTTTTCATGCTTCACTGTCCCAAGCCACATGGTTTTGAGGTCAATCCATATGTTTTACACTAATCATGAACCTAACCATGAACCCTATAACACCCTAATATTCCATGGTATGCTTCTATTTGAATAAAGCAGTATCTTGTGTTGTACGTAACTTTGAGTTCTAGCACACCACGGCCAATCAAACTAGCCATTTTGAATAGTATTACCCACTTTTTGAAATTTTATAAATTTAATTTTTCAAAATTGACTTCATTTTTGGATTTGGAATATCAAAAATAGCTTAGGGTGAATTTTTGGTATTTTTATGAAAACTTTCAATTTTTGATGAATAGTGAAAACACTACGTCATTGTTTAAAACCGACTTTTTATTTAAATAATTATTTATTTTATTTAAATTTAATTTAATTAAAAATAGATACATAATAACTATATAAGATCAATGTAATTTATGGGAGTCATTTTATAATAATATTAGATATATAAAATTTTATTGAACTATTTAATGCCTTTTACCCACCTTATAGGTACATTTGAAAATTTTCATAAAGTGTAATTTTACCATTTCGTTGAATTTAATTTCAAAAATCCTAGAGACACGATAGAAATCATTAAATAAAATTTGTTTCAATAGGATGAAAATAATTTTTGGTGAATAGTAGATTTTGAATTTTATTTACCACGGTTAAAAGTAAATAGGATAATTAAAGGTAAAAATGATATTATAATTACCCTAACACATTTCCTAATTCTATTTTATAAGTGTATTATGACGAAAATCATCCGTAAGAATAAAATATTATCCTTTTGATTCACTTGGATTAGATTAGTCCATTTATTATTATTTTATTTAAAGAAGAGTTAAAAGTGTAAAATTCAAAATTTAATAACTGCAACATTTTAATATAGGGTTATACATAAGATAAATTCACTAATAAATATTCATTAAAAATATAAAAATATTTACTACATAATAGTATTTTATTTATAATTTTTAGACATTAAATAATTAAATTTATTTATGACACAAAGTTGATGCAGTAATTACCTTATTAATGAAAGATTAAAATAACTCATATTATAAATATTAAAATAAATGTAAATTTAGACTTTTGAAGCATTAAAATAATTTTATATGTTAATATGAAATTTTATGGTTTATTAAATAAATTTTTTTATAAGTGATAAAGTTTTTATGACTCACACAAAAACCAAAAACTAAATAGTGTCAAAATTGACATAAATGAGTTTTTAAAAAAATACTATATTATTAAAAGATACATTATTCCCAAAAATATATGGTTTGTACAAAGAACTTGTATAATTATATATATGTAATTAATGAACCACTTTAGGTTCTTTTGGAATTTTATAGTAAGTTTATTAACCATGTAATATAAATATACAAGAAGACATGGTAAAAGTTAAACTATTTAAATAAGAATTAAATCTAAAAGATTAGGTTAATATGGTGACATACACAAGTCTAAAAACAATTGGTTGAGTGTATTTTGACCCATCCAAACCTTATCTTAGAAATAAATCCATTTTTATCTATTATAAAACGAATATTATTTTATAATAAAATAATATTTCAAGATTTTCCAAAAGTGAAGCTCACCTCTCTTATAAAAGGGTATTTCCCCTTCTCTGAAAATCACACCCCCAATCCATTTTTCTCAACCAAAACCTGCTCACATATCCTCCCAACTACCCTAAATTAATCCTAAAGACCATAATTTGTTCATAAATCTAACCAAAGGATCCAATTTTCTCAAATCAAATAGAAGAACCCGAAGAAGAGGTAATTATTTCATCACCTCTTTCAGTTTTATTTTCTTCTTCCACTTCCTCTGTCATTGTTGTTTCCATACCAAAATAACAACTCCAATACCTTATACATATTGTGATGTTTTTATAAATATGTTACATCCACATTCATTATTATATCCATCCTATGAATGAAAAATTCACCATACGTGTGTACGTAAGACTTACCGTCTCCTCATCGTGGTGTTGTTTGTTATTCAACATTTAATTCTTTGGATAAGTATAATAATGAGTATAATTGATGTAAATAATAAATATAAAATGTTAATTATTCTGTATATATGATATACCATCCAATTACATACAATTTTACCATCAATAAAATGATATTTTCACTTTTGCGTACGTACGGATTACCGTCTCCATGAACGTGATGAGATTCATTCCCCATCGTAACCATTCAAGAATAATTTTCATTTTAAGATTACAAATAATGTTTAAGAACTTAATATCATTCTGGATATAAATAAAATACATCATATCTATAACAAACATGACTTATGTAACAAAACATATAAACGAAAACAAATGAGTTAATACCCGAAAGACTGATACTACTGAAATATTGTTAACCAAGCAATTTTAGAAGATCATATATGATATCATATTTATGTATGTGGTTATTGTATAATTTAAAAAAAATCAAATATTATATAGGATATTAATGTACCCTCTACCAAGGAAACTTATAATGTAAGGGTTCATTTTACAATCTCTTTACTTATATGAGGCTATTTATACGTACGTATCTACTGGGAATTCTTTATCACCCACATCTGTGTTTCTTAAAAATGTATTTCAAAAAAAATATACTTTTTCCTATAATATGGGTTAAATTTATTTAATCCCTTGTTTTAATTTTTAAAAAAAAATTAAAGGCATATTTCTATTGTTTTTTAAACAAGGTACTTTATGAAATTTTTGAAAAATTAATGTAAGAATGTTTTTTTTAACTTATACAAATATTGTGGATATTTTCCACCATTATAACACCTTTGAAGAGTACCTTACAAGATTATAAGAATATTTTAAAAATAAAAGTTTTATTTCATAATTATGTGACTTTTCAATGATTTTTAAAATAGAAAGAGATATTTTTCTCAAATAGTATTGATTTCATCTATGTCAACATCCTCTGATTGATTTTACGTTTGTTTGAAGTTGATTTATTATGATACAATCTTCCATATTGTATTTAAGGTTTTGTGATATTTTTTACTATGGATGTGTTTTTTTTATACCATTTATGGTTTATGATTAAAGTGTTTACATTTGGTGTGCTATTTTTTATACGAATGTTTATGTTATATTTAATCCTTTTCATATGAGTAATGAAATAGAATTAGTAAGTGACATGAGGAGCCCACTATACATCCTTGATGCATCGTTAGGTCTCATGAGACAAACTAGTGTCTTGGCACAAGGCCTTGAAAAAATCTTATTTTGTAGTCTTGTCATGTGGCCTTGGATATGTGGTTATGATGTCTGACATTATGCATTGAATTATTATAAATTTAGCTATTGATATCACATGTGATTAATAGACCAGTATAATATCCATGTGAATAAGTAAATGGAATTATTTGATTTATCTTTTACATATTATTCTGAAATTTTAGTTTAAAAGTCTTGTGTTTAATCTTATACATTCCCTTAAATGTTTATGCTTATTTATGATAGTTTCTGCTATATTGTTATCCTTACTGAGCATCTGAGCTCACCCCTTTCTTATGTTTTCTTTTTCCCAAGATGTGAAGAATTATATTATGATTGACCTGCATGTATAGGATAAGGGATATGAGTGCGACCAAAGGCGACACAATGTTTTGGTTTTTCCATTTCATAATGTAATGTCCAACTTATGTATTTATCTAGTACTTAAAAGGCTACTAAACTAATCAGTATTTCGAGAATTGATCTCTTGTGATCATGCTAATGTTATGTAATAATGCACCAACTCTAGGTAACTAGGGTCTGGGTGTTATAGTTGGTATCATAGGAAGTTTAGTACAAACCATAGAAACTAGATTTTGAAAAAATCTAATTAGATAATGTTATCCTCAGATAGACTTTGAGGATTAGTATAGAAGAACTTACTAGAATTTTCTTAACGTAGAGATTTTGTGAGTTTTCCAAGAAATACAACCTTGTATGGATACGAGCAGGTAGAAGAGGCTCTGGCACAGATGTACCTATAAGTAAAAACTCTGACAAGGAGTTTCGGGCTTGACCTAGGGTATCCTGGTACACGACAATGATCCTTGTTTCTCTCTTGGTTACAACACTCCCTGGAGATATGTTTATGATAATTCACATTTCCTTTAAAACCCATTATTAAGTATTTATGAGTAAATAATTCTTCAAAGAAATTTTTTTATGATTTTGGATTATATGAATAAAATTTTCAATTTATATTTGGTATTTTACTAGTTTTGGAATTATTTATTTTGATTCATAAACTAATCTAGTGTATTTCCTTGTTTAGAAATGGCTCCTAGTGGATAGAATGGAAACGGTATCAACGCATGTAATCCATGTAGGGATTTCCTTCCTACTCAAGATAATTATAGTGGAACTAGTGATGCAACTGGTGTTGAACAGCTTATAAACTTACTGGGATAACTCACTTTGGTTATGAATAATAACCTTACCCGTATAGAGACCCCTGATCCACAACGCGGAGGATCAATGTTAGACCTATTCATGAGGAAAAAACCACCAATATTCAATGGGACTACAAATCCATTTTTATCTGAGCAATTGATAAGTTCCATAGAGGAAATTTTTCTTGATTTGGGGGTAGCAAAAGGGAAAAAGTTTTCAGGGTAGTTTATCGCCTCACAATAGATACAGATCAATGGTGGTCATTAATTCAAAACACAAAGGAGGATGAAGAAGTATAAAATATGGAATAAAGGGAGTTTAAATAGATTTTATTAGAAAAATACTTTCCTCGTGACCATCAAGAAGATATGGGAAGAAAATTTCAGAGTCTAAGTAAAAAAGAGGATGAGAATATCAAAAAGTATGAAGCTAACTTTACAAGTTTATAAAGGCATGCTTCAGATTATATACAAAAACCAAGAAGTAAGATTGATAGATTCATTTATGGGTTAAAACCATTTCTCTATTGAGCATTAGTCTCAAAATCCTTCTCTTCGTATAAAGATATAGTCGCATGCTCTATCGAGATAGAAAAATAATTCTCTAAGTCTTACGACATTAAAGAAAAGAAAGAGAAGAATAGATCTACTGAACACTCTTGAAATGGAAATAAGGGTAAGAAGGGAAATGTTGAATTTCCACCTTGCAATGAATGTGGGGAGAAACACCCCAGCACTTTCTTGAAGGGGATGTGATTTTTTTACAAGTGTGGAGAAAAAGGCCACCAAGCTTGTGATTGCAAGGGGAATAAAAAGGCTATCCATGTTGAAATCTACAGTTGTAGAGGAATGGGTAATTATGAAAATAAATGTCCTAAGAGACAAGTAAACTTACCTCAGAAAAGGCCAAGGGAGCAAGGCCAAGCTAATGTGATCACTACTACTAAGGTTGAAGCTCCTAATGACGTGATGGCAGGTACTTTAATCATTTCTTAAAATTTAGCCAATTCTTTATTTGATTCTAGATCATCACATTATTTCATATCATCCCAGTTTTCCAAGAAAATTATATATTTAAAATTTTATTTAATAAGGGAGTTTTCAGTTAAAACTCTTATGGGAGGTACCATTGAAACAAAGTTTTTTCATTTAGTTACCATTATGGCATATAAACATGCTTTATTTGTTGATCTTATTGTCATACCCATGATTGAATTTTATATAATCCTCAGCATGGATTGGATTTCGGACAATGATGTAAAAATATATTTTAAGAAGGAGGCTACATTTTTTTATGATGATAAGGAATCCTTTATCTTTAGAGAAGAAACATCACCATTTGCTTCTCATATAGTCCCACCCCCATTAGCTCTACTAAATTAAATTATTGTGGAGAAATAGAGTGAAATAACTATCGGTGAGAAAAGGAATGTTCAATTAGAGTGTTTACCTATTATGCAAGAATATGTTAATGTTTTTCCGGAGGATTTACCTGGACATCCTCTAGAATGGGAAATTGAGTTTAAATTGACTTAATTCTCAGTTCAAGGCCCATATCGAAGACCCCTTATAGAATTTCTACTGTGGAATTAGTGGAACTACAAAAACACCTATAGGAATTGATTAATAAAGGATTTATTATCCCTAGTGTTTCTTTGTGGGGATATAATGTTATTTTTGTCAATAAGAAAGATGGATCTATGAGGTTGGGTATTGACTACATGGAGATCAATTCTATAACAATAAAGAACAAGTATCCCCTACCTCGCATTGATTATTTATTTGATCAACTTCCTAGAGCTCAATATTTTTCAAAAATTGACCTTTGATCTATATATCATCAGTTGTGCATGTAGAAGGAAAACATTCCAAAGATAGCATTTCATACTAGGTATGGACGTTACAAGTTTACAATACTGACTTTTTGACTGACTAATTCACCCTCTATTTTCATAGATCTAATGAATAGCTTTTTTAAGGAATATCTTGATGAATTTGTAGTGATATTTATTGATGATATCTTGTTATTCTCTAAAATCTACAAAGATCATGAAAATCACTTGAAAAATATTCTAAAAACTCTTAGATGAAATTAAATATATGGGAAGTGTAGCAAGTGTGAATTATGTATTTAGAAGATTTATTTTCTTGGCCATATTATATCTATGGATGGAATCTCTGTTGATTATTCTTAGAAAAGAGCAATCCAAGAATGGCCAGCACCAAAGAATATAGTTGAGGTACGCAGTTTTACTGGTTTAGTGGGTTATTATCGGAGCTTCGTCCATAATTTCACCTGATTGGATAAAAAATTAAACAAGATCACATGTAAAGGGGTTAAATTTGTTTGGAAAAAAGAGTTTGAATAATTTTTTTGAAGAATTACATAAAATATTAGTTATTGCTCATATATTGACTCAACCATCATGGAATGATGGGTTTGTTATTCATAGTGATGATTCAAAGAAAGCACTGGGTTGTGTCCCTTTGCAGAATGATAGGGTTAATGCCTATGCATCACGAAAGCTAAAAATTCATGAACAAAACTATCTCACTCATGATATTAAGTTGGTAGATATAATCTTTACTCTGAAGATATGGATACAATATCTCTATCATGAAAAATGTGAGTTATATATTGATCACAGGAGTTTGAAATATATTTTCTCACAAAAATAACTCAACACGAGGCAAAGGCGATGACTTGAACTACTCAAGGATTATGATTCCACTATACACTACCACCTAGGGAAGGAAAATAAGGTTTCATAGGCTTTGATTAGATAGGATCATGGACTTATGAAAAAGAGGAGAGTGGAAATGGATCCTATGTTCATGGATATAGTAAATATTGATATGGGAATTATCCCAGAAGGTGAAATATTGATACTTTTTCTAATGGTTTCCAATCTATATTTACTAGAAAAGGATAAAAAGTTATCATACTAATGATAAGAAGTTTTAAAATAAAATTAAAGCTGTGAATGATGGGAGATTGATTGACTTCGTATATGAAGATGAAAATTTGAAATTTGGGAGGAGGATTTTTGTTCTTGATATAACTGATCTAAAAAGATAATTGTTGGATGATGCTCATAAATCCAATTTATCTATACACCTTGGTAGCACAAAGATGTATAAGGATTTGAAGGAACACTTTTGGTGGGATCACATTAAGAGGGAGATTGGTGATTATGTGTCAAGATGTATGTTTTTTCAATAGGCGAAGGCTGGAAGACAACATCCTAGAGGAGTTACGCAACCTCTTCCCATACCTGAGTGTAAATTGGACGATATTATGACCGAATTTTCCATGGGGCTACCAAAGACTCCTAGAAGGAATGATGCAATATGGTTCATTGTTTATCATCTTACCAAGTCAGCACATTTTCTAGCTATAAGAGAAAAAAATTTCATTTGAACATATAGAAAGACTATATATTAATGAAGTTGTAAGACTTCATTGCGTACCCCTATTGATTGTTTCTGATCGTGATCCCCATTTCACATCCAGATTCTAGAAAATTCATTAGAAAGACCCTAATACTGAACTTCGTTTAAGAACTTCCCACTACCCTAAAACTGATGGAAAATCAAAATGGACTATTCAAACCTTAGAAGACATGTTGAGATCTTGCTCACTTGACTTTCAAGGTATGTGGGATCAGTATCTACCTCTAGTAGAATTTTTATATAACAATATTTTACATTTAAGTATTCATATGGCCCCATATGAAGCGTTATATTGAAAGAGATGTCGCAAAACAACTTGTTGGGATGATGTATGAGAAAGAAAACTCACAGGCCCAAAACATGTTGAGGAAACAGTGTAAAAGGCGATGATTATCCAAACACACATCAAAGCATCTCAAAGTAGTAAAAAGAGCTATGATGAAAACTGAAGGAAATATTTGGAATTTCAAGTAGGAGATCTCATTTTCTTGAAGGTATCTCTATGAAAGGGTGTTATACGATTAATTAAGAAGGGTAAATTAATTCCCAGGTACATCGGACCTTTCGAAATTCGAGAATGAATTGGAGTTATAGCTTATCTTTTGGAAATGCCACCATGTCTCTCCAAAGTTCACGATGTGTTCCACGTATCATTGTTGATAAAATACATGCCTGAACCAAAACATGTACTCACCTATGAAGAAATATAATTTGAACCCGATCTGTCTTGATGTGAAGAGCATGTCAAGATTCTTGATACCAGAGAACAAGTGTTGGGAAACCAGACGACTCGCTTAGTAAAAGTTATATCGGGAAACCATAAGATGGAAGAGGCAATGTGGGAACTTGAGGAACTTATCATGAAGAAGCACTTGATCTTTTTATGCAATAATATTCTAGAAATTTTGAGGATGAAATTATTTGAAAAGGGGGAAAATTTAACACCCCAAGATTCCACGGTACGCTTCTCTTTGAATAATTCAATAGCTTATATTGTACGCAACTTCGAGTTCTAGCACACCACGACCAATCAAACTAGCCGTTATAAATAGTAATACATACTTTTGGAAATTTTATAAATTTTATTTTTTAAAATGGTCTTCATTTTTGGATTTGAAATATCAAAATTATCTTAGGGTGAATTTTTCGTATTTTAATGAAAACTTTCAATTTTTGATGAATAGTGAAAACCACTATGTTGTTATTTAAAAAAGAATATTTATTTAAATAATTATTTATTTTATTTAAATTTAATTTAAGTTAAAATAGATTCATAATACCTATATAGGTTCAATTTAATTCATTGGATTCATTTTATAATAAGATTAGATATATAAAATTTTATTGAACTATTTAATGCATTTTTCCCACCTTCTAGGCACATTTGAAAATTTGCATAAAACATAATTTTACCACTAATATGAATTTAATTTAAAACATTTGAGAGACACGATTGATATCAGTAAGTAAAATTTGATTCAATAGGATGAAAATAATTTTTAGTGAATAGTAACTTTTGATTTTATTTACCATGATTAAAAGTACATAGGGTAATTAAAGGTAAAAATGATATTATAATTACCCTAAAATGTTCCCTAATTCTATTGTATAAATTTATTCTGACCAAAATAAACCTTAGGAATAAAATCTGATCCTTTTGGTCTATATAGATTAGATTATGTTATTTATTTTTATTTTATTTAAAGAATAGTTGAAAGTGTAAAATTAAAAGTTTAATAACTAAATCATTTTTAATGTAGGGTTATACATAAGATAAATTCAACTATAATTATTAATTATAAAGATAAAAATATTTCATAAATCATTGTATTTAATTTATTATTTTTAGACATTGAATAATTAAATTTATTTTTGCCACAATGATGAAGTAGTAATTACCTTATTATTAAAAGACTAAAATAATTGATTTATTAATATTAAAATAAATATAAATTGAGACTTTTGATGCATTAAAAGAACTTTATAGGTTAATAAGACATATTAGGGTTTATTAAATAAATTTTCTATAAGTGATAAATTTGTTAATACTTTCACAAAAACCAAATACGAAAGAGTGTCAAAATTAACATAAATGAGTATTTAAAACAAATACTATATTATTAAATTATATAATATTCCTAAAAATATAATTTTTGGACAAAGGACTTATATAACGATAGATATTTCTCTAATTAACCACTTTATGTTCTCTTATAATTTTACAGTTAGTTTATTAACCATGTAATATAAATAAACAAGAAGGCATGGTAAAAGTTAAACCATTTAACTAAACGTTAAATCTCAAAGATAAGGTTAATATGGTGACCTAAAAATGTTTAAAACCTATTAGTTGAGTGGATTTTGACCCATGCCTACCTTATCCTAGAAATAAATTCTTTTATACCCATTATAAACCGAATATGATTTTATAATAAAATAATGTTTCAAGCTTTTCCTAAAGTGACCCTCACCTCTCTTAGAAAATGGTACTTCCCCTTCTCTCAAAATCACACCTCCAAAGTTGTTTGTCTCGGACTACCCCCACTAAACTATCCTCCCATCTAACCCCAATTCAACCTATAGGCCTTAATTTGATCAAAAGTTTAACCTAAGGATCCCTTTTGATCAAATCAAAAGGAAGCACCAGTAGAAGAGGTAGTTATTTCATCACCTATTTCAAAGTTATTTTCTTCTTCCACTTCCTATTTAATTGTTGTTTTCATACCTAAATAATAAATCCAGTACAATATTGATTCTATGATGTTATTATAAATATGGTACAACCATATTCACTATTCTATCCATCCTATGAATGACAAAATCACTATACATGCGTACATGCGGGTTACCGTCTCCACGTCGTGGTGTAGTTTGTAATTCAACACTTAATTTTTTGGATTAGTATAATAATGAGTATAATTAAATTTAATAATAAATATAACATTTCAATTATTATTTATATATGATATAACATCCAATTACATTTTATTTCTCCATCAATATAATGATATTGTCGCTCATGTGTACGTACGGATTACCGTCTCCACGAATGTGACGAGATTCATTCCCCATCGTAACCATTCAAGAATAATTTTCATTTTATGATTAAAACTAATGTTTAAGGACTTAATATCAATCTATATATGAATAAAATACATCCTATCCATAAAAAACATGACTTATGTGACAAAAAATATAAAGGAAAATGAATCAGTTAACACCCGAAACAATGATACTACTGGAATATTATTAACAAAGCAATATTAGAAGATCATATAGGATATGAAATTTTTGTATGTGGTTATTCTAAAATTTAATAAAAATGATTTAATTATTAAAAAAGTGTTTAATTTTCCCTCAACCAATGAAAAGTTCAAGGTAAGGGTTAATTTTACAATCTCTTTACTTATCCGAGGTTGTTTATACGTAAGTATCTATAGGGACTTCTTTATCATCCACGTCTGTGTTTCATAAAAATGTATTTCAAGACATTTTTACTATTCCCTAGAATATAGGTTAAAGTCTTTTATACCCATGTTTTAGTTATTATAAAATGTTTTTAATGGAATATTTCTATCATTTTCCAAATAAGGTACTTTATGAACTTTTTGAAAAATTAAGGTAAGAATGTTTTTTTAACTTATACATACGGTGTTTCTATATTATACTATTATAACACCTTCAAAGCGTCCCATATAAGATTATAAGAATATTTTAAAAATAAATATTTTCTTTTATGATTATGTGACTTATCTTTCAAAATAAAAAGAGTTATTTCTCTCAAATAGTTTTGATTTCATCTATGTCAACATCCTTTAATGGATTTTACACTTATTTGAAGTCGATTTTTTATGATACAATTTTCCATATTCTATTGAAGGTTGTGTGATATGATTGACTTTGGATGTGTTATTTTTTTATACTATTCATGGTTTAAGGTTAAAGTATTAACATTCTGTATGCTATTTTTAATACGAATGTTTTTGTTATGTTTCAACATTTTACTATGAGGAATGAATTGGACTTAGTAAGTGATGGGTGTAGCCACCTACAGCTCCTCAATGAATATGTAGGTCTCATTAGAAAAACTATTTTCTCTACACAAGGCCTAGACAAAATATGATTTTTTGGTCCTCAAACGAGTTATTGGATATGTGGTTATGATGTCCAACATTATGCATTCCAGCATTATGAAATTAGATATTGATATTAAATGTAATTTTTTGACCAGTAGAATATCCGTGTGAATAAGTAAATGGGGTTATTTGATTTATATTGGTCATATTATTCTAAAGTTTCAATTTAAAAGGATTGTTTTTATTATTATACATTTCCTTAAATGTTTATGCTTATTTACAATAGTTTCTGCTATATTGTTATCCTTACTGAGCATCTTAGCTCACCCCTGTTTTATGTTTTCTTTTCCCCAGGATGTGAAGAAGTATGTTATGATTGACCTGCCAGTATAGGATAAAGGATATGAGTGTGTCCAAAGGTGACAAAATATTGTTGTTTTTTCATTTCAAAATGTAATGTAAAAATTATGTATGTATCTAGTACTTCCAAGACTACTAAACTAATATTTCTTTAAATACATGATCTCTTATGATCATGCCAATGTTATGTAATAATTCATTGACTCTAGGTAATTAGGTTCGGGGCATTACAGGTGGTATCAGATAAATTTATGTACAAACCTTGGAAATTAGATTTAGAAAAACTCTGATTAGTGAACATTACCCTAAGATAGACTTTTAGGATTAGTATAGAATAACTTCCTAGAATTTTGGTAATGTAGAGATTTTGTGAGTTTTCCATGCAATACATCCCTATTTGGATACGAGCAGGTAGAGGTGGATCTTGCACAGATGTACCCAGGAGTGAAAACTCTGACAAGGAGTTTTGGGCTTGACCTAGGGTATCCTGGTACACTATAATAGGCCTTGTTGCACTCCTGGTTACTACACTCCCAGAGGATATTCTTGAGATAATTCACATTTTCTTTAAAACCCATTATGAAAGATTTATGAATAAATACTTCCTCAAATGAAACATTTTTTTATGATTATGGATTATATGCATCAATGGTTCAATTTATATTAACTATTTTACTTGTTTGGAATTATGTATTGTGATTATTAAACTAATCTAGTTACTTTAATTATTTAAAAATGGTGCCAAGTGGAAGGAATGGAAACCATATCAATGCACATAATCCGTGTAAGGATTTCCCTTCTACTCAAGATAATTATAGTTGATCTGGTGATACAACTAGTGCTGAACAGCTTATAACCATACTGGGACAACCCACTCTGGATATGAATAATAACCTTACCCGTATGAAGCTCCCTGATCCACAACACAAAATATCAATGTTATAATGTTCCATGAAGAAACAACCACCAATATTCAATGGGACTAAAAATCCATTTGAATTTGAGAAATGGATAATTTCCTTGGAGAAAATATTCCATGCTTTAGGGAGTGGCGAAAGAGAAAAAGTTTTCATGGCAGTTTATCACCTTATAGGTGATACAGATCAGTGGTGGTCATTAATTCAAAACAAAAATGAGGATAAAGAAGTATAAAATATGGAATGGGGTGAGTTTAAAGATATTTACTTAGAAAAGTACTTTCCTCGTGACCATCGAGCGGATATGGAAAGACAATTTCTGAGTCTAAGGAAAAAGGAGAACGAGAATGTCGCAAAGTATGATGATAAATTTTCAAGGATATCAAGGAATGATGTAGATTATATAAGTAACCCAAGAATTAAGATTGATCTATTCTTTTATGGGTTAAAATAATTTCTCTGTCAAGCATTAGTTTCACAATCATTCTCATCATACAAAGATATATTCCCATGTGCTATCAAGACAGAAAAAGAATTCTCTAATTTTACGACTTTAAAGAAAAAGTAAGAGAAGAAGAGATCTTCTGAACACTCTATAAATGGATTCAATAAGAAGAAGTGAAAGGAATAATTTCCAACCTATAGTAAATCTGGGAAGAAACACCTCGGTACTTTCCCAAAGGGGATGGGAGTGTGTTTCAGGTGTGGAGATAAATCCCACCAAGCTCATGATTTCATGGGGAAGAAAGAGGTTATTAATGTTGAATGCTACAGTTTAGGAGAAATTGGGAATTATGCGAATGAATTTTCTAAGCACCAAGAAAACTTTCCTCTGAAAATTCCAAGGGAGCAAGGCCAAGATTATGTGATCACTACAGCTGAGGTTGAATCTCCTAATGTTGTGGTGGTAGGTACTTTAATTGTTTTCTAAAATTTAGCCAATGATTTATTTGATTCTAGATCATCGCATTCTTTCATCTCTTCTCTGTTTTCTAAGAAAATTGTATATTACGAATTTTATTTAACAAGGGACTTGTCTGTAAAAACTCTTAAGGGAAGTATCATTGTAACAACGTTTTTTCAACAAGTTACCATTATGGAATATAGACGTGTTTTATCTGCTGATCTTATTTTCATACCCAGGATTGAATTTGATATAATCCTCGGCATTAATTGGCTTTCGGACCATGATGCAAAAATCTATTGTAAGAAGAAGGAGGTTACAATTTTTGATGATGATAAGGAACGCCATATCTTTAGAGCAGAAACATCACTATCTTCTTCTTTTCTAGATACACTGCCTGTAGCTCTAATAAATTCAATTATTGGTGAGGAAGAGAGTGAAATAATTATGGGTGAGGAAATGAATGTTCAAATAGAGGATGTACCTACTGTAATATAATATGTGGATGTGTTTCCATAAGATTTACCTGCACATCCTCTAGAATGAGAAATTGAGTTTTCCATTGACTTAATTCCTAGTTAAAGGATTTTATTGAAGACCCCTTATATAATGGCTATTGTATAATTGGTATAACTAAATAAACAACTAGAGGAAGTGAGTAATAAATGATTTATTCTCCCTAGTTTTTCTCCATGGGGATCCCCTATTCTTTTTTTAAGAAGAAAGATAGATCTATGAGGTTGTGAAATAACTAAAGGGAGATCAATGCTATAACAATAAAGAACAACTATCTCCTACCTCGAATTGATGATTTATTTGATCAACTTCATAGAGCTTAATATTTTTTAAAAATTATCCTTCGATCTCGATATCATTAATTTTTCATGAATAAGGAAGACATTCCAAAGATAGAATTTTGTACCAAGTATGGGCATTACGAGTTTATAGTAATGTCTTTTGGACTGACTAATGCACAATTTGATTTCATGGATATAATGAATAGAGTTTTCAAGGAATATATTGATGAATGTTTTGTGGTATTTATTGATGATATCATGGTATACTCTAAAATATACAAAGATCATGAAAATAACTTTCACGCTATTTTAAAGACTCTTAGAAGAAGTGAATTATATGGGAAGTTTAGCACATTTGAATTCAAGATTCTGGATATTTCTTTTTTTGGCCATATTTTCTCTAAGGATGGAATATTTGTTAATCCTTTTAAGACAATAGCAATCTAAGAATGCCCAGCACCAACGATTATAACTCAAGTATGCAATTTTATTTGTTTAGCATGTTATTATCAGTGCTTCGTCCAGAATGTTTCTCGATTTTCTAACCCATTAACCAAGCTCACACATAAAGTGGTTAAATTTTTTTGGACAAAAGATAGTGAATAATTCTTTGAATAATTGAAGAAAAGATTAGTGAATACTTCTATATTGATTCTACCAAAAGAGAATGATGGGTTTTTAATTTATATTGATGCTTTAAAAAAAAGGATTGGTTGTGTCCTTATGCTGAATGATATCCTTATTGCCTATGCGTCACGGCTGCTAAAAATTCATGAACAAAACTATCCCAATCATGATCTTTAGTTAGAACCTGAAATATTTTCTCTGATGATATAGAGACACTATCAATATGGTGAAAATGTGAGATATACACTAATCAAAATAGTTTTAAGTATATTTTTCCACAGAAATAACTCAACATTAGGAAAAGGTGATGGCCTGAACTACTCAAGGATTATTATTGCACTATACACTACCACCCAGAGAAGGTAAATAACGTGGAAAATACTTTGATAAAAAAAGGATCGTGGAGTTTTTAACAATATGAGAGTGGAAAGGGATCCTATGTTCATGGATCTAGAAAAGGTTGATATAGAAATAATCATGAAGGTGAAACATCGAAACTTTTTCAAATGGTTTCTAATCCATTTATACTAGAAAGGATAAAAATCTATCAGAATAATGATTTGTAGTTTCCAAATAAAATTAAATCTATGAATTATGGGAGATTGATTGACATCGTATATGAAGATGGAATTTTGAAATTTGGGAGGAGGCTTTGTGTTCCTGATATACCTAATCTAAAAAGGGAATTATGAGATGATGCTCACAGCTCCAATTTCTCTATACACCCTCATAGCACTAAGATGTATAGAGATTTGAAGGAACATTTTTTATGGGACAACATAAATAGGGAGATTTCTGATTATGTGTCAAGATGTATGGTTTGTCAACAGGTGAAGGCTGGAATACAACATCCTAGAGGATTCAGGAAACCTCTTACAATATTTGAGTGGAAATGGGATGATATTACAATGGAATTTATCATGGTGATACCAAAAACTCCTAGAAGAAATCATGCTATATGGGTCATTGTTGATCATCATACCAATTAAGCACATTTTATTGCTATAAGAGAAAATTTTCCACTAGAATTTTTAGAAAGACTATATATTAATGAAATTGCAAGACTTCATAGAGTACCCCTATCGATTGTTTCTGATCATAATCCCCATTTCAAATCAAGATTCTGGAAAATTCTTTAGAAATTCCTAGATACTAAACTTCTTTTGAGCACTGCCTACCACCCTCAAACTGATGCACAATCAGAACATACTATTAAAACCTTAGAATACATGTTTAGATATTTCTCACCTGACTTTCGAGGTATGTGGGATCAATATCTACATTTGGTAGAATTTTCCTATAACAATAGCTTCCATTCAAGTATTCATATGGCACCATATGAAGCGTTATATTGAAAGAGATGTCACACACCAACTTGTTGGGATGATGTTGGAGAAAGAAAACTCATAGGCCCATAAATTGTTAAGGAAACAAAGGAAAAGGTGAAGATTATCCAAACCCACATCAAAGCATCTCAAAGTAGGAAAAAGATCTATGAAAATAACCAAAAGAAATATTTGGAATTTCAAGTAGGAGATTAAGTTTTTTTGAAGGTATCTCTATGGAAGGGTGTTATAGGATTCGGTAATAAGGGTAAATTAAGTCCCAGGTACATCAGACCTTTCAAAATTCTAGAATGAATTATAGTTTTAGCTTATCATTGGGAAATGCCTCCAAGTATCTCCAAAGTTCATGATGTGTTCCACGTATCCTTTTTTGACAAAATATAAGCCTTAACCATTGCATGTACTCACCTATGAAGAAATAGAACCAGAACATTATCTATCTTATTATGAAGAGCATTTCAAGATTCATGATACCAAGGAACAAGTGTTGAGAAACCGAACGACTCGTCTGGTAAAATTTATATGGAGAAACCATAAGATGAAAGAGGCAACGTGGGAACCTGAGGAACTTATGATGAAGAAACACTCAAATCATTTTATGAAGTAATTTTCTAGAAATTTCGGGGATGAAATTATTTGAAGGAGGGAAGAATTAAACACCCCAAGTATCCACGGTAAGCTTCTCTTTGAATAATTTAATAGCCTCTGTTGTATGCAACTTCGTGTTCTAGCACACCACGACCAATCAAAACAGACATTATGAAAATTGATACCCACTTTTTGGTATTTTTTACATCTAATTTTTAAAAATGGACTTCATTTTTGGATTCGTAATATCAAAATTAGCTTAGGGGGGATATTTTGTAACTTTATGAAAACATTCAAATTTTTATGAATAGTGAAAAACACTACATTATTGTTTAAAACAGACTTTTTATTTAAATAATTATTTATTTTATTAAAATTTATTTTATGTAAAAATAGATATATAAAACCAATATAACTTTAATTTAATTCATTGGAGTCATTTTATAATAATATTAGATATATAAAATGTTATTGAACTATTTAACGCATTTTACCCACCTTCTAGGCACATTTGGAAAGTTGGATAAAAACGTAATTTTACCACTTCTGTGAATTGAATTTCAAAAATACAAAAGACATAGTTGATATCAGTAAGTAAAATTTGGTTCAATAGGATGAAAATAATTTTTGTGAATAGTAACTTTTGAATTTTATTTACCGCGGTTAAAAGTAAATAGGGTAATTTTAGGTAAAATGATATTATAATTACCCTAACACATGTACTAATGCTATTTTATAAGTGTATTTCGACCAAAATAAACCTATTAAATAAAATATTATCCTTTGGATCCACATGGATTAGATGAAAACATTTATTATAATTTTATTTAAAGAAGAGTTAAAAGGGTAAAATTCAAAGTTTAATAACTAAACCATTTTTAATATAAGGTTATACATAAGATAAATTTGACTATAAATATTTATTATAAATATAAAAATATTTCCTATGTCATTGTATTTTATTTATAATTTTTAGACATTAAATAATTAAATTTATTATTGACACAATGATGATGCAGTAATAACATTATTAAGGAAAGATTAAAATAATTGATATTATAAATATTAAAATAAATGTGAATTGAGAATTTTGATGCATTAAAAAACTTTCCTAGTTTAATATTACATATTAGGGTTGATTAAATAATTATTTTTTGAAGTGATAAAGTTGTTATGACTTTCACAAAAACCAACTACTAAATAGCGTCAAATTGACATAAATTAGGTTTTAAAACAAATAATATATTTTTAAATTATATAATATTCATAAAAATATAAGGTTTTGAGAATGGAATTATATAATGACATATATATTAATAATTAACCACTTAATGTTTTCTTGGAATTTTATAGTAATTTTATCTACCATGTAATATAAAAATACAAGATGGCATGGTAAAAGTTAAACTATTTGACTAAGAATAAAATATAAAAGATATTGTTAATATGGTGACCTAAACATGTCTAAAACCTATTTTTTGAGTGTATGTATACCCATACACACCTTATCCTCTAAATAAATCCATTTAAAGCTATTCTAAACCGAATACGATTTTATAATAAAATAATATTTCAAGCTTTTCCTAAAGTGACCCTCACCTATCTTATAAAAGGGAACTTCCCCTTATCTCAAAATCACATCTCCAAAGCCATTTGGATAGGCCAAATAATTAATCTAATATCCTCCCCAAAACCCTCTATTCAACCCAGAGGCCTTAATTTGATGATAAATCCAACCTATGTATCCCTTTTGATCAAATCAAAAGGAAGCACCTGAAGAAGAGATAATTATTTCCTCACCTCTTTCAAAGTTCTTTTCTGCTTCCACTTCATTTTTAATTGTTGTTTTCATACCAAAATAATAAATATAGTACCTTGTACATACTGTTATGTTATTATAAATATGGTACAGCCATATTCATTATTCTATCAAACCTCTGAATGACAAAGTCACCGTACCTGCGCACGTATGACTTACCATCTCCACATCGTGGTGTAGTTTCTTATTCAACACTTCATTATTTGGATAAGTACAATAATGAGTATAAATGATGTAAATTATAAATATAACATGTTAATTATTATGTATATATTATATATGATCCAATTATATACTATTTCACCATTAATAGAATGATATTGTCACTCAGACGTATGTACGGATTACTGTCTCCATGAACGTGATAAGATTCATTCCACATCATAACCATTCAAGAATAATTTCCATTTTATGATTAAAAATATTTTTTATGATCTTAATATATTTTTGGATATGAATAAAATAAATCATATCCATAACAAACATGACTTACGTAACAAATCATATAAAGTAAAATGAATCAGTTAACACACGAAACAATGATACTACTGAAATATTATTAACAAAGAAATATTAGAAGATCATATATGATATCATCTTTATGTTTGTGGTTATTCTATAATTTAATAAAAATGATTTCGCTATTTTACTATAGGTTAACGTTCCCTTGACCAAGGAAAAGTATAAGGTAAGGGTTAATTTTACAATCTCATTACTTATCTGAGGTTGTTTATACGTAAGTATCTACTGGGAATTTTTTATCATCTACATCCATGTTTCTTAAAAATGTATTTCAATTTTCTTTTAATATTTCCTAGAATATGGGTTACTATCATTTATACCATTTTTTAACTTTTTATAAAATATTTTTAAAGGAATCTTTCCATCATTTTCCAAACAAGGTACATTATTCCCTTTAAGAAAAATTAAGTTGAGAATGTTTTTTAACTTATACGGCAGGTGTGGCTATTTTATGTTATTATAACATCTTAGAAGCTTCCCTTATAGGATTATAAGAATATTTTCAAAATAAATTTTTTCTTTAATAATTACATGACTTTTAGATGATTTCAAAGTATAAGGAGATATTTCTCTCAAATATTTTTTATTTCATCTATGTCAATATCCTTTGATGGATTTTACACTTTTTTTAAGTTGATTTATTATGATACAATCATCTATGTTGTATTGAATGTTTTTTGATATGTTTGACTATGGATCTGTTATTTTTTAAACCACTCATGGTTTATTGTAAAATTATTAACATTTTGTATGCTAGTTTTAATATAAATGTTTATGTTATGTTTCAACCTTTTCATATGAGTAATGCATTGGATTTAGTAAGTGACAGGTGGAGCCCGTTATAGCTCCTCAATGCATCGGTAGGTCTCAAGAGAAAACTATTGTCTTGTCATAATGCCTTGAAAAAATATAATTTTTTATTCTTGGTATGAGGCATTGACTATGTGGTTATGATGTTTGACATTATGAATTTCATTATTATGAAATTTTCTATTGATATTACAGGTGATAATTAGACGAGTAGAATGTCCATGTGAATAAGTGAATAGAATTATTTGATTTATCTTTTCCATATTATTCTGAACATTATGTTTAAAAGTGTTTTTTTTAGTCTTATACATTGCCTAAGATGTTTATGCTTATTTATGATAGTTTCCACTATATTGTTATCCTTACTGAGCATCTGATATCACACATTTCTTAAGTTTTCTTTTTTCCAGGATGTGAATAAGTATATTATGATTGTACTGCAGGGATAGTATAAGGTATACGAGTGTGTCCAAAGGGGACAAAATGTTTTTTTTCATTTCATAATGTATTGTAAAACTTATGTATGTATCTAGTACTTAAAATGCTATTAAACTAATCAGTCTTTCAATACTTGATCTCCTGTGATCATGCAAATGTTATGTAATAATTCACTGACTCTAGGTAACTAGGGTTGGGGCGTTACAAACCCTCTTCAATTAATCAAAAAAAAGGAACATGGTTTCTCAGGCTGACCCACACGGTTTTCATTAACCATTGTCTAACAGTACATAGGCCCAAATACCATCATAAAAACTCCAGTTGTCTCCAAAAAACAACAATAAAAGGATGATTAAAAAATTGATAAAAGTACAAAAAAAATTACTAATAAGATGTTATAGTGTAGTAGAGTAGTAGAATGTAGGTAGAGTAAAGTTTGGCTTCTTCTATTCCCTTGAGAGATGATCCACAATGCTTCAACTATATAAATATCAAACACTACCATGAGGCCTACTCATAACCTTAGATAAAGTGTCAGTAATGTGGAATAATGAAGAATATATGGTTTTTTCTATAGATCATTGAGCTTTTGTTTCCATGTGTGGATAAGGTAGGAGTGGTCAGGGAACCAAGGATTCACTTGGGTCCTCAAAAGCAAACTCATACAATATTGACTCATAATTTTCAAGTGTCCCAGGTACAACATAAAAAAACTAAGGAAAATTGAGTTTATGTAGTGTATTAGAGTCTAGAAGTTGGTGGTGAGTGACTATATATTGTTCAAGGTATTGTTTTGATCACCTATAAATTATATACTTTCATGTTTGATAATGGTTCTTCACATTCCATCATATCTATAGAAGTTGTTTCTGGAGTTTACTTATTGATCAATATGTATTATAAGTTACTTTCCCTTGATACCCCATTGGGCATGAAATTTGACTATCTTTAGTGATTCCTAGAGTTTCCTATAGTTTTTTCGGTTATCAAAATATGTGTGACTTCATGATTCTATATATGTTGAGATTTTATGTGATTCTCAACATGAAAAAATTAACCACCATTTGATCTCAAATTGGTTGTTATTAGATATATGCATCATTTATATTACCCAAGGTATAGATTTATGTGATGACCATATAATGGGAATTGAGAATAGGTGGAGTTGGTCCAGATGTAAGTCAACTCTGTATGATTAAGACATAGATTGTGGCCTTGGTTCTTTCAGTGCAATCAATGGATGCCCCGTCATCTTTTCCTCCAGTCATATATCTCTGTTAGGATGTATTTATGGATGAAATAAAATGAATTCCATTGATAGGGGAGCTAAAATTGAGACATATCTCATGTCAAGTGTGTAGACTATTTTGATACCCCCATATCTTATGGTTTCATCCAAGAAGAAGGAGATCATGGTGCGGCTCAAATATATGTAGAAAAATGGAATTATAAGAATAAGTACATCATCATGCGGTGCACTTGTTTTGTTCACCAATATGGAAGATGGTAGTCTCTGAATCTGTATAGACTACTAGAACTTGGATAAGGTGATGGTGAATAATATAAGTCCTTTTCCTAAAATTGATCACCTTTATCATCAATTATGGGGAGCACTATGGTTCTATATGATTGATCTTCAGTTGGGAAATCACCAGTTACATAATAGTGAGTATTACATCTCAAAGACATAATTGAACAGTATATAGGGGCTATATTACTACTTGGTGGTGTTTTTTATATTGAATAATGTTTCTATAGGGTACATGGATCACATGAATTAGATATTTCATTCATACCTTGAGTCATTTGTTATGGTGTTCATTTAGGACATGTCTATCAACTCATAGACCCCATAGTAGAATGATAGATATCCTAAGATAGTCAAAATACACTTAGAGAACATCATCTTTATATCAATCAATTGGAGTGTAACTTTTGGATTCAACGTGTGAAATTATTTTGGCATTTCAATTTTTAGATAGGTATATCTATAGACATAAAGAATGTTATGATAGGGATGTCATGGACATGTCCCCATAACATGTTTGACATTATGATCCTTCTAGGATTTTAGTGATAATATTGGTATTTTATGTAGTAATTCTCCAATTTATCAACAATTATGACTTTTTTGATGAATAAGGGAGTGAATTTATAGTCGTTAGAACAATTTTAAAAGGTTTTTCTTGAGTTGAATAGGAGGTTTAATATAGCTTGAGTGTTTATTCTACCTAATCCTATGATCAGATATGCAGGGTACTATGATGCATCACGAATTGGATTAGGAGAAATACTAGTGTATATGGAATAGGTAGTAGCTTATGCATAATGTCAGTGATGACTCCATGAGAGAAACTATCTTACCCATGACTTAGAGATGGTAGTTATGGTCAATTCTCTGATGTGTTAGAGACACTATCTATTTAAATAAAGGATTTTTTCTACACTAACCACAAGACATTCCCTTATATATTCATGCATAATAGCCTAAATCTGAGGTAGACGTATTGGGTAGAATATCTATAGAGGTTTCACTTCTAAATGTCTTATTCACCTGGTTAGGTTAACTTCATTACAAATGCTCTTAGCTATAAGTTTCATGTATCTTTGGAGCTTGGTGAGAATCATTCGAAGGAGTATTGGTCCTTAATGATATTGTTGGTCGATTAGTGGATTGATACTTCTGAGGACTAAGGATAAATTACTTATTATTCTCAATTAATCACATCATCACATGTTTATTGGGTGAAATATGGTGAGGATTATGACCTAGAGTGTGCTATGAGGTGGGATTGGCTAGTCAGAGGTGATCTAATACCCGGGTGGTCAATGGATGATTATGTTTTGATCATGATAAATGGGAGAGTAGTATTCCACACTTCCATAAATAAATAGTGGATAATATACTTAGAAACCTCTAGGAGGGTGGTATATCCTAGAGTGAAAATCTTTTATCTTGACATTAAGTGAAAGTTCTTGTGTTTGGGGATGAAGAGGGACAACAATTTATTTGTTTCCTAATGCCTTACCTGCAAGAGGATAAAGGCTGAAAACTAGTATCATGGTAGTTTTATCTGTAAATGTTTTTCCCAGTGGAAGTGGGTGGATATAACAATGAACTTTGTGAAAAAGTACCTAGGATCTCAATGATATTTTATGTTATCTGGGTGACGGTCGATTAGTTGAAAAAGGTTTCACACTTCTTGTTGTTCTATGAGACTCACTCTTTAAATGAGTTAAGAAATATATTGGTCCATGAGATTGTAGGATTTCATGGAGTTCCTTGAGTATCGTCTCAATATGAGATTCACATTTTAAATCATAGTTTTGGAAGTTATTTCATAAGGCCTTAAAAACGTAGTTGAGATTGAGCACATTATACCATCGTCAGACTAATGGGTAGATAGAAAAGAATGTTTTCATATAGGGGGATATGACATGGGATTGTACCCTAGACTTCAGTGAAGTGTGGAATGATCATAAATATATGGATGAGTTCACATACAATGAAATTTACTAGGAATAAATTCAAATTGAACCTTACGAGGATCTTTATGAGAGTTCATGTCACTCACCTCTCTGTTGGCATTCATCGGGGGACTAAACAGTCATGGGAACCAATATTGTATAGGAAAACTTTTAGAGAGTGCATCTAATTCAGAATAGGTTGATCATAGCTCAGATCTAGTAGAAGTCTTATTCAAACCAAAGGAGGAGACCTCTTTATTTTATTATATGTGGTTGGGTTTTCGTAAGAGTGACTCCTTGGTTCGGGAATAGATATTTAAGGAAGAAATAGAAGCTAGTACCAAACTATGTTGGACCCTTATGGATTAATTATAAGTAAGTTATTATGGTGTACTATCTTTATCTTCCTTCTCACTACTAAGTTATGCATGGTTTTTTCAATGTTCCATGGATTTTACGGTATATGCATGTCATCAATTGTGAGGACATTGAGATAGATCTGGATGTATCATACATGGAGTTCCCAGTCCAGATTGTGGATTGGAGCTACAAATTCCTTCAATGTAAGATGGTACCACTAGTATAGATTCTATGGCATTAAATAAGTATCCAAGGTGGGACATGGGAGTGAGAGGTCGATGTTTAGGCTCAGAGGCCTGAGTGTTTTGAGGAAAACCATTGAAGGTACTTCTTGATGAATATAAACAATTATAAGGGTATAACTATAACATTCTAATTCTATTTTAATGTATAAGATATTTCTATTTATATAAAATCGCATACCTCCTTTTATCTTCTCTAATATAGGTGATAAATTGGAAAGATTTTTGTGGATAAGGGTTCAGGTTTTGAATATGGAAAACCTATGAAAGGGATCATCCTTGGGATGGTAGGAAAACAGTCGTTGGCCTATCTATGTGGTTATAGTGATTTGTTTTCTATAGTAGTCCCCACCAATCAGGTAGTGGGTTTCTACTAGATGGATGATGGTACAAATAGAACCCATTTGTGTTTTCTAGTCACATTGTCTAGCTGATGATCACAATCTAGGGTGAAAATAATACACCCCATGTTTTTTAATTCCTCCTAATTTTAACCTTTATTTATTATCAAATTCTAAACAAAATTATTCGAATTCTAATTTGATACCATTTCCCTAGTCTATAGACACGTCAATACTTCCCCTTTTATTTTTCAACCTTTGACCAAACCAGAGAATAAAAGAATAATGATTTCTCTCTAGATCTATGTCAAATCACTCTTCTTCCTTTTGATATTTCCATAGGTCTATGTTAGATCTTTGAATTACATGAAGATACAATGGTGTGTTCTCCCTTTATTGATATAACAACTATAGATCTAGAAATTTGACCTCATTCCTTGATCAAATCAAGATCTATAAATGAATATGAGCATTCTACATGTAATAGTTTTTGAATTATCTTACTAGACATATTATAAATGGAGGATTAATTATGGATCCTTAATCTATTGATGATTTCATTGAAGATTAGTAGAGGATTGGATATGTCAATGATAACCCACCTTTATTATAGCTAGAATTATCATGAATGGTGAATTTGTTTAGGTAATTATTTAAACATTTATCATCAAGAGACATTATTATTCTTGAATCTCATCTTGAATATCTTCTATATTGATGGATTGGTGAAGAATTGATGATAATTTTCTTGATTAGAGTCCCTATTCTAGAATCAATAATGAATTCATGGTTTTTTTATTCAATCGTCAACGAATCTAGTGAATTATAATTCCTTCCTTAGACATACCAAATAATAAATTCTATTAATGGGATCTTAAGGTATATGATTCTAGTATGAGCTTATTTACACGGAATTATTTTCAGTCTCTATTTTGAAACTCTTAATTTGATGAACTAGGATTGGAATAGACATCCATATTGTGAGAGAAAGTTCTTTCTGGGTGTTTGATGTGGTTTAGTCCTCAATCCATGAAGAACTATGGATTTATTCATTAATATCCTTGAGTTAGGATGTTCCTTACCATTTTGGGCTCTCGCATATGCTTTTTTACTTAATATAATTATTGTGGTGGAATACCTTGATGAGTATGATTAATTATGATCATATATGGGTGTGTATGTACTTTTCCTATGAGACCAATTTATGATTCTAGATTCTCTGAGTATTATTTTTGGATTGTTTTCATGTTTTATGTTTATCACATGTTGTCGTATATTGTTATTTGTTACTCATGAAGATATAGTAATATTTCTTTATATTATCGCCATGTTAGGTGTGTTACTATGCCATTGAGGATTTGTATTGGTACTCGGTATAGGTACAACATCACGAAATGATTATGACTTAATGGGGGAGTTCACACGGCTAGTAATGATGGAAAAGAAAGACCTAATAAAAGGGTAGGGGAATAATAGCATAGAGGTGTGACCTGAGGAAGTGGTGTTAGGGGAATGATAGCCTAGAGGCCTGACCTAAGGCATATATGGGGTATGAAAGACTAGGTAATTGACTATAATAGAGTCAGGATATAACGTTTTGGGATTCTAATCTAACTCATTTCCTTATGAATGTTTTGATATTTTACTGTATTCCTTGTGGATAGTCCTTGATCACTTTTCATATCTATTGACAATCGTTGCAGCATGGAGTGGAAGGAGGTATGGTTGCGAAATTTTTCATGTCTTGGTTTATGCATGACCGCTTGGTATGTGATTGTAGGATTTCTATGTCTTTTCAAGAATTTATTATATTTGCGGCATAAAACTATTATATTTGTGCACATTTATTAAAAATTAATTATGGGTTTCCTATCGAGTCTTATTACTCACGCCTTGTATAGAGATCTCAATGTGCATGTGGAATTGATGTATAGGTATCTGGTAATGAGAAATGGTAATTTGGAATATAGTTGATGTAAGGAGCATGTATCTGAGAGTATTACTATAATAGACATTGAAGGATTACCAAATTTTTATTTATTTATAACTTCATTCAAATTAATTTGTTTAATATTTCAACTTTTCAATCCATTTTGTTAACTATTTGTTTGACTTTTGTATCATGTGTTTTGATGTTATAATTATTAATTTTTTCACACGTTACTTTGTTATGATTTTTTATTTATGTAAGGATTTATACATAAGGTACAGTCTCCCCACTGACGGGCTTACACCATTGCTACTAGTCGATGACCACTTTCATATGGGGAGGCACGAATGAGTTCTTGTTGGACTCTAGATCATACACAATGATTCAATATAGGGCGTCACACATCTATCGAATGTCACTAAATTCACATATGATAGCCTGAATGATATAAATTTCATATCTAAAAAACATAGATGGAGTGTGATTCAGCACTGATCCTTCTAGATAATTTAAATGTGTCAAAGTTATTGAATAAATACAATGTAGTTAAGTTATGAATATAAATTTAATAAGAAATAATGATAAGAATATGTGTTGTGAAAAAAGATATTGTTCATTTAAGAAGGAGAATAAGTATAAAAATCAGTAATAGAAAGGTAGTGAAATCACTTTCTATTGTGAAGATAAGATTTGTGTGCAAATTTTTTTGCATACAAAAAGAATAAGGTTTTCTTGCATATTATTGTGTAAGTGAATATAGAAAAATAAGGGATGTAACTCATTCACAATAATATATAAGTTTTAAAGAAGGAACTTTGATTGTTATCTTTACAAATTATCAATTATCTAGATGGAAGTATAAATATGGAAAGGATTTTTAATAGTGTGGGCGATACTAAACATGGGTATAATGAAAAACCCCACCCAATTGTATCCGCATGATGATACTATAGGATTTTTTTATCTTGGTGGAACTGAGAACAACTAAGGACTAGCCTTTCATTTTGAAAGATAAGTCTTGTACAATTTTTTTTCTCTTTTATGTGTGTGTGTCAAGTTGTGTTTCATTAATGAATAAAGAACAAGAGATGTAGAGAGAGAGAAATAAAATCATAGCCTAATAGTGAAAGAGGTAAAATTAAGAAGAAAGTTATAATGGTTTCATATAACTAGTCAAGCCTTATTGGAATCTTCCATTTACCATCCATGTATAGTGTTTGTTAGTTACCCACCTATGACTTGATATCAACCAATAAAATATAGAATAAATATTAGTACATGGAATCTATTTTTGTATTCATTTTAACTATTCAATCGTAGTTAGTTTCAACTCATTTTACCCTATAATATTTATTATTATAATCAAATAATATAACACCCACTATGTTGAATAAAAAATAACCACTATTGTTTTAACCATCCTATGCAATAATGGTCTCTATAACAAATCCTCCTACTAAAAAATGTGGAGTTTAATTTTTATTATGAAAACTCGTGTATATTGATCCAATATTCAACTGAAGTCTGAGTTTTTTCCACTATATCATAGGAGATTTAATTCCCTCATGTAAATATAGATTTTATTATTAGTACCATTTCATAATTTGGGTTTTTTAGTGTTATTTGTTATAATATGATCATTAACTTATATGCACTTTTTGTTTATTTTGATGTACATATAATTCAATGTCCATCTCAAGAAATGATTTTTATCAAAATGACTTAGGTCATGAAATAATAGACTCTGATCACATTATAACATATATTATATCTATTACTATATATATTTGACATATGGTCGGTTTCTATACTACATGTTCCAAAACATATTTGGAAATGAATTGTGAAATATTAAAATATATATATAACACTTCATCAATATACCTTATCTCTAAGATGTTAATAAGTCTATATGAGTATATAAAAACCATCGCTATAAATTAAATTACTTATGTATACTTGTTTTGGATTTACTTATGCTTAAATTCCTATATAATTCAACATCCTTCACCAAATTCATTGATTAATTCACCGAGAATTCACAAAATTTCATAAAAATTTTTCATGGAGTACAAGAATTTATCAATAGATTTATTTTGGAAAAGGTCAGATCACCAATCTTGAACAAACATTAGAAACATTATATCTTACCTTTATATCCAAATTTTTCACAGTCTAAAAAATAATTTTCTTATATACATAGGAATTTTAACTCAAAAAAATATAAAAAATATATTTTGTATATAAATGATAACATATACTTTTACTTGAATAAGAAATAAATTTCAGAACTAGGTTTGGGTTTTATAATTATATTCATCATTTATTGACAATTATGTCTATTAAGGATTCAAATATTACTAAACTATCAATTAAGTGTGATTTACCATAACAACATTAATTTGAAAATAAATAATTTCTCTTTGTGTTCAATAGAACACTAAGATAAATTTTTCTTATCACATTACCAAAATAAAATTTCAACTGGAATAAATCCATGGGGAAATCAATAGTCATGTGTTTCTCATTATTGAAATAGGAATCACCCTTTCTCAACCACTAAAATAAATTTTTTTAATTTTGATGTCATGTGTTATTTACTACTAACATAGGAATCACTATTTATAATCCACTGTGAGAACTCATCTGAAATCCTGTAATTTTTATGTGTGCATCTCACAATACACATTGGAATAAACCTTTATAATCCATTGGGAAAACACACTATACTTTTCAAGTTCATGTATACAAATGTATTAAACACCCAATAATTTAAATAGAAACATTATATATACTCTAATGAATTAAAGTATATAAAACATTTATATTTTTCTTAAATTCATTGCACTTTAGTTTTAAATGATATTTGTATACATATGATAAATAAACGGCCTCCTATTCACTACAAAACCTTTGAATCATGTATCCATCTGAACTATTTTGTGAAAGATCCACTGAAATAGATATGATCAAGGAATTTTCATCATTCCCTTTATATCTTGTTCACTATATGGGTTATATAATTGAAGTCCCTATAACTCTTATCAACTTGGTAAAGTTTATTCAAAAGATTCTTGATTTTTCCATTCATACTGTTTATCTGAAAATACTAGATGAACGAGGTGAATCTGAAAGATATTGATGAAAATATGATATTAAAAGATAATTTCACATCCATATAAAATCCCAAAAATTTATAACGAATATATGTACTTTAATATATTAAATACAAGATCAATTTTTGAGTACCATCTTCCATTTTAAACTTGTATGGGGTAGTGAAAATCAAATTTATCTAAAGCCTCTATTTTTCCTTGTGAAGAGATAAGATATGAGATTTCAGGGTATTGATATCCATTTACAAATATATCATTAATAGTTCTACAAATAATAAATAATAACTAGACACAATTCCTGATTATTTAATATCTATGTTCGACCTATAAAAATCTTACGTACCATCACTTATCACATAAGGTGGTTAAATAAGTTTATGGAATTCTAGCACATAGCATAAATTTTCAAATAATACAACAGTGTGTAAAAAAATTGTACCAACCTTGAAATTATGTTTGGGTGAGGACATAAGTTATTTCCAAAATGAATATAGATTTATATAGCTTCACTTTCCAAACACTACACTAATTAAACACAAATTTTTAATATTTTTATATTTATTATAAAAATATATGGAATAATAAATTTTATTTTTTATCTCCCACTATATTATTGAAACCCAATAACCCTCATAATTATTTTTAGAATATCTTATTCTGTGGATAATAAAGTTTAATGGAACTATATTAACCATATTATAACCAATATGGAATATAGTAAGATAAGTTAAGGTATTTAGGTTTTCATTACTTGTTAACTGCATTAACTCATAGCCCCTTGATCTGCTGAGTAGACTCTCCAATCTTGGAAACCTAGTTTTTATTTACCCAGAATCATCCAACTAATAAAAATGTGTCTCATAGAAGTGATTAACCCTTTTTTTTAAAAATGTTAGGTCGAACCAAATCTCAATATATAAATTATAAAAAATTTAAAATCACCTCAATGGAGGTCGGTCAAGAAATTTGAACTATGTTTCAATTTTAACCCAATTAGTGGAATGCTTTCACAAAATTAATATTCTATTTGAGGGATGTTATCTTTTTATATAAATATCCAATTTTATCTTTTTATATGATTTTTTATTATTAATTGGGTTTTACGTAAGTGATAACCATGACTTATATAAAATTTATCCATAGTTCAATTTAACTTAATTATACCTTGTATGATTGTTAAGTCATTTACTAAGTTATAGTGATAATGTATCCATCAATAATTAACCATGAAAATCATAGAAATAAAATAGTAAAATGTAATGATAGTGATATTTTTTAATGATTTTTATATCTAGAAGATTATAAACCAACCCTTGTCCCTAAAGAAATATCTCCTAGAACCATGCTTGATTTGAGTTACACTATTCCACTTGTGTGTCTATATATCATTTAGGTTGGTTACACAGAATCTCTATGTTTATAACACCTTCACTCTCCTTGGAACTCTATACTTTATAAATGATTTTACTCATATTTAGGTGAGACAAACTAGAAGATTATTTAAGGGGGATTCAAATAAAAGAAACCATTAAAACACAGGTCCAACATAGTATAGAAGATGGGATGACACAAAATCCATTATTTTTATTTAATAATAATAAATTAAAAAAATACAACCACATACATAGGTTGGTTTAATCATCTAATCATCCATGCATGTAAAATTAGAACATATTTAGTAAACTACAATTTATTTTAATCATTCTTAATTATGAAAAAAAACATACTCAACTCAATTAATTATTAATATTAATTTATTAATTTATTTTTCTTAATTTCCATCGACACCATCCTTGAGATTTCCAGCTGATTTAATTTAAAAAAAATTAATTTTATTTTATAAAATAAATTCAAGGTATGTATTTAAAGATAAAATGGATATTACCAGTCTAAACTAATTGGAATTCATTATAGAAAAATATTATCTACTCATATGGAATATAACATATATGTTTTTTCATGTAATTAAATAGAGTATACTATCAATAACATATAGATACATGTAATTTATATAGTTTATAATGATTTTAATATTCATTTAGCACATAATGTATTCTAAATACACAAACTTTGTCATTTCAAATATGACATAGAAATAAATTAAGAATTTATATATATATATATACCTTTTCACACAACTTGTAAATTCAATAAATAATACACAAACACATGTTGAAAAGGATTAAATTGATTAATTAATTAATTTCTATTTCTATACAAATTTATAAGGTACATGGAATGTACTGTAAGGGTGTATTTTTTAGGACTCCACCCTTTTTGATTTAAAGGGTATTTGTAGGAATTTGGGGTTGATGGATGAGTTTTTTCCATTTAGAGGAGAACCACATCCTATCAGTGGGCATTGTGTTGTAAATTTTGAGTGTCTTGAAGATGTTAGCATGGATTATATCATTTTTTCTAAAAATAATGGGGTGAGTATCCAGAGTTCTTATGAGGTGTTGGTTTCACAACATGGAGTGAAATGGTGAGGGAGGCCATATTGGATGCAATTTTTTTAGGGGAGCCACCTATGTAAAATGGGTTATCGAAATTTTCAAGGTGTTGGGTTTGTTGATGTTTGAGGTATTGGTGAGGCTAATAGTATGAGAAATATATAATAATCACCAGAATGTTTATCTACTCAACGGTATTCGATGCGGCTAGTCGAAACAGCTATGGTCCATGCATTATTCTATAGTGGATATTTTTGCGGTAGTCTTGTGTGGATTCTGAAGTCACATAATGGTAAAGTATAGTCATATAAGTTTTGTTTGATGTTTCTTTGCTCTATGTATGGGTGGCCCTATGTATCTAAGTTAGAATCTGATACAATCACTACGTGAAGGTCCAATGTAAAGGTGCATATTATAACCAAAGGGGAATTCTAAGTTTTCATAATATTAAGTCATGGATTTTTTTCCTGATATATATATAGGTAGATCTTGAATTTGGGTAAAGTTAAAATTCTTTTGTTCTTGTGAGGATATATTTATACATAAAAGTAAAAGAAACAACCTTTACATGAAGCCGAGCTAACTCACTATGTGAAGTTAAGGATCCAACAATGTAAAGATCTTCAGCTATTCATATTTTCATCCAGAATAATATGAAATTTGTTTTTACTAAGATATAGGTAAATAATAAATAAAATAAATTGGATTTAATATCAGTTACATATATGATGTTAAATACTTAAAGTACATAAATATTTCCTAATTATAATATTTCTAAACGGATATTATGAGGGAACTAAAAGAAAAATAATTAATATGAAATTAAATATGGGAGTTTAATAAGTTCCCAAGAAATATCGACCAATATTATCTTTTACCCTCCTAATCAATGAGACTTCTTCATTGAAGTTTTGTGTATTTATTAAAGTTTGGGGGATCCGAACATCTTCATTCAATATCTTCTAGCCTTTTTAAATATATTAAAGATCCTTTATCTCATCCTATTATAATTATTCCTTCTCTACTAATTGTATTTTTTTTGTATTTAATAATGAATTTTATCCCATGGGGTAGGGGATTCTAGACTAATCTCTATTATTATGTTAAAATTGTGAGTTTACCATGTTTTTTCTTTCTAAAGGTAATTATTATGATTCAAATTAAAAAAATGTAAATTTGAAGATAAAATAAAATAAAGAGAATTGTTTAACACATATTTTATTTATATTTCATCATGATTTAACATATTTTTATTTCTTCTAATATCCTAAATAAAAAATAATGAAAAAATAAAGAATATAATATTAAAAGAGATTGAATGCTTATATAAATAATGTGATGGAAGAGTTTGGTTATTTTTTTTATATATAAGCCATTTAATATGAAGAGTGTTTTTTTTTTTGCTTTCCTTGTTAATAGAATCCTCTTTTAACATTATTAATTGTTTTCCACTAGAAATGTAAAGAGTTTATGTGTTTTTTTTAGAAACACTATAAATAGAGTAATAATAATGATATCTAGTAAATTAATGGGCTATTTGAATAATCAAGACTTCAATAATGTGTGGTCTGCTAGTGATATATGACAGTATAGAACAGTATGAAACTAATAAATATAGAAATTTTGTTATAAAGGAATAATATATTTTGGGTTATTAGGAAATATGTAGGTGTGTGTTGGATGGTAATAAATAGATACATTTTTGTAATTGTGATATAAGTTCATTAAATAAATGAGTCACATATGAGAATACATATAAGTTAAGGATGAGAATGGTATGTTTTCAAATATTGAAAATAAATCTCTTATTGAACTTAATATTGTCTGATGAAAGGAAATCTGTGATTGGGTGAATTATTGAATAAAAATGGTATTATGCTTGGTTATTATGGTTTTTTTAGTGTTTTTTTATGGTAGTATTATAGAGACAATGATAATTGTGGATAGGTAGTAATGAATAAATAGTGTAATGGATGAGTAATTTTAATATTAATATTATACACCCCTAGGAAGAGTTTTTTGTATATACTATGCCACACATTTTTATGTGATTTTTAAATACACCCCAGTTGATTCATGTATTTTATACTGACCCCAAATATTTTTGTTCTAGGTTTTTTCACTAATATTATTGTTGTTGAGGGTGTATGGATGACTTATCCCTCTTCCAAAATATCCCTTTATAAGTATATAGGTTATGGTATCAAGAGGTTGGAATGATCATTCAGGGTGTGGGAGAAGTATTTTTTTGTACTCGATGGTGTGGTGATAACGAGGTGATGATTTTTTGGTCGGGTTTTTTCATGCAATTAGGGTGGAACGAGGTTCAAAACCTTCATGTTCATGATTCCCTTCTACTCTGGTTCTAAGGAAAAGGATTTGGAGTCATGTTATTATTTTTTAAATATGTGATGTGTGGATTTACATGATCCTAAAATGAGATGTTGGATCTTGTGAGAGTTGGGGTAGGTAGTTTTGTAACCCAAACCACATTTGGAATTAAGGGAAGGAAGCACATGATGTTTGAGGTTGGAGTGTGGGAGAGGAAAACCAATGGGGAAGTGGTTATAGTTCACCTATGATTTCATTATTCAAATAATATTTTAGTATATCTTTGATGTCATGTATGGTGAGTGATCCTAGGTGAGGTTGGTAATTGGTAGTTCACTCATTATGTTCATTTAGTTCTTCTATTTACTCACTAAAGCATTAGTTTTTAATAACATTTTAATTGGGAGGTATCGAGGAGGGTCTATCTAAGTATACATGTTATGATCACCTTGAATATAAATAATCTATATTCTGATTGATCAAGAGGGTTTTATGACTAACGTATATTAAGCTATCTTGGAGTTGGAATTGTTGTTTGAGGCTGCTACATAGGAATGGTTTTGGATTCTATTTTTGAGATTTATTTAGTATGACATGACAAGAATAATTGAATTTATTTCTATTGGTCTTGGTATATTTTATATGATGTGGTTTTCATCAGTATTTATCCTCTTATCTCTTTTCCATAATCTATATTATGACGCTAATTTCTCTCATCGCATGTTTTATATACTTAGTGCTAGTTGCCAACCCGGGGCCTATTAGTGTTGGTCATCAGAGGTATCTCTTTTTCTTCATTGTCATTATAGGAGGGGTTCTAGTTGAGGGGAATAATTAGATAGTGGTATTAAATATATGTTGAGAGATATGATGGAGATTTAATCTAGTTACTTTGATCATTTCAATTTTTTGGTAGGGAAATTGTATTAATTAGGCTTATGCATGACATCATCCAAGGAGACTGGCTTTGACATAAGATCTTAGGGACCCCATGAAATAATGTAAAGTCCCTAAGTCTACTAAAGTGAAGTGGTTATAATTATTTGTTAGATTCCATAGAAAGGTATATGCATCAAATGTTTTTCACTTTTTTGGATTGGGTGATCCTTGGAATGCAAAGAACCTAATTATATGAATTTAAATTAATTACATGATACTAAGATTGGGGAGTTTTTTCTTTTGGTAAGGTATGATATTGATTCATGCATATGAAGAGGGGGGACACCTCCCCCAAAAAGTCATATTGTTTTTTTACATATTTTAAAGTAATATGGTTTATTCATTGATGTCCAAATAAATTAATATCATGGTGGAATGGATTAATTACCATGATTTTTATTCTTACAATAGATTTTTTTCTTAATGATTTTGATAAATGATTCTTTGTTTAATTATAGTATATGATGTGATGTTTACTTTTTTTATTTACTTGATTTAGATCATGGTGAAGATTGTTTCCAAATATGTGAAAGGTTATATTTTAACAATGGTTATAATGATTCTAATAGTATTCATGCTACTCGTTTAAATATTTTTTTATGGAAAATATAATTTAACTTTATGATCTAAATGAAATTTTAAAGGCTTGTATAAAAAAATTAATGGATAATTATAAAGTTTCACAAAAAATATTTTAAATTAATAATAAAAATTTTAATGTATGGGTTTTAAGGAAGAAATTATATCTTTTAAGAAGAATGTTTTGTTGTAATGTCTTTTTAAGTATGATTTAAGTGATTAAAATTATATAGATACTATGTTGTGCCCTTTAGGGATACCTGAATAATTTTCATATTTTCACTTTTTATTTACATTATGTATGATATTTGAGTGTTTATTTTTACTAGAGTGTATTTTTTTTATATAAACCAAAAAATTATGATGTTTCTATTTTAAATTGATTAATGTGAGTTAAAATGATTTCCAAAAAAATAATGAAATGAAGAGTTACTTCATTTTCTTTAATAATATGCCTTGTTAATTTTTAAATATGAAACTTAAAGCTCGTTAGTTATTAAATATCTAGTAGCATGTCAGGAATTTTAAATATTGTAAAAACTGATATAGGTGGTATGTTAATGTGTTTCATTATTTAAGGAGTATATTGTAACTTCAATGAAAAAATTTCCCAAGTACTTTTCTAAATTAAAAATTCCTTTGATGTTAAATTTTTAATTTTGAAAGAAATATTTAAACAACTTAATATAGATTTTTTTAACACTTAATATGAATTTTAATAACATGTGTTAAGATAAATATATTATAATTAACTCTAATATGTAATTATGATTCATTGAATTAAATAGAATGCTGAATGTTTTGAATTATAGTTTTTTAGACTATGTGACTTATGGAAGAGTTAGAATACATACCAAATATATATTATAAGTTAAATTTAATTGATGATGAAATATTTAAATTTATATGTTATGTATCAAATATTATCAATGAAAATTATAATCCAATATTTGTGCGTCCATGCTAAATTAGGAGATAAATTAATCATTCAGTGTTCAACATGATAAGTTCCAAGTGTTATGAATTAAATTATCTCACCACTCATTTTGATATGTTTTGATTATGTATATATAATGAATTAGAAAATATTTATAAATTTACTGATAAAGTAAAATATTTTAATCCCTAATATACCCTTAAATCATATTTTCATTGATAGTAAAATGATTAAAGAGTCTTACTTAAGCATGAATAGTAGCAAGCATGAGAATAATTCCTATATAATTTTATTTTTAAATCCAAAATCATGGTTCATGTTTGGTAAAATGTTTAAGGAAAATTTAATTTAATCATTTAAATCATGATATATGACGATAAATTTTGTGGATATTATCATTTGAAAGAATTTTAAAATGAAATTTCTAAGGTTTTGAGCATGATAATTATTTCAAATAAATTTAAATAAATTTATAGTGTGTTATTTTTTATTTTTTGATTGATGATTGTGATGATATATTTTTATTCCTTTTAGAAATTCTATTTTTCCAAAAAAAATGTATTTGTGAAAAATCTTGATGAACGTGAATTTTTTCCTTAAATAAAATCATTTTCCTAATGTTTGGTTCCTTTTGATTCAAATCAATTTCAATTGATTGTTTTCCAACATGTTTCATGTCATTGTGGATAAACCCTTGGGATCACCTTTCATAATAGGCTAGTCATTTAAAGAAAAAAATGAAATAATTTTCTTGTGAATTTTAAATTCTCTGATGATATAAATGATTTCTAAATTTAATTCCTATTAAAATAATGATAAAAAGTATTTTTTATGATTTTTGGGTTGGGTAACTATAACGACATGAGTTTCCTTTTTTTAATTTGTGTGACTTTGATTAGAATTACTCTCACTATGTGAAATCCATGAATTGTTGGCCTTTTATTATCACTTGTGAATTATTGGTATTATCACTACTTTTTTATAATTATATTCCCTATGAATTTAATATTAAAGTTTTTTTCAGGTGTTTTATTAACCCATCCTTCTTAATTGGTGGTTTTTTATTTTTATAGTGAGTTTTATAAGTGGTATTTCATAGGGTGGTTGTTATATTTCCCTTAATCTTTCCTTTCTATGTTTAAATTTAATTCCCATGGATGATAATAGTTTTAGTGGAATCTAATATAATTATAGGGTCTTCTGGGTTCCTCAATTTTTTTAAGTTTTTTGTTGTGGTTTGGGTGAGAGGTATGGGATTTTTCAATTCAGGTGTACAACACATCATAGTAGTAGGAATGGTGTTGGAAATTTTGAGTGGCATTAATCTTTTAGCATGGGGTATACTGTTTTGGATATATATTGTGGAAGGGGGTAAACATCTATGATATTATGGGGCGTTAAATGGGTCAGGAAGATGTTTCTAAGGGAGATTTACAAGGGGAACCAACAAGTGTAAAACATGAAATGAAAACTCCCTTTTTGTTAGGAATATCAGTGTTTAATGGTTTGGTGAGCTTGAGTACGAGAGAAAGGGGTGAAAATAGTGAGAATGAGGTCTCTTCACAATAGTCTTTGTCCTCGAAGGTTGAAATAGGTAGGGTCCTTAAACTATTTCTTATTGAGTACTATGGTATCCAAAAAGTGTAGTTTATGATGTCACATAATGGTAGAACATATTCTTATAAGGCTCGGTAGTTTTTTACTTTTTCTACAAAATTGTGGCCCTTTGTATCTATATGATATTATAATTCAAGAGTTAAATATAGAACCTTCTTAAAGTTGGAAAGCCTCATGTGTGGTTAATTTCAAATTCTAGTAATGATATGTACGTTATTTTATTTTTCCAAATATAGAAAAATATTGAGTTCACATAAAGTTAAAAATTCAATACTAACATGAGCATATTTTTATGGTATAGGTAAATGAAACCAACTTTACATAGATCCTATTTGACTTACTATGTAAAGGTTGGGATCTATATATGTTGAATTCTTCTATTGTATATATTTTTATATAGAACAAAAAATATTAATTTTTATAAATATATAGTGAAATAATAATTAAATTAAATAAAAATATAAAATTAGTTATGAATAAGATGGTAAATATTTGGCTTCCATAAATATTTCATAATTATAGATGTTTTGAATGGTTCATGAAAAGCAATTAAATGAAAACTAATTAATAAGAAAAAAAATTGTTTTATGAGTATTTTTTTAATATCATCCCACTGTATTAGTTATCCTCTAAATCAGAGAGCCTTTTAAAATTGTTTTCTTTAGTCTTTTGAGTATAGGTTCTCAAATCTATTTCATGTAAAATCTTATAGACCTATATGAAATGTTTGAGCCCCGCCCTTACTTCCCAAGTTGAATATTCCTTCACTACCATTTTTTGTTGTATTGAATCATGATAATTCCTTTATAGGGTATGGCATTCAAGACTTTTTTCTTTTACATTATGGAAACTATGAGGGTGAAATTCTTTTTCTTTCTAATGTATAATTATTATAAATAAACTAAGTGAAGATAAATAAAATTAGAAGATAAAATTAAATAAATATAATTTTTTCATGTGTATTTTATTAATACTTCATAATTATTTCATGTATTGTTATTCCACTACTATATTAAATAAAATATCATTACTAACATAAAAGAAAATAAAATTAAGTTAGATATAATGTTTATAGAAATAATGTGATACAAGATTCTGGATTATTATGCGATATGAAATTTTTTCAATCTAAATAGTATTTGATTTTCACTTTACTTATTAAGAGGAGACCATTTTAATGATATATATTTTGTCCACTAAAATCATAATTCTAGATTTTCTTTTTTATTGTAAAAACCTCATTGAAATGAATAATAATTACATCATTTAATTTAATGGAATTTTTGAATAATCGTGACTTGAATTATGTATGGTTTTTTTGTGATTCCTAGAAGTATGGAATTATATGAAAATAATAAATATTTACACTAGATTATAGTGCAAATAATATATTTTATTATTTTAATTAAATTAATAAGAGTGTAATGGATATGAATAAATATATTCATACCTTAATTAGGATAAAATTTAATGGAATAAATGAGCCATTGATACAAATAAATGTGGGTGATGGTTGAGAATGGTATATTTTAAAATGTGGTAAACGAATGTATTAATTAAACTATTGTTATTTAACACATTTAAATATATGATTGGGTGAATTAATTAAAAAAAATGGAACTATGGATGGTTTTTATGGTTTCTATGAGTGTTTTTTATTCTAAGTGCGATTATAGAGGTAGGGATGGTTTAGAAATTGTTATGACGATGATATAGTGGAATATATTAGTTATTTTAATACTGATTTTTTAACCCATAGGATGTTTTTTGTGTATATATTATATGATGTATTATCTTTTGATTTCTAAATATAGTTCACCTAAGTCCAGAATTTTATACTCACACCAAAGTTTTTGGTTTTAGGTGTTTTCCCCAATATCCAGATTGTTGGGTATTGATGGAAGAAAACCCTCATCATCCCCACTCTCTATTTTGTAGTAGACATTTTGTGATAGCCTAAGGTTTGTATGATCATGAATGTTTTGGTAGTTTTATGCGGTATACTCAATGATTTAGTGTTGATGGTATGATAGTTATGTAGTGGGGTTTGTGTATGGTAGGAGGAGGTCTTGAGGTTGATGTATGTTATGTTAATTATACCCTACTACACTAGTTTTGGGGTGAAGGATGTGGATTTTATTTGGTTATGTTGTGATTATGTGATATATAGATATTTTTTATTACCAAAACAAGATATTATACCTTGTGAGAGTTAGGGTAGGTTGGGTTTTGACCCATCCCACATCAGAAAAAATGGATGGGAGTACAAGACATCTAATTTTGGGGTGTGAGAGTGGAAAACTAGTCTATAAGTGGTCATAGGTAACCAATTATTATATTCCTTATATATAATATTAGTATAAATTTAATGTTATACTTGGTGAGTAAGCCTTAGTGTGGTTCGGAATGGGTAGTTTACATGTTATGTGTATATTGGTTATACTAATTTCTCACAATAGAATTAGTTTTATTTTTTCATATTTTCAGGAAACGTATTAAGGATGATCGAACTAAGTTTACATATTGTTCCCACCATGTATATAATAAAATATTTTACATGTTATCATGAAGGTTTTGGTGACCAAGCTAAACAATCCTTTTTTAGAGGTAGAGTTTTTGTTTGGAGAGGCTGCTTAAGAATTCTTTTATATTTTATTTTTGAGATTTATTCTATATGAAATGAAATATATTATTGTATTTATTTCTACGTATCTTTGTCTATTTTATACAATGTGGTATGATCATTGTTTCTCCTCCTATCGCTTTTTTTTTATTTTGAGGGTAACGTCACTCATCATATATTTTATATGCTTGGTCCTACTCACCAAATAAAGGCCAATTAGAGGAAGGCTTTAGAGGCCACTAATTATCTTATTTTTTAACCCAAGAGGGTACCAATATAAGTTGGGTCGTGAAATTTATAGGGCATTTAAGCAACATGTTTGTTACTTGGTCAACTATCCATGAAACACACCTAGAGATTGATCATGTTTTTTGACAAAAAAATATTTTTTTAGGTACATGATGTGTACTATATCTATATGCGATATAACATTTGGTTTTCATGATTTTTGGTCATAGACATAATGTAATAAGTTCACAATGTATTTTGACTAAAAATTTGTTTCCGTTAAAATGTGTCAACTATTTGTCATATAATTGAGTTATATTGCTTATACTCCAGCAATCCATAGGCCAAGATGACCCGGTTAATACATAGTATCTTTTAAAAAATGTCATGTGTATTTACTACATGTCATCATGGATTACATAATTTTTATCTCGGTGTGGTGTACATGGGCACATGGAATATACCAATATATTACACATTGTGTAGTCTTGTTTCATCTGGATAGAATCCTCAAAACCTCCTGATGGGTTCTTTAGACATTATTTATATATAATTAATCTACTTTTAATTATATGGTCAAAAATGTATAAAAAGAGAATAATATATATACATTTTAATTTTAAATATTGAATTATCAAAATTAAAAATTAATGTTAAATGTGTAAACCAATCAATGATCGATAAATAATTTAAAATTTCTATGTGTCTACTCTAATACAACTTGTATGTTCTGAACATTGGATAGAAACCTATTGATAAGTATCGAATTCATCCTTATTTTCATAATTGATGAATAATCTAAGATACACATGAAAATAGATTTTCATGTCCAATTTATTAATTAAAATATTAATGTTGGAAAATATCAGAACCAAGAATATTAGATCAATACATATAGTTTATAAACAACTTATATAAATAGAGAATTACCACACATTGAAATTCATAATTCTTTAAAGAATTTGTTTTACCTATTATTTTCATATATACTATCATTTCATTAGAGTATTCAAGGTTTTCATCCTTATATCATAAATAAACACATGCATCCCAAACCATTGATCATAATCGTAGAGTTATCTAGATTCTAGAACAAATAATTTCATAACATGAATTGATCATCGTTGATTACAATAAAATCCTTCACGGTGAGAAGGAATTGTTATTGTCCTCTATATATTTGAGCGTGATGTGGATGATGATCACTCTCCATCCTTGGGAACATTATAGTAAAAATTATCTCCATGATCTGAGAGTATTATCTATAATTTCATTGTTTTCAATAATAACTAGGGTTGAGTATTATATAATTATGTTTATATAGAGATAGGGTTAGAGAATAATAATTTCAAAAGGGTTCCTATAATATTCTTTAATCCCAAGAAAACTCCATACCTATATAATCCTATTATTATTAATTTTTACTTGACATGTTTTAATCTCATAGATAAATAAATTTCATTTTTTGTATAAATAAATTTATATTTATTAAATTTATATTTAAAAAATCATTTTCACCGGACCATTAAGCTAAATATTCCAAACCTCCACAATATTTATCAAACAATGAATAATATATAATTATTTAAATTAAAAAAAAAATTACAAAATTATATACAAGTAAATAAATAAATATTATATTAACTATAAATGTAAATAAATGTTTATTAAATTTTCATGTAACAAAATAAATATATATTTTTTACCTTCTAACTAAACCAGATATAAATAAATATTTTTTATTCATGTAATTAAACAAATAAATACTTGATGAATAAATATTTATTTAATATGAAACTCACATAATATTCTCAAATAACGGGTGACTAAATATTTTTTATCTACCCAACAAGAACACTTATTAAACAACAAATGAAAATAATATTTATTCAACATGTTAAATTCATATAAAATTTAATTTAGGTTCTAGATAAAATTATTATGTGACCCACTTATCACCTTTCTTGGTGTCATTATGAAAAACTGCTTAAAGTACAATCCTAATGTCTAGAAACATGCTAAGGCACTCATTGAGAAATAAATTAATTTCAAAAGTAAATACAACTTCATATGAATACACGCATTGTAATATAATTCCTATATCATGATATCTCTAATGAAGCAGGTTGGATACTATTGAATTTTTCATGTTTAATATTAAAAACTAATTTTTTTTGTTAGTTTTTTTATTTCTTGTGATAATTTACATGAGTACATGTTTTTTTTATTTATTAATTTTTTAAGTGTTCCATTATGTTATTTTTTAGATGTAATTAAATGTTGTTTGTTTTTACTATTCCATGAGGTATCATACCTTTTTGTGATAGTGGTTTACCCTTATATGGTGTAATTGATAACACATATATGAGGGTCCTTCTACCCTTATGTGAGCTTATATGTAGATACTTTACCCTTAAGTAGTTTGGATACTACCTTTAAGTGAGGGAAGAACATATGAGTGACCCAAACATGTGGATTCTACTACTATTCCATGGGGGTTTCATGAAAAAACTCTAGGACACCCATTAAACTGAGCAGCTTAATCCTCTAATAACATACATGATACACATCCTTGATCACCCTCAACTGGAAACTAGTGTGAGGGAATCAAATAATAACTCATTGGAATATTTTTTCCTCATAAATAAAGTCAATTACAAAATTTAATTCTACTAGAATACAGGTGTGAAACATACAACCATTGGGATTCTATTCCACACATATAAGTACATACAAAATAATGAAATATAAACAATATAATAATATAATTAATAACAATAATAATCAAAAACAATTATATATTTATTGTATAACTAATACAATATGTTAATACAAGAGTCAGACAGGGTTGATACAATAGTTGTATAAAAAATGGAAATCAACTAAAAAGATATTCATGTGTCCTACGTAGTCACTATCCATCCATAATACCAACTTGTGAAATGATAGATCCCAAAATTAGACTTGAACCTATATGAATACATATGTCTGTCAATGTCGAGTGGACTTGGTTGGGTATGAGAATAAAACATCTAAGTAAATAAGAACCACTAAGTCCATGAATTTCCTATCCAAAAAAACCCATAAACACTAATTTTAAAATAATTTTAGAACATAGGTTTTTATATTTAAAAGAAATATAATTATAATATTTTATGGAAACTAATCTCTAAAACAAAAAATATTTTTTAAATAAACAATTAAAATAATTTCTTCTTTATTTAAATTTCACCTTTGAAAATATTCAGTCATAGTTCTCTTTATTACCATGTAATAAAGAACTAAGAAAGAACCAAAAGGAAAAAAATCAACTAAATTTATAGAATGAACTAATAAGAAATAATAAATTAAAAAACAAGAAAAATCCAAGAATAAGAATGAAACACTAGAATATACTATAAAAGATAATAAACAATCTGAGTAAAATATATACAATGTTTCGAAGAATATTTAATAATGGGAAATTCAAAAAAAATCTCATGAGGAAACCATAAATGTACTCGAGTTGGTATCATATTCTCTCTTATTGATGTATTCGTAAGTCTATCAATGATCCATTATAACGTTTTATTATAAGTTTTTTATTTTTTATCAACATATATAATATGTTAGTATTGTATGTTTTATGAGAAAATGAGTCAATGAATACATTTAAGAATTTTTTCGTACCAAGTGTCGGGAATGTTCCAATAGTCAAATAGTGTTATGCTGATCTTTGAGTTCTTAACATCATGAAGATACTCATGATACTAAATATGTTTGTATGAAGTTAATAATGGATGAAGCAACACAATGATACCAAATGTCAGAGTATAATGTAATGAGATTAAGAGAATAAATAAGTCTATACTAATGAGATTGTATGATTTTATATCAATTAGAAGAAGAAAAAAGTAAAAGAGTGGGAATTCAAGTAGAACTAAAGATTTTGAGTTGGTGTGATAAGACAAATCTTTATCTAATAAATATGTTACCAACCATATAAAGTGTAATCTTTATTCGGTATGAAGTTTGAAGAAATAATGATATATCATACTGATCTTTACAAATCCCATCAGATTGATAGGTTTGAAGATACATTAGATAGATAGAAATGAATTTCACAAGTTAGAGTGTTGTTCTGAGAAACGCAAGCTGATTATATGAAGATTAATTGAAAGGAAAAAGTTTTATAAAAAAAATAATATGGAGAAATTGAATGATCGATGAAAATTCAATGATGAGTTCAGAATGTGATAAATATCATTCAAAGTTTCATTGCTTGGAAGACTCCATAAATTTTTAGTTGAGGCAGGACACACCACATAGAGATATGTTATAAAATTTGTTGGATCAAGCAGGAAAAAGATGTTTTGAGTTCATTACACTAATTCTATTGGTGAGAGAAGATCATGAAGAGTTGGATAACCATTCTGAGTAGATTAATTATGGTGAATCTATCATATAGAGATTCTTGGTCAAAAGAGTTCCTTATAGATTTATTTGTAAAACATTCATGGAAACCATTTTATAGAGATGTGAAAATCCCCTAGAAATAGAATATACATTATAAGTAACTATAAAATAATGTTCCAGATTATGTTATTAATACCTTAATATACACTTTTTAAAGCCCTTAACAATGATGATGCTAAGTTTTTCATTAAATATTTGTTATCTTTCCAAGGTAAAAGCAGTTTAAAGAAGTTACTTATCACTAATTTAAGTAATTTGGAAGCAATTTGTTATCATTATAGTTTTTCTTAAGCTTAAGGAATGTTCTATAAGAGTTGGTAGGTATTTAGTGAAGTTTCTATGAGAAAAATAATTGAAAATTTGAGTTTCAAATGAGTAAGAACATATTTTGAGTTCCTACCCTATTGCCCCAAAATATTACCTGTATAAAGGATTAAAAAATTGTATGGGTTGAGTAGAAAATTGTTCATATATTATAGGGGAGAAGTGATGAAGGTTTTTAAGTAGAGTGAGTTTCTAACCATGTTGGTTAAAGAAGAAGTACATCAGAAAAAGGTGTGGTGAGAAGTTTTACCAGACATAGGATCTATTATAAATCAATGGAAAGAGGCATTAGTCATAGATACTAAATTGATTGTGAGGTGGAGTTCTTTTTTTCATAATACTATTCCCCAAACAATGTTACTATATTTTGAGTCACATCCGATAGAGATAAAGTAGATGAATCATAGGCACATCGGACATAGGTTACCAGATGGATAATTTAATGGATTGAATTTCAAGATTAATATTTCTTTCTTATCATATATTTTCTATAAAATGTAATAAAACCTTATAACTAACAAGAGTCATAATTATTTGTTATAAGATATATAATGAGTCTCGATAGATTTGGATCGATTGTATTCACTTTATATTATTATGTATTTTTATAGACTGATGGGAGTCTCTATAGAAAGGATGTAGCCACCCATGCTGGGGGGAGAACCCTATAAATCTTGTGTTCTATTATTTACTTTCCTATAATTTCATTCAAAGTTCTATTGATTTTATAAAGTAGAATATATATAAACTCAACAAGATTCAAGGGATAATTTCATGTTAGTATAAATTTTAAAATATCGTCACTGATTAACCCCCCCCCCCCCACACACACACAGTCACACCCTCCCCATATTAGTGGTTATCACACTTCTAATAACCTTAAATGGTATCAGAGGTGAGGTTCCCCCAATAATATACATATCATGTATAATCTCAAATCAGTGAATAGATGAGGTGTTCCTACCTTCAATGGATAAACATTAACATGCACTAAAAAATAGAATGATTCCCAACATTCTATCAAATTTTTATAGAGGTAAATCAGGTAGCTACAATTGTATTTCCATAAATTTAGAAATCTTATATTATGAAATTTTCTAAAAAACTAAATATAGGGGTTGATAGGAATGATATAAATTTTATTCTTATTTATTTTTTAGAAAAATTGTATACAAAGGTGATGGGATTTAATACATCTAAATAAAAATAGGATAAACTTGAAATAATCTTCAATAGTATATTAAAAGTGATTGAACTAAAACCTCAAATAAAGAGAAAAAACATCAAAGATATATGAGTAAAGTAATAAGAATAAATTAATGATTACTTTACTATATTAAATGAAATTTTGAACAACATGAGAGGATTTAGAGATGTCTTGTATGACTCTAACATTGTCTACAAACTTAAGAGAATATTTTCAAAAAGGATTCATCCAAAAATCTATACTTTTGAATATAAATATGATTTATCTCTTGATGAATTACATAAATATATTATTAAATTAAAAAATGAGGGATGTTATGGCCTTCAAGAAGAAGATTAAGGAAGATATTTCCTTTTATTATATGTGGAAACATAATATATTTTAATATAAATAAAGAAAGTGAACCTCAGTGATTCAGTAGATAATAAATATTGTAATGTAATGAATTAAGATACATTGTCCCTTATCTATAAAAACTACCAGAAGGGAAAATGTAATTATAAAGGTAAACTCCCACTGAAGTTTTTCAAGTGTGGATGAATTTGGAATTTTATTGTGAATTTACAGAAGAATAAATTTAGATAATTTTATTATGATTCTAACAAAAATCCATGGTATAGTAATTATAATAAATTTTCCATTAAAGATAATAAATTCTACAAAAAATAAGAAACAATTCACGAAAAGAAATAATTCCATTGAGTAAGAAAGTTTAGTATGACTCTATATGAAAAATTTGTTTATAAGATAAAAAACTAGAGATGTTTAGTTACTCATTTTTTAATATTAAAATAAATTAATTCAGTTCCAATTGAGAAGAGGAAAAATTTAAGGAAACCCAAATAAAATATCAACTAAGATCAAAACTACTGTGAGGTCTTAAGAAAAACACAAATTCAAATAAATAAATCAGAATGTTGTAGAAAGGAATTGATAAGAATAATTTAGTAAATAAATTCTTACTTAATAATTATTATAAAAATGTTGAGGAAATTAATAAACTTCAGTTTACTGTTTTAGAACAAGGAAATACGGTGGAAGATCATGGTATGAAAATCGTCGCTAAAGAAGATGAGGTTTGTAAAACCCATTAGATATTTCTTCAGGTTGAAAGTATCTTATATAAGATGAGTTAAAATTTTAAAAAAGACTTAGTGGTTAAGGAAAAAAAATCTAAATTTAATTAAATTTTCGTTCCAAAAATCATGTAAAATCTAAACCAAATAAACATAAAAGTTCATCTAATTGTTCTAAATATATCAGTATTAGAAACAATATTAAGATATCTTAGGTTGAGAAATGATGTAAAAAATAAATCCCATAAATTAATTTTTAATATTTTCTCTGTATGAAAACTTTCCCACATAAGAGGGATTCATAAAAAAAATATAAATTGAAACATATAAAACCCATTATAGGTAAAGATTATTTTTTAAATGTTGATATTCAATTGATATTTATTTTTTTGTGGTTTATATGGAAAAAATATTATAATTATTTGAAAGAAAATATCTATCTATAATTACAAATTCATTAAGGGTGATAAATAGTTTATGAAGATAAATTAATTTTATTAAGATATAATAATAAAGAAAAGAAAAGTATTAATATGTTTTAGAGTTCTAAAATCAATGATATTTTGGTTTCATATAAGAATTTTTTGGAAAATTTAACCTATCGAGTCACTATGTTGAAGAATGTATGAAAACTCATTTGGGGTAGTTTTTTTATTCTATAAAAAAAATGAGGTTGGTAATAATGATATTGAGAAAAAAACATGGTTTTAAGACCACACTAAATGTATTAAAACCCTTGTAAATATGATAGAATGTTTTCCTCTGATGTGAAGGGTGATATAAATATCATCAAAAATAATGAATAATTTGATTGAGGAGTAGTTACATTTAAAATGAGTGGTTCCTCAAAAATTATAGGACTATGATCATCTGGGATTAAATCCCCAAAATTAAAAATAAAGGGAGTTGTATATATTGATAGGTTAAATAAAAACATACTAATTGTTATTAAAAAATGTGATAGTTGTAAGGATGTTATATTCATAAAATATTATTATATCATAAAAGTTTTGAATAATGTAAAATTTTTTAATAATAGATAAATAACTAGGAACAATATTTTCCATATTGAATATCTTTATAACTAATGTTACTTAAGTGGTGATGATGAAAATAAGTTTTGGTATCAAAAATTGGAAATCTTGGATGAAAAATTATAAGAACAATTTATAAGGTATTTGTTTTAATAAACTTACCATAACATAAAAAGAATGATTATTTTTTTTATAAAACTCCATTGAAATTAAAGGTAGTTAGTGTAAGGCATAATAAATTTAAAACCCAATCCACCATAATTCTTGAGCTTATACATTCTTACTTTTATGGGTCAATGATACATCAATCAACAAAAGTTCAATAATAATTTATTTTTTTAATTGATTAATTCACCTATATGACTAAATTTATGTTTATGAAACATAATTCAGAGGTTTTAAAGATTTTTAGAAGTTTTGGAATGGATGTTTGGAGATAAATGGGTGTTTACATACTGAAGCTAAGAGCTGATAATGGAAATATGCACACAAGAAATTATTTTGAATCATATCTAATGAAAAATGGAATAAATAATTAATAAAGTACCCCTTACACTCCTTAGAAAATTGATTTGAAAAAATAAAATATATAAGATTAGTTAGAATAGAATGTGTATGCTTTCTAGATAAGAACATTCAAAATTATTCTATAGAGAATCTTTAAGTATAGTTATTCATGATCAAAATAGATTCTTGTTACCAAATGAATCCCATATGATTCCATATGATATGTGGTTTAATAAAAATAAAATAGTAAAATTCTTAAAAGTTTTTTATATTCCTTACTTTCTAAAGATCAAAAATATATATTTTGAAAAGTTTGATGAAAAACCTAAAGAAGTAATTTTCGTAGGATATTCATCAAATGTAAGAAGTTACAAGTGTTGGCATAAAAATATCCCAAATTTGATGAATTTATATGCTGTGAATGTAATTAGAAGTTGACCTCCCTTAATAATAGTTATTAAACATTGTAAGCAAGAAGTTATATAATATATATTAAAACGAAGGAAAAAACTAGAATAAGAAGATTTATATGAAACTTTTGATTAATATAGTGAGACTGAAAGAAAATATCATAAATTTTTTACTTAATATATACAATTTGAATATAAAAACATCATTAGAAGTCAAAAAGAACTAGTTCAGACCATAAATAAATTTAGATTATATAATAATATATCACATATCTCATAGGAGTAAACACAATTACTTTCATAATTGGTTGAACAAAAAGATGGGATAAATGTGATGGATGAATATTGCATAAAATTAAGAAAAATGGAAAATGGTATCTCATTCCATGTCCAGTGGAAAAATGATATAGGAAAAAAATGGGTGTTGAGAAATAATCTCAACAAACATGGAACATTTTTATGAAACAAATCTCATCTTGTTTGTAATGGTAACACATAATTGAATATTTTGGATTTTGAAGAATATTTTTTCATTGTTGGGAGAATTGAAACTATAAGAATGTTATTATCATTTTTCTCACAAATATATTATAAATTTTATTATATTTATGTTAAGTTTTATTTCTTAAAAATATAAATTAAATTATTAGTTTATTTTGAGAATCCCAATGGGTGCATACTTAATAAATATGGAACCATAGTGTATAAATTGAAGAATGATTTGTATGGGTTGGAATATGCCTTTCAAACTCGATACTCTAAAATTGATATTTTCCTAAAATAGTTGAACATTTATAAAGGAAAATTTAATATAAACTTTTATTTTTTTAATATGATCATAGTTAAATTGATTGTCATTTTTTATATTGATGGTATAATTTTTTGGTGAAAATGATAAAATTTTTAAAGAGTTTTATGATAAAATTAATATCTTTGAGACAGCCTTTCTTGGAGAGTTAAATATCATTCTAGTATTACATCTTTAAAAACAAAAGTGGAGATACATCATCATATATTAAGAAAAAAATATCAGGTAGTTATTAAAAAAAATTGGCAAGGAAGATTCCAACAAAGTTTCTACTTTTATCTGTATTAGCATTAATATTAGTCCAAATAATGTAAGGAAAATTTTGAATCCAAAATATTTATCAATTTTGAAAGGAATCGTACTATATCGTTTAGATTTGAGTAGATATATTATATGTTTTGTTATATTTTTTGTAAGATATTAGAGTAATTCGAAGGAATCACATATGATAGTAGTAAAAATAATACTCATGTATGTTAAAAAAAATATCCAAATATGTCCTAATGTATAGAAGAAGTAATGAACATTAATTCATTCAAATATAATTATTGGGTTGGAGGTTGTAATGGTAGAAATCCAAAAATAGGAGGAACATTCTTATTCGGATAATTATTTTTCATTTAAAATAGTTAGAAACAAATTTCTAATACTTTTAATATAGCTGAAGAAGAATATACTTACACCACATATGTGTGTATGAAAATGTTTTGGATGAAATTTTATCTGTAATATTTGATATTAAATAATTCTAAAGAATTTAATAGACTTTTGATAGTAAAATTTCCATTAATAATTCCAAAATATATTTAAAAAATTCTAGATCAATGTACATTGATATTTTGTATCATTTCATAAAATAGAAAGATATTGGTGGAGATATTATGCTTGAATATATTTTAACCAAGTATCAAATTCTTGATGTCCTCACCAAAGCTATACTAAGAGAAACATTTTAGGAATTGAAGTTGCAAATACATTTTCATCCTTCGCTAATGAATTTATAATTTTTTTAAAGAAATACTTCCCCCATATTAAATTCGATTATGTTTTCAAATCGGTAGATAATTGATAAAAATATTTTATGATATGAAGTTGGTGTTATCATAAAAAAGGATATAGAAAAATGTCTAATTGAAGTTTATCTTATCATGGATATAAAATTTATTTTAACCATGGTATGGAATTCCTTCAAATACATTATTTTAACCAATAGTGTGGTTTCAAGATATTATCTATTAGAAAACTATGGATTGGTCAAAAGTTGAGAAAATAGTTATAAATAATGTTTTGAATGTTTCCAAAAAAATCCAAAGGGGGTATTTAAGATCTTCTGTGATGTATTTAATAATTTTTTCATTTTTATAACATATCTTGGTTGTGAGTTATTTTTATTTAAAATAAAATGGGTTATTGGATATTTTTAATAAATCTCTCTTACCAAGGGTAGGAATATTTCTGATAGTAAAATAATGTTATATCGATCTTTAATTTCCAAACATCGTGAGGATACACACAATCCTAGAAGAGTTCATGTAAAGTGAACAATGGGGGAAGAAACATAATGTTACTAGATGGACCATGGACAATGCCAATGAATGAATAAAAGAAACAAGTCCATGTTATTAAAGTTTTATAATTTTTTTTATTAACTATAAAAAGTAAAAGCTTTGAGAAGTCGTAGTTTAATAAATAGTATAAAGTTAAATCTGGTGTAATCGAACAAATAGTGTGTCTGATTAAGATATTGAAAGACTTACAAAGTGGAAGTTTCTCGTAGTATAAATTTCAAAAAAAAATGTGAGATCATATAGATCGTTACAAAGATCATTAGACTCGGAGGTTTTACGATACATCAGATAGTGATAAATAAATTGAACTAACTAGATCATTTTTTGAGAAAATCAAGCTTATCATATGAAGTTTTATTGAATGAAAACAAATGCAAGGAAATATATCAAATGAAGAAAGATAATAATCAATGAAATTTTTAGAATTATTTAAGTAATTAATAATGATTGATAAAAGTTTCATTGGAAGGATGACTCCTTGAATTTAAGCTATGAAAAGATGCATCAGATAGAGATGTGTCAGAACATTGGTCAGGTAAATTCATATGATGAAATGATGAGTTCTTCAGAAAAAATATATCATTCCAAGAAGATCATGAAGAGATATATAATCATTATGATCGTAAGTGTTGTGGTGAAGCTATTGAGAATATTTCACCCGTCAGAGGAGTTCCTCAAAGATTTATCAGTCAAAAATTCATTAAAACCATTAGATAGAGATGTGAAAAGTTTCCAAATGGAAATATCCTTGAGAATAATGTGAACAAATATTTATATAATGAAGTCTATAATATTTCTAAAAAACATGTAAATATAATAATAATTAAATATCTAATCTAATCATTAAAAAAAATTTATCTTTTCATTGTTATGGTAGCATTAAGAAGTTATGTAAAATTGAGTTAAGTAAGTTCAGAGAAAGTTATTGTCACTAGAGTTTTGATAAACTTCATGAATGTTCCAAAAGAGTTTGGAAGAATCCATTGAAGCTGTTATGAGTGGGAGAACTTGATATTTGAGTTTGAATTAAGTGGAAAAATATTTTCAGTTCCCACACTTTTACCTTAAAAGATCACCTCTATAAAGGAGTCCATGTTTTATATAGGTTGTGTGGAACAAAATTTATATGCAATATAGGGTAATTATTGAAGGTTTCTAAGGAGAGTGAGTTTCAAACCAAGTTGTTTAAAGAAAAACTACATTGAATAGAGGTGTGGTGAGAAGTAGTACCTAATAGAGGATCCAATATGTGGCATAATACATGGGTATCAGTCAGAGATTCTAGAAATATTGTGAGGTTCAATTTTTTTATTCTTAAAATAGAGTTCCCAACATAGGTAATGTATTTTTAGGCGCACTGGACAAAGGCATCTTGGACAAAGAAAAGGTGCACCAGGTCAAATTTTACCAAATTTAAATTTCCATAAGGAGGATATTTTTATCGTGTTTTGTGATAAATCTTTATTTTTTATCAAATTATGGATCTGATGGATTAAAAAACTTTTTAACTAATAGAAGTCAGTATTATTTCATATCGAGAGGAAAAAAGAGCCTAATGGGAGTTGCCTCCATTGAATTCACTTTATATTATAGTGGATATTCATGGAACTATTGGAGTATTCACCACCCTCATAAACCCCAAAAAAAATTATGAAATAGTATTTTTTTAATAACATTAATTATTTTGATAGCTTTCACTATATACAACACACATTTTTAGAAAATCATGACATTATATTTAAATATTATTATTTAATATTATAGTCATTTACTAGCCATTATAATGGAGGGTGTGAAAATAAATAACTAATTTATGAAAATGTCTTATTTTAAAATTTATATAAAATAAATTCTTTTTTGACTAATTAATTATAAATTTAAATAAAACACATTTTAAAATAAAGGAAATCTTTTTCTGAAAAAACAATTTTTATGCGCAAAAAAGAGTTTTATCTTAGTCAATTAAAAAAATTGTTGAATTAAATTGATAAAATTTATGTTTTATATCTTCAATAAAATAATAAACATTCATCTTATTTTTTTCTAGTCATGATGTAAAAATAAATCCAATTTTATGGTAAAAACTATATTTTTCAAAGAAGAAGTTTTATTTCATTTTTCACACATATATTTAAAATTAATTTTAATTTTTTTTAAAAATTTATCTAAAATAATAAAATTAATTTATTGAAATGTAATTTCATAATTATCCTACAGTGAATTTTTGATAATATTCTTAAAAGATAAATTTTTCAATGAATAATGAAAAATACTGGTTTTTATAAAGAATTATTATTTCTTTGAATCATTTAAAAGCATATCAATTATTTTATATTGGTTTTAAAATTAAAATTATTTAATATATATATATATATGTTAGTAAAATTAAAGTAATTTTAATAAATTTAATATTTAATTTTGATATATAAACTTTTTAAACTTTTAATGATTTTCTCTTTGGAAAACCACTTTTTCATCGTGTCTATGGGTTTAATTTTAAATTAAATTTTTACACTTTTATGAATGAAATTTTGAAAAATGGATTAAATATTTTGAATCAAAAAAATTTATATTTTCTAAAGAAATAATATTTCATTTTCACCATTGTGAATAGTAAATTCAATAAAAATAACTTTCTGCGATTAATGTGAAAATATGTTTACCTGGGAGTTAAACTAAAATGATAAGTGGAAAAAGGCCTATAAACATGTATAACACCCATTATCTGGTAATATTTAGATATAATAGCCAATAAATTTCATTTATGACCCATTTTTATTATTACCTAATGTTGAAAACATTGGAACACCTTTTTCCATTCAAAAATTACAAGTGTTCTTCTCGCGTCACTTTTAAATGAATACCCAATATCCTCTCCTCTTCACACTCAAAAAACACATTGGTTAGGAAATTAACATACCAAATAACTTCCTTAATTAAATTATATCATATTAGGATCATTATTTTAGTCATAAATTAAACCTAGGATGGATTTTGGAGTAAGCCAAAATAAGTTTTCTGAAGAAGATGTAATGTCTATAACAGAGTGTTTTATTTTATTTCTATATACACGTACTTATGTTTTTATTAAAACAATATGATATAATAAAATTTTTATATTAAATATAATTGTTTTTTTATGTTAATTTAATTAAATACAACCATCTCTTCTTCCATCAAATGTGATACGAAATATATAACCATTCGTGTGTATGGTGGACTACCACCTCATCAACTGATGTAATTGGGTTTTCCTTAATCACCTATCATAATTGGATATAATGTTGTATTAATTGATTATATATGATATTTATTATATTCTTATACTTTTTTAATTGCTATTTCCTATATACCTTCTTACATTTCATTCAATAGGAATATGATAATGTCGTTCATTTGTACGGCGGGCTACCCCCTCACGAACTAATGTGATTCATTCACACATTACATGAAAGCTAATAATTATGGGTTTAATGAATGTATTTCATATAAATATATATATAATTATTATTTAATTTAAAAATATTATTTACATTTATTTCCCTTCATTCATAAAAAAAATGGAAACATTGTTCTTGTTCTCGTATGACCTACAGTCTCTATGAATGGTTTATTTCATATTTTTCCCTAACATTTATCGATTAATATAAATAAAAACATATTGAATATATATTATAATTATATCATGGTAAAAATTACACATATTACATAAACATGATAAAATTAATATGACATAAATTATCAACTAAAACATACATGAAAAAACAAAGTAATTATTACCCGAAACATGATTTGAAGAAGGAATTATTGATAAAAAGTTAATTAGATGTAAAAAGTAAATCATATATACTATTATATATATAGTTATGGTTATTTAATATAATTTTAATAAACATTTATTTTTTATAAAATGGGTTTTAACATGTTTGAAGAAATTTGATACTTAAGGTAAGGGATTTCCATCTCACTTTTTACATCTATGAGACACATGCCATATTCACTACCTATTTCTCTTATATGGTTTTTTTACTGAAAAATAATATGTGTTATAATTATTATCATTAAAACTATTATGATAGACATTTGTATTTGATTTTCTATCATTTAGGGGGTTTACGGTTCAAATGTTACTAAAGTTATAGGAAAATTTTATCTCAATTTTCCTTTTTGGAACATATCTTATGTTATGAACCTATAATATTTTTATGAGGTGTATATACATACCATTTTAAAAGTAATATAATGAATATATTTATTCTCATGATAATAAAATTTTCATTTGACTTTATTATTTCCTGGGGTTTATGGTTCAATGTTACAAAAGCAGTAAGGATTTTATGTTAGAATCTCATCATATATGAGGATTTCATATGATTATACTTACAATGATGAAATTTTATGATATATCTCATGAAACTAATTCATTTTCTTATAATCTGGTTATTTTTAAAGAATGTGTGGTTTAACTTCATTTTTTTTCTTTTTATGTACTTAAGAGATTAAACTGATGTTTTTAAGAAAAAATGTATGTATTTCTCTCTTTAGTTGAAACCCTTCTTTTCTTATAAAACCTTGATTTCCAAAAATGTTTTCAAGAAAAATATTTTTTACATTATCCAACTTTTTTATTAAAGAAATCTTTACCCATGTTTAACTTTTAAAAAAAATTATTGGAATCTTATTATTGTTTTCCAAACAGGGCATGTTTAGATTTTACCAAAAGTGTAAAAGGAATCCTTGTTTCAACATGAACGGCATGAATAAAAATTTCCTAATGTCATGACCATTATTTTCTTTGAATCTTATTTTATAATTTTTAAAGTTTATTTTCAAACAAATGGATTTCAATAATATTTTTGGAATTTTTAATTTTAAAAAAAGTGGTTTTCAAAGAAAGGATTTTTTCCTCATAAATGTTCCAAGTGATTTTTCTTTCAAAATAATTTTCCATATAAGATGACATCCTTTTTGGTTACTTATAATTTATCAGAGATACTATCAAAGGATAATTCTCTTATTCTTTCTATAAATGGTTTATTTTTATGGTGAAATGATGTTTATAAAGCCTATTTTTCTTACACTAGATATACCATCATAAATTTATTCGAATCTTGATTCTATTTCCATGGGCCATGTATTGATGAAATGATTAAATTATTATGAAACCTGTTTATTTTACAAATTTTATGTTAAGAAGAAATATTTATGAAACTCACTTCATTTCATGGGTTTTAGTATGAGGAATTTTTTATAATCCTGTATCACACATATATATTATTTTCATTATTCGGTGGGTGAGGCCTATATCTAAATCTAATTAATTAGGTAAATATTTATATCTAAAGAGATAAATATGTCTATAATGGGGAGTGAACCGAGTTCAGTAAAGTATGTTTTTCACTATGATTGTCATGGGAGTGAACCTTTACTACTATGATGGTTTAGGGAGTGAATCCATTCTACTATGATATATTTGGAAATGATCCTTGACTATTAGGTAAAATATATTATATGATTATGTTTATACTACAAATATATGTCTTGTGCCAATGTTATATTCTCATGTCTTGTTTTCATTGATTGTATTTTGATTCATGTCTTTTGAACTGCCATGATTTATGTAATGACTCAATTTTATTATCTATTATATGCAGGGTATGGGTTTTAAATGTTATTATTATGTTTTTATATCCAAATACTAATGATATATTAATATCTTGATAGTTTAACATTAATGAGAATCAAATATCTCCCATTCCAATGTTTCTTTTCCCTAGGTCATGAATAAAAGTTTTAAGTAGGGTATTTATAAGAAGAGTCATATCTGGGAAGATCTTTATGGGAGATGTTTTATATTTTTAATGAAACAAGAAGATTAGATTCCAAGTTTATAAACCACTATACCTTTATGAGACTCACTTGTATATTTCTGTAATGTAATTAATATTCATCTAAAAATATTTGATATCCATGTATGAGAAGTTTGGATATATACAGTAAGTATCAGAGGATAGTTTTTTCTAACCATTAAAAACTAGGATGAGAAAACACTAGTGAGATCCAAAGGGATATTTTTTAGGATATTTCTATGGATATTTCTAAGGATAATTCTAATTATGAGTCAATGTATAGGAAAATGTCCTGAAATTTTGGTAAAGTATAGAGTTAGTGGTTTCTAATCTATTACATCCGAGTCTAGATTCTATAAGCAGATGTGTCTCTGGAATAGAGGTACCTAGGGGTAATAACTCTCAAAAGGTAACATTGATCTAGAATAAATCATCGCCTAGTGCTTGAAAATACACCTTGTTTCACACTTGGTTTGACACTCTGAAGGGATATTCTTTTAAAATTCACAAAATCTCTATAAACCATCATGATGGATTAAAATAGTGACTACTAATGACCAAAGTTAAGCCTAATATTTCATAAATTTAAAATTTTGTGTCATGATTTTGTCATCCTATAAATTATTTTCCTCATCATTTGGTTTTACACTATGAATATTGTTTCTCAAACTAATATTTCTTTCTTTTTAGTCAATAGAGGGAACTATAAGTAACTAGATTAAGATTAAATGTGATAGATAATATATTGATGAAAAACCAAATGGGATAACGAATGGAGTGAAGCGTATTGTGATTATGACTAATTAATTATCATGATATGTGATCAAAAACTTATACCTTATTTGTCTCATGTACTCACTAAAGAATAAATAGATAGATTTCTATAAGAGTTCAGGTGATAAATATCATGGATTAAAGTGGATTTAGTTTCATATATTTCAATAATGTGGGAAGAATATCCCAAGTGAATGCTTAAAAGTAAAGAGATGATTTTTTTTGTTTCAAAAATAAGGATACAATTTAAGTAATTTATAAGTAAAAAAAATTTCAATGAAATGGATGAAAATAATTTTCTCTCTAAGGTATCATTGATGGATGAATGTTTTAAAATATGAAAATATGGCCATTATGAAAATCTATGTCCAAGGGGGAAATCACAGAAAGAAAATCAGAAAGATTGTATGAGTAATGGTTATACTACTAATGATGAGGAGAATTTGAATGAAATCAAAAAGGTATGGATTATTCCAATAGTATTAATAATGATAAATGTAAAAAGAATTATTAAATTGTTGTTGATGAATAATAATACATGATTAATATTTAATATTATAAGAAAGAGTTGTTAAGGAATTTGATGATTAATCCTAGTTAATAGATTAAGAATAAAGTATAATGATTGAATGGTTTATGTATTGGAATTCAAGAATTATGAAATGTATAAGGATTATTCATCATAATATTTCTGGTAAGGATTTTCAAGAATATGTTGAATAGTATTGATGACCTAGAAAAGTGATTTAATGGAAATGAGATATTTTATAGAAAAGACCGGATTAAGAGAATATAGCCCTTAATATTTTCATGGTGTAGAGATAATGATATTTGGATAAAGAGGTGATGGATTTGAATAATGTAAATTGTATAGTATTGATGTCCATGGATTTGATTGATGATTTTTGGACAAATAGTTTTATGTTATCATTGATGGAGTTTAAAGGATTATTGGATTTATGGAATATAATCAATAATCTATGTTTTTATTCAATTAATTAGGAAGTATGTATGTTTTCATTATATTTTTATTATAATTCAGGATATTACCATGTTTTTAGAGAATGTATGGTTAATTAATTCATAGATTGTTCATGTGAGATTAATAGAAAATTCATGTTTTTTGGGGGATTAATAATAGGTTGATTTTTGAAATTTAGTGACCACATTTCTAAATTTATGGATTTCAATTGGGATCAAACATGGATAATCCTTATAGTTAATTATTCATGGTATGGATTACATTCATCGTTGTATGTTATTGGATAACCTATTATAACAATTACATTTTTTATAATAACTATAGTAATAAGGAACAATTTATAATTATTATATTGATTTTATGATCCACTAGAGCTTTAGGAATAAAAAAATTTCACCTTCATTCTATAAATTAAAAGATGAAGTGGAAAGTATTCAAAGCCAAAACAAATGATCAGATTATTCATTTGAAATATAATGAACTCAAGATACAATATTGTCTTGTAAAAAATATTTAACATTAATAAAAGGATATTGAAATAAAATTTTATACATTTATTTTTATTTATGATGAATTAATGGTCTTCTCACCTATCAAATATTTATGGCTTTGTAGTCATTAATATTCTCCTAACCATGTTCTATACAACACTCTATCACTATTTGTGTTTTAGTTTTTTCTTCTTTGTCCTTCTATTCACTTACCACCAATTTGATTCTATATTAAAACCTATTTATGAGTTATTTTTCGGGACCTTCATATGTCATTTTATTTGTTTTCAAGATGAATTTTTATAACCCTTTTTATGATGTGGGTTTCCAAAAAAAGGATTTTCAATTATTAAACCTCTAATTACCAACCACATGTTCAAATTGTGAGGATATAATTTTTTTAAGTGGAAAAATGTCAAAAGTAAATTTTTTATCAAATTTTTTTTTCAAATAAATTTAATTCTTTTGATAGTTTTCACTACATGGAACCCCAAGTTTTAATAAAACATGACATATTATTGAAAAATAATTTTTAGTATTATAGTTATCACCTTGTCATTGGAATAGAGAGTATGAATAGAATTAAAAAATATATGAAAATATATAGTTTTCAAATGTATATAAAATAAATTATTCGGTGACCAACTAATTATGATTAAAAATAAATACCATTTGAAAATAAATGAAACTTTTTTCTAAAAAACCGAATTTATGTGCGTAAACACATTCAACCTAAATAAATTAAATAAAAAAATTAGTTATATATTTTAATTTTTTAAATCATAATTTCTAATTTATGATGGGGTTAATGTTTTAGAATTTTTTGAAAAGATATATTTTTCAATTAATAGTAAAAAATACTAGTTTTTATTAAGAATTGTCATTTCTTTTAAAGAATATAAAAATATACTAATTATTTTAATATGGTGACAAAATAAAATTTGTTTAATTACATATAAATTAATCTAATTTATGTCATGGGAATTAATTTAATTTAAAAATTTTATATAAAAACATTTTAAACATTTGAGGATTTTCTCTTAGGAAAAGTATTTTTTCATCACGTCTGTGGGTTTAATTTTAAATTAAATTTTTCCACAATTTTGAAAAAAAAATTAAAAAAATATTATATATTTTTAATAAGAATATTATATATTTTCTAATAAGTTAAAATTAATTTTTTACCATTATGACTTGTAAAATCAGTAAAAATTAATTATCGTGGTGAAGGTGAACATGGGTTTACTAAGGGTTAAAATAAGAAAGATAAGGGTTAAAATGGCCATAAAACTTTTCAAATACCCATTTTATGGACATATATATACCATATAAACTCTAAGGTTCTATAATGGACCATTTTGGAGCCTTTTCCCATGTCAATATCATGGAAACACATTCTTCTTTTCAAAGATTACAAGTGTGTCACTCACATCACTTATAAAAATCCACTCCCAATCCTCTCCTATTCACAGTTATATAACCATTTGGTTCAACCAATACCTACCCAAATGACTTCTTTAATTAACTCCTCTCATCCTATAATCCTTATTTTTTAAAAAATCCATCCTAGGGATTATATTTTTCCAAACCAAAAGGAGTTTTTAAAATAAGAGGTAACATCCCTAACCGAGTGTTTTGTTTAATTTCTTTCTCCACCTCATTAAATTATAATTTAAAAGAATTGATAGAATAGCCTAATTAACTTCAATATAAATAGATATTTTTATGTAATTTTTATGACCTTCAACCATATCCACTATCAAAAAATGGGATATAAAATATTCCTTCGTGTATATGGAGGACTACCGCCTCACGAATCGATGTTAATCCTTTTTCATCATCAGATCTCACGAATGGATATAATAATGGATTAAATTTTTTTATATAATATTTGTGATATAAATATTTTTTATAATTATTATATCATATATACCTTCTTACTTTCTATTCTATGGGAGTATGATAATTTTTCTCATGTGTATGGAAAACTACCACCTCGCGAAACTATGTGATTCATTCATGCTTTAAATGTAAGATAAAAATGAATTTTTTAATGAAAATATGTGATATATATTTCAAAAAAAATTATTATTTGACATTAATATATTATTGACCTTTTTTCATTCCTCTAGAAAATGGAAACAACGTTCATGCGTAAGTACGATTTACCGTCTCCATAATGGTGTACTTCATTTTCTATCTCTAACTTGTATGGATTACAATAAATACATATATATTCAATATATACTATATTTATATCTAGTGAAAAATTTTGTAGATTATGGAATCATGATAAAATTAATAGTTCAGAAAATAAAAAATCAAAACATACAAGAAAAACAAAGCAGTTATTACCCCAAATGTTATTTTCATAAGGAATTATAGATAAATAAATAATGAAAGGTCATAAGTATATAATATATGATATTAAATATATAATTATGGTAATTTAATAAATTTTTAATAAAATTATATTTATTATACATTGGGTTTGAACATGTACGAATGAAGTTGAAACCTGAAGATAAGTAATTTCTCTCTCACTTTTTACTTCTGTGAGGCACATATCATATTCACCGCCTATTTATTTTATTTGGGGTATATACTATTCATGAAGGTATTTTATAATTATAAAACATAAAATTATGGGGATTTGAATATCCAATTTATTATCTCTATTTCATGGGTTTTATGGTTCAAAATTTACCAAAGCGGTAAGGGATGTTTTTATCATTTTTTCCATCATGGAGATATATGTTATGTTATGAACCTATATTCATTTATATAATGTATATGTATCCCCTATGATATGTAAGAAAATGAATTTATTTACACTAATGAAATTATAAGTTTCATTTAATTTCTTTTCCATTGGGATTATGATTTAAAGCTACCAAAATTGTAGGGGTTTTATATTACAATCTAATAATTTATCAGGATTTCTCATGATTATGCTTACAATGATAAAACATTATGATATATATCACAAGGAAAACATGAATTTTCCCCTAATATATTAATTTCTGGATAATAAATTTTTTCCCCGGATTCTCCTCTCTTTATGTACTAAAGAGTTCAAAATTATTTTTTTACGAAAAATTTCCTCATTTCTCTCTTCTGTCAAAAGCACTTTTTCTTCCCCAACTATATTTTCTAAAATAAATTCCAATTTTTTTAAAAATTATCTAATTGATTTATAAAATACCTTTTTACCCATGTTTTATTTTTTACAATAACATTTGAAAGGGGTTTTCTTTTTGTTTTCCAAACAATTCCTGGTTGTCTTTTACCGAAATTGTGAAAGAAATCTTTATTTTAATATGTACATGATAAATGGAAATTTCTTGAAATCATGGCCATTATTTTCATTAAAACATACTTTATAATAACTCAAGGTTATTTTAAAATCAAATTATTTCCACAATATTTTACTAATTTTTAATTTTAAAAAATATTATATTCAAAGAAGGTATATTTTTCTCAAGAAACGTTTCAAGTTATTTTTCTTTCAAAACCATTTTTCATCTAATATGAAATACTTTTATAATACTTACTCTTTATTGGGTATATGATCTAGGGTTACCATTATTATTCTTTCTCTAAATTTTTTATGTTTATGATGAAAAAAATGTTTAAGAAACCCATTTCTCTCCCGCGAGTAATACCATGATAAATGGTTATTAAAAATTATTCTTTTTTTACGATTTCTGCTTTGGTGAAATGATAAAATGATGATTAAATGTATTTATTTTCCATAGAATATGTAATAATGAAATGTTTATGAATATCATTTAATTTCATGGGTTCTGATAAAATGATTATTTTATGACATTGTAGAATAAATATATATTATTTTCATTAGGTCATGGGTGAGACATATATCTCTCTCCAATGAAAACGGTAAATATTTATATATCTTATGATAAAAATGACTATAAGGAAGACTGAACATAGTTCAGTCAGGTTCTTTTTCCACTATGATGGTCTTAGGAGGAAACGATGAATACTATTTTGGTTTTGGGAGTGAACTCGTTCAGTCGTGATAATTTTTGAAATGAGCCATGATAAATAAAGAAATGATATTCTATTCTTATGTGTATGCCAAAAAACTATGTCCTATTCTACTTTTATTTTCTCAAGTCTCATTTACTTTTATTCCATTATGATTTATGTATTTTTATCAGCCATGATTTATTCTATGACTCGGTTTTATGATCTATTATATGTAGGGTATGGTTTTCAAATGTTATTCTCATACCCTTATTCTCATGATATATTGATATCTCCCTTTTTTACATTTACTGGGCATCTGATATCTACCTCACTTATATTTCCTTTCATTAGGTTATGAATAAAGGTTTTATGCAGGGTATTACTAAGAATAGTTATATGTGTGAATATATTTATGGGATATATTAAAGATCATTCATGAAATAATGAGATTATGTTCCAATTTTCTGAAGGCACTATATCTTTAATATCCACATGTTTGTGTTTTTTAATTTAATTAATATTCATCTAAAATAGGTCATATTTATGTATTAGATTTTTGGTTATATATCCCCCCCTTCTCGATGGTTCACACACTCCAAGAAAATTCATCTATAACAAACTAGATACTCTAAACTAGCCTCATTGATGGAACTCCACAATGGCCTCTCATACCAAAGTGGATATAGTCTATCTAATTAATAATATATAGTAATTTTTTCTCATACATCACTAATACACCTATTATCCCCATTATGGTAGTAATTAGAGGTGAGGTATCCTTTTCAAACAACAAATGAATAAATAATCAACATAATCTTAACACATAGATAAACCCACCACCATACACCCATTTATATAAAAATCTGCTCTAAAAATTCTTAATATATTCAAAAGAGAGTGGTTTCCATGGATTTTCAAATTTCATATGATAAATCATTTCAAAGAATAAACAAAGCCTTATCATTCGAAAGTAATGATAATTTTCTTTAGGAAAGCTTCCTTGTTTTATTCTATTTAAAGTCCCAAATTATGCATCAAACTACCTCCTCAAATTCCCTACGGGGAATATAAATCATTCTTTTATAAAACACTCATTTGAAGTCTCTTTTGGACTTAATTTTAATTATCAAGAAACAATTTTAAGACCCAATCATTAATGATAGTATTCTATAAAGTTTATATATACATAAACATACACATATATGTCTATACAAGCACACACACACACACATATATATATATATGTGTGTGTATATCCACATGAATATATATATATGAAAAATCATGGGGTATACCAATGGAGTAAACAAAGAAACACAATTCAGGTTTCTTGACCAAATGTAAAAACCCTCATGTAAATCCACTAAAAACCTCAAAATAAAAATGAACAATCTAACCAATTTCTAACCTCAAGGAAAAATTTTAATAATTTAAAAAATGGAAATATATCACTTAAAATTACCCAAAATCATTGAATAAGTACTTTAAAAATCATAGAAAACACATGGTGTACCGATATCTTTAACACAAAGTCATAAACATTAAAAATCATAGAAAACCCCTATTTTATTCCAAACTTTAACCTATAGTGATATAAATATAAATTTACATATTCAACCACATGAGAAAATACAACAAAATGAATTTATAATGCTTTAAAATCTCATGGTTTACCCTAGAAAAGAAAATATTGTAAAAACCTAAATAAAACAGATTTCTGATATGAAAAAACCCATAAATACAGAAATAGAATGTCTTGTAGAAAAATCCTGAAACCCTAACATCTTAAGACACAAAATATTAGGGAAAACCCTCACTATAGTGTTCAAAAAATAATTTTAAAATTCAAGAGAGGGAATAAAATAAGAGGAAAGGGAATATTATGGTAGAAAAGGCCTTTAGCTCAAAAGAAAAACTAACTTTTGAGTGAGGAAGGCCCTAAAGTTCATGGGGAAGTCAAGGGACTAGTTCCCAGGTATCCTAATTTTGGATATTCATGTATTAGTGTGGGAAATAAATTTTTTAATAATTCGAGGTTGGTATCATGGTTGGGCCACATAGTTTTTATTATTGTGTGCCTCCTACTAAAATCACATAGAAGTGTTGCACGGTTTGGTTACTAAGTTTGGAAACTATGTTATAACCCTGAAAATAGTTCTATTAAAAATTTTAAACCCCTAAAATTGTTCCCCTAACCATGCATAATCCATTCACCTAAAAACTATCATGTAATATAAATCATCATGGTATCTACTAAATCTCTGTGTTTTATCACAAAATGTTCACTACTTATATAAGATAAACTATATAAGAACAAAAAAAATGAGAAACCCCTTTTATATAAGGGTACACCTATGTTTTATACTAAACTACGCATAAAAAACTATGCGAAAGATTTATATTACATTAGGGTCATCCTCATTGTTTTTCAAACCATGTGGTAACTATGAAAATATCGTTAAACCAAAGAAAAATTCTAAAAAAATTAAATCTCAAGATTAAAACATTAAACTTGAACCCAAAACTCCAAAAAAATACTAAAAATAAAAAATTATAATAATAAGAAAATTGATGTTTGGGGTGTGATAATTCATCCAACCATAAAACATTCTTCCCCGAAAAATTCTTTGAGTTTCAAATATAATGTAAAAAACCAATTTTTCAGTCAAAAAGTGAGAGACTCTTAAAGCCCAATCTCATAATTCCACTAATATCAGCTAAAAACATGAAATACCAATAAATATCTAATATACACTAACACATTATCTCTCTGTTGAAGAGAGTAAGAAATAGAGACCTATAGTGGGCCCCAACCATTTAATGATTCAACTAGCATGGTTATTCAACAAGATGAGGCACCTAAAAGGAAAACCATTAAACATGACATGAGCTTCCAAAAAAAGAAATCAAAAGGTGACCCTATTAAAATATAATATACAATTTCTACATGGAAGCTATTTTATTCAATCAAGAACAACATACATAATCAACCAAAATACAACTCGTGGACTAACGATGAGCAAGGAATAAATAAATAAATAATAAGAGAGTAAAATTTATTAAGAATATTAAACCCATTTTTGATTCCATACATTTTAATTTATAAAATTTCAAATCTAATTTAAAAAATATATCATAAAATTACCTTACAAATTATCAAATCAAAAATAATTTTTATTTTATTTTTGAAACAAAACATTGTATTACATACCACCAACCCAATCCCGATCAATAACATTACATAAAATTAAAAACCCTTAAGAGGTAATATTTGTTGTTCATGACTTGGAAATTAGGTTTATCAAAACATATTCTAATCATTCATCTACCACTGGAAGTTGTATTTAACCATTTAATCGATCTCTATATTATTTCCCAATACATGTGAGATAACTGTGTGATGTTAGTTCAAATCCAATTATTATCTCCCAATGCACAAAAATATTTTTAAAAATATAAAATACCATCAATGTATTACAAAATATACTAGAAGCTAATATAGATGAATCATCATTAAATACTCATAACCCGACATCCCAGGGTAACTTGAGTCATATAACGAATAAGAGCAAGCTAGACTCTTCCCACACCTGCCTCTCAAGTTCCAATAGTCTTATCTCTAGAAAAATGGGAATGAACAAAATAAAAAATTCTCTTTAAATCTTAGGAAATCTTCAGATCCTAGTTTATGATACTATTTATTCATCAACCAACTCAAGGCCACCACAAAACTGAGCTCTTAATCTGACACGTGACATTCTTGAGGAATGTCCCTAATCTACCCACGATGGAAAATAGTGATAGGGAATCAAATAAGAACATGTGAAAGATATTTCCACCATTAAAAAATAAAATATATATTTCAATTATACTATAATTATTGAATTAATAATAAATACATTGTACTTCAATTCCACACAAATAAGTATGTGAAAAATAATGAAAAAAAATAAAACAGAACCATAATACATAACTATAACAATTAAAAATAATTATATAATAGTAGTTTAGATTATAAAACATCTAAATATAGGATTCCAACATGATTGAAACATTAGTGGGACAAAAATTTAAATCAAAGCAATAGAAATGATATTAGTGTCACCCAAAGGTAATTAACCAACTATAATACCAACTCACTCTATGGGTCATCCCAAAATTAGACTTAAACCTGCAAAAAAGTAAATTATATCAATGTTTAATGACTAAAAAGGAGGATTTAGTCATGTTACCTCAATAAATATTTTATTTTCTTAATATTTTCATATATTTTTTACACCCGGGTTCGATCTGTCATGGAGGCTGCTTACATTAACTATATATCTATTGTCACTATTATAAATAAAATAATATAAAACTAAATTACATACCAATAATATATAAGGGGTTAATTATGAAATGTATGATATATATATATATATATATTAATGAAAATATAAAACATAAAGTAAGAAAAGAAAATACACAAATAAGTCTGAAAAATAAAATTGTTCCTGTTGGGGGTTCATAGTGATGTTATCATAGTTATTGAAAATATATATCAATGTTTTATTCAATATAGAGATCAACACCCATAACACTAAACCCTATAATTATAATGGTATTACCCTACACTCATAAATATATATGTATGAGTAATAACTTCCACATTAACAACTAATCTAAACTCCACCAATTGAATAACTTATAAATGAACGAGAAGGAAAATGATTGAATGGCGTGGAATAAGACAATATTAGAGAATGTTTGGAAACGTATAACCTTAATAATTTTCACCAATAATTAATTCTTATCATTACACATGATAAAATATTAAATAATAATAACCTCAAACACCATCACTTCCCCCCTCGAACAACAATGAGGTTAAGTTGTCAACAAACTTGTAGTTAAAGGAAGCAGGATGGGGGAAACACAAAATAAAAAATGAGAAGAAATAAATAAGAAAATAAATAAAATAATATATATTTTTCATATTTATATCTACTAAATTATAAATAATCTTCATTTTTTTCAAAAAATGGACAACTTTGGTATGGGAGGGGAGGAGAAAATTTATAGAAAAATGGTGGAAAATGTTTTGACTCTAAATCTATCCACACAAAAGAAGATTATTTTAAAAACAATTGCTGAATTTTTTAATGGTGTATTATTTACACATTTTATAATATATATTAATCTTATTTTGAAAAACATTCACATCAATTAGCAACTGTATAAAGAAGTTGTGGCTATTTTACTCTAGAAAATTGAACTTTCCATGTCACTATTAAAGTACCAAAGCTCCAACATCCCATGTATAAATGACCATAAAAGAGGTAGATTAATAATTTAATATAGTTAATAAACATGTTCATCCATATTTTTTATTCATCCATGTAAAATTTAATAAACATTAGTGTGACACTCTTACATATATAGTCACATATTTAAAAGTATCTAGATATGTGAACATATTTTGTGTCCTAGACTGTGAGCTATTTTTAGGCTTCCAAATGATGGATTGTGCTTTGGGTATAAATCAATAAAATGAATCCAAATATATCTGGAAACCTAAAATAGGAACACTTTTCAATTTAATTTAGTGTTTAAAATTTTCATTCCAAGATAATGAATAAAAATTTAAAATCTAAAATTAATTCATTTCCAAAATTAAACTCAAAACTCATCAAAATTAAAAAATTGATGTAATTACACAAAAATTGAAAATTTTATGGTGATATATTCATTAATATTTATATATATTTGTGTGTGTGTGTGAAAAATACTTGCAATTTTAGCTCAATATATGACATAAGTAGGGTTTTATAACAAAATAGCTTTATTGGTAGCCACTACATCATCCATGCAATTTATTTACCAAAACAACACATAAATATAGGTCTGAAAATATAGGTAAAACATAGTTTTTTATATTTGAAAGAAATAAAACTATAATATTTCATAAAATATAGTCTTTAAAAATAAAAAATAAAAATCAAAGGTACATTTAAACCTTTCATTTGTTTACCTTAAATCTCTCCTATGAAAGTGTTTTTTTAAAATACTCTATATAACTATAAAATAATGAACATAAAAATAACTTTAAGAAAGACATCAAATAGATAGATGAATTGAACTAATAAATATTAATAAAATTCATAACATTTCCAATACCAGAATAATAATAAAATAATCGAAAATTCTATAAAAGTGTTGGAAAAAACAAAGTGAAGTATCTAGGAAATAGTATAATAGATTCAATTATGGACAATTTATAAAAATCTTATGGGGATACCATATATATACTGGAACATGAATCATCTATGAAAACATGACCCAGTGGTGCCGAAGATGCAATTACCATAAACATGTTTCTAATAGGCCAGGGGCTGGCAATAAGAATTAATAAGGAGTCACACACACATAGAAAGCATTTCCCTAAAGTACATGTATGCACCCATAGATATCTAAACCCATAAAATACTTAAATCTAAAAAAATTAATTAGTACATAAATTATCCAATAACCATATTATGGTGTAAAGTACTAGAATTCATAAAGGGGCCAAATAAAAGCCAAAAAAACTGGAAAGTAAATTCCAACTAGCTCAAAAGGAGAGGACTGGTGTCAAATGCAACATCTATATAAACCTCATTCGGTCTATCCCAAACTAGATCCCCTTACTCCTAGCCCAATAATGAATCTAAAAAAATTTATTTTGACTTCGTAAGACATGATGAATACAGGAAGATCTCATGTAGGGGTGCGTGTAACAGTACACAGTAAGAAACCCCTAAATAACCACACATAAAGAATCAAGATTATTTAGCTCATTATAGGATATTTCCATCATAAAGAGATAAATAAAACAAAAACATCCATATATACTTCAAGTAGATACAAAGTCTCAATGTAAGATCACAACTGTAAAGTCAATATAGAATTATTACTCGAAGGTTTCAAGATAGCGCTCTCCTAGGAGATTTTACTCCACAATCCCTTTCATCCCTGATGGCACCTAATCGAGAGAATGCACTCAATGATTCAAATAGAACTGATGGTATCCATTAATGATGTACTACTCATCGGGTCTCATCATAAGAGTTATATGATAGAAGTTTAAAGAGAATGATAGATAGATGAGAATCACAACCAACCCCATGGGGTATACCAACAACTTGATCTGGGGTAACAAGCTAAGTAGAGGATGTGATCCTGTATAGTGTTGGTCACAATGATACCAAGAACTCCACCTAGGTAATTATGGTGATAGAGGATCACACTTTGGGCCTCATAGAAAGATTTCCACAACTATATCTAAGAATTAACCCTGAACAGGTCACTATACTATGTGTAGGATGTGATTCTATACTAACCATTAGGGAATGGTGATATGGCACACACTCAACCATTACTTTTCCAAGGAAGCTCACACAAGATCTCAAAGAAGATAATATAATAAAAACAAATCCAACATATCTTCAAAGTAGTACACAATGGGTCCCTGAGGATACACGATGTGTATCCCTAATCCTGGAACTTCCTGTTTATTTCACTCACATGGCATGGACTTTTTCTCAATACATGGAATATCCATTGAGGTGCATGGAACATTGATGTCTAGGTTAAAAATCACCATGTATCATTCCCATTCTAATGTACCTTCCCAAGTACAAGTCATGTATCCTGCCACACATAGTGTTTCGGGCCACACATTCTCCTGGGTGTGTACTCCCTATACATGTTGAGTCATCCTCCATGTATTACATGGCGTGTGACTTGAAAAACATGTCATGTAACACTACATGGAATCTTGGTCATGTACCCCATGCACACCCCAATCTGGTCATCTAAGGGTCATATAATATGTGAAATGTGTCACATGGAGTGTGATACTTATCTCTGGTTGGAAACCCAAGTGTTGTGCATATGGTTAGTACACAACATGTGTTATTGGGTAACACTCCATTTATATCAGTATTTTATAGATTTCTAAATATCCTCATGTGTTTTTTCTCATGCCTCCCAATTTCCTTAGATCTAACACCAATACCACATAAGAACATGGATCTCGATCCATGCAAGTCTTTCTATCATCATTGTCTAGATTTTGGCCATTCCCTTCATTAGGTAATTGGCCACCGTCATGCCTCTCTGCGGTCACACACCAAAACTGAATTGGGTATATCAAATATATCCCAGACCTATTATTGTCATTACACACAATGATTTAATCACCTATTCTAAAATTGGATCTAAGGAAATGATCCTTTATGCCAAAGTTGGAATGTGCAATGATAACTTTTTGGGAATTTATTGAACCATCAGCCAAAAAATTCCAATGAGGAACATGCGAAGAATAGAGGTAGAAAACCAGGAAACATAAAAATTCGAAATGAAAATTATACATTTTTGAATTGGCCATGGTCTATCATAATTATAATGATGATAAAAATAATCAAATAAAATAACAATTATCCCCCAAATTCCGGATAAAAAAACCAATACCCACAAAATGGCCATTCTGTGATTCAATATGTTAGTCAATTTATTCACGTTCATCATAGGATAAAAAAATGGGATAAATATGATAAACAAACATACAACCTTGATTTGTATTTATCACAAATGAAGAAAGAATCTTCATTGTTTTCGTTGATGTGATCCTTATTTTTCATTGGCACATAGATCCTCAAAGCTCTATTCATCGATCTATAATGTCAATGTCTATCAATTCTCCCCCATTCTATCCTTCTTGAATTTTATAAGTTATATAGATAACCCCATATATTTCCTTAAAAATGTTTATTTATAGGATAATATAGTTCTCTAAATCAACAAAAATAAAATAAGTTTATTTATTTATTTTATTAATTTTCACCAATGAAATATTTTTCACAAATTTCATGAACTAACAAAGTTTATGTCGATGCTAGGGTAAAACCCATTATTTGAACTCAATTATGCCCTGAAATATATAATCAAATCTCCCATTTGGGGGTTATTACAATATTTCATAAAAACATCACATGTGTGATATTAATATTTTTAATATATTTAAAATTTAATTTTGGGCACACCATGCCTCAGAATCTAACATCATATCACTGCTCATCTCTATAAATATTCCTAATAATATTCCAAAGTCTTAAATTTAAAAAAAACTATGACACAGCACTATAATTTTTTATGTATTTTCATCCCTGAAAAGAACTAACTAAGAAAAAGGTGGGGATACTGAGCTCTCAACTAAGGATCTTGCTCCCATGAGCACTACCAATGGTTTTATAATCACCCAAAAAACAAGAACTCAAGGAAAACACTTTCCCATGAAGCGACTTTCCCCTACTGGGTCTCAACATTACCGATTACTTGAAAAAGGAAACTCCACTAACACATACCTTCTCACGCAGGTTGACATCATACAATGAGTCATGCACATACCTCCTTTGATAAAACATAAAGAGAACCACCAAGAAACACAAAATTCTAGTGGACTCAGGATTAATTGGAATGAAACCTCACTAACCCAACACCACAGTAGGAAAAGAAAGGGTCTAAGATTCCTAGGTATAGCCTAATTCCCTGGAAAAGACTCGGTAACTCTCTAAATTCAAAGGCCTATATCATCAGTCCACTGTGAAATACTAATGTTTATTTGGAATTCATCTTCCTCCCCCAGATGAATTACCCCATTTACAACCATCATGAGCTCCAAAACTCAGACCCAAGAATCATTACTTAGTAGATCTAACCAGTATAATGGTTTCCTTAATGGTATCTTATACATGTCCTTGAAAAGGTGATACTCTAGTGGTGGAGTGATAATCAGCATGATACATAAAATCCACTGATGATAGCTAATCCTCCCAGATGAGGCTCAAAAATGACATGTAAACCCAAATCATGTTCACTAGAACCAAAATGGATCATTCTACCAGGCCAACTGACTAGTGTAAAACATTGTTCCCAACTATAAATGGGTCCAAAAAGGCCTACTGCATCCTATCTCACAATATACTATTATGTTAGAATCACATTCTTCAATGATTATAGAGAGAATTACACAAATATGGATTAACACCTGAACACACAAGTGTCTCAAACTCTCTCCAAAGCCTTATCAGTCATCACCCTCAAATAGGTAAGACAAAAAAATGTTTGACTTGAAAAATCACAGCAACTCCCTTGGATACCCAACCAATTCCCGGAGATCCTCATACATCCTTACCTATAATATATTTACTACTAATGGAAAACAAACTTCAAAACACCTCTTCTCACATCATGATCAGAATCACCATCCATCCCTATAAAAAAGATGGTGTGAATTTCTCTTTAAAGTAATCCATAAAAAATGTATCTAGTGGACATCTAATCATGTAAGATATCCTAGTCGATATTCCCAAGTCAAGCTTACCTAACTTTCTGGAGGAAAGAAGAGGGTTATAACCATCAAATATAGGTATGTCGCACTATCCTCACCCCAAAAAGGTTCAACTATAAGAGGCCAACAAATTTGTCACCTCGCTCCACAACAATAGACAAAAAACCTCATTATGATCATCTGCTACCATGGTCATGCTCTGGGGGGCCCTCAATCCCGCACTGCCTCAAACTCTGTAGGGTCCACTATCACTCCCATGTCTGAGGGGACATATTTTGATGACTAACCCCATAATAGATTTCATATGACTTGAACTATCAGAGCATATCCAGCTACATCCTCTCATGTCTCGCATGCTAAAACACTTCCACTGAGGACATGAGGGTACCATTGTTGAAGACTAACACAAACCTATCCAATAAAGCTTAAGGATCTGAATTATAAGTCTTTAGAACTCTGATTCCATGTTCTATACACTAAAATGTTTCACCAGGGACTCAAAGAAAAAGAAGTTTCTCTAGGAATCACATCTTTGTAAATCCACCTCTCAAACCTTTAGCTGGTGATAACCCATCCCGAGGTGAAACTATGAGATCTACTTTGCCTCCATTCATTGGGTGAAGAGTTCATTCATTCTTGGGAGTGGATACTTTCTCTTGTTTCACCTAGTCCAAGTGAAACCAATCCACACTCAACCTCAAGCACTCATCCCCCTCTCAAGAGAACAACATAGGGCTTCACACTAGGTCTTATGAATCCCATACTCTACGTACTCCTCCAACCACACCTCTATATCTCATAGATACACGGGTTCATCAGATATTATAGCATAGATATTAGGTCATCCCTAGTGTAAGTCCATGTAGAAATCCAAATCTTGATTGTGAGTTAAACCCAAAACATCCTAAAGAAGGATTCCCTCGTACTCTTCCACCATCACATTCACTAAAAACTCATAGAATCTACTGGTCCAAAGGTGTCACATTTCTACTAATAGGAATTCAGTCATAACATCTGCCACATGAGATCATCCTGCTCTTCCTAATATTACTCATTATCATAGGAAAACATTGTCCCAAAAAACCAAAAGTACTACCACTCTAACATATAGAAACTCTTGATCATGGTTGGTAGGAAACCATTCTATATTAAGTAAAAGATCATTGGTTATCACCTCCACTATGACAAGATTCCACATGAGGCTCTATATATCCTCCTAGAGTTAGGTCACACAGTTGATAGAAGCGTGAAATCACTAATCCGATCTATAAGAACCTCCAACACAAGGGTTGAGTAAAATGTGCCTCACTCATATCACTAGGCCTAGAACAGGGCGTAAACTCAGGGATAAGTATATCATGAAACCATGTGTTAACTTCAAATATGGTAGTGAGAACACATTTCATACCTCCAACTGCACTCAAAGCCTATGTGGGATCCTACCATTCGGAACTCATCCTTTTCATTTTCTTTATTTTTACAACAACCAAGGATTACTTCAACACCATAGTATAGAAAACAACCTCAAACACACCAGTAAGAGAAACTCATCCACCACACCTTGACACTATCTGCTTTTGGTTACACTGACTCACCCTCACGGTGTCTGATCGTGTTTAAAGAACACGTATCTATGGGGGAATTTTACCTCTTCCTTGTATGTCTAAAGTAACTTCAAACATTACCAAAATAGGGATCTACGGATTCCCTATTTCACCCAAGATAAGTATTTACTCCACGACCACCATCAGGGAGGGGTCTCATCCATGTGATACATTCACACCATATGATCATGCCAGTCCTCCACCACCAAAGAAAGGGGTCTGGCCCACCATGTAACCTGGGAGATATCTAACTCTAGAAGTCATGATACACACACATCATAGGTGTGTCATCTATAGATACCACCAAAGTCAACTATTATTCCATGGAGAAAACATGTCCCATGCACACTCATCTGATCGGTAGGGACCCACACATTCCAGTAACCTAGACCACTACAAAAAGTCAAACCTCTACTACCTGAGGGCATGTCTCTTCATGGAACCTTAGTGATCCACATTAATGTAACTCATGTAACCCACCATGATTTTTCATAACATCATCTTTTCCTTATGGAGCTATAAACTTCTCTACACATGGACGATCATCTACTTAATCCACAGAAGGATCCATGTGCTTCTCAACCGGGGGTAGCATTGCTTGGTTCCCACCTAGAAAAAAACACCACATGAGTTGGTTCCAAAACTTAAAACCTCATCACCAATTTAGTTTTATTCATGACACAATCACAGAATCCATGATGTATTTCATCGTAGAGGTATCTTGAATATTATCAAAACGTATCATGGTCAATTAGTATATATGGGGAGATGATTTATAAAGGACTTGGAAACCAAAACCCATTCAAATATGATGCATGTACCAATTTTTTCCATGTAACTAGTGTCTACACATATTAATTTAAAAATAAGGTTATCAAGGTCCTAGGGAATGGATACATTGGCCTTCATACCAACACTAGACACTCTATCCTGAGAGACAATTTCAAAACACTTTAACATTGTTTCCCTATTTCCCAAAAAACCTAATAGGAAGACAAAAGGTACTCCAAAATCAAATCCTAAAACTAGGTTGTGCCATAAAACTTCAGGATGGGTATCTTCTTTGATACCATTCTGTAATGACCAAATCTGATGGGTCCCTAGAGGCAACTACCCAAAGCCTACCTCTAATAGGCCAGGGGTAAAGAGTAGCACCAATAAAGCATATTACACACATGGGATGAATTTTACTAAAGTAAAAGTTTCCATGAAAACATCCCCAAGACCATATAATGATTAAATTTAAAAAAATGGATAAAAATGCATGAATACATCTATAATCCCATAATCAGTGTATGATGAAAAGTAATGGTGAGAAAAAGGGGTCAAATACAAGGACAACAAGAACTAAAAAAGTAAATTCCGACCTACTCGGAAGGTGGGGACTGATGTCAAATCCAACAGTAGTATACACCTCAGTCTATCTATCCCAAACTAGCTCCATCTACTCCTAGTTTACCAAGGACTCCACAAAATGGTATGTCATTGGCATAAGACACGAAATTAGTAGTCAGAGCTCATGCATGTGTGTGTATAACAAAACGTAGTAGGACACCCCAAAATAACCAAAAAAATTATAAAGAGAAATCATCTCATCACATTATATATCAATTATAAGTCCAAACATACCAAAAAACAACCATATATACTTTTCATAGACACACAGTCCCAAGGTAAGATCTCAAATGAAAAGGCAGTCTAGGATTCATGCTCCAATTTTTCAAGGAAATGCTCATTTAGGAGATTTTACTCCATAATCCTTTCCATAACTGATGGAAATCAACTAAGATAACATGATCCATGGGTCATATATCACTGATGGTGTCCATCTAGGATTTATTACTCATCAGGTCTCATTATAATATTTATATTCTACAAGTTTGAATATTACGACACAAAGATGAGGATCACACCCAAGGAAATAGAGTATACCCAGAAATCAATATAGAGTAACCCACTAAGTAGAGGATCGAAACCCGTATACTATTGTTCATAAAAATATCATAAACCCCACCTAGGAAAAGATGATGATATAATATCAAACACCATGCCTCACGGAAGGATTCCAATAACACTATCTAATAATTCCCACTAAAGGGATCATTATCCTATGTGTAGGACATGATTCCATTCTAAACCTCAGGGAATGGACCAAGGGAACAACCTCAACTGATAATAGCCCAAGGAAGCTCACAAAAGATCTCAAATAAGCTAATCTCAAGAGAAAGATTAATCCAACCTTTTCTCAATAGAGTACATGGGGTGTCCCTAGGAATACATGGAATATTTCATTAAGCCTGGAACTTACCATATCTCATGCTCAAACAACATGTTCTTTTTCATGGTACACGATATGTCCCTTGAGGTTTACATAATATAGATGTTTGGGCTGGAACTCGACATGTAGCCTTCCAATGAACGTGTACTTTCCCAAGTATGAATCGTGCATCCCACCACCCATGGCATGTGGGACCCCACGTTCTCTTAGCACTACGAGAAAAATAGCTTTTTGAGACGGGCTATTTGCGAAAGGAATTAATCTCGTCCCAAATCGCTCCTCCCAATGATTATTTGTGACGGGGGATTCTGCCCTTCGCAAATAAATGGTTATTTGCGACGGGATTTGGGGTCCCGTCGCAAAAATTTAGGCACGGTTTGCGCGCCAAACCGCGGGAAGGTTATTTGCGACGGGGGAATCCCCCCATCGCAAATAGTGCGTCGGTCGGAGGGTATTTGTGATGGGTCCCGTCGCAAATACTAGGCAGCAGCAAATAGTCTTTTGTGACAGGATGTTGTCTCATAGCAAAAAGTGTGTCGGAAGGTACATTTTGTGACAGGTCCCGTCGCAAATACTCTTTTAACTGCCGACTGTAATTAATGTGGGTGAAGGTTTTTGCAACAGGTCTCATCGCAAAAAGTACTATTTGTAATGGGTATCTCGTTGCAAATAGTATCATCACAACTAATCTAACATATACATACCCTCCATCCGTTTTTTCAATTCCTTTTCTCAATTCTCACTCTCTCTCTCTCTCTCTCTTTAAACTCTATATTCAGAGTGAAAATTTGGGTTAGTTGGTTTTTTTCACGAAAAATTTCTGATGCCGTATACATCAATATGAGATCAAGTTTAAAGGTATTTGTATTTTATTTAATTTAGTATTTTTTTCATTTTTTATGTTAATTTTAATTATTTTTGATTAGTTGTAATTAAATTAGATTTAAATTATTTTTTTATCAGTATTTATTTGTAATAATAAATTGAAATTATTAGTAATAATTTTTGATAATTTGTAATAAATAGGAATAATTAGTAATAACTAGAAATAATTAGAAATAAATAGAAATAATTAGTAATAATTAGTAGTAATTAGTAATAAATAAGAATAATTAGTAATAAATAGAAACAATTAGTAATAAATAGCAATAATTCGCAATAAATATGAATAATTAGCAATAATTAGCAATAAATATGAATAATTAGCAATAAATATGAATAATTAACAATAAATAGTAATAATTAGTAATAAATAGGAATAATTAGTAATAAATAGGAATAATTAGTAATAAATTGGAAGAATTAGTAATAAATATGAATAAATAGTAATAATTAGGAATAATTAGTAATAAATAGGATTAATTAGAAATAAATAGGAATAAATAGGAATAATTAGGAATAATTAGTAATAAATATTAATAAATAGAAATAAATAAGAATAATTTAGAATAATTAGTAATAAATAGTAATAAATAGAAATAAATAGTATTAAATAGAAATAAATAGTTATAATTAGTAATAATTTGAAATGAATAGTAATAAATAGTAATAATGAGGAATAAATACGAATAAATACGAATAAATAGTAAAAAATAGTAAAAAGAGCAATAAATAGTAATAAATAAGAATAATTAGTAATAATTAGTAATAATGAGCAATAATTAGCAATAATTAGGAATAAATACCAATAATTCGGAATAAATAGCAATAAATAAGAATAAATAGGAATAAATAACAATAAATTGGAATAATTAGCAATAAATAAGAATAAATAGGAATAAATAGTAATAAATACGAATAAATAGAAATAAATAGCAACAAATAGGAATAAAATGGAGTAATTAGGAATAATTAGTAATAAATAGGAATAATTGGTAATAAATAAGAATAATTAGTAATAAATAGGAATAATTAGGAATAAATAGGAATAATTAGGAATAAATAGTAATGATTAGGAATAAATAGTAATAATTAGTAATAAATAGTAATAATTAGGAATAATTAGTAATAAATAGGCATAAATAGTAATAAATAGAAATAATTAGAATAATTAGTAATAAATATGAATAATTAGGAATAATTAGGAATAATTAGAAATAATTAGAAATAATTAGTAACAATTAGTAATAATTTGTAATAATTTGTAATATTTAGTAATATTTAGTAATAATTAGTAATAATTAGTAATAACTAGTAATAATTAGTAATAATTAGTAATAATTAGTAATAATTAGTAATAATTAGTAATAATTAGTAATAAATAGTCATAAATAGTAATAAATAGTAATAAATTGGAATAATTAGTAATAAATAGGAATAATTAGTGATAATTAATAATAATTAGAAATAATTAGAAATAATTAGTAATAATTAGTAATAATTAGGAATAAATAGTAATAATTAGTAATAAATAGTAATAATTAGTAATAAATAGTAATAATTAGTAATGAATAGTAATAATTAGTAATAATTAGTAATAATTAATAATAATTAGAAATAAATAGAAATAATTAGCAATAAATGTCAATAATTAGCAATAAATAGAAATAATTAGAAATAAATTGAAATAATTAGTAATAAATAGTAATAATTAGTAATAAATAGTAATAATTAGTAATTGTTAGTAATTATTAGTAATAATTACTAATAATTTGTAATAATTATTAATAATTAGTAAAAATTAGTAATAATTAGTAATAATTAGTAATAATTAGTAATAATTAGTAATAATTAGTAATAATTAGTAATAATTGGTAATAATTGGTAATAAATAGTAATAAATAGTAATAAATAGTAATAAATAGTAATAAATAGTAATAAATAGTAATAAATAGAAATAAATAGGAATAAATAGTAATAATTATTAATAATTAGTAATAAATAGGTATAATTAGTAATAGATAGGAATAATTAGTAATAAATAGTTATAGTTAGTAATAAATAGAAATAATTATTAATAAATAGGAACGATTAGTAATAAATAAGAATAATTAGTAATAAATAGTAATAATTCGTAATAAACAGGAATAATTTATAATAAATAAGAATAATTAGTAATAAATAGAAATAATTAGTAATAAATATGTAAAATTAGTAATTAAAATGAATAATTGGTAATAAATATGAATAATTAGGAATAAATATGAATAATTAGGAATAAATAGTAATAAATATGAATAATTACAAATAATTAGTAATAATATCAATTGTAATAAATTGTAATAACTTGTAATAACTTGGCACAATTTGTAGTGGATTGACGACACTCCTTTTGCTCGATAACTCTTCTTCTTTCAACTTTCACAAAATCAAAACATTATGAAAAGTATTATTCAATGTATGCATATCCAATATTATATGCACGAGTTTGCATATGTATTCATAGGACCACATTTTTCATAATGTTTTCAGGAATTGATAGTTATAAGAAGATGATTCATCGACAAAAAGGGGTCTCTTTTGTCCAAAGGCTCATTTACTTGCATCTTTCTCACACTGAAATCACAATAAAGAATCTTCTCGAAGGTACGCTTATACATTCTTGTATGCATGAGAATGAATATGTGTACCTCTGAGCAGATTCTTCATTGTAGTTTTAGTGAGAGAAATTTTCAAGTAAACAAGATTTAAGACAAAAGAGTAGTCGTCAATCCATTGGAAATTGTGTCACCCAAAATTAATGGTAATTATTAAGAATTAGTTGAAATTATTTATCTTATTTTTTTAGATAGAGTATTTATAATTTCAAATTATTCAAAAAAAATTGATGATTTTATATTTTGTAGAAAAATATGGAACAAGGAAATCGACATCTGTCATTATTAGATGATCATGCTTGGATAAATGAGCACAGAAATCCAAACGGTTCAGGTTTAAATCTTGTATATATTGAGGGAGTTGAAGATTTTTTATTATTTGCATCATCAAAACTAGAATATATTTCAGAAGGCACAATTAAGTTTCCTTGTAAAAAATGTGCTCTGAGAACGTTTGACACATTTGATAAGGTTGGGGGACATCTCTTGAAGTTTGGTTTCCAACTAGATTATGTTTTTTGGTATCAACACGGTGAACAAAGTTTAAGATAAGTTTCTAATAACTTGATTTCGGATCCATCACGGTTTCAAAATTTAGTACATGATGTTGCAGGTCCATCTATTAAACAAACTGAAACTCAAGATGATATTGATTTAGCTTCTGATTTGGCACCATCTAAATCTTATGATTTGTTGCGGTCTACTGAGGATGCATTATATCCTTGTTGTAAGATAATAAAATTAGAAGCGGTTGTAAAATTTATGGCCATTAAATCTAACAATGCAATGTCAAAATAATATTTTGATCAGATATTTTCTTTTGTTAAAACACCATTGCCTGAAGGAAATGTGTTTCCTGCATATTAATATTAGAGCAAGAGGTTGGTTCGTAATCTGGGCCTTAATTATCGGAATATTCATGCATGTGAAAATGGTTGCATCTTAAATTCTGGTGAAAATGATTCATTGGATAGTTGTCCCACATGTGGAAAATTGAGGTATAAATAAACTCAGCCAGGGAAGTTTGGATCGATTCATGTAAAATAGTTGAGATATCTTCCCCTTACACCCAGGATGCAACATTTATTTATGTCTCAGAACACAGCGTCCATGATGTCATGGCACAAAACCAATATTTCAACTGATAAAATCTTGAATCATCCATATGATGGTAATTCATGGAAACATTTTGACTGTCTGCATCCGTCATTTTCTTTAGAAGCCCGAAACGTACGATTGGGTCTTTCTACTGATAGTTTCTGTCTGTTTGGTTCTTATGGTAGTCAGTATTCATGTTGTCATATCTTTATAACTCCTTAAAATTTACCTCCATGGATGTTGATGAAGAATACCTATATATTTTTGACTTTATTAATCCTAGGACATCCGAAAATGAATATTGATGTCAATTTGAAACCATTGATTGATGAGTTAAATTCATTTTGGAGTAATAGTGTTAGTACATATGATGTTACTGCGAAACAAAATTTCATATTAAAAACTACATTGATGCGGACGATTAGTGACTTTCCGACATATGGCATGTTATCTCACAAGAGTACACATGGCCCAAAATCATGTCCTTACTGTATGAAAGACAACAAATCCTTTATGCTCATCAATGTAAAAAACCATGCTATTTTGACTATCATCGCATATTTCTTCCAATCGATCATCCTTTTCAGAGGAAAAAATATCATTTCAGAAAAGGAACAATTTAAAGGTATGAACCTATCAAAATGATCTCAGGTACAGAGTTAAAAAAAATTGTATTTTCATTACCTCCCATCATGCTTGGGCCAACATTAAACCAACAGAATATTCATGGCTTTGGGAAAGAACATAATTGGATAAAACGATGCTTTTTTTTTGGATCTTTCATATTGGTATGATTTGTTGGTTTGCCACATGTTGGATGTCATGCATATTGAAAATAATTGTTTTGATAATTTATTTCATAGAGTATTGGATATACCCGGTAAGACCAAAGATACTGTAAAATCATGATTAGATCTTGCCCAAATTTGCAGGTGACCAGGACTTGAACTATTTGAAAATGTCATATCACAGAGGTTAATAAAGCCAAAAGCATTTTATACACTTTCCAAAGAGAGTCACTTATTATTTTGTCAGTGGATTATAGATTTGAGACTTCCAGATGGATATGCTTCCAATTTGGGAACATGTGTTTAGAATGGTCATATTATTAGATTAAAAAGTCATGATTTTCATGTTATAATGGAAAGACTTATGTCGATTAGATTCAGAGGTTTGTTGAATTCTATGATTTGGGATTCGATAACAGACATATAATATTTTTTAAGACATTTTTGTAGCAACAATAGACTGCAATGTGCTATGAAAACTTGAAGAATATGTTGTAATAATTATATGAAAACTGGAAACAAATCATTCTGTCTGCTTTCTTTGACTCAATAGAACATCTGATATTACATTTTCCACATGAAGCTAAATTTGGAGGTCTAGTAAAGTTTCAATGGATCTACCCATTTGAGATATTCATGCAAAAATTGAAGAAAAAAGTACGTATCAAAGCATCAGTTGAAGGCTCAATTGCTAAAGATTATTTACAAGAGAAAATTTCTTTTTTCTGATCTCACTATTTTGAATCTGAATATACCTAAAAACACAACTACATGGGATTGAACGAGGGAAATTTTAATGACAAAATGGATAATCAATTATCTGTTTTTAATCGACCATATCTTGGCTTCGGTGGAGAACCTAAATGATGGCTTTCAGACGTTGAACATCACAAAGTTGATACATATGTTTTTCTCAACTATGAAGAAATGACATCATTTGTACTATGAGTGCTTTTATCACTTATTCTATAATGTATGTTAGAATAAGTAAACTTATTTTATTTTTAGGTTATATGATAATAATATCAAGAAATAGCTTCCACAAATTATAGCAGTTTCTCTTGAAGAATGCAGACAAAAAAAATCTCAATGGTTTTAAAAAATGGTAACATAAATTATTGATGGTTTAATATCAATTCAGTTTACTATTTATTATACTGATAATTGTTTTAAAAAAATTTAGGTGTCTCAACATGCTGATAAAATTTATAAGGAACTGTGTATATTGAGTAACCCACCATCCAAAATGGTTAAATCCTATAATTCATATGTGTTTAATGGTTTTTGATTTCATACACGTGCATATGGGGAATAAAAAAACAATGAACAGTGGATTTTGTTTCAGAGGACCGCATCATAGAGAAACTGATGTTGACTTTTATGGAATTATGGATGAAATTATTGAATTGTGTTATCTAGGACAGAATTACATAACAATGTTTAAATTTTAGTGGATGGATACTAAGATAGTCTTGCGTGTTCATATGACTCATGGAATCGTCGATATTAAAAATAAAATTCTTCTTGCAGTAAATGAACCATTTTCACTGGCTCAACTGGAAAATCAAATTTATTACACAAATAAAAGTGCTTCTTCAAGAGACCTAAGTGATTGGTGGAGCATAATAAAAATAAAATCTCGGGGAAATCAGTTTACTCAAACTGAATTTGGTTCCGTTGAAGTGGAAGGAATTGAAATTTTTCAAGAGACTACTCAAAATACATTTTTTCACAAAGAGATGTGAATATGGATGGTGACACCCCACAATTAAGGGTCTATGGTAATGAAGATGTTAATGATGTTACAAATGAATTTGAAATGATAAGAGATGATGAAACTAAAACTCATATGGATATTGATGATGCCGAGGAGTAATATGAAGACATTGACATCGTCAAATATGAAGATGATGATGAAGGTGAACATTGACATAGTTAAATGCTGGTTATAATCATAACTAATATATATCTATATATAATAGTTATTTTCAACTATCTGCTAACAACAATCATTTTTTGTTTTAAATGGACCCTAATCTATTTTGTGAGTTACAAGAGGCTGAGCTACTTTTGGATGAGGGGGATCTGGGATCATCTGACCCTCAGCCTACTGGCAGTTCAGGGGGTACGTGGAGGGGGGAGGTCTTTCACAATTGATGATTCTTGACCCTATCCCCGAGCAACATCCACATCTTGGCTTCGATCCACGCACAGGGAGGTATGGTAAAGTGTATATTTTAGTTAGATTTCATTAATTTATTTATATATATACTAATTTTTTGATTATTTATTATTTTTTCACATTTTTTCACATATAGCTGTTGGAAAGGGGATCCATATCTTATGTAATTATTTTTCTCAGTGATGGATCATATGGGAACATATTCTTATTGATGTGTAGCTCATCATGTTCAATCATTGGCTGGTATTTAAATAATTAATATTTATTTTGAAATTTATTTTATTAATAACATGATATTATAAATTATTTGTACGTTTTATGGTATCCCATCAATGATAGTGTGTTTGACTCTATCCACGCATCATGGGAGGCATCTATGCATGACCGTTTCCGTCACTTTTTGCACAATTTGAGAAGGACGACCATTAAGAAAGCAGGAGTGACAGATTTTGATGAGTTGTGTAGAGCCCACCGACCAGAGTACATTTCATCTCATGTTTGGGATGGATTATGTTTACATTGGTTGGGTGGTTGATTTCATATGAGGTATTTAGTGGGTCGGCAGAACTGGGGGAGACAGGTGGTGATGCATCGAGCTGGTAGTCGTACATTTAGTACGCATAGAGAGCATCCGGTGAGTATCTTTTTTAAAAATATTATTTAACTTTAAATATAAATTGTTTATTTTATATTTTTATAGGAAGTTAAGCATCATGATATTACGAAGTATGATGTTTATCAGAGGATATACAGTGATCCAAGCACTAGAGAGATTAGAGATGATCACCAGCATCGGATTGTGGTTAGTATTATTTTTTTCTAGTTTGACAATTAAATGCATATAATATTTTCACAATTTTAATTTCAAATTGGAATTGAAAGAGTAATATGAGGATACGACCTCTCAGACATAGAATATGTGTCCGAACGAATCGACTAATCAGACCAGTGCCCACCATTTCGATGAGGTGGAACAGATGCGGGCGAATCAATATGGCTTTGAGAAGGGTCGAGTAGTTGGTATTGGCTATCATGTGACTCCTCGTACTTATTATGGTACTGCTGCAATGTTGGCGTCCATCTTGAGAGGATCTCATGGAGGGGCATCATCTTCTGCATCAAAATATCAGGAGCAGTTGCGAACTCAGGCTGATCTGATAGAGAGTTTGTAGAAGCAACATGAAGATATGCGTCAGTAGCACCAATAACAGTAGCATCATGATGAGGAGATGTGTTGATAGCAGCAGCAACGTCACGAGCAGATGAAGTACATGTTGTAGGATCGAAAATATTAATGTAGATGCTACAATTGGTATCATAGGAGGTCTCCAAAATACTTATATTCACATATATGATTTCTTGCTCAAGTTTTCATTGTTCTATATTTTCCTTGATTAGGATTTTTATCATTTTTTAAAAGATTTTATTACTAACAAGTTTCTACAGAAAGATATTTTATTTGAGATGGAAAGAATGAATGAAGGTTCGATTGACAATATTAATCCTATGAGACCACCTATATTTGATGATAATGATTATAAATATTGAATAGATCATATGAATACTTTTTTCATTAAAATTGGCGTGGACAACATTGTAATGATTACTGGAGATTACAAGATTCCTGATAAAGAAGTCAGAACTTTTACTAATCAAGAAAACTCAGAATATCAACTTAACTATAAAGTATATAGTACTTTGTTGTTTTACATGACCAAGAATATATATAGCCAAATTTATTTTTGTGAAGCTGCAAATTTTATTTGGAAGATATTGGATGTTACTCATTTTGAAACTTCAAAAGTTATTAAAACTAGAAGAGCTATGCTTAGAGAATAATATCATGGTTTTTTCTTTCCTTATGGAGAATCAGTGTGTAAGGTACAACAAGGGTTTATGAACATTGTTAATAGTCTAAAATCCATGGGTGAAAAGGGTACAAATGTTGAGGCACTTTTGGACAAGATTATAGATATCATTCCTAATGAGTGGGAATCAAAGAGAATAGCTATTGATGAGAATAGGAATGGCTCACAGATTACTCTTGATAATATTTTAGGAACCCTTCTTCAAAATGAGACTAAAATGAAAAGAGATACTAATCTAAATAAGAATAATAATGGGAATAGAAGTTTTTTTTTACAACTACTTCAAATCATATGAAATCCAAGACTCCTGAGAGAGTTACAAAATCTAAATCTAAGAAGTTCATTGCTTAATCCAAATCTAGTGAAAGTGAACATTCTAAGAGTGAACTAGCTAATCATTCTCGAAGGATAAACAAGATAGTTGGGAAGAAATACTTTCAGTATAGATACAAGAAGAAAGAAAGAAAGGATAAGAAAGACTCTAAAGTTACTTGTTATGAATGCAAGAGAGCAGGGCATGTAAGGATAGATTTTCCTCTGCTTAAGAGAAAAGATAAAAAGGAAAAGAATTCTGAGAGGAATATAAAGAAGTAATACAAGGCTAAATCTAAGAATGTTTTGATATCAAATGAAACCGTGAGTGCCAGTGGTGGTGACTCTTCTTAATAATCCTCAGAGTATGAATCTTCTGGTTAGAAGAATAATGGTTTAATATCCAATATAGCTATTGAAAATCATTGTTTAATGGATAAGGTACCCAATGTTGAATCTATAACCAACGTATCCTTGAATGATAATTATAGTGATAGTAAATATTATGAGTCTTTGGATGAAGAATCTTCTTCTGATGAAGATAATACTTTACCTACTTATAAAGAAGTTTCTAGGTTTGCTAAGTTCCTTGAGAATGAAAATTATAATGTCAATAAAAAGCTTGATAAGGAAAATTTTAGTATTTTTACTCTTACTAAAGAAATATCAAATCTTTATAAAGATCTGGATAATAAAATCCTTTATTTTGAAAGTATTTCAAAAACTCTTGGTGAAGTTAATCCTAAGAAGGATAAACTTTCTAAGGATCTAGAAAAAGTAATTTCTAAGAAAAATGTTTTCGAGACTAACTCTACTACTAAAACTAATGTTTTCTCAGATAAAAACATATTTGTTAGACTGAATTCAGAAATATTTTCCTTGAGGAAGTGTTTGTCAAAATTTACCTTTGGTAAGAAATTTTTGATATGATGTATTCCCAAATTCGACCTGTAATGAATAATTCTGGTTTTTGTTATACTCATTCAAAACTGATTTTTAGTAACAATTATTTTGTTCCTCTAAGTGCTCCATTCTGTACTAAGTTCCAGTGTGGTGGGCATTGGGCAAACAAATGTTCCTTAAAAAAACTTAGTCTTTAGGTTTTCATAAAGCTTATTTTTTAAAGAAAATGTTGATTCTTAAAATTTTCTTTCTGAAGTTTCTGGATCCAAGAAAGTTTGGGTTCCGAAAGTCTAAAACTCTTATTTTCAGGAAAGTAAAGCTAGTACCAACATAAATATATGGTACATGGATAGTAGATGTTCCCAACATATTATTGGTAACAAAAACAACATTGAAGATATTATCAAGACGAAGGGAGGAAAAGTAATTTTTAGAGATAATGCTCATGGAAAAATTATTGGTATGGGTAACATTGTTCTTCTTGGAAAACATTGATTTAAAATGTTTTATTTGTTAAGGGTCTTAAGTACAAACTTATTCTCATAATTCAATTATGTGATGAATGTTACCTTTTGAATTTTTTGAATGACAAGTGTTTAGTACACAATTCCAAGGAAGAGTTTATTCATTCTGACCATAGGCAAGAGAATGTTTACACACTAAAATTAGAAGACCTTAGGATCCAAGATCTACCTTGTCTTAGTGCAATGGAAGACCATTCTTGGTTATGGAATAGAAGGTTAGGACACTGCAACCTTAGAAACCTATTCAAACTCTCTAATAAATGACAAGGTAAGGATCTGCCGGATCTTAGATTTGATTCTTCAAAAGTTTGTGATCCATGTCAATATAGAAAGAAACATAAATAAAGTTTTAAATCAATCATAAAAGTATCAACTACTGATGAATTATAGTTAGTGCATATGGATCTTTTTGGTCTAACACAAACTGGAAGCATTGGAGTAAAATATTATGTGTTTGTTCTAGTTGATGATTACACTAGATTTACGTGGGTCTATTTTATAGCAGAGAAATATGGAATTTTCTTCTATTTAAAAATTTTTAGAGCCCATGTTAGAAATGTGAAAAACATATAATTGATAACTTTTCATAGTGATCGTGGAAGAGAATTTCAAAATTCTGATTTTGAAACTTTTTGTAGTAGAAAAGGCATTACTAATAACTTCTCAGCACTAAGAACGCCTCAAAAAATGGTGTTGTTGAAAGAAGAAACATAATTCTTTAAGAAATAACAAGAACCATGTTGAGTGAATATTCAGTAGACAAACATTTTTGGGAGGAATCTGTAAGTACTACTTTCTATACTATAAATCATGTTTTAATTATACCTTTTCTTAATAAAACTCCTTATGAGTTATGGAATGTTATAAAACCAAGATTTTCCTACTTCAAGGTTTTTGGTTGAAAGGTATACATTCTGAATACTAAAGATAATATACACAAATTTACACTAAAATCTAATGAAGTAATTTTCTAAGGCTACTCTACAACTTCTAAGGCTTATAGAGTTTTCAATAAAAATACGTGTACTATTGAAGAAACAGTACATGTTAAATTTGATGAAACTTATCCTTTTGTTTTAAAACAACCTCAACCTACATCCTCGGATGTGTTTTCAAAAACTAATTATCAACCCTTGTTAGAAGATCCTTCTGATAAGGAAAATGTTCAAGAAACTGTTTCTAAAGAATTTACCCTAGAAAAGATCCTACTATATGTTGATGAATAAGTTTTACAAAACCCAAATTAGTTGTTTCTAAAGAATCATCCCAGTGATAGTATCATTGGTAATGTAAATCAACCTGTAAGGACTATAAGTTCCTTAAGAAATGAATTAGAACATCTATCATTTCATTCTCAATCCGAACCTAAATGCACTGATGAAGATTTAGATGATAATGATTGGATAAAAGCTAAGAAAGATGAGCTAAATGAATTCGAAAGGAATAAATTCTGGACTTTGGTTGAAAGACCTAAGTAAAATTATTTTATTGGGGTAAAATGGGTCTTCAAAAATAGGTGTGATGAAAATGGAATCATAGTAATAAATAAATCTAGATTGGTTGATAAAGGTTTTAATCAATAAGAAGGAATAGACTTTGAAGAAACCTTTACTCCAGTATCTAGACTTGAATCTATTCATATTTTACTTGCCTTTGCAGCATTCTTTAATTTCAAACTTTTTCAAATGGAAGTTAAATATGCTTTAATTAATGTTTATGTCTCAGAGGAAGTTTTGTTGAACAGCCTCCTAGTTTTGAAGATACAAAACATCCTGAACGTGTTTTCAGACTTACCAAAACTTTGTATGGGCTTAAACAAGCCCCAAGAGCCTGGTATGATAGACTTACAAGATTTTTGCTTCAAAAAAATTATGTTAAGAGAAATGAAGATCCAAAATTTTTTATAAATAAATATAAGAAAAATGTTTTGATTCTTTAAATTTATATTTATGACATTATATTTGGTTCAACTCATTATTATTTAACTAATTACATTGCAGATATAACGAAATCCGAGTTTAAAATGAGTATGATGGGTGAGTTATCATTTATCCTTGGTTTTCATATTTCTCAAAAACCATAAGGAATCTATATATCCAAATATAAGTATATTAAAGTTCTTCTTAACAAGTATGGATATGATAATACTAAGAGTATAAGTACTCTCATTGGTAACTCAAATTCACTTGATCTTGATGAAGCTACGAAACCAGTATATCAAACATCTTTTAGAGGTATGATAAGAAGTCTACTTTACTTGATAGATAGTCGTCCAGAATTAATGTTGTTGGTATGCTTATATGCAAGATATCAATACAATCCTAAGGAATCACATTTAAAGGTAGTGAAATGATGTTTCAATACTTAAAGCGAACCATGGATCTAGGACTCTTTTATACTTCTGAAAATTATTTTATTTTAAAAAAAAATTCGGATACGGACTTTGGTGGATGTATAATGGATAGAAAAAGTAAATCTGGAACTTGTCATTTCTTAAGAGATTCCGTAGTTTCTTGTTCATTCAAAAAGCAACAGTCAGAACCACTTTCCACTACTGAAGCTGAATATGTAGCGGCTGAACGTTGTTGTGTTCAAGTGTTGTGAATGAAACACACACTCACATACTATGGTATGAGTTTTACCAAAACACAAATATTGTGTGATAATACTAGTTTCATTTCCTTAAGTAAAAACCCTACACTTCACTCTTGTTCAAAATACATAGATATTAGGCATCACTTTCTTTGTGATCACACACAAAAAAGAAGATATCATTCTTCAATTTATTGGAATGCAAGATCAACTTGATGATATTTTTACAAAATCTTTACCATCCGATAGATTTGAATACATAAAACAGAAGTTGGTAATGATAACTGTAAGGTAATCTTTTATATTAATTTCTTGTTGAAACCTATCTCCTTACTGTGAGAAACTTATTTTCATAGGGGGGTACATCTTTTTGTTAGCCAAAATTTTCGTAGTCAAAATTTTATTAATCAAAATTTTCGTAGTTAAAATTTTTGTAGATAAAATTTTCATCATAAAAATTTTTTTAATTAAAATTTTTGTAGTTTAAATTTTCGTAGTTGAAATTTTCGTAGTCAAAATTTTTGTAATCTGAATTATTTTTATATAAATTTTTTTTCATAATCTATTTTTTTGTAATGTAATGTTCTTCAAGAAAAATTTTCCTCATTACGAATAATCTTCCTGGAAATATAACAGATATGTTTCCCTTCTTATGTATTCGTAATCATTTTTCCTTGCTGGTATTTCTTTTAGTTTTTAAAATTTTCGAAATCACTTTTCCTTAAATCCGAATGTTTTTCTTAAGAACCTCAAAAGATCGGAATCTATAAAAATCCTTTTTAGGCTATCATCTCAACCCTCAGATCTTTTCAAGAAGCTTTCAACTGTGGGATCAATCGGGGAAGCTGAACCGTCACTTCAATTGCCTATATAAAGGACCCCCCGATGGTTGTCCCACATTGAATTCCAAGCCTTCACGTGATGAAGCTCTACCTCTATTTTTTTAAACCGTTCCAGATTTTTTAAAGTTTCCTTAATTATGAATGTCGGTTGAAGCCTCTTCTAATAAAGATATTTCATCTGTTAAATAAATCTCTGAGTGGAAGATCTTCCGAGAGAGGTTAGTCAATCTGAAGTTGTATGACAAGTATGATTCCATTGTTTCTAAGAATATCAATGTGAATAGTTGGGAGATTATATGTATATCAAAACCAAGAGCATAGGATCCGGTGTATCCTGAATTGCTGGTTGAATTCTATGAGACAATTAGTTTTTTCAATGAAGAAGGAAGAGATAAATCTTATTTCAAGAGATATGGAAAGACATGCTCTCTTTCTTAAAACATGACAGAAAATCTGATAGGAATTTGTTATGAGGGAGAATAAGCGTTTTTCTCACAAAATCTACCTAATGAAAGAGGATCTTTTGAGAAGAAAAATGCTTTATCTTGTCTTGGTCTTTCATAGGTAAGGTCTCTGAAAATTATTCACCTCTCTAAAAATCTTCAGATTCATCATCTATGGGTTCAAGTTTTTCTCATTCCGAGAAAAGGAGACAAGGATACCCTGAAAAAAAGTTATATTTATGTTCTGAATTTTTTAGTGAACCTAAGAAAGATAAACCTGGTTAAGAATATCTTGGTTACAATTGAGAATATAATGAATGGAAATCTAACGTCTCGGATTATCGTGTATCCATCCATTATTTTAAAGATCATTGTTCTATTTCTTCAGTCATTCAAGATCCCTAGTATTTTTAAGCAAAGAAATTGTAAGGTGAAACTTTTGAGTGATGATACTCTAAGGAGGATAAAGATTGGATTTAATAGTCAATCTAGATAATTTCTTGATTTTTCAGAAGCAGAAGTTGGAACTATATCAAAAAATCCTAAAGTGGCTGAGACCTCTAAAAAGGTTGGAAGGAAGAGGAAGGTCAATGAACTAGAAGAGAAATAAAAAACCCCAGAGGCTAAGGAAACTCAGTCAGCTCCTCCAAAGCCAAAGAATAAAAAATAATATCCTGATGAACTAGTAGCTAAGTGGAGAGAAGATAAGAAGAATAGTAAGGAAAGGGAGCCTAAGTTTGTCCTAAACCCTACTGACGAAAAAGAATTGAAGGAAAATGCTTATGAGAATCTTGAAAAGGAACAAAAAGAGAACAAGTAAAAGAAGAATATTTTAGAGACTGAGATAGTACAATCCCTTCTGAAGGCTGCTGAAAAAGTCTCTGAAAAAATTCTGGGCCAGAATAATTTTTGATAGAATCATTACCAGAGACTCCGGGAAATGAGTTATTGATTCCAGAACAACACCAAGAAGAAGAAATAGTTCAATAAGAAGAGGTGGAAGAAGAAGAAGAAGGTAGTGTTGATACCGAAGATATAATAAAGCAAGTAGAATAATATCATGAAAAGTAGATTCCTTATGAGAAGTTATCAATCTGAACTTCTGAAGCTGAGTCTTTAAAAATTGCTACCCCAGGTAAAGATGGGAAGTCTAAGAAAGAATTGAATAAGTTTTCTGAAAATGAAAGTACAAATCATGATTTCATTCACCCAGGGGATGTTAAGGTAGGAGCTGAGAAGAAATAACTAGATGAAGATAAAATTGTTCAGCTATTAGATTGTGAACATAAATCTCCTAATCAAGAAGAAGTCATTCCAAAATATGATAAGGGAAAACAAGTGATAGTTGATACACCTAGAAAATCTATGTTAATGAATAAAGAAGTTTGTCCTTCATCAAAGAGTAAGGATGTTGAAATAGAAATAGAATCCTCACCAAACAATGTCTCGGATTCATAATCATCTTCTCTTGGCCATGATTTTGTATTTCAGTCTTTAAAGAATCTGGTTTGGACTATTCCAATATTCCCTAGTATAGACTCAAGATGTTAGATGATTTAGCATATGTTAAATCAAAAATCGAATTCAGTATCCATGGTGACAAAAAATGTGTCATTATCGAGGTAGACTTCCATATTTTTCTCATTAGATACGAGGATCATAAAAGGTATTGCAAGAAAATGAATAGCTAGTCAAGGAAGACAATAGAATACATGATAATCTTTGATGAATTTCAAGATAGTGTCAAGGATTCTTTTGACACTGAATATTGATGATCAAGGATCTCACTAATAGTTTTGAGGAAAATATATCTCTTGAGCAGACTTCTTGGAAGCAAGAAGTGAATGATCTGAATGGGAAATTAAATTCAGTTCCTCAGAGTTATAAGAGGGAAAGGGATCTTAGAATTGAGATAAAAGAGAATCTTGTTAAGCAGGAAGATTTCTTGAAGGCATAGGCAGAATCTCTTAAGGATCATGAAGAGAAAATTAAAGCCTTAGGGAAGAAAACAGAAGACCAAGATCAGTTGCTCAATCGTGCAGAAGAGGATCACAGGGAGCTCAAGAAGCTGAAGACTATTGTGAAGAAGCTAATTCCAAAGGAGAAGAAAGGAAAATATTTTCCAAATCTGATATTTTTTGTATTTTCCTATTGTACAATTTCTTTCAATCCTAATAAAATTCTTATTGATCCTCATATTTTTTGGCTATTTAGTACTAATCTTTCAGGTACCATATTTTCCTTTTCATTCCCTATATTTCTTTTTGAAAATCACAAAGGGGGAGGAAGAAATCCCAAAAAGAATACTTAGTAAAGAAGAAATTTCCCTAAGGGGAATTTCATCTAAGGGATAGTTTTCATCATGAAGATTTTCATATATAATAAAATGAAAAATCTCATTCAGGAAATTCAGAATACGATCCTTAGTGTTTCCAAAATCTAAGGGGAAGTTACTCATATTCACTTTGATCCATAAGTAAAGGGGGATAAGTTTTTATTTACAAGCCCATAAAATTTCTATGTGCTTATATTATTTTTCATAAGGATGTTTTTGCTTTCCAAAAAGACGAATATTATTGAGTCAATAAGGTTTCCTTATAACTCTTCCATTCCTTCATGTTTTGAAAATCACAAACACCCTAACTTAAGGAAAATTGCATTTTCCATATGTTTTTTCTTAATAAGGAAAATTTCCATCCCCAAGGAAATTTATCCTTACCTATTTTTCATTGTTCATATTTTAGTCTCTCTAAACCTAACTCTTTTTATTCTAAAGTGAAAAATTCTTTTTCACATTTAAAACCTCATAATTCTATAAATACTTAGATATAGAGTACTCTATTTTCAAGATCCGAATTCAGATTTTGAATTCTTCTAATTCAGATTCCGAATTTTCTGAAATTTAGGCTCTAAATTCTCTGAAATTCAGACTCCAATTTTCCTGAAATTCTAACTCCTAATTCTCTGAAATTCATACTCCGAATTCTTCGAAATTCAGACTCTGAATTCTCTGAAATTCAGACTCCGAATTCTCTGAAATTTAGACTTCGAATTCTTTATAATTTCGACTCCAAATTATTTATAATTCAGACATTGAATTTAGTAGAATTTAGACTCTAAATTCCTTATAATTCAGGTTCCAAATTCCTTAGAATTAAGACTCAGAATTTCTTAAAATTCATGTTTCGAATTCTGTAGAATTCAGACTCTGAATTTTTTAGAATTCTAGTTCTAAATTTCTTATAATTCAGACTCCGAATTCCTCAGAATTAAAACTCTAAAGTATATAGAATTATGATTCTGAATTCCTTGAAAAACAGAATCTGAATATCCTTGTAATAAGGACTCTGAAGGTTAACTTTCTTAGACTCTAAACTTTATTTTTCCATAGCCTTCAAAAAATTAATTTGGTTGAGCAACCTTATTTTTCTTACTCTTGTTATATTTATAAAACAATGTAAGTATTCTATTTCTAACTAAACTGTTGTTTGAGTTACAAATGTATAGGTCCCTCTAACATTCAAGGAAAAATATGACCATTGGAGGAGGGATCCAACCGTTGGAAATGCGCCTATAAATAGGATCTCATTTGAATAAGCTCAAGACATAACGATTGTTCTATGACTCTAGAGATTACATGCAACTGAAGTAGTTTCTAGAGAGAGTCTCTCATGATTTGTTCATACTGAACATCTTGTTTAGATTGCTTTGGGCGACACTGATTGTTGCTCTGTAAAATCAAGGGATTCCGGGGATAGGAAGACAGAGGTGTTGACTACCTTAAAGTTCGAGGAATTCCTTGATAAGGAAGATAGAGGTGTTGACTACCTTGAAGTTCGACGGATTTCGGGGATATCAAGACAGACTCTGATATTCTTATTGAGGGCTTACCATAGTGTGGGTAAGAAAAAGTTTCTTGAAAGTATAATTCAAGGGACCTTTATCCAAGGTTGTTGGATACCCTACTCTTTGGGATAAAATATTTCTTACCTGTTGCTTGTATTGTTTCAAGATTGTTTTCCGCTACTTTTTGATTAATAAGGTAAGTATAAATATCTTATACTTTCTTGTACTTGTACTCTGATTATTAAGATTCTATACGCTTTAAGGTAGAATCTTTTTCCTTGTAAATTTTTTTTTTTAAGTTTCATTTTCGGAACCATATTTCGGGAATCTAGCAAGTTTGTAGAACTAAGAGGTCTTTTGAATTTACCTTGTTTAACTTGTTTAAAAAGTATAAATGTTTTTACCATCTTTAAAAGTTCTAAAGGAATTTTTAAAGTATAAAATTTACCCCCCTCTTGTATATTGAGCATCTACATTCATCTTTTCGATCCTACACATATGTTGTCTGACACATAGTTTAGGGATGGAGTTTCCTCTACCATCTCCTACAGCTCCTCCACCTCCACTAGAAGATGACCCCCAGTGATTTTTTATATTTTAAAAACATTTGAATTCAAGATTTGTTGTAATATGAACTATTTTCAGTTTTTGTCTTTTATATTGGTGCTAATATTGTACAGTTTAATTTTTTTAATATTTTATTACTTAATATTACTATAATATTTTTTTATTTTTTTATTTTACTAATAATAATAATAATATTTTATGATTTTTTTATATTTTTTTGTGAATATTGAGAATTTTATATTTTTTATTTTTTTAATAATATTAATATTATTTTTTCTTTAATCATAATTTTATTAAATATATTTTTTTAGTATTATATTTTTTAATGATTGTTTATTTTAAAAATAATAATAACAATAATAATATTTTATGAATTTTTTATATTTTTTTGAGAATATTGAGAATTTTTATTTATTTTTTTATTTTAATAATATTAATATTATTTTTTAATTAATTATAATTTTATTAATTTTTTTACTTTGGTTATTATTTGCAATGAGACCTATTGTGATGGGATCCTATCGCAAATAGTTTAAATATATATCTTTAAATAGTATTTGTGATGGTACCATTGGTCCGTCACAAAAAGTTTATTTATATGTAATGTATATAATCGGACACTTATTTGTGACGGGGAACTTCCCCATCGCAAAAAAATAGTATTTGTGACGCCGTTTTCTACAACGGGCTATTTTTGATGGGACCCTGTCATGAAATCTTATTTACAACAGGATCCCATCATAAATAACCCATTGCAAATAGCACAAATTCTAGTAGTGTAGGAATATACTCCATATACATGTCGAGCCATCCACCACGTATTGCATGGGGTGTGACTTGAAACACAAGGCATGGAAAACTACATAGTCTCCTTAGAGTGTACCCCCTATACACACCAATTTGTTCAGCTAAGGGTCACATGGATTGAGACACATGTCACATGGTGTGTGATACTTATCTCTATGTGGAAACCATAACACCACATATATGTTCAGTACATGGAGTGTGTTATTGAGTTACATGTCATGTATATCTAATTTTTCATGATTCTAAGATCTCCTCATGGAGCTTCTCATGTGCCTCTTGGTTTCCTTGGATCTAAATCCAATATCTCTAAAGAACACAGATATTAATCTGTGTGGACCCGTCTGTCACCATTGGCCAGATTCCAGCCATTCCCATCACTCAAGAATCACCCACCAACGCACCTCTCTACTAATATACACCAAAACCAAACCAAGTATCTCCAATATGACCACAACTTTCTACCATCATTACACACCCTGATTTCATCACCGATCCCAAAACTGGTTCATCATAAATGATCAATTGTGTCAAAGATCGAATGTGCAATGATCATTTTTTGGGTATTCTTCGAACCACTAACCCAAAGAAATGCCAATGATTATAACACATATAATAGTGGAGAAAACCATGAAACACAAAAATTGGGAACAAATCTCGACCATGTTCAGAATATCCATGATCTATCACTGTTAGAGCAATGATAAAAAATAATCAAATAGAATAACAATTTTCCCCCAAATCCTAGATGAACAAACCTATACCATCAATATGATTGATATAAGAATCAATCTGTTAGTCGATTGATTTGTATTCATCATAGGATAATAAAATGGGGAAAATACACCAAATAAAAAACTTACCTCAATTTGGATCAATCTCTAATGGAGAATGAATTTGTGTCATTGTCATTGGTGAGATACTTGTTTTCCTTGGGAACACCAATCACTAAAGCTTGATCTGGTGATCTGTGTTCATGATGTCCATCAATTCTCCTCCATGATCTTATTCTTGAATTTATAAGTTTTCATGGGTAACCCTAATAATTTTCCATAATAGTTTTTATGTAGAGTATATGATAGTTTTTTATGTCAATAAAAATAAAATAAAATTATTTATTTATTTTATTAATTACTATTTGTGACAAATTTTTCATAAATGACATGTGCCTAAAAAATTTATGTCGTGTCGAGGGTAAAACCCATGGTCTGAAATCAATAGTGCCCTCAGATTTCTAATTCATTCGCCTATTAAATAGTCATTCCATTTTTTGAGGAAAACTACATCTTCATGATATTAAATTTTATAAAATATTTCAAAAAATAATTTTGAGCTCCCTGGACCTTGGAATCTCATGTCGTCTCAATTATTAAATCTAGAAATATTCATAGAAATATTCCAAATTCTTACACAACCACAAATGGGACACAACATAATCTTTTTTCCTATTGATAAATTCATAATTCTATTTCCAACTAGATGTTGTAAACTATCCTTTCCTATGGATCTCCCATGTGGCCTTCAATACCATTAAGTATTTAGTTTGCCTAATGAAAACTAGAATGTAACCATACCTCATCTCTCACAATAAATCCTATGATCACTATGTTTATAAAAATGCGAGATGAGGTTTCATTTTCATACAAAATATCAATCAAGAATCCACATTAGCCAAAAACATATTCTAAACAAACCTCTATACTCCCATCCATGTTAAACGCCCTTCCAAAAATGAATAGTAACACCTAAACATATCCATAAGATAGGGTCTTCAATGAAGGTGAACATTTCATATAACCAATCATTTCAAGGTACTAATCGGGCCTTTTCTTTTGAAACAAATAATAATTTTATTAATAAAAGATTAATTCACTTAATTTCTTTCAAAAACCCAACGTAAAAAAATCAAAATACACTCTAAAAGGTCCAAAGGTGCCTCATAATCATTATTTTTAAAAACTCACATTTAATGTCACTTTTTTGAGACATTTTAGAAACTAATAACCAATTTGATCACCCATGTTTTCATGAAATTATTATACAAATTTATATATGTGTGTGTGTTTTTGTGTGTAAGTCCATATGGATATATATATAGATATCAAAATGCATATATATATATATATGTGAACATTCATAGGGGGTTCTAAAGGATAAAAAAATAGACAATTCAAGCCACCCAACCAAACATGATAACCCCCAAGTTAATCCACCAAAAATCTAAAAATAATAATGAATAATAAAACTATACTCTATCATCAAGAAAGAATTTACAAAAAATAAAAATAGAAAATCTATTATAATAAATCACTAAAATTATTTGAAGAAGTAACCTTAACCATTTTATGAGAAACATAACATGAAAATATCTTTAACACAATGGCTGAAACATTGAAAACCTTAGGAAACACCCTTTTTAATCAAACGTTTAAGTTATAAATATACCAAAAATAATTTATAGATCGAACCATGAGAATAATTCCATAAAACGTAATTTAAAAATATTGAAGAATCTCATGGTGTTCCATGTAAAAGTAAAAGGAAGAATCACCAACCTCAAATGGAGTGTATATACGAAGAAACCATAAAATACATAATTAGAAGGGCCAATGGAATAATCCACATACCCTAACATCAAAAACCAAAACAAATTAGGACTAACCCACACTCTAGGCTTTTCCCATTAAGAGGGTAAGATAGAAGAGGTAAGTGAAAAATGAAGAAAATGGAAGGGTAGGGGAGAAATGTACATTGCCTAAAAATAAACACTAAGAAAGAATGGAGGAAAGACCTAAAATACCTGTGGAATTCAAGGGATTGGCACCAAAAGCTCCAGGAATCCTGGTCAGGTGGGGAAGGAGAGATCTAATTTGGGAAATTGATTTAGGAGGGAAATTTTATAATTCTAACTTTTGAGAATTTTATAGTGGATGGATGGTTTGTTTGAACTATTTATAAGATTGTGCACCAACTATGAACCTCCTACTAGACTCGTGTAGAAAACATGCACAGTTTGGCCACACATATTGGAAACAGTTCCCCAATCATAAAAAAAATCTGTTGAAAATTTTAGACCCATTTCATGGTTGTGTCACAATCCCCCCTAACCATGTACAATTTTTTCACTAAAAAACTCTCACATAATCAAAATTCAAATAGTTTCCACTTGAGATATAAGTTTTTTAGTGATTATATGATACCCATGAGGTCCAAATCATAAAATAAAAAGATATTTGTAAACCTATTCTATGTATGGGTACCCATATGGTTTATAATAAACCATGCATAGAAAACTTTTTATTAGAGGGATATTGTGTGAGGGTCATCCACACAGTTTTCCCAACTTTACGGTAATCAGTTAAAGACAATAAAATATAAGAAAAATTATAGAAACGATTTGAAATATAGATCTAGAAATATAAAATTTGAACTTGAAACTCAAAGGAAATATAAAAAATAAATAATAAAAAAAAGGATGGGGTTTGAAATGGAGTTCATTCTACCATTAAATAGAAATAAAGTGACGCTTCAAGAGCTAGAGTATTAGTATTATATCCTTATGTGATGTTTTTAGTGTCCTTATCACTTTTATAATGTTAGAGGGGTCATGTTACCCATATGTAGTAGAATTTTGACCTATATATAGTTTTCTAGGGCCAACCTTTCTATATTGGGAGAAAAACAAGATGAAGCTATGCTACCCTAATGTTGTGCTTGGTTATAACTTAATGTTATGGAATTTGAGTGGATTTATCTAAATAGATTCTTCTGCAAGACTCATGACCAAACATGAATACCTGTTTAAATTGGATTTATTATGTGCTTCATATTTAAGCACCTAGTTCTTAGTTTTTCAGAATAGGTAGACAAAACAATTATCATATAGATGAATAATTGAGTAAAATAAATATAATAATATGATCCATAGAGGGGATATCTATTTAGAGTTTCTATTGGTTATGATTCTTGTAGTTGACTTTGAGAATTCTATTCTGGTGGAGATTCATGGAATTTTATTTATAAGGAATACCAAATAAAATTTAATTATTTGAAGGGGATTTAATAGGTGAGATATATCCCATGTAAGTGGGTGTTAGTCTTGTTACATTTTTCTTGTTGAATTTTTTTCCTAGTTTGTTTTGTTGTTTCTTTTTTCTTTATTCCATCGTTGTCACTGGTTTTTCCTCTTATTTTCTGTTGTTATTGGAATTTAATTCTCAAATTTCTATTTTATTCTACCACTTACTTCTTTTCATAATAATAAAAAATGTGTATATGTGTTATTTTCATGGAATATGACTATAATGTTCCAAATGACATAATTTATAGGTGTTATTTGTCATTATAAAAAATTTATTTTATGTTCTCGGGTTATTGTTTCTTATTTTTATATCATGAAACATTAATTTTTCTTCATTTCCAAACTTATTTTTTGATGTACCCTCATATTCACTTTACCTTATTATTTTTTTTTGTGGTTAGTTATTGATATAGTACCTAGTTCTTGGGTATTTTGTATGTGTTCCTCAGATACCCTCTCATAAAATATTTTATTATATATCATTTATCATGTCTATAGATATATTTCTGTAATTTTGATATTGAAGAGTTTTATTGAGAGAATTAATTTAATTAATGGATAGTTTATATTCATACTCTTCCTTTCAATAATGGACTTAAATATTATTTAACAGAATCTAACAATAAAATCATAATTGTCTCTACAACTTTGAATAATTTTTTTCTTATGAGTATTTCAACAATAATATTTTAATGAAATATAATTCCCTATTATTTTTAACCTTATATGATAAAGTCCTTGGATAATTGGTCAGTGAAACTATTTTCAGTGTTATATGGTAGAATTTTGGGCATCTTTACATGAATAAATCTATTCTATGTTGATTATAAAAAAAATTCAACTTTTAAATTTCATAATATTATATTGTAATCCTATGTGAACTCAATTAAATATGTTTTAAAAAATGGATTTTTACCTAAACAATGTTGATGTTAGAATTTTGTATTAGGACCAAGTCTATTTTTTGTTGAATTACTCAGGTGATTAATTTAATACTTTTAATAATTCTATTATTTATGGAAGGGATTCCGATATATTAGAAGATTTTAATTTCTTGGTCTTTTATGTGGATATTAGGATCCATGGTTTGAATACATCAGGTACTATGGTGGAATATGGGAAAAAGTTTCTTAGTGTTAAGGGTCACCCAAAAATAAAAAAAATAAAAAATTGATTATAATCAGTTTAATAATTTTAGGCTCTACCAAGATGGAAATACCGACCACATTAAGAGATTCTGACATGAGAATACACCTATGGATAATATGGCCCATAACAATATTTTATACCTCTAAAATGATAGTGTATAGGTTCTCTTAGTTTTTATAGCATAAGTTAGAGTTGGGTTAAATATAAATCTAGATTTGTTTCAATTTCAACCATTGAACTATCTCAGCATGGGACTTGCATAGGCCCACACTTGGAAGCAAGTATGAGTGTTTGGATGGTGATTGAGTTGTATGAGATTAGATGGAAACTTATTTCTCCATTTAGCATATTTTATTTTATTTTTATAAGTTTTATAGTATTTTTACTTCATCGATTTATGATTTTATATATCTTTTTTTTATTTATATTTTAATTTTTTCGTCTAGGGAAAGGTATACTACTTCATATTTGTTGTTTTTAGTAGGTCCATATGAAATGATTAGAACAATGGTTTTTCTATTAAATTCACATTCACATTGATGCATTACATGGGTTAAGACATGAATATTTTTAGTAAGATCTTTTAATTATATTAATTAGTATTTTTTTCTAAGAATTTTTTGGTAGTTTATGTAAGTAAATGTGTTAGTATGAGAAGTCATGTTCTAATTTGGTTCTTGTTAAGTGATCATAAAACTATGGTGGTTATTATTAAACTAAAGGTTTTCTATTAGTTAAATATATCCAAACAAGATGATAGTTTTAGATATTATAGGACAACAAGAACATCAATTATGTGTTTACATTTTATTTTGAACAGTGAATATTTTTTGTATTTGAAATGTTTTATTCAATATATTAAAATTTTTGCATGTTTGTTTTTTTAGTCCATGTATTAATTTCCATTATTTTATATTTTTATTATTTTGTGAATTCATTTTTTGGTTATTTCATTATAGTATTTTTGTTTGTTAATATTTTTGTGTTGTTTTATTTTACATTTAATTAGGTTTCTATTATATTTACATAAGGGTGGTTTTTCCTTATGTGAAGTAGTTAATTACACATATGTGAGGGGACTATTACCCTTAAATGTTCTTTTGTATAGATAGGTTACCATTACATAGGTTGGCTACTACCTTTTTATGAGGTAAAAGTGGATGTGTTACCCATATGTGTGGCTCGTACAACATTTTCATGGGGTTTCATGCAACCTTTATATAATAGGAGAGTAACCCTTCTGTGTCTAGAGCACAATTATGGACCCTTACATGAAATGTGAATTGGTTGTCTTACCTTTACGCAACCAATGGTGTAGATTTTTACCCTTATGTAGCGATATTTTCACTAATACATAGAATATTGGGGATTACCCTTATGCAATATTTGATAAACATTAATGTAACAATGATACCCTAATCTAGGGGTTGGTTTTACATTGACATAGTTCCAACTATACATGTTTTTTAAAACAGATTCTTCTACATTCATCAGGATCGAACACACATATCTTCTTTAGTTGGAGGTGTAATAGCATTTAATTTAGGTTATTGAGCTCTTATTTATTTTATAAGATATAATAAATAAAAATTAAAAATAGAGGTAAAACTGAGAGAAATCATGAGGAGAAGAAGATCTAGAGGGGGATATTTTGAAGCTCTTTGGTGAAAATGATTATAGTTGAATAATTGAAATTTGTACTAGCGGAGAGCTCATGTATTGTAGGTTTTGAGGAAGATAAAAAAAACATCAGTTGTTTGATAGAGCTTCAATAGGAGACATTGAACCCTAGTAAGGTGTTCTCATTATGGTTTTTTTTATCAAATTTTTTTCAATGGTTTGGGTTTTTGTGTATTTTTTGTTTCTTTTATATGTGTCATTGGTTTTTACTCTTTTTGTTTATTCTTGTTGGTATTTTATTTATTGATATTTTTCTTTCATTTATTTCTTTGGAAAATAAAAAGAACATGGGTTTTTTTTCTTTCCATGGAGTATGACCACAATGGTCTAAACAACATAATTTATCAATGCTCTTTTACTTTCTATAATTTTATTTGTTTTGTTTATAGATTTCAGTTTCTACTATCTCTATAAAGAAAATTTTGTTTTTTGAGTTTTGTCACTTCTTTTTTGAGGTACCGTAATAGTCTCGATCCCTTATTTATTTCTATTTTGGTTGGTGGTGTATATTATCCTCATTCCATGGGGATTTGTTTTTGGATCATGGATACCTTCCCATTATACATATCAGTGTCTCCAACCTATGATCTCGATATGTATTTATTTGACTTTCAAGAAATGAAATTTTTAAAAAACTTCAAAAGTCATTGACTTGATTAGGAAGGTCTAGTTCAGTCAAACAGTCAATGATATCAACATCCACTACAAAATAATAAATTCATTTCTTGAATAATTCATTAATGTAATGTCACTCATAACGCAACCAACATGTCCAACCTCACTGATAGTCTATGTTACCATGGTTTTTGTTAATACATAAGAGTACATGACTCGTGATGTGAAATAATAATTGTCTAAAAGTATAGCGATCATTACACACATCCTATAAATGAATATCCAATGACACATGTAAATTTGTATTTCTTACTGGTAGTTCATGTTTTCAGTAACTACTTTTCTTAGGGATTACTAATAATAAAATTCATGAGAAGAATTATTTATTTATTATGATCCCCTAACCTGGTATTTTGTATCATATGTGTCCCAATAGATGATTTCATCAAGACATAGAATGTGTATTTAATAATAATTTCAAATAATTTATATTTTCTCATTATGGTATGGAATACCAGTGACTGATCGGTGTGAAAATCACCCTTAGGACATTATCACATTGATTTCACGTATAAGAACAATCATTATATGAATAGATATTAATTAATATTCATCACTATGAATATTATGGTAATATAATGTAACATAGTAGTTATTTTAATGTCACCAACTCCAACACTTTCCTTTCCTTATGAAGAAGGATGAGGCTTGACCTATTGAGGTGATTGGGTGTGTATGTTTTTTTATGTTTTGTGATCTCATCTACCTGATATATACATAAATATAAATTGTGCTATTAACTATTTTTAAAATAATACTAAACTATTATAACTTTAAGAAAAAATATATAAATTACATATAAAGTAATATAGTATTTTTTAATCAAATACAATAAAAATAAAAATGTATAAATGTTTTACATATTATATTATCAATTATAAAATAATAAAAAATGTAAGAAATAATATATTTAAATAGATTATAAATTACTAAAATATATAGATATATTATTATTACAAATTATATAGGTATATATATTATACTGATGATATAAAAAATTATAAAATTTATTATTTGTTGTATTTAGAAATTATAAATTAAAATTAAGATATTTTTATTTTTATTAATTAATTTTTTTTAAAATATATCATTAGTTATATAATTAATATATAATTATATTAAAAAAATATTTATATGTATACATAAAAATATATTTAAAATATAAATTACTAAATTTAAACAAGAAATATTAATTTTAGTACATTAATTATATATTAAAAGAATTAATTATATAACTTACTAAAATTCAAAATATAATTTCATTTTATAAAGAATTTATAGAATCAAAGTTCTATCCATTCAATCAGTAATTAACATATATGATAATATTTATTCATAGATAAATATGTGTGTGTCTTTTTTCCTATGTATGTGAGGGTTTTAAGAACCTAAAGACATATACATACATTTTTATATCAAACTATGTACAAATTAATGCATATAAAACTAATTTTCTTGAAATGTCTCTATAAAATAAACCTAATTAATTATTTAATTAAAATTTATTACATTTTATTTTTATCAATTTTTTATACAAATATATATAACAACAATAATATATAAAATTTATTATATGAACATTACTAAAACTTTAAAATCTTAGTAAATTAACACATATAAACATTAAAGTTATAAAATTTATATTTTATTAAAAGTATAAATGTTAACCTTAAATAAATAGATTATTATTTTATTATTGTTATTACCAGCTCTAATTAAAGCTAATTTTATTGGTGCTAAACAAAATAATGATAAATGAATATATTTTATGGATTCTAAAATAAGCATCGATAAAATTCTACTTTTATCAACATTTTATTTTAGTATAGATAATATTACTTTTTATGAGTGCTTGTAAAAATAAATAATTATGGTTAATGCCTTTTTCATTAATTTTCGTAGTAGTGAACTATTAATTATTTCATTCCCTCAAAACTATTCCAAAGGAATGTATTATAAATTTATGTTAAATAATATTTGATTTCATGATATTAATGTTGATTTGATCTAAATATTCACTATTTAAAGTTCTTTATATTGATTAAAATTTTTGAGTATATATTTTTTCTTGGTTATATAAATATTATTATTTATTTTCTAGTGTGTTAATCCACTTTCGTAGGAAAATAATTCAAATTATGAGACTTCAGTATGATTCTTTATCATCAAAAAATGTGATGTGTGTACTCTATGGTCAAATTTTATACATAGAATAATTTTAGATACATAAATACATAGTGATAATGGATGAGAGGGTCATTAGAAAATCAATGACTACCCATATGGCACTGTTAATTACTTTAATAGAAATTAGATATGTGATTCAAAAAATACAAATCCCTTTAATCAAAAAATTTATTAATGAAAGAATATCAATCCTAGTAAAACTAGGATTTTGAAATAATAAAGTAATAATAATTAACAGATAGACAATTTTTTTTTAGAATTGGGTTAAAGAAACTCATTGGTCTCAAGATTCACTTTATTACTAATAAACATCCATTTTATAATGGTAAAATACTTTGACTTATTAAAGATATAGGTGACCAAACCATATTTAAATATAATTACTCTAACTAAGATAGTGGACATTAATGAATAAAAGTAACTAGTAAATTGGTTAAAATGAAAATCATCAATTGATTTACAACGATCATGCATAAAGAATGTATATAAGATATAGAATAATATGTGAAACGAAAAAAACCAACACATACTATCAAAAAAGAGAACTTCCCTAAATCAATCACCATTTATCATATCACTTGACACAAATAAACTTCCTCCTTCATTTCAGCCATAGGAGATCATATAAAACTTCCTAAAAAATATAGCTTTAATGGTCCATTTAGTTGAAATTTGGATGGGTTAAGAATACTATAATTAGTTTTGGAATTATTCAATCCCCAAGTATCAAAGTAATGACTTACTTTTATATAAAAAAATATTCACTTGAATATTATCTTGTTTCTCATATCTTTATCAATTCAACTTCACCTTAAACTTCTCATATATGAACATAAAATGAGGAAAATTCGACTTTAACTCCCTCAAACTCGTTCTTAAAATTTCCTTAACTATATGAGATACATTGGTCACTAAATTTGTTGCTGGTTAGATTATTTTAGTATAATGGTAATATCCATGATGCAAGGAAAATATATCACTACATCTTTCTTCACGGATTGACATGGTCATGGCACAAGATTACTCACCATGTTTCAAACCCATTTTATCTCTCCAAAAATCATGTATCGATCTCACTCTTCATTATATAATAGTATTCACCATGTTATAGCTACCACATATTTTTTTATATCATAAAAATCAAATCCTTTATATCCTTAAACCATTTCACATCACATAAATTTTTAGGTACTTCATATCATGGATTTCTATTCACTATAGATTAAAACTATCATCTATTCATTACAATAAATTGGTTCCACATTAGTTTTATTTTACTATTTATTGGCATGGGAAAAACATAAATCTACGCCACAAAAACCTTTTCTTCGGACATAGCAACATCCTATGATTTTTTGTTGAAACTCTATTTATCATTAACCACTATACATAAAATAACAAGGAATTTTGTATCACATAATTCATCACCATCTTCTATAAAAACTCAGTCATCTTATATATAGTGACTCAAGCCTTTTACACATATTATTACAAGATTTTAAGAATAATTATCAATTAAATAAAAATCAAGGATGAAAAATCCTAAGGTATTTGGAAGACTAGGTACATAATTACAAAAAATGAATCTCAAATAAAACATATTTTTATTAATATCAAAAATGAGATCCTAACTCCATTTCATCTCCTACAACATCATAGGATAACCTAGGTAAATACATAAACAAAAGGGATGAGCTACAAATCCTGTTAAGGGAATAAAAATTGAAAAGAATCATAACACATGAGTCATAAGGAATAATATGAAAACATAAAAGGCATGGATAATGAATAAAAATATAGAGGCATAACATATAGAACGTGTAATCATATGATAATGAAAATATATGAATTTGGTAGAAACATATATCCTGAATTAAATATGTGTCAAGGATAACTTCCAAGATGATATCACATGGGGAGAAAGTCTCATAATATATTAGGTTTATTCCATAATCCAATACAAAATGTCTCAAGAGACAAAACACCACCCAATGCCTTGGAGCACTATCTAGGTGCACCCATCATAACATGTAAATGAATAATCGTTCAACATAAATAACTCAACCATAAGGAATAATCATAAGGGTTACCAATGGGGGGAAATGGGTTTCATAATCATGTCATAAAGAAAAACCAAAGTGCGCGTAATAATAGTATCCATAAAAAAATGGATTTAAATTATTCTTAGACATTCATAAAATAAATATAAAATGAATCATGAATAATGAAATCCAACTGAATTGAAAACATGAAAAATAGTGGCAAGGTAACTTTATAAATGTTCCACATAAGCATGGTTTTAGGGAAAAAATTATGGGCCTTTAAAGAGGATAAAGGAATAAAATGTCTAAGATTTTTTTTCATGATAAAATGATTTATTTGAAAAAAAATGGTGGCTTAAAATATTTTATAGTGTGTACTTGAAAATTGGTAAGAAACTGAGAGGTTCCTTTCAATCAAGTTTTCTTGTCGAGAGGAATCAAGAAAGGAAACTTTTTTAAAACGCACATTTCCCCATAAAAAAGATGAATTGAGATAGATATATATGTTTGAACCATATATACATAATATATCTTATGTATATAAGAATAATGAAGAGATAAATTGAGTCAAATTGAGATAAATCATTACCCAAAGGAAATATGGATGTTCGGGGAGACCCCATACCTTATGTATGAAAGAATTCTGCACCTTAACTTAATATCCTGGATAATCATATTATATTTATTAATTACTTTATTAAAACATATACCCCATATATTTTATCTATTATAATTTTATTAAATTCGTTTATATCTATTTTTAAGATTTATAAATTTATGTTTCTTCATTCTTGTAGTGTTTGTTCCATGGTTTCATGGTTGGTTCACTTGTGTGTAATTATAGATATTATTTTTTAATTGAAATAAAACTCTAAAAGTGAAATTGAATGTTATTTATTCACTTATATAAGTTTTAATGGTCCCAAATTTTATTTTTTCTAACATGTGGATAATTCATTTAATAAAATAAAAATGATAAATTGTTAGTTATTTTTGGTGATTTTTCCGACCATCTCAAACTATATTCATTTTATTTAATATTATATCTATATATTAGTTCCATAACATAAAATAAGTCATAATATTCTTAATAAAAACTTATTTAACCATAATAATAGTTTTATTACCTACCATGAAGGTGTTAATGGAAAAAAAACTCATTATCCATAGAGACGATTGACTACCATAATTTGGACAATGTTTTCGTTTATTTGAATAAGAGGAGATGATAAAATTTTTGGGTAGAATAAATTCCATTAGAAAAATAAAATTCTAATATATAAATGATACTAGAGTTGTTATTATTTTATGGATGAATGTGTTTGATATAAATTATAAGAAAGAAATAAATTAAAAGTGGTAGTTTGAGAATGTTACCTCTTGAATATCACCTCCTTGAAGGACCCCTTGAGGAAAATAGAATTGGCATTCTAGTGAGACCAAAAGTAATTAGACATGGGGAACATGGGGATGATAGGTTTTGGTAGATATTTTTAATTAATCAAGGAAAGGTTAATGAGGGTGGAATTTATAAGGGGGGAGGGGGTTTTTTATTATTATATTCATTAGTTTATTATTTTGGATCAAGGCTACCAGTAGTATTGATTATTGTGACTATATATAGTAAATGGTGCATGTGAGTTTGAAATAATGGGTTCATGTATCATCCATTACTCAAAATTTCATGAATTTTTTTTTGTAATGTTAAATACTATAAATATATATATTTCACAATTAACCCAGAATTACACTATTTTAGAAAAAATCCAAAAAATTAACCCTCAATAATTTTTGATGTTTAGATTTAAAATAATGAGATCCTTATTATTAAAATATTTTTATAAACATAAGAAATTTAATTTTTAAATAAAACCCTAATTTATTTAAAAAATAATGATTTTAATATTATAATCGATTTTATAACCCTTTGAAAAATTACTTATAGTCTCATAAAATTATCATATAATTAAAATAAAACCACATAATAATTTATTAATCCATTTTATAGAAATAAAAATTATTTTAAATAATTATATTCATCATAAAATTACAAATAAAATAGTTACATTTTACAAAAAATATCAACACATAATATATCATTTTAAAAACATGTATTTACTTGTACCATGATATAAATATATCATATTTTCATTTTATAAGATACCTGAAAATTATTTTACATTTCAAAAGATGAAGTTAAAATTATAATTCTCATATTACTATTCCTAACAATTAGATTATTATTCCAATGGTCAGGTTACTATTCCAACAGTCAGATTACTATTCAAATTTTTAGATTTATAATGATCTTATGGTTTCAATACTTCTTATTAATTCTTATTATTCCATTCATTATTAATTAAATTATATTTTCTCTCATTTATATATATAATTTTATATTCATTTTATTTTATTTCTAAATCTTTGTTTGTGAGTGCGGTCATTCTAACTAATCGAGAAAATCCAAATTATCCCATTATTATTATCTTATTTTCTATTTATTTTCACTATGTAATAATTGGCATACTTATTGGTTTATTTTCTAACTAATTTATCATTCTAAATTTATGGGAATAAATTTTTTTGTTTTCTCTATGCGATTAATGTTCTTTACACTAAGTGACATAATTATAAGAAGAGAAATTTCATTGATAAAATTATGGGTTGTTACATTTTCCCCCATTATAAAATTTTTCCCTCAAATTTTTATTTTACAGACTAAGCTAAAAATAGGTAAGGGTTCTTCTCCTTCATAGATTCCTCTAGTTACCTTGTCTTCTCTTTTTATTTATAGTTACTCTATATTACTTTGACTATATGAGTATTCTTGTTGTGTAGAAATTTACCTATATATTCCAAGATCTTCACCTACTGCTCCTCAAAAGAGAGATCATTTTTCCACTGTATCACCTATTAATTTAGTACATACGAGGGATCTAATAATTACTTCCTCAAGTTTAATATATGGAATACATCATTTACTTGAGACATTTTTGGTGGAATTTATAATCGACGTGACATAGCTCTAATGCGATCAAGAATCACAAAGGGGGGAGTTTACTTGGGACATAGCTTTAACTTCTTACCAAAAATCATGAACCCCTACCATAGATATTTGTAGAGGAATACCTTCTCTACAACCATAAAATCTAATTACCATTTATGATTTTCTACAAACTTTTCCTACCAACATTGGGAATCCCTAATATGTTGTTTAATGGTCTTTACCTTTTCTACCATTTCCTCAAACATTTCAGGTCCCATAATCTTGTTTTCACTAACTTCATCCCAGCATGTAGGTGTTATGCATCTTTTCCCATAAAGTTCTTCATATGGTTCCATTTAGATACTTGATTGTAAAAAAAATTAATATAATTAGACTAAAGTAAGATAGTGGAATTATCCTTCTTTTTTGTCTGTCGATCATTCTCTCATCGTATCTTTATATGTGTAAATAGTTTTCTCAGACTTTCATTAATTATTAGGGTGATAATCCATACTAAAGTTCATCAAAATGTTAAGGTAATGTTTAATATTTTCTATACCATTAATATAAATATTGGATCTTGATCGGTTAAAATTGATAATGGTACTCCATTTATCCTTACCAATTCACTAATGCATATTTGTGTATGTTGATCGAGTGATAAGTCCTCTCAAATTACAATAAAGAGAGAATTATTTTTCAAATGATCCAAAACACCGCATATAGAATTATTTCCTATGGATGTATTTAGAAGTGTAGTAATAAATCCCATGGGGATATTTTACCATTTCCATGTAGGTATTGGTAATAGTTTCTTCATCCCCTTATACATTTTCATTTCATCCTTCACTTGATAAAAATATAGCAAATTTTATGTATATTCAGTGATCTCCTTCTTCATATTATCACACCAATTTTTCTCTTGAAGATATTGATGCATAATTGTGATCTCTAGGTGGATAGAGAAGGTCAAGTTATGTGAATCATTCAAAATATCCCTATTTATTTTAGGATTTGATGGTTTATATAATTATGAACCAAATATTATTACTCCTTCCTTGTCAATTTTTATCTCTGAGGATTTCCCATTTTTGATAACTTCCACCTTCTTCTAAATTTAAATATCATATCCTTGAGCCTCATTTATCTTCTATAAAATGAATTTTTGAGCAATAATTTGATAAATTAATGATTATGTACATTCCTTTATGGTCCCATGTATATCCTTTGCAAGTCTAAGAATAGTGGATCCTTCTCAATTCTCATCATTGATAAAACTTAAAAATCCTTTTTAGTTAGATCATTTTACACATTGTTTGATTTACTAGGATGGTAGTGGATTGAGATTTTACTATCCTTAATGATATTTAACCATTTTCATCGGTGAATATCAATATCCTTCTATGTGAATATATATTTTTGACTCTACGGATCTGTATATATCTCACAATTCACCCCATAGAGATACTGCCGCTGGATTTTTAATGAGAAGATCATGGCTTCCAACTCCATATCTTGTGTGGTATAGATTTTCTCATAAAATATCAGCTTCTTTTTGGTATATACTATCACTTTATAATTTTTAATCAGTGCACAAACCAACCCATTATTTGATGCATCGATTTATACCATGAAGAGTTCCTCACCTGTGGGTAGTGTAAGTACTGGTGTGGTGATTGGCCTCTTCTTCAACACATTAAATCTGTCTTCACATTCATTGGTATAGAAAAAAATTACTCCCTTTTGATTCCTCTTGGTTATTGGGTTTTACAATAACTTAAATTTCCTCATAAATCATTGGAAATACATAGATGTACAATGGAAACTAAGGTTCTCTTTTACATATTCTAGCATATTCCACTCTTCAATTACCTTTTTCTTATAATGCTATATATATATATCACCTTAATGGAGATAACATTCCACAAGAATGATACTTCCTCTATCTTAATCCCACATTTACTATACTTTTCATATTGTTTCCCCATTTGAAAAGCCTTTAGAAAATTATTAAAATTCTCATCATGCTCTTCCTTTCTATTAGATTATATTAGAATATAATATATAAAGGCTACCAAAAAAATCAAGGTAATATATAACTTCTCTATTAATTAAGTCCATGAATATTTCTAGAGGATTTGTGAGTCTTAAGGGAAACACTATGAACTCATAATATCCCTACCTCATTCGAAATAAACACTTCGGAATATATTCCTTCTTCATATTTAATTGGTAATATCCGGATTGAAGGTCTACCTTAGAAAAATATTTGGCCCCATGTAGTTGATCAAAAAAGTCATCTATCTATAGAAGCAAATACATTTTATTTATCATTATTTTTTTGAGTTCATGATAATGAATAAATAATTTCATTGATCCATCCTTATTTTTGAAAAAGACGATCGGTACACCTCATAGAAAAGAAATCAAGCATATAAAACCCTCATCCAAATTCTCTTGTAACTACATCTTTATTTCTTCAAACTCAATGGTGGACATCCTGTAAAGATTCTTTGAAATGGTCAGAGATCTAGGTAGAAGTTCAATTGACAATTCAATGTATTGATCAATTACTCGCTTTATAATAAACCAAGCCCATTGAGGATTAGCAAATTTACCTGGAAGATTGTTGTTGTGTCCTGGAAGGATTGCACTAAGCCCATTGAAATTGGGGGGCTTGGCATCAGGGATCTGGTCCTTTTCAATGAGGCCCTTATTAGCAAATTTACCTGGAATCTCCTCACATCTTCTGATTATTCTATGGAGTTCATTGCTGGCCGGTTTATCTCACGCCTTTGGGCAGATTATCCTCACTATCTTTTATCCTCTGTCTGGCCTGCTTTGAGGTCTTCCTTTATTGGGTTTTCGGTTTCATCAAAATGGCTGGTCAGCAGGGACTCAAAGCTGAATATATGGACCACTCCTTGGCTCTCCAGACCTATTCAACAGGATGTCCAGATCCCTTCTCACCTGTCAACTGCTTGGATTTCTTACCTGCAGGCTGCCAGTCCAGGTTTTTTGGAGTTCATTCCCCCTCATTTTAAATCTGAAATTCTCAATTATAGGTACATGGACCGTGATACCTTTATTTGGGAACCGAGTAGCAATGGCATCCTTACCACACGGGATATGTAGATATCCCTCTATAATGGGCAGACTCCTACTCCTCGGTGGCTGCTTGCATACAGGACTTTCTTTATTCCGCCTTCTGTTTACTTGCTTTTATGGAAAATCTAGAAACGAAGACTCCCAGTCCACTGCACCCTTCAAAGAGCTGGTTTCCACATTGCCTCAACTTGTCCTGTCTACCGAGCGGCTGTGGAATCTCTTGATCATCTTTTTTTCTCATGCTCCTTTGCTTACAGGCTTTGGAAATATATTCAAGATATGACTGGGTTTTGTTTGAATGTCACCTCTCTGGACAATCTCCTCCAGTCTGCTGCTTCGGGCCGATGCAGTGATCAGGTTAGAAATATTATTATGGTTGTAGTTTCCTTTTTTCTTGAGTTCATCTGGAAGGCTCATAATGCTCAACTCTTTGAGTATACCACGCCCAATTTTTTTTTTCTGGTGTTAGAGCTATTCACAGGGCTGTTTGTACTGCTTCTAAGATACAAACTGGGTGCATGCAAAATGGTTTGAATGACTTTATTGTCTTGAGGAACTTTGGTGTGAGCGGCAGACCTAGGAAACCATTGGTCCTAAAATATATCCGATGGATTCCTCATATTCCTTCCAGGCTGAAAATCAATGTTGATGGTGCGGCGGCTGGGTCACCAGGACCTTCAGGTTGTGGCGGCGTCTTTCGTACCTATCGGGGCTTTGTCAAAGGCTGCTTTTATCATTATATTGGGCAGGGCTCTGCCATTGAAGCTGAGTTATGGGCGATGATCAAAGCCATTAATTATGCTTCCCATTTTGGCTGGAGATTTCTATGGCTGGAATCAGACTCTATGGTGGCTGTGGACATTCTCAAGAAGCGATCCAGGAATGTTCCTTGGGTTTGAATGCCTCATTGGATTGAATGTCTACGTCTTCTTGACTTCATTGTCATTGATGTGACCCATGCTTACAGGGAGGCCAATCAGGTCGCTGATGCTTTATCAAAGAAGGCCATTGAGGAGTCATTCTCGGAATGGTTCTTTGTTGCTCCCGAGTGTTGTGTGCGCTTTGTTGAGGATGACGCGGGTGGGAAGTTGTTCTCCCGTTTTTGCAAACCCCCCTTTTTATGCTTGTCTTTGTACTTTATTTTATTTAATAAAATTTGGTAGGGGTGGATCTCTGATTCACTCCTGGGCCTTTTGGGTAATAAACCAATCTATAATGTAGCTTCCTCATCATCTTGAAATGATGATACCATTGTAAAATTCTATTCATATATCTCATAATATTATTATTAATATTAATGGGAACTTGTGATATGTCGAACCTGAAATGTTTCTCCCATAACTCAAGAAACATTTTAATAGAGTTATTAACAATAATTTAATGTAGGAATCCTAAACATTGGGTTTTAAAATATCTAAATTTTTACTAAATAAATGAAAAATCAACCTTAATCATGGGTTTTTTCAATAAAGGATCAAATTACTTCAGGAAAAGGGGGGTAAGTAATTGATGTGAAAAGGAATATAGCTTGAAAATTAGGTTAAATCCTAAATTATAAAGCTTAATATACAACATAAATTAAAATGAAAAATTACTCCTTCAAAATACACTTCTAAAATATATCACCCAATAACTCATTTACCCTTTTCTCAAAGCTTAGAATTATGGACAATAAGAATAATGAAATATTTCCCATCTATTTTTTAATAATAATTATTCTTCTCTATTTCTTTTTCTCCACTATACCGTAGGGGTAAAACCATAATAATATAAATTTTTTTTACCATTCTCCCATAAACAACGAAAACTCATCACATTATTCAATTTTCCAATACATATCATCCCCTTTAACATCATTAAATACCCTCTACCCCACACTTCTATTATAATAATGGGAAAATACCAAGAATACGATAGGAAAAATTAATAATGTTTTAATGTGGTGATCTTATCAAATTCATTGATGTATTATATTTTCTTAATATTAATATAAAATGTTAGGGTGTGTCTCAAAGTCATAAAAGGATAAAATCAAAAATACCCCAATCATCTTAAGAAGACATTTTCCATTCATCACTAGTGAAAATATTATCTAAGATGATGGTCCTAGAGGCATGGTTGAGCTAGACCATGGCTATAGTCCACCTATATCCATGTTCAAAAAATGGTTATGGCTATAGTGGAACTCTAGCTATGGGAAGATGTGCATGTGGTTATATTCTGGCTCACACATTCCTATGGAAAAATAATTTTCACAAGAAGTGCATGGGAAAGGTCTATGAACACATTTAAACATGAACGATGGCCATATGTGTCCTAGAAAATGGAAATGACCATGGTTGACTTGGACCATGGTTGTATCCATTTGCTGGGACACCATTGGCCATGGTCTATAGTCAATTGTGGTCGAAGGTTATTGAATCCATATTAATTCTAAATTTTTTTAACTATATAATAATAATAATTATATAAAATTTTATATAAAGATATATCTATATTCTAAAACATTTTTCAAGATAAATCCAGAGTAATAATTTTCAATAATAATTTCACATATATATAGATATGAAACATTAAAATTTATTCTCACATATCTTTGTATTTCCTAAATTACACCATCATTAAAAATATATTTCCCACACTTATTCTTCTACATCAAGACTTAAACATCAGTATTATACTCTTTACAAAATCACTTTCTTATGCATGATTCTTCAAGAACATAATCAATATATATACTTATACTTCCATCATTTTTAATTTTTATTGAAACTCAGGACTTGTAAACTTAATTTGGGTATAGAACCTGTTTAATATTACACAATAAACAAAATTACGGGTTAGTATTTTATGAGATTATTTCAATTATCACCCTTATTCAAAATCACATCCAAACTTTTCATCAATTGATTTTACACATTATATTCTAGAACAACATGTTTCCCAAAATTATTTATGATATTATTTTTACCTAAAGGAACTTAACATAAACTATATATAATCACTTAATAATGTCTCCTCAGTACTTTTTTCTTATAGATACAAAATAGTTTGCATCCACAACTCATCTTCTCACAATGTTAAAAATTAAATTCATACGAAACTACTACTTTAATACTTTCATCTCATTATCAAGTATTTTTATGTTCTATAAATTGAACTTATGAATACATTGAGTAATATAATAATATTTAAGTGTATCTTCTATATTTATCTTTCATAATCAATTATCATCTAGCCAAACCTCATTTACATCATCATGTGTAGTTAAAATTTTAACATATTTTCCTTATTGATAAACACAATGGTGGATTATCATAAAATTAAATAATAACATATATTCAATAGTACTCTAACCAACCATCAACACATTTCATTGGTTCAAACAAAAACAATATCAATAAATAATTAAATATTTATGTTTCTTACTCATATATTTGGTCTTCAAGTAGTGACTTCTTCCCTTTTTCAATCAGCATTTCCAACATAGGAATAGATATCTAATACATGACTTGATCTCTATCAACATACATAGTGTCATATAACATGGAAAATCCATGTTATATCTCAAAAAACATCTTAATAGGTTATTCAATCTTCCCCTTTTTATGAAATACATCATCATTCATAGGAATGTTTATTCTCCTTAACCATTACTCAAATTATTCTAATAGAACTCATTATATATTTACATTACTCATATTGGTAAAAAAATACTAAATTGTAAATCATAGTCCATAGGGTTATTTAATATTCTCTTTTAGGTGTTTTATCAACACCCATTTTAATATTTATCTAAACCTAAGGTCAATATTCATATCATATCCCCCTTTTTAAAAATAAATTTAATAATTCAAGAGAAAAGGGTTTTCAACCTCGTCTCATGCCTCAACAATGTCTAAAAATTAATATTATCATCATTATTGTAACTAAAACTAGAAACACTTGATATAATCTATGATATAAAATTTTCTTAAGGCAATTATCCATAAATTAATCAACTCTATGTCTACATGTAAACTGGTTCATATAAAAACAAGGGGGATTAATCTTGACATTAAAGTTATCCTTAAATAATTCAATATGTGGTTCCAAATCTGAAATTATATTCCATGGGTGGTTTAAAATATTTTTAACTAATATTCTACATCAACATAATAAACAAATTAAAATCTTTCAAACCCAGGAACATTTCTCCCCCTTCAAGTTTCCTTTATCTAATCAATAAATTATCAATGTATCATCTTTAATAACATAATTCAATATTTCTATAAAAGGATAAGAGAATATGATCAATGTACATATTTAATATCTTTATTTTCTATAATTCATAATAGTTCTATAACTATTGGTCTTGATCACTAACCATATGGAATATCAATTTCAAGAATTTTAACCAAAATGTAGTTTTCCTAGAAAATAAAAAAAAAAGATTATTGGTCGGAGTGGATACTCAAGAGGGGGGTGAATTGAGTTCCAATGAAAATTTCTGTTAAAATATTGTCTATTTAAAATCCCCCAATTTATAAAATAAGTTAAACTGTAGTGAATTTATACAGATTGTAAATGTTCACTTAGCTTCTCAAATATTGATTAGGTCTCAGTTAAATTAACCACAAGATTAAATTAACTTTTGAAACTAACCTACTGATTTACAATAAGTGTAAACACTTGCTAATTTAACTATCAAAGTAGATTTAAAATAGTTTTTTATTTCAAAGTAATAGCAGCAGAATAAATAAGATATATGAAGTATACTATAAACTTTAACTAAAGATGCACAGCAGATATAACAAGAGGTTCAGTCTCAAGATGAGACTTAGTCCTCTCAAATTTATATAAATTTGATCCACACCCTGGATCGGGGTTAACAACAGTTTACAAAACTGTCCAGGCTACGCAGGGACCTCTACCACTATTCTCTATTGGAAACAAAACAAAGATCAGGCCACACAACGACCTCTTCCACAGTTGACGTGGGTAAACAAGAGTAAACAATTGTGGTTTGAGGATTTTGATATCCTCCAGTTCAGTGCAGAAGACCGTGTGTGTATAAGATATATAGAGTACACCACACTGCTCAAAAGTTAATAAATAAATTACTTAGAGATAGGAGATAAGAGTTTAGAAATCTCTAGTGATTATCAATGAAGTTCTGGACTCTTTGGATTCAGCAGGAATGCTTCTGAGTCCTTCTCTGGTTTTTCTGTTGAAAAATAGAGTGTTGTAGTCAGATTGTCTTTTACGGATCTCTTGATTCGTCGTGTGTTCTTCAGTGTTGTTCGATTGAATTCATGAGACTTCTTTGAAGGTCAGTCAATCTCTTTCTTGATCAGGATTGTTCTTCTTGTAGTGATCTCGATGTATGTAAGTTCTTCTCGTTGTACATTCACACTTACACACCGCTTTTCTTCTATATCGTGTACTGCATCTTAATCTTCCTTATATTCCACGATTTCTGGCAGTAGGAATGATTCCCTTTTTATAGGTACGAGATACGGTTTCCTAACATGCCAACAACTATCATTAAATAACATTAATTGCATTAGAAACATTAAATATGACCGTTAGTATTATTTAAATAATATTGACAAAAAGTTAAGGAATGGTGTCATAGTGATTATGTAAACGGTGTCTTATTCATGGTATGAGGTTCACGGTATGAGCTTCACGGTATGTTCATGTCACGGTGTCTAGGTCACGGTGTCTGGGTCACGGTGTCTGGGTCACGGTGTCTGGGTCACGGTGAGTCCTTCACGATGAGTCCATACATAGACAAATATCTGTATTTGGACTTAGACAGAATATGCAGAATATGGAATAAGCTTAATCGTTAGAGAGTAACAGAACTTGAATCATAAACATAAAGGCTTGATAATATATGTGAGATTTGTGATTATGCATAAGACATGTAAATAATAAAGAGAGTAATTAACATCCATAAGATTTGTTATCATTAAACCATGATGAGTAGTTATTATTGAGATTGAAGAGCATTAGCAAGATGTGCAATGAAGATTGAGATTAAGTAATAGTAAAAAGATTTGTGATCACTAAAACATGATTAACACATGAGGAGTCCAATAATATCCCCCTTTTTGATGATCACAAATCAGATATAGGCATAATATAAAAAAAATGTAACATTAAAGATCCTAGCATAGATAAAAAACATTTTAGAACTGACACTTCCCCATTGATACTTGTAGAGATTTCTCCCCCTTCTGGGATTATCAAAAAGTAGCTAAAATGAAATGAAACTTCGGCAGTTGTCATTAAACAAAGGGTTTAAAATACAACATACATAAGAAATAGAAACATTAAACAAGAAATGACATCCCATCAAAAAGAAAACAGTCTCGAGACTCTTCAGGGATCCATCTTTTCCTTGCCTTTATCAGCAGCAGGAGATGGTGCTAAAGTAGAAGAAGGCATAGATGCAGTAGATAGAGAGGTAAAGGGTAGACCTTCAAAAACGGATATAGCCAAAGTGGGAGTAGAAGAAGATCTAGGCGTAGGTTGGTCAAGAATGGTTGGCCGGATCTGGGAAAGAGCTTGGATGACTGAAATGGCAGTTGAGGCTAAGGCAGGTAGACTAGGTCTAAGGGGTGTAGCAGCTGGAGTAACTATAGTAGTACTCTGCACATGAAGATACGGATTCAAAAGATTGATGAAATCAGTAATGATTTCACCACCATACTGCATATCCTTTTCAAAATCAACCTTATTTTCCATAAACTTGTCCAACAATCTGGTGAACTTTGTAAGTTTCTGAACTTGAGTTTTAAAATCTTGAGTCACTGGAGGGATTCTAAAATTTTCTACAAGATATCTAAAGTGATCTAACATATCACTTTTAGAGAAAATCTGTGAGAGATAAAGATCTATTTTCTTTGTGATCTCTTATTGAGCATCATTGGCTATCCTAGAATGAATCCTAACCATGTCCAATGCTCTATTACTGTTTTTAACCACTTCTGTCAAAGAAGAAAGATCCAATCCACTGAAGGAACTCTGAATTTCTTCCTTGATTAAGGATCTCAGCATAGAATCATCCAAAGAAGATGTGGAGGTCTGACCAGAAGCAAGTGAAGCCTTGACAGCTTCAGTTAGAACTTTGAGTTGTTTCAGAACTTTTTGCAGGAATCGAGTGTATTCATCTGTAAGCTTATTCAGAGTTTCCACAAGC